>OX388345.1:94600128-95960017 GCA_947579665.1 Sympetrum striolatum
TACTGTAACAAATACTGTATTTACTTGAAAATAACACACCCTTTTTTGTCTTTTTTGGGCTCAAAAATCAGGGTATTGGAATCCACGGCACACCGTATTTGTGCACAGTACTACTCATGCACATGTCTCATAGCGCGGGGCTTGCTGCATCTTTGGCTCACCCTAGTTCTCTGTAACTCTTCAAATGTTCCACCATTTTGCTATCAATTTTTCATTGTAAGAGCCTGAAGACTATGGACTAAACTGCCGGCCGATAGTTTTTAATTGAAAGGGAGTTGGCTCACACTTTTTAAATTACCAATATTTTTTATTGGTTAGAGTGTTCAGTTACATAAGACTTTGGGCATAGACTGGTATTTTGTATACAGTATATACCAGTGGCGCAGACAGGATTTAGCAATGGGGGTTCCAAGGCTGAGAAAACAAAAAAAATGCCTACCTTACAGGGGCTAGTATATTTTATGCCCGCTACTTACTACAATATATGTCCACCAATCCACTCATTAGATCCCCCACATTGGCACGCCCATGCTTATTTCAATATCTTTCGTTATTTGACTATATCACCTGCAGATTTTGTAATTTTATTGAAATATCACCTACTAAGAAAATGCCATCAATATTTAAAAATAATGATATGAGGTATATATACAGCTTATCGTACAAGGTTTATACAAGATACAAAGAGTCATTTATATCATATGAAATTTTCTTGTAGGCTTACAATTAAGACTGACTTCATTATTTATGTATTAGCTAATTATTCAGCTGAATGCGTCACATACCGAACATTAAAAATTCGGCTGCATTCAAAAATTCAATAGACTCTTGATTTTATTTGATATTGTAATTGAACTTGCAGAATTAAAGTCTCATACCAATGTGAAAAAAAATTAAGATGTCAACTTACAATTATTTAGACTAGATAATAGGTGGTTTAACCAGCAGAGAGCTGATGCAAACCCAGTCCTACGCACTTAGTGTTCAAAGAAAACAAAAATTTTCCGTGAATTGATATTTTGAATGGGCATTCTATGACCACGTGGTTGATAGGATAAGTCATGAGATTCGTGGGATTCTATCGCCAGAAAAAAAATTGGCTGCATCGAAAAGGAAGCCAAAGAATTTAAGATACAGTTTTAACAGTTTATCAAATTTATTTCAAGTCATCAAGTTACACTTCCGATAAATATGTGCTTAACTTATGCACGCAATACCTTTCAGCTGACTAATTTGCTTCCAAAATGGTATATTATTAATAATATCATCGCAAATTAATTTTTATTGATATCTTGTATTGCTCCAATACTTTTTCAAATGTGTACAGAAATTTGGTTATCGAATAATTTTTTGTAAATAAACATCAAATTAACTAGCAATAATAAAATGAAGATCAGTATATTTTCTATCATCCTGAGTAATGAAGAGTCTACTGTGCAGACTTTGAATCATCCAGAATGCCTAATAAAAGAACAAATAGCTTTGCAATTGTCGATGAAATCGGTGGTTGAAGGCA
This sequence comes from Sympetrum striolatum, assembly GCA_947579665.1. Taxonomy (NCBI): domain Eukaryota; kingdom Metazoa; phylum Arthropoda; class Insecta; order Odonata; family Libellulidae; genus Sympetrum; species Sympetrum striolatum. The sequence continues at coordinate 94,601,645 of OX388345.1, forward strand.
TCACTTGGTGGAAAGACATTATTAAAAAGAAATAATTAGTACTATCCTAAGAAAATTTACTGTATGACTGGATTCACAAGTCCTCCATGAAGATGCAAGTTAACTTGTGAAACCGGTCGTACAATAAATTTTCTGTGGATAGTACTAAGTATTTCATTTTAATTAAAAATTTGCAATTATGGTTATTTCACAAAAGAAAACATATAGCCATTAACTTATTAACGTATTTTTCCCATAGCAGCCTTGAGCTTTTAGCACACTGTGAAAAGAATTTCTGGATGTCCATCTGTACCTTTTGAAATCCAAATTAAACTCCCCTTCAAACTGTTCACTATGAATTTCTCAAATTACTCACGAGCCTAGCTTTGCATTCACACCCTTAAAACAGTCACATGCATAAGATCTAACTGAGAGTTTTATCAATCTGTTTGTCTCTCAAAGGTAATCTTAATCTCCGAAAACATCACCTTAGCTGACATCGGAGCCATATTTACGGGTATGCAAAGCTTTCGCTGAATTTATGAAGCAAACCATAGCTAGCAGTATATCTGTAAGACTTGCATGATTATTTGGGTTCTGTACTATTCAGCAGAAATGAAAGTACAGAGCTAGTTATATGAATTGACTCTTGGGGGGGTTGAACCCCTAAAACCCCCCTCGCTGCGCCACTGGTGTATTCATGTATAAATATATGTATATAGCAGCATATAGGTGTCTAGTAAAAACAAATATGATGCTGTGAATAGTGTGATTGCATGTCTTATTGTTCGATTAAAGATGGCCTGCAGTTAATTTTCTGTCTATTGCACATGTTCAATAATTTTTATGCCTAATTTCCATGAACAGATGACATGCTTTGTCCCTAACAGAAACTGGAAACGACTGTTTTATTGCAAATTGGCTAATTATTAAGGCAGTCTATCATTGAAGCATTTTTTTCAGAAGTGTTCTAACAAGCCATGATATTTTAAATTATTTTAAACTGTATATTTATTTAAAAACATTTTACGCGTCCATTTAACTATTCTATTAGGGATTGGTAAATTATTGAACACATTTCTTTAATTCAAACTATAGATGTTCATTTCACTCAATCAAATCCAGTTAACTTATGAAGAGTAATTGCCAGTATTAATGGATTTTTGATTCATTAATTTTTATTAAAAGTTCATTGTCTTAAATCATTGGTTCCCAAACTTATTTGGCCTACCGCCCCCTTTCCAGAAAAAATATCACTCAGCACCCCCCTGGATTTTTTTATAATTTTAATAGCAATTAAACAGAAAGATATATGTATTAATGTTTCTACCTTTTTCATAAAATATAGTAAAAAAAGGTGTAAATTAGAAACATTGAAGATTGAAATTATGAAACTATTTATAAAACTCTGAATAAGGTAATACAAAAAAAGATAAAACATTTGAAATAATCTTAATGAGAAGGATGAACCTGTTATGCTGCTACCAATTTAGTAATCCTCAGCTCTATTTTAGTAAGCAGTAATCTCAAATCGCCATGATTGACTATTTGCAATCGGTTTCTTTTTTGTTAATAAATTGGTTACGGTAGTAAATCCAAGTTCCACTAAATACGATGAAAGAAATGCAATGCAAGAAAAAGGATCCAAAATTCAATCAGGTATGTTCATTTTCAAAATATCATCAAATCGTTGATAAAAATCTGAATGGAGAGCATCCAAGTGCTCACAATAAGAAAGCATGTGATCATATTTTTTTCAGCACCTGATAAATTTGGGAACTGGCTGAATTCCCCTCTTCTAAAATTCCGTTTGTACAGAAGAAGTTTTGTTACAAATGCAGAAATAACAGATTTTGTTTTATTAAATTCAGTTCATCACCTTTAAACTGAAGATTGCTTTCATTAAATTCTTGAAACAAGTCAGTCAAGCAAGCAATGTCATGTTTGGATTGCATCAAATTGGATCGTAAAGGATCATGTTTATACTGAGTCACTGAGTTATACAGCTTATAGAACCTATCTAAACAGACACCCTTTGACAACCAACGAACTTCTGAATGAAGCAGCAAACCAATAAATTTTTTTATGGTTTTCATTTGCTTCTGATAGTGTTGATAGCTTTAATTACATATTGTAATAAATTATGTTGGCGTGCGCTTAAATTTTATGGCAACTAGATATTGACGATGGATGATACAGAGTACTGTGTATGCATTCGGCACCTCCTTTTTTAAATATGCAAGAAAACCCCTGTAGCACCATAACATTGCTGGAGCACCATCTGTGGCAGCTGATAAGATATTACTCAGAGGTGTTTCTTTTTCTTTAAAAAAACTCATCTAATACATGAAATATTGATTCTCCTTTAGCATCAGTTTGCAAATATTTAGCAAATAATATTTGTTGGCAAATTTGTTCTTCCTTTGTGAACCGCACGTATACTAAAAGTAAAGCTTTATTTCCAAACAAAAATTGCTCATCGAGTTGAATAGAAAACAGAGATGTTTTTAAATAGCCACACAATGAATCTTCAACTTCTTGAGCCTTTCCATCAATTCTTATTTGCACTGTATTATTGCTTAACGAAATTTTCTTGATAATATCAGATGCTGGCTTGTGTAGCACAGTATGTTTTACTTCACTTATAGCCGGTATAATTAGTTCTTCACCAATAGTATGAGGTTTTCCCGATTTGGAAATCATGAACAAAATATTATAAGAAGCAAGCAAGCCATCGCCATCTTGTGTGGTTGCGGCTGAAAAGAGTTTCGCCATGTCGGTTGTTTGATAAATTTTTCTTTTAGTGTTCAAAAACAAGATAAATCCTTATGTATTCATCACAATAAATTTTAGTCCAATGTTCTTGTAGCCTTGAAGGCTCATACCCTCGTTTGATAAAACTATCTGGTAAATCAGGCAAATTGGTAATATATCGTTTACAGGCGACCCAATGAAGCCATATTTCAAATACATATTCGATATTATACTGTCTACATTTTTTCTTTTGTTGATCCATTATTATCTGTAGAAACGATATAAATTTTTATGGAGGTATTTTTAATTGATATTTTTTTGAAATATTTTTGTAAATACAAAACTAAAATAAATACTAATGAAATGAATTAACATGATATTATTAACCTTTTTGCGCCAGCAGAGTTTTCAGAAAGGTTACTTTCAGATACGGAACGCTTTTTTAGATTTTCACCAGCTGTACGGACTGATTTTTAATGCAATGCTCAAATCCTGTCCCACAAACCGTGGATTACCAATTTTATATCACGTTGTATCTCAAGTTCTATCACTCAGAATTTAATTAATTTTTTGTCTGACTTCCCTTATTATTCTACTCAACGATAATGTCTAATGATAATTTATTTATACATTTCAACAGTTTTAATTTAATAATTGTTTTTCATTTTTGTGAATTTTACAGAATTAAACATGAAAAAGTAGACATATTGTAATTTTTTTAGATATCAGTTTTACATAAGTACGAGTAAAATGTTGCTTGCATACTGCTAGCAGATCGACAACACCATTTTCATTTCGGCATCATATCGGGACGGTCCTTAAAAGAAAAAAAAAGGATTGAAAATATTGTTAAAATTTGCTGCAATTTAATCGTCTGGCATCAAACCTGGGTCTTTCTGGTAATACTTCCTATGCAACACAATAAAAGATCACCATCTCTATCTATGTGTGAAAATTCAAGCAGAAATAATCACTGCAACTGTCTCAAACGACGTCCTACTTTTCACATATATTCCTTACGTGAGAAATTGTAATGTGCTCTGGCATCGAACCCAGGAACAGCGTTGTCTTATCTAAATTTTTTTCTTAAGCCAAGTGTTAATATGCCACTTCTAGCAAAGCAAGAAGTTCCTATTATTTCGATAAATACATCAAAATAAATAATGAAAACTACCTCAATGTATTTAAAATGGGGGATATATTTACTGCCCGGCATCGAACCCGAGTCTTTCTGGTGATAATTCCTATGCAGCACAACAGAAGATCATCATCTCTAACTATGTGTGAAAATTCAAGCAGAAATATTGGTTACAAGTGCCTCAAACGACATCCTACTTTTCCCATATATTCCTTATGAGAGAAATTTGAATGTGCCCCGGCAACGAACCCAAGAACAGCATGGTCTTACGTAATTTTTTTTCTTATACCGATTCTTAATATATATCTTCAAGCTGAGCAAGAACTTCCTAACATTCTGATAAATGCATAAAAAAAAAATAATGAAAAACTATCCCCATGTATTTTAAATACGGGATTTTTGCATCATCCTAGCATCGAACCCAGTACGTTCTAATCAAAAGTCATTAATGTTTGTGATAGTTCCCTACGATATCTGTAAGTTCCTAGAATTTAAATTCTCTACCTCTACCGGGAAGTATTATTTAAAAATTTTTGAAATTTCCTACCATGTATCCTTATGGAGAAAATCGGGACTTTGTGGCCTTCTGGAATTGAACCCATGACACTGAGGTTCAATATTGGCTTTTTTCTGGAGTTTACACGTTATGGCCACTAGGTCGTAAAAATTTCAAGTCTGTGGCACTTGTGGAACATGGTTAGAGTTTTGATTTATTTTTTGCTGGAGGTCTTCCTTCTATAAGAACATCTGTTCCTTCTGCTGCATTTGCCGACCAAACTACTTGTAATGGGATCTACATGAAGTCCTGCTCACTATCCTCAGCATCAGCTTCTTCATTCGAAAGGCTAACATTTCTCTGGTGTTCGATTTCTTTCCTACGGGTGACTTCATAATTAAGTAATGCATAATAAGACTTCAACTTCCAGTCCAAATGCAATAACACAATGCCAATATATGGCTAAAGTAATATTTTAATTCATCAGATGAATTAAATGTGCATTTATAAGCATTTTAACACAAAGATTTTAGTGAGAGCAAAGGCCCTCACAAAAACTTTTTTGAGGCAATAATATTACTTTTCTATGCTTATGGAAGGGAAAATGAAGCATTGTTCTTCCCTTTAATAGATAAACTTTAATATTTAAAGTATTTTCCTTTAATTATGATAGTCACCTCAAAAGATTGGTATTAACTATAAGAAGATGTAGACATTTGTGTGATGACTGAAGGTGAGAGCCCTGTTTCCCCTCAAACTTAAATGTGATCTTAGCAAGGAAATTTGAAGGTCAACTTTTCAAATTAGCTGCTGACAATTTTCTTTGTGATTAAACACCAAATATATTTAATCAAACTGATACTGTTGTTAAATGACATTCCTACAAGTGAGATCCGTGAAATGTATTATCTCTTTAAGGCTTCAATTAATCACTATACATAGATAATTCATTTTTAGAGGCACCTTATTTTAGTCAAACAATCATTTCTAATTATAATGAGAAAAAATTAATTTCTCCAAAACAAAATGTAAGAAAAAGACAAAGAAAAATGCATGTCTTTTGTGATAAGTATTGTCAATCTTTTTATAATTAAGCTGAATAATATACTTTGATGGATATGTATTTAATTTTTAACACATTCTGAAAAATTTTGTACTCTCCTTCTGTGCCATGATATCAGATTGCTAGATTCAAATATCCAAGCTCTCTATTAAAGTATTTGAATAGAATGTATCTCAAATAGTTTCCATCAAATGGAAAAATTCAATTTATGAACTAAAGATTTGCAACTCCTAAAGATACAGTTCTCAAAGTATTGATTTGTCTTTACTAACAGCCACTCAAGTTAATTTAAGTGGTGAGATTAAGTTAATAAACTGAGAGTGCAATATCTAGTTACTCTTGATATTATCTCCTTTTATATATAACTAGGTCCAAATATTTTGATCTCCTTGTAAGTTATTTCTCCATATTTCAAGAAACATCATATCCTATTTGAAGGCAATATTAATGACATAATTATCCATAAATCATGCTGACTAGGCTTCCTGTTAATCTTAAATATAAGTGAAATTCTCATTTGTAGAGTTGATCACACTCACGATGAGTTTTATGGAAAAATGTTTCTAACCTAAAAAGATTGTGTATTTTCTTTACAAATATGTCACAATCAAATGTTTTTATAAATAATATAAATATATTTACATATATATTTAGAGAGAGGTTCAAAGTAGTTTCTAAGGAGGTGCACAGTAAAGGATTTTGCTATGGGAAGTATGCATTGTGTTTCCTTTTTACGCAGCTCTATGTTAATAGTTCATCTAGTTTCTCTCTTTGAATGACTCAAAGATAGAATTTGTAAGAACTAACAAAGGATTCAGAGGTCATTTTTAAAACCAAATGGTGGTGATTGTAAAGCTTTATTTAAAAGTTACCAAATTGTGTTCTTCATCTTTTATTAGTAGATCTTTTGTTTTCAATGTGGTTTCATCATGAACTATCTTTTACATTTTAGTAATCTGTTCCTATTTAATGAATTAGCCAATTGTTACCAATATAAATCCTATTTATATAATTTATCAATAGAATTGTAAATGTCTAATTAGCTTTCACTGCTAATTTCATATGATACTATATCTGTCAATAAGAAAGAAGCAAAAATGAAGGGCACAGCACAAAAGTATATGTTTGTCATTCATTACTTCATTAGTTATATCATCTCATTCATATGTAATATAGTGTGTATATTTATTGATATAAATATTTATCAGAATATAAGTGCTATTTATTTGTTGGAAATAATTATTTGTTTAATTTATTCAACTTTTACCACTTCCAAATTAAGCAATAAATACTATGGGATAATCTGACAGCTATTTTCAAATATGCAAAATAAAAAATTTGGTTAGCAGTTAATTAAATACCACAAAAAAATTATTAGCATGCATATTTTGAGACTTAATCTACCAAAGCTTGCATTTGTAAGATGCAGGTTCGTTGCACCTGATATTGGCGATCCTCGTAAGGGAAGAGTTGGGTTAAATGATGAGAAAGGTGTAGATTTTAAAAGGTTTATTGTCCTTGGTAATAAACACGAGAATCTCTCATTTCTGATGGTCGTCCTTCCTCCTTCGCGTACGCAGCCCGACTCCTCGAAATAGGACGCTCTTCAGCCCACCCTGCCCATAGGTCACATATGGTTATCCCCCCCATAGACCACCAGCTCTGCAACGGTCATTATGCGTATGCCAGGAGAGAGGGAGAGACATAGACAAAGAAAAGGCGAGGTCCTTGGAATGTGACACACCCATATCTCAGACCCTAACACCACCCCCCCTTCAAAACTGAGTTAGAATACGAATTTTAACTCACCAATATGCAATATGTACTTACACAAAACCTCGTCACACAATCACATCTCTATGGTAGCCATCTTACATTATTTGACATAACAGAATTACCTAACAGAACACAACAAAGAACTCCCTGAATCACTATTCTTCTCAATACAAAAAGTTAATACATTTTCCAACATTATTCCCTTTTCACAACATTACTTCAACACTAATAATTTCCCTGAAATTAAAGAATGGGTGAGAAGGATATCATCTCAAGCCAATAAATGCAATAAACTATCATTACAATATTAAAACAAAACACATTTTTCTTCAAACCTAGAGCCTTCAAACAATATTGTTCATTCTTCTTGCACACATACTAATTTCGAAGTTATACCAAACGACCACTAAACACTATGGTGAACTTTAGAATCTTTTGTCCGTGGCCGCAACAAATAGGGAGATCGTTGAGGTCGTGGGGGGAGGGGAGAGGGATCTTATTCTTCCGTAGAAAGGTTCACAAGTCCTGTTCCTTCGCTGTAAATATTGGTGTCCTCGACTTTTCCCGGAACACCACGGTCCACGGGTGGCCCTCGCGACCTCAGGAAATACGGACAAAAGGAAGATGGTCCTCGCTCGTCCGCCTGTTCACACGCACTTCCCTCCACGTCCCTTAGCGAACTTCCGGTACTCACCGAGTCGGGACTTATTGGGGCCTGGCTGGAAACTAAGTCTTGGTTTGAATTATGGGTGGTAGAACTTGGGAATACCTCTGACAGAGGAGGGTCTTCGGGAAAGAGAGGGGAATAGCTAAACTCTTCTGTGTCCGAGTGAGGCTTTGTCCCATCCCTAACTCCCCGTGGCCTGCCTCGCCTTCGCTCATCATGCCTAATCTTTGAGGGTAAATTTTTACCCAAGTGCGGTTTTAGCCGATCCTTATGAACAACTACCGTTCGATAGGGAAGTTGTAATCGAACATTACTTGTGGACAACGTCTCGAGCACTTTATATGGTCCCCTCCAATTATTCGAAAACTTCTTCACCCGCCCTACTTTACGTGTCGGTTCGCTCAGATACACATATTGGCCTGGTCTATATACCACATTTTGCGTCTTTTTATTATAGGCTGCCGCTCTCCTTTTCTGTGCCAATGCGTCGTTCGCCTTGCATTTCCTTCTCATTTTTCTCAATTCCTCCCTCAGTTCTACGAGATAATCCTCCTTAAATCCCTTTAACGTCAAATCTACGCTGATAAAAGGAGACCGCATCGGATTTCCAAATATTATCTCATGCGGAGAATAACCCGTGCTCGCATGCACATTAGTATTGTAGCAACAAACGGCATAAGATGAAAGGGCATCCCAATAATTGTGCCTACAATTGATGTAGTGGCTAATTATTTGAGCGTGAACCCTTTCAACCCTTCCATTCCCTTGTGGATGATATGGTGACGTATGCAATTTGTCTATTTTCGTTAAACGACATACCTTGGAAAACAACTCCGACATAAAGTTTGTTCCCATGTCGCTCAATAGTATTGCTGGAACGCCAAATCTTAATCCCCATCTATTGTCGAAAGCATCGGCTACAGTCTCTGCGGTTTGGTCAGGCAATGGAACCATTATTAAATACCTTGAGAAATGGTCTAAAATGTAGAGAATGTACCGATTCCCGGATTCACACTTAGGTAATGGTCCCACGATATCTAAGGCCACAAACTCAAATGGCTTGTCACTTGAAGGCAATTCCTGTAATGGAGCCTTCGTTCTTCCGTCAGGACTCCTGCGATGGCACGAGATACAATCCTTAAGGGCTTCTTTCACATCTCGAACAAGATTCGGCCACCAATAGTGCAGTCTTAACCTATTCACGGTTGAACGTTTTCCCATATGGCCCGAAAGAATATGTCCATGCAGCTGATTAATCAATTGCCCCCTCAAAGACTGAGGAACAACGACTTTTTCTCCAGTTTTCGTTATTCTAAGCAGTACTCCATTCTTCTCAGTAAACCCCCGTATTGACCGCCAACTTTTGCACTCCGGATCATTTGCCTGCACCTGGCAAAGTTCATTCTCCGTTATTACGTGTACGCATCGCACCTTTCGACTTAACGCGTCGGCATTACAATGGGTATTTCCAGGCTTATGCTCAACTTCGTAATCGTATTCGCTTAACTTAAGCGACCATCGCATCAACCGGGAAGACGGATCCTTCAAACCCAATAACCACTTTAATGCGCCATGGTCGGTAACTATCTTAAATTTCCGCCTATACACATAATAACGAAAATATTTAACTGCCCATACCACCGCCAGTAACTCTTTCTCGGTCACTGTGTAATTAATTTCTGCGGAATTCATTTGTCGCGAAGCATAGGCTATCGGATGTTCAACCCCATCTATCTGCTGCGACAATACTGCTCCCAAGGCAAAATTACTGGCATCCGTAGAAATTATAAACGATTTTGAAAAATCTGGATAAATGAGTACGGGACTGCGCGTTAAAGCTTCCGTCAACTTCGCCATGGCATTTTCGCAATCAGGAGACCAAATAAAAGATGCGCCCTTCTTAAGGAGACGCGTAAGCGGTCTTGCTATTTAGGCATAACCATCCACAAACCTCCGATAGTAATTAGCGAGGCCTAAAAAGGACTGTAATTCTTTCGTGGTGGTGGGTGTGGGAAAATTTCTCACTGCCTCGATCTTCTCTTCATCTGGGTGAACCCCATCGCTACTTATCCGATGACCCAAATACTTCACCTCGGACTGAAAAAAATGACATTTATCCAGCTGTAAGGACAAATTTGCCTCTCTTAATTTTTCAAAAACTCGGCGCAATCTCTCTCCGTGCTCCTCCAAGGTTTCGCTAAAAACAATTACATATAAAAAGCCAAAGTTTTAATTATTTTTTTGTTTTCTATCTGCAATTTTTTGTGCCAGTTTTGAACAGAATTTTCTGCAAGGAGTTTATTATAGTTATTTTTATTATTTTTTTTAATAGAGCGCAAAAAGTTGTTCAAGATAGCCGAATTTTGTTTACTTCATAAAACAATTCTCTTAGATACAATGCCTCAAAGTTACTTAAAACTCATAGTCATATTGAAGAAGGCAGCGACACGGGGTCAAAGAAACTGCTATATCTCAGCAAGTATACCATCGACGAAAGTAAAACTTTACAAATGTTCATAAGAGATATGAGTAAATGTCCACACAAAATTTCATTGAAATCCGTGATGGTCAAGCGGGGACCACTAGACTACTTGTTATGGAATGGCCCAGATATCTCTTCCAAATTATTGTCTTTAATTTAATTAATACATCCATAATATAATCTACCATTCGGTAGGCTCATGTGCATTTAAGCATCCATATTCCATTTCATATTCTTCACTTCTTGTTAGTTTTATTCATAAATTATTTATAACTGATAATAATCAGATTATAATTGATTATGGTTTCAATTCACTACATTCCTATACTAGTCTTCAGAAATTTTGAAGTCATTACCGATTCTCATTAGCTTATTCTACGAATTTCTATCTTGTGCTGAATTATTTCATAAACAGTTTTCATGAAATAAAAACATTTTTGTATAATTAGATGAAAAGATTCAATTGCAATTTGCTACAGTAACTGTTTATGTTCGAATGCTATTGATCCGAAATTTTCAAAATATTCTTGGACAGTTATACGAATAATGTCTGAAGGTTCTAATACATTATTAACTGGGTTTAATTTTTTCGACGCATTTCAAAGATTCGCATTTACAGCATTAATATTTGGAACACAGAGGATAGATAAAGATGTTCGAACGTAGGAAGTTATTCATGGCGTAATATAATTCTGCATTACACAGACATTCAAAATATAACACACACCACTACGAAAACTGTTTCTCCTTTTATTGGTGTTACATTGATAAGGATAATGGTAATTATAAGTTAATATTCAATTGCCTCATTCTGACTTCAATGTCTATGTCACGTTAAAACAGTGTCATGTAAAACTGAATTATAACGCTAGAGAGAGTACGAAGAATGGAATTTTGTCGTAAAACTGCTGAATAGCAAACAAGTTACTTGAATTAAATATAAGTGGATAGTTCAGTTGCTGTCCTGGCCAAAGTGAGTCTTGTAAAAATTTCACCTATCGTTATCAAATGTTATTCGTGTTATATTTCACACCAATTATATTTCGGCAGAGGCGTTGGAAGGTTGGAGCAGATGGTGGAGTGGGCAAAAGTATACCCTTCCCTTATCCAGGAGCGGACAACCGATTAGAAAGGCCTCCGTTCCTTCAGCCTCTGCAGAAACTTCTCACATCTCTCTTTCTAACCCAAAAGGAAGGAGAGCAATGCTTCGCAAATAATCGGTAGTTGACGTCATTAGTAATACCTTCGTTGAAATTTCGAAACACATTGAGACCACATTCTCGTTAATTTCACCTCCCTCTTGTTGAATTGTGTCAGATTCATTTCATGAGCGTAGTGTATTTGAAAGTGCAGGAAAAGGGAATTTAAGACAGGAAATTAAAATAGTAATTAGGCGTAATTAAGACGCAAGGTAAAGGACCCGTGAGAAAGAATGAGTTTCCTTAGTTTGATTTTCATTCATCCTATTCCCTGCGACATGCTCTTTCGAGGACAGCAAAGAGTAATCACAAAATTATTTTTCCTTTATAAATGACACAATATATATATATATATATATATATATATATATATATATATATATATATATATATATATATATATATATATATATATATTCATAAATGGCATGCATCTCACGAAAACGATATTTTAAGTATGATTTTAAAATCTGTTTTTGAAGATATGAATCAAATTTTTAAGAACCATAAAATCCCTCGTCGTTCCGAATTTATTGTCATTAGACTCCTCCTTGATGATTCATACTCTCAATCCAATTCAAGTGTGCCAATAAAATTATATTGAAATCGGAGATGAAGAAAATTTATTCGAAATAAATCAAAGGCATAACATAGTAATAAAAATATTTGCCGTAGTTAAAATATATTGTTTTTATTCCATACATTTCAATTGGGTTACATTTTTTGGGAAGAGGAGGTGATTGTACTTGTGCTATATCCTTTCAGCAGCGTCAATGAAAGATTTTCTGAATCAGAAAAAATCAATTGCCAGGAAAATGCGCTCATACCTGGTAAAAATAAAAATCGCCGTCTCTTTGATTTTGGAAAATCTTCTCTACAACCGCCACTATAAGGCAACGTCGCGGAAAGAAACAACTCGTTTCACACACTTCCACTGAGAGACCTGACCTTGCATACTCGTAGAGAAGGTATTCCAACTCATTCAGGGAAACCAAAAAAATCGAAAATATTCAAACAAACAAGACAATTGTGACGTAAATACATTCACTAAATGTCATTTCTTCCTAAGTAGACGAGAACTGAAGGAGTTACAAAAAAGCTTAATTTTAATATATTTGCCTCCTATTCTGGTCCCATAGGAGGCATCTCTACCGCTTACAGAGGCATATCAGCCGCATACTGAGGGTTGAATTACAGTTTTCGTCGCAAATGGCACATCTTTATCCAAAACAATATTCGTTTTAACCAAACTAGAATTTTTGGCAACGTTTCTTGCCGAGATTTCGAGACTTCGAGGTAAACATTCTCACAAAAAATAGTATTTGATTTGGAAAGAAAATTATATTTGTAATTTGGGTGGTCCACTTTTCCTGGGTATTTAATTTCTATTAAAAAAATGATAAAACTACCCGCCGTCTAACCAACATCCGTAACATTTTTGTATATTTGACGAAGGTGCCTGTAAAAAAGTAAAAGGAAAGAAGATACGGTAGATGAGAAGTATTCATCTTTGACAAAGTAATAAGTGAATCAAGTAACATCCATGCTCTAGTGTAAGAAGTTTACCGGTAGGTGCTGGAATGATGGCAAGTGCTAAAAGGATATGCTCAGAATTGAATAATCAATCAGTGATGTCACGCTTGAAAGTGGGGAAAGATGATTGAAAGAATGTGCGTTCCAGTATTTTGATCCAACTACTAGAAACGTTTTACTTCATAAATCTGTTTTATGAACTGGTATCGAGAGTTTGCCAGAAGGACGAGTTCCTAGTAGTTTTTAATTGTTAAGGTTAGTAAAATAGTTAATGAAGTAACTAGGACAAGTTTTATTAAGAACTTTGTTAACCAGGTTGAGGGTATGAAGTTTTCTTCTCGAGTGAAGACGTAGCCATTTCAATTCTTTGAATAGTGGGGTCACATGATCCGATTTTTTGACATTAAAGATGAACTTGATAGCATTACTAATTGCTCTGTTCAACTTAGAGGTTACTGCTTTTTTCGCTTTATTTATAAGTGTGTCAGAATAGTCGAAGATAGGAAAAACTAATGCTTGAACGAGTAATTTCTTTAGCTGAAGTGGTAGTATATGCCTCAATCGTTTCATACTATGGATAGTTGAGTAAAACTTCTTGCAGACAGCTGAATGAGGGTACTTCTTGTGGAAAAATTTCGACTATGTAAATGGATTGATCCATTGTCTGGCCAAAACGATTGCCCTTTTGCAATTACTGGAATAACCATAGAATGATGAGCTACGACGTGGTTCGATATCAAAGTTGAGATATTTTCTGTATTTTTGGGGAAGGTTAGAAACAAACAATTTGCACTTACTGCGAGGATCACCCATAGTAATATTACGAAAATTGCATACGTAAAATGTGTGATGGCGGCTGAAAACTTGACCGCTAAGGCAAATAAATCTCACCCAAATGTCATTGAAATGAACGAAACCTTATTGGATGAATTAATATTTGTAATAGAACTTGTGATGTTGCTGAGTAAGTAGCAGTTGCGAACGATAGTACTTAATTTTTTTGGGTTAACAACATGTAAAGATGGCCAAAAAGACTGTCCTGCAACTCTCCAAGAAAAATCCACGACACAAGAATTTGCATTCTTCTCAATTAAGTGCATTTTATTTCGTGGAATCGTTAACATTTTTAATCGTTAAGGTTCCTCCCCCAGCAATAGAACAAATCCGAAGGCACCCACGACCTCTTTTCTATGCACAAATTCTGGAATGCAGTAAAATGCATCGGAAGGTCAAACTTCGTCTCCAAATTCTCCAAGCCGCGAAGAGGGTTCCTTACCGTGAGGCCCCGAGCTTTACTTATAGCCCGATTCGTTTACGGGGATATTCGATAGCAGCGTTACGGCAATGATAGAGTCTCTCGGTTGGAATCACTACAGATGAGAAGATCTGAATATCGTCGGAAACCTTCCGAAAAGTTCATTCGTTCAGAATTTATAGACGAAGTAAGTGAAATGTTAGTGCCAGTAAGAAGCGAACGCGATCTCCGAGAGGCATCGACGAAGCGTTATAGGGAAGTAATCGCAAGGACGGATAATTAATTTTGGTCGTTTTTTCCCCAGGCTATTAGAGATGCTAATAGGGATGAATGAATAATTGTTTTGTATTACACACCCTGCCATACGCCTCTGGCGGCTCGCGGGGTATATATCAAATCTAAAATCCAATAATATTGACAATTTATCAAAAATTGAATTTAGAAAACAATTCATGATAGGTTTACCTTAGGAGGATATTAATCTTTGGCACAGTCAATGCAAGAAGTAAATCCCGGTAGAGTGACTTTGGCATTTCCTTTGAAACCTTCAGTACCCCCATCCAAGAGAGGAATTACTGTTGTGTAATCCAAGTCCTCGCTATTAGAATCTGGGGCGGATCCAGGCACTAGGCATCGAGGCACTTGCCTAGGGGCCTCCACCATTTGGGGGCCTCCACCACTTGAGAATTTTTTTTAATAATACGTATTTGTTCTCATGTATAAAAACACAAGCTATAGTTTCCTCAGTATAGCAAAAAATGCGGCCGTAATTGCCATTTCATATTTCGTGTGTACCGGAAAAATCTGCCTTGCCGACCGCTGTTGGTAATGCCTATTCTTATCATCCCCTCAGTGGGGATTCCCCTGAGTTTAGCAATCCTAATTCTCTACTGCTGTTTATGTCCGGTAAACGATTGGGACCTGGAACTGGAATACAAAGAACAGAGGGAATATAGTGCAAATGTATATACTGAATTTGTATGTAATTCCATGACCATTTATAATAAATAGGAAATGTTGGATTTCTCCGCCTTTAAGTGGGCCTCCACCAATTATTTGCCTGTGGGCCCTCGCACCCCTTGATCCGCCCCTGATTAGAATCATAATTAAGTACTGAAAGAAGCATTTCATTTATCCAATGTCTGGCTGTGACTGAATCTAATCCAGACAAAATTATATTGAAAGACTGAGAAAATGCTCCATCAAAATCTTAAATTCTTTTATTATATCTGAACATGTTTTAAGAAAAATTTCATCCACGTATACATAGGACCGGCGTCTAGGTATACTTAGCATATGGTGAATATATACAAGGATACGGCTGGACAAAACAACCTCTCACTCGTTTTCTAATAAATTCTGCTGCCACTTCTGCCTTGGGATGGCCAACATCTTTTGAAAAAGATGTTTGCAGGTTTAGTTCTTGGAGACAAATCTGCAAGAACTCAACCGTCAATGAAGAGATGAAGTGCCTTAGTTTTCATACAAATTACACATTTTTAAAATCCCGCAAAATATTGATATTAATCGATATTTGGGCCAATCGATTGATTCAGTTTTCGATTCAAATGCAGGTACAGAAATGACCATGCTTATCAATGCTTATGTTTTCGAGTATTACTGATGGTAAGTTTTTTGCTTAATTGTTGTAGCTGTTTTTTATTTTAAGACACATTTGTATTTTAACTAAGTATCGAAAAGCATGATACAAAGCCAATGGGATTTTTACTGTCAAAGTTACGGAAAGTTCATTAAAAGATAAGACACTTTCGTCCAGAAGTAACTTAAATTTAATTAAATGTGTGAAAAGTATGTGTAATCAATGATTAGATGTCGTGAAACGTGATAAAGTTTATTCTTAAATTGTGAAGTACCTTTAAGAATGTCTCTCGTCAAAACATGTCACAGATACTCATCTCCAAATTCATCCATCAAAAGTATATAAACCTCGATCTATAGAATATAATCTCCTTTACAGTGTTATCAATCTTTTACTATCTCACATATCTTTTGATCGGTACTGCAATAACTTATAAGTTTAATGTATTTTATGAAGAATATATTCTTCATAGAATACTTTAAGTAATTATTGTGTTAGTGATGTAGCCCTATAACATCGGGTGTTATAACATCGCTTGTCAGTGCATTAATTTTAAATTTAATTGGTATCTCTAGAATTTTGCGGTTCAGTTGCTGAGGATTGACTTACTTGGAGACGAAGTGATCAGTAAAGCAACATCTACTTCTCTGCTACAAGTTTTGTACCTTGTGGGTGACAGCTTCTGTTGACAGTTGATAAAGAAGAGGAAAATGTGAAGAGCTTTTCGGAGAAAAATTCCCTATGCAGGTTTTTCGTTTAGATCTATGAGAACATTTAATTCTTTTATAAAATAAAATATAGATATAGAATTTCTCCCTGACGGTGCCAAACTGCAAATTTACCAAATAAAATTATTATCTTGAAATTAACACATCTGTTATCAGCATATTGAAATTATTTAATTCTTACTATGCACTTTTACTACTCCAAATACTTAGAATAGATGTTGTTTTCTTCGTTTGTTTCATAAATATGACTGTAATAGAAATGGATCTGTAAATTATTTTTGAGGTTAATAGTTATGTGCTGAAATTTTCTAATCTCAGCTTATTGATGCCAGATGGCATACAGGAAACCTTTATCTTAAATTTCATGTATTAGTCCTCAATCATTGGTTTTATTATTTTATCAATTGTTAAATATTTATCATTTAGACATGTTTTGCATGATATATTTTTTTTTATTTTCAAAGAATTTTGGCTAGCTATATGTAAATTTAAGTCATCAATGATGAAAAGAATTGAGTTTCTCGTAATTTAATAATTATTAATTTTTTGGTTTCTCTTTCATCCACAGTGTTCTTCACTACTCCATGTATAATTTCAGAATCATTTGGATTTGAAAGCTGTTCTGAATCAACCCGTGGATGTGGTACTAACAAGGGTAATTTATACATTTGTCTTTCCAATTATGATAATATTTGGTAGGAAGATAATATTCAAAGTATAATTCACAAATTAGCACTCTATTTGGGGGTTAGAAATTTATGGTTTAAGGCTAAATTATGTTCTTATTCTAAAAACACCTGTTTTTCAAAAATAATATAAGTAATCAGTATTTTTTTCAATGTGCGTACACTAAATAAACAGTATTTGAACTCTTACAAAAATTTACAGAAAACTGTAATGATTTACTGAGCTCTCTGATGCCTAAAATGTCTGTTCCTGTTTAGAGCAAAGTTAGTGGGAATTAGTTTAGGTCAGTAATTTTAATCCTTGTCAAAGCTATCTGGTTACCGAAAATAAAACTGCCTTTGCTAAACAGCTACAGAAAATTTAAGGCATTACAGAGATTGATGCATTAATGCAATTTTTTGTAAATAAAGTTAAAGTATTGTTTAATTCATACACTTTGATAAAAATTGATTGCTTGGTGGTCAAATTGCGATGCTGCTTTGAGTAGTCAGTAAACTTTTCCATTCATCTGTATTTTTCAGAATAATAATATCATTCATCCTTAAACAATAAATTTCCAGCACCTAAAGAGGACTAATTTGTGAATGATACTTTGAATACTATCTTTCTATCAAATATCATCATACAGTAGAAGTCCATTATAACGAGTACTTTTCCGATTTTTCTCAGTTCTCGTTATAACAGACTTCTACTGTATTTGGAAAGGCAAATCTAGAAAACTCTTATTCTGAGAATACAAGTTGATCCCGGAGAATGCCACAGCGGAAGATATAAATTTCAAACTCCTCAAGTCAGGTACTGCACGTCTAGCCAACTCATGACATAATCATCAAAGGGTTCAGTTTAGGATGTTTTAAATGAATTTTGAAAAACCAGCATCTGACGTTTTCTATAATAGTCACTGTAATTACTTTTTGCAATAAAGTTACAAAGGAGGTCTTTTTGTTTTATTGCGGTACAAATTCAAACTTTGAGAATTTCCCTAGGTGACTTTCTGCCATAGTGACATATTGCCATATAACTTCTACAAAAAAAGTTATTATTCACATCATCGGGTTTAGCAAATTTGCAACACTAGTAGTAGATTAAAAATAGGGAACTTTAACCTACTACTGGTGTTGAACTGCAATGGAACCTATGAAGTGCATTATAACTTATGATGTGCAAGTTACATAGTTTCATGTCATTCTATCATATCCTCAGAATAACTCAGAAAAAAATCAGCTTAATTTGCATACCTGGGCAAGGGGCAGCTTAAATTCTAAGTTGAGACTGTAATTCAGGAGAGGCCAACAGAACAGCAAAAAACAGAGGTTAGGGCTAATTTTGTTGGACAATGCAACTACCATGGAACCTTCATCCTTGGTCTTTTTGGAGTAGCATATGTCTCAGAGAATAGACTGCATATTCTCCTGCAATTTCATGTGCAGAAGGGAGAACTATCGAAAGAAAAAAGTACAATTTTGTAGCTACAGTAATTAATTGAAGTCATATGTAGTATAAGCATTCTAATATATTTTTCTACTACAATTTTTGGCCTTTACTTATGAGCTAGATAAATCATCAAAAAAGGAACGCAACACTTTGTCATTTACATATATTATGAATTTTAAAAGAGCTCAAAATTAAAAAGGGTTTGATTGATATTTATTGAACCACCATTTATCTTGCAGCAACAGCTAAAATCTTTAACTGGAATTCAGCTCTTCTAAAAGGCCTAATGAGTTTTAATTAAATTAAATCCACAAAATGAAAATTATGCATTTATTCAAAGTAAACTCCATTGAGTGAACATGAAATTTAATATCACACATTTTAGCCGCAAAATATGATGATGAGATCAAAATATAATCACACTCCAAACAATTTGCACTATTTATAGTGAAGAATTTCCTAGCGTTATACGAATATGCACAAGTTTCATAGATCGTACTTTTTTCAGTCCTATTGGATTTGTTATTGCCATGCATTCTAGCCCGTAAATCATTGCAAAGAAACACTGGTAATAAGAACGAAATCAGAGGATAATTTTTGAAACAATGTGGCTCTTCTAGACCATGTATTCGATGTTAGAGTCAGCTGATCTTCACCACGATAAGTGTTTTTGTAATCATGGCCAAATTATCATTGTCGTTTTACGGGTTGGTAACATTAGTTTATTCATATGTTAGGTTTTTGATTTTCATTAAATCTTTAACATTTAGGAATAAACTTTGTCATTCTAAGAGCATGTGTTCTATTTTTATCTGGTAGGAAGTACTTTAAAATATACCGATCACAGTAGCCGTTCATTACCTGTCTTTTGAAGTAATTGTTTTCGTATCTTCCTAACTTCACACAATTAATTTGATTAACTTAAATGGTGTACGTAAAATTAATAAGATAATTTTAACAAAATCCAGCAGAATGCTTATCACAGCTTTGTAATGAAAAATGATTTGAAGGCTTGCTTTTTGCATTGGAAGAAATGAGCAAGACAATAATGATGTTATTATGGCAAAGCATTTGGTAATTGTTTTCCTGTAGCATTAATAAAAGTATTGTGTTAATTTAGTTTTTCCTCGAGTGTAGCTAATTTTTTAAATTTAAACCCAGTCCAGCTCCAAGCATGATGGCAATCCTTAGTTGGTAGCTTCTAATTATTTTCTCTAAAATTTCTCATTACTTTTCCTTTAAGAATTCTGGATGTGGAGAAAATGAAGACCCTGACGATAAGGCCTTAATTGTCTTTGCACAGATCTCCATTACAGACTAAGTGTTATGCATTGGAGAGTTGTGAATCATTAAAAGAATGTATGGTGCTTTAGTGGTGGGCAAGGAAAGAAAACGTCAGTGGAATGACCTCTTTCTTCTGTACGCCCGCTGATCACTTCACGTGCCCTCTGGCAGTCCCTCTTTGAAGAGAGATAAGTCAACCCCCCACCGTCCAAATAAGAAAACCCTCCCTTTGCCTATCTGGTCGCAGTGTCTAGAGAAGTCGTCCAAATGGGACCAACCAATTGGCTTCTGTATATCATATTACTGTGCTTAATCGTGGGACTATCTCAGCATCTTTACGTGGTAACCAACATTAAGGGTTTGGAAGTATTTGAAACAAAAAAGAAGAATAATTTCACATTTTCTAATTTTCAATCCCTACCCTTTTCATGTGTTCTCGCATTTTAACCAAATTGGCAGTTAGGATATGCAAGCGAGAGTTTATAAGACTAAAAATTGTCTGGTGTAAGATCTTTTTCATATTCCTCTGCCGTTATTTGTGCCATCCATGATAAAGAGAAAAAGCACAATCCCTTCGAAAGAACAAATCTTATCTTGAGTAATTAGTGTAGATGCTTGATTAATGACCAAATCGTTTCCTTAGGGGAGAATGAGGTTTTGAAGCAGCAAAACCAGGAATCTCAACACCTTTTACTCTGTTCCCACTACGTGAAGGGAGAAAATTTTATTTTAGTTGGTAAAAGTTGAATATCGTTTCGAGAGAGAGTAAGTTGTTATTGAAGAGAACATCTTCCATGTTTGTCAATTTTGATTTTCAAATGTATAAATCTGTTATTTTGTGTATAAAAGTGGCAATAATTATCCCTGACTTAGTTATCTTTAGTCTGATGTTTTTGTACCACCCAAGATTTTGAAGTAGGTTAATTGGGGAATAAACAGTCATCTTGAGGTGGAATATAGCAAGAAATACATTGTGTTGTGCAAAAGAAAGGGGATTTCATAGTTCCATTACGAGGTCAATGAGATTGTGATATTGAAGTACATACTTAAATGAATTTTTAATTAGGAAATAGTTTTATTGCAAGAGCCAAGTAGATGCTACAGTTATTAATGCTGTTGAGGTTTTCTTGAAGTCATTTTAAATTGCCATTTTCCGACTGGACAACTTTGAAAGAACTGATCTTCAGTGAAAGTGTCGTTTTTGTTTTTGTATTTTTCATTTCTTGGATTGTTGCAGTATGCGTTACAGTAAAAACATGAATACTGAAAGCAAAAATTTTAAGTTTTGAATGATTTAATAAGTATTATCTATTTAGTTATATTGATTGCTCATTAATTGTATTATTTCATTGAATAATCCCATTGAGATTTGTATATTTAAGTTCTTGTGTTGTGTAAGTGAATATTTGAATGAATGCCAGTTAGTGTGTCATTACATTATTTTTACTTTTATTTTGTAATATTTCTTATCCCTTTTTGTGGAACAATGTGTTTTTTTTAATAATCACTTTTATTATTCTAAGTGAAACTTTGACTTTGCTATTATGATTGAAAGTTCTTCTTACATTTTATGTATTCATCTACATAGCATTACGTATACAGTTCACATTTGCATGTACTATTTTAAAATAATGCTATTATTCTTTATAAAATGTACAAATCCATTGCAGTTACTACCGATGTATGAATGTGCATTTTTGGATGCATTATTATTCCCATGTGGACTGTCATCTGATTTGTTTCATATTCTTCAAATACTTAATCAAGTCTTTGAAATTAGATGTACATGCTGCAAGTTTTTAAGCTGAAATAGAATCGATTTTTTGATCTGTTTTTTCAGATTCAGAATATATTAACAAAGAATATTAATTCAAGGAAGTAAAGTCAGTTGTCTCCAGTTATTTAATATGTTGCTAGTACCAATGATGTAAATGAAGTTAGATTTAGCACAGGAAAGCATGCAACTTAACCCGAGGTTGTACAAGATTGTGGCTTGGCTGGGACTCGAACCCAGGTCTCCCACTTTCTGGGCAGGAAAGTGTTCTAACCTGCCTGGAAAGTGGAAGAACTGGGTTTGAGTCCCAGCCAAGTCACTATTTTTCTCTTCTTTTAAAACCTTAAGTTGCTAGTATTTTACTGGGAAATTTATCTTGTGTTGCTAAGAAGTTTAAAAATGCACATTAAAATCAGCTGTTATTAATTTTAAATCTTATTGAGTAATGTTTTATTAATAAAAATATTATTAAATGACAAGTTTTATAACTTGCCTATTAATTCTTTATTTTTATTAACTGATTCATTCAAAAAAAATTCTTAGAAGGGTCAATGTTGTGGGAGAGCATTACCCTGTGCCCCATTTAGCTGCTGATGCCTCGGATTTATTCATAAGTAATGTTTACAATTTCTTCTCAAACATTTGTACTTCAATTTCATACAAATTAGTTACAGCATTTTAATAGAAATAGGTCACTATGAAATAAAGAAAAAAATTACCATTGCATCAGGGAATAATTTTCTGAATTGAGATGGCATAGGGTTGGTTAACTCTCCTGCCAGAGGTATTCATGATTTTGCGTCTAATAATTATTATTATTTGTAGCTGTGATTAATTCCTCTGCATACTGACATTCTACTACAGGAAAAATCTGTATATGCCTCAATATCTTTATTCATTAAGATTGTATTATAAAGTTAAATTATTAATTAGTAGATTAGAATTTGAAAAAAAAGCTGTTATAACTGCTATTTTTCACCTTATAATGAGCTTTATTAACCTGTTAGTGATTCACAATTTAATCAGAAAATAAGTACAAGGATTTTTTTCGAATTCTTATATTCTTAGCTCAAGTTGAAAATTTCAGTTGAGGTCCCCTAAAATCTGGGAACAGAAAAATGTTACAAATGTCAACTTCCTGTCTATGTCAAGGAAATTCAAACTTTCTAGAAATCATGAAAGCTTAATGACATACAATTGAAGATCAGAAAAGGAAACATGTCCATAACTTTGAATCCCTCTTTTAAGTTAGATTCAGCTTTTTTATCTGCAGTAAGGAAGCCATAAATACTGTATATGCCAGCGTTATACCTTTGAAGCCTAAAACAATTTCTCTCAAAAACCAGGGGTCGACTTGTACATAAAAATAAAATATAACTCTTTACCACAAAGGGGCAAATAGGTGATACTGCCTGCTTTGCACTTGTGCATACATTTTCGCAACTCACCACAATTATTTGCTATTGAAACTAATTTTTAGTAAGTCTAATTAACTTAGTTATCATATAAAACAATTTCCATCACGAAATTCAATCCTGGCCAAAAGTATGTTAGGTTATGACTTGTTTTCATAATAAAAGAGTAAAATTAATAAACCATTTCCATTACATTAAAATAAATTTGACACACATTTATCCTATGAAAATTATATTCATTTCTTCACATGTAATTTAATTTTACAAAAGTTTAATATGTATTTTGATGTTATCTTTTTACAAATGAATATCAATAAGCAAGTCATGGTTTGTTTTTGTTTATATTATCCTTATGATTCGACTTAGCATTAGGAGTTAATGGAAGTTGTTTTAGCAGGGTTGTAATTTGATATTACCTCACTACATTACCATTATTACTATAACAAATTTTTAATCCCATTGTGTTTCTGTTGTGTAACACATTTTTTTTGTGTAGGAAGCTTTGATTAAACCATTATCTCTGGTGAGCGATATAATTTAAAACACGATTTTCAAATATATCTTTTTGTTCTTTTAAATGAGGTATGGTTATAATGAGAATTGGTTTTATTTTGACTACTCGCACGACTACTGAAGTCGTTTTCTTGCTAATTTATTGATTGTAAAAAAATTTGAAATAAACTTTTGATTGTAGAAAATTTTGATGTAAACTATTATTTCAGATAAGTGGTATTATTTAAGAAAGATTTTTATTTACATTTAATTTTCATTGACATGAAACTGGACTATAATGTATGTAGATTTTATTTTGTCATGAGGCACTAAATTCAAAGTGCTATTTTTGGTATAATATATTATTTAACTAGCAGAAGTGTCCGTTGATTCTCAACGGGGATGTTAAATTTCATAAATATCAGTGTAATAACCTTGATCGTAACAAATACTTGATAATTGTTGATAGTTAGGAAATGTCAGACATTCTAATTCAATATACCAAGAAATTTAAGTTACAATGAAGTCTGCAAAGCCGCAGCAACTTAATATTCAATCTCATATACTCTGAATGAAAAATATCTTCAACTGAGACATTAAAAATATATATTCTAAGATCACATTAGGATTAGCAGGACCACGTTTAAAGTTACATCTTCATACAGGTACAAGGGGACAAATGAATATAGCATTAAACGTAAACGAAAGAAATAAATTACATTTCACTCAAATAACCAAAGATGAATATTCTATACGGAAAGTAAATGTAGTATGGAGCTGACTTGTATCTCAATCTTAAAATGTGTAACATAAACACGAACCTCAAAAGTAATTGCAATGTCAAAATAGAAACAAAAATTAAACACCAATAACAGAAGGATAGTAAGTGAATATGTAATGGAAGCACTTAAAAACAACGAATAAATCAATTTTTGCATCCAGCATTTAACAAATTAAAATTGCTTTACCTTTTTGATCTATCGTACGATGCTGGAGGTTTGCTACAACTTAACAACTCGCCGTTCAACTCATCAAGGATTACAGACTACGAATCTGGAAATTCTTTTCGTTCTTCGCAAACTCCATTTCAGTGATTTGCTAAATATGCATCAAAGCAAATAGATTCATTCGAATTCATTTCGAATCCAGAGAGCCATTTACATTATTGAAAAGTAGAACGTAGTTTGAGGCAGTTGTAGCCAATATTTTTGGTTGAATTTTCACACATAGTTAGAGATGGTGATATTCTAATGTGCTGCATAGTAAATTCACCAGTAAGACACGGGTTCGATGCCAGACCAAGAAATTGCAGCGAAATATAAGAATATTTTCAATACTTTTTTTTCTTTTGAGGACCGTCCCGATATGATGCCGATATTAAATTAGTATAGCCGATCTGCTTGCAGTATGCAAGCTACATTTTACTTGTATATATATACGAGTAAAATGTAGCTTGCATACTGCAAGCAGATCGACAACACTAATTTCATATCGGCATCATGTCGGGACGGTCCTCAACAAAAAAAAGGAGTGAAAATATTCTGAAAATTCTCTGCATTTTAATCATCTGGCATCGAACCCCGGTCTTTCTGGTAAATTTATTATGCAGCACAACAGGAGATCACCATCTATAACTATGTGCGAAAATTTAAGCAGAAATATTGGCTGCAACTGCCTCAAACGACGTCCTACTTTACCCTTATATTCCTTATGTGAGAAATTTTAATGTGCTCTGGCATCGAACCCAGGAACAGCATTGTCGTATCTATTTTTTTTCTTAAGCCGAGTCTTAATATAAATCTTCTAGCAAAGCAAGAAATTCCTATTATTTCGATAAATACAACAAAATAAATAATGAAAACTAACTCGCTATATTATAAATGGGGGATATATATACCGTCAGGCTTCGAACCCGGGTCTTTCTGGTAATAATTTCTATGCAGCATTAAAGACGATCACCACCTTTAATGAAAAATCAAGCAAAAATATTGGGTACAACTGCTTCTAAGGACGTCCTACTTCTCCCTTATATTCCTTATGAGAGAAATTTTAATGTGCTCTGGCATCGAACCCAGGAACAGTACGGTCTTATCTAAATTTTTTTCTAAAACCGTTTCTTACCATACATCTTCTAGCCAAGCACAAACTTCCTATGATTTCGATAAGTACATTTTAAAAAATAGTGAAAAACTACCTCAATGTATTTTAAACGGCCGATTTTTGCATCGTCCTAGCATCGAACTCAGGACTTTTTCCGAAATGGTCATTTACGTTATCGATAGATCCTGACTATATCCATCGGCTCCTTGAGTTCAAATTCCCTACCTATCCGGGAAGTATTTTTTAAAAATTCCCGAAAATCAACGCAATGCATTTAAATGGGAAAAATCGGGACTTTGGGGCCCTCTGGAATCGAACCCATGACACTGAGGTTCAAAATCACAATTTTTCTGGCGGTTACGCTCTATGGCCAATATGTCGTAAACTTTTCAAGTCAATGACACTTGTGGTTTGGCCTGTGAGTTTGTATCCTCTCTATATATCTATTATATATATAGATGCTTCTCCGGATTCATTCATATATCATACGAGTAAAATGTAGCTTGCATACTGCAAGCAGATCGACAACACTAATTTCATCTCGGCATCATATCGGGACGGTCCTCAAAAGAAAAAAAAGGGGATTGAAAATATTCTTTAAATTCGCTGCAAGTTATTCGTCCGGCATCGAACCCGGGTCTTTTTGGTGATACACACTATGCAGCACAATAGAATTTCTCCATCTCTAATTATGTGTGAAAATTAAAGCAAAAATATTGGGCGCAGCTGCCTCAAAAGACGCTCTAATATTCACGAATGTAAATGGCTCTCGGGACTCGAACCAAGGACGATCGTGGAAATTTAAAAAATGTTTCTGAAAGTTATTAATGATCTTAATCCCTATGCCAAATTTCAAGTTTCTATATTATTGGGAAAGGTTTCAAAATAATTCCTAAAAATCGGATTAACTTCTGATTGCAGAGACACCTGGTGTCGAACCCAGGACACATTGATAGCTATGAATGCATAGTTTGATTTGTTAAGACTGGTTCTTCTATCACGCTAAGTTTTAAGTCGATAGCATGCCGGGAAGAACCTAAAATTTGTTTCCGTTATCTCCATAAGAAATGCATTGAGAAATGTAAATGGCGCCCTGGGATCGAACCAAGGACCATCAGCGAATATGTAAAATTTCATTATGAAATATATTTATAATCTCCAACTCCATGCCGAATTTCAAGTTTCCATGCCATCGGGAAGGGTCTAAAAAATATCTTAAAAATCGCCACAATACATTTTAAACGGCCGATTTTTGCCTCGACCTAGCATCGAACCCAGGATATTTTCCGTAAAACTCATTTATGTTTTCGATAGATCATGACCATATATAAAGGCTCCTAGAGTTTCGATTCTCTACCTATCCGGGAAGTATTTTTTAAAAATTCCCGAAAATCTAAGCAATGCATTTAAACGGGAAAAATCTGGACTTTGGGGCCCTCTGGAATCGAACCCCTGACACTGAGAATCAAAATCACAATTTTTCTGGAGGTTATACGTTATGGCCAATATGTCGTAAAAATTTCAAGCCATTGACGCTAGTGGTTTGGCCTGTGACTTTGTATCCTCTCTATATATATCTATTATATATAGATGCTTCTCCGGATTCATTCATATATATACCTATATAGATAGATAGGATACAAATTCACAGCCTAAACTACAAGCGTCATTGATCTGAAATTTTTATGACATATTGGCCATAACGTGAAACCCCCAGGAAAAAAGAGACTTTGATCCTCAGTGTCATAGGTTCGATTCCAGAGGGCCCCAAAGTCCCGATTTTTCCCGTTTGAATGCATTGCCGTGATTTTCGGGAATTTAAAAAAAATACTTTCCGGATAGGTAGAGAATTAAATCTCAAGGTGCCTATATTTATGGTCTTGGACTTTCGAAAACATCAATGACTTTTACAAAAGTTATCCTGGGTTCGATGCTAGGACGATGCAAAGATCTGCCCTTTAAAATACATGGGAGCCGTTTTTCATTATTTTTTTAGATGCACTTATCGAAATGATAGGATGTTCGTGCTTGGCTGGAAGATGTATGGTACGAATAAGTTTTAGAAAAAAATTTTCATAAGACCTTGCTGTTCCTGGGTTCGAAGCCAGAGCACAATAACGTTTCTCTCATAAGGAATATAAAGGAAAAGTAGGACGTCATTTGAGGCAGTTGTAACCAATATTTCTGCTTGAATTTGCATACGCGGTTAGAGATGGTGTTTTTCTGTTGTGCTGCATAGAAAGTATTGCCTGAAAGACCCGGGTTCGATTCCGGGCGGTAAAAATATCCCCCATATATAATACTATGGGGTAATTTTTCAAAATTTTTTTATGCATTTATCGATATGTAAGGGAGCTCTTGCTTAGATGGAAGATGTATATTAACACTTTGTTTAAGAAAAAAAATAGATAAGACCATGCTGTTCCTGGGTTCGATGCCAGAGCACATTATAATTTCTCAAAAAAGGAGTGTATGTGAATAGTAGGACGTCGTTTGAGGTAGTTGCACCTAATAGTTTTGCTTGAATTTTCACACATAGTTTGATATGGTAATCTTCTATTTTGCTGCATAGTAAGTACACCAGGAAGACCGGGGTTCGCTGCCAGGCGATTAAATTGCAGCGAATTCTACGAATATTTTGAATTTTTTTTTTCTTTTGATGTCCGTCCCGATATGATGCCGATATGAAATTAGTGTTGTCGATCTGCTTGCAGTATGCAAGCAAAATTTTACTCGTATATATATATATATATCTATTATATATAGATGCTTCTCCGGATTCATTCATATCTATTATATATAGATGCTTCTCCGGATTCATTCATTGATATACCTATATAGATAGATAGATAGATAGATAGATAGGATACAAATTCACAGCCTAAACCACAAGCGTGATTGAGTTCAAATTTTAACTGCGTATTGGCCATAACAATTAACCGCCAGAAAAATTGTGATTTTGATTCTCAGTGTCAGGGGTTCGATTCCAGAGGGCCCCAAAGTCCAGATTTTTCCCGTTTAAATGCATTGCTTAGATTTTCGGGAATTTTTAAAAAATACTTCCCGGATAGGTAGAGAATCGAAACTCTAGGAACCTTTATATATAGTCATGATCTATCGAAAACATAAATGGGTTTTACAGAAAATAACCTGGGTTCGATGCTAGGTCAAGGCAAAAATCGGCCATTTAAAATGCATTGTGGCGATTTTTAAGATTTTTTTTCGACCCTTTCCCGATGGCATGGAAACTTGAAATTCGGCATGGAGTTGGAGATCATAAATATATTTCGTAATCAAATTTTACATATTCGCTGATGGTCCTTGGTTCGATCCCAGAGAGCCATTGACATTCCTCAATGCATTTCTTATGGAGATAACAGAAAAAGGTTTTAGGTACTTCCCGGCAAGATATCGACTTCAAACTTTGCATAATATAAGATCAAGTCCTTGCAAATCAAACTGTGCATGCACAGCTACCAATGTGTCCTGGGTTCGACACCAGGCGTCTCTACAATCAGTAACTGATCCTATTTTCAATCATTATTTTGAACCCTTTCCCAATGATATAGAAACTTGGAATTCGGCATATGGATAGAGATCATAAATAACTTTCAGAAACATGTTTTAGATTTCCAAGATCGTCCTTGGTTTAAATCCAGTGAGCCATTTACATTCGTGAAAATTAGAACGTCTTTTGAGGCAGTTGTAGCCAATATTTCTGCTTGAATTTTCACACATAGTTAGACACGGTGATCTTCTATTGTGCTGCATAGTAATTTACCAGTAAGACCCGGGTTCGATGCCAGACGATAAAATTGCAGCGAAGTTTAAGAATATTTTGAATCTTTTTTTTGTTCTTTTGAGATTCGTCCCGATATGATGCCGATATGAAATTAGTATTGCCGATCTGCTTGCAGTATGCAAGCTACATTTTACTCGTATCATATATATATATATATATATAGAGAGGATACAAAGTCACAGGCTAAACCACTAGCGTCATTGGCTTGAAATTTTTACGACATATTGGCCATAACGTATAACCTCCAGAAAAATTGCAATTTTGAACCTCAGTGTCATGGGTTCGATTCCAGAGGGCCCAAAAGTCGCGATTTTCCCCATAAGATTACATGGCGGGGATTTTCGAAAATTTTTTTGAGGCACTTCCCGGAAAAGCAGAGAGTTGAAACTCGAGGGACCGCTAAATGCCGTGCATAGCCAACGAAAATCGGAAAGACATCTTCGAATATTGTCCTTGGTTCGATGCTAGGCCGGGGCAAAAATCGGCCGTTTAAAATGCATTGCGGCGATTTTTAAGATTTTTTTTGGATCCTTTCCCGATAACATGGATACTTGAAATTCGGCACGTCGATAGATATCATGAATTTATTTCATAATCGAATTTTACATATTAGCTTATGGTCCTTGGTTCGATCCCAGAGGACCATTTGCACTTCCCAATGCTTTTCTTACGGAGATAACGGAAACAAATTTTAGGTACTTCCCGGCACGATATCGACTTCAAACTTTGCATGTAGAAAGATCAAGTCCATACAAATCAAACAGTGCATTCACAGCTATCAAAGAGTCCTGGGTTCGACACCAGGTGTCTCTGCAATCAGAAGTTAATCCGATTTTTAGGAATTATTTTGAAACCTTTGCCAATAATATAGAAACTTCAAATTCGGCATATAGATAGAGATCATTAATAACTTTCAGAAACATTTTTTAGATTTCCAAGATCGTCCTTGGTTCGAGTCCCGAGAGCCATTAACATTCATGAAAATTAGAACGTCTTTTGAGGCAGTTGTAGCCCATATTTCTGCTTGAATTTTCACACATCGTTAGAGATGGTGATGTTCTATTGTGCTGCATAGTAAGTTCACAGTAAAGACCCGGGTTCGATGCCGGACGATGGAATTTAGGCAAATTTTAAGAAATATTTCAATCTTTTTTTTTCTTTTGATGGCCGTCCGGATATGATGCCGACATGAAAATAGTGTTGTCGATCTGCTTGCAGTATGCAAGCAACATTTTACTCGTTATATGATACGAGTAAAATGTAGCTTGCATACTGCAAGCAGATCGACAACACTAATTTCATATCGGCATCATATACCGGGACGGACATCAAAAGAAAAAAAAAATTCAAAATATTCGTAGAATTCGCTGCAATTTAATCACCTGGCAGCGAACCCCGGTCTTCCTGGTGTACTTACTATGCAGCAAAATAGAAAATTACTATATCAAACTATGTGTGAAAATTCAAGCAAAACTATTAGGTGCAACTACCTCAAACGACGTCCTACTATTCACATACACTCCTTATTTGAGAAATTATAATGTGCTCTGGCATCGAACCCAGGAACAGCATGGTCTTATCTATTTTTTTTCTTAAACAAAGTGTTAATATACAATTTCCATCTAAGCAAGAGCTCCCTTACATATCGATAAATGCATAAAAAAATTATGAAAAGATACCCCATAGTATTATATATGGGTGATATTTTTACTGCCCGGCATCGAACCCGGGTCTTTCAGGCAATACTTTCTATGCAGCACAAAAGAAAAACACCATCTCTAACCGCGTATGCAAATTCAAGCAGAAATATTGGTTACAACTGCCTCAAATGACGTCCTACTTTTCCTTTATATTCCTTATGAGAGAAACGTTATTGTGCTCTTGCTTCGAACCCAGGAACAGTACGGTCTTATGAAAATTTTTTTCTGAAACTTATTCGTACCATACATCTTCCAGCCAAGCACGAACATCCTATCATTTCGATAAGTGCATCTAAAAAAATAATGAAAAACGGCTCCCATGTATTTTAAAGGGCAGATCTTTGCATCGTCCTAGCATCGAACCCAGGATAACTTTTGTAAAAGTCATTGATGTTTTCGAAAGTCCAAGACCATAAATATAGGCACCTTGAGTTTTACTTCTCTACCTATCCGGAAAGTATTTTTTTTTAATTCCCGAAAATCACGGCAATGCATTCAAACGGGAAAAATCGGGACTTTGGGGCCCTCTGGAATCGAACCTATGACACTGAGGATCAAAGTCTCTTTTTTCCTGGGGGTTTCACGTTATGGCCAATATGTCATAAAAATTTCAGATCAATGACGCTTGTAGTTTAGGCTGTGAATTTGTATCCTATCTATCTATATAGGTATATATATGAATGAATCCGGAGAAGCATCTATATATAATAGATATTCATATATATATATATATATATATACGAGTAAAATGTAGCTTGCATACTGCAAGCAGATCGGCAATACTAATTTCATATCGGCATCATATCGGGAAAAAAAGAGGATTTAATTTTTATTCCTAAAATTCGCTGAAATTTCATTGTCTGGCATCGACGCCGGGTCTTACTGGTGAATTTACTATGAAACACAATAGAAGATCACCATCTCTAACTATGTGTGAAAATTCAAGCAGAAATATTGGCTATAACTGCCTCAAAAAACGTTCTAATTTTCACGAATGTTAATGCCTCTCGGGACTCGAACCAAGGATGATCGTGGAAATCTAAAACATGTTTCTGAAAGTTATTTATGATCTCTATCTATATGCCGAATTTCAAGTTTCTATTTTATTGGGAAAGGTTTCAAAATAATTCCTAAATATCGGATCAACTTCTGATTTCAGAGACACCTGGTGTCGAACCAAGGCCGTATTAAGGGCTGTGAATGCACAGTTTGATTTGTAAAGACTTGCTCTTGTATCATGCAAAGTTTGAAGTTGATAGCTTACCGGAAAGTACCTAAATTTTGTTTCCGTTATCTCCGTAAGAAATGCATTGAGAAGTGCATATCGCCCTCTGGGATCGAACCAAGGAGAATCAGCGAACATGTAAAATTTGATTATGAAGTATATTCATGATATCTATCCACGTGCCGAATTTCGAATATCCATGTTATCGGGAAAGGATCCAAAAAAAATCATCAAAATCGCCGCAATGCATTTTAAACGGCCGATTTTTGCCCCGACCTAGCATCGAACCATGGACTATATTCTAAGATGTTTTTCTGATTTTCGTTGGATATGCACGGCTTCTAGCGATCCCACGAGTTTCAACTCTTTCTCTCACCGGGAAGTACCTCAAAAAAATTTTCGAAAATCCCCGCCATGTATTCTTATGGAGAAAATCGCGACTTTGGGGCCCTCTGGAATCGAACCCATGACCCTGAGGATCATAGTCGCAATTTTTCTGGCGGTTACACGTTATGGCCAATAGGTCGTAAAAATTTCAAGTCAATGACGCTTGTGGTTTAGGCTGTGAATTAGTATCCTATCTATCTATCTATCTATCTATCTATCTATATAGGTACGAGTAAAATGTTGCTTGCATACTGCAAGCAGATCGACAACACTATTTTCATGTCGGCATCATATCCGGACGGCCATCAAAAGAAAAAAAAAGATTGAAATTTTTTTTTAAATTTGCCTAACTTCCATCGTCCGGCATCGAACCCGGGTCTTTACTGTGAACTTATTATGCAGCACAATAGACAATCACCATCTCTAACGATGTGTGAAAATTCAAGCAGAAATATGGGCTAAAACTGCCTCAAAAGACGTTCTAATTTTTACGAAATTAAATGGCTCTCTGGATTCGAACCAAGGACGATCTTGGAAATCTAAAAAATGTTTCTGAAAGTTATTTATGATCTCTATCTATATGCCGAATTTAAAGTTTCTATATTATTGGCAAAGGTTTCAAAATAATTCCTAAAAATCGGATTAACTTCTGATTGCAGAGACACCTGGTGTCGAACCCAGGACTCTTTGATAGCTGTGAATGCACTGTTTGATTTGTATGGACTTGATCTTTGTACATGCAAAGTTTGAAGTTGATATCGTGCCGGGAAGTACCTAAAATTTGTTTCCGTTATCTCCGTAAGAAAAGCATTGGGAAGTGCAAATGGTCCTCTGGGATCGAACCAAGGACCATAAGCTAATATGTAAAATTCGATTATGAAATAAATTCATGATATCTATCGACGTGCCGAGTTTCAATAATCCATGTTATCGGGAAAGGATCCAAAAAAAATCTTAAAAATCGCCGCAATGCATTTTAAACGGCCGATTTTTGCCCCGGCCTAGCATCGAACCAAGGACAATATTCGAAGATGTCTTTCCGATTTTCGTTGGCTATGCACGGCATTTAGCGGTCCCTAGAGTTTCAACTCTCTGCTTTTCCGGGAAGTGCCTCAAAAAAATTTTCGAAAATCCCCGCCATGTAATCTTATGGGGAAAATCGCGACTTTGGGGCCCTCTGGAATCGAACCCATGACACTGAGGTTCAAAATCGCAATTTTTCTGGAGGTTATACGTTATGGCCAATATGTCGTAAAAATTTCAAGCCATTGACGCTAGTGGTTTAGCCTGTGACTTTGTATCCTCTCTATATATCTATTATATATAGATGCTTCTCCGGATTCATTCATATCTATTATATATAGATGCTTCTCCGGATTCATTCATGTATCCATATATATATATATATACGAGTAAAATGTTGCTTGCATACTGCAAGCAGATCGACAACACTATTTTCATGTCGGCATCATATCGGGACGGCCCCTCAAAAGAAAAATGGATTGAAATTTTTCTTAAAATTCACTGAAATTCCATCGTCTGGCATCGAACCCGGGTGTTTACTGTTGAACATACTATGCAGCACAATAGAACATCGCCATCTCTAACTATGTGTGAAAATTCAAGCAGAAATATTGGCTGCAACTGCCTCAAAAGACGTTCTCATTTTCACGAAATTAAATGGCTCTCTGGATTCGAATCAAGGACGATCTTGGAAATCTAAAAAATGTTTCTGAAAGTTATTTATAATCTCTATCTACATGCCGAATTTCAAGTTTCTATATTGTAGGAAAAGGGTTCAAAATAATTATTGAAAATCGTATCAGTTACTGATATTAGAGACGCCTGGTGTCGAACCCAGGACACATTGACAGCTGGGAAATCACAGTTTGATTTGTATACACTTAATCTTTCGTAGTGCAAAGTTTGAAGTCTTTATCGTGCCGGGAAGTACCTATAATTTGTTTCCGTTATCTCCGTAAGAAATGCATTGAGGAATTTAAATGGCCCTCTGGGATCGAACCAAGGACCATCAGCGAATATAAAAAAATTGATCCTGAAATTAATGATTGATCTCCAACTCCACGCCGAATTTCAAGTTTCCATGCCATCGCAAAAGGGCCCAAAAAAAATCTTAAAAATCGCCACAATGCAATTTAAACGGCCGATTTTTGCCCCGACCTAGCATCGAACCCAAGAATTTTCCGTAAAACTCATTTATGTTTTCGATAGATCATGTTCATATATATAGGCTCCTTGAGTTTTGATTCTCTACCTACCCGGAAAGTATTTTTTTTTAATTCCCGAAAATCAAAGCAATGCATTTAAACGGGAAAAATCGGGACTTTGGGGCCCTCTGGAATCGAACCCATGACACTGAGGTTCAAAATCGCAATTTTTCTGGAGGTTACACGTTATGGCCAATATGTCGTAAAAATTTCAACTCAATCACTCTTGTGGTTTAGGCTGTGAGTTTGTATCCTCTCTCTATATATATATATATAGATATACGAGTAAAATGTAGCTTGCATACTGCAAGCAGATCGACAACACTAATTTCATATCGGCATCATATCGGGAAGGACATAAAAAAAAAAATTCAAAATATTCGTAGAATCCGCTGCAATTTAATCGCCTGGCAGCGAACCCCGGTCTTCCTGGTGTACTTACTATGCAGCAAAACAGAAGATAACCATATCAAACTATGTGTGAAAATTCAAGCAAAACTATTAGGTGCAACTACCTCAAACGACGCCGACGTCCTACTTTTCTTATACACTCCTTATGTGAGAAATTATAATGTGCTCTGGCATCGAACCCAGGAACAGCATGGTCTTATCTATTTTTTTTCATAAACAAAGTGTTAATATACATCTTCCATCTAAGCAAGAGCTACCTTACGTATCGATAAATGCATAAAAAAATTATGAAAAGATACCCCATAGTATTATATATGGGGGATATTTTTACCGCCCGGCATCGAACCCGGGTCTTTCAGGCAATACTTTCTATGCAGCACAACAGAAAAACACCATCTCTAACCGCGTATGCAAATTCAAGCAGAAATATTGGTTACAACTGCCTCAAATGACGTCCTACTTTTCCTTTATATTCCTTATGAGAGAAACGTTATTGTGCTCTGGCTTCGAACCCAGGAACAGTACGGTCTTATGAAAATTTTTTTCCAAAACTTATTCGTACCATATATCTTCCAACCAAGCACGAACATCCTATCATTTCGATAAGTGCATCTAAAAAAATAATGAAAAACGGCTCCCATGTATTTTAAAGGGCAGATCTTTGCATCGTCCTAGCATCGAACCCAGGATAACTTTTGTGAAAGTCATTGATATTTTCGAAAGTCCAAGACCATAAATATAGGCACTTTGAGTTTTACTTCTCTACCTATCCGGAAAGTATTTTTTTTAAATTCCCGAAAATCACGGCAATGCATTCAAACAGGAAAAATCGGGACTTTTGGGCCCTCTGGAATCGAACCTATGACACTGAGGATCAAAGTCTCTTTTTTCCTGGGGGTTTCACGTTATGGCCAATATGTCATAAAAATTTCAAGTCAATGACGCTTGTGGTTTAGTCTGTGAATTTGTATCCTATCTATATACCTATATAGCTATATATATGAATGAATCCGGAGAAGCATCTATATATAATAGATACGAGTAAAATGTAGCTTGCATACTGCAAGCAGATCGAAAACACTAATTTCATGTCGGCATCATATCGGGAAGGCCGTCAAAAGAGAAAAAAAAGGATTGAAAATATTCTTATAATTCGCTGCAATTTAATCGTCTGGCATCGAACCTGGGTCTTAATGGTGAACTTACTTTGCAGCAAAACAGAAAATCACCATCTCTTACTATGTGTGAAAATTCAAGCAGAAATGTTGGCTCCAACTGCCTCAAACAACGTCCTACTTTTCAATAATGTAAATGGCTCTCTGGATTCGAACCAAGGACGATCTAGGAAATTTAAAACACGTTTTTGAAATGTATCTATGTTCTCTATCTATATGCTTAATTTCATGTTTTAATATTATTGTGAAGGGGTTTAAATTTATTCTTAAAAATCGGATAATTTACTGATTTTAGAGACGCCTGGTGTCGAACCCAGGAAATATTGGCAGCTGTGAATGCACAGTATGACTTATTAGGACTTCATCTTATTTCATACAAATTTTGATGTCGATATCATGCCGGGAAGTACCTATAACTTTTTACTGTTATCCCCATAAGAAATGCATGGAGGAATGTAAATGACCCTCTGGGATCGAACCAAGGACCATCAGCGAATATGTAAAATTTGATTATGAAATATATGTATAATCTTCAACCTCATGCCGAATTTCAAGTTTCCTTGCCATCGGAAAAGGGTCCAAAAAAAATCTTAAAAATCGCCACAATGCATTTTAAACGGCCGATTTTTGCCTCGACCTAGCATCGAACTCAGGATATTTTCGGTGAAACTCATTTATGTTTTCGATAGATCATGACCATATATATAGGCTCCATGAGTTTTGATTCTCTACCTATCCGGGAAGTATTTTTTAAAAATTCCCGAAAATCACGGCTATGCATTTAAACGGGAAAAATCGGGACTTTGGGGCCCTCTGGAATCGAACCAATGACACTGAGGTTCAAAATCGCAATTTTTCTGGAGGTTACACGTTATGGCCAATATGTCGTAAAAATTTCAGGTCAATGACGATTGTGGTTTAGCCTGTGAATTTGTATCCTCGCTATATATATATATGGATACATGAATGAATCCGGAGAAGCATCTATATATAATAGATATGGATACATGAATGAATCCGGAGAAGCATCTATATATAATAGATATAGAGAGGATACAAACTCACAGCCTAAACCACAAGAGTTCTTGAGTCGAAATTTTTACGACATATTGGCCATAACGTGTAACCTCCAGAAAAATTGCAATTTTGAACCTCAGTGTCATGGGTTCGATTCCGGAGGGCCCCAAAGTCCCGATTTTTCCCGTTTAAATGTATTGCTTTGATTTTCGGGAATTAAAAAAAAATACTTCCCGGATAGGTAGAGAATCAAAACTCAAGGAGCTTACATATATGGTCATGATCTATCGAAAACGTAAATGAGTTTTACGGAAAATATCCTGGGTTCGATGCTAGGTCGGGGTAAAAATCGGCCGTTTAAAATGCATTGTGGCGATTTTTAAGATTTTTTTTGGACCATTTCCCGATGGCATGGAAAGTTGAAACTCGGCATGGAGTTGGAGATCATAAATATATTTAATAATTAAATTTTACATATTCGCTGATGGTCCTTGGTTCGATCCCAGAGGGCCATTTGCACTCCACAGTCCATTTCTTAGGGGGATAACGGAAACACATTTTAGGTACTTTCCGGTATGATATCGACTTCAAACTTTGTATGAAATTAGATCAAGTCCTAGCAAGTCATTTTGTGCATTAACAGTTTCCAATACGTCCAGGGTTCGACACCAGGCGTGTCTACAGTCAGTAAATTATCCGATTTTTAAGAATTAATTTAAATCCCTTCCAAATCATATTAAATCATGAAATTAGGTATATATAGAGAGAACGTAGATACATTTCAAGAACATATTTTATATTTCCTAGATCGTCCTTGGTTCGAATCCAGAGAGCTATCAACATTCGTGAAAAGTAGGTCTTCGTTTGAGGCAGTTGCAGCCAATATTTCTGCTTGAATTTTCACACATAGTTAGAGATGGTGATCTTCTATTGTGTTTCATTGTAGGTTTTCCAGTAAGACCCGGGTTCGATGCCAGACGATGAAATTTCAGCAAATTTTAAGAAAAAATTAAATCCTTTTTTTTTCTTATGAGGACCGTCCCGATGTGATGCCGATATGAAATTAGTATTGCCGATCTGCTTGCAGTATGCAAGCTACATTTTACTCGTATCTATTATATATAGATGCTTCTCCGGATTCATTCATGTATCCATATATATATACGAGTAAAATGTAGCTTGCATACTGCAAGCAGATCGACAACACTAATTTCATCTCGGCATCATATCGGGACGGTCCTCAAAAGAAAAAAAAAGGGATTGAAAATATTCTTTAAATTCGCTGCAAGTTATTCGTCCGGCATCGAACCCGGGTCTTTTTGGTTATACACACTATGCAGCACAATAGAATTTCTCCATCTCTAATTATGTGTGAAAATTAAAGCAAAAATATTGGGCGCAGCTGCCTCAAAAGACGCTCTAATGTTCACTAATGTAAATGGCTCTCGGGACTCGAACCAAGGACGATCGTGGAAATTTAAAAATGTTTCTGAAAGTTATTAATGATCTCAATCTATATGCCAAATTTCAAGTTTCTATATTATTGGGAAAGGTTTCAAAATAATTCCTAAAAATCGGATCAACTTCTGATTGCAGAGACACCTGGTGTCGAACCCAGGACACATTGATAGCTACGAATGCATAGTTTG
The DNA here is from genome assembly GCA_947579665.1 of Sympetrum striolatum. Lineage (NCBI taxonomy): Eukaryota > Metazoa > Arthropoda > Insecta > Odonata > Libellulidae > Sympetrum > Sympetrum striolatum. The sequence continues at coordinate 94,641,095 of OX388345.1, forward strand.
ATTTGTTAAGACAGGTTCTTCTATCACGCTAAGTTTAAAGTCGATAGCATGCCGGGAAGAGCCTAAAATTTGTTTCCGTTATCTCCATAAGAAATGCATTGAGAAGTGTAAATGGCGCCCTGGGATCGAACCAAGGACCATCAGCGAATATGTAAAATTTGATTATGAAATATATTTATAATCTCCAACTCCATGCCGAATTTCAAGTTTCCATGCCATCGGGAAGGGGTCAAAAAAAAATCTTAAAAATCGCCACAATACATTTTAAACGGCCGATCTTTGCCTCGACCTAGCATCGAACCCAGGATATTTTCCGTAAAACTCAGTTAAGTATTCGATAGGTCATGACCATATATAAAGGCGCCTAGAGTTTCGATTCTCTACCTATCCGGGAAGTATTTTTTAAAAATTCCCGAAAATCTAGGCAATGCATTTAAACGGGAAAAATCGGGACTTTGGGGCTCTCTGGAATCGAACCCATGACACTGAGGTTCAAAATCGCAATTTTTCTGGAGGTTATACGTTATGGCCAATATGTCGTAAAAATTTCAAGCCATTGACGCTAGTGGTTTGGCCTGTGACTTTGTATCCTCTCTATATATATATATATATATCTATTATATATAGATGCTTCTCCGGATTCATTCATATATATACCCAGATAGGATACAAATTCACAGGCTAAACCAAAAGCGTCGTTGAGTTGAAATTTTTACGACGTTATGGCCATGACGTGTAACCTCCAGGAAAAAGTCGACATTGAACCTCGGTGTCATGGGTTCGATTCCAGAAGGCCCCAAAGTCGCGATTTTCCCCATAAGATTACATGGCAGGGATTTTCGAAAAATTTTTTGAGGCACTTCCCGGAAAAGGAGAGAGTTGAAATTCAAGGGATCGCTAGATGCTGTGCATATCTAAAGGAGACCATAAAGACATCTACAAATATTTTCCTTGGTTCGATGCTAGGTTGGGGCAAAAATCCGCCGTTTAAAATGCATTGTGGCGATTTTTAAGATTTTTTTTGGACCCTTTTTCGATGGCATAGAAACTTGAAATTCGGTATGAGGTTAGATACTATAAAAATATACCATAATCAAATTTTACATATTCGCTGATGGTACTTGGTTCGATCCCAGAGGGACATTTAAATTCCTCAATGCATTTCTTACGGAGATAAAGGAAACAAATTTTAGGTACTTCCCGGCGCGATATCGACTTCAAACTTTGCATATAGAAAGATCAAATCCATAAAAAACAAACAGTGCATTTACAGCTATTAATGCATCTTGGGTTCGACACCAGGTGTCTCTGCAATCAAAAGTTGATCTGATTTTTGGGAATTATTTTGAAACCTTTTCCAATAATATAGAAACTGCAAATTCGGCATATAGATAGAGATCATAAATAACTTTCAGAAACTTTTTTTTAGATTTCCAAGATCGTCCTTGGTTCGAATCCAGAGAGCCATTTAAATTCGTGAAAATTAGAACGTCTTTTGAGGCAGTTGTAGCCCATTTTTCTGCTTGAATTTTCACACATAGTTAGAGATGGTGATGTTATATTGTGCTGCATAGTAAGTTCACAGAAAAGACCCGGGTTCGATGCCAGACGATGGAATTTCAGCGAATTTTAAGAAAAATTTCAATCCATTTTTTTCTTTTGATGGCCGTCCCGATATGATGCCGATATTAAAATAGTGTTGTCGATCTGCTTGCAGTATGCAAGCAAAATTTTACTCGTATGATATATGAATGAATCCGGAGAAGTATCTATATATAATAGATATATATATATATAGAGAGGATACAAACTCACAGCCTAAACCACATGAGTGATTGAGCTGAAATTTTTACGGCGTATTGGCCATAACGTGTAACCACCAGAAAAATTGCGATTTGGATCCTCAGTGTCATGGGTTCGATTCCAGAGGGCCCCAAAGTCCCGATTTTTCCCGTTTAAATGCATTGCTTTGATTTTCGGGAATTAAAAAAAAATACTTCCCGTATAGTTAGAGAATTAAAACTCAAGGAGCCTATATATATGAAGATGATCTATCGAAAACATAAATTGGTTTAACGAAAAATATCCTGGGTTCAATGCTAGGTCGGGGCAAAAATCGGCCGTTTAAAATGCGTTGTCGCGATTTTTAAGATTTTTTTTGGACCCCTTTCCGAATGCATGGAAACTTTAAATTTGGCATGGGGTTAGAAATCATAAATATATTTCATAATAAAATTTTACGTATTCGCTGAGGGTCCTTGGTTCGATCCCAGAGGGCCATTTGCACTCCACAATGCATTTCTTATGGGGATAACAGAAACACATTTTAGGTACTTCCCGGTATGATATCTATTTCAAACTTTGTTTGAAATTAGATCAAGTCCTAGCAAGTACTTTTGTGCATTTACAGCTTCCAATACGTCCAGGGTTCGACACCAGGCGTCTCTACAATCAGTCGCTGATCCGATTTTTAAGAATTATTTTGAACCCCTTCCCAATAATATTAAAACTTGAAATTCGGCATATATATAGAAATTATAGATACATTTAAAAAACACATTTTATATTTCCTAGATCGGCCTTGGTTCGAATCCAGAGAGCTATTAACATTCGTGAAAAGTAGGTCTTCGTTTGAGGCAGTTGCAGCCAATATTTCTGCTTGAATTTTCACACCTATTTAGAGAAGATGATCTTCTGATGTGCTGCATAGAAATTTCACCAAAAAGACCCGGGTTCGATGCCAAAAAATTAAATTGAAGCGAATTTTAAGAATATTTTCAATTCTTTTTTTCCTTTCCGGGACCATCCCGACATAATGCGGTTACGAAATTAGTGTTGTCGATCTGCTTGCAGTATGCAAGCTACATTTTACTCGTATACCTATATAGATAGATAGGATACAAATTCACAGCCTAAACTACAAGCGTCATTGATCTGAAATTTTTATGACATATTGGCCATAACGTGAAACCCCCAGGAAAAAAGAGACTTTGATCCTCAGTGTCATAGGTTCGATTCCAGAGGGCCCCAAAGTCCCGATTTTTCCCGTTTGAATGCATTGCCGTGATTTTCGGGAATTAAAAAAAAATACTTTCCGGATAGGTAGAGAAGTAAAACTCAAGGTGCCTATATTTATGGTCTTGGACTTTCGAAAACATCAATGACTTTTACAAAAGTTATCCTGGGTTCGATGCTAGGACGATGCAAAGATCTGCCCTTTAAAATACATGGGAGCCGTTTTTCATTATTTTTTTAGATGCACTTATCGAAATGATAGGATGTTCGTGCTTGGCTGGAAGATGTATGGTACGAATAAGTTTTAGAAAAAAAATTTCATAAGACCGTACTGTTCCTGGGTTCGAAGCCAGAGCACAATAACGTTTCTCTCATAAGGAATATAAAGGAAAAGTAGGACGTCATTTGAGGCAGTTGTAACCAATATTTCTGCTTGAATTTGCATACGCGGTTAGAGATGGTGTTTTTCTGTTGTGCTGCATAGAAAGTATTGCCTGAAAGACCCGGGTTCGATGCCGGGCGGTAAAAATATCCCCCATATATAACACTATGGGGTATCTTTTCATAATTTTTTTATGCATTTATCGATATGTAAGGGAGCTCTTGCTTAGATGGAAGTAGTATATTAACACTTTGTTTATGAAAAAAAATAGATAAGACCATGCTGTTCCTGGGTTCGATGCCAGAGCACATTATAATTTCTCAAATAAGGAGTGTATGTGAATAGTAGGACGTCGTTTGAGGTAGTTGCACCTAATAGTTTTGCTTGAATTTTCAAACATAGTTTGATATGGTAATCTTCTATTTTGCTGCATAGTAAGTACACCAGGAAGACCGGGGTTCGCTGCCAGGCGATTAAATTGCAGCGAATTCTACGAATATTTTGAATTTTTTTTTCTTTTGATGTCCGTCCCGATATGATGCCAATATGAAATTAGTGTTGTCGATCTGCTTGCAGTATGCAAGCAACATTTTACTCGTATATATATATGAATATCTATTATATATAGATGCTTCTCCGGATTCATTCATATATATACCTATATAGATAGATAGGATACAAATTCACAGCCTAAACTACAAGCGTCATTGATCTGAAATTTTTATGACATATTGGCCATAACGTGAAACCCCCAGGAAAAAAGAGACTTTGATCCTCAGTGTCATAGGTTCGATTCCAGAGGGCCCCAAAGTCCCGATTTTTCCCGTTTGAATGCATTGCCGTGATTTTCGGGAATTAAAAAAAAATACTTTCCGGATAGGTACAGAGGTAAAACTCAAGGTGCCTATATTTATGGTCTTGGACTTCCGAAAACACCAATGACTTTTACAAAAGTTATCCTGGGTTCGATGCTAGGACGATGCAAAGATCTGCCCTTTAAAATACATGGGAGCCGTTTTTCATTATTTTTTTAGATGCACTTATCGAAATGATAGGATGTTCGTGCTTGGCTGGAAGATGTATGGTACGAATAAGTTTTAGAAAAAAAATTTCATAAGACCGTACTGTTCCTGGGTTCGAAGCCAGAGCACAATAACGTTTCTCTCATAAGGAATATAAAGGAAAAGTAGGACGTCATTTGAGGCAGTTGTAACCAATATTTCTGCTTGAATTTGCATACGCGGTTAGAGATGGTGTTTTCCTTTTGTGCTGCATAGAAAGTATTGCCTGAAAGACCCGGGTTCGATGCCGGACGGTAAAAATATCACCCATATATAATACTATGGGGTATTTTTTCATAATTTTTTTATGCATTTATCGATATGTTAGGGAGCTCTTGCTTAGATGGAAGATGTATATTAACAGTTTGTTTAAGAAAAAAAATAGATAAGACCATGCTGTTCCTGGGTTCGATGCCAGAACACATTATAATTTCTCTAATAAGGAGTGTATGTGAATAGTAGGACGTCGTTTGAGGTAGTTGCACCTAATAGTTTTGCTTGAATTTTCAGACATAGTTTGATATGGTAATCTTCTATTTTGCTGCATAGTAAGTACACCAGGAAGACCGGGGTTCGCTGCCAGGCGATTAAATTGCAGCGAATTCTACGAATATTTTGAATTTTTTTTTCTTTTGATGTCCGTCCAGATATGATGCCGATATGAAATTAGTGTTGTCGATCTGCTTGCAGTATGCAAGCAACATTTTACTCGTATGATATATGAATGAATCCGGAGAAGCATCTATCTATTATATATAGATGCTTCTCCGGATTCACTCATGATATACCCAGATACCCAGATACCCAGATAGGGTACTAATTCACAGGCTAAACTACTGGCGTCATTGACTCGAAATTTTTACCACGTATTGGCCATAACGTGAAACCCCCAGGAAAAAAGCGACTTTGATCCTCGGTATCATTAGTTCGATTTCAGAAGGCCCCAAAGTCGCGATTTTCCCCATAAGATTACATGGCGGGGATTTTCGAAAATTTATTTGAGGCACTTCCCTGAAAAGGAGAGAGTTGAAACTCGAGGGATCGCTAGATGCCCCCCATATCAAAAGGAAACCATAAAGACATCTACGAATATTATCCTTGGTTCGATGCTAGGTCGGGGCAAAAATCGGCCGTTTAAAATGCATTGCGGCGATTTTAAAGTTTTTTTTTGAACCCTTTTCCGATGGCATAGAAGCTTGAAATTCGGCATGGCGTTAGATATCATAATTATATTTCATAATCAAATTTTACATATTCCCTTATTGTCCTTGGTTCGATCCCAGAGGGCCATTTACATTCCACAATGCATTTCTTATGGAGATTACGGAAACACTATTTAGGTGCTTCCCGATATTAAATCTACTTGAAACTTTGCATAAGATAAGATCAAGTCATTACTAATCAAACTGTGAATTCACAGCTACCAATGTTTCCTGGTTTTACCACCAGGCGTCTCTACAATCAGTAAATGATCTGATATTTAAGAATTTTTTGGAACCATTTCCCAATTATATAGAAACTTGAAATTCGGCATATAGATAGAGATCATAAGTAACTTTCAGAAACATTTTTTAGATTTCCAAGATCGTCCTTGGTTCGAATCCAGAGAGCCATTTAAATTCGTGAAAATTAGAACGTCTATTGAGGCAGTTGTAGCCCATATTTCTGCTTGAATTTTCACACATCGTTAGAGATGGTGATGTTCTATTGTGCTGCATAGTAAGTTCACAGTAAAGACCCGGGTTCGATGCCAGACGATGGAATTTAGGCAAATTTTAAGAAAAATTTCAATCTTTTTTTTTCTTTTGATGGCCGTCCGGATATGATGCCGACATGAAAATAGTGTTGCCGATCTGCTTGCAGTATGCAAGCAACATTTTACTCGTATATAATAGATATCCATGAATGAATCCGGAGAAGCATCTATATATAATAGATATAGAGAGGATACAAAGTCACAGGCTAAACCACTAGTGTCAATGGCTTGAAATTTTTACGACATATTGGCCATAACATATAACCTCCAGAAAAATTGCGATTTCGAACCTCGATGTCATGGGTTCGATTCCAGAGGGCCTCAAAGTCCCGATTTTTCCCGTTTAAATGCATTGCTTTAATTTTCGGGAATTAAAAAAAAATACTTTCCGGATAGGTATCGAATCAAAACTCAAGGAGCCTATATATATGGTCATGATCTATCGAAAACATAAATGAGTTTTACGGAAAATATCCTGGGTTCGATGCTAGGTCGGGGCAAAAATCGGCCGTTTAAATTGCATTGTGGCGATTTTTATGATTTTTTTGGACCCTTTCCCGATGGCATGGAAATCTGAAATTTGGCATGGAGTTGGAGATCAATAATAAATTTCAGGATATAATTTTACATATTCGCTGATGGTCCTTGGTTCGATCCCAGAGGGCCATTTAAATTCCTCAATGCATTTCTTACGGAGATAACGGAAACAAATTATAGGTACTTCCCGGCACGATAAAGACTTCAAACTTTGGACTAAGAAAGATTAAGTGTATACAAATCAAACTATGCATTCCCAGCTGTCAATGTGTCCTGGGTTCGACACCAGGCGTCCCTAATATCAGTAACTGATCCGATTTTCAATAATTATTTTGAACCTTTTCCCAGCAATATAGAAACTTGAAATTCGGAATGTAGATAGAGATCATAATTAACTTTCAGAAACATTTTTTAGATTTCCGAGATCGTCCTTGGTTCGAATCCAGAGAGCCATTTAAATTCGTGAAAATGAGAACGTCTTTTGAGGCAGTTGTAGCCCATATTTCTGCTTGAATTTTCACACATATTTAGAGATGGCGATGTTCTATTGTGCTGCATAGTAAGTTTAACAGTAAAGACCCGGGTTCGATGCCAGACGATGGAAATTCAGTGAATTTTAAGAAAAATTTCAATCCTTTATTTTTTTCTTATGAGGACCGTCCCGATATGATGCCGACATGAAAACAGTGTTGTCGATCTGCTTGCAGTATGCAAGCAACATTTTACTCGTATCTATTATATATAGATGCTTCTCCGGATTCATTCATAATAACTGCAGCTGACGACTTTGTAACCAAGGAATATATCTTTACCAACCCTTCTCCTCTCCTTACCCTCCCCTCAAAACTCTCTTGATATATATATATATATGTGTGCTGCATCTCTGTGTACTTACCTGATGATGGCGTGAGCCGAAACCGGTCGTTTTGGAGTAAACTTTTCCGTGGAAATTATGAAGTGCATTTATTTTCATTTCTTCGCTTACTTAATTATTTGTCTTGATAACCGGAATTGAATTTCTTAAATTATCATCGTTTTGTATTTCGTGTGTCTGTTGCCAGATATCGCATATAATGGGGATAGTAGTTTCACGTAACAGAAATACCAATTTGAAAATTTTAGTACAAGTTCACGCAACCCATAACCATACATAACATTCTGCGTGTTATTGAAATAAGCTGATTATGTATTAATTTGGCATTCCGTTTTTTCAGATTTCATAGAAGAGAATCTCACCTCGTTTCGATGACGTCATAGTGTACGTCATCCGTTTCAAACGCCAATGGAAGAAACCGTCACTGAAGAGGCGGGGGAGTCGACGTCCTACCGGATCTACCTAAGTGAGCAGTATATTCTCTTTTATTCAATTTTCTTTATTGTTTTTATTCGATTTCGAAATAATGATCCAACAATCACAACCCATCATAGTGCAGGTGCCTCAGCAACCAGCACCACTCAGACCGAGACAATGGACTGATCCACAGCCATTCACCTCTCAACAGTGGACCAGCAGCCAGCCCACCAGAGGACGCGGCTCTTCCAGTGGCAGGAGAGGCCGCGGGAGGAACTGAGCCTCAAACATCTCTTGAGAATGAGGACATGGAGGATCCCCTGGTCCTACTGGACTTTTTGCAGTGGGGTGACTCCGCAGAGCCCCAAGATCCAGTTGACCTGCCCGACGCCACCTCGGATGCTGATGACTCGGGAAATGAAATAGATAACGCGGACGAACCACCAACGGACGAGGAGGCAGTTGTGGACATTTCTGGCATGTTCCTGCAGCTCCCCACAAAGGTATGTCTAACAGTGCGCGATAGATACAGTGTGTGAAGGCGTACCCTTTTGTGCATGTAAATAACTTCGACGTTGTGTTTCGTGGCGGGGATCTAGCCAAGTTGGATAGTGATATTTCGAAATGATTTTCATTTAGATACTCAATTAATGAAAACTTGGCTAAAATTATCTCGTACATTCCCAATTTCTGAGAAGAACAGTGTGTATTTAAAGTAATTACATGATAACTAATCGAAGGGAAGTGTAATTCTCCACAACCTTTTTTATTATTTAAACTTGAAAACAGGTTTCGGTATTTAGCGGCCTTGAACTTCTGACCTGACGATACCAACTTTTTGACGTATCCGCTTTAAAAATGCCTTAATTATTCTTTGTGAATTGCTATTTTCAAGGGACGTTCAGCGTCTCAATTTAAAATCATGTCATACAACATTCCATACTTATTTTTACTCTTATCGGCATTTGCAATCCTTTCTTGCGGGTTAGCTCTGGCACCAATCTCATGAGCTTATTTTTATTACCGAACATACTGATTTAAATGTCAAGTTAGCGGATTAGGTCATACTTTAGGACTGATATATGCGATATGCAGATATGCGATCTGCTCGTAAATACGAAAAGTATTTACGAGCTATATCCTGGTTCTAGCATTGGAAGTTATCATGCAGAGGCCATTTAACATTAATTTAATTTAAAATAATTGAGAAAGAGTAACGTTTAGCAAAAGAGAGGGATAAACAGTTGGTAACGAAGGAAGTGTTGTCAGGGTCCGAGGCGGCCTTCATACTGCTTTGTCCGAAGTTCGAGGCGGCGTACCGAATACCTTGTTACACTTAAGAGAAGTTTCAAATTTAATGTTTACATTCACGTGTACTTTAACAGTTTTGTAGTGTAATCTTAATTTTGCGTGTTAATCAATTCCTTACTTTGTAATGGTCCATTGAACTTCATCATACACCCTTCTCTCCCGTTCGTATTTACGTGGATATTAGGTATTTATCAATGACATTATTCGTACGTACAATGTCAAGTTTGTTTGTAATGCGCCTCCTCATTCACTTAAAATATTAATATCTTGAATATTATTCCAATATCGAAACATGCACTGATACAGTAAATGATCTCCATTTTTCAATATTGAATATATATTTAAATTATATCATTTACAAAAATACCATTCATAAAAGATAAATAATAAATATATTACAGTACATACAATGCTTGAGAGAGCCAAAATATTACATAATTTTATCTTGTCTGGCTATCTATAATTGGATATTATTTTATTGTTTGAATATTTGGATATTTAAATTATAAAATTCGCTCGTGGGATATTATTCTGGAATTTTACCTACCGAAATTTTAAGAGTAAATTTTACTGAACTGCTTGTAGAATCAATTTTATTTTCCTTTTTTGCATACTAGCATTTTCTTTGGTGAGTCACAAAGATGCACTATCTTTTGCACCGTTAACTCTTTTCTAATTTCGAATTTTCAAAGCATCACTCATTGATTGTCTTTATTTTGCAATACTTTTAAAATTGAAAGACTTTATAATTCCCAACTTCTATTTAAATTCAGTTTTACTTTTGTTCTTTATTTATTTACTCCGGTGCGGCGGTGTTGCCCTAACACGCACTTTCGCTTTTCCACTTTAATCTTAATCTCTGTAGGCATGAAAGAAAGGTATTCACATACACAGATAGGGATTCCGAAGTAGCTTGTTTTGGTTTCACTTTCGGTTGTGTCCTCGTGAAATTAGTCTCAATATATTCGAGAAATTTTTCTTTGGACCCGAAATAGGGTAGTATCGGCCTTCAACGCTTTTGCCTCGGTTTTCAAAGTTCAAGGTGATCTTTCACTTGCTTTCGAACAACCAAGGGATTCAAAGTGATTCATTAGAACATATTTGCATTACTTTGATATCTGTAAATACATTACTGTGCATTATTAGAAAGTAGTTTCTTAAATCTTCATGCACTTAGAAACTTAAATGTATGACCAAGGTTCCATACGGTGTAAACTGAAATCAAGTTTTGTTCTTTTGAAAATGGAGGACATACATTTGATAAAAGAGGAGCGCATGCGTTTTCACACAGAATAGACTTTTTTAAGGTCTCCATTCGTAACCTCGAATCAATATCGCATACATATTTCCACATTAACTTAGTTCGGTTTAAACCAGTCATCCCTTTTAAGATAGGCGTTGCGTGGCATTTAGTGAATCGGTGTTGTCAATTAAATGCGTTTTACTTTCCTTTTTAAAAATACGTTTCCTAGTATAAGTAGCATTGTCAAAATTGCTTCGACAGCCATTTCGCGCATTGGCTCGAACCGGGAATCGAACCCCGGGTTCGCTTTCACCAAAGGCAAACCCCCTGTCCACATGACTATCCCACGGTGTTTCCTTTGAGAAGGAGATTAGCAGTATGTATCTCTAAATACAATCCAGTTTATTTGAGAATTACTATGCCATTTCTAAAGGTGATGACGATTTGTAATAGTACTGATATCTTCTTCCGTTCCAAATACTTGATTTTCTCCGGCCATTCATAACTTATGAGATCTCTATCTCTAGTTCTCTACACTATGGTACCTAAACTATGCATTCATTTGAATTTGCGTAGCGAGTTAATAGTAATGTATGTATTAAAAATACAAGCGTTATTTTTGTTACTCATGATTGTACGGAAGCTCTCATGCGCATTGCTCAGAAGTAACATGTGATTTTCATTGTTATTGAAATAATTGATTTGGCATATTTTAATATTCAAGCGAAACCTCAATATCAATATATATTATTGAAATGAAAGCTACGTTACGTTTTACAACGAATCAAATTTGGAACGCATTTTCTGCAACGTCTCCAATGAATATCGACCTGAAATTCTATGAATATTTTGATTTGGCGTTTGCGCTACAGTTCGTGGAAACTCATCGCCCAAAATGATCTTTCGTTCGACACCGGTCTATCAAAATCTACTGCAAGGAATATGCTCTGATTAAATAGAAAAAAATTGCATTTTCTAAGAGGATACATAGGATAAAAGGTTACCTAGTATGATGATTGAAGACGTAATATCCGTGGTTATATGCATTTTACTTAGTCGAAAATGAACTCGGGTTAGATTCAAAGGATGCATTACGGTCAGGGATAAGGGATTAAAGGTAACTGATTTTGGAACTAGGCAGCGAAACCTTACTTTCTAATGAAAGGTTTTTCATATGTATGGACTTTGCAAGTAACAAGGTACTAGTATGTTTATTGAAAATCAACGTCAGATTCATTTATGCTTTTGAAGCATGATAACGTAAGTTGCGCTTAAGGAGGATTTAAACTTAGGTTTGAATTACCCTAACCTAATTAACCTAATTTAAAGTCATTGTTATTAGCAACTTGGCGCATTAAACATTGATTTCTAATCACACCAATATGGTGTCATGAACTTACGATATTTTAATCTTCGAGGACTGAAAGTAGAGAAAATACAGTTTCAAAAATACATGTACACTGCAGTGTTATCATTGAAACTCAATTAAATATCAAGTCATTTAGGGATCTCGTGCCTTCCTGCTGTACAATGATGCGTCGAAGATACTCTCGGGATAGCAGACAGGTAAGATGTGGCTGGAGGGCCGACGTTTTCGAAACGTCGGCCCTCCAGCCACATCTTACCTGTCTGCTATCCCGAGAGTATCTTCGACGCATCAAGTCATTTGTTTGACATCTTATCTTGTGCATACATTTGAATTTTCTAGAAATCATTAGTTTCTTAAATGAGTTTAAAAAATATAATTGTGCACCGAAATCGTATTAAAATTATTTTCCGTTTATAAGCATTTTTAGCGCATCGTGTTGGATTAAATTAGTGTTATATTTGGTTTATATTCGATGAAATGTTTTCCATTTCTCAATTGCAATATCGGTATTATTAAATGAAAGTAGCTAATAACTCACATTAAAGCTAAAACATGACCGACGAAGCTGTCTTTCAGACTTCAGATTGCTGGTGTTATTTTCAAATCCAAGTGAGATCATCAGTGTCACAAAAGCCACGATAAATTTCACAGATTGCTTATTCATAATTATAGATTCTACCTGCGTGATGTCGGCTCACTTAGGTATACTCGTTTTCTTAACTCTCGATTTCATCAGAATACAGTTTTCCTATATTACGCAAAGCATTACCTAAAAAACTGGTATGGTATCAAAAAGAGCTGTCATATAATGTTCTATTCCGTTACTTGATATTATCCTACAATTCGTAAAGATCTGCAGCCATACCTTGCCATTAACCTTATTTCTATCACAAATGCTTAAACTTATTGCCATCTTAGCTGTTGTGCTAACGTCTTTACTGATTACCACAAGCATATAGCTCAGATCTAACTAGTGAATTGTGTATAAATACGTTGTTTTTTAATAAAGTAAGGAAAAAAAGGATCTGTAGGCGGATTAATGCGAAATTAACAGTTTAAAAGGCATACATCCATTCAAATCGCATAAATAGTAAAACCAGGAATGTTAATTTGGAAATTGAGAGTTAAGAATGAATACATCTATGTAATTAGCATGAATAATAAACTAGGAATGTCAATTCAGATCAATACAGACCATCTGCAGTCTTTATTTCCACTGAAGGAGATTGATCCACAATTTTCTTCATCCTGTTTTTACATCGAAAGTTAAAATATTTTAAGGGATAAATTTATATTGAGACTCATAAATAAATATTGAAGTTCAATGACAAAAACCACTGGGCAGAGGCTCACAGTTGCTTGTGCCAAAATAATTTCTTTTCCAAATTTTCAATTACTTTAATAAAACAACATTATACAAGTATAAAAATATAAAGTATTATCAAGACACCATATATTTCAAATCCTTATTTGTCTTGCAAGAATTCAGAACAGCTAAGAATCTTTACTATCACGCTAAGCCTACCTAAACAATCAATAATTTTGTTTCCCTGTGTGTTTACCATAATAAGTTACGCTAAAATGGAAAACTAACCCTTTGGTTCAAAATTTGGTTCACAATTGTATCCATTATCATGTCATTCAGTCGACTATGTTCTCTTTCAATAGAAACGAGTATCCCTGTGTACCTGAAACTATTCACTGCCAAAGAAGTCAATATTATCAGAGCAAAAGCCATATTTTCTATTTCTCTGATATGTTTGTTGCTAAGTTAAGTCAATTTTCTTGGCTGCAACCGTTAACGAAGTACCATCTTTCGCGATTCATACTTAAATTAACTCTAAAATATACCCTCTTCAGCTCCGTGTATCGTTGTTTGGTGTGTTTTAATGTGGGTAGGAAAGTAGGCACAATGAGATCATACATTGTAAGATCTTCTGTTTAAAATAAAAATTTAAATGAATAAATATTAATATAAATGTTATCGCATTTGATGCATTATGGAATACACAAACCTTAATATATGTAAGACTTATAATGCTGAATATCTTGTAGAGTTTATTTTCTTTTCCGTTTTTATCGATCAGATTTAATTTAGTTAATTATTTTGTATGACTCAAAGATGATATTTCCTTTTTCGTCTTAATACTGAATTGATTTTCTTTATACACGTATAATGACATCGATTTTCCCCTTCACATGAATGAATTTATTGTGGGAGTGTTATGGTCAGAAATTAATTATTATTTTCAAACAATTTTGTAATTTTTCTAAAAATTGGAGAAACAAGATCGTTATTTGCGGTGAAGAAATATTAAAATCCTATATCAATTATAGCTTCATTTAATATTCACATTTCAATGTTCACAACTATAAATCAGAAGCTTAGTATGTTTTACTCCAGAGTCGGATTGATTACTTTATCGCGTTCTATTTATTAATTTTCAGTATGATGTAAATTTAATTCTAAAAATCATTTGCGAAGAATACGATTCTTTCATTTGTAGGTGGTCACATTCGTGTACTAGGGATACTAAGGATTAATTCGTTGTAATAATTTATTTCTCAAAACAAATGTCTTCTTAGTTATAAACTTTGTAATTCATGAAGCATAAATACTTTGTCATTTCCGTTTCTTAAACACTCATTTAAATGTAAACCCATTTCTCTTTCATGTGTCACTGGAGCACCAAGGCAATCGATCACAAAGGATGAGGTTGTACCAACAGGGTGACAACGCCTGGATACAGAGTCCTGAATACGGCAAAAAGTCAAAAGCGTTCTTTTCTATCTTCTTTCTTGATTCTTTTGCTGCTATTTTGGTAAATGGTGAGTTTAAGCCCTAAATAATTATATAATAAGTTCCTCCTATAATTTGTTGATAAATGGTTAAACATAATTAAGCCTATATTATTTTTTTAATCGATTTCTTTACAATATTTCTAGTATCCTGAATATCTGACATTAAAATCCACCCTTGGAGTCCATGGAGATAATCCGCATTCACACGATGTTCCAGGAGGACAATCTTTTGATGTAATCTTGGAAACAGATGAGTATAAGATCTGAATAACTTTATGTTAAGTTCCTTGTATAATTTGCAGATAATTGGTTAAACATAATAGAGCTTATATAATTCTTCCAATCTATTTCCAACTATCTTTCTAGCATCAAGATTATCTATAATCGCAATCGACCCTTCGTGTCCATGGAAAGAATCCGCATTGATGAGGATGATCCAGAAGGATATGCTTTGATGTTATCTTGGAAATTGATGAGTATAAGCCCGGATTAATTTTGTATAAAGTTCCCCGTATAATTCGATGATATTTGGTTAAACATAATTGTACCTATGTACTTTTTAAATCAATTTATTACTATATTTCTAGTACCGTGATTATACGACATCGAAATTCGTGTCCAAAGAGAGAATTCAAAGTGATACGGTCATATGGAGGGACATTCTTTTGTTGAACTATTGGAAACTGATGTATATAAGACCTAAATATTTTAATTTAAGTTTCTCGTTTAATTCTATGATATTTGGTTAAAAATAATTGAGGCTTTGCTATACGGAGTCATCGCGTGAGGACCCCGGCGGGGGCAAAGAGGGAATTCCCCCGAGAAACATTCCCCCGTCGCCCCCGCCGGGGTAATCCCTCGTCGCCCTCGCCGGGGTACTCCCTCGTTGCCCCCGCCGGGGTCCTCCCTCGTTGCCCCCAGCGGGGTCCTCCCTCGTTGCCCCCGCCGGGGTCCTGCCTCGTCGCCCTCGCCTGGGTACTCCCTCTTTGCCCCCCCCGGGGTCCTGCCTCGTCGCACTCGCCGGGGTCCTTCCTCATTGCCCCCAGCGGGGTCCTCCCTCGTTGCCCCCGCCGGGGTCCTCCCTCGTCTCCCTCGCCTGGGTACTCCCTCTTTGCCCCCGCCGGAGTCCTCCCTCGTCGCCCCCGCCGGGGTCCTCCCTCGTCGCCCCCAGCGGGGTCCTCCCTCGTCGCCCCCGCCGGGGTCCTCCCTCGTCGCCCCCAGCGGGGTCCTCCCTCGTTGCCCCCGCCGGGGTCCTGCCTCGTCGCCCTCGCCGGGGTCCTCCCTCGTTGCCCCCGCCGGGGTCCTGCCACGTCGCCCCCAGCGGGGTCCTCCCTCGTTGCCCCCGCCGGGGTCCTCCCTCGTCGCCCCCAGCGGGGTCCTCCCTCGTTGCCCCCGCCGGGGTCCTCCCTCGTTGCCCCCGCCGGGGTCCTCCCTCGTCGCCCCCAGCGGGGTCCTCCCTCGTTGCCCCCGCCGGGGTCCTCCCTCGTCGCCCCCAGCGGGGTCCTCCCTCGTTGCCCCCGCCGGGGTCCTGCCTCGTCGCCCTCGCCAGGGTCCTCCCTCGTTGCCCCCAGCGGGGTCCTCCCTCGTTGCCCCCGCTGGGGTCCTCCCTCGATGCTCCCGCCGGGGTCCTCCCTCGATGCCCCCGCCGGGGTCCTCCCTCGATGCTCCCGCCGGGGTACTCCCTCTTTGCCCCCGCCGGGGTCCTGCCTCGTCGCACTCGCCGGGGTCCTCCCTCGTCGCCCTCGCCGGGGTCCTGCCTCGTCGCCCTCGCCGGGGTACTCCCTCTTTGCCTCCGCCGGGGTCCTGCCTCGTCGCACTCGCCGGGGTCCTCCCTCATTGCCCCCAGCGGGGTCCTCCCTCGTTGCCCCCGCCGGGGTCCTCCCTCGTCGCACTCGCCGGGGTCCTCCCTCGTCGCCCCCAGCGGGGTCCTCCCTCGTTGCCCCCAGCGGGGTCCTCCCTCATTGCCCCCAGCGGGGTCCTCCCTCGTTGCCCCCGCCGGGGTCCTGCCTCGTCGCACTCGCCGGGGTCCTCCCTCGTCGCCCCCAGCGGGGTCCTCCCTCGTTGCCCCCAGCGGGGTCCTCCCTCGTTGCCCCCGCCGGGGTCCTGCCTCGTCGCCCTCGCCGGGGTACTCCCTCTTTGCCCCCGCCGGGGTCCTGCCTCGTCGCACTCGCCGGGGTCCTCCCTCGTTGCCCCCGCCGGGGTCCTGCCTCGTCGCCCTCGCCGGGGTACTCCCTCTTTGCCTCCGCCGGGGTCCTGCCTCGTCGCACTCGCCGGGGTCCTCCCTCATTGCCCCCAGCGGGGTCCTCCCTCGTTGCCCCCGCCGGGGTCCTCCCTCGTCGCACTCGCCGGGGTCCTCCCTCGTCGCCCCCAGCGGGGTCCTCCCTCGTTGCCCCCGCCGGGGTCCTCCCTCGTCGCACTCGCCGGGGTCCTCCCTCGTCGCCCCCAGCGGGGTCCTCCCTCGTCGCCCCCAGCGGGGTCCTCCCTCGTTGCCCCCAGCGGGGTCCTGCCTCGTCGCCCTCGCCGGGGTACTCCCTCATTGCCCCCAGCGGGGTCCTCCCTCGTCGCCCCCAGCGGGGTCCTCCCTCGTCGCCCCCAGCGGGGTCCTCCCTCGTCGCCCCCGCCGGTGTACTGACTCGTCGCCCTCGCCGGGGTCCTCCCTCGTTGCCCCCAGCGGGGTCCTCCCTCGTTGCCCCCGCTGGGGTCCTCCCTCGATGCTCCCGCCGGGGTCCTCCCTCGATGCCCCCGCCGGGGTCCTCCCTCGTTGCCCCCGCCGGTATACTGACTCGTCGCCCTCGCCGGGGTCCTCCCTCGTTGCCCCCACCGGGGTCCTCCCTCGGCGCCCTCGCCGGGGTCCTCCCTCGTTTCCCCCGCCGGGGTCCTCCCTCGTTTCCCCCACCGGGGTCCTCCCTCGGCGCCCTCGCCGGGGTCCTCCCTCGTTTCCCCCGCCGGGGTCCTCCCTCGTTGCCCCCGCCGGTGTACTGACTCGTCGCCCCCGCTGTGATGCTCCATCGTTGCCCACTGGGGAACTAAGATGAGTGTGATTGATTTGCTCTAAAATAATACAGAAAATAGATTAATAGATCGAAATGCAATCAAAAGAATGACCAAAAAGTTTCAAAACGAAATTAAAATATGATTCATTAATTAACGTAATAAGTTCTCCGCATATACTTACGATTAATCTGCTCTCCTTTGCTGTTCCTACTTCTTCGCCTTGTCTCTCCTCACAGCTCTATCGATAGAAACAGACGAGGATGACGGATTGGCTGTAAAATAATACAGAATATAGTTTAATTGATCGAGATGCATTTACATAGAATTTTAAATAAAAACAATTCTAGATATGATTCATTAAATAACTTATTATGTTCTCATCATATACCTATGATTTATCTGCTCTACTTTGATGTTCCTAACTCTTCGGCCTTGTCTCTTCTCACAGCTCTCTCGATAGAAACAGACGAGGATGACAGATTGGCTGTAAAATTAGACAGAAAATACATAAATAGATCGAAAAGCAATTACAAAGAATAAGACTAAACTTTAAAAACTAATTTACGATATGATTCATAAAAAACGTAATTAGTTCTCTAATATACTTATGATTTATCTCCTGTCCTTGCTCTTTCTAATTCTTTGCCCTTTTCTCTTCTAACAGCTCTCTTGTTACAACAAGACGAGGATGACCGATTTGCTGTAAAATAATACAGAAAATACATAAATAGATCGAAATGCAATTACAAAGAATCACAAAAAAAAAACATTTTAACGATATATTCATTAAATAACGTAATTAATTATCGGCATGTACTGATGATATATTTGCTTTCCTTTGTTCATCCTAATTCTTCGTCCTTGTCTTTTTGCACATCTCTCTTGTTAGAACAAAACGAGGATGACCGATTTGCTGTAAAATAATGCAGAAAATAGAAAAATATTTCGAATAGTATTTACAAAGAATGACCAAAAATTGAAAAAACCAATTTACGATATGATTCATTAAATACCGTAGTTAGTTCTCGGCGCATTCTTATGATTTATCTTTTCCTCTTTGCGTTTCCTTCTTCTTCGGCCTTGTCTCTCGTTACAGGTCTCTCGGTATGAGCAAAACGAGGATGATTGATTCACTTTAAAATAATAAATAATATCGATTAATAGATCGAAATGCTATTATAAAGAATCACAAAAAATCCTACATATAGCTTACGAAATATTTCACATAAGAACGTTATGAACTCTCATTATATACTTATTATTTATTAACTATCCTTTTTTCTTCCTTCTTCTTCTGCCGCGTCTTACCTTACAGCTCTTCCGGCTAAAGATAGATGAGGATGATCGATTTGGTTGAAAATAATACAGAAAATAGATTAATAGATCAAAATGCAATTACTAAGAATCACAAAATATTTAGCTAATAACTTTTGGTATGTTTCATTAAATAACGTAATGAACTCTCATCATATATTTAGTGTTCATCTGCTCTTCTCTGCAGATCCTTCTTCGCCCGAGTCTCTCTTTACAGCTTACTCGGTAAAAGCAAGACGAGGATGATTCCTTCGGATTGATATAATACATAAAATTGATTAATAATTTGAAATGCAATTTCTAAGAATCCCATAAATCCAGCACGTAAAATATGACATTTTTTAATAAAGTATTTAATAGGTTATATCATTTACTTATGGCTTATCTGCTCTCATTTGTTTTTCCATTTTCTTCGTCTGGGTATCTCCTTACTTATCTCTCAGTAACAGCATGATGAGATCGGTTTCTTCGGTTAGAAGTAATTCAGACTATTGATTAATAGATAGGAAAGCAGTTATTAAGAATCCCAAAAAAACTAGCAACAAACTTATAAAATATTCCAATGAAATAACTTAATCACCTTTCATCATATACGTAAGGATCGAAGTTGTTAAGGAACTATCTTTTAGGTATTCAGTAAATTAATTAATTCAACCTCAATGGAAAATATATCTTAACTTATATACTTAAATAAAATACAAGTAGTTGAGTTCTACTAATACCTGAATTTAAACTTAATAATTTGGAATTTGATATAAAAGATAATCTTAATTCGATCGAAGATTTTCTCTACGAGAGGGAACAACAAGTTGTACTAGATGGCGTTTGCTCAAATAGAGTCAAAGTTACCTCTGGCGTACCTCAAGGTAGTGTAATTGGACCTCTTCTTTCCCTGATTTATATCAATGACTTGAGTGAGGAGATAGTTAGCAATGTGAGGATATTTGCGGATGACTCGTTTATATATAGGGAAATAACAAACAGGGAAGACCGAACATCTCTCTCGAACGATTTAGTCCTCATCCAAAGGTGGTGCGAAAAATGGGAATAAATCTTAACGTGGGTAAATGCTCCGTAGTTAATTTCTTCGAAAAGAAAAAAATTGCGTCCAAATCACCCATACAAAATTAATGGAATTAATATCAAAGTAGTAGATTCAGTTGAATATCTAGGGATCAACATTACTTATAACTTAAATTGGAGTACGCATATTCGAAAAATCTGCGGCAAAGCAAGTAAAAGGCTTGGCTTTGTAAAGCGTATTGTCGGTAAATGCGATGAAAAGGTGAGAGAGCGATGTTATTTTACCTTGGTCAGACCCCTTCTGGAATATGCGGCAAGTATATGGGATCTGGCGGATGAAACGTGTACTCGCGAACTCGAGAAAGTGCAGCGTAAAGCGGTTCATTTTGTTAAGAAATACTACGATAAAAAAGCACAAAAATGCTCTCAGACGTAGGTTGGGAATCCTTGAAAGAAAGGAGATTCGAAGGTAGGCTGCGATTGCTTAATCAATTCAGGGAAACTACATTTTCGGAAGATACAATCGGTATCATGCAACCTCCCTGCTACCTCGGTCGATCCGATAATGAACGTAAGTTAAGAGAAATAGATGCTAGGACGAATCGTTTTCAAAATTCATCTTTCCGCGAACGATATGCGATAATAACCGAATAAGGAGGTAGTTTACATTCAACTGGTGTTTGCACCCCCTGCCACTCGCCGTAAGGCGGCTTGTAGGGTATGTAATGTAGTTGTAGATGTAGATGAAGATAAAATGGAAATTACGTATATTAAAATTAAAACAAAATTTCTCGTTTAATGCGCTCTGGAATTCATATGAGCTCGCGAAAAGAATAATTTATTTTCGAGAAATGAAATCAAGTCTTTAGAGTTCATGATTTGTAGATGTGGAATTTTGGGATAGTGTCGCCTTTAATTTGATAGAAACACTTATTATTATTTATATAAAACCATCTGATATCTAATGACTGTCTATCCATACTATGTTTTTAGAGGAGAGACGTGAAATAATCCTTTCAGAATGAAAATTGTATATTAATAATTGGAAAGTATATAAATAGTTTGTGTATAATCGTCACATAAATCAAAAATGAAACAGAATAAATCGAAATGCAATTCAGTATATTTTATTATTCAGTATTCAGTCTGATTATAATAGCTGAATTCCAAAATAAATGGGGAAATTGTTTAGTGATAAATAGATTGCAGAAAAAATATATATTAGAAAACGGTGATTATCTATGCAAAATGAAAGGGTTGAATAATATGTCCGACGGATGATACCGAAAATATAATATTAACTTGAAATACTACGTCCCGTTCAAATAATCTTTTAAATCTCGAAAACTGATGTTATTTATTAAACATTCTATGTTCTTATTTCGAACTTTGTAACTTCAAATATCTATATACTGCTTTATATTATAAAAAAATTCTCTCACATTACAGATGCTTAATGATGTTTTAATACAAACCGGACGCTTTGTTTTATATCAATGAACCGTTCTGACCTTATCTCAAATATTAAGAAAATAACATTTAACTGGATGACTTAAATAATGTATGAAGACGTAAATTAATTTATGAAGAAAAAGCTTTTGGAATATTTGTACTGCGTCAATAAAATATCTTACACTCGTACTGTATAAAATTTGAAAGTAATGAAAGAAACGGCGAAAATTCTAGTAAGGCAGAAAATATCATTTCAAAAGAACTCACCCGAATCGGGAATCCGGAAGATATCATTTTGTTTATCCTTCCTTTTTTGGCATTTTCGCTATCACAGAAAAACATCCCGAAGAATCATCGAAAAGTGAGTGAATTGACTTCCTCAAGACTTGAAAAAAGAAAAAAATCGCAAATTAATTTCACAATTATTAACTATATCCATAAAATTAGCATGAATTATATCGAACAGATCTTAGTACCAATCAATCTAACTAGTATTCTTAATGCAACGTAGTTAAACGATGTTAAGTACCACATCAAAGATGTTTGGCAAATATTGCTTCGGGATTCAATTCGATTATTCATCAACCTCAAAAACAGAGATGACTTAACTGAAACATATATAATAAAAATACTAACGTTGCCTGTATCAAACAATTTAAAAATTTGAATTTGAATTCAATAATAAAATTCAAATAAACCGCTAGTTAAATTGTAAATGAGCAAAGCAGAATTCTGAAAACGATGAAGGTTCCTAAATTCAAATACAAATTCTTTTCAGAATTACCGTAAAAAGGATAGTTGAAAGTATCTACTGAATTGATAAAATCATTATTGATCATTCTCGGAATTCAATCATGTAATTCCATTGATCACGATGAATTGTGAAAGAAATCATCTTATACTAACGTTAATTTAAAATGTAAAGATAGCTAACAGATAGCAATTCATGTTTCGAGATAAGAATTAAAAAATATATATGCGGAGATAATTAGTTCTACCCACTAATAATGATTAGAATGCAAGGAATAGGTGAATATAATATTATAGGGAGTTATTAAGAAATATGTTAAATAAAATACGTCTATTAGGGAAATAAAAAGGTTAAATTTTAAATATAAAAGTCGTTGATATGTTATAAGCTTATGATATCCAGGTAATTTCGAAGAAATTTCCATAAATATTACGCATTTTACTCCAACAACCAAGTAAGATTTATAATTAATTTCAAAAACAACCACGACCTTGAGATAATGCCTTTTTTCCTGTTCTTAATTGCTAGTGTTCAAATTACAGAAAAAATAGAGAATGAAAGTAAGGTATTCTAAGTAACTGAGAAAAAATGGAAGGTGATACTGGAGTTAAAAAAAGGAAGAAACAAAGGGAAATCAAATCGACCTAATGAAATCCCCTTTCAAAACGGCTACAAGTTTTCCGCGTTTGAAACAGCTAACGCGAAGCTCGAAGAAATTAGAGCCATCCATTGCAGACTGCAGACATTGCAAACATCCACAATTCATCTTGAATATAAAATAATCAAAATCGGAATATAAATATATAATTTAAATGGTAAGCCAAATTATTTTGTTAGAGCAATATTAACTGCCCGTTAAAAATAAAAAATATGCTACGCTATGTTATTAAACATCAGAAAGAATAAATGTCGGAAAATATCATAATAAAATAGCTAACCTGTATCTTATATACAAAATACATCATTTGATGATCCTAATTTGAACGCACTTTCGGTATCACACCCAAGACATACAAAAGAATCATCCATATGCGAGAGAGCTCACTTCCTCAAACATAAAAAAGAAAAAGGCAAAATTTAATAAGTTGTATTAAAAATTATTTAAGGTTTTAATGAAGTAATAATTAATTATTTCCATAAAATATTGCACGATTCATCCGAAAGTGCTATCTGACGCTAGTAGCATTTGCTCAGAGTAGCATTTCCAATACGAACTCGTTAGACGAGTTTGGATTCAAAATCGAAGATGGTAAGATTTTAATTATCAGAGATAATCAGCAGCTAACTATTAGTCATAGGATGAGATTCCAAATCGAAGATGTTAACGAACTATCTTTTAGGCATTCAATAAATTAATTAATTCAACCTCAAACTCGAAGATATCTTAACTAATATACATAAATAAAACACTAGTGGTTGATTACTTATTTAATTTATATTTAGAATTTGAATTTGGTTCCAAAAAAATTATTGAAGCGAAACTATAATTAATAATATGCGAATAAAGCAAATATCTTTAAAAAATAAATAATGGAAAATTCAAATCCAAAATCTATTCCGAACGTGCGTTAGAAGGATATTTGATGGAATTAAAAAATGTTATTAATGATAACCCAAGAAATTCCGTTAAAGACAAAGTAATGTGCTAGGAAACGTTTTAGAATAACGCGAATTTGAGAGATTCCTAACTGATATCCATTCATGATTCAAGGGTGAGCATAAAAAGTTAAATACTACCAATAGAGTCGGTACCAATACTCCAAATTTAAATTCAAAGTCAATTTGAATAAAATATCAAAAGGAAAGTTTACTGAAAGAAATTACAGCTGCCAATCACTGAATTCACTGTGTTAAAGTGCATATTGGCAGCATCTGACTAGGAATGTTATGGAGAAAACAAAATATTTTCAAAGAAATATTTGAATGACTATTATAATTTATTAAATGTACTGTAATAAGTCAAATAATTGAGTCAAACATAAAAAATTGGTCATTTGAAATTAAATTAAGAAACTGAAAAACTTATTTACAACAAGAATATCTTGTAATGATGCTTTAGTTCATTAGACTACTATCAAAGATGCCTCTTATCTTATGTATACATAGTACATGTAATGATTTCAATGATAAAGAGGCAGCGATGCAGTTTTAGTAATAGGACTGGGAGGAGAGGACTGGTAGTATTCACGAATTGGTCTCGAAACCAGTAGATGCTGATGAGGTGCTCCCTTGTAAAGAAACAAATAAGATTATGAATAGGATAGCTTTACATGACAAATCCTTTCGCTGTCGTTTTCTGTCGAAACCGTTATGGCTTATCCAGGAGTCGAGTTTATGGCATTTCGAGAAAATTCACTTTCCCAAAATCTGAAAAAATTAAAACGTCAAACTAATGAAATAGGTTCAATTAGGCATACATAGTGCATGAAGTTGGAAGGACGACACTTCGACCTTCGGAAATCGAGGATAAAGAATTCAAGTAATTCGGTACGCGATTTTGGGTCTAAGGGAATCATTAGCATCTCAGCTAACTTTTCGGCCATAACAATGCATCGAGAGCAGAGAATAGGGAAAGCGAAATATCAATATGCATGTAAACAACTTTCACCAGCTCACAGTAATTTACAGTTAATTGGAGGGCGAAAGTGCCGTAAGTGTAGTGACGTAATGCCCAAATTTTTACAGAAAAGATAGTCCAACACTGTGAAGTCTTAGAGCTCTTATTATTAATGCCAAAGAACGCGTGGATTTATGAATGATCGTTAGAGTCTAAATTAGCATCTGTTATATAACTAAAATTGAGAGAATAATTAGCAGAGACGATTCAATGATAAAACAACTGCATTGTATCAATTAAAATAGTAAAGGTACAACAAATTATCTTACTCAAGGGAAAAAAAATAATTTAATTCTCATAGTATGTATAAGGTATATGATTACGCCAACTTTTGTAATCCAAAAATATTGATTTAGAAAGTGATCCTAAAAAGCATAATAGTGTAATATTGCAAGTAGAATTTCATCCGTATCTTAATCATACCTACAATGGTTTTAGATCGTCCTGCTTCCGTGACATTCGATTTTCATTACGATTCACAGGGAAGTAAAGACTTCCTTTTTAAAGAAAGAAAATTTTTGATTTATTGTCGGACACAAATCACGTAATAAAGGAATGGAAAATTTACCTTATCAAGAAAAATTTTCAATTAGAATGCGAAGAGGCCCATGAATAAAATTTCCGCTTACCTAATTTAAGAGATCCAGTCTTTCGCTACCATCAAGTATCATCAAGGACGAATCCTTCCGCAGTCCCTTTCTATCGAAAGGAAAATTACTTATGAGGCAGCCCACTACAGAAATCAGAGAAAATGGAATTGCTCTAAAATCTGAAATAAAAATTAAAAAAAAAAACATTTAAAAAAATATAAATTCAAAAAACACCAAAAATGAAACACAACACACTTGTACTAATTCCACAAATTTAATATTACTGTTAACCGGTTTCGGTGTCACAGCACCATCCTCAGAAGCTAAGGTTAACCTAACCTAGGTTCTGAGGATGGTGCTGTGACACCGAAACCGGTTAACAGTTATATTAAATTTGTGGAATTAGTACAAGTGTGTTGTGTTTCATTTTTTGTGTTTTTTGAAAAATGAAGTTCCACCAAATATCACTGGAATTGATTTCTCTAAATATAAATTCAATTAGGTACACGTTTTAACCTACATCCATGAGCAAATATGAACTTGTATCGGTAACTTACGAAACCGCTTCAACCGTTACCCACAATGCCTCATGACACCCATTTTGAAAAAAAAACAAACGACTGACTACAAAAGAAGGGGTTAAATTTTATTCTTGTGACAGATAACTAAACTTATGCTTATAAAATTCGAGCTTAAGAACGGAAACTTAATTATTATTACGGTTGCCTTCGATGAAAGCGGTCCCGTGTTCGATTCCCGGTAGGAGCCTTAGTGAGAAATTACCTACGATGTCGAAGCACTTTTAATATCATTACTTATTAACACCAAAAAACAGGACTTATTGTTAATGTTAAGCAAATGAACAAACAATAGACATTATGCACGCATCTGTTTTAAAAGAAAACGAAATTCAATTAGACCGGACATAGGCGATAAATCTCATGCACTAACACCATT
The DNA here is from genome assembly GCA_947579665.1 of Sympetrum striolatum. Taxonomy (NCBI): domain Eukaryota; kingdom Metazoa; phylum Arthropoda; class Insecta; order Odonata; family Libellulidae; genus Sympetrum; species Sympetrum striolatum. The sequence continues at coordinate 94,667,560 of OX388345.1, forward strand.
CAAGGATTGCATTTAACGGAAATGAAATTTCTAGCACTATCAGCTATAATCAATACATCGTGCAACATGTTTAAGCATTTAACAAAATATTAAATAACTTTCTACCGCAAATTTCGTTTGCAAATCCTTGTGGAATTATCTTCGATTTCTTTTCGAATATCATTCTCGAAATTAAGAAAGAAATGCGCGTACTTGAAATTAATGACAGCTAAAACGAATGACATTTGCAAAATAACCTCTGGCTAAATTGCAAAGAAATACGCGATGTAAGACGTTGGCTCCTACCGTTACCTAACATAAGAGAGATTTTACATGAAGTATATGGACTAATAGTGTGCATCGAGAACAATTTTGAACGAGAAATTCTAATAATTATTCCATAAAATGGCCGCAAGAAAAATTTGTTTAAGATATTTTATGAGATTTAGCTTAATCATGGGTCGCGACGACCAACATCTTCACCAGGACCATGTTAACACAAGAAAGTAAATTCAAATCATCAACGGTTATTTTGAAAGACTTACCAAGTGACAGCTCCGGAAGAAATCTCGGCGACGACTGAAGACTCAACCGTCTTTCTAGGCTTAAACTATGATGATCTTCTCTGATTGATCGATTTTGAGTTCAACGTCCTTTCCCCGCCTATTAACTTTAATTTTCGTAAATTATAATTATAATTAAATATTTATTTACTTATGTGATATCTTATATTTTTAGAAATAAATATATTTTAAGAATATAAATTTTCCTTTAAAGTCACATTTTTTTCACTAAATGAATTGGATGTTCGGTTAAAACAATGTTGCTGTTCTCTGATTGGTTGATTTTAAAATTTATGTCCGTCGCACCGTCCCCAAGTCTATTAATTTTAATTTTCGTAAACTTTTTACGATAATTAAATATGCATTCACTTAGATTATAGATATTTATCGAAGTAAATATTTCTTTAGAACGTTAAATTTTGCTTTAAGGAACATATTTTCCACTAAATGAATTGGATGGTGGTACCAAGCCATTGCTCGCAATTACGGGGAAGTATTAGAATAAAAAAAGATTTCGTAACAAAAATATATTTTTCTCTACATAGGATAGCGTCTTTAAGGAAATCAAATCTTCGTAATCGTATTTCGTATTATTATACCCTAATTATCACAATTCGTAACTTCCCATCTTTCAGTAACAAAAGAATGCGATTAGCGCATTTCCCTACCTCACACGTTTACTTTGTTATTTCGCATTATAATTTATGAAATCTATTATAACTTTAAAAATTAAACTCTCCCGGAATTCAATGATATCGATGTCTTAGGAAAATATTAATCACAATCTTTCTATGATATATATATATATATATTTATTACGGTTCCTTTCTAGCATGAACAACTGCATCGAAATTTCTGGAAGTTATATGAAATGTAACAAGGTTTATTATGGATCCTCACTAATGCCCTAGGTTGAAAACTTAACGATACCAAAAGCGTACATTGCAATCAAATTGAATACATTTCACTCGATTGATGTTTAATCACAATTTTGATAAATGGTTTCTAATTGTTGCCTTATCCTATAGTAATGAAATTTTAGCAGGCACGAACTCTAAAGAAGTACGACATTATTTAAAGCGAAATTTCAATATCTCGTGACAAGAAATGCATTTCACACGGGTCTGACTCCAAATTATCTTACCTCTTGATTCTTTCCTCTTGAAATGCTGCCTCCACTGTGCAATCATTCATTCAATATGTAGATTACCTCCATACTCTATATTTCTTCCCACCTTATGAATATCCTCCTGATTGTCGTTGCTTTTACCTTTAATTTCCACAAATATTAACATTTAAAACCACTGCTGCAAACGTAAGTCACGCGTGAAACCTATACTGATGTTATATTTTGCATAATGCACTAACGAAGGAAATCGCATAATGGATGGCCTCCTTCGTACACCAAAAGAAACTTTTGCTACGAATATTTGTCAGCTAAGCTTATCCCTCAGATGTTTTAAGAACTCATTGTATATCCACAAGAATTCACCACAAAGAATTTAAGAGTTAGATAACGACTCCATAATGAAAACATGACGAGAAAAAACAGTCACCTGACATTAGTCATAGCTCTTGGACGCCTTCGCGTAGTTCAGTTTTCGGAAGAAGACGATCGTAAGTCCCCAAAAGCGCGCTAAAACGCCAAAGCCTCGTGCTTACCTTTAGGTCGTACGTGAAGTGGTGTTTTAAAGACTGGTGATTTTCAAGTGCTAAAATGTTTTACAGATGAGGATTACCTGTAGTGGCTGTGAACAAGATCACGTTTACTCCTGGATTAATTTTACACAGTGAGAGTGTCACAAGTACAACGCAAGGGTTCAATAATCAAGTTAAAAGCTTTGTGTCGACAAAACAGCTGAAACGCAGCTCTGATCCTTGGATTGGATTGAAAAGGTGTGTAATTCCTCAACTGTGATGAACGAATCGTCAAGGAATCGAAGCCTCAGAATGGATTCATGCTGTAGTTAAAGGTAATGTTAATCTATGAAAACGTTCCGCAGAATGTAACGAATAAGAGATATGAATATCTGTATGACGTGTTTCATTGCTGTAAAATTGAATCTGAGACTATCGATTTTATTCCATAGGTTTACAAATAGATATTATGTTGCCATAACTTATCTTTTTCCACTGATTTTGTATGTGATAGATTCAAGGGTGTTAAACATCACTGAGTGTGGTACTTTATTAAAGAATCAAGCGATTTCATCCACGAAAATATTCCCTGAAGAGTTTACATTGATTTAGTAACGTAATATTTCTGTAGCGTAATAAGTGTAGCATTTGAATAATATTCTTTGGTCTACTAAAACCACAATATCATTTCATTATTTTACATTTCAAAAGGCATCATTCTCAGACCTATGGGCTCAAGCTTTGCAAGTGATTGTTCTGTCCTCTTTTCACAATGGAGGTCTTTATCTAACCCTTAAATTCCTCGCAACGAATATTTGTGGATATACAATGAGTGTTTACGACATAGGACTGATAAGCTCAACTGAGAAATATTCGAAGGGGAAGTTACTTTAGAATGCAATGAAGGCCGTCGTGTAATTTACTTCAAAAGCCCGAATCGTAAATGAGGGAGAAATTATTAATCAGAGGAAGATTTAGCAAGTTATAATGAGTTTATTGAGGAATTGTAAAGAGAGGAATTTGAGAATTTAACCACAAATGATGTTAGATATAATGCCTATGTGTAATATTACTGACTGGTAATCCATGTTTCTCATGTTATTGTTGACCTCGAGATAAATAATTTATCACTACATGACGTGAGTGCATTTAGGAATTCAATTGCATTACTCTCCAAAAGACGATACAAAGTACGATACTTTTGAATGATAACTCTTATAACAGTTAGATTATTGCTAGCTTCATAACATCACATAAATCTTTACTCATGTAATTATGTCATCGTATATACCTAGAAGAGAAGTCCTGCAGCGAAGAAAAATGTTATATATTATTGGTCTAAAAGAAATATTACTCGCAAATTCGATGAATTTTTACGTTTTTAGGGACATAACTGCTTTAGATTTGTTTTAAAAGTTTATTTTCCAATTTAAATTCGCGCATCGATACTCACTTTCTCCCGTCACATTATCGCCAAACCTTAACATCATGTAATACGATATTCAGTACACATTATTATCAGTCGGTTCATTCTACAAAATAATTATAAGTAAATATATCTTTGATAGTTCTTAATTTGAACCATGATGTATCCCAGTGGAGACGGGAAATCTACGCGGATTATAATCGAGGAGTTTAAAAGTAAAATTCATTTTCCAATAACTTTTAATTTTGAATTAAATTATTTTGCGCAAAATAAATTTTATCTCAGTGGTGATTATAATTGATGAAAACTATTAAAATTAGAGGGAAACAGGTGAGTTGACTGTCAGTTGAATCATCGACCAATCACAGCGCTGCATTCGGTTCAACGTTCATTCTAAAGATTTAAACTTCAGTTACTTCGGAGACGTCATCTAGTGATGAGCTGCTGCCGGTCTTTTGTTTCGAAGGAACGTTAACTTTTGAATTGTAGAAGAGCAACAAGTTCGAAGCTGAGCATAAGTTAACTAATTTTCAAGTTTAACTTAATTATTGTTTGATTATCTTCATTCGAGAAGCATATATTCATTAAATAAGAGGATATTTCCTTGCGTCAACATGTTGTGGACTTCGTCAGTGATATTTTTGGTAAGTATGTGCCATGTGCATCATCATGAATTAATCTGAATTAAGTTCTAAGGATATTATTTGGTTTTGAGACCATAGTATATTATTTAGATTCTTATGGTAAACGAATATTGTGAGTTAACAGAAGGAGTGTTTGTAGCTGTGACATTGAAAGTCAAGTCCGCTATTTCTAGTGTGGATGTTAGCTTTCCTTGTCTTTGACCTATAATTACAGTTAAGCTAACCTCTATAATTCGAATTCCATTAGTCCTTTATCTTTTTCTCTATAGTCGTAGTTTTTCTCACCAGAAATCGTATTGAGAGTAGTAATTTTTAGAATCGATCTTGAGTAATCAAATACGTTGCAGCGGGACTGTATTCCTCAAGCATTTATTTCCCAATGTTTATAAGTCAGTAATGGACAATATCTACTGAAGTCAAATCGACTGTTTTTTTATTTAAATTTAAAATTTGATCACAACGTCCATCATTATTTTATCATCCATGGGTTATCCATCCATCATAATGGGTAGATATTCATTTGCACCAAATTAGTGAATCCATATTCTTGTTTTAGTTTCTTAATTATTAAGAATTCAATTTAGTGGTCTTAATTTTAAAATTCAATGGAAGTCTAAGATTTTTGACGTTCCTCTTCTTGTTGCAACCCTAGATGAACATCGGGAATAATTAATTGTAATATTACCAGATAATTTTATTCGACGATTTCAATGATCATTTAGTGGAAGAGTCTGGATAACCGTTTGAATTTTATGTTAAGAGTAGTGTTTGTTTTTTTTTTCATTTTCATGGGGAAATCATATTAAGAATCTAATATATTACAATAATTTTTAAATAATAATAATGGTGGGATAGAGTACGTAAAGTAATATTTTTGGGAAACATTTTGGGATTAGTAACATATATCTTCAACCGATGACATATCATCCCGGCTTACATTTGAAACATAACTTGTAATTTTCCGATCAGTTATCTTTGAAATGTTTTCTTTGCAAACTCTCCTGAATATATCAGATTCAAATTAACCTTGCAATTAATTCTTGAATAATAGGTACAGACGGATTATTTCTGAATAAGTATATTTTTATTTTTACCCTCGAAGCACGAATATCTATCAGTTACGAATACTTAATATTAATGCCTTAACTATAACGTCATCCTGTTTGCAGTCACAGTTATAGAATGCTATATAGTTATAGTTATAGTCTTAGAATGAAATACTGGAGTCGAATTTCGGAAATGATCTTAATTAAAATCTTTTAATTACTTCAGTAAATATTTTCTACTATTCTTTTAACGGAGGTCCTGAAAAATATTCGAATTTTAATTGATGAATAGTTATCGCTTTTAAGATCTTGTATATTCATTTACTATTAAATTTCCGTCTCCCTTGAGAATAATAAGTGGATATAAATTGAGATTCAAAAATCGAATTCTTTGAGTTGTCTGTTGTATTTGTATAGGATATGTAAGGTATATTTCAGATAACGTATCTCTGTTTCTGAGTTACTATGAACTGATTCTATTTAATCACGAAGGAATCGCTCCCAAACATCTTCGATTGCATCAGACCTTGTCCTACGACGTCGAAAAGGAAATCCTAGTTTGAAAAAAGGTAAATGATCTGCCGTTCTTAAACTTACATCGTACAATAGGTTATGTAAATACTTAATCTATTTGTGCTTCTTTCTATTCTCAAGTTCGGAGGAAGTGAATTCACCTGCTTTAGGATGATTCTTCTTGGTGTCTCCGGTGTGATACTGAAAGGGCGCTCAACACGGGATTATCAAGCAGTCTCCAGAATACCCCATACTGTTCACTTCTCCTGAAATGATATTTTCAGAATATAAAGGAAATAAGAGAGATTTTCAAGACAACTCTTCCATGAGACCTGGTAATTCAATGAATGTTACTTGCGATGATCAGTAGTATTATTTTTCCGGGATTCCTAAACGACTTGTGAAAGGTAAAGAAATCAATTCTCAATCATAAAATAGCTGAGAAGGTGAACAGCATTGCTGCAGAGAAATATTTGGTCTACTCATTGGACTGTGAATACAATGAGTAAGATTACTAAACTATTCTTATTTCCGTGTGACGATAGTTCGTATTTTTTGTTTAACATCATGTTTTTCTGTTTTCGAAGCACAATATTATTAGTTACTGCTTTTATTTTTTTTAGATTCAAACTCCAAACATTTCTCCATCACGGAAGAGCAAGAGAAGGAGCACAATGATGCTGAGGAGAGTCATGTGCTGATTTGGAACATAATAAAATGAGTATAATTTGATTCTGATGCTTTTGCTATACAATTTCATGTTTAATAGAAATGGCGTAATTTTGTATAAGTATAGTGTTTTATATCTTCGAAAAGATATTTATTTACTTTTTTTATTCTTCAGTTTCACGCCCTAATCATTACTCCATCACAGAAAAGCAAGAGAAGAATCACGACGATGCTGAGGTAAGTGAATTTGCAGATTAATGGAACACACAAAAAAATTAGTAAAATTTGATGCTGATGCTATACCTACTCATGTTTGATAGTTACTGCGTATTTTATTATTAGATAGTGCTAAATGCCTTTCAAAAGATATTTTACTTATAGGTTTTTTTAATTTTTCAGAGTCACCCCCAAAACATTTTTACAACCCGGAAGAGCAAGAGAATGAATACAATTATACTGAGGAGAGTTAACTAATTCGCCGATTGCAGGAACAAAAATAAAACAAGTAATCATAATACGGAACTGGTGCTTTTGCTATACCTAATGTTGTGTGATAGATATGGTGAATTTTTATATTAGTATAAATTTTATGTCTTCCAAAAGATATTTACTTACTGTTTTTTTTTTATTTTTCAGTTTCAGCCACGAAAAATATATCCATCATGGAAGTGAAAAGGAAGGAGCATAATTATGGTGAGCAGAGATAATTGGTTGATTGCTGGAACACATAATACAGTTAGCATAATATGAAACCGGTGCTTTTGCTATACTTAATTAAATCTTATGTCTTCCAATATATATTATACTTACTGTTTTTTTTTAATTTTTCAGTTTCACCCCCAAAACATTTTTCCAACACGGAAGAGCAAGATAATGAGTACAATTGTGCTGAGGAGAGTTATTTGGTTGAATGCTGGAACACAAATACGTTTGTATAATTTGGAACTGGTGCTTTTGCTATACCTAATGATGTCTGATAGATATGGCGAATTTTTATATTAGTATACATTATTCATCAGTTTATTTATCAGTTTTACCCCCAGAACATTTATCCGACGTGGATGAGCAAAAGAAGGAGCACAGGTATGATGAGCAGAGATATTTGCCGAATGCTGGAACACATAATACAGTGAGTATAATATAGAACTGGTGCTTTTGCTATACCTATTTAAGTTTTATAGATACTGCGTATTTTGGCATTAGTATAGGGTTTCATCCCTTCAAAAGATATTTTATTTTTTTATTTATTCTTCAGTGACACTCTGAAAACCTCTCTCCGTCATTGAAGATCAAGAGTAGGAGCGCAATATCTCGAGGAGAGTTATTCGGTCCATTGATGGAACTTTGAATACCGTAAGTACTTATTAATTTTTTTTATTTTAAATTTAGTTCTAGTTAGCAAATTCCCCCGTTTTTCGATATCCTTCATTCGTTCAATGTCTCCATGTTAGAAGATGTGCATTATATTTTATTCACTTTTAATTTATATTATTTGGATTTTCGAAATGACGTATCGGTTTCAGTCTGAAATGGAACTTCTATTTTACATTCTTTAACGCATGGAGTACTTGTTAATTTTAAATTCATCATAAAAGTTTCAAATACTTCTGAGAGTTTTCCGAAAATGTGGATTCTATCGATGTAAATATATTCTGAAAAATTGGGGTTGGAACAAATTTTGTAGAGACCAACATTCAATTTATAGTATCGTAAAGGACTATTAAAATTGTTTTAGAAAAGTCAGTTGAAAATAATATCATACAATTAACGGAAAAAGTCGAGCAAAATGCGTGAGTCAAATTTTTTTTGCATCTTTTCCATCCGTGTTAAGATTATTGAATGTCTCTCCATTGAAGCATATAAAATACCTTTTATTTGCATAATGGTTTGCTTTCTATTGCTGTTATGGCGACACTTTCCCATATGCTATTCATGAACAGTTAGTCATTTCAAAGGCTTCATTTTTTTACAATTTACTTAGTTCGCTAGGTCATACAAAATTGAGAGTGCATAGAATGATGAGAGAATGAATTATGCCTTTTTTTTCGTCGTTCAGTTTTACTTTCCTTTTGGTGCTTCTGGAACATTGCTCTATCGGAAATACATTTTAAGATTTCATGATTTGAAAGAATTGCTTAACCTTGCAAAACAACGCTTTTGATAAATCAGCAATTTCACGTTTTTTTCAAGCAAATTTAGGCCATTTTAACAAATTTACTTCGTTTTTACGAGATAGCGTACGAAGAGTAGTAATTTACCATTTTCAGTCATGATAAAAAAATCGCTGGCACAAGCTTAAGATCTGGTATCACTGCTTAGTAATCATCCCGGCTATGGCAATAGTTTGTTAAATGTTCCTTCTAAAACTGTTGTTAAGATTTAAATGATAGTAAGCAAAAATGACAGGTAAAATGGAAAAATTCGCTGGGTCATTAGCGTTTGGGTTGATTATTAACTTCAGGTTGATTATAAATGGCTAGCTCAGGTTTTATAGGGTGTAATTCTCGTTATTTCTATAAGAGTACTAGTTTCGATGAATAATTAGGATTCCATGTAAACGTTCCTAGTATATTCCGATTTCGTTGTATCATATTCTTAAATAAAGTTAAAGAGAGAAAAAACGATCTACGACAATGAAGAAGTCTACCTTATGTGTAATTCCCATCTAAGTTAAAGGTACCTGATTCGTTAGTTAGATAATGATTGCATGGAAGGCAAAGATTACCGCAATGGACGATCAATAATTCTTTAACCATTGAGATCGGATTTCATCTGCAGTAACAATTGTACATTTTTGATCAGTTTTTTATTTGGAAGCAGACTTTACTTGGTAAATACTCAAGTTCAAATGAATGTTTTCCAACAATAAAATGCAGTTTAAAAGATTTGTCATCAATTAATGTCTACTCTCAGTATTATTGATTTTATTGCAAAGGTTCCCTCTCTAAGATTCTCGCGTAGCCTTGCCGCCTTATTAGAGAGCAGTTAGATATGCAGTTGATCGCATTATAAATGTTTACATTGTGGAGTACTAAACGGACAAAATCTAACAAAGACTGTTAAGTTTTTTTCGTGAAGTGTTAGGAAAAATTTAATTCTAAAAATTCATACATAAAGAAAATCTGGGATGGTTTTTTATTCAAGTTTTATTACATCATTGTAATCCACTACAAATATCTGTAGCTTTAATTTATTTCGCTAAAACACTCGTATTTATTGTATGAAATTTAATATAATGATCTTCTTAAAATTGGTTCAATGCATGTAACAATATTGAGCGCATTCAGTAAAGATTCGTGTTTATAAAACTGAAAGTGTAGTGGAAATATAATAGCGAAATATCGTGATTCTCTAATTTAAGAGGCACCCAGTTTTTACTCTTCTGAGCTTATAAATAATATTATAACATACCGTTGTGCTGTGGGGAGACTCCGCTTATGCGATAAAGGATTTAAGTACTGGATTTTACCGGAATGTTTGTACTTGGTTACTATTTCGGTAATTAATATGCATATTATTTTTCTTGAAGGTCGGCGTCGGGTGGCTACGTCTAGCGACTACGTAGGGGATGACGTCAGGATGAATTTTAGCCGGAAAAGAATTGAATAAACACTTCCATAGGAAATAAACTCCGTGACTTGTAATGAAGTGATGTTAATCCTAGAAGTGCACATCCCAAAAATGGAACTTCATTCTTAACTATTTATTGAATCATCTATTGAACATTTCAGTGAATATTTATCTTTTTGATCAATTTTAATCTTTTTAAATTTTAATATTCCTCCTGACTTGTGGTGATCCACGTTTAGCAACTTTTTATTGCATTTTGACGTTTTAATGTATCTATTAAGTGTTAATTCCATATTTAAAGATTATGTTTATTGATTTACCTATGCATATTTTTATATAGTACATATATTTTTCACTATCACCTATCTATCTGATTATTAACAATTTCAAAATATGTGTTTTATCTATTTATTTAACGGTTATGTAATGTAATTATTTATGTATGTAATTATTTAAGTATTTATCTTGTACTTATAAAATATATGTAAAACAAAGAGGGATCTTTGGGGCAAGGCATAGGGTGCCAGTAGGCCTCAACTGCCTCTAGCATAAATAAATAAAGGCCAAGTTGTGGGACTTTGTAGGGGAGGTCGTTTAGGGTGATGACGACTAGAGCATCTACGGTGATAGCTTAGAGTGGCATATGGGGAGACGGGTTCGAGGGGACCTCTGGGGAGGTTCCGGAGAGTTCGACCGGAGAGGGTTTCCGGTATTACGTATTTATATTGTACATGTAAAATTTCTGTAAACAAAAGAGGGATCTCTGGGACAAGGAGTAGAGGGCCAGTAGGCCTAACCTGCCCCCGGCAAAGATAATTAAATGTAAAGTCGTTGGATATTTTAAGGAAATGGGGCCAGTAGGCCTCACCTGCACCCGGCCAAGATAAATAAAAGTAAAGACGTTTGATTTTTAAAGAAAAGGGGGCCAGCAGGCCTCACCGGCCCCTGGCAAAGATAAATAAAAGTAAAGTCGTAGGATTGAATAGGGGAAGTCGATTGGGAAGATGACGTAGAGGGGAAGGCGTCCAGGGAGATGGTCTTGGTATGGAGGGCGCCTGGTAGAAGGGATCGAGGGGATCATGTGTTTTTGGGGGTCGGCCGGGGAAGAGGAAAGCGTCGGGGTAGAGGGCGTCCAGGGAGTCGGCCATGGCATGCCGACTACCTATGCAGAGGTAGTCGGGAGATGGCGACTGCGAGTGCGAGGGACAGCAGAGAAGAAGGTCGGCGTGGGACGACGGCGAGGGACGACGGCGAGGGACGTCGGTGAGGGACGTCGGCGATGGTCGTCGGCGATGGTCGTCGGCGATGGTCGACGGCGTGGGACGACGGCGAGGGACGTCGGCGTGGGACGTCGGCGTGGGACGTCGGCAAGGGACGTCGGCGTGGAACGACGGCGAGGGACGTCGGCGTGGGACGACGGCGAGGGACGTCGGCGTGGGACGACGGCGAGGGACGTCGGCGTGGGACGTCGGCGTTGGACTACGGCGAGGGACGACGGCGAGGAACGCTTGCTTTTTTATGTTAGAATTTCCTAACAAAACGGATCGATTTACGCTGCACTTTCCCGAGTTCGTGGGCACACGTTTCTTCTGCCGAATCCCATATGTGTTTATCTGGTTAGTTTGTGTTTTACTTGCTGAGTTTATTACAGCTTTTTCTTCTCATATTGAAATCTGAGTATTTACTACAATATTTTCGTATATTTCCATATTGTATAATGTCTAAACGTGGTATGATTGTATAAAAATGGTATTCGGTTATTATTTCTTGATTACTTTTAAAATATAAATGCCAGTTGACTCCCGCCCAGGTTACGTGTGCCTCGCCCGGCGGGCAGGAAGCACTGTACAGTCGCCGCAACCTATGAGACGCTCACTGTACATTGAACACCGCCTTAGGCTATGCCAACTTTGCAGTGAACTACGTCCGCTAAGTGCTCCTCGACTCCTACACCGGTGTTGCGTAATGAGTTTCCCCCGTAGGAGAAATAGTATTTCTTAAGTTATTTGTAAACATAAAGAATTCAGATATGAGTTGAAAATAAAGTCACCATTTTCTCAAACTTTCCCGCTGGATGATTTCTCCCGCGTAAATTGGACGAAAAGAAATTACGCTTCAGTTCTACCAGAAAACATTTTTAGAGCACCAAAAATAACTCACTTAAGGGCTTATCAGTTTTTTTTATCGATTCAAAGTCTTTGACTTTGTGTAGAATTGAATCGTTCAAATTGCATAGCTTCCCTTACCTTCGTCCTTGGCAAAGACCTTTTGCCTTACAAAGGGCTCTCATTCCTTTATTTGTGTGACGGATTTTAAGCCGAATCCATTCTTCGTATTTTGCGGCGAGCAGTTCTGAGAGATACTCATGTACAATAGTTATCACGTGCGTGCAAAAAAACGGCTGCCTTAGGCAACTCTATGTTCAGCATAGACTTCTCGCGTTCTCTTAAAGAATTATTTTCGGAACTACAGACAATTTAATCGTCACCCATTCTCGGCCTTTTACGAGATTTTCATCGGTAGCATTTTTGCAGCTACACAGTTCTTCGTCATTCAATGTGTTCGAAAGACGTTTGGAAACTTATTCTGGTGAAGTGAATCAGATTATCGGTTACTCTTAGAAGTGCAGTGTAGATAGAGAAATACATTCCATTAAGTATAGGGACCACTTGAGTGGCAGTAGGAGAATCATTCACGAAAGCAAACTCGTCTTTTCTCAAATGTTTGTGACAAGCGAAGAGTTGTGGGTAACATTTAAATAAGTCCAACTTATTGTTAATATTACGGGAATTGAATAAAAACAATTTCTGTATGGGACAAGAGTAACGATCCTCAATTTCCTTCCAAATGTCATGGTAAATTCATTTTTTTTACATTTCAGGGCAACTCATGGACTACAAATGAGCGACGGCGGAGGCTAGTATGAGTCATCTGTTGCCGGACTTGCGTTGCCTCTGGAAGAAGGCATTACCATTTGCTTGAAGCTTGCAGTTGGGAATGCAGTGGCTACTACACCATTTGGCAACTCTGCGGGACCTCGTTTCAGAGCTTCACTTCACTCGTAAAAGTGAGTAAAATTGGGTTTCTTGCATAATTTATCTCATCCATGTAAACTAACGCGGATCCAGTGTGAACCAATTTGCGCAATGGAATTCCATTGTGACGAAATGAAACAATTGAATCGGAGTTATTCACTTCCGCCCGCTTATTAGTCAATACCTCAGAGTCAGTACCTCGAGAGATAACGCCCATGATGCTTTGGTTGTGGTATTTTTGGTTAAGAAATGATACTAACTATTGGAATTTCTGCCAATAGAACAGAAAGGTCAACCGTTACGAAATTATTCTTTTTGAGCATGTGTTATAAAGTATGGATGATTGGGGAGGAGAGGGCATTAATTGGCGTGATCGTCAGAAGAAATGGATGGGGAGAGGGATTGGTAAGGGTTGTAATTGAGGGTAGGATTCAGGGGAAAAACAGAGGGGAAGACAAAAGATGTTGGATGACATAAGGGGTGGGAAATGTATAATGAAATGAATGAGATGGCGCTTAATAGGGATTTTTGATTGTACACTCCTGGCCAAAATTAACGCAGCACCTCAGTAGCGATTCTTACGGCTGGTGCTGCGATAATTTTGGCCAGGACTGTACATAAACCTACCGAAAGTACTAAAGGACTAATGAACGTTTTAACGTAAATTAAACAATTAGAGCCTCCTAAATTAAAGTCTTCTCAATCATTGGAGGAATAAATAATACAATTAAATGTATCGAGTGAAATGTTTGGAATTTCATTTTTAAAATCGAAAAAGAAATACGATGTAATCACACTCACAATCAGCTGTGTCTTGTCGCTCGAGGTCTGGAAACTAGATCCTTCGGTTTTTCAAATAAACATGCAAGACGTAAACAAGAATAAAACATTGAAACCTTTCGAAGTGCTCGTCAATCATCCTACAATCGATGAATAAGGCTAAATTCAAAATTCTTTGGTGGAAAAATATGCACAAAGTGTTGGCTTTTATATTACTCCCATTAAAATGAATTTGTAGCCGACGATTAATGTAGTCGACGACTATCAAAGTACGAGTTTTAAGATCGTCTTTATTCTCCCAGTTCCAAGTCTACTACAACAATACTTGTTATTCGTAACCATAATAATAACTAACAATACAAAGATAACGCGGAGGGCGCGGTGGCGATACGCGGAGTATCGCTAAGTAAGTTTCAGCTCTGAAACGGTCCGGAGGACGGATGGAGAGGCCGGAACGAGTAGAAATTGTAGGTCCAACAGAAGGTGGAGGCGCCGAGGAAGTAGAAGATGGTGCAGGAGCTGTTGCTGTTACTGTTGTTTGTGTTGGTGCGTCTGGTGGTGATGTTGGTGGCTCAGGCAACCTCCGACGCCTACTAGCGGTGATACCCCTCCGCCTCTGACCACTCCTCAGTCCTAAGGACTGCCTCTGGCTGTCGCCTTTAGTGCTGATGGGTTCTGCTGGGAAGGCCACACCAACGCTGCCTTCTTGCACTGGAACTTGTGTCCGTTGGCCGAGGGTGGATGCGAATGAGGAGGCGTCAGTTAGGCAACGCCTCCGGGCTCTGGAGATCCTCCGGCTTCGGATGGTGCGTCCATCGGAGGCAGGGAGGTGGTAGGGGATGCGAGGTCGTGGGATGGCGAGGCGCGGGCTGATACACCTACGCTCAACATCCCCCCACCGTCCGTAGAGGTGTAGCGGTGCTGGAGATGAGAAGAAACGAGTGGGGTTGAAAGAGCATGGCTGGGTGCAGCGTCTGGCTTCGACACCAAATTTGCGATGGTAGTAACACATCCCTGGTTGAGCGGGGCGCTGTGAAGTGTATGTGGAGCCAGTGGGACGAGGTTGAGATCTGCCCCGGGTCCAAGACCGTGGGTGTGGGGAGACGACACGAGTTTGTATATCTTGGAGCTGCTTGGCAAGTTCCTCCATCCGTTGAGCCTATGCTGAGTGGTCAGGCGTAGAGCGTACAGCGTGGACGGTGGGGGCAATCAGAGGCGGAACGACAGCGACGATGCGGTCGGCCATATCTGCAAGTTGATCGAGAGGAAGTGTAGTAGCCTGCGCTTGGAGAATGGCCTGCGCGCTAAGCGGGAGACGCTGTAGCCATAGAATAGAATAGAATAGGATAAATTTATTTATGTTCTAGGATAAAGTCCTATGGAACATGTTTACAAAAATAAACACAAATTTACACAGCTTGTTTACAAAGAAAAAAAACAAGTTACAAAGCTCTGTGGTGGAAAAAGAACAGAAAAAATAAACACAAGAAATTTCAAATAATACAATTACAATTTAAATTCATAAAACACAAGAAATTAATAATACTTCTCAAACAAATATTGAAACAACTTAACCTTAAATTGACATAAACTAGTAACGTCCGTTAAATAACAAGGAAGGCTATTCCATATTTTTATGCCGAAATTAATTGTGGATGATTGAAAAATATTAGTCCTGCATTTAGGATTCTTAAATTTTCTTCTAGACCTGACTAGTCTTGCTGAATCATTGAGATTTATAAGGATTAAATGGTACAAATAGTCAGGTGATTTTGCAGACAAGATTTTAAAAATAAAAACAGATAATTTGTAGGATACGTAGGAAAAAGTCGTGCACTTGTGTTGCGTCTATGAGAGAACGCATGTGTCGCAGGAGTTGCGAAGGCTTGTGATCACCCAGTTCTTCTACTGTGAGAAGTTGCCGAACCCGCTGCTCCTCAGAGAGAGAGACGCGCTTTATCAACTGAGATTTAAGTGTCTGGTAACGATTCGTGGTTGGAGGGTTTATTATGAGGTCACTTATTTCACTGGCGGAGCGATGGTCAAGGCTTCCTACGACGTAATTGTACATAGTTAGGTCCGAGGTGATGTTGGCCAAGGAAAATTGTGCCTCAACCTGGGCGAACCATACTGAAGGTTGAGCTGGCCAGAAAGAGAGAAGTTTAGGCGTGCCGCGATAGATGGCAGCAGGGCTGATGCCGGCGGAATCGGAGAGCGGAGATTCCTTCTGCGATGGTTGCGGAGGTAACGACACTTGCTGTTCTTGTTGTAGTTGCGGAGCCTGTTGGTGTTGCAGCTGGAGGGCTGCTAGTTGTTGGGTATGTTGCTCTTGCTGGGCAAAGAGCTGCTGTTGTAGTTCCGCGAGTTGCGACTGAAGTTTGGCGAGTTGCTCCGCGTTTCCCATGGTTGCTTTAGACGCACCTAGCTTGACGAAGTGGTCTGTGGAATGCTGTGTGAGATGCGCAGAGATATCCTTGTAGCGAGGTTCCTGATGATGTCCGTAGAGGCCAGGAAGCCGGTGAAGAAAGTTGCCGAATTTGTTCTTTGTCAGGGGTCACCAATGTAGCCGACGATTAATGTAGTCGACGACTATCAAAGTACGAGTTTACCTATCAAATACGAGTAAGATCGTCTTTATTCTCCCAGTTCCAAGTCTACTACAACAATACTTGTTATTCGTAACCATAATAACAACTAACAATACAAAGATAACGCGGCGGGCGCGGTGGCGATACGCGGAGTAAATTCATTTATTATGTCTCATATTCATTTATTATGTCCCATAAAAATTTGACCTCCAGATTTCAACAGAAATAGATGTTTTGGGGCCCATAGACTTCGTTTCCACTCGTTTCCTGAACATGTCTGTCTGTGGTAAAAAACTTTGAGGGTGCTCTATCTTAAAAAGTAATTTTCCAATCATTTCCAAAATTCATATTTAGTATTTCCCTAACAATGCCAAAAGTTGATTAGTTTTGGTGAATATCGCTTCGCCGGAAGTTGTGGTTTATCCGGAATAACATTTTGTTTCTTGAATATTTTTGTCAGAATGCAATGTAGGTATTTACAATTACATACAAAAATTATAGATAATGCACATTGCTACAACTTTTGCAAAAAACATTTTTTTCGTAACACTGATTGTTTAGGAGTTATTCTCTAATAATGGTTAACTGGAAGCTGTTGTACATCCAGAAATGGAAGTTTTTCATACATATCTCTGTCAGAATGCAATGTAGGAATAAGGAATTACATACAAAATTTGTAGATAATGTACACTCCTGGCCAAAATTAACGCAGCACCGGCCGTTAGAATCGCTAGGAAGGTGCTGCATTAATTTTGGCCAGGAGTGTACATTACTAATACTTTTGCTTGAAACATTTTTTTTAACACTGATTGTTTAGGAGTTATTCTTGAATAATGGTTAACTGGAAGTTGTTCTTTATTCAGAAATGGAAGTTTTTCATGCATATCTCTTTCAGAATATGATGTATTTATATACAATTTGTACAAAAGTTATAGATAATATATGTTACTCCAACTTTTGTATGAAAAATTTTTCTGTAACACTCATTGTTTTGGAGCTATTTATATATTACTGGCTTTTGCTTCTGTTTTCAATATATAAGGAGAAAGTCATGTGTTGGCCACATCAGATTTTTGATGATTAAATAGGTATTGAATGTCGTATAACTAAAATCATTTCTATTTGATAAGAAGATAGTTATAGAATCATTTGATGATAAGGCAGAATTATATTTTGAAATGTCTGAAGTTTCAGTTATTTTTTATTACTAAAAGCATTGCTAATGTATCAAATCCACATATGTTTTTGTCTTTTATATTCATTAAATATTGCTATTGATGCAGAAATCAAGATACTTTCATTATGGATATTTCTTTAGAAAATTCAATACATATGACAGGAAGATATGGTAAAAATTTACATGCAATATGTGATGAAGAAGGGGTTCAGACATATATTATAGTGATTTCTCTTGTCAACACTTAGAATTACAAGAAACACCATATATGGAGGCCAGATATGGAACATAAATTTAGCCTATAGACCATTCAAGGAAGGTATTTTGTATTTGGCTTATTGTAGATCACATCTATAGTCAGTCAAAGTAACACCAAATGTCATTAAAGTACAACACACAGCCATTGAACATTGTTATGGTTCTTGATGGCATACAATATCAGAACCTTTATTTAAAGCAAGTCAAAATACCATTTGATTGATTTATTAGATTTGCTTGAATAATAGCAAGGATTGCTTTATGAAATTTCTAAATATAACTAATTGAAGAGCCCAACATCACTTCTGGTTTGGAGAGTTTAGATCAAACATTAATGGCACATTTCCTCATTAGAAAGAAAACACTGAGCTGGTACATTTTTTGGAGCATTTTCCTAATCATCTCTGAGTTAATAAATGTTTCATAGAACACATACACACACAGGCATTAACATTTAAAAGCTTCAAGAAAATTAAATACTGTAAAGAATGATAACTAAGCCAAATTTCCACAGTTGACATAAAATATATACAATTCTTAATATCTATTCTTACTGTTTGCTTTATCAAATTAGATAAAGTCATAAGTAGCCATATCAGCTTCTCCTGTTTCTACAAAGTGAATGGTAATATCACAGCATCTGCCAGATGCAGTCTTGCATTATCATCACTTTTTACTAACAGGTCATTACTGCCTGGTACCAACCTTCAGATAGTTTTAGCAAAATCTTTTATCTTTTTTCATGCTTTTCTTCAATGTTAGTAGTAAAGTTGGCATTTTGGGGTAAAATGAAATAATTAAAACTGTACAATTATTTCACTGTATTTACCGTAACACGCTATGGTAACAAGTAAACGACTCAAAGACAATGATCCTTAGAATTCTCTCACAATTTTTAATGTCGAATTTCCAGTGACATTGTTTCGTTGATTTTTCTTGAATTCGCGAATTACCACATTTTATTTTAAGGCAAGAGTATGCGTCGGAGAAGAAACCACGAGTCTGAAGGTTTGGCTATCCATAGCGTGTGTGGCGACTGCGGATGCATTTGAATCGCCTTTCTCTAGAGTTGAAAATTGGGCTATGAGCTACATGACTGCTTTCTTCATCGCTGTATGTCAGAGGGATTCTACTTCTAATTTCGTGTTCTTAGCCTTGATGAAATACTTCCGATTTTAATCCTCATATTCTAGGATGTCCAGACATTTTACTTCATCCACTGAGGCTTAGCTTTTATCAGCGGGAATGCTCTCTTTTCTGAGACCGAGCAAGTCTGCATAGGATTCAAGGACCATCGTTTCTGAGATATTAAAAAAAATCATTATTTCCTCCAATTGAATGAAATCATTATTCCTTCTTCATGGTATGCTGACAATATTTTAATTCGCCGTGAACCGACTCCCGATCTTTTTCATTTCTCTCCCCCGAAACGGACATTTTATTATACAATATTCGTCTCTTAGCAATATGATGAATTCAATTCCGTTCTGTGTGGTGTGTAAAAGATTCGTGGAGATAAATTCGCCTTGAGTGAATAAAATTTTGGAGACATTTCACCTAAGATGACCATTATCCTAAGTGCATGCAAATATATTTTTTCATTAGATTTTGCCATCGTCAAAAAGTGTTTGGCGATCTGTAAAACGCATAGGTATGGCCTTTTAGCTTGATTTTTAGTGTACCAGATGCATTTAATGTCGCTTATATTCCAGATCCGTGCTCCACCAAGGAGGAAAGATTTGACTGCAATGAAAACTCTACCTCTTTTTTCCTCATGGAAAGTAAATCGCTAGCAAATCTTCATTGTCTTCTATGCTTCCAACTACCTCTTCCTATGGGTAGTATCGGTGTTGCGACCATGTATGACATACGTCTAATAAAATACATTGTTTCGAACACTCCAGTTAATTACCGCAAATCATATCGATATTTCATTTTTTTTAATATGTGAATATCAGTAAAGCTTGCCAATCATTCAATTGTTTTGTGTGCAGTTCATTTGTAATTAGCTCAGACATGGATTTAAATCCCTTAATCTGTACCCACTGTTTACTTTTTGATTTTACCAATGGCTCTGGTAAAATATTATACAATGATTTTGGTATAAATTAAATTTGGGTTGCAATTTCAGAGCTGATTTCCTGAAAGTGACTATATCTCAGTCAAAGTATGTTGTCAGATAAAGAAATTGCATATGTTTTGACTAATATGTAGTGTCTTCGTGCAAAAGCCCAGCAAAAAGCGTTTAATGCTAGAGAGGAATTCAAAATGATTTTCAATTCCCCTATTGATTGAGTGTCTTGGAAAAATAATAAAAGATAATCTCTGTGTGTTAAGGGTTCACAGTTGTTTACTTGTGATGACATTAATATGCCTTCCTTTGTATGATTGTATGTATTGATGTGCAATTGTCCTTCACCTATTCTTAAAACTCAAACAGTATAAGAAAATATGGAAAGAAAATATCTTTGCATGATAAGTCATCTACTTAAACTGAAGGAGGAACAGAATTGAAAAAAATAGTGTTTGTTTTAGAATATCTGCCTGGAAAGTGGGATACCTGGAGTCATGTGGCTATTTTTCACTTCTGTTTCTCCTCGTAGCATAAAAGTGAAAGAAAAACAATAAAATAAATTCAAACAAGGAAGATTTTAAAATATGCAGGTACAAAACTGCAAATGAAGATTATACCCTTTTGAAATTTCTTCTTCACCTTGACACAACGTTTTTGGCAATTTCAGATCAATTAATTAATTAATGGCCCTTCCTAATAATTCCCTCTGATCTACAATGACATTTTTCCTTGATATAGAACATGTTAATCATTTCAAGGGCTTAAAAAATAGTAGTTTGTGCAATCCATTGCCAATCATCACATTTAAAGTATACACTTTTTTAGGTTATTGGAGTATTTACTATTGAATGGAATTTTGAAAAATGAATAAGTAAATTGTGCTAAGAGATTAATCGTTTCCCCATTTACATCCTTCATACTCTATAGAATGAACAGCAGTTAAAGAACTTCTTCATTATCCATTAATACTATTTTGCCATTGAAGTAAGGACATACATAGTTTAAAACATTTTATGTTTGTGCAATGTTTGAGCACAGTCAAGGCTGACTAAAGGATGGGGAAAGTGGGTCAATGGTAGTACCTGGACACAATTTGAAAGCAGAAATATAGTGATAAGATTGCTATTATTTTATCCTCTTTAATTTTTGCATCATTTTGTAATCATCATTGTCTGTACAGTCAGTGGTTTGTATGCTGATTTGATTCTCATCATTATAACAGTATAATACATTTCAAATATAGATAATACAATTTAGAATATCACTCATCACTAAGTCACTATAATTCCATTGCACATAATCTCTCTAAGGGATAGTGAGGTGGCATCAAAAGATGGTGGAACATGGTTAACACAATGACCTTCATACTGCTGTATTGGTTTCTCTTGACTGGACAAGCTACCTCTTAATTAATGTGGTTGCTTACATTCATCATACTCATATACCTCCTGGGGAAGGGGAAGAGGGAGCCGTTGGGCTTCATCTCCCACAGGTTTAGTAAAATCCAAGTCAAGTCACGACATACAGAATGCAAAGTAAGCATCAATTCATTTGGATTACCATCAGGAATCAAAATATTCTCCTAATGTGAATTAGCTACCCTCTAGGATATTAAGGAACCATTTTGCCTCTATGATACTCTCATTCAATATTCCTCCTAAGATTATCTTTCAAACTTCGGGACATGTATTGATAAATGATTCATTTTCAAAGATTTATTAATTTCATCCAAGTATATTTATTATAAACAGTAAAAGTTTAAAGATATGAATTGCAATTCCCTATATCATTAGGTAAAATACTTTCAGATACAGTAAAATCTGTTATAATGAGTATGACATATGAGAGTTGCATTATAGCGAGTGATTTGAACAAAAAGGACATCCATTACAATAAGTGGTTATTTCTGAAGTAATGGTATAACGAGTATCATGTTTCCATCCTTGCATTGCAGTAGGCATATCTCGGAATTCTCAACTGACGTGAGAGATGAAGACCAACAAGTAAACGGTAATCTGAGAAGTGTTATCTCTTCAAAGAATAGAAAAAATTAAATGCAAAAACTATCGTCACCTAATTCATGCATTTGTTGCCCACAGCTTGCCTCACCCTTCCTCAGCAAAAATGTTTCATGATTAGAGTCTTCTCATGAGTTTCACTATCTCTTGTTTCTGTACATCCCCTCGTTTCTTTTCAGCAAGGATCCCTTTAGTTAGTGCCGGAATTTTTAATTGAGTTCCCATCATATCCACCAATTGGATTTCTTTCATACAAAACTTGCCACCAAATTGTTTGATCCAGGATGGGTGGGAATATACAATGCACTTCCAGTAGAAATAAAAATATAGGCTCAATATCTTGTTTCAAATCAAAGGTTAAGAACTTTCTTTTTGGTAAAATGTTTTATTCTATTGATGCTTTTCTTTCTAATTATTGATTTTGTATTTGTCTTGTAATTTTGACTCCAATGTATTGACGAAGCCTATATCTATGTATGATCTCTGGCAAATAAATTATTATTATTATTATAGGAGATAAAAGAAGTACTTATTTGGATTCTAAGGGTAACCTCTCCTTCCCTTGCAACACGGTCAATGCTTTTGAAGCACATGAATGAAAAATATCTCGAGAAAGCAATTGAATATGAATTAGGATTACCTAATGATATACCATTACTTTTCAAAGATTATTGAGCAATAATATTCCATATTTAATATAGGAGAACACTCAAAGGTACCGGTTTATGAATTAATGAAATAATATTTTTGACGTAAATGTAGTTTTTTATGCATTCCGAAGCATTTTTGTAAGGATTAAAAAACATACGATTCAAATCTGCGTCACTCACTGCCCTTGGATTCAGGAGGGCGGACATTTAGTATTGGAGTTTGGCTATGACGAGTAAGCTTTATAACAGGTACTTTTCCAATTTTTGTCAGCTCTTATTATAACAGATTTCTACTGTATACTCAAATTTTCAGTATATTCATCATTCATACTTATAAAATTATTTAGAGAATAGCCAAAATTCAAAAAAGTAAGCTTTCAAAAAAGGAAAATGTGTATTCAAAGGCTGAAATTTCTGCGAGTTAAGAGACATCTTTCATTTCTTTCATCGATTTTTCTTAAAATTGGGGAATAATACTATCCTTCTTCGTAACATTTTAAAAATTACTTCCAAATGAGACTTACAGTCAGTCATTATATTTTTGTCCATAGTTAGTTAGTTTATGTCTTAATCAGGGAAGTTTGAAGATGGACAATCCCAATCTTACCTTAATTTACTAAGTAATGCTTAATAGGTTATGTCAAATACATGGAAAATTTTATGATAATTTTTTGTGATGCTAGGATGTAAAATATGCTTGACAATATTTATAATATCATTGGATTGTACAAATAGCTGTAAATATAGAAGTGGCAAAAATATGTACACTCACTTTATGAAAAGAATAACTTGAACAAAAAATATTTTTACCAACTTAATTGAGACATTCAGAGAGATTTCATAAAGCAATATCACAATTTATGATCAACAGATCCTACTTCATTATTTCATCAGTCTATGTTATAATGTTACAGAATGAAAAGATGCTGATTCCGAGCTTAGAAGTAAAAGAACCACTCTTTCAATTCTAAAGTTAATAAATTCCTCTATGATTGAAGGCAGCAAATATTTTTTTTTTAATACTAAGGTTTATCTTGAGGATGATAAATAATTCTTGAATGAGAATAAACCAACACATTCTTTTTTCATTCTTTTTAATTTTTTAGCGCCATCAGACAATTCAATCCAAAGGAAATTTCAAATATTATACAGCTTATAATAAATATCAATACCTAAAATTATCACAGACTATACTCACAGGGGCTTGTGAAGTGTTTTTTTCCTTTCAAGACATCCATAGTTGAAAGAAGAGTAATAATTACCATTCTTGTTAGTTGAACAATTTTACAAATGCTAAAGCTAAGATTCACAGTAAATTAATTTATTAATTGTTTAAATAAAACTTGCTTTAATAAAAAGTGGCAGGTTGATTTAAGCTAAAAATTAAAGTACATAACACCAAGAACGTTCAAATTAAATTCTCAAAACATTTCTGAGAATTCAAACTTGTCTGAGCTGCTTTCAGAGCTTACAAAATGCGAATGCTGAAAGTGAAGCACATTAAGATCCATTCAAAGCAGCTCAAGATCCTACAATATACATTATGCAAATATGACTCATTCTCACAAGGTAAGAAGATCAATAATAAAATAAACATGATTAGGCATGCCTTTGTGGTAAGCCATGACAAAATAAATTGGCAAATTTGGTAATTCCATCCAGATTTATCTAGAAAGTAGTTTTGCTAGGAAGCTAGCAATATCAGCCCAGATTAATTAGTTTATTCACAAGTAAGAGAAGGAAGGAGAGAAGTTGAAAGCCTTGATGCTGACAAATAAATCACAAAACCTTGGAGAGAAATATAAGTTTGAAGACAAAATTGGTGCTGTATAATGCAATGCGAGTCTTTATTGGTTCACATTGGATTTATTAATATTTTACAAAAATTAAAATGAATAAAAATGCTTTTTCATGCATATTATTTTAGCCATAAAAATTAAATCTTTCATAAATTCAGAAGTTGTCTTTAACCATTTATGCTTGTCATCTGAAAGAGTTGAATGAGCATTTTATTTCCTTACACTTGTAATTCCATAAGGGACTTTGAATTTTGAGTAAATATTTGAGCTATATACATCAAACTAAAGAAGGTTAGAATTTTTGTATTTTATAACTTGTGCCACCTATGAAAATATTGAAATATCTTATTAATAACTACCTCAATGTTTTAAAATGACAGGATAATTTCTGTATAATTCATTATTTTTTTGGATAGATCATGACCATTTACATATTCTCCTTGAGTTTTGATTCTCTACCTATCCAGGAAGTATATTTTTAAAATTCTTGAAAATCAAAGCTATGCATTTAAATGGGAAAAATCGGGGCTTTGGGGCCCTTCGGAATCGAACCCATGACACTGAGGTTCAAAATCAAAATTTTTCTGACAGTTACAGGTTATGGCCAAAACGTCGACAAAATTTCAAGTCAATGATGCTTGTGGTTTAGCCTGTGAATTAGTATCCTATCTATATATATATACATAGGTTAAATCCTGAGAAGGAATTATATATAATAGATATGAATGAATCCGGAGAAGTGTCTATATATAATAGATATATTCATACATAAAATCACATGTGATACAGTGGCATCCAAAAAAAAAACACCAAGGAACACCACCTGCATCTCAGAGTCATACCAGATGCATGCATTTCGTCTGTGTTGTGCATTCTATCACAAAGGAATGCAAATTGATAGTAAGAAAAGGAATTTGGGCTTGGCTGTTGCATGTCAATGAAATCCTAAGAAAATGATGAGGCAATTGTTCCAATTGAAGCCAGTTGTAAAGCACAGGAGGTTTGGAGGTCGGTGATCCTCCTCATGCACCACTACCATCTGCTCCTGGCATGTATTCATCTCCACAGATGCAGAAGTAGGAGTGAATGGGACCACGGCACATAGGGCAGCGATCCAGCTTGGCAAAGCATGAGGCACAGACGCATGTGTGCCGACAGGGTAGCAGTGCCCTCAAAAGGGGGAAGTATTGGCACACGACACAAAGATGCTCCACCACGGCATGCACTGGAGAGGATGGACTAGACCATGAGGAGTGGTTGACCATGAGGGGAGATTCTGCAGGGATCACTTGCTTTGCTTCTGATTAGTTTGTCTTTGCAGCTGCCTCGTCTTCATAGGTGAGGGGATTTCCAAGTACAGTCGCTGGAACAGAGAGATTAACCATTGACGAACTGAATTCTATCAGCAATGTCTTGTATCCGTCTGAATTTATACTTTACACTAAATACTCACTTTCTCATCTGATTTTAAATGCCAGTCCTCAGAGTATACGATCTGGTAATTTTTACAACTATTGATAAGGTGGGGAAGGGAGATTCTTCCTTAATATTTCCCGTCTCAGTCTCTCCTATTTTTGTGATTACTTAGAGGCAGTGCTACATCCTACCTTGAAAGGTAAAAACCATGGTAACTTACAAATAAGATTACTGTCGAGTTTGATCCATAATCCCTTTATATTTTCACAGCACACTCTTGAACAATCTTTGAAAATAACTGACTTCCTTTGAATTTTTAGAATATATTCATAGTAAGCAAGTAAAATTGACCAAAAAGAAGATTTGTTTCATGATCTCAAACATCTTCTAAAATATTTCTGTTACTTATGCTTATTTCTATAAAGAGAAAGCAATTTCAAAATAAATATTCATTTATTTATATAAAATTAGTATTTAAATAGCCCTTACTCAGCTGTTTTGGGCAATTGCTTTGGCAGCCTTGATGATGACAGTTACAAAGAGGAGTAAATAAATGAGTAAAAACTAACACCCATTTATCTTAAAATTTCAATGAAATTAAGAGTGCTGAATAATTTGTCTAGGTAAAGCAAAGATTGGGTATGGTAAATGAAACCATGGATAATAGAAGTTCTTTTGTGTTGCAATGCTTTCCTTGTAGGTGTAATACAATAGAACCAGCTAGTTAATTAAACCAAATATAGCTGGTTTATCATGGAGATTAAATGGAAATTAAAAGTCAAGCCTAACTTGAGACAAGACAGTTGTCCATTTGCTTGTTTGAGATACAGTGCCAAAATGCTTGTTGGCAAAGTGCAGACAGAATCTTTAATATGAACCACATTGATCAGAGCAACCTAAAAATGCATAAGGAAACAGTAAGTAATCACAGTATTTTAAGACCAATGAAATTGATGGATTCTGCAGCAACATCATTGAAAAGAAAGTTCTGAAAGAATAAACAAAGATAAGTTTTCACTTCAGGAGCATAAAAATGCCATAAGTTTGAAAAATATACACCCATAAAAGAATTTGTTAACAAAATTTGCCTACCCTCTAAAATTGCAATAACATCTTTGCCAACAAATTCATTAATAGTTTTACTAGTTGAGCAAGGAGTCACTACATAAACAAGACATTACTTCCTTATCAGTCACAACAAATTATCATTATGGAAGTAACAAGCTACATAAATCCAGGATTAAATTAAAATGGAGAAGTTGAAAGACTTGATGCTGACAAATAAATCACAAAACCATGGAGAGAAATATTAGTTTGAAGACAAAATTGGTGCTGTATAATGCAATGTGAGTCTTTATTGGTTCACATTGGATTTATTAATATTTTACAAAAATTAAAATGAATAAAATTGCTCTTTCATGCATATTATTTTAGCCATAAAAATTAAATCTTTAATAAATTCAGAAGTTGTCTTTAACCATTTATGCTTGTCATCCGAAAGAGTTGAATGAGCATTTTATTTCCTTACACTTATAATTCCATAAGGGACTTTGAATTTTGAGTAAATATTTGAGCTATATTTAATATATATATAATAATATATAATTAATTCATATATATAATAATTAGTTTGTGTTATTACATTGTGAACACAAAGGATGCAAACTTACTTATCTCGAACAAATAGAAATAATGCACCACTTAAAAAACAATTACACACTCACCAACATCCACCTCTTCCCTAATTATTCTCCCCTGCTGTCCATTGTTAACCTGCTTCCCCTTCCTCCTCCCCATAACACCGCAAATAGCTAAACTGATTGGTGGCTGGTTTTTGTACCTTGTGTGTATATATATGTGTGCTCCTGTATTTCTCATCGCTTGATAATGGACTAACCTCCAAAACCAGTCTTGGTATTAAAAACTTTTAAAGTGGAATTTTTTGCACGGTTATTTCCACCCATTTATTATTCATTTTTTAATTTTTTGTCTGTCAGTAAATTTGCAGTTTGTTTAAATTTAACCAGTTATATTACTTGAAGTCCATTGAATGGTATAGATAAAATAGGATCTTAAACATGTGCATTATTTTTTCTTATATTTTTGTCTATTTCTCTTTATCATGCATTCCTACATATAAGAACTGGCATATAAGAAACAATCACAGGTTTCCCGCTGATTGCAATCTATATGAAAAGTTAAATATTTCTCTGCCTCAATGGTTTTAGTATTTCAAATAATTAGCACTGAATGTAAAACCCCCTAAATCAAGTCTTAAAGTTTAATAACATTTTAAATAAAACTTCATCAAAATGAAATAAATATTTTATTTTGATAAATTTTAACTAATGTTATATACTATAAAATATTACTAGACTATTTGTTATGAATAATACTTCCCAATTAAAATATCCAAATAAATATTTAATGAAATATTTTCAACAATATATTACTATTTAAATGCATATTAAAAAAAATCCAAATCAATAACACTGTATCGGAAACATTTTCAATTTTATGGGGAAACTGAACAGTGAATTCCCCAGATGCTGACAAGCAAGAAATTACAGAAATGTTGTTTTATTACTGATGGAAAAATATAAATAAAAGTGTATAATATAGAATCTCTATTATAAGAAGTTCCCTGTCAATGTTGTTCATAAATTCTGATCTTCATGATAATAATATACTCAAACCTCAACGCCCACAATTACATTGATTTACTAAATTAAAGGTTTAATGGAATTGATGCATATGTTTTTCTTTTGATAGATAATAAAAGTATGTTTACTTTGTGAATTCCATTATTTTAACTATGCCGATAAAATCTGCTTCCAGTACTGGATCTTAGATGAAATAGCTTGCATAGAGATTACCTGTTTCCTCAGATTGAAAAATGGCACTCAAAGAGAGAGTATTGCCTGGTAAAGATAATTAATAGCACTTTTTACTCGACATAAATGCAATGACAGCCGAGTTTCACAAAAGCATTACATCAGGATGCAGTCCTTAGTGGGGAGGATCATTTCTGACAAGGAATATGATAAGGGGATAGCAGAGTCGAGGTGGAGTTCCAAGATCAAGGTCAGATGGCCTTGGCAGGAATAGTGTAAACAGCTCATCTCCATAGGGCTGCTTACTGAATATCGACATTATGGAAAATTGCACTTATTCCTTTGTAAATTGACGGAAAACACTATTATCATTTTCTTTTTCAGAGGGAGGTAATTTTAAATATTATTACAAATACATTCAGCTATTTACAACTTCATTGCCCAAAATGTACCCATAATTTTTATCTAAATACCACATACTATCATGCATAGGTTGGCTTATCATAAATAAATTCCAATTGTAAAACTGATGGTTGATGTATATGCGAGAGAGTTAAAAATGCAATTGCCATAACTATTGGCGTACAGTATATCATGAGATTCAGAATCTAAGAAATAGTGAAATTCAATTAGACCAATTATATAAGTAAAATTCATTGAATTTGGAAAACTTTTGAAAATCTGATTGTTGCAGAAATACCCTAAGAATCTGAAGGAAAAGCCGGTTTGATAAAATTCCTACTTATCCAGGAGGAAAGAAAAATCCAGGGTTCAATTTCCAGCCCTGAATATTCCCAAAAATGGTACAAAAATTTTCTTGTAGGGTTTCTTAGTTGGCTAGCCTCCCTGATAGAGGAAGATACAGAGTTCAATTCCCAGTCCTGCCAGACTTCTTTCAAGCTTCTTTTTCCTTGGGAATTTTCCTGGGTGCATGCCTTTATGTGCAAAGTTACCCTATTCCATACCATTATGGTAGTAGTATTGTTATAAGTGCTTCGACAGCTTAGGTCATTTCACACATTGGCTCCCACCGGGAATCGAACCTGGGACCGCTTTCACCAAAGGCAAACGCGCTGCCCACATGACTATCCGGGAGCCTCATTACCATTATACTATTGTACAATACTTACTTCTACAAAATTATTGTTGACTAAAAAATAATAGCTCCACATTAAAAACTGTGATATCTTCCTTAGCCATTACTATTTGAGGAGATGCATTTAACAAAGACCCATAAGTAATGATTGAAATTAAGCCCCTGGTTTTAGCATAGCAATATTTGATTATAGGAAAAACCTTGAGTTGACTAACACAAAAAGGACATAAAAAGGAATAATTGTGCATAAAATGTATGTCAGGTCAAATTCATTCATGGGAATAATGGTCCACAGATTTGCATAGAAATATACTGAGAAAAGAGCTCCTGTGAAGCAAGAAAAGATTATAATGGTTATGGAAACAACAAAAAAGGATATATTATATAGTCATACAATGAAGGTGAAGGGGAGATATGGTTTAAAAAAGGGTGCTTCAAAAGAAAAATATTTAACTGAGTTACTTAGCAACATAAACTGGTTGTGACAATAACCATCCTCTGGAACTTCAAACAGAGAATGATGCATAGGAAAGAGAAAAAACACCAAGTTTATCTATATTCTAACTCATGACTAACAATTAAAAAAACATACTGAAATGATAACGGAGCAGGAATTAATAAATACCACAACTGGGCACTAGTGAAAAGGTCAATGAAAAATCTTAAGTGCTCAGTAGTAGTAGTTTCTTAGTGAATAGAATGACTCCTGGATGCAGGAAAAGAATTTTTGAGGCACATTTTCCCAATAAAAGAGAGAAGGAAAAACACAGATCACAAACTGAGAAAGGTCACAGCTAATGCTGATGATTAAGGAATGAAATTGATAGAATGAAAGAGGAGCTAGAATAGGCATCGATATAAGACAAGCATAGTTGATATAATACAAAAATGCTATGATAATTATTGAAGACTTAGAAATAAATTATATCTGGGTTAATTTAAGGATAGGAATTTAGCACAAAAAATTGGCAAAAATAGTTATGCTAAAATTTGAAATACTTGTACAATGAAATAGTAGTCCAATTTAAGAGGCCATCATAGTCTTGAATATCTGAAGGCATTAATAATCATTATAAGTCTTAAATATCTGAGGCCCTTAATGCAAAAAGGTTGGACTTCCCTGATATACACCTCTGGAAGGCCAAGTGGATAGTGCATATTTTTCTGTGGAAGAGGTCCACGGATTGATTCCCAACAGAGACCAACATTTATCGGTATTTACCCAGCATTGTGATGGAAGTGGGTAGCTATCTGAATCGAGAAGCAGAGGGGTGAAGTATAGAAAAGACATACCACAAGGCTAGGCCATATCTTTTAAAAGGATTTTACTTCACCTTTACCCTACTATAGATCATAACAGAAATTGGAGTACCATAGTGAAGATTGACAATGCTATTTATTCTTGAGAGTGAACGTAAGAGAAAATAACAAAGATTCTAAAATAAAGAAAGTAGTAAGTCAGATATGCAGCTTAAGCTGGGTTTACACATGTAATGATTACTGTTGCCAGTTGTTTGAAAGTTAACTCGCACCAGTAATACTGGCATAGTATTAAACATAGTGTCAACTGAGATTCTTCTTGTGTATGCTGATGTCAATAAGGGAAGTTATAAATTTTAAGAGCAAACAAGTTTTCTTCTGGAGACTGTGATTTTAAAACCTCATGATGACTGGATGAGTTAAAATTATTTGTTCAAATAAACCGTTTTTTCATGAAAATTTAGACTTTAATTTTTCTGCTGCACACTCCTGTGATAGAGTTATACCATGTGTCGGCTTCAGCACTTGATTGTATGCACAGTAAAAGGTCGATTGATAAAGGCAAGTTTAAAGATGTGAAGGAAAACAGAGTGGGGTAAGTCTACTGGCGCCAGTAAGTTGAACTCCTTTCTACTTTTACTGGTGCAAGGATTACTGGATACAAGGATTATCACCACTGATCTTCAACTCATACAACGATATATAGAGAACAAAAATGATGAATATAATAATAATATAAAATACATACAGAAAAATATTAAAGGAACCTGAGATTACCTAACAATATAGATATCGAGCAATCAAAAAAACATTATCATTATAATCTCAAACCATTGTACCCATTACAGATAAACATATCTTTAGATAACTACAAAATGTAAATGTGCAATAAAGGATACAGGAATACAGCTCCTTTCTGTTGATGGTGGCCATGCAATAGTAATCCTTGCTGCACAGCAGAACGCACTCCAAGGACACCAGAGGAAAAGGTGAAGCTCCCTTATCGACGCTCCCCAGCAAGCCTGAAGCGTGTACGGCACTTGGCTAGACACTGTGCACTGGAGATCTGAAATTAAAACATAAAAGCAACCTCATTCCCTCTTCTCATAAATGTGACATGTTTGAGATAACAATAATTGAGACATGTTTGAATTTTGCAAAATAGCTTCACAGATAATATCACTCCTTCATCATGAAATTGGACAGATTTAGTAAATACACTCACTGTAGAATGTCACTGAGACCTCATGTTAGGTTTCTCATAGCCAATGATCTTCAAAACTGAAGTTTAACCAAAGAAATCATCTCGTACAGATAAATGCAAAAGATACATTTCTAGGCAAAAAAATCTACCGAAAGGAAAGGAAGGAGTTAAACCATTTTATCAAGTGATAATCAAGATCATGATATATCAAGTGATGTATCAGCAGTTATATTTTAATACATGATGCACCATTTAAATACATAGTGAATCTTGTCATTACTACATTTTCCATATCTGCTCAGTGTATTGTATTATGAAATCCATTTCTGCTCATGGTATGTATGATGCTTTGACTGAAAATAGTTTTCAAGGTGGGAACTATTTCTGTAATTCACTATTTTGAATACAAGGATGATAAATTTCCCGTTCTTATGTTCATGGAGGAATATTTTTCATTTCTCCTCAGGAAGAAAATAGAGAAAAATGTATCCTTCAATTAATTTTCCCTCGTTATTTTTATAGGTATGATATTTTGAAACCTACTGAATTATCAGTTATTCCAAATTATGGCATTTGCCCTTAACTCTTCCATGGATGCCATAAGGAGTGCAGAACCCTGAGTCACTGTGCTGCATTTGCCTGGATCCACTTGCAGCATGAGGAAAGCCAGGGCAAACTTCCTCATCTTGCATCTCAAACTACATTTTCTCTCCTTAAGTTGTTGGTGATGGTGGAGAGGTTGATGATTCAAAGTGTCTTCGAGCTGATGACTTAAATGAATCATTCAGAGATACATTCTTGGAAGACTTAATTTCCAGACCCTGTCGGCGCCGTCGCTAGCTCATCTGGCGCCCGGGGCAGACTGAAATCGGGCGCCCCCCCACATAAAATTGAAATCTGCAAGAGATAGAATTTACAATTCCCTGACCAGAATCTTCTATCTCCTCTACCGTGCTTTCTCCTGTGCCCAAATCTGCCTTGTTTCCTTCAATATTCTCTTCTATTAGCATGGTTGCTACTAGGATCATCATTATTACCAGGATCACGGTTGTCACTAAGATCATGGCTGTCACAAGGATTATTTTTATAATGCTTATGTTCAATTACTCTTGCTTGATGATTCTGCAGAGGAGCCTGCGTATTATTAAAAAGTTGCGACAGTTTCGGCATTTTCCCAATTATTTTTTCATGAGCTTTCTCAAGTTCGAGTCTCCATTTTGTCCCATAGCTCCCGAAAGTATTTGAGACACATTCTCGCTATATTATATCAAAACAAATCACAAATTATGTAAAAGCTAGGGCACTTTCACTCAAAATTTGTCAACTTCTCACCGACCTATAATCTTGGTTAGAAATCACTAGTCAAGGTGTCAATCACAATCACCTCTTCTTCTCTTTCTTGTAGGCGCGTGTGGCAGAGAAAGCATGTAAACAATACTACCAAGGTTGCAATTTCGGCCATCATGATAGTGGCTCAGTACAGTTTATGCAGATCGAAGTACCACCTGTCAGTCCAACTGCTGAAGGCCGCCTCCGATACTCACAATGTATTGATGACCGCCCGCGAACATACAAACATTACAGAATTACAAATAACTGAATCGTGTCCACCGAAGGACAAATGCTGCTATATTTTTTAGTCGGCGAACACGGAGCGCCCCCAATTTGCTGCGCCAGGGGCACAATGCCCCAGTTGCCCCACCCTCGCGACGGTGCTGGACCCTGTTATATAGATTGGTCAGAATTTACGAGAAAAATCAGGAAAAATAACTGTTCGTGCCAAAACGTTTTCCAAATTCTTTTGGCTCGGGCTGAACAACACGAAATCTGAACTGATTATCAGCATAACTCGGTACCACTCGTCACTTTTACTGCAATATTTGCAACGGAAAACTGGAGTTAGGCAACCGCGCCATGCGCATGCATTAGAGGTCTGCATGGGCCGGGCAAGCAGGCAGTCTATCGGGCTCGGGCCGGGCTCGGGCCCACGGAAAATTCGTGAAGGAGAGAATTATTAATTCTTAAAGAGCGTTAGTTTCTTGCATAGCGGCAAAAGCCTCTTACAGTTGTTACGCAATGCTTAAACAAAATGCGCGGTATTCGTGAAGGGTTAAAAAAATGTATTTGTTCACAATTCACAACAACTTATTGCAGGGTGATTTATGGAAAGTTCGGGCTCGGTTCTGGCTTGAGAAAGAAACGTTAGGGCCGGGCTCGGGCTGAAATTTTCGGCCCATGCAGACCTCTAGCGTTCATCACCCCTTCAAAATCGTTACAACTTCGCAGCCTAAACCAGAAGCGTCAGATTGAGCATTTCGTGTCACCTGGGTCCAAACAGGTTATTCCCAGAACAAGTGAGATATTGATTATAGCTATCATACGTTTGATCCTAAAATGCCATTAAGTCCCAATTCTAACAATGAGTATTCATTGAACGGAAATTTTTTGGAGCACTTCATAGAATGATAAAGAATTGAGCATATGTTTAGAAGAAGTGCTTTTGTAACATAAACGGTAAATATTTATTCCAATGCAGTCTGAGGCTCGACGTCAGGTCGAAGCAGAAATTAAAGCTTTCTTTGTTATTAAATCTAACGGACTCAATCAAACAAAAATTAATTTAAATTTAATTCGCCTAAATTTATCTGTTCATCGCTTTCAATAGCAATTTTATGGAAAGACGATGAAAGCCATTGTCTCTTAAATTCACGCAAATAAAAACTGAGTTTACAGTTGAGTCCATAGATTTTACACGGGAGCACGAGTGTTAATTAAATTACAAAAAAATGTACGTAAAAACCGTATCAAATGGAGCAACATTCAGTTTCTTTGGAGAAAGGGATTAGTAGTATGCTCTTTAATTTAAATGAATTCGTTGATTGAGACGGTAATTACCCATATGAGTAAAAGAACAGTTGATTATCCTGCTATTAAGTACTCGATAAAACTGAATCCCGACAACTGCTCGCCTAAGCAATTCAATGACTCTCATTAAGGAATTTCTTATTCGAGATATTACAGTATAAGGCAATACATTCTATTAAAAATGCTACGATAAAAACGCAAGCGGTACAAAATTACTCTCAGATGTAAGATCTTTGAAAGGAATGAGAGTGGAAGGTAGGCTGCGATTGCTGGATAAATTCAGGGAAAGTATTACATTAGCTGAAGACGTAACTGGTATCATGAGACCCCCTGCTACTTCGGTCGGTCCGATAATGAGCGTAAATTAAGAGAAATAGGGACTAGCCACTTTAAAAATTCATTTTTCGCGAACGATATGCGATAATAACAACTTACGAAGATTTTGAGGAACTTTGTTTGAAACTAAAGCAGTTTGAACGCCAAGTGTTCACACACCTTGCCATGCGTCGAAATAGGGCTTGCGGGATATTAATGTGAATTTCGATAAAAAGTGATAAGAATATAATTTTTAATGTACATTAATGATGAAAGAAAACCGGTGAGACTTATGGACGCGGGAAATTCAAGCAATTACAATGCAAGATTCGGAATACAGTGGATTTCATTCGAACTTGAAGAGACCAGTAAAGAAATTCGTATTAATTCATTAAAATGAAATTAATTTACATTTCTCTTCCACCTGCTTCCGGCTGTTGTTCAGTGCGGATTCAATTTTGGCAAATACACATGCTTTCGCTAGTGGACAGGAGTTCAGAGGACAGCAATATAATGTTTGCTTCACATTGTTTCTCTAATATTAGCCCAGTGAGTTTGCGCACTTGTGGAATTCGAGTTTCAACATACGAATTTGATTTCGGCAGAAAGTCTTATCTCCACCGTCAATTGTGCTTTTCTATCCAATTTCTAGTGTAAAACCCAATAGATTTTCCTTAATGTAATCTTATGGTCGAAGATGGCCTTAGTTGGGCAGATTCAGAATCAGCAAATGTACCAAAAGAGTAGAAAGTGCCATTCACGCTTCGAAGGAAAGAGGCGATAGATTACCGTTTCGATGAAGGGAGTGAAGAATCTACAAATACCTCATTTAAAAGTTACCGGTGAATAATTTCAGGGTTTGAACCCTTAAAACCCCCCCTCGCTGCGCCACTGGCTTGTACATTTTTTGGTGTAAAGTAAACTTCTCCTCCAGTCCACCTGGATGTGGACCCTTCAGCACGAGTTTCAACTTTCTGAGAGTGTTTTGTTTCAAAGTTATAACATCGGGCAGAATCAAACGCCCTTTCTGGAGACTTTTTTGCAAATCTTTCATGATCAATAAAACATCTGCCATCAAGCATGTTTGGAGAAGTTGTTGAAATTCCGATTTGCTCCAAGTATTAAGCATCCCAACTGCTACATTCTTGTCTATCAGTGAATTTCCGACATGTAGGGTGTAATTACATCGCAAACTTTTATTCTCCCTTTGCCCTCTTCCCTCCATCTCATCTACCTAAAGAAGTTTCCGTGCAATCAACTAACGATATTGGAATATAAAAAAGACTTCCCATTTAAATATTCAACATTTTAGGTTGAAATTAATATACAACTTATAATGAGTCATATTTCTCGAATGCTATAAATTTCTAACTAAAATAAACTATAGAATCACGTAACATCTCCTAAATCCTGCGATCCTCTTAATGAATTCCTCTCTCTTAAGCCGTATGAATCGGAGGTAAGTGTCTCGATTGGGTATTTGGACATCCGACAAAATCAGAAGACAAATAAGCCAAAAGCTAATTGCATGTGGATGAAAGGATCTTTGAGAATTAGAATGTTAATGTCTTGATTCGCTAGTAACCGTTTTCATTGCTCTTTAGCGACGAACATAAGCTGCATGAGTCATACATACCGTATGCGTGTTTCCATCTAATTGTAAGCCTGCCAATTTTCGTATAGTCAATGTATAAAAATTATGAATAATTATTCCGCAATAGAAAAAGCACATTTTGTAAATTGTCTTTATTAGCTGCTGTTGCGTAAAGGAGGCGTCTTACTCTAAGCCCATACAAGTGGCTTACGGTTAAGCCCATACAAGTGGCAAGTCAGACTCTTTTTCGCTTTTGTGTAAACAGAAGGCCTCTTAAGCGTGACTATAGAAAATCCCTCACATAAGAATACTCTCCTTCTTGCGATTTTCTGTTTGCATTGCATCTGCGACCTTTTGAAGATGGCTCATGTGGCCAGAAAGAGCCTTCGCTCAAAACATTTCTTTAATTTCGCGTTTTTGGCTCAAAAGAGTAAAGATAGATTTGGAAAAAGTTTCAAGAAATCTAAAAGCCCCAAACTAAGTATTTTTAGTTGAATTTCCAGATATATTATCTTATATTTCGGCTGATTGTTTTGGAAAGAAGAATAGCATGCTACTTACTTCACACCGGCGCATTGGAAACGTGTTTTTCGATCAACGCCGTTACGCTCATACATAAATTATAATTTCTCCCTTAAGATTCAAAGGGCATCTCAGCTTGTATCATATATGTATAGTTTACGTAGTTTATTTGTCGCTCTGTCTGTACGCAAATTTACGTTTAATTTACAGATTGGAAACGTAATTACCGATCATCGCTGTTACGCTGATATCTATAAATTATTACTGGAAGAGTTGTTCCTGTCGTATATATGCGTGTCTTGTATTTTTTGTTATGTATATCATGTATTATATCAACTGAATGTTTAAA
The DNA here is from genome assembly GCA_947579665.1 of Sympetrum striolatum. NCBI lineage: Eukaryota > Metazoa > Arthropoda > Insecta > Odonata > Libellulidae > Sympetrum > Sympetrum striolatum. The sequence goes on from OX388345.1 coordinate 94,705,442, forward strand.
GAAATTTATCCTGAATTTATCACTGTTGATCATACGAATGTACAGTGGCGGAAACAATTATCGCAACACCAGTTGGCGTCAGAGTGCGAAATACGTGGAAACTAACTGAAACCTCTCTGTTTCCGACAATTCGGCAACTCTGAAAAGAGCCAGTTAAAACCGGCAACATTCAAACGCCTTACAAATGGGCAATAGAATGAAGGTATCGTAAATATATGCAGACATTTAAGATCCGCCTTCACGAAATTTCCTAATAGCGCCTTTGCCTCATTGCTTTTACTTTTTGCCATTTTTCTTTCAAAGTTAGTTATTCAATTACTAGAATTTTGATAGAATAGAATTCTCGCGAAAAGAATGCTCCATTTAAAAAAACGTATACAGAAAGCACTAGGATGTGTCCTATTCTTTTCTTTTTATTTGCTCTTGAGTAGTGTAGTTTTCCACTGCATAAGGTATAACAAATATGCTCTCGATAGAATCCAATCTAATCCGTGTATTGAAGAAGTTCAACTTTTCCAAGAGCTTTTTAGCAATTAACATTTTGACAGGAATTGGCATCACTCTTATTAGCTTTTAAATAGTGAAATCGGTTTTCAACAATTTTCAGCTCCATACGTATGTAATAGGGAGTAAAATTTGTGTAATAACAAATGGTGTTTCTCATGAGACATCAATTCGAGTTAACCGTGCTGACTGAAAAAGTTATAATAATTTACAACGATATCACATCTCTATGGATGTTTCATTCACTCATCACACTACTCATACGATTCTCCTCTTCAATGAGTGTATTACCCTACAACAATTGATTTCAATCAAATTTATCCATAGTTAGAATATATTTGATTAATGAGCTTGAATTCTATCAAAATTGGGTTCCATAATACTACAACACATTGTAATGTGAAATGTAATAAAAAGCCGATGCTTCGGCTGTCCGTTAATCAACCTTTAGGCGTTCCGTACTCGCCCTCTGGCGTAAACATCATCACTCACTTTTAATGAGTAAATGTACGCCACGATTTTTACGATGTAGCGCGGATCATACTTCAGAATGTAATTAGTGTTGTATGATCTTTACTTGTGTAAAGTTTCCAAGAGGCCAGCATTCACTTCTCTACTATCTCCATAGCGATGAATAAAATTTTCCGCTTCCAATTTGATCCAACTTGATTCCCCTATGCTTAAATACTTTTCAAGGCTACTTTGATCCATATATACAGCAGTAGAAATAGTTACTAACGCACACTTAAATAGGCAAAAGGGTATGCATGTGCTTAGTCCCAAAAAATAGAGAAAATTGCAATGGTGACAAAGAAAGATTCACTAAGGTAAAGGTTATTCCAAAAAGGAAACCATGTTTTAATGTGCGAACTGAGAGATCGAAAAATAATAATAGTAAATTACAAGAGCTTACGTAATAAATAGGTAGAATTCTTTAACATTACGATGAGCACATGCGCGGATATCAAACTAGGAAGAGATTTGGTTAAGCGAGGATATTGCTTTAAGCGAGATATTTCCTCCTGAATATGTGATATACCGAAAATATGACTAGGTAGATTGAGCAGTAGAATTTTTATAGCAGTATAGGTTCATTTAATTAGTAAGCGCGATGAATTCGTAGAAAATAGCAGGAGCGAAATGATTTGGTGCTCGATTCAAAGAAAACGGAATTAATGTTTGTTTTTTGTGTCGTCCTCCCGATGGAAAAAATAGATTGTATTTTTGATTCATCCGAGGGCTTATAGATAATTAGTGAGAAAATAAAAGATCCAATCATCGCCATAGGAAGAGATTTTTACCTAACCAATATTCATTGGGATAATCTAAAATGCTCCAGCGCTAGCAGTGGGAGAAAAAATTCAAAACATACATCTACTTTTTCGTTGCATGCTTTAGATCAGGTAAATTTGACGTAAACTCGAACGAATCATGCGGGGCAATGTATTAATTTAGATTTACTAGGCATTTCCCACCCACAAATAATCGCTAGCTTTGCTGTAGTTGACGGTATTTCAGACCATGATGTCATGATGGCAGGGATTAAAGTAGGAGCGGTTAAATCTCTTATGCCACCGAAGCAAGTATATGTAATTCGCAAAGGAATTTTTCCTGACTTTAAGGTTTTATTTTAACCAATGCATGGATGAATTTTCATGCTTTACGCATGAAAATACCTACTGTAAATGATAGTTGGTTAAAGTTTTTCCGGTTAATCAAAGTAGATTTAGTTAAATACGTTCCGTCCAAACAGTGCGTGAGACGAAGAAGTTTGAAACGTTGCATAGGAGTCATTCACTCGCGATTGATAAAACTTGAACCGTGCGGTGAGAACCATGAGCATGAAGATCAAAACTATAGAGAAGTGCGAAAGCTATTTATGGAAGGATAACGAAGAGAATATCAGGAATATGGATCTCGAACACTGTTAAAATCACTAGTTGGCGATTAGAAAGAATTTTGGTCATAAGTGCGTGAGAATCGTGGTGGTCAGTTTTCTGTACCTAACCTTATAAGCGAAGAGGGAATTGCCGTAAATAAATCGGCAGAAATAGCTAACTTACTTAATCAGCACTTCCAGAAATGTTTCTCATTAGACAATGGTCGAGTTAACGATTTTACCTCACGTATTGATTGGGAGATGATTTCCATAGAGATATATGGTGAGTTGATAGGAGTGGAAATACACTGTAACAGATTGATAGGGAATTCTATCAAAATCAATTAATGAGGGTACTGTCCCAGTGTCGTGGAAAACATTAAACGTCACTCCGGGGGATACTGTGAGGAAGATTAGAGAAATAGATGCTAGAAGGAATTGTATCAAGAATTAATTTTTTCCACGGACGATACGCGAATGAAATCGATTAAAATAGAAGTCATAAAGTCAAATAAAAGAAAAATAGAGTCAAGGCACCACCTGCCACACGCTGGAGGGCGGATTGAAGGGTTCTTACGTAGACATAAACATATTTTGATGGTGTTTTTGTGCTGTTGGCATTAATTTTAAACTCAATCATCCAAATGTCATATCTATATAACAACATATATTTTAAGAGGAAAAATTCATTCGTTCCCGCACATAAGCCACAATTGGTCTTCAGTTTCCTTCAAAGTAACTGGATTGTTCAAATTGTAGTGATGCCTCCAAAATACTTTCGTTTCAATATCATCTCCTAAATAATTCTCTCTTAATTTATTTCTTCTCACATTCACTAGCACTTGAAGGAAAGCTTAATTAACCTTCTTTTGATTTCAAAAACTCTCAAAGGCACTCGAAATTAATATTTACAACGATAAAAACCTTACACCTGGAGAAATAATAACAATTTAATAGAAATTAGCCCTGTCAAAACAGGAAATCCAAATATCACTGAGGATTATTATTCATTATTATTATTCAATTATTCATTTTTATGAACCATAATCTCAAAATTGTTTTAATTTTGCCGCATAAGTGTGAAGATATCTTAGTTTTCCATGCTGTTTAGTTTTTTTAAGGATTTAACATATGTATCTTCTATCATGTATCGTGCCAGAATATACCGGCCCCTGAAATGTAGAAATTGTTTCGCTCTTTCTATGACCGACAATAGACAATTCCCGGCTGCACACCTGCGACGAAGCAATCATTGATTATCATCTCTATATTCATGTCCACACTCGAAGATTGATGAGTGCTCAGTGGAATCAAAGAGGGGAAATCGCCCTAGAAAATATTATCCGACGGTGACGTCCTTGAAGATATCCATTCCTAAAGTGATTCCGAATTCTCGAGATTTTCAGATTTTCGGGAATTAGGAACGGGAATGCGTAAGGAAATCCCGAAAAGGGGTGGGAAGGAATTTCCGCACGGATTACTCGTCAAAAACACCATATGCCATGCGGTGGTGAATCTTGTGCATAAAATCCGTAGTATTTTAGATGATTATGAAAAGAGGTTCAGCTCCGCCATAGACCTCCAAGCTCGTAATGTTACTCAATTTTCACGCTTTTATAAGAAGGAGACTATTTAACATAATGTAGAGCTTGTGGAAAATATTTATATTTACTCGTATTTCGCTCAGACTCAGTAACAGTGTGCACATATGCACTGTGATTCATCATCGAGATTTACATTGGAATCAAGAAAAATATAGGATGATTAATAGTCTATCCATCCTCCTTCATTCTCCACCACATGATTCAGCCTCCGAGACATAGAGTTAACCACATTGCGACACAAACTCAAAGGAATCCTTTCCCATTCTTGCTCCACCATTTCCCATAACTCGTCAACATTATGGGGCCTAACTTTTGTGCATCTCCCTCATCATGCATGCCCAAATATTTTCGATAGGATTAAGGGCTCCTCGCAGGCATCTTGTTGACATTATTGGTCTGGAACCACTGCCGAGAATTTTGGAAAGTGTGAACCTTTGAATTGTCCTAGTTGTAGAGGAAAAATTAATTAATAAGCGTAAGAATAAAATCTAGCGTGAGTTCTCAACACAGTTTAAGTATTCCCTTTCACGAAATTGATAAATAGTGATTTTCTTACTTGAACTGTAAATTAAAGGTCACTTACATGCTGGAAAATGAAATTGTCTCCAAATACTGATGATATCGAAGGCAGCATGACGTTATCCAATATTTGGACGTATAATGTTCAGATTGCCATCAATCTTCCAGCATACACTTGGACCATCAGCGCAAATCCATGCCCAGGCGTCCATCGAAAATCGGCCACTCCTGGCCCGTTCCCACTTATATCTGGGAGAGAAGCGAGCGTTATTTGGCCGATAAACTAGTACCGGCCCCGAAGAGGAGGATAAAAATATTTTTCGTTCGAAAATATAACGTTGTGCCTAAATACTTCTCCATGAGCAGCATGGGTATTTGCGAATGCAATGCGTGCTGCTCGATGGATTGGAGTCAACCGCTGCGCGCCTTGGGTGCAGATTGGCTTCAGAAAGGCGATTTCGCGCAGTTCTGGAGGTCGCGGGGAAGTTTGTCTCCATCCGAGCCACCGTTGCTGGAGTGAATGGGTTTTTTTGCATGTAATGAACTTGCCGCTCATCATCTTCGGCGGTGGTGGCTCTTCATTGACCCATCCTCCTCTCAACGGTGTTCCCATCTGTATCCCATCTTGCCTTAATCCGTATGATAGTCGATGGCGCAACACCCATTCGACGTGCAATTTCTCGGCAAGAAATATTTGCCTAGAGAATCCCTATCACCTGGTTCCTCCTCCTGGGAGAAAGATGCGCTGTCTGTCGTGTTTGCCTATCAATGTGAATCTCAATGAAGTAATGGTTACCAATAAGCCTGTGTGAAAAATGTCCTCCTAATCGCTAGAACCGGTTTGTGAATGAGGTATGGGTTTCCGAATACTCGCTGCAGGGAAAGGCTCATCGTGCTTCGAGAAATGAGAAGGCTCTGTCAAATACATGTGAGTGGAGAAAATTAGGCAAAAGCCTTTCCACTGAAGGACTGAGCCTCGAATCCTTGGAAGAGGAGGTATTCTAGCTGAGGCGCGGAAAGCATTCTTGACAAACGATAGCGAGAATCCTTCAAGTAAAATGATTTTTTCGTAGTGAATTTCATCCCTCTAATAAATCTATACATTCAATAAAGGGTTGTATATCTATTATATATAATTCCTTCTCCGGATTCATTCGTATATATAGATAGATAGAAAAGATACTAATTCACGAGCTAAACCACAAGCGTCATTAATTTGATTTTTTTTTACAGCGTATAGGCCTAAAATTTTGATAAGACCTGTTCCTGGGTTCGATGCCAGAGCTCATAAATATTTCTCACATAAAGAATATAAGGGGAAAATAGGACGTCGTTTGAGGCAGTTGCAGCCAATATTTCTGCTTGAGTTTTCACACATAGTTAGAGATGGCGATCTTCTGTTGTGCTGCATAGGGAGTATTACTAAGAAGACCCAGGTTCGATGCCGGACGGTAAACACATCTCCCATTTAAAACATATTGGTTGCATTTTAATAATTCTTTCGGAGTCTTTACCTTTGAGACAGACTGTTGACACTTTGCAAGTGTATGTATATTTATGTTATGCTATAAACCATTTGCATGCACTATGCAAGCAGCATTTTACTCGTATATATAGTATATAGATAGGATACAAATTCACAGGCTAAACCACAAGCATCATTGACTTGAATTTTTTACAGCGTATAGGTCCTAACGTGAAATCCCCAGAAAAAGTAAGAAATCGATCATTATGACCATGGGTTCGATTCCAGAAGTCCCCAAAATCCCAGGATGAATTGCGGGGATTTTTGGAAATTTTTTGGGGCAATTCCCAGCATATTAGAGAGTTGAAATTCGAGGGATCCGTGCATATTCAACGGAAACTACAATGACATCTTCAAAGATTATCCTTGGTTCGACGCTAGGTCAGGGTAAATGTTTTCCTATTTAAAATGCGTTGCGGAGATTTTAAAGATATTTTTGAATCCCTTTCCCGAAAAGATAAAAAGTTTAAACCCAGCATGTGGATAGAGATCATAAATACATTTTATACACGCTGTTTAACTTTTCCCCGATGCACTGTGGTCCAAAATCGAAAACAGCCGGACAAAAGTCCAAAATTGCTTTTTTTGAGATACAAATTTGTAACTTTGCATATATATATATATAGCCAAATTATTGCTGATTATGGAACAGTAAGTCGTTTTCCATAAATCGTATGCGTTACTTAGATACGAAGGGTTAAACATGACTAAATTTTCAAAATCATGCCCGATTCTATTTTTCTTCGAAAATCTTATAAGTTAAGCTAATAGTGGACTTGTGGAAGAAATTTAGTGGAATAAAAAACATTATATTCGGTCAGAATGGTACTTTATCTATACTATCCATCAGTTTCATGGATATTGGTCAATATTTGTGTAGTGTTCCATCACAAAATGGCGGACGCTTTTTTCAGACAAATTTTGACATAAAGTAGTCGATATCTTTTGTTTAAAAAATATGTGCAGCGGGAAATTACACAAGAGTATTGGGTGAAGATATTTTAAGAATATCCAGCATAGATCTTATATGAACGTCACCGACCACGAAAATAAACGCGATATTTCGATCGCGCTGCACGATCCGGGTCCGAGCTGCTGGGCCTGGAAGCACGGCGGCTTCGTTGTATTGTTTTAGTTTTTAGGACTTTAACTCTTAAAAATCGCCGTTTTTAAGCTATGTATGCTGTCACTATTACTGTCACTGTTCAGAAATTCCATATCAAAGATATGGAGAGGATATTTGATCGTGCGAATGAGTCAATGGATGCGGTACTCTGGTAAATACGCTTTAGTTTGGATACTTTACGGATTCTTGCCGCAAGTTAGAAATATCCTTCTACTTTTGAGACACTTAGTAAGTTCGAATGTACGGTAACGGGTTCATGCATTGCAGAAAGGGTACCATCTGATTGTTTTCCTACCACTTACCCTTTCCACCCTCGCTGACGAGAGCCACGCGAAAAGGGGCTTTTGTGGCACCGCGCAGCCTTTAACGGCATTTACCGGGTATTTCCACAAATTCATTTCCTTTCCCTTTAAGAAATGAATCTTAACATGCAGTTCTAGTTTGGCATCGGTGAAGTAGTGTTGTTCTTGTTGTGCTCTGACGTACTGCTAAAATCTGTGAGGGTCTGGTGATTTTTTTCGTGAATCATCGCAATAGTTCTGGTAGCTGTGTTGGATAGTGGTGTTTTTGATTATTCAACAGTTCATCCCTTTTCTCAAGGTGAGTACTTTTTCCTGTTTAACTCAACCGTGTTTATTCATCACATTCTACCTACAAGATCGTATGTCTTTTTATTACTCTGCAATGTTTTATTGCCATTGTTTTCTGCTAACTTTAATAGGAAAGTGCGAATATCATCAAAGTTTCCTTAAATTATTTTTAACTAGCCGGATTTTCGTGCAGGTTTTTGGTCCATTTTTCTGCGCTGAAATGTCTTCATGCCAGATCACGCGTCTTGAGCTCCACAAACGAATAATTGAGATGAAGGAGAAAGCATTAAGTGATAAAATAGTATATTTGACTAATTTTATATCGCGGAGTTTAAATTTAGAGGCTCATGAAGAGGCCCTAGATTGTCTCCGTAAATTTATTTGGGTAAAATTCATGGTGCCCTATCAAAAAAGGCGGAAAGGATGTTCTTGGAATAATGAGCGATTTTTTGTTCGTCACAAGGCATGGCTCACAGAGTCAATCATTTTCCCCGAAACTATCCGTCAGTACCTACCAGGTACGTCTACAGCTACTGGTATGTATTTGCTGTTTAAATTCTATAGCAATCATTCAGCCGTATTGTTTTCCACGTGAGATTTGTTTATTAAAATTATTACCATATCAGGTACATTAGGACGACCACAAAAAGAATTTAGTTCTTCCTCTGAGAGATCCAAAAGAAGAAAGGTTCAAAATATTAAAACTTCTTCTGCTTCTGAGCTCGCCTTGGCAACCTCTCTCAGTTTAAGGGAGGAAGGCGATATTGCAGCCGCTCAACTTATTACCGAAGTAACGACGACCACCCCAAGTAGAGCAAGAAGAGTTCTTTCCAAATGGAGGAAATTTCAGGAATTTGCTCCACGTTTGCTCAATGACGCTACTGGTAAGAGGTTTAATTATATTATGTTTATCTTTGGCTAGTCTGGTTGTGTTACAAGCTAGCAATATTACCTTTGATACTTTAGGTGAGATTATCTGGAAAAATCCTCGGCCGTCGTCAACCAGATTTTGCCGGCCCATTCGCTTTCAGTGGCTCAAAGAAACTAAGGATGTTGCCAAGGCGGAAAGAAATTATTTATAGATGCAGATTGATGGATTAGAGAAATTGATTTTGGGGAGTTATTCCGTCACTTTTACTATATTACTAACGATGATAAATGGAAAAGTAAGGCTTATGCTTATTTTAAAGGTGATGGATTAGTATATGGCAGTTGTTAATGTTTAACGATCTAATAGAAACATTTCTTTTAGGTATGCAATGCATTGACCGAGAGTGTTATCATGAAATGTTACATCTGTGGAGCTAAAATTTCAGAAATGAATGATTTAAAGGCAATGAAGGATCGACCAGTGGATGTGGACAATTATGCTTTTGGTTTATCAACGCTACATTGTTACATTCGGTTCTTTGAGTGTCTTTTACACATATCGTATCGACTGGAGTTTAAACAGTGGCAGGTGATTAAGCATCAAAATTCAGGCTTTAATTTGCTATATATAAATCTCTAAATTATAATAAGACTCTTTTCTAGGCACGTGGTAATCTTAAAATACAGCTTTCCAAGAAAAAGGAAAATATACAGAAATTATTTAAAGAAAGGATGGGGTTAATTGTGGACTTACCAAAGCCAGGATCAGGAAATACTAACGATGGAAATACTGCAAGACGTTTCCTCGATTCTCCAAAACTGGCAGCTGAATTGACAGGTAATTATGTGTGTAGACTTAGCTTCTCAGTAATAGCCATGCATAGGTAAAATGCATACATTATACCATACAGCTACTTTAAATACCTCAGTAAATAGTCCCTTTGATAGATATTTTAGAAATACCATACAGTTTAATGTAAATGTTTTCGTATTTTCATTACAGGGATTAATTATGACCTCGTTAAAAAAATTTCCATCATCCTTAAGGCAATATCAAGCGGAAAATCGATAAATAATGAGGGATTTTCGCAATGCTGCACGAGAACTGCCGAATTATATGTAGAATTGTATCCCTGGTATTATATGCCAACCACGGTACGTAAGGTCCTTATGCATGGAAGTGAAATTTCGAAGGAGGCGATTCTTCCCTTAGGGCAGCTCTCCGAAGAGGCGATGGAAGCTCGCAATAAGGACGCTAGAAAATTCCGTCAAAGATTCAGCAGAAAACACTCCAGGATGGCCACCAACGATGATTTATTTAAAAGGTTGTTGATCACTTCTGATCCATTTCTTTCCTCCAAAATAACTCTGATTCCGAAGAGAGACAGAAAGATGCCGAAAGAATTGAGAGAACTGCTGATTTTATAAGACGGCGATGGATTGGAATCAGACAGTAGTGACGACGAGAATTTCTCTGAGGATTAAGAATTTTCCATGAAATGCGTCCGTGGAAATACCCGGTAAATGCCGTTAAAGGCTGCGCGGTGTCACAAAAGCCCCTTTTCGCGTGGCTCTCGTCAGCGAGGGTGGAAAGGGTAAGTGGTAGGAAAACAATCAGATGGTGCCCTTTCTGCAATGCATGAACCCATTACCGTACATTCGAACTTACTAAGTGTCTCAAAAGTAGAAGGATATTTCTGACTTGCGGCAAGAATCCGTAAAGTATCAAAAACTTATCGTATTTACCAGAGTACCGCATCCATTGACTCATTCGCACGATCAAATATCCTCTCCATATCTTTGATATGGAATTTCTGAACAGTGACAGTGATAGTGACAGCATACATAGCTTAAAAACGGCGATTTTTAAGAGTTAAGGTCCTAAAAACTAAAACAATCCAACGAAGCCGCCGTGCTTCCAGGCCCAGCAGCTCGGACCCGGATCGTGCAGCGCGATCGAAAAATCGCGTTTATTTTCGTGGTCGGTAACGTTCATATAAGATCTATGCTGGATATTCTTAAAATATCTTCACCCAATACTCTTGTTTAATTTCCCGCTGCACATATTTTTTAAACATAAGATATCGACTACTTTATGTCAAAATTTTTCTGTAAAAAGCGTCCGCCATTGATTGATGGAACACCACACAAATATTGACCAATATCCTTGAAACTGATGGAAAGTATAGATAAAGTACCATTCTGATCGAATATAATGTTTTTTATTCCACTAAATTCCTTCCACAAGTCCACTATTAGCTTAACTAATAAGATTTTCGAAGAAAAATAGAATCGGGCGTGATTTTGAAAATTTAGTCATGTTTGACCCTTCGTATCTAAGTAACGCATACGATTTATGGAAAACGACTTACTGTTCCATAATCAACAATCATTTGGCTATATATATGCAAAGTTTCAAATTCGTATCTCAAAGAAAGCAATTTTGGACTTTTTTCCGGCTTTTTTCGATTTTGCACCACTGTGCGATGGTCCTTAGTTCGATCCCAGAGAGCCGTTTACATTTCTCTATGCATTTCAAATGGGGATAACGGTGTCTTATTTTAGGAACTTCCCAGTATGATATCGACTTCAAAACTTGAATTGAATAAGCTTTAATTCTAAAAGGGCGTTACATGTATTCATATCTTCCAAAAGCGCTCCTTTCGACGCCAGTCAGCTCTAACATTTGAAATGTATGGTGAGAATTTCAAATTTTGTATGACTGATTTATAGAGAAGGTGGAAATACTATGACCATGCATGTGAACTGAAGTTATGTTTCATAAAAACAGTTTATCTTTAACCTCATGATCATTGGTTCAACGCCAGGACACCATTTTCATTCTAGAATTCAATTAATATGGAATTTCGTTTGAAGATATTTCTGATAATGGACTAGGACTTTTAGAAACGGTCAGATTATCTCAAAGCAAATAGTTTAATGCGATTTCATCTTAAAAAGTCCTGGGTTCGACATCATTTAACTTGGATTCAGAATCGATTTTTACGTACAGAAATTTGGTTCCTATATCCTAAATTTTCGAATCAAATAGAATTTTTAAAAATACAGTACTTTAAACATACGCTTGCAGTATGCAAGCAACTTTTACTTGTAAATATATGTAGCAATTACATCTTACATTCGCTCATTTCCGCAATAGAGGGAAAATTATCATAAAACTCATTTTATGGAAGGAACAAGTGGAAATGGAACCCTCCTTTTGAATATCATATTGGTCAGGCAATTGCATTATCAATACTTACATTGTAATTAGCTACATTTATGACATTTTCCCACAATCTGAAAACTCGATTCTAGATTTTTATTATTAACTAATATTATTAGGTCAGCAAAACCTCGGCAAATGCATTTTATATAGTCAGAAATCAATAAAATGCTTATCCATTTTAAAAATTTGATTATTTTGTTAGAATGTCTTCTGAGACGAAAATATACCCAACAAATAAAGACTATTTTTTATTATTGGAGAATATTTTTTACTTTTTCGATCCTTTTGCGCCTGTTGTAGTTTTCCCTGGCGGAAAATGTCCCACAAAAACAAACAAATGACCTGTACGGACACGATAGTTTGTCTCACGCAAAAGAACGAATGCCGTGTACACATGATGTGTTAGTGTAATGATTGTTGAAAGGAGGAGCCGGGCTTACTAATAGGTGTTCTATTTTACACTCTTTGGCCTATTGCTTTGATTGAAGGAGTCATTTTTTGCACGAATTGTCAGTTTCACCTACGAAATCCTTCTGATTTGCCGATAAAATAAAACTTAAAAATAAACTCTACCGTCAAAATTAACGTTTATATCATACTAATTTAATGTTGATTAATTTTCTGGGATGTTTTTCAAAAATTATAACTAGCATTAACGACCTATCATATAATGTAGGGAGCGAGATTGGTTTATTTGCCGACTCGATTTAAAGATAAATAAATTCGTTGCTATGAGTTTCATTGGTTCCAAAAATATTATATATTGGCCCTGAATCCTGTTGATATTGAAACGAAAGGGAAAAATGTACTTAGCGCCAGCAATATCTTTTGAAAGGATCAACATATGGTTAAAGACTTTCCTCGCGAATTATCGAAACCTGAATGCATTTCTACGTGAATTTCTCCACGCGAAGGCAACACACTTGACTGGCTTACGGGGTTTCAGGGGAGGCATTCGGGAGAGGGGGGCGATTCGGAAACTGAGCTCACTCTGCATAGAACCGCCGGAGAGAGAACATCCTGCGCTCCGTCCACCCTTCTCGAGGGCTTCCATGGTAAGTTCTATAGCTATTAGGGTGGAATTATTTAGTGCGTAATGATAGTATTAATCCGGACGTGCCGGAAATATTGCTTTTAACTGCTGTACTTTTATATTTTAGTGCTGATTTAGTTTATTTTATAATTACGGCCCTTCACCCACTTGACGAATGCTAGAGAGAGAACGAGGTCCTCATATTTCGCAGTCGTTAAGGAATATTGTCACCTTCAATTAGCGGATCTGACAGTCCCGCGGAAGTTGATTTTCTTTTGGATTTATTTCCTCGGATTCTTTAAGATGGGCGAAAAAAACAATTTATTCGCGTAAGCTTATTGAGTTCCGGATTTGGTTGAATGCAAGTAGGAAATGTTCCTGAAATGCCTTCTACTCCTTTTAAGTAATTTAATCGCGCGTGCTAACTGCAGACCACGTGGGGAAAATTTGACCGGACGACTGTTTCTCAAGATTGTTTCGCATTATTATTTGATGTCATCATCATTTTATTGTTAGTTGATTCGTTCGCTGATTGTAATACGTGTGGTCTCCTCGCGGTACCAAGCAATGCATTATGCCCGCTTTGACGCCTATCGGGCTCATTTCCGCAAGAGCCATTTGCCCAAGTAGGAGTTTATTACGAAGGCTCATTTATGTATAAGAACAGCATACCTCGCACGGTGGTTATTGCAAGCCTTTTATTTTAATCCGCTTGGTAACTAATGCTGTCCATTTGCTGTCTACCCAAGATTTCATTGCGTGATTCACAGATTTATTTCGAAGCGCGGAGTGCTTAATTACGCAGATTGTGATCCGTTGGAGCGGAGGAATTGCTGAGAGATTGTACCGATTAATTCGTTCTGCACCTCGGACTCATTCAGGGCATGCAATCGAACGGCGTTTCAATCCACTCCTCGATTTGACAGCAGCCGGAGTAGTCTGTAGAAAACTACTACTGCTAGTACCGACTACTAACACAAGTTTTCCATTCTGTTTTTCTTAGCCACAACGAATTTCACTGTCAAGTATATTCAGCGAATTTTTTCTCATCTCCCAGCTTCGTTTTCCTTAAATTTAAACAAATTTAATGAGAAAGGGTAACATAAATCGTCAATGCTAAATTCTTCGTGTTATAAGATAACGGCAATGGATTAATTTTATTAATGAAACTTCTCGCCAAAGTGTTTTTGAGTGACGAAAAATAAGTTACGATATCAGAAAAGGAAATGATAGTCTATTCTCATTATCCCTCATCTTGTGTAGTCTCATTCGTTCTACTGTTAGTAGGGGATTATGTTCAAAGCAGCTTCCGTTCTTGATAACGCATTTACAAGTATGAGCAGCGTAGTGGTATTCGATACCTAAAATCATATCCGAACATAGTGCAATTTCAGCAGCAAAAAATTAAATATATTCAGCTTAAGCTGATAACGCGAACCGAAAATATTTAAATTAATATTTCCATTGAGCCATGGATCACTGTTTGAGTGATCTGTTAAATTACGTTACCAAGGACGAGCATGGAGCTTCCTGTGTTGTGTCGTAGTGTTATATTTTGCATGGTTTGCGCAGTCAAAAATTACGTCCTTATATAGGTATTGTTCGTGTTTTAACTTTTTTTTTAATTCCAAATCACTTTCCACTGCTGAAGCTGTTTTATTTTTGTCTATTGTCTGTTTTGGGGCATGCCCCATCGTTTTTGCTCGTCGGGCATTAATTTATTTTCCATCAAAGTATTAACCCTCCAGAAGTCGTCTGGGCTATCGGAAGCCGTCAATCATTTCAACAGACTCCGCCTTAGGTTAATGGGCGGGTTCAGCCTTTTAAGTCTGTAACTTTCTCTTTGATTTACTGTAATTATCCCTTTGATAGTGAATCACATTGCAAACATCCCGAACCAAAGAGACGGTCGTAGTAATCGCAATTTACGCTTAAATGTCTGCAAAAGTCCATCGTTCAACGCGTTCGAATTTTTTAGCAAATATTGAAAAATAAAGGTCGGTCGGAAGGAGATGATCATTGAGATGAACAGTGGGGAAACGCAAGGCTGATACTATTGGTCCGTAAAGATCAATGCTTGATATTTTTCGCATAAATACTTACATATTTTATTGCTGAATTAGTATATTTTTATTATTGCCCATCGGTAGTGTTACGAAGCGTTTATAATGGAATTATTATTATTAATTTTTTACGTCCATTATATCGGACCCTCTGTTTTTTAAATTAATGCATTATTACCTTTCGACGATGTTAATATGTCTTTAGATGGTTTTAAATTTGTTTGATGTTTGCGTTGGGGTGAAAAATGCAAAATATTTTAATTTTCGCGGGAGTGTATCCTCTGGGGTTCGCAAAGTCGTAAATAAAGTACTCATTGGTAAATGCTCGGACGGTGCACATGATTTCTTTATTCTCTTGCCCGAACAAATAGTTGACCGTTATCAATGGTTGGATTCAGTGGCGTGTCAGGATTATTTATATTTCGGTAACTTAATTTCTGGTAGTAATTGTTTTGACTATATATAATTGAATATACTGTATAGAAAGGAGCTAAAACGCCTGTTGATTCTCGATGAGGAGAGTGGAAGTAGGATTAAATTTAGTCGAAACATTGAAATGAAATTTAACCGACCGTACATCCTTAATGGTACTTTTAAGATGAATAAACGAAACAACACAGTTCAGTTGCCACTCGTAGACACACGAGTCAACTTGTCGGTCGTGCAATCGACCTCGTGAAAACCCCAACTCAATTCCATACTTTTAAATGAGCCTAAATGTCCAATGCGTCGTCGTAGGAAAACGCATGGCTTGGATTCAATGATCGCATCGTCAGGGGGGACCGGTTGTTTAGAGTCTCACACTTGTCGAAAATTTCCCTCTTTTTCGTGTAAAATTCGATTCGGAGACTTGTGAGATACGCCACCACGATTCCGCGGTGCCTCTTCGTAAATAAAACATCACGAAGAACGAGAGAGGAATCAGAGGCAGGGAAGAAGAGGCACGCACCAAAAGGACAGAAAGTGTGGGTATCCAAGCATAGGCGAATGAGAATAGTTCAACCAGAAATAATTTAACAAATGTACTCATGTATGTATGAGAGTTTTCTCGAAGAGAAAATGTAATATGTATACTTGATATACATTAGACTCAAGCTAATCCGGCCATCAGTTATCCGACCTCTCGGAAATATGGAACCTAGACGTAAAATAGGAGAATTGAGTAACGAGTGTATGGATGAAGAAAGATTCAGAGGAGAAGGGTTAATTTTAGAACGGTAGGCGCCGACTATATTCATGTACAATACCAAAAACATATTCATCTGAATGACTTCTCTGAAGGAAGTAACTTTCCTTTTACGTACTACATTATAGTTGTAATCCTTAACCTTGAATTAACTTGACACCTATCTCGTATTAGTGGAATTATCACACGTTCTTATGTATTCAGTATTATATATCCTACGAAATGTGTTCGTTTCTCTTTATGCACTCGGTCACGGCGGTCTTTCACGCACTCTCAGCAATTCAACACGCGTGAACAAACAAGTGAAAGAATACATTAATGACGGAATTATTTGAATACAGTTCATGTAACCTTTGGGCAAGTTTCGTGTTCCATTTTGATTGGTAAACCCTAATCTATGAAATAATGAAATTCGCGTTACCACGGCGTAAGATCCTTACCCCTACGGATTTTTGACGGCTACGTTTTTTGGGAACGAAAACATAAAACTTGTAATATTTTATTTAAAACGCCATGAATACAAAATACCAAATTATTCCATCTTACTTACTTACTACCATCATACATTCCCATTTGGAGAAAATCAGGCACTGTCGCCGAGACATTCGGGGACGAAAATGAAAAGGCAAAAGGTTTTTCTGAAAAGTGGCTTTTTTTTACCTTCAGTGGACTACGCGGTTATTGTCGCGCATTGTTCGCGGAAAGAATGAATCTCTAAAACGATTCGTCCTAGCATCTATTTCTCTTAACTTACGGTCATTATCGGATCGACCGAGGTAGCAGGGGGGTTGCATGATACCGATTGTATCTTCCGAAAATGTAGTTTCCCTGAATTTATCAAGCAATCGCAGGCTAGCTTCCAATCTCCTTTCTTTCAAGGATTCCCAACCTACATCTGAGAGCATTTTTGTAACGCTTGCTTTTTTATCGTAGCATTTCTTAACAAAACGAACCACTTTACGCTGCACTTTCTCGAGTTCGCGAGTACACGTTTCATCCGCCGGATCCCATATACTTGCCGCATATTCCAGAAGGGGTCTGACCAAGGTAAAATAACATCGCTCTCTCACCCTTTCACCGCATTTACCGACAATGCGCTTTACAAAGCCAAGCCTTTTACTTGCTTTGCCGCAGATTTTTCGAATATGCGTGCTCCAATTTAAGTTATTAGTAATGTTGATCCCGAGATATTCAACTGAATCTACTACTTTGATATCAATTCCGTTAATTTTGTACGGGTTATTCGGACGCATTTTTTTCTTTTCGAAGAAATTAACTGCGGAGCATTTACCTACTTTAATATCTAATTCCCATTTTTCGCACCACCTTTGGATGAGGACTAAATCGTTAGTGAGAGATGTCCGGTCTTCCTCGTTTGTTATTTCCATATATATATATAACAGAGTCATCCGCAAATATCCTCACATTCCTAACTATCTCGTCATTCAAGTCATTGATATAAATAAGGAAGAGATCCAATTACACTGCCTTGAGGTACGCCAGAGGTAACTTTGACTATTTGAGCTAACGCCATCCAGTACAACTTGTTGTTCCCTCTCGTAGAGAAAATCCTTGACCCAGTCGACTACTTCCTTGTTAATGCCCGCTAGTTTTAGTTTGTAAATTTGTTTGTAGCGGGGGAATCTATCGAACGCTCTTGTGAAATCGAGGAAAAAAGCGTCCACTTGCTTTTTACTTTCGGCAGACTTTAAAATATCGTGTACAAATAGAGCAAGTTGGGTTTCACATGATCGGGACTTTCGGAAACCATGCTGGTTCGCGTCGAGGAATTCATTTCTATCTAAAAATCCCATGAGTAAGCTTACGACGATATGTTCCATTACCTTTCCGGACAGCGAAGTTAATGATATGAGTCTATAATTTCCTGGGTCCTCCTTTAATCCGCTTTTGTAAACAGGAGTAATATTAGCTAATTTCCAATCGGATGGGACCCTACCTTCATTTATCAATGCACAAAATATAATTTTGAGATAAGAGGCGACGCTTTCTGCCAGTTCTCTAAGCACTCTTGCCGGAATGCCTTCTGGCCCTGGCGTCTTATTTGGCTTAATTTTGCGTAAGATTTTAACTATAACATCGGTCGTAAAACTTATATTTGGCGTGGAATCCAGTATATTAACCTTAGGATCTCTTTGTTACAATCTGATGTGAATACGCTTTGGTAAAATTCGTTTAGAATGTTCGATTTCCTCTTCGAATCGCAATTAATGTTACTTTGGATATCCCTTATCAAGCTCACTGTTTGTATCTCTCCCTGTACCCCTCTAACTTAGGACCAGAAAGCTTTTAGGGTCTTCCTCTAAACAGTTCCCAAGAAATTTCTTTTTAAAGTTGCTGTGGGCGTTACGCATAGCTCGCTTGGTGTCGCATTTTGCTTTCTTGTGATTTTCTAACAATTGTGATCGTGGTGGATTTGGAACAGGCTGATCTATTCCCGAAAAAGCCCTTTCTTTTCCTTGCAAATCTCTCTGTTTGCGGAGAGCCCTTCTAACCTCTTTATCGTAACATCTGGGCTCGCAATCATTTTTAGAGTATTTCGAAGGTATATAAAAATCTATATATTTATGCATTATCTCCACGAATGATTTCCATGTGTCCTCAGTGTTGTTGTTGCTTACGCGAACTTAATGAGTTAAAATCGGTAGTTAGTTTCCTCGAAATTGGCTTTGGAATAGAGATAAATTTTGCGTTTGGGTTTCTTATACTTGCTAAGGTTTACCTCAATATCTGCAAAAACGCCTTTGTGGTCTCCAAGACCTTCGTCAATCGAAATGTTCTCTATGCGCTCAGGAAAGTTAATTAAAAGGAGATCGAGTATATTGTTACCCTTGGTTGGCGATTTTACTGCTTGGCTTAGCGAGTTTTTCTGAAGTAAATTTAATAACTTTTTACATGAGTCGACATCCCGGGCCCTTTTCTTTATGCTATAATTCTTCCAGTCGATGTCTGGAAGATTCAAATCCCCCCCGATTATGTTAAATCCCCGAGTATTCATTTGGAAAATGAATGAATCGGTTTCAACATTCACCTTGGTCGTCGGGGGGAGTGGTTGTTGGCTACGGCGAAATTTTACAAAATTTTACAAAATTTTGGTATGTTTTGCCATAGCTCTCGTAATTTCGATTCAGAATGTGTATAATGATAAGATTCTCTATTTAATTTACCTTCGTTTGGTACCGTTCATGACTTCGTAGGATCATTATTTCCAACATATCTCTGTAAAAAGGAACAAAGCCTGCAAGGTACACTCCTGGCCAAAATTAACGCAGCACCTCCCTAGCGATCCTTACGGCTGGTGCTGCGTTAATTTTGGCCAGGACTGTACAAAAACGAACTTTACGTGCATTCCTAATGGAAACGTACTATAAAGGGTCCTGGGTTCGAGCCTTCATAGAGATGAGAATCGTTTTCGTGGGGCTTTCAGCATTGTTAGAAATACAATGCAGTTCGTCTCATTTCTCTAAGAAAAATCGTTTCTTAGATAGAGAAGGGACGGACGGACGGATTTTGCTTTTTATATATACGAACGAAGGACCTACCATCAGTTTTGAGTATTTCCTGCCGTTGTTGTGTCATAATCTTCGTATTTTTCTTTATACAGTCATATTTTGCTCGCAGCTTGCTCTATTCTCTGGCGTTACCCTTTCGTGCACTGAATTTCTCCCAAATGCAATTCTAAACGTTTTCCTTCGAATTAGGCAACGAATATCTGCGTATAACTACACATCAATATAATAATATGCTAATATTTTATTTTAAATCATACCTTCTGCTTCCAGGTGACTGCATCGCTCTTATTATTTTCTAAAATTGCCTTCTTCTCTTCCACCAACTCAACCAAGAGCATTTGGTCCTCCGCAGTGAAGTTCAGATTCCTTTTAGCTTCCATATCTGTCTCCTAACACTTTGTTATTTTTAACGCTACAATATTAGCGATGCGTTCTTGTTCTAAAATGACGCACAGAGAATGTATGAGAAAGATTTTCAGGCAAAGAATCCTTTCGAAATCGTCATTCCACGACTAAAATAGGAAACTTTATTTAATTTCCCTTCTTTTGATGGTATTCCCGACTTTTAACAAAGATTATTTCTCATTTAATTTTGCAAAAGAAATAAGCCCTACAACTGATAAAAGTGAAGTTTACGTTTATTCCTTATGGAACCGTATTATGGACTCCTGGGTTCGAACCCGGGCTTTCTTAGTAAAAGGAATAATTTTCCTAGGGGTTTCTAACTCGTAGAAACACAATGCAGTATATTTCGAATCTCTAAGTCAAACCGTTTCTGAAATAAAGGGGTGGGGACAGACGGACTATTCGGAAATTATATATAAGGATAATGTAACTAATTGTGTTTCAAAAAATAATTTTAGTCGAAAACCTTCGTCGAGAGAAATGAGTATGTACGTGTTTGTGATATGACCTACTTTAGAAGAGGTCATTGACCTCAATCAGCTGATTTTCCCCTTTGATGTATACCGACCGCATAGATTCCGCGGATTGCTGGTTCTACAGCAGTGCTCCGCAACCTTTTCTCACCTGCGGCGCACCCAAAATTCTACCTAGAATTCCTCGGCACACACAAACTAAAATATGCAAGTATTAAATTGATACAAAAATTTTACAGTAATTTTTTGTTTTTATTTGAAAAGTATACATACTATAACATTTCTTTTTACGCAATTTTAATAATTATTTTAAATTAATGTGATACCTGAGCTTGTTTCAAAGAACACAATAGTTTTATATTCGGCTCGATTTTGGACAGCGCAACCCGAAGTTCTTGGTGAAGACTTTGTAAGCATGACCGCTTATCATTTGTAATTAATACCTCTCGAATTTGCAGAGGCAGTTCTTCCGTAGAATTTATTGCATTGGTTGCAAAAGGATTTCTAATTCAATCGTATTGTTCCGTATTAATGGAATAAAAATATTGATCAAATTTCTGCTGAAGCATACTTAAATGTTGTTGGGCCGGATCTACAATGAATTGTTTGTTTCCAATTTTACTATGTTCGGTCCTTTGGTACATTTCCAAACATCCTTTTTGCAACTCTTTCTGCCAAAGTTCAAGTTTTTTTTTCAACCCTTGTAATTTGTCGGAGCACGTCAATATATTCTCATTTTGACCTTGCATTTTTTTATTAAGGTCATTCTAACATATCAGCCACGTATGCCAGTTTGGCTGTCGGGTATTCATCATCGAGGTGCTGCTATAGTTCGGGCATATTTTGATTCAAAAGAAACTCGCGCACCTCGTGACGAAGCTCAGACAATCTAGCCAAAACCTTACCTCGGGATAGCCTACGAATTTCAATAAAAGAATAAGGATTCACATTCGGCTCCCATTTCTGCGCAAAGTATTCCAAAGATTCGCGAATTTGGGGCTCTTGATTTAATTATGTTTAAGATTTTTACGAAACTTTATCCACTTCCTTAACTTCATTGGGCCCAAGCATAAGTGGAACAATTTCCATGCATGCTGGTTTAATAAGTGTTTCGCCGATAGTATGTGGTTTCTTCTGACGCGCTATCAATTTTGCAACATGGTAGCTAGCTTCTAAGGCTTTTTCATAAGCTGTAACGCCCGATTTCAAAAATTTCTTTTGTTTTTTATTTTGTTCTAAGCCCCTCTTAAAATATTGTCCGTCTTTCGTGGGATGGATTGAATATAGAAGGCGATTTAATTTACTGGGTACCATCGACTCATTTGATAGCTGTTTGCCGCAAATGTGGCTTTGGAGCCGTTTCGTCACCACACCACGAGAATCCATATTTAATGTAATCTTCGTCTTACTTTCTTTTCACTATCTTTTTTGGTTTTTTTTAACAATTGTGCTTGGTTCTTCATCATCTGTACGCGAAGACAGATCTTTTCCACGTAAATATTTATCCATTTTTAAAGGGGCATAAAACTTAATATGTATCGCACAAAGAACGCTAACCACACACAATTCATCAACACTATTAATAGTTATTATTGTTAATGGTAGGAACTTGTTTATTTAACTTTGTGTTATTAACCCTCATATGGATTTACAAATTTAGTTACGTCGTTGGATTTTCGGCGCCGCAGAGGCGCTGCGGTATTTTTTGTCATTTTCTTCCAAATTTGGCTCTTCTAAAGCCCGTCATACACGGTACAATCTAAAATAAAATATTGTCGACAATATTTGATTTTTCACTTCATCTCCGAGAGCCCTCATAAACGATACAATCTAAAATAAAATATTCTGTTTTTTAAATCCAACATGGCGGATCTGCGAAACCTGATTCTCGCTAGAATGAAAGGGAAGGAACTCGGCTTAAGTATGCAGGGAAGGGCTGAACAAAGGAGATTTTTCATAGAATATAATGTTAATTGTGTAGTGGTTGGCCACCTAAAACAAAACGGGATAGAAACAGTTTCACACATGTAAATAGATACAAAACTCGTTCACTTACAATGGAAATGAATCTCTCGGTCTGATTCCTCGACCAAACCATCCTGGAATAATCCACATACAAAGAAAATACCACAATTTTAAGGATCTTTAATCAATGATTATAACTCTATGACTATTGCTTATAATGTGTTTGAAGTTTGAAGTGAAGTTCTATTACGTCAGCTGCGAGCGTGTACAAACAAGCCATTAGGTTGCGTGTTGTTTGCCTTAATTCCCTGCAATACCAATGGAATTTAAAATTAAATGTTAGTAACAATAAAAGAAACACAATTACGGCTTGTAGTTTAATTTATTGTTTGATTCAATTCAATGTTACTTTTAATTTTTCATGTTATTATTGAATCAAATTAATGCTAACATAAATGAGACTTGATATTCATAGAGGTATAAGATATATTGCATTTGGAATTCATTTCATTTTTGTGAAGATACGTGTATTTTCCATTTACACAAATAGTGCTTGTTAACTATTATAATAGAGTATTTGTTTATTTGGTTGCTAGAACAAAATCGCATTTGTATGTATTGCTGCCTTTCGATTGATTTTGACGGTAAAATTTTCCCTGTTTTTAGAACGTAAACATACATCGTTTGAACTTTTATCTACAAAGCCGAAAATATTAATCCACATTTTAGAAGGTGATATTATTCATAAAAATATATAGCTTCAATCAATTCAATTTCAAAAGTTTACATATCGTTTTATTGCCATAAAATTTCAGCTCTTCTTCTCAATACATTTCATATGAGCCTATCTTTCGCATTGATTCGTATGAGAGCTGAGTCCAACAATCACCTTTGTCGTTAGGGAATTGTTTATGCCCACAGAATTTTCACCATATTTGTCTGAATTCTCTTAATTTCGACTCGAATGCGATATTCTACGACCATAATAAGAATCTTTATTCAATTTTCTTTCTTTTGGTATTAATCTCGATTTGGTACGACCATTATTTCTGATCTAATTCTTCAAAATAAAAAATGCCTGATATCGATCAAAATGAACTTTGTGTGTATTTCTTATGAGAGACGATTATACTGGTCCAGAGTCAAACTAAGGATATTTGGACATAGATTTTAGCTCTCTGCACTCTTTCTCCATATAAACTTTAACTATGCCAAATCTCAAACTCCTCCGTTCGCGCAATATCCTTAAAAAGGGATCCAAAGTTTTCTCTTCACGTATTAATATGTAGATACTCTTAAATAACGTATAAAACTAAACTAAACTAAAGTAACTAATCTAGTAACTTCTAAAGTAAACGGGTATGAGTTTTTAAAAGAACTTTTTCCACTCAAGAAATCTAGAAAGCAGCAATTTCAAATGGTAAACAAGGCAATTGGGAAGTTAAAAGAGCGCGTCAGACAGTGTTGCAAGTGGCGGAAATCGACCGTGGCCAATTGGAAATCCTGATACATCATCCATGACATCCTCAAACTCACCAAGTTCAACTTCCTGACACCTAGGTGACAGGATAGTCTAAATTGTGAAAATGGCCGATTCACAATATTTTTGGAATAGAACAAGTTCGAAAATCTGAGAGATTCTCAAAAATCAGCCAATCAGGAAGAAGAAGGCGGCCATGACACACAATATTTTATTTTAGATTGTACCGTGTATGACGGGCTTTAGCAAGTTTTTTTATTGATAATGCTACTAACTTCTATATTCTTTATTTTTAACTGTGTTTTGTTCGATTGAACCCATTATTACAGAAGTTATGAATAAAAACCTTTAACACTGCATTATTTTCCGTTTGCTGTCAAATAATGACAGAGGCCATAGAAATAACACCCTTAGGCTAGCCACGAATTTCTAAAATCTATTATTGTATTTAGATGAAGTTTTGTAAAATAAAATTGTAAAAAAGAAAAATTTATGATACTTGGATAATAGATGAAAGAAATTTGGCATAGCAAACTTGGGCCTATGTTAAACAATAATAAATTATTTAGAAAGCTTCATCCTTTAAATATTATGATTATAAATATAATATACCATTTCATGCGTAAAATAAGAACCATTAAATGAGTATTGACAGACTGAAATAGCGACGAGAAAACTCGCGTAGCCGCAGCGGCGCCGTAAATCCAACGACGTAACTTTTTCCATTAGTGGCCAATAAAATGAAAACTATACGCACTATGCGGGCAAAATTAAACTTATCGACTAAGAATGCAGAAAAAATAGACTACTGAAAGTTTCAGCAAGATCGATGGGATTGGGCAGTATTAAAAGCATTTTAAAAACCACGAGCGCCGCAAAGGCGCAGTGAATCCATATGAGGGTTAAAATAGTGACAGCTCTGCACACAACAGTAATGAAGGACAAGTGAACGTAACGCGTGCAAATGCAGTACAAAGCATCCGCATGAGCCTTCAGCGACGCGCGTCATTTTTCTTTGTCTATGACTAATTTGGTGCGGCCATGGTGTGTACAAAGCACACTGTTTTCAACAGTTGGCACCAGGTGCTTGGGGGACCATTGAAAAATTATTTAGTTATAATAATTATTCTATACAACATTTTGAAAAATAGACAATATTATGATAAATCATTTGTCATTGTGTATTAAATACATAGTGAAAAATTTTAAAATGTCGAATACATTGAATTTGACCGCGGCACCTCACGGAACACCGGTTGCGGAGCACTAATCTATAGGATGATTATAATTGAATGCTGGGGAAAGCTCTTCTCTATAGTCTTCCGAAAACGAATATCTCAACTCCACTGCGTAATTTGCCCGTCGTTGCAGTGGATGGTGTTGTAAATACTCTGCTTTACTGAAAAAAAAAAACAAATTTTATTTCTTACTGAAGACAGCGGAGTTAAACTTCGTAATGTCACGAATAAGTAATGCAACCGAAAGATTTCTCTGAAAAAAAGTTACGTTCACAAAAGCCGTAGCACTTCATGCATTTCGTCAAGGATACATTTGAATCTAAAATGAAAATACCAAAGTCCGAATTGTTTTGGACATTTTAAATGTTTATTCAGAAAGGATAGGGTCCGTTTGCGCTGTTTCTCGCTGAATATGTGATACATATGCGATGCCTTTACAAGTTTACAAGAAAAGGGTTTGTCAAACTTAAATAATATCCGATTCTTCGAAGACAAAGACTCGATGCGACTTGTTGAGGTAAACAATCGGATGAAGGGTCGACGCAAACAATTGATGCGATTAAAAATATATCTGCAGAACAGAAACAGAACGTGTAGGACGAATTTTTCGGGATGAATTTCCTGGATGTAATTAAGTCGATGGGGATAATTTGGATGCCTTTTTTGAGCACTGCAGTTTAGCTGAAAAGATTATCTTACGCTCCTGGATAATAAAGGTATAAATGTTCAAAATAAATTAAAACGAGAAAAGACCACCGATTTAAGTTTAAAGCGACTAATACCTGTTTATTTAGCTATAAAACTATAATAATGCAGCAACAATGGTGCAATTATTTACAAAAACAAACGAGATGGTGCCTTTAGTTGCCGGCTCAGAATTAAATTCTCTGATGTTACGATTAAATCACTGAATTTCAGTTAGAGACTGATTCCGTTGTATTAATTTTGCTGGCCCACTTTAATTAAGATATTATTTATAGCCATTTGACGCAAATTTATCTATTTCGCTAATAGCAACTTTTTATTTTGTAATGACGGAACTGATAGTATAAATAGTTTTTAGTTTAATATCAATATATAGATTTATTATTCTGTAAGGAGCTTCACAAAAATAATCACTTTGCTTACGTAAGCATTGCAATCAAATGTTTCTTCACTATCCAACTTCTAACTTTTGCTGACGGGTATCTCTGAGGAGAGCTCATGTCATTCTTTTGTAAACCTACTTTAATATCGTCGTATTTTTATTCTTTTTAATGGTGCATAAATGAATATCCTACTGTTAATGGTTTTAATGCTATGTTTTTTAAGCTGGTGTTCCTCTCCGAGTAAATTACCTGCTGACGATGTCACAGCATTAGGTTTTTTATTTTCAAAAACTGACCTGCGTTCAATGAACAAGAAAATTTTTCTCGGCTGTAGTGAACCTTTTGGACGACATTTTCACAATGATTGCGGTCCGCTAAGAGGGGTGAATATCTTAAATTGGGACTAAATTGAAGTATAATCACATTGTAAGTACTTAAATTAGCTGGTTGGATCAAAATTATCATAGATTGACTGAAAGTGATTACTTTTTGTGTAGTGGAATCGGTCTTCAGTAATCACATTGTTTCTGAAAAAAAGCTGTAATTGGGAATTAATCACACATTTCACGATTGTGAAAACACTGATATCAATTCAGATACTGCCGAGGAAAGAAGCGAGTCCACCGCTATTGCGTTGAGAGCGGTGGAGGGGAAAGCTGAATTCGCTTCAGATCGAACCGTTCGGAAGATGAGCCGTGCGAAGCTGAATAACGTCACAATTATCAGCTCAACTGCGTTTCGTATCTGGTGGCCGGAACAGCATTCAAAAGTATAATATATAAGTATAGTATAAGTTCGATTGTGAAAGCGTAGTCCGCTCGGCGTAACTTCGCTTCGCATTTGGTTGCCACCCGGCCTAAGACTTATAGACTAAATTGGAAGATTATTCCCCTTTAGTATATGCAAGTGTCTGCATTCCGATAACATGCATTTTAAAACGGGTTAGCATCACCTTTTACTCGAAGTTTACCCTCCTTTACTTTTCACCGCAATGCCTTGCAGAAAAGATTTCAGCATGGCCTCCATTGATATTATCATAATTTTCCTTTTTTGTCATTTTAGCCTCATCGGACATATTCAAAGTTAATATTATCACACCATGAAGTTGCATCGCCTCTTGAAAAATCGAATCGCTTAAGTAAAATAACTATTTTAAGCACATATATGAAGAGGAGAAATTTCTAAGAATAAATTAACTAGCATGATTAGTGGAGTGCTTTGCTTAAGTCGAAGATAAATATTCAATGCCGAACCAATAAACCAAATATATAAATAATGGATTTTTTAATATGTATCTTTATTACATTTATTTTGCAATTTTAACTCCTTTTAAGGAATTAATTATGACAACCCTAATAAACTGCTAATTTATAAGTTTTTAAGAGGGAATAATTTCTCAACTTCCGATTGACTCATTCGTTTTCGAATTTCAAGTGAGTCACGAAGATCGAACCGCAGTATTAGATCGGTTAAAATGATTAAGAAAGTATCTGCAGGAAGAGGATCTGTTGTATGTAATCACCGCTGAGAAATGAAAGCACAAAAAGATTTTGAGAGGATAGCTAGACATAGTAGATAAGAAATCATTGAACTGAAGCAGAGATGATAGAGTAATTTTGTTATTGTATAAGGTGTTTGAGAATGCAGAAAAAAAGTACGATAGGCATGTTTATGGTTATGTCTCATGCCCAGTCTCTGCTTAGCTTACATGAAATTGATGGTTTATCACTTTAATTTTGTATCCGTTTTTGAAATAGGTTCTAATCAATGAATATGTATAAAGGATCATGGTGAGAACGTATGAGCGAGCAAAATAAATTAAACCAGTTTTGCTTTCTCTCCTTCATAGGCATAATGGGAGACGAAACTCGCTTCCTTGAATGCAGAGGACTGCTCCATGTGGAAACGTGTGTCTTCGCCGATCTCGAATATGCCTTCCCTCCAGAAGATGGCCCTCATCTTGGTAGACCCCGGAGAGATGCCTCTCGGATGCAGGGGCACAGAAGCGGAATTGAAGCCACGTCACGACGACGCCGCTGGTCACATGAAACACCGCTCAGCACCTGTACCAGAGGAGCAACCGCTCTCCTCCTCGGCACAGAAGAAACTGCATCCACTTGCCGCACTTGGAAACCTGATTAAACCCATCCTCTTCCAGAAAGCCGAGGAAAAGTTCGGTGCGAACGGAGGACCCTCGTTCCTCTCTCCGCCCGAAATATCGCCATGAAGACGATCTCTATAATGAGTTGGTCGAAAATATACTAACAGATCCGCCTGGACGAGACTTCTTAATGAAAATGGATCAATTTCTCCGTGAACAAGATGGGCCCAACGAGAGGCGGAGGACCCAATTTAGTTTGCACGGCTACATTCAGTCCCTATTGGCGATTTGGTGGCATGATAGGCTTTGACTCCGTCTTTCATTCATCTGTATTTCAATCATGCCGTATCATCATACGAATGTAGCACCATTCTGAGCAAATGATGTACTCCAGATGCACCTTCTTCGGCTTCTCTTCAGCCAACTTCTTCCCCTGTCTGTACACCATCTGACGCACATGAAAGCATCTCTCATGGAAATGCCAAAAGCGGATAGAACCGCTCTGCACCCACTGAGAGGGAGAGGACGCTGCCAAATACAGCTCATGTCCAGTTTGGATGGCAGGGAGATACCGGAGACCGGTTGCGAGCACCTCTGCCGCCTCACCACTGGTACAGCATCCACGACTCGACTATGCTAACACCAACCTCAACTCCGGCGAGGGGATGGAAATAAGTCAACATAATCCCGCCACCAGTCTAGTCAGAATGGCTGGCAACAGACCCGCACCCGACATGCTGCACCCGGTGACTGATGCTCCGCTCGAGTCATCCTATGAAGCCGCTCCACAAGACCGTCGGCTATTCATCCCGGTTTTCGCTGAACACAAGCACAGCTCCTTGCCTCAAGCTGAAGCTTCCTTGCGGATTCTTCATGAGGGCTTACGCCCTTCCGAGAGAACCTACTTGTTATAGGTATATTACAATTTTGTTTATCTCATGTACCTTTCTTAAAAATATTATTTTCTACTAAGCCAAAAAATGAAAAGAAAAAAAAACAAAATTTAGAAGGATAATAAAAAAAAATTAAATAGAAAAAAGAAAAAAGAAAAGAAAAAATTTAAAAATAAAAGAAATGAGTAAAAAAGAATAAATAAAAATAAGAAAAAAGAAGGGAAAAAAATTAAAATGAAAAAAATGGAAAAAATTTAATATAGAAAAAAAATGAAAAAAAAATAAATGAAAAAAGAGAGAATAATTAAAAAAATGGCTTACTAAAGAAACATTATCTTATGAAAAAAGAGAACATTTAATTATCTTCATTATAATGTATTGCTTATAATTATATCTAAGAGTTGATGTACATAATTTGTGCCTGCAAACTGTATTAGATATTAAGTTAGTTTTAGTTCAATTCCATTGTTTTTGCTTCGATTTGTTTGATTTCCATAATCACGATTAAGGTGGAAGGTACTATGCAAAATACTTCAGAAACGTGAGTTACTGTATTTTATTTTAACATAACTAGTTTTAGTGACTTCATAAGTATATCATTTCTAGATATATGTACCAAATCTAAATATAATTGAAGGGATTTCTATGATACATTGAGTCTTTATTTCAATTTTGTGGTATTTTAATTTTCTCTTTGTTTTGATACTCATGCGAAAAAATTTTTAATGTAAAAAAACCAAGAGAAAAAATGTGGCTAAACTAAAAACATAATAGAATGGAGAAGAAATTTTAAAAGAATTATTTAAAGCCAATGAAAGAGAAAATATTAAAAGAAATATCTTAATAATCTCTATAATAAGAGTATCATAATCATTAATTCTACCTACATGTTCATGTAAATGTTTTGTGAATATAGTTTGTAGTTGCATTTTTTATTAAGAATTAAATTAGGTTTAGTTAGTTTTAGTTAGTTTGTAAGTATTATTTCTTTAAATAAGTGCCAACCTTTAATTGAAAGGGCAAAGTGTAAATCCAGGATATGATATTGCAATGCTGGGCTGTCATCCTTTTCTATTGTTCGATATAATACACTTATTAATAAAACTTAAAAAATTTTGAAAAAGGTGAAAAAACCATATTAGAGTTAAGAAAAAATATTTAGCCAAACAAAATAGCAAATCATTAACTCAGAATCTAAAATTAAAATCAGAATAGAAAAGAAAATGTTAAAGAATAAGGGTATTGATAGTAATTAATCTTTCTATCAGTTGATGTGTACGATTAGAAATCATTATTTGTAATTGCAAGTTGCATTAAGTGAATCTCGGTTGATTAGTTTTGGTGTAAAAAAGTGCCAATCCTGAATTATAAAGCCTGGCGTGTCTTCTGGAGGTAAACAGATCTGGGCTGTGCTACCACATACTGCCTTTGTAAGTAAGAAGTCATCCTTCTCCGCAAAGTGCCGCAATATCGGACATACGATGTTCAATGAGTAGTGATCTTCTCCTTCACTGCACCCTCCCCGCCATGATGGCCCGGCAAAAATCCTCAAAGTAGCATCTCCCGTATATTGTCACATCACAGTGCGGAATTATCATCGCGACACTCCTCAGATAAGTCAGAAAAGCAGTCGGGTTGGCCACTTATCAGTGCATTAATTCGTGCTGGTTCCCAGATGTGCCGGGTCTCATCGCAGATTGTCACTAAGATGGACACCGCCACATTTTGCAACAGCTGCGCAGCCCTTGCAGCCGTCACATACTGGAAGCAGCCAATGGCAGCATCGACACAACTGCCGCGTCCAATTACCTTGATGCATCCATTGGCTCCTCCGCCAAAGAAGGCCTGGGAGAATCCTCTCTCCTTTATCCCGCCGCATGTGAACGGCACCTCCAAAGCGCCTGAGCATAGCCATTCTCCCGAATCGGCGTGCCGCTCCACAGAGATTGCTCCGGAGCACATTCGTGAGCTACTGACCCCACACCAGCTGATTCAAGAAACGGAAGCGGCTATGAAAATCCCGCTATGTCCATATTGCCGCGCTACTACCCTGCAACATGCTGATGCAGCATCCAGTCCGGACTGGAGATCGGGCCGCATACTGTGCTTGGAACACTTCTTTTACTGCCACGTCATTATACGAATGTGCGGCATCAACGCTTGACTATGCCAACACCACCCGCAACTTCGTATCGGGGATGTAATCAAGTCAAGCCAATCCCGCCACCAGTCTTGTCAGAATGGCTGGCAGCAGACCCGCACCCGACATGCTGCACCCGGTGACTGATGCTCCGCTCGAGTCATCCTATGAAGCCGCTCCACAAGACCGTCGGCTATTCATCCCGGTTTTCGCTGAACACAAGCACAGCTCCTTGCCTCAAGCTGAAGCTTCCATGAGGATTCTTCATGAGGGCTTACGCCCATCCAAGACACCCTACTTGTTGTAGGTATTATCACAAATTTTGTTTAGATCTAGTACCTTTCTTAAAAATATTATTTTAAGCTAAGCCAAAAAAATGAAAAAAATTTAGAAGCATAATTTTAAAAAATGTATAGAAAAATGAAAAAAGAAAATTAAAAAAAAAATAAAAAAAAACAAAAAATGAAAAAAAAGAAAATTAAAAAGATCAAAAAAATTAAGAAAAAATAAAAATATAAAAAGGAAAAAAAGAAAAAAAGAGAGGAAAAAAATAAAGGAAAAAATGGAAAATATTTAATATAGAAAAAAATGAAAAAAAAAGAAATGAATGAAAAAAAGAAAGAAAAATTTAAAAAATGGCTTACTAATGGAACAATATCTTATGAAAAAAGAGAACATTTAATTTTCTTCATTATAATGTATTGCTTATAATTATATCTTATAGTTGCTGTACAGAATTTTTTGCCTGCGAACTGCATTATATATTAAGTTAGATTTAGTTAAATTCCATTTTGTTTGCTTCAATTTGTTTGATTTCCATAATCACGATCATGTTGAAAGTACTATGCAAAATACTTCAGAAACGTGAGTAACTGTATTGTATTTTAACATAACTAGTTTTAGTGACTTCATAAGTATATCATTTCTAGATATATGTACCAAATCTAAATACAATTAGTAGGATCTCTGTAATACCTTAAGTCTATATTTCAACGTTGTGGTATTTTAATTTTCTATTTGTTTTGATACTCTTACGAAATTATTTTTAATGTAAAAAAACCAAGAGAAAAAATGTGGCAAAACTAAAAACATAAGAGAATGGAGAAGAAATTTCAAAAAGAATTATTTAAAGCCAATGAAAGAGAAAATATTATAAGTAGTATCTTAATATTCTCTATAATAGGATTATCATAATCATTAATTCTACCTACATGTTCATGTAAATGTTTTGTGAATATAGTTTGTAGTGGCATTTTTTATTAGGAATTAAGTTAGGTTTAGTTAGTTTTAGTTAGTTTGTAAGTATTATTTTTAGAATTAAGTGCCAATCTTTAATTGAAAGGGCAAACTGTAAATCCAGGATATGATATTGCAATGCTGGGCTGTCATCCTTTTCTATTGTTCGATATAATACACTTATTGATAGAACTAAAAAAATATTAAAAAGGTTAAACCATATAAGAGTTAAGAAAAAATGTTTAGATAAACAAAAATAACAAATAGTTAGCTCAGAATCTAATGTTAAAATCAGAATAGAAAAGAAAATATTGAAGAATTAGGGTATTGATAGTAATTAATCATTTTATCAGTTGAAGTGTACGATTAGAAATCATCATTTGTAATTGCAAGTTGCAATAAGTGAATCTCGGTTGATTAGTTTTTTTTGTAAAAAAGTGCCAATCCTGAATTATAAAGCCTGGCGTGTCTTCTGGAGATAAACAGATCTGGGCTGTGCTACCACATACTGCCTTTGTAAGTATGAAGGCATCCTTCTCCGCAAAGTGCCGCAATATCGGACATACGATGTTCAATGAGTAGTGATATTCTCCTTCACTGCACCCTCCCCGCCATGATGCCCCTGCAACAATCCTCAAAGTAGCATCTCCCGTATATTGTCACATCACAGCGCGGAATTATCATCGCGACACTCCTCTGATAAGTCAGAAAAGCAGTCGGGTTGGCCACTTATCAGTGCATTAATTCGTGCTGGTTCCCAGATGTGCCGGGTCTCATCGCAGATTGTCACTAAGATGGACACCGCCACATTTTGCAACAGCTGCGCAGCCCTTGCAGCCGTCTTATACTGGAAGCAGCCCATGGCAGCATTGACGCAACTGCCGCGTCCAATTACCTTGATCTGGCTACTCCGCCAAAGAAGAAGGCCTGGGAGAATCCTCTCCCCTTTATCCCGCCGCATGTGAACGGCACCTCCAAAGCGCCTGAGCATAGCCATTCTCCCGAATCGGCGTGCCACTCCACAGAGATTGCTCCGGAGCACTTTCGTGAGCTACTGACCCCACAACAGCTGTTTCAAGAAACGGAAGCAGCTATGAAAACTCCGCTATGTCCATATTGCCGCGCTACTACCCTACAACCTGCTGATGCAGCATCCAGTACGGATCGGAGATCGGGCGGCATGCTGTGCTTGGAACCCTTCTTTTACTGCCACGTCATCATTCGAATGTGCGGCATCAACGCTTGACTATGCCAACACCACCCGCAACTTCCTATCGGGGATGTAATCAAGTCAAGCCAATCCCGCCTCCAGTCTTGTCAGAATGGCTGGCAGCAGACCTGCACCCGACATGCTGCACCCGGTGACTGATGCTCCGCTCGAGTCATCCTATAAAGCCGCTCCACAAGACCGTCGGCTATTCATCCCGGTTTTCGCTGAACACTAGCACAGCTCTTTGCCAAAAGCTGAAGCTTCCATGAGGATTCTTCATGAGGGCTTATGCCCTTCCGAGAGAACCTACTTGTTGTGGGTATATTACAATTTTGTTTAGCTCATGTACCTTTCTTAAAAATACTATTTTAAGCTAAGCCAAAAAAATGAAAAAAAAAATACATAAGGATAATTAAAAAAAAAAGAAATAGAAAAATGAAAAAAGAAAATAAAAAAATTAAATTTAAAACTAAAAAAAATGAAAAAAAAGAAAATAAAAAAATGAAAAAAAAAATAAAATATAAAAAAAGAAAAAAATGAAAAAAAAATAAAGAAAAAAAAGAAAAAATTGGAAAATATTTAATATAGAAAAAATGAAAAAAAATGATTGAAAAAATGAAAGAAAATTTAAAAAATGGCTTACAAATGAAACAATAACTTATGAAAAAAGAGATTATTTAATTTTCTTCATTATAATGTATTGCGTATAATTATATCTAAGAGTTGCTGTACATAATTTTTTGCCTGCAAACTGTATTAGATATTAAGTTAGATTTAGTTAAATCCCATTGTGTTTGCTTCGGTTTGTTTGATTTCCATAATCACGATCATTTTGAAATTACTATGCAAAATACTTTAGAAACGTGAGTTACTGGACTGTAATTAACATGATTCCTAGTTTTAGTGACTTCATAAGTATATCCTTTGTAGATTTAAGTACCAAATCTAAATAGAATTGCAAGGATCTCTGTGATACATTGAGTCTATATTTCAATGTTGTGGTATTTTAATTTTCTCTCTGTTTTGGTACATTCCGCAGCAGAAGGATCTTAAATTTTGGTTTTGAAAAATAAGGTTAGGGTTGAAATATAAGGTTAGGGATACATAATTTAAGGAAAGGGTTCGGGCGCAAATCTTGCAACAGCGTCGTAGCCTAGAGCCGTTAATTAGGCCTGAGCCTCTTATCCCTCAATGAAACAAGAATAACACACTCCTTCCTGCTGTCATAAACACAAGGTTCCTATTCACGTTCTTCTTAAATCGAGCACGAGGAACTCTTCATACCTGTTAAGCGAAGGCCAAAAGCCGTCGAATACGTCTATTTACCACAACTCCAGCTTGAATGCACGAGTTATATGCTGCTTGCATTCTGCAAGCAAAAGGTAAAGTTTAAGTAAAAATATTGTAATTGGTCATAAGCATAAAGAGGAATCATGCATCTTAGCGGTAATAAACGGAAAATTTATTTCCGAATTCCCTAATCCAGGACCTCTTGATCCTTTTAAATAACGTTGCAGAAGATGAATTTTTAGCTGAGTGCAAGATTTGAAATATGAATCATGTCTTTAACTGCCATTTAAATTATAGTAATTGCCATTGATATAAATGTTTTCTGAATATAGTTTGTAGTTGCATTTCTCAATAGAAATTAAGTTAGGTTTAGTTAGTTCGTAAGTATTATTTTTTTAAATAAGTGCCAATCTTTAATTGAATGCGCAAACTGTAAATCTAGGATACGATATTGCAATGCTGGGCTGTCATCATTTTCTCTTGTTTGATGTAATACTCCCATCAGAATTTATTGAATGCCCTCAAGTAAAAACATTTAGCTAAAAGAGATTGCGTTTATAAATAATAAAAGTGAGAAAAAATTAAACTGCTAACTAAAAATTAGTTCAACAACAAAAGAAAATTGTTAAAAATCTCTATAAGTGTATTTCTCTGACTTATTTCAAGTAGTTGTTTATCAAATTTTTTAAATGTTGTTAATAATTATATCCTCTTTAGTCATAAATTTAGCTTTAGTTTTTTGATAAGTAGGGTTTTTGCGTAAGTTCCAATAGAATGGGTGAACTGTAAAATGTGGAGCGTATGTTTTTATGCTGGTGTAGACTAATTTCCTGTTGTTTGTTTAAATACTCTTAAGAAAATAAATAAACATATATTAAAAATAGTTCAAAATAGCTGAGCAAAAGAAAAAACCAAAAATATATATATATTCAAAGAATATAAGGGAAAAATACCAAAATAAGGAAATAATCAAAAGGAAAAAAAATAAAAATGGCTTAAAATCGTGGTAATATCTTAAGAAAAAAAGGAAAATATTTTTGTCTTCATAATAATGTATTGCTTATAATCAATTATATCTAACAGAGTATGCACAGAATTTGCAATTATTATTTCCGCCAAAATAATTTAACATTTCTATTAGTTGATATGAATCTTTTATAAATACAATTTTAAATTGCTTTTTATAATAGACATTTAACTAAAAGAGTTATTAAGTTAGTCTTAGTGTTTGTGTTTCTTAGCTTTTGTTTAAAAAACAATGTGCCAACCTTCCCCCTTGTGGACAAACCATTTTCACTATCCGAGAAATGGACTTTAGAATCACTCTGCCGTGTTCACCACACTCCTTGGAGTGGGCCAAATATGGGCTGAATTTTCTTCCCTCGTTTTTGCGTGCATTGGAATAGTTGTCTGCAGGATATCCTTCCGTAATCTTAGCATGTACCACGTGTAAATCATCGAGTTATAAAATTTAAAAACATGAATTAACGAAACGAACAAAACTATGTATTTTACGCTATAAGTTAAATATGTTTATGGGTAAATGGACCATGATGATCTGAAACTGGAAGAAGGGGCGGTAGAGGAGGTGGCATTAATATATTATTTTTAAAACTCTGCGACCAAATTTGTCACAAGATCAAATCTCCTCCCTGCGCAGATGCACGCTTTTCTCCAAGTATCTTTTAGTCTTCGGTTGAATCCCAAACAAAGCCAAGTTATAAATTTGATCGGTTCGTAATAGAGCACGCTTTAACTTGGGGAAAATAAATTGATCTATGGTTTTCGGTCTGTTGTCTGGCGATATACGCACTTGTTCTTTGACTTGGATTCATAGTTCTCCTCTTTTGAAATACATTGGGCCATAGTTAAAAGATTGGGTACAGTATCATCAGATGCCCCTAATATATAATGCACAATTGATAATAAATCTGCAACTGATTTGTGTCTACAACCTTTTGTATGACTCTGTCTGTCCATTTATGTCTGTCTGTTATCGCATCACACTACCCAACGGATTTTAATGAAATCTGAAAGGATGGTAATTTGCCTGTTAAATTGGGATATAGGCCACTTTTTATCCCGATAGTTTACATCTTTCAGTGGGAAAATGGACCATGATGAGGGGGGTAGGGGAGAGATGGCAGCTCTATTTTCCTCTAAAATTCAGCAACCAAATGCTACCCATCTTTCAATGTTGGCATATGATTATATCCATGTCATCTTTCCATGTAGTCTTCGGTTCAATCCTAGACAAGGCCAAGTATTCAGATATGAAATGCATATAGAGTTCACTTTCACCGCTTGCAGGCTTTATTTCTTTTGCTAAAATAAATTAGGAAACGTAAATTATGATGCTAAAGATGGAGCAACGGTGGGCTGATCGATACTATGCTACGGGTCTGTTTTCATATCAGAAAGGGTGAATGCAACGTATTGGAATTTGAGAAGGGGCCACCAGATACATACAACGTAGAGAAGCTGGTTTGGAATGGAACAGCTTACACTTAATGTGAAAGGCTTTTCATAGTGAGGAGAATTCTTCATTACATTTATGAACCGAAAATCGGAACAGAATGAATATGAATCTGATGATAGTTTTTGTTAATCTTCGGTTTTCACGCAAAAAACACGTTTTACTTCAAATCCAGTTCAGTCACCGTTCGATGCCCAGTCTTCATAAAAACAATGAAGCTTTCTCGAGATCATGCAATTGATTAAAAAGTTCATCTGTATATAATACGAGTAAAATGTTGCTTGCATTCTGCAAGCATGTTGATAACACAAATTTCAAGTCGACATCATATCGAGAGGGTCATCAAAAGTAGAAAAAATTATTGAAAATATTCATAAAATTCGCTGCAATTTCTCCGTCCGGCATCGAACCAGGGTCTTCCTGATGATAATACGTAGAACAACAAAGGATTACCCTCTCTGTGTGTGAAAACTCGAGCATAAATATTGGCTGCAACTGCCTCAAACGACGTCCTACTTTTCCCATATATTCCTTGTGTTAGAATGTTTAATGTGCTCTGACATCGAACCCAGGAACAGCATGGTCTTATCTAATTATTTTTCTTTAAGTCTTAATATACATCTTCCAGCAAAGCAAGAATTTCCTATTATATGGATAAGTACATCAAAATAAATATTTAAAACTACCTCAATGTATTTTAAATGGAGGATATATTTACCTCCTGGCTTCGAACCCGGGTCTTTCTGGTAATACTTTCTATGCTGCACAACAGAAGATTGCCATTTTTAACTATCTGTTAAAATTCAAGCAGAAATATTGGCTGCAACTGCCTCAAACGTCGTCCTACTTTTCCCTTATATTAGTTATGTGAAAAATTCAACGTGCTCTGGCATTGAACCCAGGAACAGCATTGTCTTATCTAATTTTTTTCTTAAGCCGAGTTTTATCACCGTGAAAAGTTCATATAATCAAATTATGCTGATTATCTTCTATGGAATTTGCCACTCAAGATCTGCACATTGTACGATATACAATTGTAAATAGTTGTAATATTAATGTTGTATTATTATCTATTGGGTAAGTACTGTAATATTAATGTTATATTATCTATTGTGCATGTGCATATAAAAGTAATTCATCGCCTGCGGGAGGTATTTGGAGGGGTTTCCCTCCCGTCTTTGGGGGAATGCAATCCTTTGTAATTTAGTATTTTACCCTCGGACGCTGCCACCAGACCTGATGGCCTAATCGCAGCGTAATTTGAATAAATATCTCAAATTGTATGCTCTCATTTTCTTCGGGTAACGGGCGGTCAATCTATGGTCCGTATTCTTTAGTATAAGTGGTCACAAAGAACCTGTTCGAGGAGTTGTCCAACAGACTGTGAGGCAGATCCTCTCGCGGTCCATAAATTGAGCTGCTGCTATCGCAACTTCATAATTTACGTTGCAACAAGTTATTTTCGCGGATAATTATAAAAACTAATTGAAACCATCCTTGGTTGTTTGAATCTTAAGATTGCATCCTAATCTTAACAGTATCCCGACGACGTTTCTTCCTCACGAATCACACTTTAGTCCAAATCCTTGCACTGGTTCATGATAGTCGACTCCTCCGTCCAACACGACGGAACTTACAGGATAAAAATAAATAAATTTGGACATGAACCGAAGGAATATTTTGCCAATTATAACTATAAAATCCATATTTATAAAATGTTCAGTAATTTAAACTTGAGACTATCACCCTCCATTCGAATATTAAATTTAAAGCCTGTTCTTTTAGTATAGTATGAATGTATATTCTTACCCTAACGCTCTTCTTAATCTAATCTCTTAAAAGTATAGGATTAATGTAAGAATGTCAGCAGAATTTCGAAAAGTTATGCATTCGACTTCGTTCCGCATTATGAAGATCACAAACGCATAAACTTTCTTTTGCAAATCGCTTTTAGAAACATCCCAAGATAACTCTAATTTTGTTCCTGCTCTTAATTTACCGAGAATCCAACATATGCATCTATCATACATTGTCTCTTTTTCATAAATTCGATCCTACTGTTAATTCTGCATGGACTTAAAATTTTCGAGTATTATAATGGGAGAATGGATTCTATAATAAACTTCGTCGTGGTAAACAGTATCAGTTTTCGTCGTAGTAACGGTAGTATTCCTGACGACAAAGTTTTATAATATATTTATTTTTTAAGCTCTCCTATTTTCGATTCAAGCCTGCGAGGCACAAAAACTTTGTTGTTGTTTTAGTCGTTGCGTTTAGTTAAGGGGCAGCGGAGAAATCCCTCAGACAAAGGATGCGGGCCGCTAAGGCGTATGGAGTTGCTTTTCTTAGAAGTCCACAGCAAATGGTGGAATTGGAAGAAAATGCCACGGAAGAGCATCTTTAAGCAAATACTACAAATTTAACTCAAACGAAAGCGTTTGAAAAAGGAGTGGTACTTGTGCTATGGATTACGCGCCTCAGGGTCATGGGTACGAAGAAAAGATAGAAAATAGACGAAATGACGGGAGAAATAAATTTTGGAGACGTGATTCATATTATCCACTCAAGTGTCGGAGAAAACACGCTTCACGTTTAATTACAAAAGAGAGAACAGTTAAGGTCACGCTTTTGAGAAATGAAATCGACTTTCAAATGAGTCACGGATGAAAATGATTCATCGAATTGCATCAATTGATAAACGAAATCTGCTGCTGGTCCACTGTATGGAATCACGGTATGTTGAGAGGAGGGAATACAGAGCTAAAATCATGGAATGGAGGGAGAAGTTTTCCTATGGTTATCGTGTTCTTCAGGATTCAGGAATGCTGTAATCAATTCGCTGCGCATGGCCAGGATTAGGTTCCGCAACTATCTCCGCCATAATTAAAGAATAGATTTGCCGCCTTAATTTGGATTCGTACCTGTAATTCGAACTACTCGTAGCTTACGTATGCTTGGTCTTGGAGAGCACAGGAAAGGAGGGAAATTTGTTATGGTGCAAAAAGAAGTTTATCAGCAGTCTTAACTTAATTCGTTCACGGATTGTTCTTCCTTGTTTAAGTCATACTCGCTGTTGTAAAATTACTATTAAAAAATCTGATGTGGCCAACACATGACTTTCTCCATATTTATTGAAAACAGAAGCCTATGCCGGTAATTTATAAACAACTCCAGAACAATGAGTGTTACAGGAAAATGTTTCAAACAAACGTTGTAATAAAATACATAACTTTTTTAGAAAGTTGTATATACCTATATTGCATTTTGACAGAGATATTTATGAAAAACTTCCATTTCTGGAGAAACGACTACTTCCGGTCAACTATTATTCAAGAATTACTCCTAAATAATCAGTGTTACGAAAAAGTTTCTTAAAAAAGTTGTATTAAAGTACACTATCTATACATTTTGTTTATAATTGTATACACCTACATTGCATTCTGACCGAGATATTTAAGAAAGAAAAGTTTGTTCCGGATAAACTGCAACTTCCAGTTAAGCGGTATTCATCAAAAACTAATCAACTCTTGGCATTGTTAGGAAAATACTAAATATGAATTTTGGAAATGATCGGATGATTACTTTCTAAGAAGACACACAGACAGACATGTTCGGGAAAATAGCTAAAACATGCTCTATGGGCCCCAAAACATCTATTTCCGTTGGAATCTGGAGGTCGAATTTTTTTGCAAACACAATACTTTCTCTATACTACGTATAGGGAGAGAGTAAAAAGTAGATTCATTACACTTCAAATGAAAGAAGTGTAAATCGTTGATTTCCCATTAAAGTAGATATACTTTCAGGTTTTTCTCGTCCTAAATTTCTTTTTAAACCGAAAGCTCGTCAAGTCATGAATGAAGCCGAGCTTCTAGGCTGATTTGCTGTTTTCCTAAATACCATTTGAAACCACCTAAAGGTAACAAGCGAATCTCCCGTCAAACTGCGCATTCGTGGAGAAGTGCTAATTCATTTCAAGGAGACGACACTCGGCTGAGGGATCTCTATACTTTTTCTACGAAAACTAGCGTAATTTTTAACATTCGAGGTTCTAATTAAATCTAATCTAATGTCGGGAATCGCTCATGCAGACTCCATTCAAACCTAATCTTTATAAAAAGCAGAATCAGACTGACGTCCCTCATTATATCGGAAACAGTTTGTTGTAAAGCCAAGTGAAAATCAAAATTTCCAAAGAGCTTCAGGCTCAGTTGGAAGAAACCCAAGGAAAAGCAGAAGTGTACGTCTCTGTTGAGAGAACATGTATTCCTTGTCCATAGATGATATATTTTTATAAAAATATAAAGAATGGGTGGACTAAATAGACCAGAAAATGGTTAGCTACGAAATCGATGGAGGCTCAAAAATTAAATATTGCTTGCGATTTTATTTATTTTTGATATTGCAGTTAATAAATATTTGTGCATATTTTTGGAAAATAGTAAGTAAAGAGAGGAATGCAACATAGTTATATTCATAGATTTCAACTAGCGTGTAACTAGAGGTTGCTACATAGACAAAAGCTGTACGGCGGAAAGTGACAATCTCGATTTGGCAACCTCGCATCAGCACCTCAAACAAATGAGAAAGAAGTTGTTTACATTGTTTCTGCGCACAGGCAAGGCAATTCATCCGATTTTTCTTATGAAAGCAATTTATATCTATCACAATTTCTTCCTTCTACCGAAATATCGGGTTATAATTACTATTTGAAATTCTGACGGATTTAAGCGTAATTTAAACATGATAGTTCAGGATTTACTTCCTGCTAAACACTGCTTGAGCACGACTCGACCGAATCAGAACCTTAATATTAATTGTTAAAATATAGGGAAGGAATTATGTAATAAATGTGTTGCAGTCGTCAATATTGAAGGGAGCCTGAAATTATATGATCTTGGGTCTCCTCATAACGAATGAAGAGGAATCCGTTTCTAACTTACAGCCACTGCTCTTATCTTAGATTTATTCAAAAAGTTATTCCATTCCATAAATCTTTATCTATTTTCTACGTACTTTCCCTTTGTGTTTAAAAATTTGTCAACGTTTCTACAAGCTTTATTATGCCGAAGTCTTAGAAGTCTGCCGCCTGATAATATAGCCGGTCTTCGACTGCTCTTTTCATCTGTGGCATGTGCAATTTGCACTAAATTGTCTCTAAAAATTTGCAATTTCACAAAGACGTTCTGCTCACATTTGGAAATTCTACCGCTGAAGTTGAAATTTTGAATCGCCCGAATTCACGAATCTTTCCGTCCACGGCGTTGACCAAATCTTC
Organism: Sympetrum striolatum; assembly: GCA_947579665.1. Lineage (NCBI taxonomy): Eukaryota > Metazoa > Arthropoda > Insecta > Odonata > Libellulidae > Sympetrum > Sympetrum striolatum. The sequence continues at coordinate 94,748,373 of OX388345.1, forward strand.
TGTGATCACTGATTACAGAAGATCATCGCATTGGGGATATATAAACCTTATCCGTCGGTGAATTTCTACTGCTGAAACGTTCTTTGTTATAAAAAATTGAGTCACTGAAAGTATTTCGCAGTCGGCGGGCTGATCGATCGTTTTAACTGTTTTGGACCGACTCTTTAATGAGCACGTTCTAACAATTCCAGCGTAAAAGGCGCTTAACGCGGAAGGCACAGTGGGACGAAACTTCGAAATCGCGGCCATAAATCGAAAAAATGAATTTGGGAAACTTTGAACTAAGAGAACGAACCAGGTATAGAAGGAACAACCTTACCCTTCCAGCTTTGAATGCACCTATCATTTCTCTACCCAACCCAATGGTCAAAGTCATCCCTCGTGAAGCGTCGCGCGAGAATGCTGAGCAAAAACACCAATCTTCAAAATTATATATCTCAATAGTGAATGAACCAATTTAAATTCTTCAAAACTTACTCTACTCTTGAATATTAAAAAAAATATTTCTGTATTAGTTGAATCGAAAAGTCATGTTTATCTGTCTAAAATACGGCCGTGTTCGGTACCCTCGCGAAAACGATATGATTTTCGAGACTTCTACTTTCAAATAGACAAAAGTATATTATCGTCGTCTATCGGCCAACTGTCTGAGTTGGGGGCTTTGCGGGGGCTTCCGATAGCTGACAGACTCACCTAAAGTTCCAGCTGGATCCTGCGGGAAAATGTAGTTTTGGCTGTTTGAACGTAATTAAGCATGTGCGAGGCGCGCTGCCCCGCGCGGCAAGATGTTCGGTACATACGAGTACAATAGGGAACTTATACCCGTCTTCGCTTGCATGGGGACTCCGTAAGAAATTAGTGTAGTTATTTTAGATTCATATTGTTTATGATAAATGTTACTCATGATTTGTTTCAACATCGGACTATCTACATTGCGTGGGTGGATATTTTTTCAAGTGCTATTTGTCCAACAAAGTGAAAATCGAAAAATAGCAAGTAAGTACTGAGAAAGAAAAGCGGATTGTACAAGAGTGCAAGAGGGTTTTTCGAAAGGGTACGCAATAGGGAGGTAAACCTCATGTGAAAATGTGCATTTTAATATTTAGAAATGATAATATAAGTTGAATAGATATCAACAGTGAAAACTATTTGTAAATTGCTGCCGTATTTATTTTTTTAATGCTCCGTGAAATTTGAACACTTTTGAAACGGAAGGTTTTCGGCGGGAAGCCGAGTCCTGTTGGCTGTGACGTCATAGGTATTGAAGGCAAGCGGCGCTGCGGTGAAAGCGTGCTGTTTGGCTAGTTGATTCCGTGACAGAGCTGTGTTTTGGGTGATCCTCTCCGATAAATTTTTGCGTTTGGAAGTGTTTTCTTATCTGAAAACTTCATATATATACCGGCAAGCGTCGAATAGAATCATTTCTCCTACTAAAGCCACTTTCTTTCGTACTATTTGGCAGTCGTTGTCCTCCATAAACATGAACAATATAAAATGTAAATTTCCGTAACGCAATCCAAAGCGCATTAATCTATTGACGTAATCTTTTACATTTCTTCAACAGCATCACATAAGCAACCAGCAGAAACTACAGAAAGTATCACTCAAGTAACATAAAAATACCATCGTTCGTTCTTTAGACGTCAGCGCGTATTTGCTTTCAAGCAAAATAAAGGGTCATATTGCAATAATCCTCATATGTAAGACACCAGTCGTACTTTTGACTGAAAATCAGTGGCAATCAATCACTTCAAAATTCGCATTTTTTTAAGTGGCCGCGAATTGGTTAAATATTTTGGCTCATACTAGAATATTGCCTCTGCTTACATGGACGCAGTAACAACAACCGTAGATAAATGCAGTAGAAATATGAAAATAAATATTTCGGGTTGCATCGATAAGTGCCTTGGTCGTACAAAATCCCTATATTCTCGAAAATTGAGTTTTTATTTAAATTCTCCATATTTCTCCGTATGTATTTTTAAAGACGAAAATACATTTTAATATTCAAGTTGCATTAATTTGTTGAAATATCAAATACAATCACAAGAACAGAAATCAAATACCTTATATTGTTTTATTCAGGGTTGAAGTATTTGGCAGGACTGTCACAGAATAATTTTTTGAGATAAAGGCTTTGAATCGAATACACCAATTTTTCCCTGGTCGCGTCCTCGTCTTTCGCAAAGAACAAAAAAGGGAAACAGTATAGACTAATGGAGGAGTCGCAGCCACAAATCCAACTGTTTCTCTCATATATCTGTGGCTTAAACACTCGGCAGTACTGCCTACATCTGTCACTTTGACTCTGAGATAGGTTCAGCAAAGGAATAGGCCTTCCTACTTCTTTTATTGCACATTTTTCTTAAACAGAAATAGAGGAAAAATTAATCCCTTTCATAAATTGTACACTATTCATCATGAAGAGCGAGAAAACTTTTAACAAACAAGTAACGCAGTAGGTTTTCGTACTGAATACGCCGCAAGTAACCTTTCTTTCACTGGAACTGAATATGTACACTGTATACGAAAGAACTCCGTAAATTCATAATATTCACCGAATTGTGGATAGCCATTACATAGCTGCAGACACCAGTGCATAAAATAACATACAAAGTAGGTGAAACGAACGACGTCCAGTGCCAAGATGTTTTCGCGGATGATCCTAAAATAAGATTCCATTATCCCCATTTGCAATGCAAAAAGGAATGTAAATGGCGCTCTGGAATCGAACCAAAGATCATCAGGGAAATGTAAAACAGTGCATATGAAATGTATTTATGATCTCTAATCACATGCTGGGTTTTAAATTTCCATGTCATCGGGAAGATATTCAAAAGAAATCTGAAAAATATCCGCAATGCATTTTAAATAGGAGAATATTTGCCCTGACCTAGCTTCGAACATGGGATAATCTTCGATGGTGTCTTTGTAGTTTTCGTTGAATATGCACGGCTTCCAGCGATTTCTCGAATTTCAACTCTCTAATTTTCCGGGAAATACCTAAAAAGAATTTCCGAAAACCTATGAAGCCATTCTCGCCGGCTGTCGCTGCAACGAAGTGCAGCAATAGGCCCGTATGACGTCAACCGAAGAGTTCCGAAGATACGCTTACTTCGGAGGGCTGCTCAAACGCTCCGAAATTCCAACTTTTCACGCGCTGTTTACGGCCCTAAATTTGAGATTTCGATGTTCTTTCCACTGCCACTGTTCATTTTTCATAGTATTATTTCATTAAAAAAATAAATGGTTTACCTCCCTATTAGGACTAATCGTCGATTTTTCGAAGCATGGATTCGGCAGCACTAATGATGGGAACACAGCTCGGCGCTTTTTCGAAAATTCAAGTTTGTCCGCTATGATAACGGGAGTCAACAAAAAACAATCACACGTTTTTACGTTATTCTGCTGTTTCGAGTGGAAATAAGATTAATCCCGACAAATTTCAAGAATATGATTATTTGTGAAACTTTACCCGTGGCATCATATGCCAACCCCGGTGCATAAACTTCTCATCCATGATCCTCAAATAATAGCTCATGCAATATTAACAATCGGCCAAGCAGCCGAAGACGCTTTTGAAGCTCGGAAGAATGATATCAAAAGTATCCGAGATAACCTATCACGAAAGTGTCCGAGATCCAAAACAACAGAAGATGAAGTCAACTGACTGGCGAGTAACTTTGTGGTAATCCATGACTTCAAACAAAGAAAACAGGAGAAACTTTCTGGATGAAATTCACCCTGATTTTATTAAAAACTTTGCAAAATATCACAGGAACAAAAAAAATAAATCACGAGTAGTTTCGACGCGTGAGCGTCATCTTCAACTTGAAGAATTTCATCCAGAAAGTTTCTCCTGTTTTCTTTGTTTGAAGTCAACAGAAGATGTTTGGAATCGGGTAACATCTGTACATTTGAAGTATCCGAAAATGTTCACGGAAAAAAATGCACATTTTTAGTGAAGTCCCTTACAAAAAATGTTACCACTTGCAGGGGCAACTCGTCCAACAGACACTGCGTTTCGAGCCTACAGAAAAGAGAGAGAGAATATAACGATGGAGACGCAGTATGCTATACAGACCCACGTTGAGCGTTACGAAGGAATTGTTTTCGTTATTGTTATTAAAATCATTTACTTAAATCGACTTTGAGTGGCGTTAACATGGAAGAGTAATATTATACCAAAATGGAGGTCGGAATGCATTGATTTGGTGGTTTAAAAGTGGTTTCTTTGATAGTTTTATTATACACTAGCAGAAGTGACCGTTGATTCTCAACGGGGAAATCCAAATTGATAATTACTCTTAAGATCAAGACTGTACCAAAACTTGCCTCATCATTTTTGGTAGATAGCTAATTCCAGGCTATAATTTTTTCCAAACCAATGAACAAAGTAAATAAAATAATAGTTAAGTCTACAAAGTCACCTAAAGATTTAAACTCATATCCTTTAAATCATTTTTGTCATCATCGAAGAAAGTGTTCATTCAAAGAGTATAAAATATATTCGATGATCATATTAGGGTAAGCAGCACCACCTTTTAGGAGACATTTTCTGAAAGGGAAACATGATTCTCGGAAACGATGATTAAAAACAAATAACAGAAAATTATTCTATTTATATATCACTCAAAACCAACGAAGAACATTCTTTGCAGAAAGTAAGTGCATTATGGAGCTGACTTTTACCCCAATACTAAACAACAGAAGATCACCATCTCTAACTATGTATGGAAACTCAAGACAAAATATTTGCTGCAACTGCATCAAACGACGTCCTACTTTTCACATATATCTCTTATGTGAGAAATTGTAATGTACTCTGTCATCAAACCGAGGAACAGCATAGTCTTATATAATTTTTTTTCTTAAACTGAGTCTTAATATACATATTCTAGCGTAGCATGAACTTCCTATCGTTTCGATAAGTGCATCAAAAAATAATGAAAAACTACCCCAATGTGTTTTATATGGGAGATATATTTACCGCCCGGCATCGAACCCGGGTCTTTCTGGTATAACTTATTATGCAGCACAACAGAAGATCCTCTAACTATGTGTGAAAATTTAAGCAGAAATATTGGGTGCAACTGCCTAAAACGACGTCCTGCTTTTCACATATACTCCTTATGTGAGAAATTTTAATGTGCTCTGGCATCGAACCCAGGAAGACTATGCTGGAAGACTAATGTATACTATGTAGGAGGACTATAAAATTTTTTTTCTTAAACCGTTTTAATATACATCTTCCAGCTAAGAGAGAACTTCCTATCGTTTCGATAAATGCATCAAAAAAAATAATGAAAACTACCCCCATGAATATTAAATGGGAAATGTTTGCATTGTCCTAGCATCGAACCCAGGACATTTTCTGTAAAAGCCATTTATGGTTTCGATAGATAATGTCTATATCAGTAAGCTACTTTAATTTTGATTCTCTTCCTATCCGCGAAGTATTTTTTAGAAATTTCCGAAAATCAAAGCAATACATTTAAATGGGAAAAATCGGGATTTTGGGGTCTTCTGGCATCGAACCCATGACACTGAGGTTCAAAGTCGCCTTTTTCTGGGGGTTTCACGTTAGGGCCTATAAGCTGTAAAAAATTCAAATCAATGACGCTTGTGGTTTAGCCTGTGAATTAGTATCCTATCTGTGTATCAATGCTGTAGGATATCTATTACATAAAATTCCTTCTCCGGATTCATTCATACATATTTAGATACCCAGATAAATGGTATCTGGGCATTCATTTTCCATGTCTTCTTATAGAGTTACGCATGAGCTCGAAATCCAGAATCGCATTGATCGTCATGGGGATGGGTTGTTTACGTGAATATTTTATCGACATTTTGATATCGTACTCTATCAAAATGTGCGCAATTTCGAATCGAAAACGATATTCCACGACCAAAGTAAGAATTCTTATTCTATTTTTCTTCTTCTGGTGCTTGATTCGAATTTCTAGAACCATTATTTCTAATTAAATTTTGCAAAAGAAATTAACCTTGCAACGAAAAAGCTGACCTCTACGTGTATCTCTTATGGAAAGGTTTTGACCCGTCTGGGTCCGAACCGAGGACTTTAGGGAAATAAAAAGTAGTCTATACTCTGAAATTTTCTACATTATTAAAAGTCGACCCTGCGCAAAGTTTTGCGACTCTCGGTTCTCGAGTTTTTAGCGAACATACATACATACATACACACATAACCACACACACACAACCACACACACACACACGCATCCACACTCTATTTTATATTATAGATCAACTATACCACAGTTTACATTTTCGTAATTGATGATTAAAATTTCTGTGGACTCACAACATGACTTGAATCTTGTTGAATTAGTATCGAACTAAGGTGAAGACCGAACACTTGAAATTACACTACATTTTATTATTATTGCTATTATTATTATTAGGGGTCTTTATTGGGCGAGATTGAGACTAAAAAGTCTCCTCTTCCATCTAACCTGTAGTTTAGTTGTTATATTATTATAACTATATTACATGTATCAATGAAACTAAGAGGAAAATAGAAGAAAATGTGAGAAGGGATTGCGGATGTAAAAAAACCTAAGAAAAGCTTAGGAAAAAATATCCGCTGCAGGAAAACACACACAAAGAAGGTGTGAAAAACCTGCGCAAACCTACCGATAGCAAAAAATAAAAGACATTAAAGAAAACAATGTACATAAAACCTGGAAAATTACAAGAAGTGTTAGAGACATATTATCAATACAAATAATGAAAGTTAATAAAAAATGAAATTCAGAGAATACAGTAAGTAAGATACATACACTTGTGATAAAAAATATGACTGAACTAGAGAAAAGGAAAATAAAACACGATCAATCCAAAAATAACGCTCTACAATAATTATATAAGAGAGTTAAAATCATGATTTAGGCATAAACAATAATCTAAAGTAAGTTAATATTATGGAAATACCAAATAGGAAAAAAAAGAAAAGGTTATACTGGTTGTAAACTGTAGTCAGTGGCGGCGCGTGACTAAAAAAATACGGCTTTTGAAGTGAACCCCCTGTTTTTTTAAAGTGGCTGCAAATATGGTTGAATATTGTGGCTTATACTGGAATATTGCCTCTGCCTTCATGGACGCAGGATAATTCACAACAACCGCAGATAAAAGCAGTAGAAATATGAAATAAAAATTTCGGGTTGAGTATATACAATGTGTGACTTTGTTGCATGAAATCCCCACATTCACGAAAATTGACCTTTTTTTTTAATTCTTGCTTCATATTTCTTCGTATGTATTTTTAAAGACCAAAATACCTTTTGACTAAGTTGTATTTATTTGCTGAAAAATAAAATATAATCATAACAAAGTAAATTAATTGCCTCAAATTGTTTTATTCAAGGTTGAAGTATTTCTGATCACCATTTTACCCAAAACTGAAAGATCATGCTTTGTAATTTTTTGAGATGCCTTAAATCGAACACACCTATTTTCCTCCAGGTCGCTTCCACGTCTTTCGCAAAGAGCAAACAGGGGAAACAGTATAGCCTATTGGAAGAATCACAGCCACAAATCTGTTTTTCTCATATATTTTTGCTTAAACACTCGGCAATATCTGTTACTGACTCTGAGATAGGTTCGGCAAAGGAATAGGCCTCCCTACTTCTTTTATTGCACATTTTTCTTCAACAGAAAGAGAGGAAATTTTAATATATTTCAGAAATTGCACAATAGTAATCGTGAAGAGGGAGAAAATCTGTTCACAAACACGTAACGCATTAGGTTTTTGTACTGAATACGCCAAAAGCAACCACAACAACGTAACTGAATATGTAGACTGGATACGAACGAACTCCGTAAATTCACAATATTGCACCGTATCATGAGTAGCCATTACATAGCTTTTAATCTAAAGTTTTACGTCGATATCATACCGGGATGATCCTAAAATAAGATTCTACTATCCCCTTTTGCAATGCATAGAGAATGTAAATGGTGCTCTGGAATCGAACCAAGGATCATCAGGGACAAGTTAAACAGCGTATACGTAATGTATTTATGATATATATTCACATGAGGGGTTTTAAGTTTCCATGTTATCGGGAAGGCATTAAAAAAAAACTGAAAAATCGCCGAAATGCATTTTAAATAGGAGAATATTTACCCTTGCCTAGCGTCGAACCAAGGATAATCTTCGAGGGTGTGTTTGTAGTTTTCGTTGAACATACACGGCTTCCAGCGATCCCTCGAATTTCAACTCTCTAATTTGCCGGAAAGTGCCTAAAACAAATTTCCGAAAATCCTATGAAGCCATTCTCGTCGGCTGTCGCTGCAACGAAGCGCAGCGATCGGCCCATGTTTAAAGGCCGTATGCCCCCTCTTTCCCCTCACCGCTCTTCACCTATAACGCGTCAGCTGAAGGGGTTCACTCTGGGATATGAGCCCCCGCGCGAAGTCAAGCTACTTAGAACACAAAGCGGCAGGAATCGCGACTCAACAAAACAAAAATATCCCCTGTGATTGGTGTCTAGGATATTTGGGTTATTGTAAGAACATTGGTATATAGAAAAATAGGGCAGTAGTTTTCTTAGGGGGTTCAGTGAACCAGTGAACCCAATGGACCCGCCGCCACTGACTGTAGTACCAAAAACGAACAAAATGTTCCAAAGTAAAGAAAGAAGTTTGAAGTGTTGTTCCGTGCAGCATGAAAACATAAGAAAAAACGAACTTGACTTATGGTAAAATGTAAAATGCTATGATGGAGATAATTAGCGTTATTGATTCTCTAGAAGATACGAAAGGCATCTCCTCTTGAAAGTGTGGATAGAACAGGAAGATTTGATTCTGTGCGGAAGGGCGTTCCATAAATTAACAGAGTCACTGCAAAGGATTTATGTAGCATTTCCGTCCTGTGATTTGGAATGAGTAGATTGTTTCTTCCTCTAGTGTTACAATTATGTACCGACCCTAAGCTGAAAATTTATGAAAAGAGGAAATCGGGAGTTAATAATCTCATGACACGGTAAGTTGTTGTTAAGATGTGTAATTTTCGACGAGAAGCGAGCTTGAACCAAGACAATTTCTCAAACGCACCCGAGATATGGTCGAATTTCTTTAAGTTAAAGATAAACCGAACCGATGCATTCTGGGCACGCTGCAATTTGGCTGCTAATTCTTTGACTACGGTGATATTGTTTACCAAGACTTATCCAAAGTGTGGCATGATTAATGAATTTATCAGTTGAGCTTTAATCGAAGGCGTCAGGAAACTTCCTAGGCGTCTAAGAGAATTAATTGAAGAATAAACTTTTTTACACACATTAACGATGTGTTCCGACCACGTAAGATTATTATTAATGATGAAACCCAGATTATTCACTGAGTCGCAGAATGTGATCTGCGAGTTGTATAACGTGAGCTTTGCATCGTTATCTTGATTAAGCCTTCTTATCAACTTGGGTGTCCCAATGACAATGGCTTGCGATTTTGAAGGATTTATTTTCAAAAAAATGTCTTTACTCCAGTTATTAATTTGTTCGAGGTCACGATTTACGTGCTGTATGCATTCATGGAAGCCAGAAATCGTGGTGTCGATGTATATCTGTAAGTCGTCTGCGTATAAATGATGCTTACAATGTTTAATTACTTGAAGACAGTCATTAATAAACAGAGAAAACAATAAGGGGCCAAGGGTTGATCCCTGTGGGAGACCACGATTGATACTTATCCAAGCGGAGGAGGAATCATTCGAGACAACTTTCTGCTTACGGTCATGTAGATAGGAAGAAAACCAACAAATTGAAGATTTTGAGAACCCTATAAAACGCAATTTGGCAAGCATTAACTCCGCATCTACCGAGTCGAAGGTTTTACTAAAATCAAGTAGGATTAAAGCTGTTAATTTGCTTTTATCCATCGATTTACGAATATCATCAGTTATTTTTACTAGGGCTGTTGTGGTGCTATGCGACTTCCGAAAGCCTGATTGTGTACTACTGAGGATCGATTTTTTATTTAAATATTTTATAATTTGCCAATGCGCTAATTTCTCGAGAGCTTTTGATAAAACCGGAAGGAAACTGATAGGTCTAAATTCATCAATATTCAACTTGGAGCTCTTCAAAATTGGTTTAATTAGTGCTATTTTCCATGGTTTTTGAAATTTACGACTAAAAACGATAGGTTGAAAATATTTGTTATAATATGTTGCAATAAAGGATATAGTTTGCTAATGATAGTGATTGGAATACCGTCAGCACCTTCTGCTTTAGATTTGATGCTTATTAAGGTATTGTATACCTCAAGTTGAGTGACCTCCTTAAAAGTAAATTCCGATTGGATGGTAGAGCGGTTAACTTGCCTGTTTAGATTTTTTAATACGCGATCTTTATGGTTCGGATCGATCATTGTTGGAGGAAGGGAAAATTTATGGTTAAGGGAGTCAAGGGAAATATTTCTTAGCGAAGGAGGCTCCTTAGATTTACCAGTTCCCAGATTACGTAAGTTTTTCCACAAAGCAGCGGAAGTTTTATTGCCATTCGATATTGAATAATCATTTTTAATTTTGGCGTTTCTGATGATTTGTTTGGTTTTGTTTCTGTATTTCTTATACTTATTGAAAATAAACTGATCTTTAGTGCGTTTAAATTCTCGGAATATGAAGTCGCGCTTGACCATCATTCTTCTGATGTCATCTGTGAGCCAAGGCGCTCGTGGTTTCGAAATTCTAATTTTTCTAATTGGAGCGTGCTTATCGAGCAAATTTGTCAGTAGGTTATTTAGTATTTCAACTTTAAGATCGATATCATCAGTTAATTCTACCTCATACCAAGGTAAACTATGAGCCTATTCAAACATTTCTGCATCATTTATGTTATTTAAATTACGATGATAGATGTATTTCTGCTTATTTTTCTTAACCTTAAGTGAGTATGACATGAAAAGTAAGTCATGATACGAGATTCCAGGTACTGGAATTTGACCGTGAATTTCAACTCTTTACGGATTAACGGCGGCTATGAGATCAATCCATGTAGACGATTTTTGTGTATTATGTGTGGGTTGTAGTGGAAGAATTGTTAGATTATGGGTATCGAAGGTATTGCGAAGAATTTTACGTCGTAAAAATCTGCGTTAAGATTCGCATTGAAATCACCCGTAATTACTATGCGATCGTAATTGTTACGTAGTTTCGATAATTCTTCGTCGATATCTGCGCCCTGTATTTGGTGGACGGTAGAAGACCCCAAGAAGTATTTTTTTGTGCTCGTTAACTACTTCTAGAAATAAAAATTCTGGTCTCCTACAAAGTTTCGGATTGCTATGAGAAATTATTTTACAACGTAGATCATTTCTTGCAAAAATTGCAACCCCGCCTCCTCTCTTACCAACACGGTCGTTACGATATAAACTGTATCCTTGAATATTTACTGTAGAAGATTGAATGTTTGTGTGAAGCCATGTTTCACTAACGGCAATCGCATGCACTCCTGATTCTGGTATGATTGAACGAAGCTCGTTGAGATGCGGAATTAGGCTTTGCGAATTAAGGTAGATAATTTTGAAGGTGCTCGGGAAAGGTAGAAACTTTTTCTCTAAAATTTCCTTCGTTGAAGGGATGGAATGGGATAAACTATTGTGAGAGATAGCAATGCCAGACGATGATGAGTGTAAAAAGTCAAGGGTATGACGCATTGAATCTCTGTTATTGTCTAAGGGCTCGAAAATTTTTGCTCCTGGATTGAGGACGTGACCTCCGGAGCGGAGAGGGACGGATGTTAAGAAATTAGGGTCTAACTTAGAGGGAGAAAGAATGGAGGGAATTAGTGACGCCTTTTAGGCTGGGAACACATTCACCGGTTTCGCTCGTCCGGTTGGTCATAAAATGGTCGTGCAACCGGGGTAGGGAAAAAGGACGTTGGAGATAAAGATTGAGGATTATAGAAAAAATTAAAATCGTCGCCTCGAAGGGAAAGTCCAAGTTTAGTTTTATTTCCGTGGTTTTCATCGTTTGTTTATTTAGTTAACAACCTTTGTCAAAATTTCAAATAAACTATAACCAAATTACGAGTGAAAATCTTCCTGCCCACCTATTGCAGATTTTATGCTGAAAAGAATCGCTATCAAGCAGGCGTAACAAGGAATAAATAAAATTCCTTCATAATTTTTGTCTTTTTACTTTCTCCATATACGAAGTATGGAGAAAGTATTGTTTTCATGAAAAAATTCGACTTCGAGATTTCAACGGAAATACATGTTTTGGGGCCCCTAGAACACGTTTTGACTATTTTCGGAATGATGTCTGTGTGTGTATGTGTGTGTGTGTATGTGTGTGTGTGTGTATGTGTGTGTGTGTGTATGTGTGTGTGTGTGTATGTGTGTCTGTGCTTGTGGGCACTCTAACTTGAAAACTATTAGCCGTATCAATATCAAACTTCATATGTGGTGTGTGCTGTCAGAGTTGATTAGTTTTTGGAGTAATTCGGTTAACCGGAAGTCGAGCTTCATTCATCAAAGCTCATTTCCGGTTTTCAAAATATCTCCATAAATATGATATATAGGTATATTGTATTACTTATAAAAGTTTTAGATAATGTCTTTTACTATAACTTTTGTATTTAACATATTTTTTATCACCGGTTGATTAGGAGTTATTCGTGAAATACTGATAAAACGGAAGTAGCTGATTATGTACTTTGCGGGCGCTCTAACATGACAATTAATTGTCGGATCAACATTAAATTTCATATATAGCACTGTGGTGTGTGCTGTCAGAGTTGATTAGTTTTTGGAGTAATTCGGTTAACCGGGAGTCGAGCTTCATTCTTCAAAGCTCATTTCCGGTTTTCAAAATATCTCCATAAATATGATATTTAGGTATATACTATTAACAATAATAGTTTTAGAAAATGTAATTTTCTATAACTTTTGTATGAAATATATTTTTTTTAAACTGATTGTTTAGGAGATATTCATGAAATACTGATAAACCGGAAGTTGCCGATTATGTACTTTGTGAGCGCTCTGGGCGCTGTGGGCGAAAGGCCATTTCATCGTTTTTAATCGAGCATGTCCCGAAAAACATTATTTATAATGTTTGTGACGTAATATATAATATGATATAAATTAATCACTTATCTTCCAAGTTTAGAATGAATATAGAGTTTGAAAATACTGTCGTAGATAAATATTTACACCTTATATATGGAGAAAGTCATGTGCAGGCCACATCAGATTTTTTATTTAGGCGACATGTTTCGCTAGTGAGCTAGCTAGTGAGCATCATTAGGCAATATTCTATTACCAATTTTTAGTTATATTGGTAAATCCAAGGAAGGTGCGCAGTTAGAAGTGGATTTAGAAACTAAAAAACTTTGCTGGGGATAGAAAGTAGGGATTTGGAAACCAGCGCAAATCACGGCATTTGTCCACATATTGTTGTTTATCACATATCACTACACTCTGTTCCTTACCTGCCCTAGTTAACAGCAAATTCTTTTCGGAAATAAATTTCTTTACATATTGCTTTATATAATTAATTCTTAAAATATTGCTTCATATGATAAAACGATATATCAGTGAGTGATTGGTGCATTGCCGGTAGTTAAAAGATATAGAATTGGAAGTACGCTTAAATAAGAATTTGTCAAAATGGAGGCGTATAACGAAACCCTCCCTCCCCACCAACAACATCTTATAAACATTCATCGAGGCAACAATGTTTATACCTGGCAACGGCCGCATGTCAAAAAAAAGAATGAACCTTACTTCTCGGTGAATGATAAGTGATGTATGTTTACATTCAACAGTTGCCGATGAAAAAATCATTAATACTGGTTGCTTTAAAAAGTCAAAATAAGCAGGAAAGCAGCAAGGGATGGGGGAAGGCACCCGGCAACAACCGTTCAATGTGAAAGCACTCATTTGACCGACCTGCATTACTACCCACACCCGGCCGTTAATGGTCGTAAATGGTCCATTGAAGTTATATGGCTGTGAGCTTGGAGAGGGCAAGAATTACGAACGGAAATAGAGAATCCTTTAGTGGGAGAGTGATAGGAAAAAGTTTAGGAAAATTACGTAAGGGGTACATGAAAAAATAAGGAAAGGCATCGCAAAATTAAAGTAAGGACACTGACATAAGTTCCTAGAAATTAATCACACCCTGTCTTATACTGATGGTGAGAACTTGGTTAAGTTAGCACAGAGGAAAAATTCAATATCTGGTAAATAGCACGTTGGGGAAATGAGAAAGGAGCTAAGGATAGATTGCACTAAGCACTTCAGTTTCACTTCACTTAGAAAAGAACGTTACTATAACTACGGATAAAATTGCACTGAGTGGAATCTACACTACGGGAACACTAAGATAATCACTTCACAGAAAATAACACTCGAAAACAAAGTAGGGGAAACCTAATGCTCTTTAAAACTAGCACGAATACAGTCTTAAAACTTCCTCTCCCATGGAGGTAAAAAGTGACAGAATATTAGAGGAGGAGAAAGTAAATCGGCCACTACAAGGATGGGTTTAGCTGCTTTAGTTCCCTTGAGGAGGAGATGAATAAACGGCGACCATTGACTCCAAGAATCACAATCTTACCGTCATATGTCCATACGTTCGACTTCCCGAATAAATCCTTTGCCTCTCTGAGCTCTTGTTTTGGTGAGCGACTCCGTGATAACAATCCTTTGAGGAGTCTCTTCGCTCGCCAAACTGTTGCTCGTTCCTGATAGCTAACAAATATCAGAGGGCGACATTTAGAATCGCGTCCAATGCGATGTGCTCTATCTATTAGGTATGGCGGAAATTCAGTTCGTAGACTTAACTAAATTATACGCCACAGAAAGGGAGTTTTCATCCTTACTTTCCGGCACGCCGTGGATAAGGCAGTTCCGGCGACTGTACTGCTCCAGATCTTCTCATCAAGTAAGGAGTAATGGTCCTCCAAGGATGACACGCGGGTGGAGAGTTTCTTCAATTCCATGTTGAATTCCTCCCGCTGCTTCTTGACCTCTTCTTGCACGGAATCAAGGCTCTCGTTACGGGAAGGTCCATCGAGGAGTTGGTTCATTCGAAGTACGCCGTTGTAGTTCTATTGCTGTTACAACTATTATTAAGCGGAAACGCATTGTTGGCAAGAGCTGATTTTATTATTTGTATGCAAAAACTGTTTCGCTCGACTTTCTCGAAAACAAGTTTTGCGTCATCACTCGGCTCAATACTTTTCCCAATCTCTTGAATAAGTCACTTATTTTGAGATCGTCTGGTTTTGCCAAATACCTCGATCGCTCTCTTGTGATTTATTTCTATCCACCTTGAATATTCAGCGGAATCAATTCCATTTATTACTCATTCAATCGATGGAAATTCACTTTTGGATGTTCTCTCTTCGGTCTACCAAACTCCGACATCGGTTACATGAAATCGATTTTGCAAATACCTTATATGTATGCATATTATGTTTTACTTTGAGTCACTAATGGTGTTTTAAGATACATCAATTTCCATTTACAAGCGAAGAACAGTTATACTGCTATATTCTTTGATAAATTTGAGGACCAAACGCTGAGTATCTCTCCTATATTTTTTTACTATTGTAGGAACACGAAATTTGAAAACTGTGATAAAACTCATTATTTCATTCATTAATGTTGAGGACATTTATTGATAGCAAGAAAGAATTCTCGGGAGCATGTATGATTTAAGAACATTTATGAAGGAGAGATAGGTGCGGGATTCAATATTAAAGCAACATTTGTCCCGGTTTAGGCAAAGCAGTATTTAGATTATGTTTGCCGTCGATTCAGCAGAGTGATTGAAGTCACTCTATGCCGTTCAGGAAATTTAGTCAATGATCGCGGATATCAACGGTCTGGTTTTACCATTCCATTATTGCTATTGTAAGCTATCCAAACATCTGTTTGCGTACTACTTATATGTGTTGCCGTTCGCAGACAAACATGAAGATGGCCCAAAATGAGTTTTATATAAATTCATTAAAATATTTCAACCGTCCCAATACCTTATTCCGAATTGTTCAGATTCCGACGATCATGGTTATTGCGATGGAAATCTGAGGACATTTATTTCAAGTTAGCTACGTTTGAATCCTTATACGGCTGATTTTTTGTAACAAACTATGTCGGAATCTTGAGGAAGAAACCTATCTTTTCTTTAGTTTTTTTATCGTTTATTCGATCAATCACAGCTCTTAAGATAAATGAGATTTCTAAAATATGAGCGTCTAGATCCACGTCAAATCTCTGAACGAGATAAGAGATATTGCTTAATCATGAAGCAGTTAAATTCCCTAAAACAATATCCTATTCTGTCAATATTGTCACGTCTCTCATGGCTAATGCATGATTTGTTGTTATCTATGCAACTATCTCACCAAATGATTATACTGATGTTAGGCCTAAATTATAGATGTTATTGGATGACACACCTTTGGCAAATCGCACTCTTTGGAATGGTCAGAGACCAGTAACTGAAGAACTGTATAATAGAAAAGTAGATAAATCGTATTTTATCAACCGGTGACCAGATGAACAGTTATTATGGATTAGGTATTTAACCACAGATGTAATGGGACATCATCGTGTAAATTCTTTGTTGGGTGCCGCAATTGGCTTGACTATTTGCTTTACGCTCGTTACCACTTATTTGAAAAAGCCATCGGACGCATTGGATTACATTGCGATAGAAATACTTTCAACCCTTTGGATTCACTTAATTTTGATTCCTTTGGTCGTTTGTACATCGCATTTCATTCTCTCACGAAAAACGTTCGAGTAAGCGTTATCGACAGTCTCTGATATAGATATGGCGAAGGATAACCGTAGTAGTATTACCGCTTACTTTCAGATGGCCCACATCGCTTCAATCGTTGCACTGTATATTGCAATCGACATCGTGTATTAAAAGGGCATAGGAGACTTTTCGGAAATTATCGCAGATTCGTGCATGTTTTACTGGGAAAACGCCTCCGTAGCATTAAATCACCTTCTGATTCATTTAATGTTGCGATTGAACAAAAAAACAAGAATTCTTAAATGAAGAAATGATTAAATACGCCCAGCACACATTCGAATTGAAAAAACGCGGCGCGCCTCGTGCAACTTTGGATACGCTGGTAGTTTCGTGGGAAAGATTGCTCTCGAAGAAAAGGTCATGGCGTAACTTCCATATAAGTTTGATCGGCGCATTTCTTACTGCCAGGAAAGTGATTGGTCCTCAGCTTTTGGCATATTATGTCAAAACTTAGTTTTCATGACAACAGCAGCGTATGTGTTCTTCGGAGAAGAGGCTGACTATAGCCAAGATACGTTAGCGCTGCAAGCACTAGAAATGGCGTGGTCTGTTGTTCGTTTGATTTCCTTAGTGTGGCTTATCATCGAACGAGTCCAACATCAGGTAAATGATCTTCTTAGCGATTAAAATTATTTTTGTTTAGTTTTAGCTCGATGAATACTACTAATCAACTCCGATTGCTCCTCCATAGATCGTTACAACTGGATTCATCTCTACCAATAACAAGGCCATTGAAATTTAGTTTTCAATTATGGTCAGTGGCGCAGCGAGCCCCCCCCCCTCTTTAGAGTCAAGTCCTATGACTAACTCTGAGCTTTATTTCCTGCTGAAGAGTACTAAACCACAATAATCATGCAAGTCTTAGAGATACACTTCTTGATGAATTCAGCGAACGCCCCGCAGACCCGTAAATATGGCTCCAATTTCAGCTAGGGTGATGTTTTCGGTAGAAGAGCAGGCCTAGAACCAACATCGATATCAATGGGACATTAAGATACGAGTGTTTTGCGCTCTATGTCCAACGCGAGCACTTCTTAAGCCTATCCTTTAGTTAGATGACTCACACCATAAGATAAGATTCCCATGAGAAAAATTCGAAAGTGCTGATTCGTTTACTCATCACAAAAATACAAGGGAACATTCGAGAAGTAATTCGAAACTTACACCCTTAAAACAGAGATTAAGATTACGTTTGAGAGACAAACAGATTGTTAAAACGCTCAGTTAGATCTTCTGCATGTGACTGTTTTGAGGGTGTGAATGCAAAGCTAGGCTCGTGAGTGGTGCTTATGAGAAATTCACTGTGAAAAGTTCGAGGAAGAGTTTTGTTTGGATTTCATAAGGTACATATGGACATCCGAAAATTCTTTCTTAAGTCCGCTATTGGCTCGAGGCCTCTATCGGAAAAACGTGGGCAAAGTTTTTTTTAAGTTAATGGCAATGCGTATTCTATGCAATCACCATTCCATGCAATCACCTTGGGAAATTTGCGCGAACAATAGCATTATATTCCATTTGTACTCAGTGCATTTGGCGATTCATCCTTTGCACCATCGTTCCGCACCAAAGCGCTTATTCTCTCGTGCATTCAAGGTGACGATAGTCGGATTCAAATTCCGAACAATGATAATAAAATCATTTAATTAAATTTAGTGATAAAAACAAAGAAAAATTACAAAGTGCTCACTATCCTTCTTACTCAAAAAATGTACATAAATAGCATTATATTCCATTTTTACTGATAGTGATGTAGTGATATAAGTTCAAAATTGACCTCTCCCTCGAGTTTTCTTCCATCTCCTAATGTAAGTTATCGTTTTAATATGAAATCCTTTTCATCACAATACAATTCCAAACATATAGTTATTCAGTTTTTATAAATATTTAGAATCCAGTCTTGTTTTTCTGTCATGAACTACCTCGAAACAATAAATGTTAATTTTTATGCTATCATCAAACTCCAAAGTATTACTTACAAAAGCATGTACTACGGTAAAGGTAATGGAGTCTCACGCACAGGCCAGGTACGCTTTAGTTGGCCACCGATGATAAAAACACATGATGGGTCATTTTCTACTATAGGTCAGTAATGTAAAATGGTACTTACTAAATTCAGAGAATGATATCGCGATGTTCAATATATTCTTCATTACCGGAAATGTTGGAGTTACAGTTGGTCGGATGAGCGGTAGTGCATTTGGGCTGGGGCGTGGGAGATTCCGGTAGCCCCACCCCCAGTCGGGTCACAGGGTACAGGGGGTGGCTTCGGGGGCAGTTACGCCATCTCCCACCTCCGCCCTGTTTCCGTATATAAGGAGTGGCCAAAGTGTGGAAAAGGGACATTTCAATCACGAGATCGACCGTTTAGTCCTCGTGAGGGGACGTGCGGAACGCCTGGAAGAACTTGGTGGAAGCACCCAGAGCCCTCAGCGGCCGCTCTTTGCCCACGCACCCGCTCATCCGGTCAACTCTAAGGGCGCCCTTTGCTCGGTATATGCCATAGATGAAAAATAAATAGAGTATGAACGTAACTGTTTTGCTATTCATTCCCTCACGGGAACCAGTCGTAGCCAGCACTACGACATTTGGTGTCAGGTGTAAAAATCGGTTGCTCCCAGAATTCGTTTAAACATTTTTTTGTGTAACTTCTCGATTTCACTTGAAATCAATTTTAAACTCGGTTTCCAAATGTTTTGCTTTCAATTAGTCGTTCTCGTCATGGTGTTTTTTTTCTTCTCTTCGCAATTTCTTTGAATCGTCATTTGTCACAATTTATGTATTGGCTCTCGCAACGGTTTAATTTGTCTTTACTTTTCACTATCGTGTGTTCATAATCTGAGAATTCGATTTTCATTGTTTTTCCTCGTTGTTTGACCTGTTTCTTTTGCTGTGTGAATTATCCCATACTTTTCTTTGTGCCATTTCTTCGCTTATTTCGCTGATAGGGCATCTTAATACTTATTCCACGTCGTGTTCTTGAGAGGAGGTAGCCAATAGGAGTGATAGTATTTCGTTTGCCGCTTACCTTTCATATTTGATTATCTTATTTTTGGCGATTTTTTTCTCCTCGTCTTCCGATTACTTGTTAGCACGATGGCGAGATATTTATCCACAAACCCTTTTCTAAATTATTCGGATCCTGATCCGGTTCAACCGCAGTTTCAATCAAGGGAAATTGCTTCCACTATTAATGTTATTGGAGATTCGCAAGCTGCAACTCCTGCATCTCCATTAGGAAATAACGTATATTTCATTCCAACATTCAGCGGTGAGGAGGACACTACGATAGAAAGATTCTTAGAAACCTTGCAAATTACGTCACAGCTCAGTGGATGGAGCGAAGCGCAAACCCTTTGCGTAGCCCGTTTACGCTTAATCGGTACGGCGGCCGATTATATTTTCGCTAACCCCCACGTCATTGAAAGTTATGAGGCATTTTCAGGAAATCTCAGACGCCGATTCGCCTCTAAGGTATCACCGCTTTCCCTTGAGAAGCTCTTTTCGTCGTGCACTCAAAATCATCTGGAAAGTGTAGCCCAATATTCCACGCGCCTCAGAAAAATTGCACGAAAGTTACAGGAAATATACCCCGACTCCACATCGGAAGCAACGCGAGGAATTGTAGAGTCTCGCTTATTGTCGCAATTTTTATTAGGATTACGGGAGGAAATCGGTAGATTTGTTCTGGTTAGGAATCCAAGGGATATACTCGAAGCGGAGGGATTTGCGCTTGAGGCAAACGCCAGAAATTATTCAGCGAAAGGACGCTGTTCAGGCCCTTCAAACCCGCACCCACCTAGCTAGTTATCCGCCACAGCAGAAGTTTAATGCACAATTTTCGCAATGGCATAAAAGGGCGCAAAACAATAATGTCGACGAGTCGCAGCATTACACGCCGCGTGAGTGCTACGCATGTGGAGCGAAGGGACACATGGCTCGCTTTTGCCGTTCGAAAAGACATAACTGTTTCCTGTGTGGAGAGCAGGGTCACTTCGCCAAGGATTGCCCTTTTTCCTTATGCGGCATCTGTAAGGAGTCGGGTCATCGGCCCCGGCACTGCCGCCTAAAACAAACACAAGGAGAAAGGGAAAAGGGAAACGCCTCATCCCCGACCGGGCGGTCGGGGAGGAATTAGCGCTTGCCGTTTCGCCGGTAGCAGGGATGACAATAGGCGTGTCAATTTTTGGGAGCTCTCACGAATTCCTCATCGATACGGGGGCAGCAGTAACCATAGTTCATGAGAGAATTTTGAAAAATAGGAATTTAAAAGTTCCGGACATCTTCTCCGGATTCAAGGACAAAGCTGCATCCCGTTTAGGATTGGCGAGAAAACGTATCCGCGCGACGCGTTAATAATACCTCTCGGCAATACATCGTATGATGGCATCATCGGTTTAGACTTTTTTAAATTTTACCAAAGTAATGTATCACTAAGTCAGGGATTATTGGAGATCAGCCCCAATCACTATGTGAAACTAAAATCAAGTCAATCTAGGGGAGTTGACGTTATTTTTCTCGATCCGATTCCGGAGGGTAAACAGTGGCAGGAGTGCCTCGGGAAAAATGAGAATTGCGTAACTTCATCTGAGCATATGCAATACCAAGAAAAAATGAGTAATCACGTTGGCAATCCGAAGGGGAGTATTGTCAACACAGGGCCCTTATTATGACTTTCTTTCGATAAGTGATATTCGATAGAATTACCGTTATTTTCGATAAATCCGCCATGTTTTGCCAGTTAACGAAAGCGCAGTCGAAAGTGGTATTATGACCTACGTGATATTCGAAACTTATCGAACGAAGCTATCGACTGCTCTGGAGGTGGTGATAGAGACTTTCGTTAGCCAAGGAAGAGTAAAGATGGAGGACGAGATTGTATATGTGATGGTGTACCGCAGAGCCAGAAGGAGAAGAAACCGTTTACGAGCTATTCGGAGGACATTACGGGATGCTAGTAATCCTTTCGAGATACTAGACAGCGATTTCGTACGTTTATATCGTAGATTATATCGTTTATGTAATTACTTCGAACTTTGTCATTGACCAAGATTTATGTTTTTGGTAAATTATTTCATGCTGTACATAGTTCTCAGTTGCATATTAAGTGAAAGAAATACTGTTGCAACCTGGTATAAATACTACATATACTTAATAATTAAGGTTCAACTTCTTTCCTTGAGCAAGGTTTACTGTTTTGTTCATGGTTTTGATTTCTTTAACGGCTCACTTGTGAGCAAGAATTGAATATACGTTGGTTGAATATACATTTTGCACCTTCATCTCGGTACTTCTTTTTTACGACCTTCTTAAACCTATTAGCGATCTGCGGATAGTTGGGTAGGTTAAAAATGAGAACAACATCTTTAAATAAGTGATTTTATTTCCTTACACTGATTACATAAACGCAAGGTGAGCGTGAAAAAACTGCGAAACCTACTCAGAGAAGCTTAAGAAAGTAGAAAAGAAGCAATGGATGATATGTCTAGTAACTTTTGTGTATCTTCAATGAAGTTTACAGCAAGTAGTACAGTAGGAACATAAGAAGTTCCATATCTCTAAGAAACAAACATATGCTTTATATATCTGTATATGCCAAAATAAATTGAGGAAAGCGAGATTAGGATTCAGAAAAGGAAAAGAAACTAAATCTTTTAATACAGTTTATGTACAGTTAAAATCTTTAAAAAGCAAACATGTTCTGTTAGGAATATGGCATCTGATAGTAAAATCGGAAGATACATAAATATTTAAATAGTATCCATGAATTAATAGTGAAGTTCTCCAAGCAGTATGAATATATAAGGAAGATAAAATCTGAGATTCAAACAAGTAAATACATAAATATCTAAGTACTACCACACAATCAAAAGTAAAAATCTACTAGAACTACCCAAAGATAAATAAGATGAAACCTGGTAGTCAAAAGTAAATATATAAATACTTGCAAATATTGAATAGTTAGAATCAGCAGTAACTATAAGAATAGATAAATAAGATGTAACCTCAGAGTGAAGCATGTCAAAACAGAAATATATAAATACTTGCAAATATTGAATAGTTAAAGTCTGCAGTAACTAAGAATAGGTAAATAAGATGTAACCAAAGAGTGAATGAGTGCTGCTGATAATTATTAGAGATAAATTCTCACTTTTAGGTACAATCACATGTGGATGCTTGTGTTCAAATTATCGAACCCCAAAAAGGTGACTATCCTTTGGAATCCCGTTCAACTCTACATAGCTTCACACTAAATTAATTTATGAAACATTAATTCACAGTTAAGTAGGGACATTACACATTAAAACGCAACACTAACCTTATTACGTTATGCTACACAATCATGGCTAAGAAATTAAATGCTATCATTTCACGGCTACTTACACCATATAATTATCTTCGAAAGCATATCTCATTCTCGCAAAACATTCCATGATACATTATTAACTCTGCATACGACTAAAGTTGAAATCTTACAATGGATCATACATACCTCATGTCTTACTAAGTTCAATTTCTTCCGCCAAATGACCTTAAACCTCGATTTCTATGACGACTTCCGGCCAAAAATCCCAAAAATACGGTCAACTTGGCAACGTCGTTCGAACGACTTATCGCAGAAGTTCTTCCGAACGAATGATAGGTAACTTGGTCTCCTAATACCGTTTTTGTGTGAAATTAGTTCCGGAGGCAGGCTTTCGAAGTAAACGTATCACTTATCGAAAGAAAGTCATAATAAGGGCCCAGGTATCCATAGTGATGGTTCGGGTTTGACCGTAACCGCTCTCGGGGAAATAGAGATAGAGGTAGGAGATGATAGCGTTTCGAGGATGGATTTATCGGGTGGAAATGGAGTATTGGGTTGGACCGCAGCCTCTCTGCAGAGAAAGGCAGGCGAAGATAACTTCCCAATTAAGGACTCGTCAGGTTTTGAAGAAGACAATGAAGAAGCAGATTCTCCCCCCTTTGCCGCACGAATAACGCCTGAGACTAACTGCTCGAAGGACATGATATTGATCGAATTTTTAGAGGATTTGCAGAATACCCCGCCGGAGGAAATCGACCAGATAGATTCCTCGAAGGACTTACATGAGGATATGGAGAGATTAAGCCTCATCAAAAGAAATATGCTGCCTAATATTGACAAGCTCAAAGAAAGTAAACTAATTTTCAGACCACTATTAGTAGGGGAAGCCGCGAGACCAACCAAACTCACATTCGCGAGTACCGAAGGAATGGGAGGACAGGTCGCGCCGGAGCAATCACCGTCGGATGCAGGGCGGACACCAATGGAGGATGAGCAGCCACCAAAGAAGACGAAGAGGCCATGGAGAAGAGAAGCAGAACAGCAGCCACAACCCACGAAGCAGGCAAGACGGAGGGCAGAAAGCCGGAAGAAAATAAGGAGGCTAAGAAGAAGCGGTCTCTTCGTCCCCTCGACAGTTCCTGCCTCGGCTGATTCTTACAAGCGGAGAAGAGGAGACAGCCGCAGTAGCTTTTTGTGACCCTTCCCTCGCGAGCAGACATTTTTCAAGTGATTGTGATACGTGTGTGAGGTGAAAGAAGTGAAGTGTTTTTTTATAAGGTTAGTAGTTTTTAGTGATGTGAGAGTGAATGAACGTAGTGAATTTAAAGGACTCTGAGACTATTTATGGAAGAGCCTAGTGGATAATTTGTATGTTTTTATTTTTTTTTGTTGTTTTGCTGTAGATATTTGTTCCTTTGATTAGTTTTTTTTTACTTTTATTTTATTTTTTGTTTTTTTTTGTGCCTTTTTTTGTGTAACATTTGCATTGCGTCCTCTCCTTCCACCCCGTGGTCTAGTTTGCTGACGGGGTGATGTTGGAGTTACAGTTGGTCGGATGAGCGGTAGTGCATTTGGGCTGGGGCTAGAGCGTGGGAGGTTCCGGTAGCCCCACCCCCAGTCGGGTCACAGGGTACAGGGGGTGGCTTCGGGGGCAGTTACGCCATCCTCTAGTTATCATCCCATAGTTCTGAACCACAATTTTTGAATTACTGTATTAAATTACTATACTACGCAACTCAAACACACATACCGGATTTCCATCAAGATCTAACTTATGTCTGGCCTTGTGCCTATTTGTAGTTTTAAATAATAAAGAAATAAATAAATTAATATTTTAGACGGTATTAATCTCGAATTAATTAATTCAAAATTTATCGAAATCGTCGTCAATACATATTGTTAATAGTTAAGTTAACTATCCTTCAACTGAAAATCAATTATGAATGAAAGTACTTTCCGAACGTATCGTAAATTCAAGTCTAACGACTCGTTGGTAGGTTGCAGAGAACACACATACTAAATAAAAGTAAATTTAAGCATCGGCAGAAAGGCAATGTATTCTCCGGCCTTAATATCCTTATTGACTATGAAATCAAAAAATTATGAGCATTCAGACCGCGGTCATTAGCAATCACTCGCAATTAAATAAGGTAAAATCCTAATGCTAAGTTAGAAATCTTGGCCGACAGTTCACATTAAAGACTAAAGACGATTAAAAGAAGATTAAAGACACTAAAGCTTTCTGGTCCTACGTTAGAGAGGTACAGGGAAAGATACAAACAGTGAGCTCGATAAGGGATATCGAAGGTAACATTACTTGCGATTCGAAGAGGAATGCGAACATTCTGAACGAATTTTACCAAAGCGTATTCACATCAGATTGTAACATAGAGATCCTCCCTAAGGTTAATATACTGGATTCCATGCCAAATATAACTTTTACGACAGACGGTACAATTAAAATCTTACGCAAAATTAAGCCAAAAAAGTCGCCAGGGCCAGAAGGCCATCCGGCAAGAGTGCTTAGAGAACTGGCAGAAAGCGTCGCCCCTTATCTCAAAATTATATTTTGCAAATCGATAAATGAAGGTAGGGTCCCACCCGATTGGAAATTAGCTAATATTACTCCTGTTTACAAAAGCGGATTAAAGAAGGACCCAGGAAATTATAGACCCATATCATTAACTTCGCTGTCCGGAAAGGTAATGGAACATATCGTCGTAAGCTTACTCATGGGATTTTAGATAGAAATGGATTCCTCGACGCGAACCAGCATGGTTTTCGAAAGTCCCGATCATGTGAAACCCAACTTACTCTATTTGTACACGATATTTTAAAGTCTGCCAAGAGTAAAAAGCAAGTGGACGCTATTTTCCTCGATTTCAAAAAAGCATTCGATAGAGTATCCCACTATAAACTAATTTACAAACTAAAACTAGCTGGCATTAACAATGAAGTAGTCGACTGGGTTAAGGATTTTCTCTACGAGAGGGAACAACAAGTTGTACTGGATGGCGTTAGCTCAAATAGAGTCAAAGTTACCTCTGGCGTAGCTCAAGGTAGTGTAATTGGACCTCTTCTTTTCCTGATTTATATCAATGGCTTGAGTGGCGAGATAGTTAGCAATGTGAGAATATTTGCGGATGACTTGGTTATATATAGGGAAATAACAAAGGAGGAAGACCGAACATCTCTCTCAAACGATTTAGTCCTCACCCAAAGGTGGTGCGAAAAATAGGAATTAGATGTTAACTTAGGTAAATGCTCCGTAATTAATTTCTTCGAAAAGAAAATATTGCTTCCAAATCACCCGTACAAAATTAACGGAATTGATATCAAAGTAGTAGATTCAGTTGAATATCTCGGGATCAACATTACTAATAACTTAAATTGGAGCACGCATATTCGAAAAATCGGCGGCAAAGCAAGTAAAAGGCTTGGCTTTGTAAAGCGTATTGTCGGTAAATGCGATGAAAAGGTGAGAGAGCGATGTTATTTTACCTTGGTCAGACCCCTTCTGGAATATGCGGCAAGTATATGGGATCTGGCGGATGAAACGTGTACTAGCGAACTCGAGAAAGTGCAGCGTAAAGCGGTTCGTTTTGTTAAGAAATACTACGATAAAAAAGCCCAAAAATGCTCTCAGACGTAGGTTGGGAATCCTTGAAAGAAAGGAGATTGGAAGCTAGGCTGCGATTGCTTAATAAATTCAGGGAAACTACATTTTCGGAAGATACAATAGGAATCATGCAACCCCCCTGCTACCTCGGTCGATCCGATAATGACCATAAGTTAAGAGAAATAGATGCTAGGACGAATAGTTTTAAAATTTAATTCTTTCCGCGAACGATACGCGAAAATAACCGAATAAGGAAGTAGTTTAGATTCAACTGGTGTTTACATCCCCTGCCACACGCCGAAAGGCGGCTTGTAGTGTATTAATGTAGATGTAGTTGTCGTTGAAGGGGGAAGAAGGGGTGTGAAAGGCATACTATGTTTACACATTGTGTTTCAGTATAAGGTGCATTCCAGCGAGGCATGGGTAGATAAGTAAAATATATTATTTTTTTAAATCACCTATTACGTTTTCGAGATATAGGTTCATGAAGTAAATAAATTTCCAGACCCAACTTTTGATAGCAGCATTCCGTACATGATGTACCTAAAAAAATCGATTTTCCGACACTTTTTCAAGATAGATTTTTTCTGGCTTTTAAGATTAAGTCAGTTTGTAAAATTATAATTTAGTCCTTTTCCTTTTAATCCTTTTAATTTTTTGGTGGGCGGAGATCACAGTCTCAGGATTCTAGGAATTTATGGCCTTGGCAAATTCCCAGAATGCATTAAATTATTGCTAGAAAGTTTTGTCTTCTACAATCGCTTCAAAGGCACACGGAATTCCACCCCAGACCAAAATTGGCCTCGTGATCGACCAGTCGTTCGCCTTGTTGGCCACCCCTGAGGTATAGCATACACCGTGGAGGTAGATTTCCGCCGTTACTCAAAAGAAGAACTGACCTTTATTGTCATTATATTTTAAGATTGTATTGAAACGCCTCATATCGGTATTTTGTAATGATTTTATCAACATAGCTTGTCGTCCTTACTTAAAAATGTACAGCTGAGCGCAAGACCTTCACAATAATACAATAAAACTATTAGGAGTGATTTAGGGTCGAAAATATTTTTCTGAAATCAGGAAATGAAAGGGTTAATTATGGGGAGACAAACACTGATTCATTCATATCGCTACCTTCTATCAATAAAAACTTGCCCCTTAATCCCACTGAGTATGGAATCGTTGAATTATGTTGATGTCTAAGTTTGCGTATCAATACGTAATTTTTATATATATTCTCTACCTATCTGGAAGGTATTTTTAAAATTTCCCAAAAGTGAAAGCAATGCTTTAAATGGGAAAAATCGGGACTTTGTGGCCCTCTGGAATCGAACTCATGACACTGAGGTTCAAAATTGCATTTTTTTGGGGGGTTTCACATTAAGGCCTATACGCTGTAAAAATTTCAAGTCAGTAACGCTTGTGGTTTAGCTTGCGAGTTAGTATCCTATCTATATACATGAATGAATCCAGAGAAGCGTCTATATATAATAGATTGTCAATGAATATATTAACTTGTGTCTTACCCATATTATTTTGTATGTTGAACAGTGTAATCAACAATGAGCACAAGATCATAGACCTGCAAATCTTCTGCCGGCTGAGTACTCCTTTAGATGTGTGTAAACTTCCAGGTTTTGTCAGGATTCTTGTAGACTTTATTCTCAATGGTCACGATCAATATTCCCATTCCTTTTACACTACAATTTAAGAATTCCACTTCTGATTCCATATCAATAAATCAATAAGTACTGGGCAATATATGATTTTTCCTTCTTGCAGGGTTGTCATATTATTGTATTTTATGAGTTATTGAAATTGAAGAAACAGAAATAGCGAAATTTACAACTTTTACTGGGAAATAAAATTCATCAAATTGAATTTGAGGTATTAAAAAGATCGGGTACTCCAACTCACCAGTAACCAGAAACAGATTTTCTGTCACAATTATATGCAAAGTTGGCATCTGCATAGCCTTGCAATGTCTTTTCTCCTTCTCCTCTGAGCCCCAAATTAATAGTTCCCTTGAGACACCTGAGAACTCTCTTTAAACCTTTCCATTGTACCTCAGTTGCATTACTCTGGAACTGACTATAGAAGTTAACTGCTGCACAAATGTCTGGTCTGGTTCCCATGCAAGCATACATTAAACACCCTATTAGCTCCCTATATGGTTTAATACCAATAATACATTTCCCTGATATATCTTGACTTGGGTGAATCTCCATTGGGGTCTTAGCTGATGCACAGTTTTCCATTTTAAACCTTTTCAAGATTCCCCTCACATATGCCATCTGGCTTAAAAACATAACACCATTAATTCCTCAAAAATACTTTACATTGCCTAAATCTTTCATCTTAAATTCACACATTAACTTATCCTTAATACTAGACATTATATCAATGTTACTTCCAACCAAAAGAAAATCATCCACATAAAGTAAAATGTATGTTATTTCCACACCACTCTTTAACACATACAAACACCTTTCACTTTTACATTGAATAAAATTCAATTTTCCTCTAACAAAATCATCAAATCTCTTATTCCACTCCATTGGTGCCTGTTCCAAACCATACAATGTTTTCTTAAGTTTTAACACTTTACCTTCCTCAACATTTAAACCCTCAGGCGGCCACATAAAAATTTCCTCACTTAAAATGCCATGCAAAAATGCATTCCTAACATCTAACTGAGAAACAATGAAATTCATTTTGTTAGCAAGACATAATAAAGCTCTCACAGTAGATAAGCAGGCTACTGGAGCATAGGTCTCACTGTAGTCTATACCCTTCTTCTGAGCACAACCCTTTACAACCAACCTAGTCTTTCCACATTCCCATCTCCATCTGGCTTTACAGTAAATACCCACTTACATCTAATTGGCACTTTACCAAAAGGAAGGGAGACAATTTCCCATGTCTCATTCTCATGCAAAGCTTTTAGCTCTTCCTCAGCTGCTGCTCGCCACAATGGTCCATCATCTCTCTCATCCAGCTCTGCAAACTCCTGGGGCATATCATTACTGTAGCTCATAGCATTGAAACAAAGGTTAGATTCCAAAGCATTAGACATAGAGTTCTCTGCAAGTGGTAAAACAAGATCAAATTGTTCTTCCTGTCGGATATTATCCAAAATGTCTACAGCATTGGCTACCATTTCCAATGTTGCATAATCTTCAAGGTACCTTGGTTTTATTTTAATTCTTGTGCTCTTTCGTCTCTCATCAGTTCCTTCCTCGAAATCTTCAAATACTATTTTTCCTCTTGAGAATCATTTTCCCCTCCTGAATCTGGCTCTATAGAGCCTTTCTCACCAATAATTTCATTGGCGTCTTGAGCATCATGATTGAAATCATTAACATCATAATCAAAAATAACCTTTTTCCTCATTCAAACATCTTCAACATTAGAACTACTGTCAATAGGTTTGAGATCTGGCTCTTTCCTTTTACTTTCATCAAAAATACAATCTCTACCTACAATAACCTTCCGGGAAATAGGATCCAACAGACGGTATCCATTTGGACAATAACCTAACAAATAGCATGTTTTGCTACGCTCATCTAGTTTACCAGTTCTGACTTCTTTGGGACAGTGCAAATATACTTTACAACCAAACCCTCGGATTTTATCAAGTGTTTGTCTCTCACCAAACCATTTGTCTGCAGGTAAAACCCCTTCAGATAATGCCTTAGTGGGGCTCCTATTTATTAAGTAAACTGCTGCAATAGCAGCCTCTATCCAAAATGTCTTACTCAAACCACTATCAGGTAACATTCATCGAGCTTTTTCAAAAATAGTTCTGAACATTCTTTCACTAAGCCCATTATTCTCAGGTGTGTATGGGATATTCAATTCCATTTCTATTCCTTTCTCAACAAAGAAACTC
This sequence comes from Sympetrum striolatum, assembly GCA_947579665.1. Taxonomy (NCBI): domain Eukaryota; kingdom Metazoa; phylum Arthropoda; class Insecta; order Odonata; family Libellulidae; genus Sympetrum; species Sympetrum striolatum. The sequence goes on from OX388345.1 coordinate 94,778,992, forward strand.
TTAACCTCATTAGTCACAAACTCCGTCCCATTATCACATCTAAATGTACATATTTTAGTACCAAACCTGCTTGTAACCATGGCTTCATATAATTTCAAATAATACTAAACCTCTGTTTTAGATCCTAGCCCAAAAACAACTGTAAAGTGAGTGTACTCATCAATTAGGCACATCAAATAGCGTTTCCCATTGTAAGACACTGGTGTAATAGGACCAGCTAAATCACTGTGAATGCGCTCTAATGTTCTTTTAGCTCTAGCCCTATCAATACTGTTGTGAGGTAATTTGGTTTGCTTTCCTTTGGCGCAAGTTTCACAAGGACTCTTTGGTTTACCAATATTCTTTACACCAATATTAAACTTCTCCAAATCTTCTAGTCTCTTTTGACTAATATGACTTAGTCTACGATGCCATTTATCAGTATCATCATGAACAACACATGCCCTTCCATTTAATCTTTCCACCAAAATGGGGACTACATAGACATTTCCAACTCTTTTTCCTTCTACAGCAACATTTCCATCTATGCTTACTGTACAGGCACCATTACAAATATTCATGTTGTACCCCTTCTTATCTAATACAGACAAAGAAATCAAATTTAACTCTAATTCTTTGCTGTCAACCAAAAACGCATCATTAAGGATTAGCTTTATGATTTTCCCATTAACCCTTTCGCGCCTAGCGTCGGCTATAGCCGTCGTGAATTTTTCAACGCAAACGAACGAATGTCGGCTCCAGCCGACGGAGAAAAACCTACGCAAAACACCGAATGTCGGCTATTGCCGACGCGAGGGAAGGGAAGTGACCGCTGGGGAAGCAATAATCCAAAGTATGCAGTACGCCCTTGCGACCCAGCTTAGGGAGAGCTCACACCCTTTCCTCGACAATGAGCTCGACCCTTCGCCTCATTAGTAGCCCTCATTGCTGCCTGAATCCGCGGTTTATTTATCATATTTGAAATGATTTTTCCAGGGAATAAGTTTTTGCATACAACAAAATTTTTAACTTAGAAATGAATTATTTGTTTTTCGCCTAGCCTGAGCAAATTTCAAACGTAATTCTAGCGTTAATACTAACGGAGTTTCACTTCGGTACTCTATTTAGTTTGTGTGTACATATATCAATGGTGAAAAATACATAACTGTAGAAAGACTACGTTTAAAGCCCGGATGAAAAAGAAGGATGGGAAATATGATTTTGCAGTTAGTAATCGGAGAAATACTTGATAATATAATATATAATACTTGATAAGTCATAATTTGCAGAAATAATAGATAAAAATTAAATTCGTTAAAAATAACGCCAGAATGTCGTTTAAAATTGTCAAACGCTCAGAATAACATTACGAATTCATTTTAAAGTATATATTTTTGGAGCATACAGCAAAAGATTATTTAAAAAAACCAATGCTAATGTATATAATTTATAGCAGCAACCTGCTGGGAGAGGGGCTGCCGAGGGTTGAAGGGTTGAGCCGAGAAGCCTGGTGAAGGGACGGTGTCCCGCTGTGCGGGGAACCAAAACGGTCGAAAGATATACCTATGCGATTCCTCCTGCCCAGAGAGCTCCGTACACAGATGTAAAAAAAATTTCAAGCAACCCGTATCAGGAGAAGTATTTTCCTTCGAGAGGCTTCGGCGCGAAAGGGTTAACTACCGTTTCAGCCATTAACTCCCCAGTTTCCTTAGCAATTAAAAATGAATTGGACTTGGCAACAAGGATTTTAATGGGTTTATCTAACAATCTCTTATTTGCAACATGAAAACAATCCTGAACAATATGATGTGAAGCCCCAGAATCTAGAATCCAAATATTATTCTTATCCCTAAAATAATTCTTTAAATCATCAACAGAATAATAATAAAACGGCTTTATTCGGGCGAGATTGAGACTAAAAGTATCCTCTTCCATCTAACCCATCATCATACAATACATAAATAATTAATTTAAAGAGATAGTATGAAAAAGATATGAGAAAAATTGTGGATGTAAAAAACCTAAGAAATTCTTAGGAAAAATAAATTTATCCACTGCAGGAAAACACCCACTAAGAAGGGGGGTGTGAAAAACCTGTGCAAACCTACCGATAGTAGTAACTAAAAAGATGGTAAGAAACATGATTACATTTTATAAATACACTATCAATAGGTACATATATAGGATACATCAATAAACATAGCCATGTTGACATTTAAATAAATGCCAACCATTTACATTAGAACATAAAATAATAAGGGTGTACATATTTTAAAGCATAAATACATAGTCAATATTACATAAAACTTAGATATCAACACAACATAGGGATAGAAAACAGGTGAGAAAAGACTTTTATTACTAGAATAAAGAAGAGATAATTTTATTTACAACAGCAATAAATATATGAAAATTGAAGATAAAATATCTCAATTGTACACAATTTTTATATATAATATTAAAATGTTCAATGCATACATATATTATAAAGTCAAAAATATGTAAAAACGTAATTAATATGGTGTCAGTAAAACATTAAATGAAGTATGTAAGTACAAATTGAAAGAAAGTAAAAAACGTAAATTTAAGGAAAAAACAAGGACCAGAAAGACCAGAGACAAGATTTTCATGTTGCAGTGACGTTTGTAGTGAAGGGTTTAAGAGATTTGGAGAGAAGCAGTAGAGAAGAATAGTATGTAATGGTGAGATTCACTGTGCTTTGGCGATTAGATTTACCATAAAATCAGAGGATGAAATTTCTGTGCGTTGCCGCTAAGAGTAGAAATGACCCTTTAAATAGGGAGATCGTTTCCCATGAGATAAGTGCGACATTTACTTTTAAAAGCGTGAGTTGTGATAGAGGACTTAATTTCGAGGGGAAGGATGTTCCAAAGCTTGCTTGCAGTTACGATAAATGAGTTATGAAAAATTTCGGTTCTATGGTGTGGAATGAGTAAGTTGTCGCAACCTCTTGTGTTGCACCTATTGAGAGAAAATAAGTTCACGAATTCCGAAGCAATGTACTCTGTCTTTTGCATAGTTAGAATACTATAAGCAATAGATAGTACATGCAATTTCCTTCGAGATTCTAGCCTTAGCCAGCATAATTTCTTGTATGATTCAGAGACATGATCATACCTTCGTAACTTAAAAATAAATCTTATAGCTAATTCTACGGATAGATCCTGGTACACTACATCTCCATAATCAAAGTGCGGCATGATCAACGAATTTACAAGTTTGGCTTTCAGAGGTGGAGATAAAAAATCTCCTAATCGTCTAAGAGAGTGAAGAGATGAATATACTCTTTTACATATTTGAATTACTTGCTCGGACCATGAGAGGTTTTCGTTTATGATAACACCTAGGTTTGTTACTGAGCCGCCATATGGGATTTTAGATCCATTTAGGATTGGTGTTGGAATGTTGCTTCGATCTAGTGAATTTAATAGTTTTGGGTGACCAATTGGGTGACAGCTTGTGACTTAGACAGATTTATAGTGAGAAAGTTTTTCTTACTCCATTCATGTATTTTAGTTAGGTCATGGTTGATGCGACTACATCTTATACTTGACACTACCACATTCAATGGCATTTAAAATATCACTAGCATTTGGCAAAGCATTCACATAAACACAAAAGTTATACGCCACCATTTTTCCATTGTGATTACCACTTTCCGCATCACTTTCATCATTTTCCACTGCACTATGAGCACTCACATATTTGCTTGCACTATTTTCTCGGACATAATTTTTCTGTTGACTTCCCCAGATGGTTGCACGCCTTGGTTTTCGACATTCCCGACAATAATGCCCCATCAATCCACAATTATGGCACGGTCCGCGATATCCTTCTTGGACATTTGAGTTGTTTTGATTGAATCCTGATCTCCCGTGTTGATTGGCACCACCGCGATGATAGTTCCCCCTTCCTTGGTGTATTCCTGCAGACGCCATCGACGATGCACCATCCTGGACAGATTCTTTCTCACCTCTTCTAGCTTTGATTTTAATTCCTTCTTCTTCCAGTCGTGTTCTCACAAATTCCATGGAAAGATTTTCCACAGCCAAAGTTTCCAACCCAGTAACCACATTGTCAAAATCTTCCGGCATAGACAATAACAATCGGCACACAACACTCACTTCGTCCATTTTTTCACCGGCTGCTCTTAACTCGCGGATCAGCTTATCAAATTTCATACTGTAATCCCTGAAACACTCAGTTTCTGGTTGAAATTTGATGTTCACCAATTTCTTCATTAGCATGAGGAGTGATGCAATACCCTTTTTTTCGAAAGTCTGTTCAAGCTTTTTCCACACTTCGTATGCCGTGTTCTGTTGTTTAACCAGTTCCAGTTGCGAATCACGAATTCTATGAATGATGGCACTTAAACACTTCTTGGATTCACGTTTGAGGTTAATACTGTCCGTAGTCTTTTGCTGGCGTGTTTCAGCATGATCTGTTTCCTCCCATTCAAACGGCTCTAAAAGATCTTTGAGTGGTGTTTCGATTATGTGTAAGAGTTCTTTTTCATCCAAATACATCTTCATTCTATATTTCCAATCATCGAAATTGCGGCCATCAAACATGTACATACGATGGATACCATAGAGCTTACTGGAGGGGGCATTAGCTCTCAGAGGTGAAGCCAGGCGTAACGGTATCCTTGCGCATTTAGACATATTGTGCAGCCCAGCTTCGTGGATTTGCCATAAGGCTACGTGTTAAGAAAATATCAAGTTCTCCTGAAACCAGTGGTAACAGAGGTCATATAAATGTACGTAAATACTTAATAGTGTGTATGTATTTTTCTGAAAATTATTATCTATATCCGAAAACATGCCGTCAGGTAGATAAATACTATGTTACCTTAGCATTCGTAGATGGTTTGCTGCTCGGCTTACGAGTGCATTAATCGCACAGATAGAAGAATAACAGGTCTTACCTTCCACCGGTAAGTTAAAAAAATGCAAAAAATTGTCATATCAATGTAATATTGCATGAAATGGACGCTGCACCTAATAAATATTGAATCTGTTGCCTACTACGTTGCATGTGTTTCGGGTGCATTATAAAGTGAGTAGTTGATAATAATTTACCAGTCAACCGCAGTAATTATGTTATTTTATCAAATTTACTAGCATGTTCAGCTAATTTGTTATGAAAGTATAATATTACCGTAAGTAAATAATGCGAATGAAATGTTTGCCCTACCACACACCTTTATGATGGCTTGCAGGGTATTATACAGATGTTATGCGGAACCAAGAATGGTTTTATACAATTTCAAAGCTATAATCTTATAGAAATTATGATGAGTAAGATGTGTGGAGTAGTATTTATTTCAACTAGAGGGGAAGAACTTAGGAAAATGTGGCCTTCAGGTGCCTTTATGCTTTGCTATCATCAGTACTCAATGCTTAAAACGGAGAGAAAGCAAGTTTGACGAGGGATTAGTTATTGTAAGTTTGTGAATCACGTTCTTGGTGCAGAAATATTTGCAGGGAAGTGTGTTCATTTTCGTTAAATATTTCATTAATGTTCCTACAATATCTACTTGAAGGGAAAGAAAGTGGTTTTGGTAATAAATTGTCATATCTTGATATCTTTCCCTAACTTATGGCAACATTTTTTTGCATTTTATCTTTCCAAAACTTATGCTTATCTATTAGGAAATATGTAGTTTTTTCTTTACAAGTAGCTATTATGTGTGACGCAACCTTTCTTTTTTCCTTTTTCAGGATGTCCTTGCAAGTTTGCTGTGCCTTTTATTAAGACATTTCCCATAATCATTTGCCATTTACTTTCCTGTGATCAAGCATAAGGAGTGGCAGTTACTGACTGGAACAGTTGTGAATTGCTTTATACTGTTTGCAGATCGGTTTTGCATTTTTGACCTCATTCATGCATTGTATATGTTTACATTTGATATTGACCGGCTAAAGAAAGAGAATCTTGTACTTGAACAATCTTAAAACTGAATTGTATCGTAAATTAATGTTTTTGTAATTTGCAATTGTAATAAATGTTTTTGCTTGAAATTTTTTGTCATTCACCAGCAAAATGTTTCGCCCTTCTTGTGAAGTTAAATTTAGAGGCACGCATTTTGTCGAGTTAACTCTAATACAAACGTGCATTACGTGAGGTAGAACGGCTCTTTTCCAGGGGCTTTGATAGTGAATGTGTAATAATATAAATGGGAAATATAGTTTTTAAGGCAGTTCGGTAATATGTCATAGGTACGCATTTTGTCGAGTTGGGTACGAACGTGCATTACGAGAGGTAGCACGGCTCTTTTCCAAGGTTTGTTAGTGAAAATGGAGTAATATAAGTAGAAAATATAGTCATAGGGTGATTCGGTATTGTGCCATCGATAAAATTATTTTATCTTGGGATTTAGTTAATATTCATATCGTACAGTAGCATTTCTCGGCGAGTTTAACGGTGACAAATTACGTTCGCAGAAGAAACGATGGTTGCATAGAAATCTCTCCAATCCAACTTTAATTTCAGGAATACGGTTCAGAAATTTGAAATTAATGTATTTTTGAATTGAAAGCTGTTATTTTGCCAGTAATATTGAGTCATTACGTTTGACAAAACACCTAATTGTCCATTGATAATCCTGTTCCTGCGGGACACAACGGCTATAATCCAATTAATTAATTAATTTTGGGATATATTACTAGTTAATTTCATCGCACCATCCGCAAAAAATCCCCAAAGGCATTGTTTTAAGAGTAAAGATCAAAAATTAATCGTTGCCCTGTAAGAATCTGTGTTATACCTGGGCTTCACAATATGGCTAAATGCGCAATTATGCCACGCCCCCTTGGCTTCACTCCCCGTCATTGTGGAGCATAGGGGGCGCCCCCTCCAGTAAGCTCTATGATGGATACAGTCTTCCTCCATTTTCCTTCAATCTACTTGACACAACTTCCATTGCGTAATTTAGCGTACTGGGCCCATAACCTATTGAGATTTAACTGTAGATTGGGTAAATTGAAGTTAAACGCACAAGTGAAGTATTGCCGTCTTTAATATCACAACTTGTGTTACGGAAACTTACAAAACAACTTACACATACAACAGATAGCCAAGCACTGACGCCAAGTAAGGCGTGAAAAAGTAACAAAAGAAAAACAAAATAATAACACTATGAGAAATTATAGATGAGGAATTGCCTCTTCAACAATTACTAATGCAAAAGATGTGTAAAATAGAATTAAAACAACATGTGTACTATTATTTTGTAAGCAGAAAAACACTTAAACAGTGGAAAAAGAAAACCAAGTAATGTGCTCCTTATCACAGATAATCTACGAGTTATCTACAACATGTTTTCTGAAAGTAATTACATATTGGTATGAAACTTTGATAATGCCCATTCTTTCAATAAAGGCAATGATAGCATAATGCATTTTGACAGGATTAACAGAAAGAATCACTGAGCTTACCAATTACCACTTGCTAGTCTTACAACATCTGCAATCATAACCATTTAAATGTGTATCAAACTCACCCATCCCCCCAGGTATGTTTTGTTTAAAATTGTAAGTGATGAAGCAGTGAGGATTTTAATATTATTGTACATTTTCTTAACGTGGGTACCCACAATGCACAGATTTCACATACAGTTCCATTTCAGTCACTTAATTTTCCAAAAGCAGTATTAACTTAACTAAAACTTAACAAGAAATTAAGTAATACATCAAAAAAAATATTAACTTTTGCAAAAATTAACTAATAGCATAGGTCATTCATATCCTCCCATAAGACCCTCAATAACTAAAAGGTTTTGTGAAAATTTATCATAAGCATAGATATATTTTTATTGATTCCAATTGCCAAGTATAAGTTCATTTTATTCATTAAATTACTACCATGTCTTCAGTAGTCAAGCAACTTCAAACATTCGTTTGAAGATTCTGAACAATTAGTAGGAGAGTAAAATGGTTAATTTTTCAAATTAATGCAGCAATGATTATGAATAATAAATAATTCTTTACTTTTCCATTTATAAATCCCACATTTGAGCTATCAAAACACATAAGTAAAGAGTAGGATTCAAACTTTTAAAGAACAAAAGTAAAGTTTCATGAAAGAATTTTTATTTTGTAAATAATTTTACATTACAAACAATTTCCTGCAAATGACACATAGATGATTAAAACAAATACAATTAAAAATAATAGAGATTCACTCGAAATTAAAATTGCTTGCCACTTTCCCACCCATTTCAATATCTTCGTAAGTTCCAACCAGCAAGGTATCACAAAGACTTCCTCTGCTAAAGCGCATTTGAAGCTCTTTATAAACCTCTAAAATAATGAATCAATTTGTTAGCGACTAAGAATGAAAGAAATTTTGAAAATATATCAAATTTAACCCTCGAACGCCCAGAGAATTTTTTTCGTATAAATGTATTAATTTTGTGTTATTTCTGTTTGTATTGAATTCATACGATTGAATAAATGTAATTTTTAATGACAAATAATATTGTTTTGTAATAAATAGTGGTTGAGTATACGCAACCGTGTGTGTTCTCCATGCGGGTTCCGGTCAGTGAGCGTCAAACTTAAAATGTAGTTTCTTTTAGTTATCATGTTTCGTAAAAGCCAAATATCAACACAATCATTGAATGCAATTATGAAATAGGTAGTATAGACCATCTGGGCTAAAAATAGCATTCAGTATTGAAATTTTAACCTGTGGAGGTTGAACCTTCACATATAAGATGCAGGGATATTTTTCGAGACATAATTTAGGTAAAAAGGTGCGTCTTATATGCCGTCAAATAAGGTACTTATTTTTTCCGCTAATGTTTTAAATGTATATAAAATAAACAAAAAATTAGTTGTAATGGTACAAAAAACAGTATTTGTAAGAACTGTTCGCAAAGATGTGATACTTCTCAAAACAATATACACATGAACCAACATTGCCCATTCTTCATGATGTTTGATATATTGTTTTAGAAAATTATCCTGCACATTTACGTCTTCTGTTATCACCTTTCACAATTATAAAATGGCCAATCGAATCAAATCGCAGTTCTTCCATAGCGGCTCAATTTCTTACATTCCCGCGTTTTCCTTTTTGGTAAGGCTTGCCATATTTTAAAAGATAATGTTGGACGGTGCTTCTTCTGGACTGCACCTGCGTTAAAGACTTCCCTGAATGCCGCAATGAAACCCATGCATTCTGTACCACAGTATCATTGATCTACGTTAGAGTTTGCCGGTACCATTTTTCCCTCCTGATAGCGATTCGGCAATGCTTATATTTTCATCCATTTTATCAGTTCTTCCCATGAAAATATTGTAGTCTCGATTCATTCGTGGCGGTTGCATTTCAATCCATTTACCAAGTTTTTTGCAGCAGCGTTTCACTTTGTCTGCAACCAATTCACAACGAGTATTACCGCTTTCTTCCCAAAACATTGCCTTATATGGTAATTGGTGATAACTTGAAAGCAAAAGATTGCCAAGATAAACTTTAACCTCATCTTTCTCAATATGTTGGTTTGGCAAGTTCAGGAAGAGCGAATGTTTATTGCTGTCATCCCTTGCAGATGACTGTTTATGGACCTTTAACCTTGTGAGGACGATTTTAAAGGAATGTATCTAAATTTAAATAAGAGTAAACAACATGTGCAACTTTTAATTCATATAAGCTATGAAACATTTTTTTCGGAATAGATTAAATGATTGGATTAGGAGACTAGAAAACATATACTCTAAGATTTTCAAATGATAATTGGAAAGAGAATAGTTGAATTTCATTCTTTGAATTACGGTTAAACATTTAAATGCAAATTATGCTATATTTGTATCTAGACTACAGTTAGACCTGTTCTTAGATCAGTTTAGGTTACTTATCTTATTGTCAGTAACACGATATTCATAATAGTAACAATTAATTACTGCCTTGGAACATATACATGTGTAGGAATTAGCAAAATTGTTGATAAAGGATATGTGAGTATAGGCATTGAGGATTACAATCCCATAATACAGTTTATGATAAATATTAGTAGAATACTAAAAGTATAACAAAAGAACTCATGGGGTCATATCAATTAATTTTTTAAATTATGGAGAATATTATATAATGATGCTAGGTAAAACTAATAAATATGTTAATTCTTTTTGAGTATTGCCAATGAGGAGTTGCTGGGGATTCATGAGACAACTTTTTTGGGATTCCCATTTTCTGCTTATGTGATACACCACACAGGATTTTAATTGTTTGTTACTGTAATGAAAAAGGTTTGCTGGAATAGCTTGCATTACCCCAGAGGATGGTAGTATAGGATAGCTAATAAAGTATTTTTGCATAATAGAGATTTTTCAAGATTCCAGCATTCATTAGAAGAAAGAATATGCAAAATTAAAATGCCTGTGAATATTATCTTCGTCATGGCATTTATTTAGAGAGTTCAGTGTAAATTTCAGAGAATTTGATGCCAAGAAAAGTAACAGAAAGACAGCATAACATACTGAAATCATTTATTTGTATAAGAGGACTTGAAGATTGAGGAGATTTTTTAGAATAAAACTAAAGGTAAACAGTTTTGTAGCAGTTGAGAGCAAAAAAACTATCATAACATCAGTTGAGCATCTCTTTAGTTTTTTTTTGTTTTCATTCATGAACATAATATAAAATAAAATTATTTTGAAATATGGGCCAATTTCCAAAGGTTTGTCCTTGTCCATGTTGGCTTATAATTTTTCTTTTCTCTCTCATAGTGATGTGTAATATGCCACTTTCCTCAGCCTTGTAATGTTCAAATTCTTGTGACTTTTCATTGTTTTGTTTCTGCTTCTTCTATTCTTCATTTTACATTTTGTAAATCAACTCTTTAACCTTGAAGGATATTTCATTATGCCTTTAATTTAAGTCTTATTAAATAAAAATTAATCCAATGTATAGTTTGATGTTATATTCTTGCAAGCAGTATCAGTACTCTACTCATCAGTATCTGGTAGCCCTCATCTATTGGATAGTTGATTTAAAATTTTAAATTTTCAACATCTTAATACTTCTATTCCCTAAAGATTATTAATAACTATGATTAAGTATATAATAATGATGTGGATGAAATATGTGTCTCCCTTTCTTGAAGACCAGTTTCACATAGAAAAGCAAAAAAAACATAAATTTTAATTCTAATTTAAGTAATAAGATAACTAAAAGTTCACTTGTAGATGTGACATTATATCTTAATATGATTATTTAATAGGAAAGTTTTAGGAGAGTATTTTTTCGTTGTAGGCCTGAGCACATAAGTATCCATTGGAAAAAGGTCATCCATTTGCTAGGCATAAAATATTTGCTGTCAATTGTGTTTTATTTTCAGATTAATAAGTTTTTTAAATGAATCAATCATTTCCTCTGTTGGTGTAACCTTTAATATCCTTCCCTAATTAATAGATTATTTGAAAGCTATTACTGAAATTCATATTAAAATATTCTCAGTTTGTTCAACATCCTTCCATTATTCAGTCAAATTTCCAATTAAGCTCATTTATAAACCATTTCATTCCATCTTTAGCTGTCTGTGAATTTCTGTTCTGTATATCTTTATTCTCTTATCTACCTTTCTGCTTTCATTAGTATCCCATCATATCCCATCCTTTCATTTTACCTTCTTCTCTTGCTACTTCTTCACAATCACCCTCAAAGTCAATTGCAATCTTTGTTCACTTCTCCAACATTTGTATGTATATATATTTTTATGTTTAAACCATGCATTCCTTACAGTTTATTTATCATACAAATACCAATTACAGCCTAACCATCAACATTAATGTGTAACTTTGGATATCTGAGGCAATCTAAATAACATTTGTTATAAGTGATGAATCAAGTAGTTTAGCTGCTACCTCTATAATACTTACAAAATTACTTGCATGTAAATAATTATTTGCAAATACTTACCTTCAATATTCCCTGCTAAGGGTGAAGATGGACAAGTCAGCTTAGTCAAAATTTAGACAATTGCTATTGCTAGTATAATTTTATTTTTTCATCTCTGAGTTATTTAAAAGCTGAAATATAAATATCCATATCTTAGAGTAGTTTTTATGGAAATTGCAATAAGTCTCTTTTGTATTGTAATTTAATAAAAAAAAGAGAGCAACTATCAATAAAATAATTGCGGTTATCTGAGCATATTGAGCTTGAAATTTTAAGTCAAACTATTAGTGCCCTATCCAAGACTGTCCATCAGTACAGTTTTAAATTGGATTATAAAGCAAACTGTATATAAACTCATATAAGATGCATTTTTTTATGAAGAAAGTAGGTCAAAAAGCATGGTGTGTGTTATTCGAGTGTTTTCAATGTAATTTATTATGAAAAAAACATTAAAAATATGATAATACGGTCAAATCGTTGATTAAAATCTGAATGGAGAGCATCCAAGTGCTCACAATAAGAAAGTATGTCTTCATCTTTTTTTTCTGAATCTGATAAATTTGGTAAATGGCTGAAGACATACTTTCTTATTGTGAGCACTTGGATGCTCTCCATTCAGATTTTAATCAACGATTTGATGATATTTTGAAAGTGAACACACCTGATTGGATTTTGGATTCTTTATCAAGTGCAAACACAGAAGAATCTCCACAGTTACAAGAAGAACTGATGGAAGTTACTACAAATGTTGAGTTTAAATTCAAAAGTGGCTACCAACAATTCTGGCTGCAAAAGGAGATCCCAACGGCTTATCCTGAAATATGGGCTTGAAATCAAAAGTTCTTAATTGCATTCCGTTCGTCATATTTAGTGGATTTATTTTGGTAACCAATTTATTAACAAAAAATCTGATGTGGCCAGCACATGACTTTCTCCATATATAAAATGTAAATATTTATCTACAACAGTTTTTTCGAACTCTATATTCCTTCTTAACTCGGAAGATGAGTGATTTATTTATATATTATTATCTTTGACGTCACAAACATTATGAATAATGTTTTTTGAGAAATGATCGATGAAAAACGATGAAATTGGCCTTTCGCCCATACAGCCCAGCGCGCCCACAAAGTACATAACCAGCAACTTCCGGTTTATCAGTACCTCCTGAATAACTTCTAAACAATCAGTGATACAAAAATATGTTTCAAACAAATGTTATAGTAAATTATATTTTCTAAAACTTTTCTAAATAGTAGTATAAACCTAAATATTATATTTATGGAGATATTTTGAAAACCGGAAATGAGCTTTGAAGAATGAAGATCAACTTCCGGTCAACCAATTTACTCCAAAAACTAATCAACTCTAACGACACTAACCAAAGTACTACATATGAAATTTAGTGTTGATTCAACGAATGGTTTTCATGTTAGAGTGCCCACAAAGTACATAACAGCTACTTCCGGTTTATCGGTTTTTCTCGAATAACTCCTAATCAACCGGTGATACAAAAATATGTTAAATACAAAAGTTATAGTAAATTACATTTTCTAAAACTTTTATAAGTAATACAATATACGTATATGCCATATTTATGGAGATATTATGAAAACTGGAAATGAGCTTTGATGAATGAAGCTCGACTTCCTGTAAACCGATATATACTCCAAAAACTAATCAACTCTGACAGCACACACCACAGTACTATATATGAAGTTTGGTATTGATACCAACAATAGTTTTTACGTTAGAGCGTCCACAAGCTCAGACACACATTCATACACACACACACACACACACACACACACACACACACATACACACAGACATCATTCCGAAAATGGTTAAAACATGTTCTAGGGACCCCAAAACATGTATTTCCGTTGAAATCTCGAAGTCGAATTTAATCATGAAAACAATACTTTCTCTATACTTCGTATATGGAGAAAGTAAAAAAGAAACTGATTGCAAATAGTCAAGCGTGGTGATTTAAGATTACTGCTGACGAAAATAGAGCCGAGTATTACTAAATTGACTATTCCTTCATATACTTTTTTTCTGCTTAGCTGCTGTTGCCACTATCTGGTGAAGTCACCCTAAGCTCTCCTGAACTTGTGAGGAGGTGCTTCACCAAGGCAACAGCAATGAACACACACAGCCACTCCCTGATCAGATAAGTCCGATTAGCTGGGATTTGAACTCTAGGGTCAGTGATAGCGTAGCTAGAATGCTAACCACCAAGTATGCATAATTTATTCTTTTAGTTTATTGGACATATTTAGCTTTATGTGTAGTGCAGATAACCTTCCTCTAGCATTAGCCTTGACCTATGCTAAAATTTAACTTTTATATGTATTTCCCATACTTAAGATGTTCTCATGTTACTTTCGAGTTGTATAAACCAATTGTACCAATTCCGTAATGTGTATTTTGTTAGGCTAACTTGATAGTATATAGTTAGATGTGTTAATTCTGGAAGTTATTTCTAATTGAATTATGTTAAACATAGATAGCATTTTGTAGGCTATAATTATCTATTATATATAGATGCTTCTCCCGATTCATTCATATGTTCATATAGATAGATAGATAGATAGGATACTATTTCACAGGCTAAACCACATGTGTTATTGACTTGATAATTAGGACGTATTGGCCATAACGTGTAACCACCAGAAAAATTGCGATTTTGAACCTCAGTGTCATGGGTTCGATTCCAGAGGGCCCCAAAGTCCCGATTTTTTCCATTTAAATGCATTGCTTTGATTTTCTGGAATTTTTAGAGAATACTTCCCATATAGATAGAGAATCGAAACTCTAGGAGCCTATATATATGGTCAGGATCTATCAATAGCATTAATGAATTTTACAGTAAATGTTCTGGGTTCGATGCTAGGACGATGCAAAAATCAGACATTGAGGTAGTTTTTCATTATTTATTTTGATGCACTTATCGAAATGATAGGAAGTTCGTGCTTGGCTAGAAGATGTATGGTAAGAATTCCTTTAAGAAAAAAATTCAGGTAAGACTGAACTATTCCTGGATTCGATGCCATAGCATAATAGTATATCTCTCATATGGAATCTAAGGGGAAATTAGGACGTCGTTTGAGGCAGTTGCCCCCAATATTTCTTCTTGAATTTTCACTTATAGTTAGAGATGGTGATCTTCTGTTGTGCTGTGTAGTATGTTTGCCAGGAAGACCCAGGTTCGAACCCAGGTGGTAAATATATCCCCCATTTAAAATACATTGAGGTAGTTTTCATTATTTATTTTGATGCACTTATCGAAATAATAGGAGGTTCTTGCTTGGCTAGAAGATGTATATTCAGAATCGGTTTTAGAAAAAAATTTAGATAACACCGTACTGTTCCTGGGTTCGATGCCAGAGCATAATAACCTTTCTCTAATAAGGAATATAAGGGAAAATTAGGACGTCATTTGAAGCAGTTGCACCCAATATTTCTTCTTGAATTTTTACACATAGTTAGAAATGGTGATCTTCTGTTGTGATACATAGAAATTATTACCAGAAAGACCTGGGTTCGATGCCAGGCAGTAAATATATCCCCCATTTGAAATACATTGAGTTAGTTTCCATTATTGTTTTTGATGCACTTATCAAAAGGATAAGAAGCTTTTTGCTTTGACAGAAGATGTATATTAAGACAGAGTTTAAGAAAAAAATTTAGATAAGACCATGCTGATCCTTAGTTTGATGCCAGAGCACATTACAATTTCTCACGTAAGGAATATATGTGAAAAGTAGCACATTGTTTGAGGTAGTTGCAGCCAATATTTCTTCTTGAATTTACACACATAGTTAGAGATGGTGATGTTTTGTTGTGCTACATAGTAAGTATGACCTGAAAGACCCGCGTTCGATGCCAGATGATTAAAGTGCAGCGAATTTTAAGAATATTTTCAATCCTTTTTTTTTCTTTTGAGGACCGTCCTACTAAGATGCCGGTATGAAATTAATTTTGTTTTTCTGCTTGAAGTATTCAAGCTACATTTTACTCGTATAAAGAATAATTGGCATTTTTGTGAGACTATGATACTTTTAAATAATTGTATGCTTTTCATGTACCATTACATTGAGACTTTAAATAAAAATAAGGATTTTTTCCCCTTATGTTACCCATTTTATCCTCTTATCATTAGCCAGAATTTGTTTTAGATGTTGCACAGTAATTTTTCTATAAAAATATCAAATTGCTGTAAATGAAAATTACTTATGTTTAAGTTAATTTAATTTAATAATCTTTGAACTGTTGGTAGTGATACTTATGTAAAAGAACTAAAATACCCTTTAGAAACCAGTCCATCTCATATACTTCTTGAAATGAGGCACAAAAGAAACAAACACAAAAAATAATGTTTCATGAGTCCCAAACGAAACCTCATTGGCAATACTCAAAAATAATCACCATATTTATTAGCTTTACCAGGCATCGCAATGTAATGTGCTCCATGACTTGAAGAACACAATATATGTGCACAAAATTCCTAATTTTATCATTTTATTGCTTGGAGCTCTGAACTTTTCAGGTGCCCCAGAAAACTAAATTATAAATATTAGTTGTATTTGTAAAGAAATTAAAACTCAAGAAAAAGTAGCTGTTTCAACTAAATACTTCTATTTTAGGCCTCTCATAAATTTGCAAAATAAATTTTTAAAATATACTTAAATTTTAATCATAACTTCTGTCTGAAAAATTACAAAACTTTGTCTTCACAGCTTCCTTCAAGTCAAAGTCTTGTCTTTTTTATCCAGTATCTTCATAAATCAATTGGTATTTTTTAAAAATTACTGTGTACATCATGTTTGTTAAAAGACTTTTTCATTTGCATCTTCTTTTGCCGCGTCTTTACTCGCTGACTTTGCACGTTTTTGAAGGTCTACATCTTTTATTCATCCAGAATTTGTAACTTCAGTTGCATGTACTTCTTCCAATCTTTGTGTCTTGAAGCAAATAGCTTGCGTATCGCCTTTCGTTGTACTTTTTCTAAATCCCGAATATGACATTTCTCAGCGGGGTCCCATACACTACGTGCATACTCAAGGTGAGGCCTAACTAACGCTAAGTAATATCGCTCGCGAACTTTTTCTTCGCTCCCACCGACTAGGACTTCTTTTAACGAAGCTGAGTTTCTTAAGCTCTTTTCCACTTATATTGAGGATGGGTACCCCAAGATAAATTAATCGGGAGAGTTACTCCAATATATTTAACCGATTCGTCTGTCATTATGTTTACCCCACGGAGGCTGTATGAATAAGTTCGCTTGGTTATCGACATTGTTTCTTAATATTCGCTCTTTATTTGAATGTTATTGATATTTTTCGTATGCTTCCCAGCGGCTTTTGATTTACAATGCAAACGCCTCTGTTTTTTTAGTGCTTTCTTGGTCTCTTTATTGTTCCAATATGCTGTGCGGTTTGGGACCCACACGAAGTAGGTTTAGTCTCAGATTTAGAGATGGTCCAGCGTAGAGCAGCCCGATTAGTTTGCGGGGATTTTAGGTTTGATAGCAGCGTTACGGCAATGATAGAGTCCCTCGGTTGGAATTCACTACAGATGAGAAGATCTGAATATCGTCGGAAACTTTTCGAAAAGTTAATTCGTTCAAAATTTATAGACGAAGTAAGTGAAATATTAGTGCCAGTAAGGAGCGAACGAGAGAGGCATCGACGAAGCGTTATAGGGAAGTAATCGCAAGGACGGATAATTACTTTTGGTCGTTTTTTCCCCAGGCTATTAGAGTTGCTAATAGGGATGAATGAATAATGGTGGTGTATTACACCCCCTGCCATACGCCTCTGCCGGCTCGCAGGGTACATATCTAAATCTAAATATGTGTTATACTATAAGACATAATAAAAGATCTTTTTTCTGCGACCCTTCTACCTATGTGTGTATTAAGACATACACATTGTGTTTTTTAATTATGATGAAAAAGTCGACAAATTTAGCATTTCATTTTTCTTTAAATTGTTTGATCCAATAGACCTTATATAATGATTTTACCTGTACAGTTAATTTTTTTGTACTAAATAATTTATTTTTACTTATGGATGAATAATGATATTTGCCTTTTATGTTTTATCTTTAAGCAGTATGAATAAAAAGGTGCTTTAGTCGGTGGAGGTGTTTAAGTGAACGGGAATCAATACATCCGTTATAGGCGTCGAGTGCAGTTGACGAGTGGAAATGCCTTAAGTTGAAAAGAAGTCCCTCCGGTGTTATTAATTTAGACGGAAAGTGACTTATCGATTCCTTAAAACGGAGAGAAGAACTTCTTCTTCCTCCCCCGCAATACTGGTCCCAATTCATCTTCCACCCCCTCGACTGTGGGTAGTCCGGAAGGTCCAAAAGATCACAGATATTGTCACACCGTAAGAGGACCCTCCTCGTGATCACTTCCACGAGAGAGAGCATCTAGCTAACGTCCTTCTCTGAAATCCCACATTCTTCATTTCGACATCTTATTCTGGTTTCCGCTTTTTCTCCCCTATTCTTCGCATTCAGCAGTTTTCGAATGCTTTCCATCGAGAGATTTTTCCTCCCGCATCCCGCTTACTTCAAAGTCACTATCGTATTATTCCCCATAAATGTTCCCTAAGATCCATTTCCACTCTTCAGAATTCGTTTCCCCTGTCCTAAGATTTGCTAAAAATATCAATATCTCCCTTTTCATAAATAGTTTGCGATGGCACTTTACCTTACTCTCCGACTTTAAAGTCTAACGCAGCAATCAATTTTCAGACACTTAGTTACTCGCGTCATAAAAAGTTACGTAAGTGCTCGCGTGGGGTCTTTTAGGACCCCAGACTTAGTTTTTACTTTTAACAATAAAATATCAGGTTATTTTTATTTTTATTTTAATTAAAGAGTTAATACATTTTAATTATAACTTTTAAAAAGAATTTGTTTATGGTAAATAACAAAAAACAAAGTATTTTTACAGTAAACAATTCATTTTCAACAAATCTCCTTACATTCATCCTCACATTCGGCACATTTTGTTATCGTATGCTCTTTGCACAGAAAAACATGACAATCAATACATTTATTGGTGACTTGGTGTCCTTAGTTCTTGGGCGATATTTACGTCTTCCCTTCTAAGTTCCTCTTGATACAGATGTACTCGCAACTTCAGGTTCATGTTCTCTCCGAATGCGTTTTCGGAGATTTTGAATGTACTGATTTTTCGACCTTATCTGCTGGTATTCTTTGATTAATTCCTTTGATAGTAATTTAAAACATTTCGCCTTGTAATTTTATTTGAAACATTATTATTAAATACTATGAGTGCATTACATTCAGAACATTCAAAAAGTGGAAGAAAACAGCTAATGGCCATCTTTTCGTATGAACAAGTGTGACTTATTTACATAAAAATCAGTATCTCACAAACTGAAACTTACTGCAAGGTGAGTTTAAAATGTAGCGATAGGAAAGGTATCAATAGTAAAAAATAAAAATTAAATACATGATAGAGAAACAGAATATTAACTAGATTAAGCTCACTATGTCAATAATTTCCATTAAATTAGTATGAACAGGATTTTGCTAAGTAAAAGCTCGTCGTTTTCAGAAATTTTATAATCAAAGGGAGTTTGAATTAAGATAAATTGCGTCCGTTTTGACATGTTTCGATTATTTGCTACTATTTGAATGTGGAAAGAATTGATTGGAGTCGTCAACTGTACTAAATGGAACAGACCTCGATTTGTTGCGATCGTATTCTCTCCCAGTGCAATGGGAGTGAACTGGAATGTTTAGATTGACAGATAAAATTCTGTGGTGAGAGTCGAAGTGTTCTTTCCTTTAGTCTTGAAGACTGGAAGCTACCGAAAGTTGAGGTCAAGGTATAGGATTTAAACACAAATTTTAGAATTTAAAATATGCCTTTTATTTTCATCATCTTCAATTTTTTTCTTATTTGTTTTTTTTTTCTCCGAAATTGAATTATTTCTATTCTCATTCTGCCTTACTTTTTCGTTCTTCTGGAGGATCACGTTACGCAGGAAACTTGTAACTAAAAACTAGCTCACTTGCAACTCCACGTATTATCAGTAAGTGAATTCGTTCAGTTTAGCATACACTTAAAGATGTAAGATTAAGAGTGAGCACCCAGTAATCTCAAATCAAGGGATACTTCCTTCCGGTTTCAATGCATACAATCATCATCAAGTGTGTTGTGGTTAAGTATTTTTGCACGATGGTTAAGTGTAGATTAATTGTAGAGGAATTTTTCTGCTCGAAATTCGGCCAAACTGGAAGGAAAAAAAACGCTCTGTTGCAAGCATTTCACAATAGCGGACACCCATGCGCATTTTCTTTGCTGCAATCACAAAAATAAATTGCATGTATGCTCTGCAATATTAAACCGTGAATAATAATTATGAATATTCACAGTTACCCCTTAGTTTGATCGCCAAATAAATTGCGTCTTCGTATCTCATTCGAAAAAAGCATAATTAACAATCAATTAAAGCGTATTTAATGCTTGTTATGGATTTTACCTCGGGCTTTAAACCCCAGCTGTTTTGGGTAACAAATTTAATGTTTTTTACATTCCCATTAATTCATAGCGCAAATGTAGCAACCAGAACTGACTCAGTTAATGAATCCTGCTGAACGGGCGGTTTCTTTCCTTATGAATCCCTCTCTAATTAATGTAGGGAACATGTTTCCTTAGCCGTGAGTGCTTGGTACGCAACGCGAAATCTGTGTTTGCTCAGTGTTGGAGCGCAAGACTCGTAAACAAGGTGATTCATAGGCTGCGGTATTGATGCTGCTTCTCTCTTTAGTAGGTGTTCATGGGTTATTTTCGTGAGGCCGATTCTCAGTCTTGTGAGGAGTAATTGGTCCCTCCTGGTGAATTTTAGTGCCGGGTTTGGATCGTACGTGTTTTTCCTCCCTTTATGGATATAGCTCTTCTTGTTTTTCTGGCCCCATTCCTCGTTCCATTTACGATCAACTTGGCGACTCATTATTCTTTGAAATTCATTTGCATTGGCGTAGTTATCTTGATTCGCGTCTCTTATGTCTTTTGCTGTTTTGGCTAACTCTTTAGTATTTGTGAGACCTTCTAGTCGGGAGTCCGCCAGACCAATTGATATTTTTCCTCTATAGTGGAGGCAGAATAGGTTCAACTTATCCTTTTTGGTTTATCAAGCTGAAAATTGGTGGAGATGTTCTTTGAACAGCCAAAAGCGAAATCCCAAAAATCCCAAAAAATCCCAATTGGGCAACATACCTAAATATTTAAACAAAAGTCGCCATCTTGGATTTTCGACCTTGCATCATATTGAACGGTATATCTCCGTATCTAATGGTGATAAAGACACACGGTTTGATTTAAACTACTTACTAAAGTGTAAACTAGACCCATGGTATTTTATATTGAAATAAAAATGAGTAAATATAAAGCTACACACGAAAAACAACTCGTCTTAGGGTAGCTTTAACGGGAAAATCAGATGCTTAGAATTTGTATTTGTAGTTCTTGGGCGTATTTCTTCACTCTGATCTCGAGAGGTACTGGTAGTTTTGGCTGGTGTTCATATATCGTCTCGTTCGCAGGTTTGCTGAGAAGGTCTGATTTTTCGGGCAACTGAGCATTTTTATAGCGTAATTCAAAGTTAGTTTTTTCCGTCGCAGATTCAGAGGGATGGCTTGGGCTTCGCTTAGTATACTGGTAAGTGTACTAGTTATAAAAGCACCTGCGGCGATTCTCATTGCTGTACTGAGTATTGGATTGAGTTTCTTGAGGGTCTCATTCTTTGCCGAAGCGTATATCATGCAGCCGTAATCCAACTTGGATTGGATCAAAGCTTTGAATGAATTGGTGATCGTCTTTTGGTCCCCTATATATATATATATATCTATTATATATAGACGCTTCTCCGGATGTACCTATATATATATACGAGTAAAATGTAGCTTGCATACTGCAAGCAGATCGACAACAATAATTTCATATCGGCATCACATCGGGACAGTCGTCATAAGAAAAAAAAGGATATAATTTTTTCTTAAAATTCGCTGAAAATTCATCATCTGGCATCGAACCCGGGTCTTACTGGTAAAACTACTATGAAACACAATAGAAGATCACCATCTAAAACTATGTGTGAAAATTCAAGCAGAAATATTGGCTACAAATGCCTCAAAAGACGCTCTAATGTTCACGAATGTAAATGGCTCTCGGGACTCGAACCAAGGACGATCTTGGAAATTTAAAAAATGTTTCTGAAAGTTATTCATTATCTCAATCTATATGCCAAATTTCAAGTTTCTATATTATTGGGAAAGGTTTCAAAATAATTCCTTAAAATCGGATCAACTTCTGATTGCAGAGACACCTGGTGTCGAACCCAGGACACATTGATAGCTGTGAATGCATAGTTTGATTTGTTAAGACTTGCTCTTCTATCATGCAAGGTTTGAAGTCGATAGCATGCCGGGAAGTACCTAAAATTTGTTTCCGTTATCTCCGTAAGAAATGCATTGAGGAATTTAAATGTCCCTCTGGGATCGAACCAAGGACCATCAGCAAATATGTAAAATTCGATTATGATATATTTTTATGGTATCTTACATCATACCGAATTTCAAGTTTCTATGCCATCGGAAAAGGGTCCAAAAAAAATCATAAAAATCGCCACAATGCATTTTAAACGGCCGATTTTTGCCCCGACCTAGCATCGAACCAAGGATAATATTCGTAGATGTCTTTATGGTTTCCTTTAGATATGCACGGCATCTAGCGATTCCTTGAATTTCAAATCTCTCTTTTTCCGGGAAGTGCCTCAAAAAAATTTTCGAAAATCCCCGCCATGTATCCTTATGGAGAAAATCCCGACTTTGGGGCCTTCTGGAATCGAACCCATGACACCGAGGTTCAATGTCGGCTTTTTCCTGGAGGTTAAACGTTATGGCCAATATGTCGAAAAAATTTCAAGTCGTTGGCACTTGTGAAACATGGTTAGAATTTTGATCCCTTATTATGTTGTAATTTTGTCTATTAATTGACATAGGTTGGTGATATTCTGTACTTATCTCGAAATAATTTAGAAAAAATTCTTAAAATATTAGACCCATGCAATAGTGATAATTAAAAAAATATTTTTAACTATCCAACTTAATGATTTACTAAAGCGTTTTCAAGAAAAAATAATTAAAACGATCACTACTCGTAAAATAAAATTCAAACGTTAATCCTGATTCTCCCTCTAAATGACAGTTGAAGTTATTCACTAAAACAATCAATTGATATTACCATTAGATATTTCAGATATTCGTGTGGGGTAGCTAAGTTTAAACAAGGAAAGGAATTTCAAATATCTGAGACTTCCATTGCATTATAATATTAAGACCTACTAACTGATTTTGAAATAATTTATTGAGCTATATTTGTGAGTCGAATACCATGATGAGAATATAATAATTCAGCACGAACGAATATCTTCCTTTAATTCCTGAATTACAAACGCAATGCACCGATCTCCCAATGGACTTTGGTTCGAATCCATTTAATAACGTGCATGCATTTTAAGGGGAATACATCAGAGTTTCCTTCGAGGACGTTCCTGATATATCGGCTAAACTTTTACAAACCGTCAGAGGCCTTTGCAAAGTCCATTAGTACTCGTATAAAAAGAGCAGCCACACATGACCTTTTCCAAGGTCGTATGTATAATTTGACTGGACTAGTAAGTTCATATTCAGAATTTTGATTTACATTTACCTCATCATGAAGTAATTTCTCGTTTTAAAGACAGCTGTCCATTAGAGCTATGATGATAACTATGCTTTATATATGATAGCTAGAATGAAATTTAAAAATCCCTCTTAAATGCAGTGTAAATCGATAAATGCAACATTCAATCTGATTCAATCGATTCAATCCATGCAAGATCTGATATCTCGATCACCTCGTCGAGTCTCTTGCAGGAGGAACGAGGACGACAGCTGACAATATTTACAGATCCATTCTCTGTTATTTTAATTATCGATCAGTCGCGTCTCATGCTGATTGGATCCGATCGATCAGAAACTGATGTTTATGCAATAGCTTATTACAATGGTAAGTTTTGAAGCGTAACTTACATTATCGTCATAATTATGGCAAATTTACCCAATTATGATTATTTCTAACCGTATTAGTGCATTTAAAAGCGATTGAATTACATTTTTTCAGTTATTGATGGATAGAAAATCAGACGGTTTCATCTTTCATCGCACGAATTTCACCAATCAAAAGTATTAACTAATGGTAAATCTCCCATGCGGTTTTATCATGTCTTTGTCATCGTTCATATGTTTTGATTACAATTGCATTACTATATATTATTGGGGTCGATGATATTACAATGCTTTTAAGCAAAGCTGCAATTCTCTATGTTGCTTCTTGCTGATTTCATAACCTTGTCGTTGGTACAGATAGTTTTCCCTTTTATCTAAATTTTCTTGTGATAGACGTTTACTTAAATAGATTCTCTTTCCAATGTAGATAATTACTGCTCCAATTTCTTTTTTTTTCTTTCTGCTTTATTTAAAATCTTCGAAAGTGCCCTCTATATATAGAGGTCACAGAAAATTAAATAAGCGATTATAATTGCTTGTTTAATTTTCTTAACCATGACATATTACTTTCTGATTCCTAACATGGCTTTAGAAAAGGCAGATGTACATTATCTGCTGCTTTTCAACTTAGAAAGCATTATTATCACCAGTTTACCAAGGACTTTTTTTTGGTTTATCAAAAGCCTGTAACTGTATCAATCATAGAATTTCCTTCTCTAAACTTGAAAGATTTGGACTTCAGTGTTATTCAGTGAATTTACCTCTCTGCATGACTGAGAGGCATTTGCTATCTTAAATGAAGTTTCTCAGAGGTCAATTTTTATATATATGTGATCCTTAAAAATATTCTCGAAAAACTCCAAACTGGCCATAACTTTCTAATTATGAATTGAGAACGTTGTCATCACAGTAAATTGACTCCTTTTCATAAGTTCTGGAATTACCATGTAAGTGTTTCTTCTCATAGTTTTTATGAGGGAAAGCTAGACCAACCAATGACAGTTTTAGCATATCCTTCTTTGATATAAGGGAATATTTGGTATGAGTTTTATCACGCAGTTCTTAGAAAGAAACTTATAACTAGATGTTTAGTTTATTATGACATAAATCCCTACCATTATTTCAGTATGGACCCTTTGAGTGCCATGCAGCCTAACATCATGCAAAAATTGCCAGGCTATTTTACAGAGAATTGCAGGCTTTTTGAAAAACATCTATTTAACCAATAATATTCTGAATAATTTGCTAAATATTTTAATGGATATAGAAAACATTAAATTTTGTATTATGGAATATCTATTTCAGAAATTAATCAAAAAAATTTATTACAGTAAATTTTTTTACATCAAATAGTTTTGATAAGAGTCGCACAGGTCGACGCCGGCTTTTTAATGAAAATTTTCCAACGTCGCAATTGGCCCTTAAAGGGTTAAATCTCCAAGCATTCTATTAATAAAGCCCTGGAGCTTGGATTCAACAATCGCCTTTATTGCCAGGTAAATTCATTGTTTACTACAAAGAAATTTCACAAAATATTTGTTCATTTTGCCCTAGTTCTCATAATTTTGATTTGAAAACGATATCACATGACCAAAAAAATAATCCTCTTTCAATTTGATTTCTTTTGTTATATATCTTCACTTCATACGACTATTATTTCCAATTTAATTTTGCAACTGAAACAAAGCCTAAAAATGCTAAAAAACAAACTTTACCTGAATTTGTTATGGAGAATATTTGCCCTGACCTAGTGTTGAACCAAGGATAATTATTGCAGCAGTCTGTAAATTTTGTTGGGATAATTGCCTTAAACAAATTTCAGAAAATCCTTGCAATGTATTCTTATGAGAAAAATTGGGATTTTGGGGTCTCCTGGATTCAAATCCATGATACTAAGGTTCAAAAATCTTTTTTTCTCCAAGTTACACACTATGGCCATTGCGTGGTAAAAATGTCAAGTCCGTGACACTTGTGGAACAGAATTTGGAATTGTCTCTGTCCTCAGCTTCTCGTTGTCACATTACCACCTAAGCACATGATGATATCTCTATTCCACGTGTCCATAGGTCTTCTTCTTGGTCTCTTCACATCTCTTGGTATCCAGTTGAGAACTGCAGATGTCTAGCGGTTCTCATTTATTCTCGCAACATGGCCGGCCCACCTCCATTTTAGTGATCTTACCTTATCTATGATGTCTGTAACTCCAGTCATCATTCTCACCCAAGTGTTGCGTTTCCTGTCTCTTCTTGTGATTCCCAGCATACAGCGCTCCATGCTCCTTTGCGTTGTCTGAAGTCTTTGGGTTATTGCAGCATTTAACACCCAAGTTTCACTACCATAGGTCAGGACAGGTAAAATGCATTGGTTGAGGACCTTCCTCTTCAAAACCAATGGCATTCTGACTTCAGAATGTGCAAGTTCATACCAAATGCGCTCTAGCCAACTTTCATTCTTCTGTTTACTTCATTAATCCTGTTTTTCTCTCCTGTTGTTACAAGTTGTCCCAGGTATGTGTACTCTAAGCAGAGGTTTTTCAGTCAGTTTGACTGGTTCTTGCACTGCAAAAGAATTATATGTTACCTTTGTATGACTTGGTATATCCGGAGAAGTGTCAATACATAATAGATAAATAATATCTACAAGTTTTGGAGGGCAATTCTTGCCTAGAGACCATTTTTCTATGTATAAATTAAAACAACACAGAAGTTGTTGCTAGGAATGTTTGCAGCTTAAACCGATCTCTCAATAAATGTACTTTTAATTTTATATCCAATAGGGATGATCATCATCTTACACATACACATTTTAATTTCAACATGCAAGATTGCATTACCAAATTCATAATTACTGATTGACTTTCATTCTTCTCTAAACAGCAGATTCACTCTTCTCCTTCATCCATTGGTTTTCAAATAATCTTGTCAATTAAAAACAATCATTAAATCTAAATGATCTTTATTAAATACCTCACCTTCAAAAATGTAAAATTATCACTTTATTAGGAAAGCAAATGTTAACCCTCGAGCAGTCGCTGTTTACACATTATCATTTGTAACTTTTTTATCTTTCCTTGTAATCATTCTGTATCCCTCAAGTCTTTCTACAATTATGTCCTCTATGTACCACCCGAGTTTCGCATAAATTGGGTTCAATTTACGGTTCAAAAAACTTTTAAAGCTCATGTCGCACTGGCGCACCCCGGGCCCAGGTTTATCTGAGTATTTTACTGCAAATTGGAGTAATATTTTTAGGATAATAAGACCATTTCCGCGTAATAATAAATGAATGTGAACTGTGAAGGTTGGTGCACCACTTTATACATAAGTTATTTCCTGGAAGGTTTCAAGCGTTTAAAAATGTTAAAGCTTGATTTATTCCGTGTATCATTAAAAATATATTAAAAAATAAATGTGATCAATTGATTTTCAAAGCTTAAACTACTGTGTAATTGCTATATATTCTAAATTTATGGAAATCATCTGATATGAAGAAATTATTTAAAAAATGATCACTGGCACATGGAGTGCGCAACTGCACGTGTTATGCTGTGGGGTGTGACTGCTAGAGGATTAAAACCACAGAAACACATGTCCAAATTCAAACATTTGCATAATGTACAAAATTTCCATAGATTACAAGTTATTCACCTCAGTGATCAATAAATTACCACCAATGACTTTTGTGTTTTCATGTTCACATTGAGAAGTCATTAATTCTTGTCTCCCTTTTCACCTGTTTTAAATGTATTGAAATCATTTCTAACGACATGGAAAGCTTCCTCAGTAACATTAATTCTTTAGATATTTTAAATGTTAAAAATTTGACAAAAATGTATGCCTTGCCTTATCTGAAGAGTTTTTTACTGTAACAAATACTGTATTTACTTGAAAATAACACACCCTTTTTTGTCTTTTTTGGGCTCAAAAATCAGGGTATTGGAATCCACGGCACACCGTATTTGTGCACAGTACTACTCATGCACATGTCTCATAGCGCGGGGCTTGCTGCATCTTTGGCTCACCCTAGTTCTTTGTAACTCTTCAAATGTTCCACCATTTTCCTATCAATTTTTCATTGTAAGAGCCTGAAGACTATGGACTAAACTGCCGGCCGATAGTTTTTAATTGAAAGGGAGTTGGCTCACACTTTTTAAATTACCAATATTTTTTATTGGTTAGAGTATTCAGTTACATAAGACTTTGGGCATAGACTGGTATTTTGTATACAGTATTTACCAGTGGCACAGACAGGATTTAGCAATGGGGGTTCCAAGGCTGAGAAAACAAAAAAATGCCTACCTTACAGGGGCTAGTATATTTTATGCCCACTACTTACTACAATATATGTCAATACATAGAAAAATAGAGGAATTAACGTTTAGGTAGCCAACTGATTACACTTTCCAAGATAGCAGTTTACATAAGCGAACGATTGGAAACTTATCATGAGTGTTGTTTGGATTTCTGGTTTTGATACAACCAATATCTATTAAAAATCATTTTTTTCTATGCTGAATTTTTAGAGTTGTAGATATAAACTTCTCAAGTCTTTGAGAGTTATTTCTTCCAAGAGGTTGCCAAGCTTGAGGAGGAAAAAATTAGTTCCAGTTATTTGGAAAGCAATATAAAATATTACAATAATTTTATATTAAAATATATACAATAACATCCACTCATTAGATCCCCCACATTAGCACGCCCATGCTTATTTGAATATCTTTTGTTATTTGACTATATCACCTGCAGATTTTGGAATTTTATTGAAATATCACCTACCAAGAAAATGCCATCAATATTAAAAAATAATGACATGAGGTATATATACAGCTTATCGTACAAGGTTTATATAAGAAACAAAGAGTCATTTATATCATATGAAATTTTCTTGTAGGCTTACAATTAAGACTGACTTCATTATTTATGTATTAGCTAATTATTCAGCTGAATGCGTCACATACCGAACATTAAAAATTCGGCTGCATTCAAAAATTCAATAGACTCTTGATTTTATTTGATATTGTAATTGAACTTGCAGAATTAAAGTCACATACCAAGGTGAAAAAAAATTAAGATGTCAACTTACAATTATTTAGACTAGGTAATAGGTGGTTTAACCAGCAGAGAGCTGATGCAAACCCAGTCCTACGCACTTAGTGTTCAAAGAAAACAAAAATTTTCCATGAATTGATATTTTGAATGGGCATTCTATGACCACGTGGTTGATAGGATAAGTCATGAGATTCGTGGGATTCTATCGCCAGAAAAAAAATTGGCTGCATCGAAAAGGAAGCCAAAGAATTTAAGATACAGTTTTAACAGTTTATCAAATTTATTTCAAGTCATCAAGTTACACTTCCGATAAATATGTGCTTAACTTATGCACACAATACCTTTCAGCTGACTAATTTGCTTCCAAAATGGTATATTATTAATAATATCATCGCAAATTAATTTTTATTGATATCTTGTATTGCTCCAATACTTTTTCAAATGTGTACAGAAATTTGGTCATCGAATAATTTTCGTAAATATACATCAAATTAACTGGCAATAATAAAATGAAGATCAGTATATTTTCTATCATCCTGAGTAATGAAGAGTCTACTGTGCAGACTTTGAATCATCCAGAATGCCTAATAAAAGAACAAATAGCTTTGCAATTGTCGATGAAATCGGTGGTTGAAGGCATCACTTGGTGGAAAGACATTATTAAAAAGAAATAATTAGTACTATCCTAAGAAAATTTATTGTATGACTGGTTTCACAAGTCCTCCATGAAGATGCAAGTTAACTTGTGAAACCGGTCGTACAATAAATTTTCTGTGGATACTACTAAGTATTTCATTTTAATTAAAAATTTGCAATTGTCACTATACTCATCTTGAGATATGCCCTCCGATAACAGCTCTAAAATCAGAAAATCCTAATTTATGCATCTAATAATGGTTAATTCACAAAAGAAAACATATAGCCATTAACTTATTAACGTATTTTTCCCATAGCAGCCTTGAGCTTTTAGCACACTGTGAAAAGAATTTCTGGATGTCCATCTGTACCTTTTGAAATCCAAATTAAACTACCCTTCAAACTGTTCACTATGAATTTCTCAGAAGCACTACTCACGAGCCTAGCTTTGCATTCACACCCTTAAAACAGTCACATGCAAAAGATCTAACTGAGAGTTTTATCAATCTGATTGTCTCTCGAAGGTAATCTTAATCTCTGTTTTCAGGGAGCAAGTTTCGAATTACTTCTCGAATGTTCCCTTGTATTTTTTTGAGGAGTAAACAAATCAGCCCTTTCGAATTTTTCTCATGAGAATCTTATCCTATGGTGTGAGTCCTCTATCTAAAGGATAGGCTTAAAAAGTGCATGCATTGAACATTGCGTGTGAAACACTCGTATCATAGTGCCCCATTGATCTCGATGTTGGTTCTAGACCTACTCTGCTGCCAAAAACATCACCTTAGCTGACATCGGAGCCATATTTATGGGTATGCGAAGCTTTCGCTGAATTTATGAAGCAAACCATAGCTAGCAGTATATCTGTAAGACTTGCATAATTATTGGGGTTCTGTACTATTCAGCAGAAAAAAGTACAGAGCTAGTCATAGGACTTGAGTCTTGGGGGGTGTGAACCCCTAAAACAAATATGGTGCTGTGAATAGTGTGATTGCATGTCTTATTGTTCGATTAAAGATGGCCTGCAGTTAATTGTCTGTCCATTGCACATGTTCAATAATTTTTATGCTTAATTTCCATGAACAGATGACATGCTTTGTCCCTAACAGAAACTGGAAACGACTGTTTTATTGCAAATTGGCTAATTATTAAGGCAGTCTATCATAGAAGCATTTTTTTCAGAAGTGTTCTAACAAGCCATGATATTTTAAAATATTTTAAACTGTATATTTATTTAAAAACATTTTATGCGTCCATTTAACTATTCTATTAGGGATTAATCAAATAATTGAACACATTTCTTTAATTCAATCTGTAGATGTTCATTTCACTCAATCAAATCCAGTTAACCTATGAAGAGTAATTGCCAGTATTAATGGATTTTTGATTCATTAATTTTTATTAAAAGTTTATTGTCTTAAATCATTGGTTCCCAAACTTATTTGGCCTACCGCCCCCTTTCCAGAAAAAATATCACTCAGCACCCCCCTGGATTTTTTTATAATTTTAATAGCAATTAAACAGAAAGATATATGTATTAATGTTTCTACCTTTTTCATAAAATATAGTAAAAAAGGTGTAAATTAGAAACATTGAAGATTGAAATTATGAAAATACTTATAAAACTCTGAATAAGGTAATACAAAAAAAGATAAAAGATTTGAAATAATCTTAATGAGAAGGATGAACCTGTTATGCTGCTACCAATTTAGTAATCCTCGGCTCTATTTTAATCAGCAGTAATCTTAAATCGCCATGATTCACTATTTGCAATCGGTTTCTTACTTAAACTTTTATCCGAAATTTTTTAACTTAAAATATAATAGCAAACAGAGTCAGTTCTTCTAAGTACGAGGTCGAGCATTCACTCGTCGTGGTACTCAGTTGTCCACGATCCGTTGTGATGTGCTCAATCATCGCGCACTAAGTTGCCATTCAACCCTTATCACTTGTGACTGATTTGATTTATGACCAGATTTACCAAACATAACTTACAGTCCCAAGGAAAAATGGACTTGAAAAAAGTCTGACAGGGCTGGGAATTGAACCCAGGATTTGCCTCTATCCTGCAAAGTCACCTCATCCCTTTCCTTATAACTTAGAGTGTTTGTATTTTATTTTCAAATGCTAGTGTGTAAGATTATTATAACCAAGATATTTATATACCAACTGTTAATTTAGTTTGTACTTTTGAAGGATTTTTTGGAGAGTTAAGTTTTATAATTCTCCGAAGTATACTTTTAATTGTTGTACACATGATGTATATATATATATTTTGGGGAAATAGTATAATCAGCTGTAATAGTTGTCAAATATATCCACTTCCATCTGATGTTGTAATGATTTGTATTTCAGAGGTGAATTCATTTATCTATGTTGCATTTGAAGCAGCTTCAAGCACAGTTGTTCAATACTGATATCTGATTTTTCAATGAGTGTAGATGATTTTTAAGCTCCTGGGTGTACTGGAACTCCATAGGAACTAATGTACTTGTGAACATTGAATAAATAATGCAGGCAGATCATATAGCATATTCGATGCTTTATTTTTGGTTGTTATATTTTGTAGAGTTTATTACTTCATTCTTTGTCATTTCTGGAGTTCAAATCTATAATCTGCTAATGAATGCAAAGTTACAGTATTTTGGGGGTGAAGAATTACATTCATTAAAGAACTGTTAGCTGTGGTTAAAAATGTTTGTCTTTGGAGGTCTTTTTTAACATTTCGGCCTATTTTTCAGGATATCAGTCTTAAACATTACTCTCCTGTGAATATTAAATTCTCAATCTATCTTCAGGCAATTTTTCAAACATTTCAAGATTAATAGGCATGGTTAGCCAACTCATACAGAATTTATTATGATGCATTTTATTTATACTGATGCATATTGAATGCAAATTATTTCCCTTCTATTTTAATAATCCTTTGAACATAATGCAGTTATAATTTATGCAGTAATTTCCTGACTTACACGGTTAATTTGTTCCAAAAATGTCTGTGTAAGTCAAAAACCATGTATGTCGATGCATGATATGGAAATTCCTGGAGTGTTAATCAACTTGTCAAATACCACATATTCGTGGCAGTTTCACAGATGTAACATTTTCATAGATAAACAGTAAGAAACATAGAATAAAACAACCACATAATATTAATAAATGCTATTATTTTAATCGCAGCACATAATATGCCACAAAACTAGTAACAGAGATCTAAAAAAATGCTAACAAAATTGTTAACAAGTTTGGGTGGCAGCAAATGAATGGAATAATGACAACATGTAATAATAGTGTGCATCTTCTTACTACTACTTACTCAGTATTACTCTCCATCACAGAACTGTCACACTAGAAACTCCGTTATTAGAAAGCTCTCCTGAATGGACTCACGTCTAATGATCGACTGATGGAAGAGCGATGACAACTATGTGGGAAGGCACCCCTAATTCATATCAAATTTCTTTCTCAGGATATTTTTCATTCACACGCTTCATAACTAATGACTGTAGCATGAGGGAAAGGTCACCCTGGAAATCCAAAACAGCTCTGCTTTCATCACTTATATCCCCTCCCATTAGACGATTTGGTGCCAAGTCTCGAATGAAAGCCAATAAAATGGAAACTCGATTCAAACTGCTGACTAGAGGGATCATCACCAAAAAGAAACAAGATATAAGGCGAAAAGATATAGGAGTCGTGAGGGACAGATGGGATAGGGAAACTCGTGAGACGTCTTCGATTACGAGATATGCTACATGTAAGACAAATATAGAACCATGGCACTCGTTATAACGATACTTCAGAATTTGATCTCTTGTTATAATGGACGAAGCTCCCCATCCTTTTTGCTGAGGGACAGACAACGTCCAAAGAATCACTCACTATAATGCAACTCTCGTTATACGCCATACTCGTTATAATGGACTTCTACTGTGTATCTATCACATTTTAATACAATCCTCATGGCCCTATTCGTAGTATCTGCAATCGCTTTTTTTTGTTTAGCAGTAGCATAGTAGCACAAAAATTATAATGTGGCAATATGAAACAATTATATATAACTTTAGTTGTGTCATTAGAAATGCATTCATTGACCCTAGCCAGGAAGAGTAACTTTTTTGCAATTATCTTACATATATAATTTAAATGTTCCTCTAATTTTAATTTCCTATTTACTATCACTCCTAAATACAGTAAAACCTCGATAACACGTACTCGTTTAACACGATCCTCTCGATAGCATGAACAGTATCACGGTCTCGGCAGGAATGTATAGTGTCTTATGTGGTTTTGTTCGTTTAACATGAATTTCGGTTTAAGTCGAATTTCGAACAGTCTCCTCCATCCCTTGAGTCATACAGTTCGCTTAAGGCAACTGCCTGGCAGAAATAGTTCCATGGTTGGGAGGATAATACTTTGTCTTGTCCCTCGTTTTGAAACAACAACCCAAGAAAATGTAAAGCATCCAATACAATGTAAGACACCCAAGAAAATGCAAGGGACCCAATGAGATAGTGAGACTGGTAGTAAGGAGTGAGTCAAGGAGTAAGTTTGGATGAATTTTCTTAGTCTTCTCGTGCCAACGACAGAGAGTGAGTCTTTACTGAACAACTGTAGCTACAGGAACAAAATATCCTTTTGCAATGAGCAAACGAAAACAAATGTGTATTGATCTTCAATTGAAGCTTAAAATATTAAGTGAGGTGGAACGCGGAGCACAGAAAAAAACTCAGATTGCCCACGATATTGGTATTCAAAAATCTACATTGTCATCGATGTCAAATGATAATAAAAAATCGCGAAAAAATTGAAGAAGCGGCTGCATTAGGAGGTGCTGAGCTGAAAGGAAAGCGCATGTGAGGATCACATTTTAAGGACCTCAAAGAGGAATTAATGGAAAGGTTTAATCACGTCCGAGCAGCAGACGTGCCTATAAGTGGACCCGTTATACAGCAAAAGGCACTGTCCATTACATCCAGCTTGGGAATGAACGACTTTAAATGCTCCAGTGGCTGGCTGTGGCGTTTCCAAAAACGCCATGGAATCTCTTCGCAAGTGATATGTGGGGAAGCAAATAAAGTGAATGAAGGAAGTGTCAATAAGAGGCTGGCTTATTTTAAACATCTTCGATAAAAGTACTCTTTCCCCGAGACGTTTTTAACATGAACAAAACGGGTTATAAACCTCTTGCCAAGCCGCACTCTGAGCATTAAGGGAGAGAAATGCCATAGAGGCAGCCACAGTAAGCAGCGATTGACCATTGTTCTCACTTGCAATTCGGACGGAAGTGAGAAGTTACGAGGGTGGTTGATTGTAAAATCGAAGAGCCCCCAATGCATCAAGCACATCGATCTTTCAAAGCTGCCCTGCGATTACACCCACCACAAGAAAGCATGGATTGGCGGCACTGTGTTTTGTGAATGGCTCATGATTTAGTAGATGTATGGCTGCTCAGAATCATCATGTGTTACTCATGATGGACTACTGCGTTGCCCACAACCTAGAAAAAATGGAGTTAGCTAACGTCAAGGTTTGGTTTTTTCCGCCAAAATCAACCAGTTGTTTGCAGCCATTGGATCAGGGAATCATCGCTCTACTGAAGAGGTATTATCGGACTCATCTGGTACAAGCAGCGATTCTCGCAGCGGAAGGAAGTGATAAATTAAGCTGGTCTGTTTTGGATGCTGTAAGAGCGATTGGAGCAGCTTGGGAATCTGTTTCTACAAAGCATATAAAAATTTGCTTCGATAAGGCTCGGGCCCATAGTGATGTTGATTCTGCTGTAGGACAAAGAGCAGCTACTGAAAAGGACACACCTGATGAATGGGAGCTTTTGCAAACACTTTCGTAGACAAAGGTAAGTATTGTGAGAATATCTCCACAGTTTGAGCGCTGATCATATCTTAAAACGTATCATCTTTAAAACAGTTTTAAATTGAGTTTTTGCTTAAAATTTCCAGGTTGAGTTAACATTTGAAGAATATTTGGTGTTTGACAATGATCTGGCCGTATGTTCCTTTCCTGATGAAGAATTAAACGCGAATAGCGAAGAATCATCCTCGGATGAAAGTGAGGAGGAGTTGTTTGAGCCACCCACCCATGGAGAAGTCACAACGGCTCTAAATGTACTCCAACGATATGCAGCAACGGCAAATGTTTCCAGGACCTTTTCCGATAACTTGACTGAATGAACCATTTGTGCCCTACTCTTCGGCAAAAGAATTTATATGATTTCTTTTAACTTAATAAAAGCTAAAATTTTGACTTTGAAGACTGTTTTTTTTTATTTCTGTAATGCCTGACTGTGATGTAAAATAATAATTTTTTGCCAATTTATTGTAAGTTTATCGCAAATATTAAACGACGGAATATATTTACCTACCAATTGGTAAAGAAAGACTTACTAGAGATTTTTGTGAACGTTACTCATGCGTCAACATCATAATGTCAGTGTATCAGTGAGTACATTTGCACTTTTTTGCCGCAATACGGTTAACACGATTTTTTTCTTAAAGTGAACACCTTTCCCGGTCCCTTGAGATTCGTGTTAGCGAGGGTTTACTGTATTTAATTGAATCAACAAATCTAATGTCACATTTATTTATTTGGACTTTAGAATGACTATTTTTAAAATACTGATATTGGTTCTCATTTCCAAGGAACATTGCCTTTGACTTAGTGATATTAAGTTTCAATTTATTCACTTCAAACCATTCCTTTAATTATATCTAGGTCCTCATTTACCCTAGTTATTATCTCACTAAAATTTGTCCCAGCCAAGTATATAAAAGTATCATCTGCAAATAGATGGTAATGACAATTTTTTTAATTTATACCTAAATAATTTATATATAATATGAACAGCAAAGGTCCTAGGAGACTGCCCTGGGGAATTCCTACCTCTATCTTTCTTTGGGATGAGATGTAGCTATTTAACTTCTTGCCTTCTTTCTATTAAATAATTTTGCATCCATTTGATGACCACCCCATCAAAGCAGTATTTCTGGAGTTTACAGATAAGCCTATTTCTATCTACTGTTTCAAAAGCTCTCTTAAGATCCAAGAAAAAAGTACAGATAATCATTTTATTCTCAAGGAAACCCTTCCATTCATTTAATATGTTCTGTATAGTTGTTTCACAATTATATTTGGTTCTGAAGCCTGATTGATATTATACTAAAAAGTTGTTTTTTCAATATATACTTTAACTTGTTCATATACTATTTTTCTATTGCGTATAATATGTTAATTGGTCCCGATTCTATATTGATAACTATTTCACGAGCTACGACTTAGTGAAATATCTCCTCGGAAGGAATTTTGGTGCAACAGGAATAGTGAGGGAAAATACCTAAAGAATGTCCTCTGAAGTCCTCAAAGGAATATGCAAAGTTAAAGCGAGGATCTTTTGAGGCCAAAAGATCCGTGAAAGACAACATTCTCGTGGTGAAGCGGGTGAACAATACTGTCGTTTCGGTAATGTCCTGATGTCACGGAATTAATCCGATATCTGGGGTTGGGAGATTCTCCAAAAGTGAGAAAAAAAAGACTCCTTGTGCCACGGCCCGCGATTTTTTTAGGGAAATACAATAAATTTATGGGGGACACAGATCGAATGGACTGGTATATTTCTCTTCATCGTGTGGGTGTCAGAGGAAAGAAATGGTGGTGACCCATTTCTACGTGGATGCTTGATGCCATGATGCACAATGCATGGTTGTTGACGAGGAAAACAGGGAAAAGTACAATCCAGTTAGAGTTCCGACGGGCAGTTGTGCAGACTTACCTGGAGAGATTCAAGAATACGCCGAAATCTGTAGGACAGTTACCTGCGTCCATAAGCAGTGAAACTGGAATGATGTATGTAAACTAATCGTGAGATAATATTTTGACATACAACAGACTGAATATGATTACTAACAGCGGGTTTTCTTTCCAGTGTTTCTGATGAAGTAAGGTACGATGGGTACAGCCACTTCATGCAATTCACCACCCAGAGGCAAAGGTGTGCCCATGAAAATTGTACAAGCAGAACACGAACGGAATACGGAAAATGTTACGTAGGTCTATGCATTGGCTGTTTCACAAAATTCCACATTCTGCAGTAATACAGTGAAGCCACAATGGCAAACTATTTATTTACTTTCACTATTTTTGACTTTGAGGATTTCTGTAAAATTTTAATATTTTTTTTAATCTTAGGGCAATAATTTGTTTAAACATATTCTTATGATTTTTATGATATTTCATGTTAAAGATGTAAAAATGAGCGGAAAAATACAAAATAATAAATAATTTGTTCAGCTAGCTGTAAATTTCCGAAAATTCCTTAAACCATCATTTTTATACCCCCAAGCGCCTAGTGGTACCATATGGTACCAGGCTATATCTCCGTAACTAATGATGTTAAAAGAAAAAGGACTGGACAAATTGACTTAGATAGTAATACGTATTAACATACTTGATTATAATTAAATTCGAAGAAATTTTTTTTTCCTGGCGTTACCGGGTTAATGACATGCCCAAAAGTAAATCCAGAACATACTACTGTTTTCATGTGCTAAACAAATGTCGTAGTATAGATGAAAACCTATTTATTTCGTTCATGAAAAAACACACGGTTATCTGTTGGATTTGAAGTTTTAGCTCAAACAGATATTATATTTTTGGCTACCGTAGTAACAATGACTTAAAGTATTTATATATCCGTTATCTTTTCAGGTATGGAACTTCAAAAGAAGTGGAATAGTCTGCGAAACTGTTTTACAAGAGAACTGAGAGCACAGAAAAGTAATCAGTCAGGGCAGAGAGCGCAGAAACGACGTAAATGCATATATTTTGATAAACTTATGTTTCTCCTCCCATCCGTTGATAACAGGGATACTAGGAGTAACTTACAGGAAGAGCAACATGACTCAGAGGAGGAGATGGAAATAGAAGAGGTTGAGAGGGGATTGAGTGTGAGCCGTAAACGCACTCATAGAAAGGAAAGTTTCGAGGAGTCACTTCTGAAAATATTAGAAAATAAAAAAAAAGATCCTACTGAAACAGATGA
The DNA here is from genome assembly GCA_947579665.1 of Sympetrum striolatum. NCBI lineage: Eukaryota > Metazoa > Arthropoda > Insecta > Odonata > Libellulidae > Sympetrum > Sympetrum striolatum. Next base: position 94,817,734 of record OX388345.1, read on the forward strand.
GGATATTAATTTCTCCCTGTCAATAGTACCAATATTAAAATCCATGGACGATTGCCAAAAAATGGAGGCAAAAAATCAGATAATGAGCTTGCTAAACACAATTAAATGACCAAGCAGCTCCCTGAACCTCATCCTCATCCAGAATGCAGTGGGATCACAGTATTTTACGGGGCCCTCTGGGTCTCTTTATCCAAAAGGACCAACCGGACCACAATATTTAGTGGGACCGTTCGAGGTTGGTCAGTCACATCAACGCAATGAGGCATCGCAGGAAAGCGATCCTAAGTTACATTCTTTGTAATTAATATATGTTTAATAAATTATTCTTACGAAATTATTATTTATTTTATACTTGCCTGATTGTCACTGCTATTCTCTCTTCTGGTGGTATACTTAAACGACAGTTTGTTGAACCTTACAGCGGGTCCAACTAAAGTTATCAATTCGTCGAACGTTGCCACATTCATACGAAAGTATGAAAAAAATTTTATCGGATGTTCTCGTAGACTTTCGTATAAAGTATAAAACTTTCCTTTTATTAATCTGGAACTGTAGATAGGATGTACCCAATACTCTCTCTTAATTTTCTTCTTTCGTAATCGAATGACTAGAGCATAAACTGCAGCAGTTTCCTCAAAATCCATTTCAACGACAAACTGATTTTTTCACTTCTCAATTCTCCTCAAGACTTGTACTGATTGGCTAACGCTATAGCCCTTGCTCTTCGGTGTGCGCTAGGTCTGACAGAATAAGTAACTTTCCCAGGTTTCTAAATTCTTCAGTATAAGCATGGGATTTTAAAGATAAAAATGTAAACGAATAAAGGTACAAAATCACGAATCCTTGATAGTGTCTGCGGGCAAAAAGTCTCCGGTGTGCGCACCCAACGAGACACAAAGTCTGCGGGCAAAAAGTCTCCAATGTGTGCGCCCTAGGCGACAAAACTGTCTGCGGGCAGAAAATGATGTATACCCCGCGAGCCGCCAGATGGGTATGGTTGGAATTGTAATAACACCATCATCACGTAATCTACTCTATCAGCCTCTGTAATTTTCCGGGGAAATAAAGTAATTACGTTTTGTGATTACTTCCCTGTAACGTTTTGACGATGCTTCACGGAGATCGCGTTTGGTTTTTACTGAATTTCATTTACTTCGTCTTTAAGATCTGACCCATGAAGCCCTCGAAGAGCTTCATCGGTTCAGTTTTCAGTTATAAGATCTTCTCACCTGTAGCGAATTCCAACCGAGACTCCATCGTAGCCGTAACGCTGTAGTCGAACCTGAAATCTTTTCTAACGAAACGAGCTGCTCTACGCTGGACCATCTCTAAATCTGAGACTAAACCTACTTCATGTGGGTCCCAAACCGCACAACAGTATTCTAGATTCGGTTGAGTAACACGGTTATCTCGGTTTTAGAGAAAAATAAGCTATTTCTTTGATTCTCGATGAGCATCCTCTCAACGTACTACCATCTTTGCACTCTATTCGCACTTCCTAACACTTCTCGAATATGTTCTTTGAAAGGTATATTACTGCAAAACGTAACCCCCCTATTATTTGTTGATGCTCACTAACTGAAAGGGAAGTTCCCAAAGCTGGTATAGCGTTGGAATTATATTTTTGGAACCCATGAAACTCACAGCGACGCATTTATTTATCTTTAAATCGAGTCGGCAAATAAACCAATCTCGCTCCTTAAATTCTATGCTAGGTCGTTAATGCGAATTATAATTTTTGAAGAACATCCCAGAAAATTAATCAACATTACATTGGTATGATAAAAACGTTTATTTTGACGGTAGAGTTTCGTTTAAAGTTTTATTTTATCGGCAAATCAGAAGGATTTCGTTTCCGTGGTCAAACTGACAATTCGGGCAAAAAATCACCCTTTCAATCAAAGCGATAGGCCAAAGAGTGTAAAACAGTTCACCTATTAGTAAGCCCGGCTCCTCCTTTCAACAATCATTATACTAACGCACATGGGCGTACCGAGGGGCCCCCCTGGACAGCCACCACTGGACCCTTCGCTCCCATACATTTAGGTAGCTAATTATGTGCATATGCAGAAGTGCTGTTGAATTTATGAAATTGTAGTAGTAGTAGTAGTATTAGATTAAGGCGCCTCAACCCTGAGGTTATTTGCGCCATGAAATTGTAGATAAAGTAAAATGTATAGGCAAGTATGTTTCGATTCACATGCAGACATCATATCCGTTTGATCTACATCGAGTGCGTAAAGAAATGCATTACATGGAAGGAATCGAACTTTCCATGGGCATTTAGGAGTCGCACCTGCGAATAATTTCACAGAAATACGTCTATTTTTAGATGCCACAAAAACAATGGAAAATGTAAATGCAAATTTATATTTAATGTTAATTTTTTATTTGCATTTCTGATTTCCCCCCCCCCTTGGCCGAAAGTTAGAAGTTTAATTTAGAGAATTAACAAACTAACAAACGAACTCAATTTTCTTTTTTTGGCGGTGTTTTAGCTAGAACTCGGTCAAACCTAGTTAAATATGGACGTGTTTGGAAAATGTAAAAATTTTATTTTATATTTCGAACAAATATTTCACTGTTGTTAGTAAATTACGTAAATATACATAAATAATTAGTATTTTATGGTAATTTTTCATTTTTGGCTGTAATTTCCTGTTATTCGAGAAAGCGTAGTCAAATTTGTGAACGTCTTGAAGATCTAAGCGTTATCTCATCATATTTTTCACTAAAATTTCACCTTTGCTATTCTATTCCAGAAAACTCCTCTATCGGAAATACATTCTTTCGAAACGTTTCAGTTTTATGCTTTATTTTACCTAAAATTCAAGAACACCTAGTAAAAATTGAAATTGTTTTGATAAAATTATCGAGATTTTTCAAATTTTAAACTAAAATTTCTTTCTTGTAAGAAAATTACGGAAGAATTGGCGAAGACTGGTGTGACTTTAGAAATTATTTATTTTTTTGCTGTATTTTGCCTAAGATTCGATCATATATGTTTTAATTTCGTCTCGTTATGAGGATCTAAGCATTTTCGATTCATATTTTGAACTAGAATTCCAATTTTAAAAAAGAACGAACGAACTAAATTAGAACTATACTAAAGAACGAACTATTTTTTCAATACGAAAGAACGAACGAGAGAACGAGTGAACGAACCAACGAAACAATGGTTGACCGAATGAATGAATAAAAGGAACAACCTTTCGAACGAACGAAATTTATCAGTTTTCCTCTGTATTTTAGCTAAAATTCGACAAAACTTAGTAGAATAGTGACTTGTATTGAAGATATTACCAAGAACGCTTCATATATTCAACAGAAATTCCAGTTTTTAGAATAAACAAACGAACGGAAGATAGAACGATCTAACAACCAAATTGTTTGAGTTTAATTGCTGTATTTTCCCTCCCCTGGACTACAACCTTGTCGTGGTGGAAGGGCTTGCGTGTTCCTATGACCTAAAGAGCTAGACTGGCAGGAACATAGTTCCTGGTAGGGCCACCCAGCGTCTGTACCTCAGTGAGGCGGCTGCAAAGGCGCCTGTTCCCCAGTGGGGCGGCCATAATGAGTGTTGGTGTCACGGTAAAAAACACCGTTGAGGAAGGCAACGGGAGACCACCTAGACTACATATCCCATGTCATGATGCACAACCACAATAATATTGGTACTGGCAAAGGGACTCAGCCTTCTAGGATGAGTGTCATGCCCGGCAGTGATGGGAGTAAGGTCATCTCGGTCATCATTCCACGAAACCCTTACACAAGTAACGACACAAAAAGAAGAGAGAAGATGGAAACAAGGGTGGGGGGACCTGGATTGTTAGAACAATCCTCAGAAAAGGGAAGTTCGAAAATGTAAAGTTATAAATGAAAAGATCCAACATTAATGTACTGGGGTTATGCAAAGTGCGGTGGAAAGACGAGGGAGACTTCTGGAGCGATGATGTTAGAGTCATTTTCAGTGGGGGAAATACTAGCCAGAGGGGAGAAGCTGTAGTGTTGGATAAGAAAGCGGGAGAATCCGTGATAGCCACCGAGCTAATAAGCCATTGGGATATGTCGGTAGAAGTAAAGTCTGAACCAGTAAACACGGTTATAGTTCAGGTGTACTTGCCCACTAGTGATTACAGTGAAGATGATGTAGACATGGTCTACGAACAAATAGAGGAGGTTATGGGAAGGGTTAAGGGCAATAAGAATCTCGTTGTTATGGGAGACTGGAACGCGGTAGTCGGGCAAGGCAGGGATGGGGAAGAGGTGGGAGAATTCGGTATAGGGAAAAGGAACGACAGAGGACAGAAACTGATCGACTTTTGCAAAAGAAATAATCTGTGCATCACAAACACACTCTTTCAGCACCACAACAGACGTAGGTACACATGGAGAAAGCCCGGGGATACAGATAGGTACCAAATTGATTACATTTTGGTAAGATAGAGGTTTAGAAATAGTGTTAAAAACTCGCGAAGTTTTCCTGGTGCTGATGTCGACTCGGATCATAACCTGGTCATGATGAAGGCCGAGCTTAAGTTTAAGAAGATCATTAGACCAAAACGTACACCCAAATGGAATTTAGAAGCTCTAAGGGGTGGGAAGTCTAAAGAATTTCAAGAGTCGGTCAGCAAGGCTCTTGATAGTAAGGGGAGGGAACCAACCACTAACGAGGAATGGGAAAAGCTTAAAATTTATGTGATGGACTGTGCTCAAAAAACTGTTGGGAGGGTTAAACAAACTAAAATTAGAAAACCATGGGTAACTGTAGAAATGTTAAATAAAATGGAGGAAAGAAGGAAATGGAAAAGAGTCAACACTGACCATTGGCGCAGAATGTACAGAGCACTAAACAACGAACTTAGAAGAGAAACTGATAAGGCTAGGGAACAGTGGTGGAAGGGAGAGTGCAATGAAATAGAAAAGCTGGTGGAAAGCGGGAGGGCTGACCTAATGTATAGTACAGTAAAGCAACTGACGGGGAATAGAATAAGTAATAGAATGGTGACGGTTAAAGACAGTAAGGGAAGTCTATTAAGGGATCCAGTCACCATAAGGGGACGATGGAAGGAATACGTTGAGGAATTATATGGGAAAAACATGAAACCCACCAGCATAGAAATAGAAACTGAGGAAGAAGTTGAAGAAGACGATCTTGGACCTGGGTTACTCGATCGTGAAATAGAACAAGCATTGCGGGATATGAAAGGGAATAAAGCAACGGGGGTTGACGAGATCCCAGTGGAGTTCCTTAAGAACCTGGGGGATAAGGCCAAGAAATGTTTCTATGTTTTAATTAGGAACATTTATGATGAAGGGCAATGGCCAGAGGATTTTACCAAAACTATCTTGATTCCTTTACAGAAAAAGAACAAGGCTACAGAATGTCGGGATTATCGTACAATTAGCCTAATCTCTCACGCGGCAAAAGTACTTCTGAGGGTTTTGAATAGACGGGTCGAGGGAAAAATTAAAGGGCTAATCGGAGAAGACCAGTTTGGTTTTCAGAGAGGGAAAGGAACGAGGGATGCAATTGGGGTGATGAGAGGACTTGCGGAACGAAGCCTGGAATTTAAGAGGGACTTATGAGTATGTTTTGTAGATTTTGAAAAGGCTTTTGATAGAGTCTAGTGGCCAAAACTGATGGGGATATTAAAGAAATATGGGTTAGACTGAAAAGATAGACGTTTAATTCAAAATTTGTTTCTGAATCAAACAGCCTGCGTAAGGATAGCTGATGGGGAATCGGATTGGGTTGAATTGGGTAGGGGGGTAAGACAAGGGTGTCCTATGTCACCTACGCTTTTTAATATATATGCAGAGGAAATGTTGCAAGAAGCCTGGGAAGAAATAGACAAGGGAGTAAAAGTTGGTGGGAAAGTAGTGAAGTCTGTAAGGTATGCTGACGATAAAGCTATTGTCTGTGATTCCGTAAAGGGTTTGCAAACTTTAGTAAATGCTCTTAACGATAAAGCAAGGGAGTTTGCTATGAAAATTAATGTAAGTAAAACTAAAGTTTTGAGGTTCACTAAAGGAAAGAAAGCTAAGTTAACCATTAGGGTGGATGGGGAAAAACTAGAGCAGGTAGATACATTTTCTTTTTGAAAGAAAACAAACGAAGGAAATATTTCTGTTTTTTGGCTTTATTTTTCTGAAGTTCAAGGGTGCGTAGTCGAATTTTGACTTGAAGATATAAGCAATTTCTTATCAAATTAATCGTAAAGTTTTCATTTTTTTATCATATTACGGTAAACCCAAAGATAAAGTTTATTCTTTCGAAATATTTCAGTTTTTCCGCTGTATTTTGCCTAAAATTATAGAACAATTAGTCGAAATTGAAATCGTCTTGAAAAGAATGCTCTTCGACAGAAGCAATGATACGAAATTACTAGAATATTGTCGAACGAGAGCAAACACACTAAAATTACGATAAAATTATCCCATTACGTCGTTTCTTCGATATTATCTTTATAAATTGACGAATATTTAACAGGTATAAAGCTAAAATATTAATATTTTGCTAAAATTATCTCTTTTATACCCTTTTTATGATATTATGAATCAAAATGACGAACATTTGGAGAAATAGAGCAATAACATTGAACTTTTCCTGAAATTATCCCACTTCGTCGCTAGTTTTCATATTATCTTTCAAAATGCCGAGGATTTTGCTGAAAGAGAGCATAAACAATAAAATTTCGCTAAGATTATCCCATTTTGTCGCTTTTTTGGATACAGTATCCACAAAATGACGAAAATTTTGCTGAACTATAGCAGAAATATTAAAATGTCGATAAATTATCCCATTCCGTCGCTTTTCTCGATATTATCTTAACAAGATGACGAAAAATTTGCTGAACGAGAGGATAAATATTAAAATCTCGATAAAATTATCTCACTACGTCGCTTATTTTTGATATACCTACACAAAATGACGTAAATTTAACAGATATAGAGCAAAAATATTAAAATATGACTAATATTATCCCATTTCGTATGTTCGTCTGTTCGTCCGTGCGTCTGTTCGTCGGTGCATCTGTTCGTCCGAGCGTCTGTTCGTCTATTCGTCTGTTCGTCTATTCGTCTGTTCATCTGTTTGGACAAAAATACGTACGGACGAACAGACGTATGGACGAACAGTGGAATGGACGAATAGACGTACGGACGAACGGAAGAACAGACGAATGGACGTACAGACGAACAGACGTGCGGACGGACAGACGTACGGACGAACATTCTGTAAGACTTTGGCCACAAACAAAACACCTGGCCTTCAACCCTCTTAATCTACGACGAAAGTAAAACGTGGATTGCTTTTTTCTCCGAAAGGAACTTTGCTATACAGTATTTATCAAGCCTGTGAACGTATAACGATAGCAGTGACTAGAACCCACGGAAAATGTAGGTATGGAGTAGTTAATTGAGCAGAAGAAAACCCACCATCATCGGAACATACCTATCCGTCATTCCATTAAACAGCTACAATCTCACGTAGTTATATTATTTCTACACTGGTCCCCTAATGGGGTTATGCTGAATTAGAAATTCTTTTAATTGAATTGAAAACAGCCAGCCGGGACTCCTGATGTGGATGGCCTAGAGGTAAGGTTCTCAGATGGGGTAGACACGTTCATGATGTGCTCATTAACATCGTCAGGTTTTAGTTGAATTTGATCAATTTCTAAAGATATTCTTCTAAAGTTTCCATCAAAACCTGAAAATTCATTTGGGAATCTTTCAGGATCCTGCTGACTATCACTCTTCTTGGTTTTCTTCCTTCTCTTTCTACCTTTACCTCCATTGCACCCCTTGGGAATTGGAAAATTTAAGTTATCCCTAATAGCTGGTGCGGTGAACTCCAACGATGCTTTCATTCGGTTCGTTCCTAATTCAAATAATTCTAGATATTCTCTATCATCTATACTACCAGGATGCGAGGTCGTACCAGAATATTCTATATACCCAGAGCGTCTACATATAAAACGATATATAATAGATAATGGACAAGTCATTTTCCACACTCCGTTGGCATTTCAGCCCATATTTGTTCAACTGACTCCATTCAAAGAATTTGCATCAGCAACCGTCTTTGAATTTGTCCTTTAGGTTGGTTCAGAGAACATGCAAAGATATTTTACATTGTACATGTGCAATGTTGTTGCAGTGAGGAACAACCTTTGGACATACAAAGGTTGAGCACGTTGAACATTTGTTAAATTGGTGCAGTATGGAACGTACTTGGCTCGTAGTATTAACATCCATTCTTTATCAACACTGCACATACTTTAAATTACTCCAAACATAATTCTATACTATCATTCCCCATTGGGTGCTTAGTTCCTCATAATGAGTTACGTTTTCTCGAATCTTAAGCAATATACAGCGGAAAAAGTGAAAATTTTCGAAAATACGCCCATTTTTCGCAGATTCTGCCGTAATTTGCTATCAAAAGTGTATTTTTTGTTCACAATGTGAAAATAACACTCTTTCGTCGTCTAGACGATTTAAATTTCGACTAGGTGATCTTGAATTTTATGCAAAATACAGCCGAAAAGCTAAAAATTTCGATAAAAAAGAATTTCCTCGCTGATATTCCCGTATGTTGATAACAAAAGTTAAATTTTTGTGCACAATATTTTTAGATTTGGTTTCGATCTTCAAGAGAAGTTCAAATTTCAGTCAGATAGGAGGCTGTTTTAAATATCTTAACCCTTAAAGGACTGACGTTCCCATATGGGAACGGACTGCAGCTGGGTTCTCTAGGTAGCTAAACAATATCTTGAGTGTCATAAAATGGTCAGTAAACGATATTTTGTGAGTTAAGAGGGTCCAAAGCTTACTTTCATTTGAGTTTTGGTGCATTTAAGTCAAGGGAAATATTTCTTGTGATTTTTCGAAAAACAGGGAAATTTTGAGATGGATCCTTCTGGCAACTAATTTTTATAAGTTTTACTGTTTTTGATTTATAGTACTCTTTTGCTTGTATACCTTTAGTATGAAGTTTTAATTATCCAAAGAAATGAAATGGAGCAGAGATTGAGGTTATTTGTTGTTGTTATAACTTTGTTTATTGCTGCGTTCCCGTATGGGCACGTCAGGTCTTCCCACTACTACGCGACTTCCTTGCCGATGGCTGTCAATGAAAGCTATATATAGTATATAAAAGAATATTTTGCGACATAATACATTATTTTTGGTGCATTAAGTTAAGAATTATTTTAGTTTTAAGTTGTGACAAGAATACTATGGCAATTATTATGCATATTTATGAACTAAATCTCGGAAAACCTAAAATTATATAGTAGAAGCGGCAACAACATATATTAGCAAATGATTGTTGTACTAGATATACAAATCCTTTCAAATTTTAAGAGCTTCACATACAAATGATATCATTAGAGGTGTTATAGTTTCTATTCAGGAAAAACGTAAGTTTTCATGAGTCGACTTCACTGAAGGAGGCTCTCCGAATCCTTGCCGAGGATGAAGAGAGTGAGGTAGATGTTACCGATTTCTTCATTTCTCCAACAGAAGAAAATGAGCAAACTGATGAAGCATCGACTGATGAAGATGAGGAAAGATTGGTTGACAATTTCACTGGCAAGCAAATGAGGGCACAAGCCGAAATTCAGTTGGCAACCAACGAAAGTATCGGTGCTGGAGAAGACGATGGGGCAAAAAAATCTGTGCGGAGAAAATGGATAAAGGGCAGCATTGAGTGTACGGGAAGTTTTTCTGAAGCAGATTACTTTTCATACTCTAAACTTAGCTGCATCTAATTGCTAGAGCTCTTCATCGATGACGATTTCGTCGCATTCATAGTGGAACAAAGTGAGAATTACGCCCGATTTTTTAATAGCCCCAGTCCACAAATTACAGCAGAGGAGATGCGAGCCGTCATTGGCATTTTGATTGTATCCGGGTACAACGTTCTCCTGGAAAAAATATTACTGGGACGCGAAAAAGGATGTACATATTGAATTGGTTAGAAGAGCGATGAGAAGGGACTGATTCATCCAAATAATGAAATTTTTACACTTAGCGGATAATACTAAGTTAGACAGTCAAGCGATGGGTTCTACAAAGTCTGGCCTACAATGAAAAGGATTACATAGAGATGGATGCAGCATTTGGTGCCTTCCCAGTTCTTAGATTGTGAAGGAGAGATGATAAGATACTACAGAAGACTTAGCTGCAAGCGATGTAGTAGAGGTAAATCGATAAGATTCGGTTATTATAATTTGAAGTGGTGGAAGTGGAAAAGTGGAAAGAGCATCACAGCTATTTCTACATGTGAAGGAATAGGAGTCACTAAATGGCTGGACAATTTGGTAATTGTGGCAGTTTAAACAGCGTATGGAGTTACGCCGTTGATGAAAGCTAAAAGATTTTATAGGACACAAAAGAAAATTATTCAGCTACCATAACCCTACTTCATATCCCAGTATAATAAGCATATGGGTGGAACTGACCAAATTCAAGTAAATTCACTGTATATTGGTAAGATATGATTTATATAAATTATTTACAACTCAGACAATCGAATAATAATAATAATAAAAGGGAATCCTCAGATCCAAGGACAAAATTAGATTTTAGACGGAAGATTGCTCAGGTGTACTTTACTCGGTACAAGACGGAATAAGAACCACCCGGTGGACGACTCAGCAAGACTTCCACGTCAAAAACTGGCTCCACGCAAGAGTTGTGGTATGATCAATTAATCGGTGTAATCGGTGACATACCGCAGAACAAGGGAAAACGCTGCGCATATGAAGAGTGCGAGAGTAGTGGGAGAACAATGCGTAATAAGTGCGATGTTGGGCTCTGTGTTAAATGTTTTACAAAGTAATTTACAAAATAATTATAAAACAAATACATATATCTTCCAAGAAAAACCATTTCATACAATATTTTTTTGAAATAAATATGATTTTTTTCAATAAAATGCTTTTTTTTTATTTCATCATGGCGCGCGTAATAGTAGTAGTGGGAAGGACTGACGTGCCCATATGGGAACGGGCATTTGCAACGAACCTATTATAGTTAACTTTTTTTAAACAATTTTCTGTTGTTAATTTAGGTCATCTGAATACCAATATACTAAAATTAGGGTAATTTTTAAGAAAAAATAATTCTCGTCCTTGGAGGGTTAACGTTGGTTGAGGGACAGCATTTCTAGGTTTCTTCGTTTTTGGTAGAGTTACCCCCCCCCCCCAAACCCAATCCAAAGGAAACGTTACCGTGTGTCAACGGGTAATTTCTTGCATATTCAGGAATAATCTTAATTTCCATCGTAGATCGTCGATCAAAAGACGCTTGTGTAACTCATTAGACGACAGAGATAATAAATTGTTCCTCATTTGAATTGTTCATCACTTTTAAATCGTATTCCAAACGGACAGTTTTAATTTGGTCCCCCCTGCTGTGGCGGCCGGGCGCATCCGAGCTTGGATGCGAGTTAATGGTCCGGATTAGGACGGTTTCCCTCCAAATTTCTACCTGAAAATAGGAAAGGTGAAACCCCCAGATAACTACAGCCAAAAAACTGAAAGTTTCAATAAAATACACATTCTTCACAAATATTACAATACTTACTATTAATAGTGGAATATTTGTTCAAAATATGAAAATAATTTTCCTAGATTTTCTTTTGGTTTTCTCGAATTTCAGACAAAATACAGCCAAGACACTGAAAAATTATGACAAAATACAAATTTTTCGCCTATTTTTTTGTAAATTTTTAACAATAGTGGAATATTTGTGAGAAAGAACGATCGAGAAAACAAATAGAAGGACGAACGGCTGAACGGTCGAAGGGACCAAAGATGGAGGGGACCATGGAATGAACGGACGGACGGTCGAACGAATTGTCGAACCTAAGAACGAAGAATAGGCGAACAAATGAACGAATGATCGTATGAACGAACGTAGGATAGAACAAACGAACTATGATAATCTAAGAATGATCAATAAAACAGGCTGTATCACGTATTTATCACTGAGTGGTAAGGGTTAAAGTTTATGATTGGCATATGAGTCGTCCCCTGGTTTTTGTGAGATTTTCTTAACCCTCAAAGGTCGACTTATACGCCGTCATATACGGTAAACCAAAGAACGGACGAACGAAGGATGGGACGTACGGACGGACGGACGAATGAACGATCAGAAAAACGGACGAACCGACAAACGAATGAACAAACGAACGAAAGTTTTCAGTTTTTTGGCTGTATTTTAGCTGAAATTCAAAAACCCTAGTACTATTTGAACTCGTTTTGAAAAATAGAGCAAATTCAACAAATATTAATTAATAATTAATTATTAATTGTTCGTCCGTACGTCTGTTCGTCCGTACGTATTTTTGTCCGAACAGACGAACAGACGTACGGACGAACAGGCGAATGACGAACAGACGTATGGAGGAACAGACGTACGGACGCACAGATAAACTGACGAACAGATGAATATTTGTAAATAATAAGAAAATAAATTGCTTTGATCTTAAAAACAAATCAAATTCTACTATCTTTTTTACAATTTAAGCTTAAGTACAGCATAAAAACAATAAATTTAGAAATAAACGTCAATTCTTCGCTGATTCTTCCGTTCTTTTGCTTACAAAACTGATTATTTTTTGACATTATGAGAAACACAAGCTGATATCTTCAGGACAAATTAAATTCCTACTTGGTATTCTTGAAATTTAGACAAACTACAACCGAAAAATTGAAATATTTAGTAAGAAAGCAATTCTTCGCTGAGTTTTTCCTATTGTGATTGCATAAGTGAAGTTTTTATTCATGCTTTAATAAGATCTAGCTCATATAATCAGGACGACTCCAAATTTGACTACTTTTCTATTTTTTCAGGAAAATACAGCCAAAATGGTGAGTTCTGTCAACATAATACATACTCTTCACTAATGTTTCCGTATAAAAGTAACAGTAGTGGAATATTAGTAAAAAATATATTTTTATTGCTTATATTTTAAATACGAGTCCGATTTCTACTAGGTTTTCACGAATTTTAAATAATATATAACCAATGAAGTAAAATTTAGTTCGCCTGTCCGTTCGTTAGTCCTTATGATATACATAAATTTCATCCCTAAATTCTATTGCACCCGAAAGTATGTTAAGGCATGTATTCATAATTAATCAACCTCCTCCGTCCTCTACCTTCTCTCCCTCTTCCCAGGAGATGAGATTTATTCAGAGGAAACGTAACAGCAATACAATGAAAAGTTACAGAATATATAAATTATACATCATCCTGCCTTACATATTCTTAGAAATCTATACATTCTGAAATAGTTATTTAGGTACAGGGTGCTAGGACATTTTCATATTTGTATTCTATATACATTTCTAGTAAGTAATAGGAAACTATAAAAGTTCTGGCCTTACAATTTTTAAACTATACATGATTGAATATATATTTTGGCTCAGGAAAAAATGATAATATTTACTTTTTATTCATCAAATGTGTTACTTATAAAGATGTGCATAGATCAATAAACAAATTTAATCTCTAAAGATTGAATACACACCTAATAGATACACAAAACATAAACCTTCATAAATAATTTTTACCTTGTATCATCATTAGTCATATTGAAGATTAAAAGTTGAAAAAGCTTCAAATAGTCGTCATAGATAAAGATTCACTGAATTGTTAAATTGATTGTTCATTAAATAGCATAGAATGTAATTATATGACTAGAATGTGCACTGTACTGGGAAACTTCAGTTCACTTCAAAAGTCACGTATTTTATTTCACAAGGAAGTTTATATTTTATTCTTCGCAATCTTAAATTGGTTCCGATGCCGTCCCCCGCCGTAGCTACCACTAGATTGACTTCAGCTCCATTCCCCTCCTGGAAGCTATTATGCTAACTTTTTTCGCTTGGCAGTGCCTTCGATGGCCTGGTTTCGAAGGGCACCGTGAGGTGCTCGATATTTTGGAAGATCGACTCAATCGATCACAGGGGTAGTATTGCTATCTCCTTCTAGCGCCCAAAAGTGAAGCCAGGGGTAAAGCGGCAGATTGCGCATTTAGCCATGCTGGGTTGCACTTTTCGTATCTCCCTGTACCTTATCTCTACCGATTTCGGGGAGGAGATAACAGATATTGGCATCCCAGTTATATTCCTACGCGACCTTCGAGAGAAAACAAAAAAGCGATACAGGGAAGTAGTTGCCAGGACAGATAGCTACTTTTGGTCATTTTTTCCGCGAAGTATTAGAGAAGCAAATAGCTCTCCAGATTAGATAGGTATTTTGGTGTCTTACACCCCCTGCCACGCGCCACTGGCGGATTGCAGGGTTTAAATGTAAATGTAAATGTACCAATACATTGTTTTTTCGTGGTTTTGCGGCTTTGATACTGAGTTATCAAGGTTTGATCGAGTAAGTCGAACGTTTTGAAACACAAAATGTAGTTTGAACAATGCGTAACAGGAGGTAATTTTGTTATTTTCGCGTTTATAAAGGTTTTATAGGTAAATAAGCATGGGCTTGTTTCTGCCTGCAGCATGGTCAATTGCTGTGCATAAGAACAGCTGCCCCCACAAAATTTTCCGAACTAGAATCAATGCATCTTCCTTAATTTTATTATTTCATTCATTATCTGAAATCTATGAAGCAGAACGTACGTCAGTATTAATCCACGGTGTTTTAATGAACATTTCATTGTGCTCTCGGCTGCACCTGCAGGTCTTGCATGGTATACAAGTTCTCGTATTCGTGATTTTGACTACTTTTACTGCATTAAGCCCCAATTTTGGATTAGAACAAACATTTTCACAAGCGGAAAATCTCGAATTACCCTGATAAGCTATTATAATGTATTATGGAGTAGCTTTATTTCATTGCGGTAAACGGCTATTAAGGAATTTTATGCCGTACTTGGTATTGATCAATTATGACGAATGAATGCATTATAATATATATAAAATTAACATTATAATAATCAACGAGGTTTTAATAGAGTTTGCAGGAGGTTGGCAGATGATTCGTTTTCTATATCGCTCTAGCAGACGACACCGTCATCCGAGAAGTTTACATTGCAGGCTAGTTTTATTTTCCATAATAAAAGGAATCAAGAGGACTTAGAGAAAAAATCGAACATGATCGTTAAGTGAAAGGTTCATTTAAACTATCTGAGTCCATTTCAAAGGATAGACAAGCTCCTGAGTCCCGTATGAGAGGAAAATAAAACCCCAAAAATACATGTAGGGGAGCAGGAGAAAAGTGCAACCCAGTGCTCTGCGGGTTGCGTTAATTTTGGCTTCACTTTTCTGCCGATAGACTCTCCCTGTGCAATCGATAGAAGATCACTGTTTAAAATCCTTAATGAATTAGGATTAGACAATAAAAAAAAGATAATGCGAGCTCTAAAACCCAACCACTCCAAAGTAAAATACAGAGATTTCCATATATATTCTGAGATTAAAACAGAAAAGGAGATGGACTCTCACCTACGGAAAAGAGAAGAAAATAAGGAAGAGAGGAAAACCGACTTAGGTAGGTGATAGGTGCTTATTTTTATTGTAAAGAGAACATGCTCCAGTGCTCTTCTCGGAAAAACTGAAACTAAAAATCGCCGAACGACATCATTTTCTGGGCGATTAGCATCCCCTCATTCAGGATGACTCTTTTCTCACCTCCTCATGGCTTTGCGTTATTCTACTGAGAAGCTTGAAATCAGGTTTCGAAGATTTCCCCATCGACTGCAATTATCATGTCAAGATGGCATTTGCAATTAGAGATGAGTTCACGAGGAAATCGTTTTAATCCTCCCCCATTGGTAAGTACCATTTGCAGAAGATACAATCGGTATCATGCAAACCCCTGCCACCTCGGTCGATCCAATAATGAACGTAAATTAAGAGAAATAGATGCTATATAGCACGAATCGTTTTAAAAATTAATTCTTACCGCGAACAATACGCGACAGTAACCGAGTAAAGAAGTAGTTTAGATTCAACTGGTATTTACATCCCCTGCCACACGCTGAAAGGCGGCTTGTAGGGTATTTATGTAGATGTAGATATATCCCCCTTTGGGATAATCCCCCTAGTTTCTCGATCCACCCCTTGTATGAGGTTTTAAAAGCCTTAAACAAAAGAACTCCATAGGTAAACGTTTACTAAACCACACAGTAACACACAGCATGGTTTTCCTATGGAGTTCTTGTACAGCTAACAGCAAAAAAAAGTTACCACCCCTGACCCACCAAGAAATTCTAAGTCCAAAATTCGGGCCGGCGAGCCTTCCTCTCGAAAAGGGAGGGAGAGAAAAGAAAGATGGAGAACATGGTACGTTACGCTAGCTCGGCTCTCGCGTTTGGATGGAGAATTTTCGTTATTTATATAATGATCATTTACTACTATCCATTATCTGCCGCAACATTTGATGTGTTAACGCGTACTATTTAATTTGACGACGATCAACTGGAAGATAACTAAAGAAATGAATCGAATTGAATGCAGCATTCAAAGTCACTCTCACTTTAATTTTCGATAACAGATTATTAAATAATTTCCAAAACAATACAAATGAATTTAACTGAATACAACATTCGGTATCAAATTAACTCACATTTCGTTTTTCGAAAATCGATCGTATAAATCACTTCCAACGATTGATTATGCTCATCAATGTGAACGAAACCAGCAACTATTCTCTTCTTCTTAATTTCAAAAAGGCCAAAAACAGGATCTCGGATTCAAAAATGGCATTTGTCGTCAGGGGGACCGGCTGTTTATACTCACAAAACTTTTCGTGTATTCCGTAAAATATCTCAAAAATTCAATTCGGAAACAACAATAAACGACCAAAATAAGGTTTTCTATTCATTTACTCTGCTATTGGTTCTTGTCTCAATCTCGTATGACTATTATTTTTAATTTAATTTTGCAAAAGAAATGAAGCATGCAGAGACAAAAATGAACTTTACGTGCATTTCTCACGGAAATGCTTTGACTCGTCTGGGATCGAAGCAAGGACGAAGTGTCACCATTTTTTACAATATAAACACTTTCGTATATATATATATATATATATTTGAATGCAATGTTCTGTAAAAAATTCAAGTCAATCGACCGAGTGGTTTTCGAGTTTTGCGGGCACAAACATACGCAGGCTGAATTTTAATATATAAGATATGTGCATGATTCGGTAGATCACTGTAATTTGATTGCTTTTAGACACCTTTCGTTTAACTTTCCCAATTGAAAATCTTTCTATTATCAAGAGAAATAAGTAAGGAATAAACACAAGGAAATAAAAGTGCCAAAACTTCCACACAGAAAGTCGTATAACTTTGACAAAATTATTTATTTCTTTGTGTTTAGTTACCTATGGAGTTCCTCAAAGTTAAAGCTCATTCGATTGATTTAAATGACGAATATTCTTTTCTAGATTACCATTTCCCCTTACTCTCGTGACTACTATAGATTGTATAATCCATTGATTTGTAAAATTAAATTATCCTGATAACAACACTGTAGAAAAATTCACACAATTAGCTTCGACGCTTACTATCACTATCTTCAACATTTACATAAATACGCGATCCTCCATATGGCATGTGCCTGGAGAAAAGAAGGGAACAAAAATGTTACCTGCCCTTGAAAGGGTAGAATACCGGGAAAACTGTTAAACAGGACAAAACGAAATTGGTGGGGGAGAAGGGCAAGATAATCCTTTTGTTGCCAAACGGGAATGGAAAGGAAAAACTTTCTCGTTGGGAGAAGAGTATTTGGGTTGCAATTTGCTTGATTCATTTTGATGTTATCTAAAATAATGTGTTCGCTAGCCTTCTCTGATATATGTTTAATTTTTAGCTCGCAATTAGAAGAATGACTCGAAGAAATAAATCTCTCATAAAGTGGGACTGCAGAGCAACAGATTAGAAATATTGTATGTTCTTCGGCCTAAAACTTACGAGATCTCACTGTTTATCTGATGTGGATTAAATGAAAATAATAATAAATAGCTTGATGAAACCACTGTCCTAAAAATTGGATCCATGGATTCCTTATCGTTTCAAAGTAATGGCTTCCAGTAAATACTGTAGTAAATGGCCAGCGGTAGACGTCCTTTTGGTAAAATTCTCGAAATTTTATTTCTCAAAAGTTACTCCTCTCGTATTTTTAGCTATTTATTGATCAACGAATCACCTCCGAAGAGTATTACAATTTGTTTATTTCAAAGTTCTCAGTATTTTAAGAAAACCATCTTTTAATTATCAGTTATTGAAAATGATAAGACCGCTATCCGTAGATCTGTTACTTTTGCATGACAATGGGTTAATCGAGGTCTAACCAAACCTAAGACTTGGCTAGAGGTATGAGTTTTTAGTACTCGACACAGAATGGGCAAGTTATTGCGTGTGTGTTACAGTAATGACGATTATAATTGAGTTTAAATACGTATTTAAATGACATCCTTATTTTTTATTTTATAAACCAGGTGAGATATACTAGCAAATGTTATAAGTGAATCAAGATGAGTTTAACTTTTTGGCTATCATCAACACTGAGAGAAAAAATATATTCACTTGCTTTTGGTGTTTTTTATATTAATTTTAAAGGTTCTTAAAATCTACGAAACTAATAACTGTGTCTATCTTTTAATGGAATAAAAGAATTGAAAACCCTATACATCCAATGATAGTAATAAAAAAGAACCAAAGGAACGCTAGTTTACGCAAATAGCTATCTCTTAAATTTTCCCGTTTTGTTGTTGATTGATTTGTAAGGATGTCCCAAAGGTTTATGAAAAACATTGGTTAGAAGAAATAGCGAAAAAGGCCTGAAAAGTTGAATGTAAATATTGAGAACGTAATATTGGAATTGGCATTTTACGAAGCTTAAGTTTCTACGGGAGTGATCTTTCTATGGTTAATATATGTTTAATTCTACTGCTGAAAGCAGAGACGGTCCGAGACATGGGCAGTCTGGGAGACCGTTCCCAGTGTTTGTGTGCTCTTCTCAGATCCCTTGAAGATTCTCAATGATAAAATTATACGCGTAGCTTACGGAATTTTAACGATTACACCCGGTCACAATATTTAGTTAAACTTTCTTTTATCCATTAAGTGGAACTAGTTCTAAACGTCCGCCTGCCCAGAATATCAATAATCTTCAGATTACCCCTTCCCGATGATTGTAATCAATTTCCTTCGCAATGGATGCAGCTTTCTTTGGTTCAAGTTCTTTGAATAATTTCCTTATAGTCAAATTGATTGAAGAAGCCGTTACTTTGTGAAATAGCGTTATATAAGAAATTCTGAATCTTTGTCCTTAGTAATTTCCGCCATTTCTTATAGTCGTTGAGCAATGACTATATTTTTACGGAAATTACATTTAGTAAAACTACTAAATCAGGCGTAATCAATTTGAGTTGCCCTTACATCGGTAACAGCCGTTTAATAATTAGAATTTAGGCTTCGTATTTTACCTTTCCTTTTTTTAATGAGAGGCCAGTTAAGTCCATCAGCCATTATCAGATACAGCACTAGAAATACTGACATCTCATACTTATTACCCATAATTACTCTTAAATAAGATGGGTAAAGCTTCCCTTCTGGGGAAATATTTCTTATTGTCAGGAGAATCTATTACTGCTGAATATTAATGCTGGTTTCATGGGCCTCGCCTATTCTTCCTTAAAACTTTTTGGTTTAAAGATAAGGAAGACATTTACGATATCTTGAAGGTGCAGAAATTTAAATGTGTGAATTCCTCGGCATTTATGATTAACTGGCGGAAGCTCTAATTATATGCATGAATGTATGCAAATTGTATGCATATTTTTATATGCCTACGTGATTATATCCTACTAATTTTCGAAGCAAAATAAATTTACAGTGATAATAAATAATTTCGACTATGATAGGTCTATTGTTAATGGTTTATGAATTTTGGATGTAAATGAACGATTTAGAAGTAAGTTCACATAACACCAAATGCAGTAGGTAAGGAAAATGAAACTTGAACACTGCCACAAAAATCGGAACTTTTTCGAATGGTTGATCTCATTTACATTCTCTCTGGCTGAACCATTGAAAAAGTATTTTTCCGGTCACCTTCTAACCTGCATTATTTTCTCTTAAAATGGCTTACATCGTTTTCTCAATCATGTAATTGAACCATTTTCTCAATCTTATAAACAGCCTACATCCCAGGATCTGTGCACATCACTTCTGAGCCTGTTTACCAAATTATCTTTACATTTTTAGATGTATTGCCTTAGTGTTGAAGAGAATCAGCATTCTCTTCTTAGTAAGCAGAAAATTTTCCATATCCCCATTGTTTATTTTCCTATCATCGTCTCCATGCTTTATGTAAAAAATATATAAGTAATTAACTGTAACACCATTCATATTCCTTCATTGACGAACTTTTCATTATATTTCCGTCCACATCTAAGAATGGCATTTTCAAGCAATTTTCTATCTCACACAAATACCCTAAAAGATGCGTCGAATTTTAGTCGGACTGAAAACGTATCCTGTCACCACTGCATGGAAGACCCTTTTTCTTTCCTCTCTCACCCCCACGGAGAAGCCACCTTTGTTTCGTCGAGAAGGCCGGTATGAATGGCACTCATATACCGTTATGTAGACGAAAACAAGGAGAGCAGAAATAGCACCAAAGGGGACTGACCGCTGAAATCCGTAGTAGCAGATTTAAATTTATTATTCATGCATGAGTGCATTACGTGTATATTTAAAAAATGGAGTTGTTATGTCTAAAATTGTTGGCTCATACCTTTTTCCAATGTTGAAATTATTAATCGTTTTAGCATTCAAACATTTATTACGGAGAAGGTGTAAATGAAAGGAATTAAATAATTAGAAGTATATTATTCAATTCTTTTGGTGCTTGACTCGACTCAGCACGACTAGTCCTTCTGATTTAATTATTCAAAAGAAATGTTCGCACATACAATATAAAGCGGTTTGTTAAAAGACTACAGGTTCGATAGTAGTAAGTCCTAAACGACCGGAGCCCTCGGCTGAGTATCCTTCAAGAATATAACTCTGTATAGACAATAATTATTTGATATATTCCTTAGCTGTGATTTAAATGACGAAATACGCGACAACATGACCCTATTCTCAACGATAATGATTTTCGCAGCCCGATGGCGAAAAGATTATTGCGAGATTATAGCGAGGACAGATGGCCTATACTGGTATCATCTCACATATAGTATAAAGTGTGCTACTATTTAAATTATTTAAATCAAAATTCCCTGCAAATGTAAATGGCGTCCAAACAACGTGGCGACTTTCACAAATTCGTTTTCAATGAAAAATAGCAACTTATTTCCTATTTGAATTCCACTATCACATATCATTATTTTTAATAGCAGGTATTGTTTCATTATTACCCCATTTTTATTCTTATTACATTTTTTTAATTTCCCCTTCTTCCGTTGACCTAATTTACAGTAGTTCATATACTCTTAATTATCGTATCATAATCTTTACGAAAACGATCATCCTGCGGGCATGTGGAGCATTAACTGAAATAACGAATTTCATTCTAAATCTGCATTGATGGAATATTTTATGTTAGGAGGAGATATGAGCAGCCAAAGTAATTCATGTCCAATATTTTATGAAGAAGAGCGAATTACGCTTGAGATTCAAGCCGATTTAACGAAATACGAATTTAATACTTTCATAATACAATACTGCTTCTACCACAGCAAAAGCAATGACTTTCAGCAATTATTTATAAAATATATATCATCACAAAAGCCTTCAAAACGTGCCAGGCATAAAGAGGAAGACGAAAAGCGCGCTCAAAACAGAGAATCTGAAAGACTCGCCCTTCTCGAGTTATGCTGGTTGCATCGAAGGTGGTAACTTTTTTATGCTGCTAGCTGTACATTAATAATTATCACAAAGTTACGCCTGATTCTGTATTATTTATTCCTAAACATAACCTTGGAAACCGTTCCCATTGTTCAGGAAGCTACTGCTCCCGTTGAAAATCAAGAGTCGAAATCTTTATTCACTACTTTAATCTCAAGATACATCGGCTCTTTCCGTTAAGTTGAAGATGGGTGTTTCCGAAGCATTCTGCGAAAGATCGTCGCATTTGCACTGGTCGCCATCTCTCCCCGCCAATTGGAACTGCACTAGGATCACCAGATGCGTCACAACGGCCGCCGTCATCTGAAACAATCAATCAGCGGACAGTTGAAAGCCGGAATCGAAAAACGTCCTCGTGTGCCGACGGCATCGCATGATTGCTACCATAACTTACATTGTATACTTAAGAAGGCTTTTAAAATAGAGCGATACTACTATATTATATCCCTGCGATATGTTAAATGATAAATAATGTTACGTCGCTTTAATGTTAAAAATAGAGCTAAATTGATTTAATCACATTTGCTAATCGGATTTGGTTCCTGCTACCATATTCTGATGAATGGAATAATTTCATTTGTCATGTGGTTCAGGATAGAGAATGCATCTTTCATTTTCTTTTGTCCCAGTCTTGATCATGGCTGAGATGAAACGAAAGCTACCGAGGTATGAGTGAATAACTGCACTAATCTCTCCTTACGGTCTGCCAAGAAAAGTGTTACAGTCATTGTGCTTCACTTGCGTGGACATGTTCCACTTATAGCATTCTGGCTCAGTGAGGAGGCAATGCAGGCGAGCACTTGTAAAGAAAGAAATTTTGGAACACGGCTGTTAATGAATTAGAGGTTTTAAAATCTAGGCTAGTTAAACAAACACCGGTTTCGCCTAGCCGGTTTTTAATCCGGGTCACAAGGATAGTAAGCCATGGAAGTAAATGGAACCTCTCACACTAGCCGTGAAGCGATTATAGACATCGCGGTCGCCGGTTTACAGCCGGCCCAACGACTGAAGAGGACGGCACCGGGCTGGGACCTTTACGACCGGGTGTGGGTAGTAATGCACGTCGGCTAAATGAGCGCTTTCACATTGAACGGTTTTTGTCGGGTACCTTCCTGCATCTCTAGCAGTTTTTCTGCTTATTTTGACCTTTTAAAACCATCAGTATCAATTATTTTATCATCGGTAGCTGTTGAATACATCACTTATCATTTACCGATAAGTAGGGTTCATTCTTTCTTTTTCACGTGTGACCGCTGCCGGGTAAAAACATTGTTGCGTTTTGAATGTTTATAAGACGCTGTTGGTGGGGAGGGAGGGTTTCATTATACGCCTCAAATTTTCCCTATCAGGATTTACAATGCAGAATATTTCTAAATAACATGTTGACAAATTCTTATTTAAGCATACTTCTAATTATATATTTTTTAACTACCGGCAATGCACCAATCACTCACTGATATATCGTTTTATCATATCAAGCAATAATTTAAGAATCAATTATATTAAGCAATATATTAATAACTTCACATCCGAAAATAATTTGATGTTAACTAGGGCAGATAAGGGACAAAGTGTAGTGATAATAACAATATGTGGACAAATGCCGTGATTTTATTAATAACAATAACATTCAAATTCTTAAAAAAGATCCGACAATGTCCTATTAAATGTGTGTGAGAAAATCAGTGAAGAAAACGAATTTAGATATAGAAAGGTTCGGTGTTATTGAAAAGAATCCCCCTAGACTCTTTGGACTCCCCAATTTACGCATAGAATCCCATCCCATCAGGCCGGTGATATCAAGTGTTTGTTCCCCGATCCATAAACTTGCGTACAGTCTAAATAGCATCATAAGAATATTTACAAATTTACAACCATCGTATGGGATAAAAAATTCAATAGAATTAGCTACTAGTTAACATAAGTTTCCCAAAGAACTGTGTCTTGACTAACTTCGACGTTAAAAATATATTCACATCCATTCCCACTGATGAAGCATTAGAAGCTCTCTAGAATATATTACAAAAATCTGGAATTGATTCCCGTATCACAAATAGAAGATATTAATAAAGGAATAAGTTTTTCTATAATACTCAATCTTTATCACCAACGTCCTTTTTCAACGTGGTCTCTTGCATTTACCCTCTCCTCTTCTATTGCTTGAAAATATGGACGTACAGAATGACGTAGTGAATGTAGACGAAATCAGCAAGTAATTTTAAAAATTAAAGTTAATTGAACCAAAAATTCTTACCTTTACCTAGGTTTTCATTTCTACAATCGAGATAATCTTATAAAAGGTACAATAACCTACGCTTATCGACTTCGTTTACGACGGCAAAACATACACAATATATCAACATTTGCTTCCGATCCCTAATTAAACACCTCGAAAATGAGGAGAGAGCGAAACGGTGGGCTTGGAATTAACTTCGAGTTGAGAAATTCCTCATCCGATTTCATTTAGACCGTCCTCTCTCCAAACGGAGAGTACATTACGGAGAAGCGTAATCGGGAGACAGGTTGGAAGATAAAAATAATTAATTTTTCACCAACACCGGAGAAGCAACCTGGTTTCTGGCTGGCCCGGTTATTGTGTATGAAATCATCCCTAGCCCGGTTTCACGACCATTTTATGACCGACCGGACGAGCGAAACCGGCGTGAGTGTAACCAGCCCTCACTCGCGGAAGTATCAAAAGAAACGATTTTGACGACACGGCGATTGTCTATTACGCGGCGCGGCGATTACGGTGGCATTTCACGTTCTTGGAAACATCGACTTTCAACTCTTAAGATGAATTCGAAACTCTAGAGGATAAAATAAATATTGGAAAGAAAATTCCATTATCGTGCCAAATTGCCATGAGAAGTACATCATATTTTGTGTAAGGAGGGTCAGTCTCACATCGGTTTCACTCTCCCCTTTGCCTTCCCAATCGATCTAACATGATGAGGAGAGTGATTATTTTTAGGAATTTTTCTCATATCGTCTTTTGGGTAAAGTATGCCATATTCTCGCAGGAAATGAATTGAAGATATTTCTGGACATTTTTAATGAATCGAGTCAGACTCATTTTGAATTTCAAAACATTTGATGCTGTGAAAAGGAGCCATGATGAAAACTCGATAAACTTGGCTTCACCGTCGATTTCATCAGGATCAGGTAGAAGAGAATGGTGATGATCTTCTAAACTTAGAAAATATTACAAATCTTCTGAAGTGACACGTAGTGTCAAAACATTTCAAACAATTTATCAATATTGCATTATCGAACAAAAAAAATGTGTCAGGGATTTGTATCAAAGAGCTGTGAAGAAATACATTTCAGCACTGCAGATTAAAATTGGAAATAGTCGGGGAATGGTCGTTTTTCAAGCGGAGAAAGTGGCCGAGAAAAATCTTAGGATATCATTTACTTTATTTGGCACAGTTTATTTTCGCAGCGCTCTTTCCTTTTAGTTCCTCGCAGTTCGATAGTAAAAAGAGTTAAAATATATTTCATTAAAGTACTCGGACTAAATCAAGAGTAATTGGGGCTAAAGTGAATAGGAATTAAAATTAGGAAGGTAAAAGGAATAAAACGATAAAGAAAACTGTGCTACTCGTTATCTAGGAGAATCAGATGATCAGCGAGGTGCTTGAATGAAAATGGGATTGAATACATCAATTAGTAGATAAGCTCATAGAAATTAAGAAAGTTTCCAAGATCGCATGAATGGAGCAGAAAGCACTACGGTTCTAATCTCGAAATAGAAGAGCGTTATTCATACTTTAATCGTTGAACGAGCAATTCATGATGGAGGTCGGGAAGTTCACTAAATTTACACAGTGCTCTACTTAATAATGTTATGTTTTTTACAGCATTTCAATCATAGTAATATATAATAATGTATCATAATATAATGGCATAATGTAAATACTTGCTAGAAATGATCAAAGTTCTACGATTTGTTTTGAACAATGATGCAAATCAAATACTGAAGGTATAATATGCATACTCACAGATGTGAGCAGGCTGAAGTCGAGGTTAAAGAATCCACACGCGCTGAAGCGAAATTTGGTGTGCAATAGCTGATGAGAGAATAAACGCAGCTGCAAAAGGAAAATAGATAGAGTGAGTTAATTTAATCATTAAGAGTACTGTCATCATAGAGGTGAAAACCTCTATGATGAATTCGAGTCTGAATAACATTTTCATACTAAATTTACATATTCATATTCATATTATATTTTATTATTTTAATCACAGTCCGTATTTATCAACACCCAAAGTAACTTAAAATAATATTTATATTTTTCTCGTTTTAAAACATACTCCTAAAGTCATTCCGGGAACGCGTCCACATACAGCTTTTCATCGTTCAACTGAGGTTCAATATAAACTGAGATGAACGAAAATCCGTATGTAGCTGTATATGTAGTTTATTTAAGCAACGAATGTGTAACTGTATTCGCTTTATTAAAATTTTTCAATAATTCGGTTTTCAAATGTTGTCTGACAGAAGTCATTTCGTCAACGCAATAATTTATTAATTAAAAGCGCTAGAAGGCAATAATGAGCATTCATGTGAAGCACTATTGACAACAAAGTACCCAGATTTGTTTCTTTTCCGCGTTCAAGAATATTTTTTTCCGATAAGAATATCTCAATCAGTTTTTGTGAAGCGTACTTTAGTCGTTTCGGGAACGCCACTTATTATTTATTGTGCTGAAAAAGTAAGTCTTTTTAGCATTATTCTTCTAAATAATATGGATCACTACTCAATAACCTCAAAAGCCAATATCCAATGTGGCGTTTTTGCTTTATAAATGTATATCAAATCGTCATTCCGGGAACGTTCTCGGACCATAATGGGCGATCTCGAAATGACGTTTAGTTCTTCTAAGGAGCAGAATATGCTAAATTTTGCTGTTTTAGACCAACTCTGTTTTTTGTTTTAGTATATTATTAACAGAGATATAGAACAAGATAAAAATAAAAATGAAAGCCGTCTACAAAGAAAATAAATATAAATACTGCAGTTTATCTAATACAGCGCGGAATGGCTAATTCGAGGAAACGCAAGTTTCTAAATAAAATGACTCCTGAGCAAAGAGAATTGAATTTATTTTTAAATCAATAGCTAGAGACATTTTTGATATGAAATGACATGTTTATGGAACTAACGAAAACTTTAAGACAACACGAGAACTTGAAGATAATTGAGACGAAACAAAGATTATGATACACATATATTTTGCTGAAAATCATACGAATAATTATGGGAAAGAATTTCAATGTACGCATTTTTGAGCTCCTGAAGACCTTTTGACTATCCATACAGGCGTCATTCACTCTAATAATGATGATTCGGTACATGGTGGTACGTTTTAACTGTGAGGAATTATCTAGGGCATCGGATATATCTATATCATTATACCAGCATGCAAAGTTGATGAAAAAATAAAATTAGAGGCATTTTCCACCAAGAAGCAAGATCCAGAAGCTCCTAAAAATGTTTTTTTGTGTCTTTTGTAAGGTATTTATTAAATTAACTTTTATTTTTTATGGAAACTGTCATTCTGAGAACGCTGCCGTCATTCAGGGAACGTCATCGTCATTTCCGGGAATTCCGAAGAAAGACAAATAATTCAATATTCATTTATTTATCTAAAACTGTTTTTATAAAGATAAGTAAGTATTATATCAACTCGCAGTATCTTCACATGACTTGCATACATAGGCTCAAATTGTTAAAAATAGAAAGAAATTTCGTTTGTGAAATCATAGATAATACGATGTCATGAAGAATACTTCATAAAAAAACATATTTTATAGCTTAAATTTATTGATTCAACTTCTTTCTCATTAATAATTGTGTCATTTACGCTTTTAAATAATAATACTAAGGCAATACATTATGTTTTATATAATTTAAGAAAACGTTCCAGAAATTACTAATATCAACCCTACCTTTATCAATTAAATTTGTAACTAAATTATAAATCACTTTTGTGCATGTTGCATGTTTCGAGTTTTGCGGCCACAAACATACGCAGACTGAATATAAGGGTCAAAATCAGAGAGGTGAGCATTTTCAGTTTTTTATTTTTGAAAAATCAAGTGGTCATTAGAATAAAAATTATTACATAAAAATATAGCGCAATATTCCTTAAAGTGCATGTGTAAAGTGTTAAGTGTAAAGCATGCCAATCTTTACAATCACTTTAAGGAATATTACGCTATATTTTTATGTAATAATTTTTATTCTAATGACCTCTTGATTTTTCAAAAATAAAAAACTGAAAATGCTCACCTCTCTGATTTTGACCCTTATATTCAGTCTGCGTATGTTCGTGGCCGCAAAACTCGAGACATTTTCGAGCCACAGAAACGCAAGGCAGGGTATTGAATTGAATTATGTGTTTTCTCGGTGAATCTATGTTCGCTAGAATACCTTTATTTACATTCTAATTCATTTTATATCTGACTGAGCTACAGCGAAACCTGTCCGGATCTAGCTAGTGTTTTTATAAAGTTGATTTGTTTTCATATTTTCTCTCTGTATTTAATAATTTGGGAGTCTTAAAACTGTGTTTTTATGTACAATTAGTTTAAATAATTATATATCTATATAATTGTATCTCTCATTTAAATTTACTAACTAAAGTTTATTTATTATTATTATAATTTGCAATTTTAAAGAACGTGCAGCTACTTCATTCAATGTTGGACTTTTGGACTTTTTATTGAACGAGGTCGGATCCGATTGGGAACAAGTGTTTTAGAGTAAAATCAGTCCTGTAATTCTTTAATTTGAAACAGTGGTCCTTTTTTCGAATTTCACGAGACACAGCTGTACAGAAACTATTCCAAGGTTAGTTAAAAACAGTTTCCAAGAAAGAAAAATTCATTATGGTCGTTGACAAAGTTGATGTAGAAATGAACAGCATGACCAGAATCTTTACAGACTACGTTTTACCCGTTTTCATTTCACGTTGCCATTTTAACGCAAATTGCACTATTCTTAGTTTCTTAGGACTACATGCAAAGATAAAGCATATTTATTTAGAACAGATTCCCGAAGTATCTCTTTATGGATACAAGCATTTTCATGTTATTATTGAGATTAAATTCTCAGATTGAAAGTAGAAGAATTTTATTTTAAAAAACTTTAAGCAATAAAGTAAATAAATGATTATGTCGTATGGCTTCAAATGAACTATTTCATAATATTTGCTTTCGGCGAGCATGTCATCTATTATGTACAAACATAATTGTGGGATTATTTATATTACTTAGGCATTCAGAGCAGTGACTTGAGGGAAAATTCTCAAAATTCCCGTGATTTGATTTAAACATTGTTCGAGACTTCAACGTCCCGAAAAGAAACTTTTCGTTACGAAATTGAGAAGACTTACCTCTCGCCTTGCTTGGTGATCCTTAACTTTGAGTAGCACTTCTGACACCAAAACTCCGGTTGAATCGGCCTTTATCACGTCCGTAAGAATTGGAAATTTGAAATAATGTGCATTAATTCATGGCAGTGATACAACAAGAAAAATATCCGAGAAGATAACTTTTTCTCCTCATATTAAGGTTTGAACCCATCTATCCATACTGTCTTATCAAATTATTGTTTAACTTGAGCATGCTATCGGTTATTGTAAAGAGAATCGTTATTTTAATTTGTGGAGAAAATGTCTGAAATTCGCAACGACGCACAGTGGGCTAGAATCGAAAAAAGCTGGCCAAAAATAAAAAAGAGCTTTTTTTGAGTGCGGACGTTGAAACTTCGCATAGTCGTTCTTGAATAAATTCTGCATATAACTGTGAAATCATTTGCGTTGGTTCCCACGCGTTACAATTCTATAGGGGGTCAAAGTTGACTAAATTTTACGAAAAATGCCGGTCCTCGATTTTTCGCAAAATTCTTCCATTTCAAGCCAATCCTGAACTAAAATGAGCTAAATCATCGGGTAAAATACGATGTAGTATTATATACCTAATCTTCATGCTTCATAATACTGGGTTTGAATGATCACAGTTGAATATTTGCATTATTGATACAACAAAATGGCGAACCCTTATTTTACGGCAAATTTCCACCTAAAGTGAGGAAAATAGTAGTGAATAAGCGCGGTGTACGTGGAGTTATTTATACCAAAATGTTCTTTGAAGCTCTTTGAAGAAGAATCTGAAATAAAATCCTGCGACAATTTGCGACGCCGATAGATAAAGCGACTTTTCGATGGCGATGCAAGAGCTATGTCCGTGCGGCGGAGCGCCACTTTCTGAGACGACCTCGGTTTTGAGAGGATATGCGGATAAAAACGATACTGAACAGCGTTTGTAGTGGCTTATAACTATGAATTAATACTCTATACACATTTCAGGATAGAATTACTTTAGAAAATCCTAATGATATGAAGAAAATAATCTCTTTCTGTAATGTTCTATAAAGGTTTGTCTGTACATGCCTCCATTGACAGATTTTCGTTAATATTGAGATTCCTTTTTTTTTGTATAAAATAGGCTTCTGATTTTTTAAGCATAAGTGCATTTAAATTAATGAGTCTTACCGTATGCCTTAAATAGAGTCATCATCAGAGGAATCTTCTTCTAGACATGCTATCTCTTCGTCATTGCTCATGCTCAGGAGCTCCTTCACTTCTTCGTCCATATTCCTTGATTTTCTTGTTGGAGCAGCAAAGCGAATTTAATTCGATATAAGCCCACATTTACTGGCGTTAATTTTTCTATCTCCTTCTGCAGATATCTTTCTTCCGCCTGAATAATTGTCTTCGTCTCTTTTATCCACTGAAGGCGAATCGGTCTGCAGAATCTTGTTGAAGATGGTCGAGGATTCGCCCATATTATTTCAGCTGTATTAAGCAATAAATTGTGAATTCAAACTTAAAGTTAGTTATATTGTTATCAACTTCAACTACTATGAGCGAGGAAGAATTAAGGTGTTCATGTTTTACCAGATGCATCGTTGAGTAAACGTAGAGGCACCAAGGAGCTCATGAAGAGGAACTCATCTGTCTTGTCCTCCGTTTGCCTCACTTGTTTATATTGAGAGTGGCCAGAGCTTCCGTCAAATACGTATTTACATATTAAACTGGAATTAACTTTACTACTTGATGCTGAGCTGACGATGCAGATGCTGCGATATGGTATGCTGTGTGCAGCAGAAGGGCTTTCAAACTGACTCCACACACATCTTCGGTAATATGTATCCCATCTGGATACGCAGCAGATTTTGCGTTTTTGACTACTTCGTAGCTGGAGTACAACTTATGACCATGACTAATTTTATATTGACTTTTTGTTAACTCCGACGATATAATCAATAATACGGCCTCTTCTACTGACAACTGAGACTGAACATTATCCGTTTTCCTCCACTTCGAAAGTACCCTCCTAGCTTTCGTAGGTGTGGCTGTCGTTATTTCCTTGACTAACTTAGAAGCAGCCTCATCTCCTTCCTCTCGAAGAGTCATTGTCGCAGCGTAAGACAATTTAGCCGCGGAGTGCGTGGCCCGAATCGATTTCGTTTTCCTTCGTTTAGTTCGTTCACTCGAAAGATGGAAATCTAATTCTGGCCGTCCTCTAGCGTCTACCAAAATACAATTACTTAAGATAAATTAAATGCAAAATTTTAAACTATCAATAAACGATATTACAAACATCAAATAAAACTTAGATTTACTAAACAGGAGTCATAGAACTACTAGGTAAGTTCTGTAGCACAATCTCGATAAAATTAGCGTTAAAATTAAGCCAACTGGAATTGCGATTGATAAATCTCTCATTATTGCGTGAACTCAGTTTCCATTTTCTTGAATAGTGCACAGACAAGAAATCATGGATATAATCAATGAGAGCATTTTGCCCACTCTCAAATTCTTGAAAGTGTAGTTTTTTAATTAGATATTTCATTAAACGCTGTTTCTTGCAAATTAAAGATTCATTATTTCCCTCCTTCAACTTATTATGCATTATTAAGCGAGAAATGACCAAGTTAGACATGGTATTTAAAGTCAATAGCAAAATTCTGAAAATGTAACATAGATTCCTTAAATTTTATACCTTCCTCGGTAATACATTGAAAAAATGGCAGCAGAAAGTCTGAAAACGATGACTAGATTTAGTGACACTAATGAGGAAACAGTGCAGCTATTGAATTTTTAATTTTCATGAAAATAAAGGAAAATATTAAGTATAAAATTAAATGTGACTCACCAAAAATATATTCCACACCGCAACAAGAGAATTCTGCAGGAAGGAACCTTAAGAAATTGCGACGCGTGAAATAGATGATCTACAGACATATCACCAGAACACAACTTCACTCTGGCACAGCCAAAAAATAACTGACTCCGAAAGAATTTTTCGAGCTGAAACTGGCGGAAAGAGTACAATAAAATGAGTAACCGTTTTCCGCAAAACATATGCAGCTGGGTGTTATAAACTGAGCCACTTCGAAAGTTTTACTTTGGTTTTAGGGCACACTCTGGCGCGCGCCCTCCTCCCACAAGAGGGTCCTGCCAACGACAATAGGAGTGAGTTTACTCATCTAGCAATTGAAGGTCGAACGAGGAGAAGATAGTCAGCAACTATAGCTATAAGGATTTACTATCAAAAATTTTAAATTTCAGAAATTGTGGCTCTATCAAGAAATCTGAGGGAAAGCAGTGACTTACCGCTAAATCCAATTTTCTTTAAGGATTAAATGTGAAAATTTTAAAAATCTTATTATTTTTCATCTTAATATATAAAACATAACTTCTCTTCAGCAAAATATTTCCTAAACATAACCATTCAGTTGCGTTTTTCTCCTCATGTCCTCTCAAAACCGAGGTCGTCTCAGAAAGTGGCGCTCCGCCGCACGGACATAGCTATTGCATCGCCATCGAAAAGTCGCTTTATTTATCGGCGTCGCAAATTGTCGCAGGATTTTATTACAGATTATTCTTCAGAAAGCTTCAAAGAACATTTTGGTATAAATAACTCCACGTACACCGCGCTTATTCACTACTATTTTCCTCACTTTAGGTGGAAATTTGCCGTAAAATAAGGGTTCGCCATTTTGTTGTATCAATAATGCAAATATTCAACTGTGATCATTCAAACCCAGTATTATGAAGCATGAAGATTAGGTATATAATACTACATCGTATTTTACCCGATGATTTAGCTCATTTTAGTTCAGGATTGGCTTGAAATGGAAGAATTTTGCAAAAAATCGAGGACCGGCATTTTTCGTAAAATTTAGTCAACTTTGACCCCCTATAGAATTGTAACGCGTGGGAACCAACGCAAATGATTTCACAGTTATATGCAGAATTTATTCAAGAACGACTATGCGAAGTTTCAACGTCCGAACTCAAAAAAAGCACTTTTTTATTTTTGGCCAGCTTTTTTCGATTCTAGCCCACTGTGCGACGTAGCTATATTTTACTTAATTGACGCTTTCGCGAAATTGAGGAATCCATATGTATCTTACGCTAGTTATAATTTGTCTATTCTATTTGGCTACATTCAATCATTTCAAGGACCCCTGCAAATGTTCATTGACCCCATGGGGTTAGATTTTATGAGACTTCAGTCCAAAAGTAAGAACAAACATTGCCATTCTGAACGATGAATTTTGTTTTATTTTTATGGTATTTGGTCGGATATTTAGGATGAGTTCCTTGCTCAAAAATAATAGACATGCGTCCGACCGTTTACTCAACTAGATCTTTGTTTACGCAAAATCTGAATATATTGCTAATTAGTTAAATATAATTATACTCTAATTTAGATTTCTGACAACTCTGACTCTGCAAGGGATGTGAATACCTCTTCGATGACAAATTCGCAAGCAGCAACCAGGAGCACTAACGTAAGAAGTTTGGGGAATGACCACAACAATATGGTTCCCAGTTCGTAAAGAATTACTTCTAAAGAGTCCCCATCTATTCCAGAGCTGATGAGAAGATAAAACTGGAAGGCAACGTCCAGAAGCACGTAAGTGGCCAAGAGAAGAGCCAAAGCGCCGTAGACGTCGTTCAGCCTCGGACCCAGACGACAAAGAGAAAAATGGTGATTGGAGAACGTGCGAATGCGCTGGGAAAGATCTTCGTCGGATTCGAAAACCTCCGCCAGAGTCTTCATCCTCAACTTTTGCTTTCGCTTTAACGAGTCACGTAAGGAGGCGATGTCCTCGTTGAGAAGCGAGTGAAGATGCTGGAGGAGGGAAACCTGGTTAATGAACTGCAGACTCATGAGCAGCGTGCTGGCCAACGAAAAGAGGTGGAAGATCACCTCATAAGCCTCCGGAGGAAACTGAGAGGTCATTATTCCGAAGTAAATGAGAGCGGAGGATGCGAAGACCGTGGCGGCTAAGGCCGTTATTTCGAGCAGAGAAAGGCAACGACAACGAGAAGCCATCCGCTTTTCATTTGGTATCATCACAGAAGCTGCCTTGACAAGCTCCCTCAAGGTGTCGAGCAGGTCTCTACGCCGCACTAACAACATGCCGAAGCTGATCATGGAAACAAAACCGGAGAGGAGCCACCAGACGGTGTGTATAGTCGACTGTATGGAGGCCACTTTTACCGACGCTCTATACCGGATGACCGAGCAGAAGAGAGCGGAGGAGACGGAAAATATCACCAAACTATACGAGAGTGGGATCTTGGAAAGGCTGTCGTGCTCCGTGGTGAGAGCCGATGGTTTGAACGGAAGCAGGCCCATGAGAAAGCAGAACCGCAGGAAAGGCCTAGAGGCGACCACGATGTCCGGATCTGCATCTTTCAAAGGGACGACTTTCCTTCCACCGCGCAGTGGGATAAACATCGCGACTTCTAAAGGCATTTCGGCGACCTCTCCTGGGAATCGATTCCGCTCTGCAATTACCATCGACGTTATCATTAGTCAATGTCAGTCGCCTGTCTGCTTTACCAATTGCCTTTTGGATGGAGTCATTAGGTATAGAACATTCCGTGGCTGAGGCGGCAATTATTAGCTGCCTTCGCTTTCGACTCACTACGTCAAAAGTAAGCGGTACTGCAAAATAGCTCATATGCAACACTGACTGAATTTAAACTAATTAAAATGTTTTCAATTATTTCATCTGCTGAAATGATATCTAATACAATCGATATGAGAAGGCGTGACTTCGTGGAAAGCCATTTGCAGAATGAAAACACTTCGTACTTTTCCACAGAAAATTTATTTTGCGACCGGTTTCATAAGCGAGCTTACATCTTCAGGCACAGAGAACATATTTGTCACAGCATGTATAGGATAGTGGAAGGGGAAAATGGGGGAAGGTGAGGGTGCATCGTGGGAATAACTTGCCTGGTAGGGAGATCAAGGGTGAGTGGTTCAGGAATGTCTATGTCTATGTAAGAACCCTGCAAGCCGCCTTTCGGCGTGTGGCAGGGGGTGCAAGCACCTTGACTCTATTTTCCTAAACGGTTGCTTTCGCGTATACTTCGCGGAAAAAATGAATTTTTGAAACGATTCGTTTTAGCATCTATTTCCCTAATCTTTCGGGCAGTATCAGCACGGCCCATATAACAGGGGGGTCGCATTATATCGGTTACATCATCTGAAAACGTAATTTCTCTGAACTTATTTAATAAATTTATCCTTTGAATTTTTCTTCTATCTTCTAACGATTCCCATCCCGCGTCCTGTAACATCTGAGTGACACTCGCTGTTTTATCGTAGCAATTCTTTACAAATCGTATCGCCTTCCGTTGTACTTTTTCTAAATCCCGAATATGACATTTCTCGGCGGGGTCCCATACACTACATGCATACTCAAGGTGAGGCCTAACTAACGCTAAGTAACATCGCTCGCGAACCTTTTCTTCGCTCCTACCGACTATTCTTTTAACGAAGCCGAGTTTCTTAAGTGCTTTTCCACATATATTTCGGATGTGGGCACTCCATGATAGATTATTCGTGAGAGTTACTCCAAGATACTTTACCGATTCTACTGACATTAGGTTTACCCCTCGGAGACTATAAGAATAATCATTTATTATAGATTTAATTTCGAAGAAGTTAACTACCGAACACTTTTCTACATTAAGCTCTAATTGCCAATCATCGCACCAATTCATAATTCTATCTAAGTCGTTCGAAAGGGTTAATCTATCCTCTGAACTAACTATTTCCCTGTAAATGACTGTGTCGTCTGCGAATATCCTAACATTGCTTTCAATGTGATTGCTGAGGTCGTTGATGTATACTAAAAATAACAACGGTCCAATTACACTGCCCTGAGGGACGCCCGAGGTCACCTTAACCAAGTTGGAACTAACACCATCGAGTACTACTCGTTGTTCTCTATCGGTGAGAAAGTCTTTTATCCAGTTAATAACTTCTGCATTGATACCCGCAACTTCTAATTTGTACAGCAATTTATGATGAGGTACCTTATCGAAAGCCTTCCGAAAATCTAAAAATATCGCATCGACTTGCTTATGTTTTTCAGCAGTTTAGAACATCGTGTACTAATAAAGCCAGCTGAGACTCGCAAGAACGAGTCTTACGAAAACCGTGTTGATTCCTAATTATGAAATTGGACGTTTCAAAAAACCCATTAAAGAGCTAGCTATTATATGTTCCATAATTTTACCGCTCAGTGATGTTAAAGATATAGGCCTGTAATTAGCTGGATCGTCCTTAGAGCCACTTTTAAATATTGGCGTGACATTCGCAATTTTCCAATCTTTCGGGACCTTTCCTTCGCTCATACTCTTGTCAAATATAACTTTAAGAAAAGGTGCTACGCTCTCCGCAACTTCCTTGAACACTCGAGCCGGTATGTCTTCAGGACCCGGAGCTTTATTCGGTTTAATCTGTTGCAATAGTTTAATGATGCCGTCTTCTCTGAAGGTGATTTTCGACATTGATTCAGGTTTATCAACATTCGGGAGAGTATTTGATGCATCGTCAGACGTGAAAACGCTTCGAAAAAAATCATTCAAGATATTAGCTTTGCCTTTAGCATCGTTTACTATATTACCGCAAGTATCCTTTAATGAACCAACAGTTTGCTCTTTACCTTGGACCTCACGAACGTACGACCAAAACGCTTTTGGGTCCTCTTCCAAATGTTCGCATAAAATCTTCTTTTTATATTGACGGAGGTCATCTCGCATAATTCGTTTAGTTTCCGACTTTTCTTCCTTATGTTCGCTCTCTACTCGATCTATGTTGATACTATTCGGTTGCCTTGCAGCGGCTTTTAATTTGGAATGCAAACGCTTCTGTTTCTTTAGTGCTCTCGTAGTCTCCTTATTATACCATCTAGGTTCATTAATTTGATTTGAAAGTTTGGAGGGTACAAATTTATCCATTAGGTCACGCATTGTTCTTACAAAGAGATTCCACGTGTCCTCGGTATTTAAACATATCGCGCGCGTTTTATACTCCAGAAATTCGTACATGAGGAATAAATGGTCGTTGGCCAGCATACCATCCTTCGGGAAACTCCTTATCTCTACTTTCTCCAGGAGGTCTACGAGGCGGGAATTCTCCTCCTGATGTAGGCGTTTTGGTTTGAAATCGCTGGTATGCCCACTGTCTAGGAGGTGAATGGCGAAGCTCGAGAAAAGTTGTCCTCTCTTCAGGCGGTAGTGTCTTTGGTGCTCTGCCACTCTGACGCACAGGTTTCTCCCAGTCCTTCCAATATTTTCCGCAATTTCGCATTAAGGTCGCAAAATACATTTTCTGTGGAAAAGTACGAAGTGTTTTCATTCTGATATCTAATAAATTGCCACGAAACTGTTTCATCTTCGAAAACACTATCACCTTCCTGCCACAGATCGAGATGGACTTAAATTAGTAACTCATTATTATGGCAGAAATAAGATTCAACTCTGGGATTGGCTGTCATGTGGATTGGTTGTTTAAAACCAAAATATTTTACAAAATACTCAATTCTTAAAAAAAATCTCGCCCTTTTGTATCAAAAACGTTATTAAATGAAAAACATAAAAATGATATTCAATTTCGCTTCTTTCCTTTCGAATCCAAAAATTAAAATACGGGATATCGATTGAGGAGAGATTTGTGACTCATGCGAGAGGACAAACGAGAGAATGGTCTCGCGCTGAGTTACCAAATTGCTTTGTGGCAATCATTTGCAAATATACGTTATGTTTTGCTCCCAATGAAGATATTTAAAAATTAGCTCCCTCAAATCCGAAAATGTTATTATGATATGTTTAATAATGGTGTTAAAATAATTACTAATATGAAACTAGATACACATCTATTTTGGCAGTTTTACTTTCGTATCGTACAATTGCAAAGTTCAAAGCCATTTTTTGAATGAATACCATGATGTGGTAGTTCAGTGGTTATCTTCCCGTAAAGTGGAAGACCTGGATTCGAGTCCCGCTTATGGCGTTACTTATCCGAGAGAGGAGTCAGGCCTGAGAAAAAGCGAAGAACTTGAATTGTCAGTTTGGCAATTTTTGCGATAGATGATATACTGGTAATAGGTGATACTTTGTCTCCTGATCACGTAAAAATGGATTCTCTTTGGATTATCAAATAATTTATAACCGATCAGTTATAGCGATAATGCAGCAGATACTTATTTAATTGTATTAACCGATTATGCTCATTTAGTCTAATATTGCATGTCTCCTTCAAATTACGAATTTAATATATTTTAAGCATTACACTTTTAGGGAAAATAAATTACATTGGATAATATATTCTGCATGTATACCATTTTCTTTTTGAAATACAAATTATAAATAATTATTTCTATCGAACCCTGTTTATCAATTTAAAAATGATCGTATTGGATGTGACAGAAGGCAGTATCTTCGGTATGTTAGCAAATAAGGGATGCTTAGAAGCAGTCCTGCTGACTCTTATATTAGATTAATCTGCTTCGAACTCTTTATCGCCACTGAAAATGTGAGATAAAAGGCATGAACCACCGAAGCTCAGATCAAATCGAACTTAATTGAGTAGTCGTCACACTCTAGGTAATGATGACATTATTTTCGGAGAGGCTTTTAAATACTAGGAAGTTGTGGTGTGGGATTGGGAAATTGTCCTTACAAAAGTATATCCGGACTAGTAGAAGGGGCTAGCAATAAACACTTTAGAAATACC
The DNA here is from genome assembly GCA_947579665.1 of Sympetrum striolatum. Taxonomy (NCBI): domain Eukaryota; kingdom Metazoa; phylum Arthropoda; class Insecta; order Odonata; family Libellulidae; genus Sympetrum; species Sympetrum striolatum. The sequence continues at coordinate 94,856,756 of OX388345.1, forward strand.
AGGGCATTTACTGACAACTGTTGAACGACTAGGATAGAATTATGAAATGATGCCATGATTTGCAATTAGAGCTAAATGTAGGTAATTTTTCAGTAGTTAACTTCTGAGAAAGGGAATCTAATACAGAGGATTATTCGTAAAGCCTCCGTGGGGTGAACTTATCGTCACTATAATCGGTGAAATATCTTGGTGTAACTCTCAAGAATACTTCAACTTGGAGTAACCACATATATGAGTTAACGCACTTAAGAAACTCGGCTTCGTTAAGAGAATAATGGGTCCCTCCCGCCCACCTCCAAAAAAAGTATCTGCTCGATAAAATTTGTTACCTTATGGGGGCCACCACCAATGTCTTCTCCACAAGGGCCAACCAGTTTTTAAAGGCCTGGAGGACAGGGAAAAAGTGAAACACTACAACATGTCCTTCCGTAGCAGGACATCAGTTAATCTTAATCAATAGGGTAATATTGGGCATCATTTCCTTTCATGCATCTAAATGGCTACGCCTGACCTTAAATCCGAGTTTCAGCCCATTTCTGGGACCATCATTTGATTGTGTCTCTCCGCCTATTTAATCTACGAGGATCAAAAGAGAGCATTAATGATTCACCTAATTCAAAGACAATCGATACGAAGCACAGACTGGAGCAGCAAACCAGGGTTGAAGGCGAACCAACACAAAGAAGCAACGATCCAGTTTTCCCAATTTTGGGCCTCAGCTCCCAGAGCCAGAAGTATACCATTTCCATGAAGTCCAGAAAGCTGAATATGCCCTGGAACACCATGACTATTCCGAAAGTTTCGTCAAAATGACGTCCGAAACGAAAGAACGAAAGCTGCAAAGACATGGCACGTTGGGTACCATCGGCTCTCCATTGGGGGAGTCCATTTTCGATTCCCGCAGTGCCTGCCGCATCTCCTCACGAAGAAGGGTCATCCTCACGTACAAGTTCTGAATCAAATTGAAAATATGCGATTGAATGCGATGCCGAGCGAAGTGTACATGAGAAACAGTGCGGTTCCACCAATTCCAGAGTATTTTAGAAGGGTTCCACAGAATGAGGAATGTCCACAGCAAGACTATGAACATTTGCCAATCAACTGACTTCCTGAGGCGCCGATTCACGTCACTTCCGCAAACGGCCGCTTTCATGGCTTTGTCCAAGTCCAGACATTCACGAGGCAAACGGTGAATTTCATTGCGCTTGCTTGTGAAAGACGACGCAATGGAAAAACGCGCAAATCAAAATGATGGTCCTTTCGACAAGTGTGTCCAACCAAGTCCATCCTGGCGTTACCTGCTGGAATGCTTGACTCGTCCCGTAGCGAGCGAAAAGGAAAACTGAGAATTGAACCAATACGCTGTAGCAGTAGGAACAGTAGTTGAATTCTCTTTTGACATAATTTGGAAATGGCGTCAAACCCAAAATTCTTTTGCACACGAGGAGTGCCTTGAGGGCCAAATAAATACTACCCATTTCCGGTCTCTTTTCATTTAGTTTCATCTCTATACCACTCAATATTCTCCCAGTTATTTTATGGTCCTAAAGATAGTTTAGTCCAAATTGTTTTTATTATTTCACTCGTGATTTGTGAAATACTGCGAAAAACATCGAATTCTCAATCTCTATGGTTATCTTCATCAGGCTTGTTGAAAAAATGATAGGCGATTTAATTTCAGTGAAGGATAAGAAAAGATATCTAATTTGACAGTTCGAGTGCAGTTTATTGGTGTAAAATATACATGAGCATTAGAACGTTCAGACGTATTGAGAGGAATTAAAAATCATGAATCAATCGACGAATGAATGATGATGATATGGTGGAAATCTAGGTAGACATAGTCGTCACGCTTGAATGAAACGTATTATTTGTCCTGTAAAACGATATTGCGACTCAATTTGCAATGGCAAATCATGAAGTGAATTATTTACTTTGTTTGATCGTTGCCTTGGACACGTCTCCAATAAAATGACGTCGAGCATTGAATATGACAGGAATATAATGCACACGAAGAGTGATGTGTCGTTCAAGCGTGAGGAGCGGAAGAAGAAAGGAGAATTGCTTGTGCATAGATGGACGAACGGTGCTGAGTATAAAATACAGGAGAAAATCCATAAATAAAACGTTCGTTCGAAGTGGCAGTGTTTTTCAATCAAACTGCTAAGATATCGGGTCACTCCTCCGTTCTCTATTGCTGTAAAATGCTCAATCTAAGAAACACATCCTAAATATCAGCGATACTGAATTAGTTTAAATTATTGGTTTATTATTGCTGGAAGTCTCGAGTGTTATTTAGAATAATTTCAGTAGAGTATTAAGTTCTGAATATACCTATCAGTTATATCTTGTGGAATGGATTACTTGTGAGTTTTGCGAGTTCTTCCTTAAAGTATAATTGATAGTTATTATTTTAAATTACAACTGCAACATTCTTTCTTAACTTTACACTTGTTTCCATTCATCAGAGATCAGATATCGTCATAATATAAACAGAGTCGAAAGAATTATGATTGCTGCGAAGTGAAATTCTTCTTCTTCACAGGCTTTTGTAGCGAAAGAATCAAAGTTTTCATTTGTTATCGCATGAGTCTTCCCTTCTAAGCGTACGATGTTTTCAGATTGTGAAAGGCATCTTGTTATTTACATTCTTCAATATATCGAAAACACATCCATTTGGTAAAAGTTTTTTACGTCGAAAAATAATGTTGCATATACGACTGCAAGTTTTTTTATACCGTATATTACGAAACCTAGCAATTGACCAAGTGAAATTATAATGAGAATGACTTTGCATAGTTGACATCTTCCTCGGACTCCGTTTTCCTCAGAATCATCCGCCGCATAATCTATCTCCGTTAGAAGTCGATCACTAACTCCTTTTCATTATTCAACGCCTCTTTCGGATCAATTTATCAATCAATGTGTCTTAGCGGATAAAATTAAATTCGAATTGTCAGACGCAGAACCGGGAGACCCTCAAGATGGCGTGCTTGATTTCACTCCCTAACCAGGTGACTTGCATAGTCTGTGTCAGTCTAAACAGAAGTGAAAAACAGCCAAAACAGGTATCCCAGTTTTCCGGCAGTTATTTTTAGCTCAACCGCAAGTTGATACCCGCATTATACGTGGGACGTGAGCTCCAAATAATAACCACCAGTCACAATCATTTCCAATCATCCCCGAGATTGGCTCCTTCTGCAAATTCATCCTTTCCTCATATTTATTCCACTCTCTCTCTCTGCTTTTTGGTTAATTTTCCTCTGTTTTAATGACGGTACTGATTTTATACCATTTACTTCTTCAAATAAAAATATTGTAAAAATCCTAAGTGAGAAATGTGTTAGAATGTTGAAACTGTAAACGATTTTGGTAGATAATTTGGTATTTATTGATTTATTTTTTTAATCATCAGAAGCAACCATCGCTCAGATACTAAGACGCAATAAGGAACCAAAAACATCTATTTCCGGATTCGGATTGGACTGGGTTTGAAGGAATCTAAACTTAACGAAAGAATCCCTGACTAGTCCTAAATGGTTGTTTTACATTAACTTGGAGGATGCAGAATGGCTGAGATGGTTTATAACGAAAAGTTTACTGAATCTTAAGGAAGACTGAGAAAGCTTGCTGAGTTGCGTGAATGAGTGTGAAACATACGCGTCTTAAGGAATAAAAGGCTCCAAATAATAAATCAATTGACAATAAGTAGGAGACGGAGGAATACATTGTGGAAAACGAGGCCGAATTTACTTCACATCAAACGGAAAGCCGTATTTGCTATGTTAGTATGTTAAATCGACATAAGGAGACGTTACCACATGAAAGGCTAAAATAATGAGGATGAAACATTTCGCACACCTCCAAATAAAGGTAATAATTTCACACCCGCATAATAGTAGTTTTTCTGTGAGATAGTACGAATTATTTCATTCCCAATATGTCTAATGACGCTTAAAGATATCCGGTGCTAATTTACATATCATCCGTTATCCACATGTTACCAAATCAAGCGGTAATATGTTTATTGCAATATCGCATTGGGAATGCCTTATTATTTTTATAATTTTCAGGTATGAAGAGTTTAAAATAACATAGTCACCGCTTTCCTGGTTGTCTGGCTACAAATGATGACGAACACTACTCCAAATAATTCCACACCGATCCACATGGCGGGTAACGACATATTTTCCAAGGATACACTCGCGGAAGCATCGAAAAAGTCATCCAAAATCAGAAAAGGAAGGACCACCAGTTCGACGAGGAGATACGCAACGTAGAGCAGCATCACTCCTCCGAAGACCTTATCGACAGCATAGCACATTCGATGAAGTTTGAGATTGAACAACGCCCACAACTGGCACCTTCTAGACAACGGAAGTCCTTCAGCAGACTGTGAATGCCGAACAGTTCCGCCCAGAGATACTGATTGGAGGTCTTCGTTCATGAAGGAGATTCGCGACTCCATCAGACGCAAAACGTTGCAGTGCAGCATCTGATACAAACATTTTGTAACTTTAATCCAAACAAGCAAACTGTACCTCAGTAACCCATGCCTGCGGTAGCGAACGAAGTACCTCGGTATCGCTCTGAAGCACAGCAACGCCACGTAAGACGAGAGACCGATCACTTGCATCCAGAGTGAACTGTGCAACCATCGCTCATCTGGTCCCGATCCGATGGACCTGACCAAGTCAGCGTCGAAGTCATGCATCGATTGGAAAATGCCGTAGACCTCGAACCGTTGCAGGAACACGCTTAAATAGATATTCACTAGCATCGAATAACCGAAAGTTTTCCATGTTAACGCCGCCGTGGTTCTTATGCTCAAAGAACTAACGTGAGCATACGTGTGGACTAATTCGTACAACAGGAGAGTGGACACAAAAAAGTACAAGCCGATGCTGTACCAAACTACTCTAGAGAAAGTTCCAGTTCCATCTTCGGAAGACCGAAGAGGGAAGACTCCAAATATTTGACAGAGCTTCAGCAATGGCGCGCAGTTCGAGAAAACGTCCTTCGAACGCATGTTTTTGCGAGTGCTTTTGAAGGCCGATGGGGGATCGCTGGACTGCGATGATAAAGCGATAATGAGTGACAATAGTGCCCATCTTTTGTATTCTAGTTTCATTAGGAGAAAACCATACTCAAAATGAAAATCAATATTTTTCGAAGCTTATCAAACATCCTTCATCTATTCTCCTACATAGTTGAAGTTAATAACAAGTTAAGTTGCGCAGTTAAAAACTATTTGCGATCATACACTTGTGCTAGTAATGAAGGTTCATTATTCAGCCGTAGAAGTTACGAAACACTGAAGACAGATGCATTTTGAAAACGTCTGAACCCTATTTTTATATTAAACCGCGGACACGTTCAACTTTGGATCAAAATGTAGCTATAAAAATAGTGCTAGTGATTTATTCAATGTCTAAATAATTTTAAAAATTAAATCTTATCTTTACAAATATCACTCCTGGATTTGTTTTCTATATTGCATGGAACATAATTAATTTGAAAAAGGACGTCAGAATACATCGGAGAAAGATTTTAATGAGACGCCAATATGGAACAGTTGTCGGAAAAGAAAGTTAGAGAAGACCCATAAGTATCTATACAATGAATCATAAAACTGAGCTGTGGATAAATACATCTACGGGTCTACCACATACGACTTAAGCTAAAATAAAACAAAAAACAGGAGGCATATGATAGCAAAAGATTAATCATCCGTAAAGCTCCGGGTCCTGAAGACATACCGGCTCGAGTGTTCAAGGAAGTTGCGGAGAGCGTAGCACCTTTTCTTAAAGTTATATTTGACAAGAGTATGAGCGAAGGAAAGGTCCCGAAAGATTGGAAAATTGCGAATGTCACGCCAATATTTAAAAGTGGCTCTAAGGACGATCCAGCTAATTACAGGCCTATATCTTTAACATCACTGAGCGGTAAAATTATGGAACATATAATAGCTAGCTCTTTAATGGGTTTTCTTGAAACGTCCAATTTCATAATTAGGAATCAACACGGTTTTCGTAAGACTCGTTCTTGCGAGTCTCAGCTGGCTTTATTAGTACACGATGTTCTAAACTCTGCTGAAAAACATAAGCAAGTCGATGCGATATTTTTAGATTTTCGGAAGGCTTTCGATAAGGTACCTCATCATAAATTGCTGTACAAATTAGAAGTTGCGGGTATCAATGCACAAGTTATTAACTGGATAAAAGACTTTCTCACCGATAGAGAGCAACGAGTAGTACTCGATAGTATTAGTTCCAACTTGGTTAAGGTGACCTCGGGCGTCCCTCAGGGCAGTGTAATTGGACCGTTGTTATTTTTAGTATACATCAACGACCTCAGCAATCACATTGAAAGCAATGTTAGGATATTCGCAGACGACACAGTCATTTACAGGGAAATAGTTAGTTCAGAGGATAGATTAACCCTTTCGAACGACTTAGATAGAATTATGAATTGGTGCGATGATTGGCAATTAGAGCTTAATGTAGAAAAGTGTTCGGTAGTTAACTTCTTCGAAAGTAAATCTATAATAAATGATTATTCTTATAGTCTCCGAGGGGTAAACCTAATGTCAGTAGAATCGGTAAAGTATCTTGGAGTAACTCTCACGAATAATCTATCATGGAGTGCCCACATCCGAAATATATGTGGAAAAGCACTAAAGAAACTCGGCTTCGTTAAAAGAATAGTCGGTAGGAGCGAAGAAAAGGTTCGCGAGCGATGTTACTTAGCGTTAGTTAGGCCTCACCTTGAGTATGCATGTAGTGTATGGGACCCCGCCGAGAAATGTCATATTCGGGATTTAGAAAAAGTACAACGGAAGGCGATACGATTTGTAAAGAGTTGCTACGATAAAACAGCGAGTGTCACTCAGATGTTACAGGACGCGGGATGGGAATCATTAGAAGATAGAAGAAAAATTCAAAGGATAAATTCATTAAATAAGTTCAGAGAGTTACGTTTTCAGATGATGTAACCGATATAATGCGACCCCCCTGTTATATGGGCCGTGCTGATACTGCCCGAAAGATTAGGGAAATAGATGCTAAAACGAATCGTTTCAAAAATTCATTTTTTCCGCGAAGTATACGCGAAAGCAACCGTTTAGGAAAATAGAGTCAAGGTGCTTGCACCCCCTGCCACACGCCGAAAGGCGGCTTGCAGGGTTCTTACATAGACATAGACATAGACATCCGTGGAAACATTTCACAGAATGATACCTTCAGGCGTATCGAGTGACAGCAGGATATGATTACTAAAATTCCCGAAGAATCCATTGGAAGATTAGCGAACAAAAGAAATACCTTTTTTAGAGTACGGAAACCCAGAAGTAATCCGCTGTAATAACACAAAAGCGAGAAGGCTGAGGGTTAGTTGAAAAAGAGCATACACAGTGCTTGGCAAAGTCGCTTTCCCAAAGACGCTGTAAATCGCATTAATTTTTCCATTTGATTGCATTGCTTTGATTTTCGGGAATTTTTAAAAAATACTTCCCGGATAGGTGAAGAAGTAAAACTCGAGAAGCCGATGGATATGGTCAGGATCTATCGATTACATTAATGACTTTTACAGAAAATATCCTGGGTTCGATGCTAGGACAATGCAAAAATCTGCCCTTTAAAATACATAGAGGTAGTTTTTCATTATTTTTTTGATGCACTTATCGAAATGATAGGACGTTCGTGCTTTGCTAGAAGATATATGGTAAGAATTGCTTTCAGAAAAAAATTTAGATAAGACCGTACTATTCCTGAGTACAATTTTAGAGCACATTAACATTTCTCTCATAAGGAATATAAGAGAAAAGTAGGACGTCATTTGAGACAGTTGCACCCAATTTGTTTGCTTGAATTTTCACACATAGTTAGAGATGGTGATCCTCTTTTGTGCTGCATAGAACGTTTTACAAGAAAGAGCCGGGTTCGAAGCCAGGCGGTAAATATATCCCCCTTTTAAAATACATTGAGGTAGTTTTCATTATTTATTTTGATGCACATATAGAAATAATACGAAGTTCTTGCTTTGATAGAAGATGAATATTAAGACTTGGTTTAAGAAAAAAAAATAGATAAGACCGTGCTGTTCCTGGGTTCGATGCCAGAGCACATTACAATTTCACACATAAGGAATATATGTGAAAAGTAGGATGTCGTTTGAGGCAGTTGCAGCCAATATATCTGCTTGAATTTTCACACATAGCTAGAGATGGTGATCTTCTGTTGCGCTGCATAGTAAATTTACCAGGAAGACCCAGGTTTGATGCCAGACGATGAAATTGCAGCGAATTTTAAGAATTTTTTCAATCCATTTTTTTTCTTTTGAGAACCGTTCCGATATGATGCCGATATGAAATTAGTGTTGTCGATCTGCTTGCAGTATGCAAGCTACATTTTACTCGTATATATATAGGTGTATCCGGAGAAACGTCTATATATATATACAAGCAGATCGACAGCACTAATTTCATGTCGGCATCATATCGGGACTGTTCTCAAAAGAAAAAAAAAATATGATGTGGCCAGCAAAAATAATCAACTCTAACGACATCAACCAAAATACTATATATGAAATTTAGTGTTGATCCGACAAATAGTTTTCATGATAGAGCGCCCACAAAGTACATAATCAGCTACTTCCGGTTTATCAGTATTTCACGAATAACTCCTAATCAACCGGTGATATAAAAATATGTTAAATACAAAAGTTATAGTAAAACACATAATCTAAAACTTTTATAAGTAATACAATATACCTTTATATCATATTTATGGAGATATTTTGAAAACCGGAAATGAGCTTTCATGAATAAAGCTCGACTTCCGGTGAACCGATTTACTCCAAAAACTAATCAACTCTGACAGCACACACGACAATACTATATATGAATTTTGGTATTGATACGACTAATATTTTTCACGTTAGAATGCCCACTATCACACACACGCATACACACACACACATACACACAGACATCATTCCGAAAATGGTCAAAACGTGTTCTAGGGGCCCCAAAACATGTATTTCCGTTGAAATCTCGAAGTCGATTTTTTTCATGAAAACAATACTTTCTCTATACTTCGTATGTGGAGAAAGTAAAAAATAGGATTAAAAATATTCTTAAAATTGGCTGCAATTTAATCGTCTGGCATCGAACCTGGGTCTTCCTGGTGAACTTATTATGCAGCACAACAGATGATCACCTTCTCCTACTATGTGTGAAAATCCAAACAGAAATATTGGCTTCAACTGCCTCAAACGGCGTTCTACTTTACACGAAAGTAAATGGCTCTCTGGATTCGAAGCAAGGACGATCTAGGAAATATAAAATATGTTTTCGAAATGTATCTATATGTTCTATATATATGCCGAATTTCAAGTTTTAATATTATTGGGAAGGGGTTCAAAATAATTCTTAAAAATCCGATCAGTGACTGATTGTAGAGATGCCTGGTGTCGAACCCTGGACGTATTGGAAGCTGTTAATGCACAAAATGACTTGCTAATTTCATAGAAAATTTGAAGTCGATATCATGCCGGGAAGTACCTAAAATGTGTTTCCGTTATCCCCGTAAGAAATGCATTGTGGAGTGCAAATGGCCCTCTGGGATCGAACCAAGGACCATAAGCGAATACAAAAAATTGATTATTAAATATATTTATGATATCTAAACCCATGCCGAATTTCAAGTTTCCATGTCATCGGGAAGGGGTCCAAATAAAATCTTAAATATTGCCATAATACATTTTAAATGGCCGATTTTTGCCCCGACCTAGCATCGAACCATGGACAATATTCGAAGATGTCTTTTTGATTTTCGTTGGATGTGTACGGCTTCTAGCGATCCCTTGAATCTCAACTCTCTACGTTTTCGGGAATTATTTTTTAGAAATTCCTGAAAATCAACGCAATGCATTTAAACGGGAAAAAATAAGATTTTGGGGCCCTCTGGAATGGAACTCATTACACTGAGGTTCAAAATCGCATTTTTTTCTGGCGGTTACACGTTATGGCCAATACGTCGTAAAAATTTCAAGTCAATGACGCTTGTGGTTTAGCCTGTGAATTAGTATCCTATCTATATATATATATGAACTAGTAAATGGGTGCTTGCAAACTGCAAGCAAAAAAAATATGAAGGGATACTACCCTGAGTTATCGGTCTATATGTTATATTTACGTTTCTTTTTAATTATACCACTGTCTATCGTATACATAATTTTGAAATGTGAGATCAAGATTCACCAAATAATATAATAATAGAATAATTATTTCAAAAGCTTTTCAAGTTTAATTGATACGGGAGTTTGGAGTTGAGACCTTAATGCTGGGTGGCCACCAAATGCGAAGCGAAGGTAAGTTGAGCGAAGTTACGTTGAGCGGACTACGCTTTCACAATAGAATCTATACTTTTTAATGCAGCTGCGGCCGCCGGATACGAAGCTTGGTTGAGCTGAGAATTGTGACGTCACTCTGCCTCGCAAGGCACATCTTCCGAACGGTCGTGGTTCGTTCTGAAGCGAAGTCAGCTTCCCCCTCCACAGCTCTCAACGTGGTAGTGGTGGAGGGGGGGGGGGAGCCTTTCGCTTCTTTCATCGGCAGTATTTGAATTGATATCAGTGTGTGAAAGATTCACATTTTTGAGGGCTCCCGGATAGTCATGTGGACAGCGCGTTTGTCTTTGGTGAAAGCGGCCCCGGATTCGACTCCCGGTGGGAGCCAATGTGCGAAATGACCTAAGCTGTCGAAGCACTTTTAACAATACTACTACTAAGATTCACATTTATGAGCTTGAAAGGTGTGATTAATTCCCAATTACAGCTTTCTTTCAGAAACAATAATGTAATAATTGATGAACGATTCAATTTCACAAAAAGTAATCACTTTGTCAACCTATGATCGTAAACCTAATTTAATTACTTCCAATGTGGTTACAAATCAATTAAATCCCAATTTAAGATATTTACTCGTCTTAGCGGAACGCAATCATTGAGAAAATGCCGTCGGAAAGGTTCACTGCAGCCGAGAATAATTTTCTCGTAAATATAATCATTGAACGCAGGTCAGTTTTTGAAAATAAACTAATGCTGTGAAATCGTCAGTTGGTCTCGGAGAGGAACACCAGCTTACCATAGCACTAAAACCAATAACAGTAGGATATTCATTTATGCACCATTAAAAACATTAAAAATACGGCAATTTGAAGTAGATTTAAAAAAAGGCATGCGCTCCTCTCCGAGACATTTACCCGTCAGCAAAAGTATGGCGATGGATGAAGAGTGAAGAAAAATTGATTTGCCATGCTTATGTGAGTAAAGTGGTTAATTTTTGTGATGCTCTTTACAAAATAATTTAACTAATTATTAATATAAAATTAAAAACTATTTATACTATCAGTTCCGTCATTGCAAAATGAAAAGTGTACTCGAGTGAGGTACGAACGATAGGAACTTATATGATATTAGCGAAATAGATAAATTCGTGTCCAATGGCTGTAAATAATATCTTATTTAAAGTGTGCCAGCATAATATTGTGACAGAATCCGCCTCTTGCGGAATTTCTGTGATTTAACCGTAATCAAAGAATTAAATTCTCGGTCGGCAACTAAAGGCTAAACTTACGCCATCTTGGTAGTTTAGAAAGGAATCGCTTCGTACAGCTCAGCTCCTCCTCCAGTTTTCGACCCTCGAAGACTAAAACTTCGCTACGATTCGCTCCGCGTCACTTTTTCCAGCTCAACTCAGCTCAGCGCCGCTTCGCATTCGGTGGCCACCAGGCTTGATGAATACGCATACGTAAAATTAAATTAAGGAAATACGCCAAACAAAGAATGAATTTCATGAAGTTAATGATGTAAGGTACAACGTATTAATTGTGTGCTATGTATTAATTTAAGAAAACGTAGTAAAAGAACTTACCTATTCCCCCTAAATATTCAGTGTAGATTCTTCAACTTCATCCTCGAATAATCTCACTACTTACATGCCTTTTCCGATTATCTTCGTTGGTACATGGTCTCGTATCCTCTACATAAACTTATGTTATCACAGTATGTATTCCCGAATAATTCATTGACCGTGCAGATATTCGCTGTCCATTTTGATGAAAGTTACATTTTTCAACCTTCAGTAATAACATTTATGGAAAGAATTTTTTTTTAATTATGCCACTGTATATTGTATACATAATTTTCAAATGAGTGAGATCGAGATTCACCAAATAATATGATAGTAAAATAAATATTTCGAGAGCCTTTCACGTTTATGTGATACGGGAGTCTTTAATGGATACGTGTCCGTGAAATTATATTAAGGAAATACGCCAAACATAGTAAAGTTGGAATAAAAATCTGCATAAGATAAAAATGTGGAAAATAAATAGACGATTACCTGTGTAGTATTCGGTTCAGTGCAAGACATACTCCAAAATAATCCTATATTCATTAAATAGAGTCTACCACGACAATGAGCTCCGTTTCTAATTAAATAAACAAATAGACAATAGGCAACGTAATTATGTAAATAGTTTTAAAGAACGTAGAAAAAGAATTTTATTCTAAAGCCCATTTGGAGAAGATGGGAAAATAATATTCATACAATGGTACATGCAAACATTGTTTATACTAACGAAAAATTATCCAGCTAACACGAAGAACGACGTAATCAGAAGGTCGTTGAAGGAAATCAGTGTATTTTATGTGTAGATTTTTGTTTTTCATTTTGATGAAAGTTGAATTACGTAATATACTATGTACTTATTGTGTACTACGTATTAATTAAAGAAAAAGTAGAAAAAGAATTTAATTTTAAATTCTCTTTGGAGATGATGACAGAATAATTATATGTAATTAAAATAGAAAAGAAGAAACATAATAGGCATAAAATAAACAGCACAGAAACAGACACGAAAAGCAAACCACAATAAACGTAGAACAACGATATCCTAACATCGTTCAATGATACCATGTATTTCCTGAGTAGATATTTGTTGTTCATTTCGATGAAAGTTACAATTTCTTGATATTCAATGATAACATGGTCCTTCAAGAAAGGCGAGCAGCAATAAGTTTAGTTGCCGTTATGAGCTTTTCGGTGGCAATTTATCACAATTTATATAGAACGAAAGTGAAACATACATGGAACTTTTTAGTCTGAGTTCAGTATAAGATAAATGTATTTGGTTAAATGAGCTATGAAATATAATATATTAATAAACTATAGTGTTCGTTAAACTAATGATTCGTATTGCTTGCAGTTATGTTATTTCTAAAGATTGTCGTTCAACCTTTTAATTTACATTAATATCCCTATTTATTGATTTATATTAATATCTATGTACTTCATTCTAGAATAATCTCGCCACTTACATGACTTTTACGGTTATCTTCGTTGATAAATGGTCTCGTATCGTCTACATAAACTTATGTTATTACTATATGTATTCCCAAATAATTCATTGACCGCGTAGATATTCGCTGACCATTTTTATGAAATTTACAATTTTCAGCATTTAGTATTAACATATATCGAAAGAAACATTTAAAATGATTAAAAATGCATCAAACCTTTATCATGGCGTATGGAATTAGTATTGTAAACAAATTTGTTTTCGATTTAAACAATGGTCGTTGTCATAGATTTAATTTTCGAAATGAGAGAAAAATAACGCAATAAATTGGCGTTCAAACTAAAATTTTGCAAATTTCGTGTCGGAATGTTAAAATCGGTCGCAAGAATAGAAAACTTTAATCTTTTAGACGTAATATAAACCAAGTCCAACTGCTTTACGATTAATTTTTCATATTTTAATGAACGAAAGAAATTTGCTCTGCATGGCCATTTTTCGTTATTCCCGTTTAAATACATTGAAAAATATAATCGTCTCTGGGCTCAAACCTAGGTCAAAATCTGGGAATTTTCGATTTTTTCCCAACTCGACTGACAGTTATGAATCACTCTTGAAAATTTCAGCCTTCTAGCTCGGTTAGAAATGCCCAGGATTTTGTATGAATGAGTCGGATTTGCAGCTTTATATATAGTAATGAATCCGGAGAAGCATCTATATATAATAGATACCCATATAGATAGATAGGATACTAATTCACAGCCTAAACTTCGATATCATACCGACTAAGTCGATATGATACCGGGAAGGTAATAAAATAAGACCCCGTTATCCCCATTTGTAATGCTTAGAGGAATGTAATGGCTCTTTGGGATCGAACGGTATTAATTTTATTCTTGTTTTACGCAAATGTGGTTTGTTGTTTTCACATACGAATCTAATATATTGAATATTTTTCATAGGCTCTCATCGTGCATATTTGTACGTTTTCATTTCAATTTATCGATCTCTTTTGCTCAAAATATTTATCAACGCAATCAACCGCCTCGGTTTCTCAAACCATGTTGAATATCGACAAACAGTGAATATTGAATAAATAATACATTGTAATAACGAAAGTGATGTTTGCTAGAGGTTTGAGGCAATCAATTTCTGGGAAATATTATAGATAAAAGATACAATACATATTTCAAGTTTTCGCGGCGTATAAAAACCAAAGCAGAGTAGTATGGATGGTATATATGGTACGCGGTGTCCACACGACTATTCGGGAGCCCCGGCAGAGGTATATCAACAACTATATCCATAACTAATCCAATCATAATGTATGTTTTCATAATTTTCTGCGGTCAAACCGAACCGAAGTTTCTTTTTTCGTGATCGCCCTAACCTCGTTATTCTGCTGGGGTTCACAGTGTACTGGAATCATCCATTTCTTAGCAATGAGATTCAAAACAACGTCCGAGGGTTTTCATCATAGTCTCTGACGGAACGAGTCACCCAGGCCCATCTCCTAGACCAGTGGTTCCCTAACTTATTTGGCCTACCGCACCTTTTCCAGAAAAAAATACTCAGCGCCCCCCCTGGAATTTATTTTTTTTTATTTTAAAAGCAATTAAACAGAAATATATATGTTTTAACGTTTCTACCTTTATCGTGAAGTATAGTAAACAAATGTGTAAATTAGAAACATTGAAGTTTGAAATGATGAAACTATTTATTGAACTCTGAATAGAAAGGAAACACACAAAAGATAAACAAATAAGTGATGAACACAAAAACAACAACCTTAATGAGAAGGATGAATCTGGTATGCTGCTGCCAATTTAGTAATCCTCGGCTCTATTTTCGTCAGCAGTAATCTTAAATCACCGAGATTGACTATTTGCAATCGGTTTCTTTTTTTATAATAAATTGGTTACCGCACTAAATCCACGTTCCACTAAATATGATGAAGGAAATGCAATTAAGAACTTTTGAATTACAGCCCATATTTCAGGATAAGCCGTAGGGGTCTCCTTTTGCAGCCAGAACTGTTGGTAGCCGCTTTTGAATTTATATTTCAACTCGTCATTTGTAGTAACTTCCATCAGTTCTTCTTGTAACTGTGGAGATTCTTTGCAATTGGGAAAGGATCCAAAATCCAATCAGGTATGCTCATTTTCAAAATATCATCAAATCGTGGATCTTAATGGAGAGCATCCAAGTGCTCACAGTGTGCCTTTTTTTCTGCACCTGATAAATTTGGGAACTGGCTCAATTCCCCTCGTCCAAACTTTTGTTTGCACAGAAGAAGTTTTGTCACAAATGCAGGAATAACAGATTTTGTTTTTATTAAATTCAGTTCATCGCCTTGAAGCTGAAGATTGCTTTCAATAAAGTTTTGGAACAAGTTGGTCAAGTAAGCGATGTCACTTTTGGATTGAATTAAATTGGATCGTAAAGCATCATATTTATCTTTCAAGAACCCCAGCACTGAGTTAAACCGCTTATAAAACCTATCTAAACAGGCACCCTTTGACAACCAACGAGCTTCTGTATGAAGCAGAAAACGAATAATTCTTCATCGTTTTCAATACAAAGCTGTTTAAATAATCTGTCATTCAATGATTTGCTTCTGATTGCGTTGATAGCTTTAATTACAGATTGCAATGAATAATGTAGGCGTGCGCTTAAATTTTTGGCAAATAGATGTTGACGATGGATGATACAGTGAATGCATTCGGCACCTCCTTTTTTAAATATGCATGAAAAACACTAGCACCCCCGTAGCTGGAGCAGCATCTGTGGCTACTGATAAGATATTACTCAGAGGTATTTCTTTTTCGTTAAAAACTCATCCAATGCATGAAATATTGATTCTCCTTTAGTATCAGTTTGTAAATATTCAGCAAATAATAATTCTTGGCAAATTTTTTCTTCCTTTGTGAACCGCATGTATACGAAAAGTAAAGCTTCATTTACTAACAAAGTTGACTCATCGAGTTGAATAGAAAACCGAGATGTTTTTAAATAGCCACACAATGAATCTTCAACATCTTGAGCCATTTCATCAGTTCTTCTTTGCACTGTATAATTGCTCAATGAAATTTCCTCGATAATAACAAATGCTGGCTTGTGTAGCACAGTACGTATTACTTCACTTATAGCCGGTATAATTAGTTCTTCACCAAGAGTATGAAGCTTTCCCTGTTGGCAATCATCAACGAAATATTGTAAGAAGCAAGCAAGTCTTGTGTGGTTGCAGTTGAAAAGAGTTTTGCCAATGTCAGTTGCTTGATGATTTCTTCTATTAGCGTTCGGAGATAAGATAAATGTTTTTTATCACAATGAATTTTAGTCAAATGTTCTTGTAGTCTGGAAGGCCTAATACCTTCGCTTGATAAAACTTTCTGGCAAATCAGGCAAATTGGTAATGTATCGTTTACAGGCGACCCAATAAAGCCACATTATAAATAATCGATATTATCTATATTGTCTACATGTTTTCTTTTGTTGATCCATTATTATCTGTAGAAAAAATAAAATTTTTATGGAGGTATATTTAATTAATATTTTTTTGTAATTTAAAAAAAATATTTTTGTAGAAAACAAACCAAAATAAATACTAATGAAATATATAAACATGATATTATAAATCTTTTCGCGCCGTCAGAGTTCTCAGAAATGTTACTTTCAGGTACGGGACGCTTTTTCGGATTTTTACTCCGCTGTACGGACAGATTTTTGATGCAATGCTTAGATCCTGTCCCACGAACCGTGAATTACCAATTTTATATCATGTTGTATCTCAAGTTCTATCACTCAGAATTTAGATTAATTTTTGTCCGACTTCCTCTTATTAATCTACTCAACGATAATGTCTAAAGATAATTTATTTTTACCTTTACTCGATTATAATTAAATATATTTTTTTTGCATTGTCGCAAATTTTAAGGGATTGAACATGAAAAAGTTGACCTGCTGTAATTTTTTTAGATATTAGTTTTACATAAGTATATGCTCCAAATGAAATAAAGAATGTTTGAATTTTTAATTTCTTAAAGTTTCATAAGGATAACTATCGTAGTTTTCCCGAAATAGGATGGTAAGTGAATGGAAAATGTCGGGCGATTGCTGTGTAAGAGAAGGTGATTTTGCTGCATTTCCGTATCTGACAAAGAACTGTGGTTTTCAATAGTAAAGCCCGGGTCACACTAGGAAGTTTATCACCTGCTACTTACAAGGAACATTAACGGAGTGTTACTCACCGATTTCATTCAAACTCGGTAGATTCAGAGCTGATGGTGAAAAAATAAAATCTGTGAAATCATTCGTTCCCTCGTGATCTAGGAGCCGAGATATTCGAGGTCAAAAATTGCAAACTGACCACCCGGGCCCCTCGCTAAGACGCCGTACTCCTAGACGCGGATACCGGGCGGGAGTGCCGATGCAGTCGCCGCGATAACGAAGCGCGGTCGGAAATACGAATGGTTTTCGGCGGTTTTCATTCTACAATTTGTAAAGAATGAAATAAATTTCGATTGCATGGATTAAAATTTGATTTGTATTTACTTCGTATTTTTAAACACAAAAGAGAATTTTTGTTTTAATCTTTGAAACACGGATTAAGTTCACAGTGAGCATTCACTTTATGAAGGTTGTATTCCCACATACAGTTTCGTCTTGTACATTTTCGCATCGACTTTCATATTTTCATTAAAACAATGCTGCACCGGAGTGAGATGAGAGTCGGGGTGCTGCTCTATATATCCTGCTTTGAACCACGTGCACTTAATAAAATTTTTAAATCTGGGGCCTGGAATTGAAAATGCGTAAGGGATTGCAATTTTAGGATACTAACCCTCTGAAAAAGGGAAATGTCCAGTTGATCTAACAGCACTCGATCAGAAACCTTCCACACGAAGTCTTTCCACATTCTAAAATAATACACATCCAGTGGCTGAATAAGTCCCGTGGTCTTTGGAGGAATCAATTTAATGTCCAGAAACGTATTTTGCGGTTTCACTTTTTCTATGAATTCCCGATCATTGTAGGATCCCCGGGAATCCACTAAAAGAATATACCTGTCTTTCATGCACGGGTAAGAACACATTTAAATAATCCCGCATTAAACCGCACCTTTTGAGTGCTCTCAAAAGATTAGAAAATTTCGTTCATTTCCAGTTTGGTTCACGGATTGCTCGGACACCCAGGCCTGCACTCGTTGCTGTTGAAACTCATCGTGTATAGCTTTCGGTCATTTTTCTTCTAGTCATTTTTGCTATTGGACTTTTGATCGGATAGTTTTCTATCATTTTCTAAACCATACATCGTCATGGCAATAAATGTACGGAACGATTTAAAATTGTAGGGAAAAAAATTTGCCTCGGCAACTACGTATTCGGAACCAACGGAGAAGGAAATGGATCTTGCAGAAAGGTTAGCATGTAAGTATTTCACGCGTTAGATCAATAATTCGTATACAAGTAAATGACATTATTTTGTTTCCCTCGTGTCATTATTTTGGTGAATCATAATTAAACTGGATCCTTAAATCATTAATTACAATAACTCCTGTAATTAATAATAATAAGTAGAGTTAGTCCTGCCTTCAAGGAGACGAATATTTTTGTGATATCGAAGAAGATTTGGTGTTTGACTTGGGTAATGGAAGAGATGAGACAGTTGAAGAAGACATCAGCAGTGAGTCCAAGGGAGAACAAGATGATACATCTCCTACTTCTCCTTCATCTTCAACGTCTTATGAAGCTTCCCCTATTAAAAAAGGGAACCAGAACCATCGATGCATTAGAAGAGAATGGCTGTTGACTTTTGGAAGTCTGGGAAGAAAGGACCATTGAAGTTGGATACAGTTCGGCACAACTTCAGTTTCGTAGCCAGCAAAATGCAGTTATATCGCTACGAAAAGTAGATTATGGAAGATGGTTCGTTGAAAGAAAAGTTTAAAGTAATACGCTCTGGTCTTTTTTCCCGCTGCAAGGCAGCTAAAGATCAGCACTTGATCGTTCATGACAGAGACTTACGAAGGTGGGCACTGGAAGAAAATAAAAAAATGGAACATAGTATCCCTAATTTTAAAGCAACATCTGTCTGGCTATGAAAATGAAAAAGGGCCAACAAGATAGTTTCAAGGAAAGTGACAAAGGTTGTTTCTAAAAAAATATTCTTTGGAACAACGCTCTATTATCGAAAATCCAAGAAATTCGTGGAAGAAGTGAAGCGTGGGATCCGAGGAAGTGGTGCATCGCAAGAGCTAAATACCGATAATACAGATCGGTTTTAAAAAAGAAGTTCATTCCGGCCGTACGATAGAATTTCGAGGTACAAAAACAGTGGAATCAGTCGCCCAGTCTATACATACAACTACACACTCTTATACGATTCAGCTAACAAAATCGGTAGAGGGTAAACTTCTCTCCCCTCTTCTTATCTGTTTACAGGAGAATGATGGTTTATTCCCAAAAATATAAGCATCTTTAAAGTTTTAAATGTCTATGTAATGGCGTCGACATCTGGCCTGTTAACAAAAAATATTTTAATGCGGGATTATTTAAATGTGTTCTTTCCCTTGCATGAAAGACAGGTATATTCTTTTAGTGGATTCCTGGGGATCCTACAATGATCGGAAATTCATAGAAAAAGTGAAACCGCAAAATACGTTTCTGGACATTAAATTGATTCCTCCAAAGACCACGGGACTTATTCAGCCACTGGATGTGTATTATTTAGAATGTGGAAAGACTTCGTGTGGAAGGTTTCTGATCGAGTGCTGTTAGATCAACTGGACATTTCCCTTTTTCAGAGGGTTAGTATCCTAAAATTGCAATCCCTTACGCATTTTCAAATCCAGGCCCCAGATTTAAAAATTTTATTAAGTGCGCGTGGTTCAAAGCAGGATATATAGAGCAGCACCCCGACTCTCATCTCACTCCGGCGCAGCATTGTTTTAATGAAAATATTTATGAAAGTCGATGCGAAAATGTACAAGACGAAACTGTATGTGGGAATACAACCTTCATAAAGTGAATGCTCACTGTGAACTTAATCCGTGTTTCAAAGATTAAAACAAAAATTCTCTTTTGTGTTTAAAAATACGAAGTAAATACAAATCAAATTTTAATCCATGTAATCGAAATTTATTTAATTCTTTACAAATTGTAGAATGAAAACCGCCGAAAACCATTCGTATTTCCGACCGCGCTTCGTTATCGCGGCGACTGCATCGGCACTCCCGCCCGGTATCCGCGTCTAGGAGTACGGCGTCTTAGCGAGGGGCCCGGGTGGTCAGTTTGCAATTTTTGACCTCGAATATCTCGGCTCCTAGGTCACGAGGGAACGAATGATTTCACAGATTTTATTTTTTCACCATCAGCTCTGAATCTACCGAGTTTGAATGAAATCGGTGAGTAACACTCCGTTAATGTTCCTTGTTAGTTTCAGATGGTAGTAGCACCAGCAAGCAGCGGCTGGTTTTGTGGTCACGCTCGGCTGACACTAGCTGCCAGTACCAGTGGCTACTTCGCAGGAATATGTCGTCTGTGGTTCGAAAGAAAAAATCTTTAAATGGCTATTAAGAATTGGAGTGAGTGAGCTTTGTTTGGATATACTAAAACGGAAGGAGAAGCGGTGGCGGGTTAGGCCATGGATACAACGAAGAGAAAAAGCATCTTCGATACTTTTAGAACTTACAGACGAGGATCCAGAAGCCTACAGAAGGTGATATGAATGACGGCCAGAGGATTTGAAGAGTTGCGTGAACTAATCACACCTCTAAATAAAAGAAAATATAGCATCTTGAGACAGTCTATTCGTACGTTGTCCAAAGAAAAATTAAGCGTTAAGAGTGGAATACATAAATGAAATTTTCTAAATCTTCTTTCTTTTATGCTTTCACCGCCCCCTTACAGTTTTTCATCGCCCCCCAAATGTACCTGTGGCCATCACCGCCCCCCTGGATCGCTGCAGCGCCCCCCAGGGGAACCCACTTTGGGAATCACGGCCAACCTAAATCGGATCCCAAATCGCGCAGCAATATTCCAGAAGAGGTAGTCAAAGAAAAACAGCGAACGTATTTGATTGTTGATGCTTTTTTAGCAAGAGTCAACTTTTTATGTTATCCATTCCATTGTTTCCATTCTATTTAATCTCTAACTCGTCATTTTAATTGTGAGCTGCTGCATGCCGCCTAAATAGGCATTTGTGGCGTACGGGATATCCTTAGATTTGGAATTCTGCGGAAGTTATTGAAACGGGCGAGATTCATAGCTACGCAATATTCGAATCCAATGTTCGCACGAACTTGGTTTCTAACAGAGTAGTGGATAGATTTCGAGTAAGTTATCGAGGAAACGATGAATGATTTTCTGAAATATTAGTTCTATGAAATTGGGGACAAAAGATTTCGTTTTTAATTTATTGTTATAAAAATGATGGAATGAAGTTTTAACATAGCACAGTAAAGCGTGCAACTTATCTCAAGGTTGTACAAGAAGTGAAAAATAGTGACTTGGCTGGGACTCGAAACCCACTTTCCGGGCAGGTGTTCTTACCGAAAAACCATTCTTACCAAAACCGGAAATTGGGAAATCTGAGTCCCAGCCAAGTCAGTATTTTTCACTTATTGTATAACCTTATCGTTGCAATGTACCTATTCTATAGAACTATACTTTGCAGTTGTCTTTTCAATATTTGAAAGACTTTCTATCAAAGAGTCAGCATTAAAAACAGTTCATCTCGGAAAAAACTAAAAACTCTAATGTAAAGGAACCTTAACCATGATAGATAAGTCTGTTTTCGATAATTTTAGCACTTTCCTGAGAATAAATTACGTACGGCTTTTCTTTAAATTACTATATTTTACCAAAGATCTTAATCATAATATCATAGTGTATGAATGAGAAGAACTATCTTAACTATAATAGTACAAATATAACTTTTAGGCTATAATACATGCAGTGGCACAATGAGGAAACTTGTGTGTGGATGAGGGGGTGTGACGGAAAGAGACGAAGAGCAGCTAATTTGAAGAAGATAAATGTTTAGAAAATTGCGAAGGTCTGAATGTTTATTTAGAAGAAAATAATAGTTTTCTGGTATAAGGCTTCCGGAGAAAACAAACAATTGAGAGAGTAATAAAAAAAGAGGGAAACGCGAGAAATTTAAGAGGTCTTTGACAACGTAGCACTGCGCTATCGCTCACAGCATAGAAAAACGCTGGCCTTCTAGGACAATAATAGTTTTAAAAGCGGAAATGGAATGTTTACATAGCTATTGAACAAGATTGATTCCCAAGGTTGGATGAATGTATCAAGTATCTTTATCTAAACGTTAAAAGATACACAGAAATTAGCTTGAATTACTTTTATTAGTGCTATCGAGATATGATCTACAGGGGCGACCATGACGAAGAAAAAACTCATTATCGTTCAGGGAAAATGAAAGCTATTTCGTAAAACGTTAAAGAAAGTATCTTAAAGGAGTGAAGGCTTGATAATAATAATTCAGAATGAAAGTGTGTTAAGTCAGTCTTTCAGAACAATCGAATCTAAATGTATCGTTCTCTGAAAGACATTTGGCGACAGCTCATATGAATTCTTCTAAATCGAAAAAACATACTTACTGCTTTGAATAATAACTTATGATGACAATTACGGGAAATTTAATCTTCTGAAGCTTCTCGGTACATCAGAGAATGGAAAATAACACTCATAGGTAGGAAACCGTGATAGTAAATAAAGCCTTATTTTGGAATTCGTACTATAAGCTCGATCACATTAATGAGAGACATGTAATAGAGACAAGGTAGTCAATCACCAATCAATGAGAGTAATACGTACCTTTGCGCAGATTGAATGAGAGCAAGAGAAAATTGCTAAGATGCTTGAAGACTCTAACGAAGTATGGGAGATCGTACACAAATAGACGACGATCTTGTCTTCCGACGGATATATAAACGGGAACAACTCAAAACCGACGAAAGTGAAAAGTGTGAAAATGACTACCGAAACCATGTGTATCGTTTGTAATAAAATAGCTTCTCCGAAGATCTTATTCACCTCGTTAGCGATTCGATAAAACTGAAGTTGAAGCGATGACCACAGCTTACACCGTCGGAGTAATTCTTCCGCCGATTTAAGACGTAATGCACGTTGGATATCATCTGTAAAAGACGCAATCCTCTCGCTGAGGTGCCGAAGAATGTTGTAGTGAAGAAATTGGTTCAAAATCCGGCAGGAGTTGCACCAGAGGATAAGTCCCCAGGTCAAATAGTCTTTTCTCACCGCGGGAGGAAATGCATACATAAGGTAATACATGGCAGCATTGATTATGAGACATGATGTAATTAGGATTAAATGCCACAGACTGCTTTTGCGGAAATCTTGCATGTCATCGGTTATGTCGAGAGCATCCAGATGAGCGTCTACTTCAGCAAGAAGTTTGAAGATGTTGTGAATGGCGTGGCGGCGATGAAATGAGGTGAAGTAGATGGTGAACTGCACGAGATACACGAGGCCAGTCCAACCAACAATCACGAAGCTCATCAACCCCAAACCCGTTGTATTTGCTACGAGGATCCAATATTGGTAAACCGAGAGAACGGCGATGACTGTGTATACAGCCACACTGTAAAAAGGAAGGGCAATCCATTTCCTCAATTCCGGTTTTAGACCTGTCGCCATCGGAAACAGGCCGAACAATTTGCAGCTTTTCAGAACCCATTCAGAAGCTTTAAAAACATTCCTCTCATAAGTTATGATATCTCCATCCATCTTACAAGAGTAATGCAACATATGCTTTGAAGTGAATGGTCCAGGTCATAGCTATTAATTAGGCAGCACTTAAAGCATGCCGTACGGCCGAACTATTTTTCTCATAGATTTGCGAACTTTTCTATGTCTTCGCTTGATAACTGAAAATAACACAAGTTCTTGTTGTAATCTATCCTAAACACTGAAATACTAATCTTACCACACAATCTCCGATTGTAGAGGACTAATGTAAGTATTTCTGATATTTTACCAGTCTTAAACTACAGCAGGATATATTCCCTAAGATGCGTCTAAAGGAGGCCCGTTGAGTACGGATGGTCGTATATATTTCCAATATTATTAAGGCAAACAATTCATTTCTCACTTTAGGGGAAAAGGTCCGGAATACAGGAAGCAATATTTTTAAGTGGATAAGTTAAGAGATTCTCTCAAAGTAAAGCGAAAACAGCGTAAAAAAATTAATACGACTTATAACTGCCCCTTATCAAACTTTCTGGCTCACTTATCGATTAAATCGAGTATCAATTCATTTAAAATGAAGTAGATCGATCAAGACCACGGTTTCTTCCCAAAAATACAATCAATCGCATTCGTTTATGACGACACGGAAAATTGAGCTCGGTTTAATCAAATTCAATCAATTTAAAATTCTTTCTTTTTGAGAAACAATTGAACGGTAAGAAGCATCGATGACTGTTCATATCTTGAATTCATTTTTGAGCTTTAGGTGAATTCAGGAATATCGATCACTCATATTTCTTTCCCGAAATTTGCTTTTACAACACTTAGTTAAGTACGAGGGAGATCTTGAATACTCAGTCCCACCACAATAATGGGTCTAAATTCTCTTTTAGAGTCTCATTCCGAGCCGTTTATCAATCCACTGGAAGATGCTGCTAATGGACAACTCTGAGCTGGACCCAGACGAATCCCAAGAAAAGGTCAATTCATTCTTCAGCCGTGAAACGTCTCGATCACTCATGAAAAACGCATTTTTAAAGAGCTTTCATTCCCGATCTTCCCAAACGGTGGGTCGCGCAATATTTATAGGCCGTTGAGGACCTCTCTTGAGAATACAGCTTTCGATTTATTTAATTTTCTAAAAAATAATTTCAGAGATGAATTTTCTTTATAGAAACTCACACCTCAAAAATTAACACATTTATCTACGCCATGGAGTCATGAAAAGCGGGCAATGTCAATGCCAAGTGCCAATACAAAAACGAGCAAAAAACTGAACTACCATTCCTATATTCATGAAACTTAATCTAGAGATTGATAAGGAAACACAACATCCTCACTTTCAAATTTGCTTGCTACCTTATCGTTCACATAAATAACAATTTTATAATAATATTATAAAAGGAAAATGCACCCCATTTCCTCACACTGACGTCAGTTATTGCATCTGTTGGCATCGAATACAGGCCAAATATACCTTCTCTGATGTGGACTTCATGGCATAGATCAGACTGATACATTCCTCGACCCATCACACAATACCATGCATCTCAGAAGATAAAGTTTTTCTGATAAATTCAAACAAGTTTTAAAGTCTTTGCTTTAACTTGATGATAGAAGCGGCGAAAGCAATTTGTTTTTCAGATTCTGCCCTAAAAACAACATAACCAATTTACATATTACAGTCAATGATCACAATAGTTAAGCAATGTAATAGAGCATTAATGTCAGGCAACGTAAGTGTATATTCCATTCGCTATGGCATCGAGGAGTCTCGCCTACCATTTACCAAATTATAAACGCAGAGAATAGTGTCAATTAAGGAGGACATTTCTGAAAGGCCTTCTGGAATTTTTCTGGAATTAGCGGTCTCTGCGACTACGATATAAGTGGTTGTACAAAGATAAATATAACACACAACCTCAATTTCAAATTTGCTTGCTAGCTTATCGTTCACATTAAGAATCGATTGATCGAAGTGCAGGTAAATCGATCGTCACCATGGTTTCTTTCCATAAAACATACATTTACTTTCGTTAACGCTGAGTGATATGAACGTCAGCTCAGTTTAATCGAATAGCAATCAATCGATTGGATCTCAAAATTTATTTTTTGATTTTTTACAGCAGAGGAACAATCATCTACACCTAAATTACTCCAATAATTTATTTCCAATTTCTTGGTTTTATATTGTAATCACTACCATACACGCGTGTCGTTCCCGGAAAAGTGAATTTTTGCGTCTATTTGCTTGATCCTTCTCGCGGAGTCCTAACGGCCTAGTAATGGGAAGAGCTCATAAAATTGTCTCCAAGAATATATGTAGGGGAACCCGGGGCAGAACGGGGTACAAAGTTGAAAATACATTTTAAATGTACCGAAAGGTTAATTAAGAGAGCTGCAATTTTTTCTATGAACACATTATGGTTTAATAATCACAAAAATACAATGATATCGTAAGAAAACGGAGGACCGATATTTTTATTTTCAAAGACAAAAAGTTATGCCGTTTTATCCTCTCTACCCCGGGTATGGGGCAAAACGGAATGGTAAAGATAAGTAACTATTAATCCAATTTAAACAAGGGGAATTGCAGATGAAACAAGTTTACTCAATATTTACCTAGTTTTAAGTTACTATAAAGGTTAAACAACAGTTTTCATTGAATGTGTCCTTTTCTTAAGCATATTCACTATATTCACACTGTGGGACTCGCATCTCACCATCATCTACTTTTTAAAATTCCATTGCTCCTACACCAGATGTTGCCTTGGGTTTGCGAACAGATAGAGTGGGATGTCTCTGGGATGAAAGATATCTAATATCGACAGTAGTTAACAGCATTGCGGGGTACTAGCTCATTCTGCCCCAGGGACCCGATTCAGGTTAGGGAGGTAAAGTCCCTCGAGAAAGATACGTTTACAAACGTTTAACTACACGAAACCAAAGACAATAAAACGTACTTGGAGCAATTACTAACTATACTTGTAATATAAATAAGTATGTATACCTTTCCTTGGTTACAAAAACCTCAAAAGTTAGGGAGCAAACAATCACACAACGGAAACCTCACACAACAACTCTCAAGAAAAGCAGACTAGCATGGATGCCGTAGTTGAGTCGTTGTCATCGTTGGTCTAGTTATGCGTATTGCCGCTCTCATCTCTTTGACACCGAAAAACGACGAACTTCATTCCACCCCGTTGTGCCTCATCTTCCCCTACTGTTCCTGAATCAACTAAAGAAATCAAGCCATAGTTTAAGTATTCTGTCCTCCAAAGACGCAAATGCTCACTGCTTCGTCGTAGCAATCGTTTACGAAATGTATTACCATTCGCTAATTTTGCTGTTATCAAGTTTAGATAGAATATAATTAATATTAAATTTAAATGTAATATATACATAATCACTCTTAATCTATCCTTGAGCAGATTAGATTAATTCAATATCTTTATACTTTATTGTAATACAGTCGATTCCGCTTATTTGGGACAAATCTCAAAGAACCTAAACCAAACCAAGAAACCAATGGTACATTTATATGTTTAATTGGGACAATATTCCGATTAATTGGGACAGTAAATTTAAGATCACAGCACATATTATGGAGCACATATTCTCAAGAAAAAGTATGTACAAAGAATTTGATATGATGCGTTGTTTCATAGCTGATCTTATTCAGTTACCAATACACCTGGCACATGACAATTGTCTCAATTGTTGCACATTTATTCAGTCACCAACTTACTTCGCGCGTGAACAGTGCGTGAACTTATTTTTTGTCAAATTTATTTTTCAAAAATTTGACCCTTGCCAAAATGCCAAGAAATGATTTGACACTTTCCAGTAAAATTGCTTTGATAGATAAAATAAAAAGCCAGCCACTTAATCCAAGTTATCGTCGTCTCGCTGAGATAACTGGTGTACCAAAATCTACCATATCGCGTGTCTTACGACAATAAAGTCAACTGCGTGAGGAATTGGTATTACAAGAACGACAAGCAGGAACATCCAAAAGAAAACGCGAAGGGAAGGATCCAGACGTCGAAGAAGCACTAGATCAATGGTTTTCTATTGTTAGTGACAGAGGCGTAAATATGAACGGCCCAATATTGAAGGCGAAGTCAGAGGAATTAGCTGAAAAACTGGGCCGCAACGATTTCAAAGCAACTGATGGTTGGTTATCGCGATGGAAAGCAAGAAACAATATTAAATTTAAAAAAGCGCACGGTGAAAAGGGCAGTGCCGACAACGAAAGTGCCGAACAGTGGAAAACTACGAAAATTCCTAATTTTTTAGAGAATTTTTGTGCTGATGACAATTACGATACTGATGAAACCGGCCTCTATTATCGTGCTACGCCAGATGGTTCCTTATGCTATAAACACATTGCACTGTCGGGTTATAAAAAGGCGATGGACCGCATTACTGTGTTATGCTGTACAAATATGTCAGGTACTGACAAACTAAAGCTACTGATCAAAGGAAAACGTGCTAGACCTTGATGCTTTAAGGGGTTAAGAATGGAGGGTTTACCAATGGAGTACCATGCAAACAAAAATGCATGGATGACTTCTGAAATTTTTCGAAATTGGCTTACTAGTTGGGACCAAAATTTACAACTTAACCCTTAGTTACTCGCGTCAAAAAAAGTTACGTAAGTACTCGCGTGGGGTCTTTTAGGACCCCAGACTTAGTTTTTACTTTTAACAATAAAATATCAGGTTATTTTTATTTTAATGTTAATGAAAGAGTTAATGAGTTTTAATCATAACTTTTAAAAAGAATTAGTTTATGGTAAATAAAAAAAAACAAAGTATTTTTACAGAAAAAAATTTATTTTCAACTAATCTCCTTACTTTCATCGTCCCATTTGGCACATTTTATTATCATATGCTCTTTGCACAGAAAAACATGACAATCGATACATTTATTGGTGACTTTAATGTCCTTAGTTCTTGGGCAATATTTACATCTTCCCTTCGAAGTTTCTCTTGATACAGATGTACTTGCAACTTCATGTCCATGTTCTCTACGAATGCGTTTTCGGAGATTTTTTGGAATGTACTGATTTTTCGACCTTATCATCTGGTATTCTTTGATTAATTCCTTTGATAGTAATTTTAAAAAATTCACCTTGTAATTTTATTTGAAGCATTACTATTATATACTATGAATGCGTTAGTGGCAGAAACGTTCAAAAAGTGGAAGAAAACAGCTAATGGCCATCTTTTCGTTCTTCTAGCAACGCTATAATTGCTACAAAGCTGATCGCATGTTTCGACACCCCCTTTTGTTTTATAGTACCATGTTATGATTTCCGGCTTTTGAAGACTTTGGGTTGATTCGTCTATTTTATCATCGTGATGCATTGTTGAGATAAAAATCACTGCTCTGTTTCTAACAGGAACATAGGATACTAAAGTAATATCTTTGGTGAAACCAAAAATGCTGCTCCTAACTATCCTATCTCGCTTGGGAAGAAACTCGGGTGGTATTTCTTTTTTATTTTTTCGCAGAGTGCCAACAATTGTTAATTTGTACTCTGATAAAAGAGATTCGGCAAGAGGGATGCTAGTATACCAATTATCAGTGGTAACATTCCGATTGCTTCCTTTTATGGGTTTTACCAACCGTTTCACTACCTCATCCGGTTTATTTCCCATTTTGTACGACCCTTCTGGCTGAACGCCTGCATATATTTCAAATTTTTGCAAATAAAAAGTTTTAGAATCCACCAACGCAAAAACTTTTATTCCATATCTTTTCGGTTTTTTTGGTATATACTGGCGAAAAGGGCAGCTACCTCTAAATGGAATTAGCTGCTCATCAATCGTCACATACTCGTTTGGGATATACATCTTTTCAAAGTTATCAGATACCTTTTCAATAAATTCCCTAATCGGAGCAAGCTTATCGCCCATTCTTCGCACTTCCCGAGTTGTAATATCGTCAAATCGTAGACACCTCATCAAAAATAAAAACCTATTATAGGACATTGTCAAGGGAAATATTTCAACTCCTGTGCCATCACTTGTCCATAAATCACGAAAGTTGAGATGACCGCTCTTCAATACACCAGACATTAGTAACAACCCTAAGAAAGCACGCATTTCTTCTTTTTCCACCAATTCAGCATCACGGTCTCTCTCAAAATTTTTCTGCACCTTTTCAATATACATATTTGTTTGAGTTACTAGAGTTTTCATTATGGGAGTATCAAAGAACAATGAAAATGTCTCTGAAGGAGTCGTAGCACTTCTTGCAAAACTCACAACACCTGGGCGTTGAATAACTATATTCCTTCTTCTTGTTCTCACGTTTTTCGGAGGGTGTGCTATATTCCAATGAAACTTCTTGTCTCTGCTCCAAAAATATTCACTTCCCGATGCCTCCTCATCTTCACTGTCGTCATTGGAGCTCATCTCCTGCTCGGTCTCAGAGTTGTGTTCGCTGTACATCTCTGCATCTTCTTCATCTTCCTGCTCCCCACCTACTTCCTCCTCTGTTTCATAAAACAATTCCAAGTAGTCCCTTTCTTGGGATTGGCTTGAATGTTCGTGAGACATTCTAAAAGAAAAATAGGAGTAAAATTTAGCAAACATGAAGTACTAAATGTAGATCTAAATATATGATTTGCTAAACTGATACATTTATTTATATTCCTGAAATTATTTTTATATATATGGAAATATACATTGAACGAAGTATGCTTGTACTTACTTTTTATGTCCTGTGTCAATAAATACTGGTGTTTCTTCTGCCTGGATGAAAAAAACTTTCCGTTTGGATTCTCGTATGCTCGAGTCTAGAAGAAACTTCTCTTTTAGATACTGCGTCCTCGGTGACTGATGAACTAATGATCTTTTCACTTGGAATGAACAAGAGACAACGAGAGGAGGAGCAGACGAAAGCACAACCTCCGCATGGTTGGGGGCGTTGGGGGTCAAGATCTACAGATGGCCCGAAAGCCATCATGTGGGGTCCCAAGGAACGGCAATCTTGGGGAGGCCTATGCATTTTCAGTCATATTCCTCGGGACAACACATTTCTTCCTCCTTCACGTAAAAGTAAACTTTACATTTCAAGCATTGGCAAGAGAGAAGCTGCCTTTTATTACTCTTTTGGTTCTTTGAGTGCTGACATCCTGCCTCGGGTCACCAAAATTCTGGAATCCAAAAAAGAAGTGCAATCCTTCCTAAAATACGTGCATTGCCCAATAAATAGGAAGGATGAATGGCAATAAAGAAAAGCAGAAGTGAAAACATGTTTGTTTTTAGAGTAGGAAAAAGGGCGGGGTGATGGCCGCATCGGGTACTCGAAGGGACAGTATACGCAGCTGTCAATGGTTGAGTTTATTGCTCTAATGGGAAGGTCCTAAAACCTCATGCGAAGAAAGAGAGCGAGGAAAAGTAATTCCTTGAGTCTTCGAATGGAAATTATTTGCCACTGTTATTCAGAATTTTTGCGCGAATGTCAGAAATTATAGTTGTAATGCGCTATGCCGGCAGCAGAACGAAATTCATGAAGGATATAACAATCTTTGAAATTGACTGATTCAAGAAAAAACAACATTCTGAGACTAAGAGAGAACTAAAAATCTGATTTCCGCACAAAAATAATAAAAATAAAACTTTCTGGTTTCAATTCTACAAAATATACAGCTGGAATTTCTTCCTCCTAATACCGCATCGTTAGTGCAACCAATGGACATGGGGGCAATAAAAAAATTTAAGACTTTGTATCGTGGAAAATTGGTTAATTACATATTAGAATCCATTGATGAAAATTTATTAACAAGTTCCTTAACAGCCAGAGAGATTAGTTCAAAAATTTCCCTTTTGCTAGCAATACAGTTTGTCGCTGACAGTTGGCGAGCTATAAAAACCACCACAATACAGAACTGTTTTACTAATTGCGGCTTTAAACCCTTAGATATTTCCGAAATTTTAAGCAATGAAGAAAATGAGGATATGATGCAAGTTCCTATTATTAACTATGAAGAATTTTCAACAATAGATAACAATTTACCATGTTACGATGATAATGAAGACTGTGAGGATTCAATTGTAGAAGGTATTAAATCAAAACATGAAAAATTAGACGAAGATGACGATGAGCCTGTGCCTGTGACTAACCAGGAGGCAAAAAAATGTATGGCCTTGTTACAGCGTTATTTTATGCAAGAAGGAAATGAAGGGAGCCCTACATCCGCACTGAATATCTGTGCTGATTTTGTACAAGTGAAATGTTACAAAAACAGACTACACTTGACTCGTTTTTGAATTGAATTAAATTGTATGTACCTACCCATTTATTATTTTAACTAGGAATTTTTTTTTCTTAAAAGTTTATATGTATTACATATTTGATATTTATATGATAATTTATATTACCAATATGTAATTTACAGTTTCCAAGAGTTTATAAAATAAAATTATTGAAAAAATATGCATTGCTTAATTTTATGTTTGAATTACCGGTTAATGGCCTTAGTTGCCAAAAACAAATCAATGAATTTAAAAAAAATGTGAAATTCGCTAAATTGGGACAGCCGCTTAATTGGGACAAAATGCCCAAGTCCCGATGTGTCCCAATTAAGCGGAATCGACTGTGTAGTGATTTTTAATTTTTTTGATATTTACTTAGCAAAATAAAATAACAATTTAAGTAGTGTCTTCGATTTCCAAAGTTTGGACATTTTTCCTCAATGGGGTGATCAGAACCCCATTAATCACATTTTGTATTCAGATGAAGAATGTAGAAAAATATTAGGTTAAGTCTTCGTAGTAGTGTAAGTAGTGTCTTCGATTTCATTGTCTTGGCAGGATTTTTTACGTTGTAGAGGAAGTCGAAGAAAAACAGATCATAAGAACGTATTATTGAGTCCGGACCTTGAAACTACGAACGAACACACTTAAATAGATTCCACATTTAGAGGAAAACAAATTGTGTTATAGTTAAGATTTATGTTTCGTTATGCTCACCTTTTCAGAATATAAATGGAATGCTTGTACATTTTACGTATGAAGATGGCGGACTAATTTTAGTCTAAATTTTTTCCCCGAGAGAAGAAGAAAGCAAATTTCGACATGAATCTACACGGCCTAACTCATTCCACAAAATATTTGAAACCTTTCTGAAAGAGAAACTTACATATACTGTTTCAACTCCGAAAATATAGCCAAAATTTGCATTGCAAGTGCCAATTGCGCAGATACGGTCGTGTGCAGAATTTATTAAGTGTGGCCATGCATCAAACTAATGTGTCTGTAATCAAAGTAATTCCTGATATGGCTAACTCTTTTGGATCGCCTTACGCCCAATTTGCAGCAGTTGGTGTATGAATGCGTACATGAAAAGATTGATTTAATTTTAAATTTGATTTGGTTGATTTAATGTTGACTAAATAAACATAACTGATGATTTATAAACTGAAACTAACAATAAGTACAAAATATACATAGATGGTTTAATTTTCTTTCAATTAGTGTACTTGAAAATTTTCTGATTAGTTTCTATCTTCAAGAATATGACGATTATTGAACTCTTTTTCAATTCTGAGGCAGAAAATATTAATAGATTGACACTAAAATAGCGGGTGAATGCTTATATTTTGCACTCCTGACTAACAGACTATGCTACGACTTTAGGGAAAATTTGCAATTCCATATTAATAAAGAAAATCTTATACACGTTTTGAATTAGCGATAAAAAAGACGAAATATTAGAGTTAAGTCATGCTTCTGAAGAAACTCAGACCAAATCGCAGTTCTATTACTAAAGGAGATTATTTTCTTTATTTAAAGGAAAAATCTATTAATCTAAACAAAAAGAAAGATAGATAATTAACGTTTGTATTCTTCCCACCTTTCCAATTCCACTAATTCGGCCCATTGCAATGATCCTGATTATGATCTGAAGGCACAGCGTGTTTTCATTACAACAGAGAACGAATACTAAATAGCTTTTTCATTTTCTTGTGTACATTTGAACATCCTTCTAATCTGTATATTTTGACCATGTGTCCAAGAACTGGGGGAAAATAATTGTAAAAATCAAAAATGCAAAAGGAAATTACCTCATCCGATGTGGTTTTGCAGCATGCAACGACGAAATATAACTGCAAGATGTTGATTATGTTCCACATCGCGGTGGGGAAGAAATTGCAGAATCCTTCAACTGAGAACAAATTCGAGAAATCTACTCCAACCAGAAAATAACAGTATAGTATGAAATCAGAACATGTATAAATTGCGTGAGGTAGTAAAGTAGATCCAACAGTGGAGGCCAATGTTCTACTCAGATGATACAAGCGAAGATGAAACTTCTTCCAAAACGTTATTCTTCTGGTCAGCGAAAAGCGTCTATGCATAATAATTAAGGAAAACTGACGACTCTGAAAGGGATGTCTGACTGGAATGTATATGCGTATATCAGAGTTTAACAGAATTAGTCTGAGGCGAAGATTTTCCAATAGTTTTCGCAGCATCAGGTGTAGAAGAGCGATCTCAAACACTGTGAACGAGTAAAATATATACGGCAATTTAGCCTCAGCCACGTCAGTCAATACACTGACGCAAAATGCCAAAGAGGAGAAGGAAGTCGTCCAAAGTGCAGTCAGTGACACTTCCCTAATCACTTTCCTTCTAAAATTAAACTTTTCGCTCTCCGTGAGTGAAAAAGCCTTCATATTGTCTACAGTCTCCATGTCTTGTAGCGTAGCATGGATCTTGGAGCCACTGAGAAGGAAAATCACAATCTCGATGCATATTAAGCACTGAATGACGCCTATCCAAAGAGTGTGTACAATGCTGTCGAATATACTCCATCCGCAAAGAGAGTCATGGATATCAACATTGTAAAACATCATCGCCAAAGTCATGGAAATATTTGCAATCAAGACTATCATTTTATAAAAAAACAATCTATTAACCTTTGAATCAGTAATGTTTTGCCGATATTTTATCGGAAACGAGGCAATTCCCACAACTTTACTGAGGATTAGCAATGGTCGGAGAGTCCAAAATACGTCTTTCATTTCTTTCGCAAGAACTTTCGCTTGGTGGATATCTTCCAAGGTTTTCATCAGACGAAATGGAAAGTATTAAAAACAATTTTTTTCCTCCGTTTCATATTCGGGAAATATATATCGACTGCTTTCGATTGAGTCCTATTCATAAATTCTTTTGTGTGTCCACATTTAGTGAATCATTTCGATTTCAATCTTTAAGTGTTTCTGTCGTCTGCGGAAAAGAGACATCAAAACTCAAACACTCAAAAGATTTTTTTTCCTCATAATCTGAATATTCTAAATGTCCAATGAATTTTACAAACACAAACACGATAGGTTTTCTGTTGCTAAAATTCTTAATAAGATATTTGTCTTCGTATAGCTTGGAATTTCCAACTGTTTTGCTATTTTCGAATACCTTGTTTCATGAAAGTTGGGGTAACGATGTTGAGGAACGATTTCTTCACATATACCTCCTAAGTAAAGGCAATCAGGGAAGAATCTAATTTCAACAAAAAACCTCTTGCTCTTACATGGATTGATGATTATTTTATTCGACTTACGTTAGTCTAGAATACTGCTGCTTGATTTGTGATCCACATGAGGTAAATTTAATCTCAGATTTAGAGATGGTCCAACGTAATGCAGCTCGCATCGTTAGAGGAGATTTCTGGTAAAATTACTGAGCATTAGCAGCAGTATTATTGAGCATTACGGTTAAAATAGAATCCCTCACTTGGAATCCGCTTCAGGTGACAAGATCTGATTACCATAAAAAACTTTTTTGGAGTACGAAAACTCTGACGGAAACACCCGAAATCCAAATACATAGAGAGGACTGAAGGTTAGTTGAATAAGCGCGTGCACCATGCCTAGCAAAGTCGCTTTCCCAAAGACGCTGTTAATCACATTAGCGATGTGATAAAGATGAAGCACTTTGCATCGTAGCAGAAGTTCCTGTGGTGAATTCAGATGAACTGCATTCCGTAAATCTTCCGTAAGAAACGTTAACCTCCTCTCGAATAAGATTTGCGAGAATGTAACATGAAAGAAGCCAAAATTTCGACACAACATAACCGAAAAGACACTGAAACTGGATTCGGGGATTCTATGGCTCCCCACCGTAAGCAGCGCTTACGAAAAATCCACCGCAATCACAGGGTAGCAGGTGAAATGGAACAGTTTCTTCAGATTCCATATCTAGAAGCCTTGTAAATTGATGTGGTATAAGAGACTTGATAGTCCATCGCTGTTTACCTAGTTGATTTCCTTACTTAATCTCAAAATTTGTCTGAAAAGGTGTCCGCCATTTTGTTGCTTTAAATTAGCAAAGAATCGTCTTAGAGTATAAAACGTTACGCTAATTGAAAGACAAAGAGTTATGCTAGTTTACTGCACTGTTATTTTTTCCAACAGTTTCTCTCAAAAGCAACTATATATCAACGAACTTGAATGTTTTTCCGAAAAATCCGAAACTTCCCGTTTTTGTAAATATTTCTCAAGTTTGACGCCCTGTATCTTTTTGACGCCTAAAAATTAAAAAAACGACGAGCGAGAACATAAAATTCAATCATTTTGTAATATCTATGCCTAGTTTCAATGTCCGCACTCAAAAAAACCATCTTTCGCCCTTTGTCCAGGTTTTTTCGATTCTAGCCCACTGTGCGCTGTACGTTTTTTCAAACTTATGTGAACGAAAAGAAATTGATTCTTCATGGAAATTTATGGTTTCCCCAGATTTATCCCAAATCATTACGTAAGGTACTACGTACTAATTGCGTAGCGTACGTATTAATAAAAAACGAAAATCTAACTTAATCTTAAATTCTGTTTGGATAGGATGACAGAATAATTATATGTAATTAAAATTGAAAAACTAATGCTGTGACATCGTCAGCAGGTAATTGTCTCGGAGAGGAACACCAGCTTAAAAACCATAGCATTAAAACCAATAACAGTAGAATATTCATTTATGAAGCAGAGAAGGAAATAGGATACTATAAAGGAAGTAGAGCAAAGAAACCTTGGATAACAACGGAAATGTTATATAAGATGGAAGAAAGAAGGAAGTACAAAAATAGAAGTGGGGAAGAGAACAAAGCAATGTACCGCAGATTAAACAATGAATTGAGGAGAGAAGCACATAAGGCGAGAGAAAACTGGCTCAAAGAGCAATGTAATGATATCGAAGATCTTGAGAAAAGAGGCAAGTATGATATGGTGTATAAAAGGGTGAGAAATTTTGAATGGGAGGGCAAAGGAAGAAGTAAAATGAGAGCGATGTTGAGCAAAAATGGAAAAGAGATGTTTGGTGAAAAAGAAGTAAGAGAAAGGTGGAAGGAGTATACGGAAGACCTGTATAAGGCAAG
The DNA here is from genome assembly GCA_947579665.1 of Sympetrum striolatum. Classification (NCBI taxonomy): domain Eukaryota; kingdom Metazoa; phylum Arthropoda; class Insecta; order Odonata; family Libellulidae; genus Sympetrum; species Sympetrum striolatum. The sequence continues at coordinate 94,894,233 of OX388345.1, forward strand.
GGAGAAACCAGATATTGTGGACATAGAAACAGAGCTGGAGGTAGAAGAGGAGGAGAGAGGCCCAAGAATAATGAGATCGGAGATAATACAAGCAATGAAGAACATGAAAAATGGAAAGGCGACAGGAATAGACGAACTGCCAATAGAATTCTTTTAGTTTTTAGAGGGCGAGGGTGTAAAGGAAATAGTAGAATTGTGAAATAAGATCTAGGATACTGGAATATGGCCGGATGACTTTGTCAAGACAATTATGGTGCCAATTCCAAAAAAAGCAGGCACCAAAGAGTGCGAGGAACACAGAACAATAAGTATCATAGCCCATGCTGCAAAAATACTACTGAGGGTTTTGAATCAAAGACTCTTAGGAGTAATGGAAAATAATATAAGAGAGGAACAATTTGGCTTTAGAAGCGGAAGGGGCACTAGAGAAGCTATTGGTCTATTGCGAATAGTTGGAGAAAGATACCGGGAAAGAGGAAAAGGAGTAAGCTTATGTTTCATTGATTTGGAAAAAGCTCTCGACAGGGTCAAGTGGGATAAGTTAATGGAAATTCTTGACACTTGACGCACTATTAGCCTTACCAATAATAGCGGGAGGGTTCAAAACTGCCTTACCTTGTGTTGAGGCGGCCGTAGAGGTGGAGCCGGTGATGTTTCCTAGGGTGGTGATCAGGTCCGCTGTTGGTATGTGGGCGTTGAAGGCCTTCACAAGTGCAGCGAACTGTAGAAGGAGTTCCTCCTTGGAGCGATTGGCAAATTGGTGGGTCGAACGCGATGTCGCCATGGCGCCGCTGGCGCCTCCGGGAGGCGACTGCACTGCCTGGAACCACTAGTAATCACACGTTATTTCACAATTTAAAAAACACTTCTTCTATAACGACCCTTCTCAGGGCCAGCGAAAATGAAGAATCAGCTTGCAGATTGGAGCTCCGAAGAAGTCTTCTCACTCAGCTCACGACTCGACTACTGCCTGACTGCCTGGCTGTCTCTCGAAACGAAATGCACGGCTTAAATAGTCTCCGGAGGCGGGTAAGCATCAAATTGCAGCTAAATTTGTGCATACATTGTAGACCCAACGTCATCCCGCCTCACGGTCGCTGCAATGCCGCGCAAACTACAAAGTAGCGGCGTGGAGCCACGGCGACGGATTCGTCGAGCGTCTACAAAGTAACCCTCTCAACAAACCTACTTCAAATTGTCGTATTTTTATTCCTTTTAATGAATCATCATCTTCTGGTTTCTGCCTGTCGGCAGGTCCCTCACACCACAAATAAAATATACTGATGCTAATTATATAATTACCCATTAATTTGCTGTATAGCTACAAAAATAATTCAATAACCGGATTTTAGTAGAAATTTGTAAAAGTATTGGAGCAATACAAGATATCAGTAGAAATTAATTTTTGATGATATTATTAATGATATACCATTTTGGAAGCAAATCAGTCAGCTGAAAGGTATTGTGCGCGTAAGTTACGCACATATTTATCGGAACTGTGACTTGATGACTTGAAATAAATTTGAGAAACTGTTACAACTATTACTTAAATTCTTCAGCTTCCTTTTCGATGCAACTAATTTCTTCTCTTGTGACAGAATCCCACGAATCTCATATCTGGTTATGCAATGCCCATTCAAATTTCAATTCGTGGAAAAGTTTTGTTTCCTTTGAACACTCAGTGCGTAAGACTGGGTTTTGTATCATCTCTCTGCTGGTTAAACCACCTATCACTTAGTCTAAATAATTATTAGTTGACGTCTTCATTTTTTCCACCTTGGTATATAACTTGATTTCTGCAAATTCAATTATAATATCAACTATAATCAAGAGTCTACAGAATATTTTAATGCAACCGAATTTTTACTCTCCGGTATGTGAAGCATTCAATTGAATACTTGGCTAATACATAAATAACGAACTCAAGCTAAATTGTAAGCCTACCTGAAAATTTCATCTGATAAAAATGATTTTTTGTTTCTTAGAAGAGGAGGTAATTTTAAAAGCAACGGATGAAGTCATTCCTAATAAAGCTGCTGATGATATAGTCTAATAACGAAAGATGTTCAAATAAGGATGGGTGCACCAATGTGGCGATTTATTGAGACGTTTTATATCGCTTGTCAAATAACCGTAACTATTCCTTTTCACACTTGGCAACCTCTTGGAAGAAACAACTCTCAAATACTTGGGAAGTATATATCTACAGCATCAAAATACTTAAGCATCGAAAAAAAATCATTTTTAATAGAAATTGGACGTAACCAAACTAGAAATCCAAACAAAACTTACGATAAGTTTCCAATAGTTTGCTTATGTAAACTACTATCTTGGAAAGTTTAATGATTTGGCCATATAAGCGTTAAACTCCTCTAGTTTTCAATACATTTAGTTTTTGAAAGATTAGATATATTTGTAGTAAGAAGTGGGCATGAATAAACTAGCCCCTGTAAGTTAGGCATTTTTCATTTTATCAGGCAGCTTGCCCCCCCCTAGCCCAGTGGCTGGCGACTCCCTTGTCCAACGCTGTAAATAATATCTTAATTAAAGTGTGCCAGCATAATATTGTGACAGAATCCGTCTATTGCGGAAATTCTGTGATTAAACCGTAATCAGAGAATTGAATTCTCAGTCGGCAACTAAAGGTTATTCTTACGCCATCATGTTCGTTTACAAAGGAATCGCTTCGCTCAGCTCAGCTCCTCTTCCAGACCCTCGGAGACTAAAACTTCGCTACGAATCGCTCAGCGTCATTCTGTCCGGCTCAGCTCAGCTCAGCGCCGCTTCGCATTCGGTGGCCACCCGGCTTAAGGCAGTAATAAATAGTTATTATAATGAATATCATTATACTAACAATAAGATAAGTAATCTAATTTGATCGACGAATAGTTCTAATTGCCATCTAGATGCAAATATAGCATTACTTGCTGTGAAATCTTTAGCAGTACAGTAGAACCCCGGTAATCTGGACACTCGCTAATCCGGACGGTCCATTGGGAGTTATGCAAACCCGCAACTTCTTCTTGTGAACATATAAACACGCATATTAGTAACAAGAAACGAGAGGTGGACAGACTATTTGAAAAATGTCTCCATTGGCTGCAATGATGTGATGGAAGGCGAAGTATTTCGTTTATTGTGATAATACATCCAAGTTGTGATACCTTTCTGAGACAGCATTTTTCCATTAGAGGAATGCTTAATACGTGCGAGACTAAACAACTTCGAAAGACAATAAGTTTATAGTTGCAGCAGGGTATCACTTCTCAAAACATTACGTTCATGAAAAAGCTATGAGAGAAGAGGCGTGAAAAACAATCCTTCCCTTTGATAGACGTCCAATGAGGATGACTATGCATGGGATATTATTATTATTATTATTATTAGGGTCTTTATTAGGCGAGATTGAGACTAAAAAGTCTCCTCTTCCATCTAACCTGTCGTTAAGTTGTTACATTATTATAAGTATATTACATGTATCAATGAAACTTAGAGGAAAATAGAAGAAAATGTGAGAAGGGATTGCGGATTTAAAAAAAAACCTAAGAAAAGCTTAGGAAAAAATATCCGCTGCAGGAAAACACCCACTAAGAAGGGGGGTGTGAAAAACCTGCACAAACCTACCGATAGCAAAAACTAAAAGACATTAAAGAAAACAATGTACATATAACCTGGAAAATTACAAGAAGTGTTAGAGACATATTATCAAGAAAAATAATGAGAGTTAATAAAAAATGAAATTTAGAAAATACAGTAAGTAGATACATACACTTGTGATAAAAAATATGACTGAACTAGAAAAAAGCAAAATAAAACACGATCAATACAAAGATTACGCTCTACAATAATTATATAAGAGAGTTAACATCATGATTTAGGCATAAACAATAATCTAAAGTAAGTTAATATAATGGAAATACAAAATACTAAAAAAAGAAAAGGTTATACTGGTTGTAAACTGTAGTAACAATAACGAACAAAATATTCCAAAGTAAAGAAAGAAGTTTGAAGTGTTGTTCCGTGCAGCTTGAAAACATAAGAAAAAACGAACTTGACTTATGGTAAAATGTAAAATGCTATGATGGAGATAATTAGCGTTATTGATTCTCTAGAAGATACGAAAGGCATTTCCTCTTGAAAGTGTGGATAGAACAGGAAGATTTGATTCTGTGCGGAAGGGCGTTCCATAAATTAACAGAGTCACTGCAAAGGATTTATGTAGCATTTCCGTCCTGTGATTTGGAATGAGTAGATTGTTTCTTCCTCTAGTGTTACAATTATGTACCGACCCTAAGCTGAAAATTTATGAAAAGAGGTAATCAAGTGTTAATAATCTCATGATACGGTAAGTTGTTGTTAAGATGTGTAATTTTCGACGAGAAGCGAGCTTAAACCAAGACAGTTTCTCAAATGCACTCGAGATATGGTCGAATTTCTTTAAGTTAAAGGTAAACCGAACCGATGCATTCTGGGCACGCTGCAATTTGGCTGCTAATTCTTTGGATAAGTCTTGGTAAACAATATCACCGTAGTCAAAGTGTGGCATGATTAATGAATTTATCAGTTGAGCTTTAATCGAAGGCGTCAGGAAACTTCCTAGGCGTCTAAGAGAATTAATTGAAGAATAAACTTTTTTACACACATTAACGATGTGTTCCGACCACGTAAGATTATTATTAATGATGAAACCCAGATTATTCACTGAGTCGCAGAATGTGATCTGCGAGTTGTATAACGTGAGCTTTGCATCGTTATCTTGATTAAGCCTTCTTATCAACTTGGGTGTCCCAATGACAATGGCTTGCGATTTTGAAGGATTTATTTTCAAAAAAATGTCTTTACTCCAGTTATTAATTTGTTCGAGGTCACGATTTACGTGCTGTATGCATTCATGGAAGCCAGAAATCGTGGTGTCGATGTATATCTGTAAGTCGTCTGCGTATAAATGATGCTTACAATGTTTAATTACTTGAGGACAGTCATTAATAAACAGAGAAAACAATAAGGGGCCAAGGGTTGATCCCTGTGGGAGACCACGATTGATACTTATCCAAGCGGATGAGGAATCATTCGAGACAACTTTCCGCTTACGGTCATGTAGATAGGAAGAAAACCAACTAATTGAAGATTTTGAGAACCCTATAAAACGCAATTTGGCAAGCATTAACTCCGCATCTACCGAGTCGAAGGCTTTACTAAAATCAAGTAGGATTAAAGCTGTTAATTTGCTTTTATCCATCGATTTACGAATATCATCAGTTATTTTTACTAGGGCTGTTGTGGTGCTATGCGACTTCCGAAAGCCTGATTGTGTACTATTGAGGATCGATTTTTTATTTAAATATTCTGTAATTTGCCGATGCGCTAATTTCTCGAGAGCTTTTGATAAAACCGGAAGGAAACTGATAGGTCTAAATTCATCAATATTCAACTTGGAGCTCTTCAAAATTGGTTTAATTAGTGCTCTTTTCCATGGTTTTGGAAATTTACGACTAAAAACGATAGGTTGAAAATATTTGTTATAATATGTTGCAATAAAGGATATAGTTTGCTAATGATAGTGATTGGAATACCGTCAGCACCTTCTGCTTTAGATTTGATGCTTATTAAGGTATTGTATACCTCAGGTTGAGTGACCTCCTTAAAAGTAAATTCCGATTGGATGGTAGAGCGGATATAGAGGATAGAGAGGATATAGAGTTGTTGTTTATAAGCGAGAAAAGCTAAACAATTTTAAGCTTTAATGGCCGTAACAGAGTGGTGAGCTAAGCTCAAGTTAAAACCTCATGTGGGTAGGATATAAATTAGGTCCATTTTTCCAGTGCCATAACAATTTTGCTGAGAGAGACGGCTGGTCACGTGAAAAGATGAGGTACGATCCATTCCCTTAGTATAACTTGGTTCTTCCGATTCTCTGTGTCTTCGTTTAGTTTTCGCCAGTTTTGAAAACCTAAAGTTACGTCCTTTTCCGTCCGTGGCAGAATATGATGATGACCACCCTGTAGACTCCGTCAAAATTTCTCATTCTGCGGCTTTGGCGGCACTCATTACATCATTAAAGTGGGCCGAGAAGCAAAATTTTGAAGCACATGAAATTATGCTCTTTAGACGTTTTAGAAACCGCACACTTTATTTAAAAATAAGAACGGTCGCGCAAAAGAAAAGAACTGACTTTTTTGCTCGCTGATAATATTCATTTACTTAATATGTTGTAATACCTTATGTAATATATACATGCATTATCTATACAATATAATTTTTGAGAAAAAATGATTTTTACGTTAATTTTTTAAAACCTCGCTAATCCGGAAACCCTGCTAATCCGGACGCCTATTTACCTGAATTCGTCCGGATTACCGGAGTTCTACTGTATTTCCTAAGATTCACTTACGTTTTTTGTATCCACAACAATTTTTTTCCTTTTCAATATCAAATAAAACATTATTCATGATTATTATTTACTAATAAGATTAAATTTGTGATGGATTGAATTAAAAAAATATTTATAGTTTAAATGTGTAGAAAAACGCCTACGAGAAGAGTACACAAATTTCTGGTAAAATTATTTATAGGACTGTTTGGTAATTTTTTTCTTATACTAGAAATAGTCCGATTTCCGATAATTTTATCAAACTTCCGCTAGTCTATAATATAAAATAGAGTGTGGGTGTGTATGTATGTATGTATGTATTTTCGCTAAAAACTCGAGAACCGAGAGTCGCAAGACTTAGAAATTTTATACATTATTAAAAGTTGACCCCGCGCAGAGTATAGTCTACTTTTTATTTCCCTAAAGTCCTCGGTTAGAACCCAGACGGGTCAAAACCTTTCCATACGAAATACACGTAGAGGTCAGATTTTGTAGCAGGGTTCATTTCTTTTTCAAAATTAAATAAGAAAAAATGGTCCTAGAAAGTCAAATCAAGTACCAAAAGAAGAAAAATAGAATAAAAATTCTTATTTTGGTCGTGGAATATCGTTTTCGATTCGAAATTGCGCACAATTAGATAAAGTACATGAACATATTATCGAAATTTTGAGGTCGTAACCAACCCATCCCCCTGACGATCAAGGCGATTAATGATTTCGAGCTCATGCGTAATTCCGTAAGAAGACATGGAAAATGAATGCCCAGATACAATTAATGCTGTAAGATATCTTTTATATATAATTCCTTCTCCGGATTCATTCATATCTATTATATATAGACGTTTCTCCGGATATACTGTACCTATACATATGTAAGCGATCAAAATTCTAACCATGTTACTCCAGTGCCACGGACTTGAAATTTTTACGATGTGGTGGCCATAACGTGTAACCTCTAGAAAAAGTCGAATATGAACCTCAGTGTCATGGGTTCGATTCCAGAAGGCCCCAAAGTCACGATTTTCCCCATAAAGATACATGGTGGGGATTTTCGAAAACGTTTTCGAGGCACTTCCCGGCAAAGCAGAGAATTGAAATTCGAGATATCGCTAGAAGTCGTGCATATCAAAAGGAAACCATAAAGACATCTTCGAAGATTATCCTTGGTTCGACGCTAGGTCAGGGCAAATATCTGCCGTTTAAATTACATTGCGGCGATTTTTAAGATTGCTTTGAACACTTTCCCGATAAGATGGAAACTTGAAACTCGGCATGTGGATAGAGATCATTCATATATTCTATGTACGCTATTGAACGTTCCGATGATGCTCTTTGGTTCGATTCCAGAGAGCCATTTACATTCCTCAATGCATTTCTTAGGGAGATAACGGAAACAAATTTTAGGCACTTCCCGGCATGATATCGACTTCTAACTTTGCATGAAATAATATCAAGTTCATACAAGTCATACTGTGCATTCGCAGCTGCCAATATGTCCTGGGTTCGACACCAGGCGTCTCTACAATCAGTAACTGATCCAAGTTTTAAGAATTATTTTGAACCCCTTCCCAATAACATTAAAACTTGAAATTCGGCATGTAGATAGAGATCGTAGAGACATTTCAAAACCGTGTTTTAGGTTTCATTGATCGTCCTTGGTTCGATCCCAGAAAGCCATTTACATTACCCAATGCATCAATGAGTCTTATTTCAGTACCTTACCGGTATGATATGGACTTCAAACTTAGCGTTCATTAAGATCGGGTTTTAACAAGTTATTATGCCTAATCGCATCTTCAAAAAGGTTCTGTGTTCGACACCAGGCGTCTACAAAAATTAGAAATTGCAACGATTTTTAAGATTTTTTTTAATCCCTTCCCGATAACATCGAAACTCAAAACTTGGCCTGTGAATAAAGATTATAAATACATTTTTAATGCTTGCAGTATCCAAGAAACTTTTACTCGTATATATAGATACACAGATAGAATACTAATTCACATGCTAAACCACTGGCGTCATTGATTTGAAATTTTTACAGCGTATAGGCCCTAACGTGAAACTCCCAGAAAAAGGCGACTTTGAACCTCAGTGTCATGGGTTCGATGCCAGAAGGCCTCAAAATACCGATTTTTCCCATTTTAATGTATTGCTTTGATTTTCGGAAATTTCTAAAAAAAATACTTCCCGAATAGGTAGAGAATCAAAATTATAGTAGCTTACAGATATGTACATTATCTATCAAAACCATCAATGGCTTTTATAGAAAATATCCTGGGTTCGATGCTAGGACGATGCAAACTTCTATGATGTAGTTTTCAATTATTGTTTTTGACGCATTATCGAAACGATAGTAAGTTCTGTCTAAGCTGGAAGATGTATATTAAAACTCGGTTTAAAAAAAAAACATTTTAATAAGGCTCAAGTATTCCTGGGTTCGATGCCAAAGCACATTAAAATTTCTCTCATAAGAAATATATGTGAAAACCAGGACGACGTTTTAGGCAGTTGCAGCCTATATTTCTGCTTGAATTCTCACACATAGTTAGAGATGGCGATCTCCTATTGTGCTGCATAGTAAGACTAGGAAGACCCGGGTTCGATGCCGGGCGGTAAATATATCTGCCCTATAAAACACATTGGAGTAGTTTTTCATTATTTTTTTCATGCACTTATCGAAATGATAGGAAGTACTTGCTTAGATAGAAGTTGTATATTAAGACTCGGTTTAAGAAAAAATAAGATAATACCATGCTGTTCCTGGCTTCGATGCCAGAGTACATTAATGCAGATAAAGAATGTAAGGAAATACATTAATGCACATAATACAGAATACATTAATGCTCATAAAGAATATAAGGGAAAAGTAGGACATCGTTAGAGGCAGTTGCAGCAAATATTTTTGCTTGAGTTTTCAAACATAGTTGGGTCATTCCACGCCAATTCGACAAGGTGATGTACCTTGAGGCGACTGATTTTTACCAAATTTGGCAGATCGCTTTGATTTGATAACAAAATGAAAACCCCTAAGCCGTTTTGTAATTAACGCAATTGTTTACGAAATATTGCAATATTTAAAAATTGAAATTTTACAAAAGTGCCTTCGCATTCGAGGCCATATATCCGGTAATATAGAAGCTAAAAGTACACAACATAACTTAATGTAAAGGTCTTGTGTTAGGAAAGACAATCATAGGAAGGTTTTATAGAATTTAAACAATTTAATAAAGTTTATAACAATTTTAAAATTTCAAATCGATTTTTGACGATGTAGCTGTCCCTTCGATTTTTCTCATTTTTTATATGTTGAACATACAACCCTCCTCTACAATTTAAAAAAATTTGGCGAGGGTAATATTTCATTTAAGAAAGAAAAAAATTTTTGAGTATAGGCGTGACGCTCGCCGCGGCTCCGCGCCGTCCGGCTCGCGCGCTGAACGTTCGGAAGTGTGGCCTCTCATATCTCAACACGCTTATTCTTCCATCTGCTTTTCACCAATTCTAACTGTTCAACCAATATTAATCGACCCTTTAATTCCCTTCACCCTTGCCGACTGATGAAACCAATGGGAGTCATTACACTCAGGGAAAAGAAAGTCGCTTGGGCAGACTGAACGAGACGTTACAATCCCTCGATCAAACACCTATTTCAAGAAAAACATACATAGATCAAGGAAATATCCGGCAAGGAAATGGAAAAAAAGCTACCACTAAAAGATAAAGCAGGAGTTTCAAGTGTCGGCATACTTGGTCAGAAAGATGAAGAAGTACGTATCTGAGCAAGGAATATTTTTCTGTGCGAACGCGAGACGAAGCGAATCTTTCTCGAAGGAAACTAAGATGAAAGTGATCGAGTTCTACGGTGAGCTCTACGGTGGGTGAGCCAGACATTAGTAGAGAAATAGCGGGAAAAAAGAGAATTAAAAGCATAAAAGAGGGAAATTTGCGCGTAGCAAAGCAAAAAAGTTTAATTCTTTGCAATTTGAGGGAAACCTATGAAGCATTCAAAGATCAAAATCCCTATGTAAAAATTGGATTTTCCAAATTTGCAGGTTCTTTTTGCAAATGCAAATTTTCACACCCCCTGAGTGTGTGTTGGCTGGTGTGTCTGGCACACACTCCATTTGTGTCTGCATGATACACCAGAATTTAAAAACTATTGGGACTGCCTGGATTTCTCACTTTGCCGCCATCCATCTGAAATGTGCTTTATGGGTGAAATACTGCCATGGGAAGACTCCTAAAACGTAGTAATAAAATGTGGGAGCACATGTAGAATGACTGAAATCATTTCAGAGTATTTTCGGGAAAACTGTTCCGATGAAGTTCGTTTCAGGCAGTGGACTCAAGAAAATCGTTTTGCCTTAACAACGCAGGTTATGGATACAGATAGTTTTTGCGAGGCATTCTCTGAGAATGTCATGAAAGTAAGGAAGCATGATTACATTGCTCGCATGCAAACTGCATTCTATTTGATAGTCAGAGACAATCTGAAATTATGTGAAGTTGTTGCTGTGGCCGAATTTTCGGAATTTTTCTTTTATTCATCAAAGCTCTGTGCAGTGAATCCACTTGTGCAGTAACCACGCTACAATATATCCATTTGCGTGTTAGAGCAGAAATACCGGCAATAAAGTCATACCTTTCAGTATGGTTATTATTTCGGATTGCATGGACCATAACGTAGGAACATTTATTACCTTTCAAATGAAACTTATAACCTTTCTTCGAAGAAGGGTACGTAATCTACGTAAAATAATTTACTTTTCCAACAGAGCTGTGTCTCAATACAGGAACCGCTACAAGATGAGTCATTTGTTGCATCACCAAGAGGATTTTGGAGTTAATGCTGAATGGCATTTCTTTGCTACATCGCACGGAAAGGGTTCAAGTGACCGGCTAGGAGGAATGCTAAAGCCATTAGCCACACGTGCCAGTCTGCAGGGTCTGCAGTGCCCGTATGGAGAATACATTCAGACTCCTAAGGAACTGTACGAATGGGCTCAATCAAATGTTAAAGGGATGGAGTTCAAGTTTGTAGCGAACGAAGAAGTGACCAAGGTAAAGAAGAAGCTGGTCAGAAGATTTTGAGAGGCACCTGCCGTGGAAGGTATCCGTTCATGTCATGCAGCTATTCCACTATAAAAGAAAGATCTGTTACTGAAAAGTCTTTCCCATTCATCGAAAGGAACTACTTTCATCTTCTCTGGTGCCGATTTGCAACGTTTTAAGGAGAGTTCGTATATATTTCAAGGTCCGGTAAGAAGGTAAGTGAATTTCATATGCGCGATTAACTAGGTAACATTTTTCTCACGGCTAAACGAAACTTTCATATTTTAGGTCTGCAGCTAAGAGGCATATAACCTCGGTAACAAAAACTCCCAGTACAGACGTCCCTCATTACATAAATCGGAAGAAAACTTGATTTTTTAGGTGTTCTTAGCATCTGTAACTAGTATTGCGTTTATTTTATTTCCACGCTTTATAAAGAGGAATGAAAATATTATTGAACATCAATATGGACAAAAAAATCTTAGTTAAATATTCATATGCTTACATTCAATTGCTATTCTATTTAAAAATTAATTAAAGTATAAAGTCAAACATTAAGATATTGGGATGTCAACTGCATTATGAATGAATTACCTTTTGAAGACATAATGTCAAAGCAGTGGTAGCTTTTTTTTCAATTTCCTTGCCGGATATTTCCTTGATCTATGCATTTTTTGCTTGAAATAGGTGTTTGATCGAGGGATTGTAACGTCTCGTTCAGTCTGCCCAAGCGACTTTCTTTTCCCTGAGTGTAATGACTCCCATTGGTTTCATCAGTCGGCAAGGGTGAAGGGAATTAAAGGGTCGATTAATATTGGTTGAACAGTTAGAATTGGTGAAAAGCAGATGGAAGAATAAGCGTGTTGAGATATGAGAGGCCACACTTCCGAACGTTCAGCGCGCGAGCCGGACGGCGCGGAGCCGCGGCGAGCGTCACGCCTATACTCAAAAATTTTTTTCTTTCTTAAATGAAATATTACCCTCGCCAAATTTTTTTAAATTGTAGAGGAGGGTTGTATGTTCAACATATAATAAATGAGAAAAATCTAAGGGACAGCTACATCGTCAAAAATCGATTTGAAATTTTAAAATTGTTATAAACTTTATTAAATTGTTTAAATTCTATAAAACCTTCCTATGATTGTCTTTCCTAACACAAGACCTTTACATTAAGCTATGTTGTGTACTTTTAGCTTCTATATTACCGGATATATGGCCTCGAATGCGAAGGCACTTTTGTAAAATTTCAATTTTTAAACATTGCAATATTTTGTAAACAATTGCGTTAATTACAAAACGGCTTGGGGGTTTTCATTTTGTTATCAAATCAAAGCGATCTGCCAAATTTGGTAAAAATCGGTTACCTCAAAGGTCAATTTTGCCAATTTCCTTGTCGAATTGGCATGGAATGACCCAGTTAGAGATGGTGATCTTCTGTTGTTTAGTATTGGGATAAAATTGGGATTATTTATCGAAACGATAGGAAGTTCTCTCTTAGCTGGAAGATGTATATTAAAACTCAGTTTAAATTTAAAAAAAATAATAAGACCATAGTCTTCCTGGGTTCGACGCCAGAACACATTAAATTTTCTCTCATAAGGAATATAAGGGAAAAGTAGGACGTCATTTGAGGCAGTTGCAGCCGATATTTCTGCTTGAATTTTCACACATAGTTAGAGATGGTGATGTCCTGTTGAACTGCATAGGAAGTATTGCCAGGAATATCTGGGTTCGATGCCGGGCGGTAAATATATCTCCCATATAAAACGCATTGGGGTAGTTTTTCATTATTTTTTTCATGCACTTACGAAATGATAGGAAGCTCTTTCTTAGATAGAAGTTGCATATTAAGACTCGGTTTAAGAAAAACTTAGAAAAGACCACGCTGTGCCTGGGTTTGATGCCAGAGTACATCAATGCAGATAAAGAATATAAAAGAATACATTAATTCACATAATACAGAATACATTAATGCACATAAAGAGTATAAGGGAAAAGTAGGACGTCTTTTGAGGCAGTTGCAGCAAATATTTTTGCTTGAGTTTTCATACTTAGTTAGAGATGGTGATCTTCTGTTGTTTAGTATTGGGGTAAAAGTCGGCTCCATATTACACTTACTTTCTGAAAAGAATTTTCTTCGTTGGTTTTGAGTGATAAATATATAGAATAATTTTCTGTTCTTTGTTTTTAATCCTTGTTTCCGAGAACCATTTTTCCCTTTCAGAAAATGTTAGGATCAGTAAATAGACCTTTGCCATTTTCGATGTATTCATGGGAATCTAATCTTTTTCGAAACATTTACTTCTAAAATATATCAATAATTAATACAATATCAATAAACGATATAACAATTAATTGATAAAAGTAAATAATTTAATAGAAATAACTTTTTTATTTAAAAAAAGGAAACGTATGAATTATGTCGATGTTATCAAAGGCGTACTTCAGCGATGGAGAACTGATATTGATTTTTTTTCTTCGTAGCTTTGCTAGGTAGAAATATGGTTTTTAATACAGTTTGTAGTCAATTTTAAGCACTAACTTCCTATTTATTTGTTCCTTCCAAGTATTTTCAATTGCACTTGCAGCGATGCAAAACGAAAATTGAGTACCCAACCAGCAGAATGGTGACGTCACATTGTATTTATTCATCTAGTTTCTCCAATACATAGCAACTTGTGGCAATGATATTTACATAAAATTGTATCATAATCTACCCTTTATACATGAGTAATTTTTTCCAGCAATGCGCAATTTTTTTGATGATCATTTTTACATTTAATGTATCGGCTTTATAATCCGGAAGTGGTGTGTAAAACAGAATGCACCAACACCCCTCATTCCTGTTATCGTCTCTGATGTTTCCATAAATCATACGCTATTGCCAGACAAGAAGTGATTATTAATATATTATAATTATTATATCTCCTCTTTCTATCGAAGGAATCTTTATGCCTCTTTTCTCTCTTGTCAAATCTCAAATAAAGTCACATTGTCACGATCTCCGTGTATTTTCCATACTGATATCGATAGCCATAATTGAATTGACATTCGATACATTAATACATCTTTAATTTTCCTTCTTATAAAATTTCATCTAAAGTTTTACATAATTTTATTACTATCAGGTTGAAAATATTATTTACTAGGGCAAGTAATGGATAACATAGGTCTTAACGGACACTTTTTATTTAGTTGAAAATATTTTCAATACTAGTTTTTGCATTCTCCAACTCACCACTTTCAGATTCGCAAGAAATTGTCAATTTATCTACTCTGTTTAAAATATTTATTGCTTTTTCACAAGAGTACGCTGACTTGGTATCCAATAAGTTCCAATTTTCCTCAAGAGATGGGATTAGTGGCTAAGTTTATAAACAGAGGTTCCTATTTCCCTCAAGAGATGGCATTAGTGTTGAAGCTTATAAACAAAAGTTCCAATTTTCCTCAAGAGATGGCATTAGTGTCAAAGTTTATTATATAGTACATTTAGGCCCGGTATTATAATGTCTATTTAAAGTGGACTTTAACATAATGTTCACTTTATCTATAAGAAAGCGTATTATAATCGATATTTAAGCCTTCACTGGTATCTAAATTGACTCTTAACTTAAAAGCCAGATCGAGTGAGCTTTAATTCTTAAAAGTAACTTTAACCGCAATGCATTATGGAATGAAACAATTTATATGGCAGAAATTTCTACAGATAGCCTCTCACCTCAGGTGTTATAAAGCTAAAAATCTTGTTTGTTCAGTGGAATTAACGGTCAGAAATAAAATATTGTATAAGTATAAGTGGAACTCAGATATTACTTCAAAATAGACGTACTTCACACAGACATGCTACGTGAATTCGTAAATGACTGCATAAAAGTAGAAATATTATAGTCACCAAGGATAAGAAAATGAATATACAATGTAAATGAATTTTCCCTTTCATTAAACTTTGAAAGCATCAGTTTCGGATGTATTATGATACCGCATAATCAAGTCTACAGCGAAATTGTAAGCTTATAGCTCCTGTATGAAAAGAATAGCAGTTGACAGCGGCTCAATACGTCTAGCTTTCGAAGTGAAATTGTAATACATTTTCACCGATTGGTGCGTACCGTGCGTACATTTACCTCAACTTGTTTAGGTTGATTTGGTTGGAATGGCAAATAGCTTCTGCGCAGGCGTTATAAGCTTTTAATTTCACTGTAATCATTATGGTTTGACATGAAGAATGCTGTTCCAGGTTAGCTGATTGGTATTAACGGCAGGCAAAATGGAAATAATGAATTTATTTGAAGATTTAGAGGAGGGAGAAGAGGAGTTAATGCTCCAGTTGCGCAAATGCACCAGAAAAGCAAGGGTATTCAGAGACAATTTAGGAAGATGGAGTGATGAAGAGTTCTTCACTAGATTCAGATTGAAGAAAAATACGGTAAAAAAATTGTTGGTTGAGGTTTATTCGAGGATAGCGCACAAAACAGAGAGGTATCCTATTAAGTGTCAGTAAATCGTAGAAACTCGTATTTTGAAACATTGATTACTAAGAATAATTTTCATTTTAAGAAACATGGCTCTAACAGCAATAAACCAGCTGCTCTTGACCCTCCGATATTATGCAACAGGCTCCATGCTAATTGCAGTTGGTGATTTTTGTGGAGTTCATAAATCAACAGCCAGCAGAGTCATTAAAAAAGTTACTATTGCAATTGCTAGTTTACGATGTAAATATGTCAAAACCCCTTCTTCAGCCAAAGAGTTGAAAAAAACTCAAGAAAATTTTTATGAACTGGCTCATTTCCCGAGGGTGTTTGGATGCATAGACTGCATGCACACATGTGAAAATTATATCACCAGGTATAAGTTTACAGTCAGACTACTTTTTTTCAACATTTAATTAAGGTTTAATTAATTCTCGCTTCATAAAATCAAAAGTCATGTTTGTTGTCTAGTATTCAGTACCCGACTCTGATGACAGAACTAGCAGCATTATCCATGAGGCGTTATCATTTTACGGGTTCAACACAAATCAATAATTAACATTTTTGTTGATTAATCTTTCAATAATCTAATTATTAATAATTAGATTATCCATAATACATTTTAATTTTACTATATTCAGGTCAATCAGTTTATTCAAATAGAATGCATATTTTCTCCATTAAGCTTTAAAGATTTTAAGCTTCTGTGTTTGTGCTAAACTAAGCAGACTATCATAAGGAGCTCAAGCCTTTAATTTCCTCAAAAGAGAGGCTCATTGATATGAATCCTCTATGTGGAAGCTTACTGCATGAAGCTATTCAGTTTTTAATAATTGCAAATAATGTAACTAATTACAGTGGATGTAATTAATGCTTAAGTTTTCATCAGACCTCAGAATGAAATATTCTATAAACAGCATAGTATAATTTTCATGAGGAAAGAATGTGAACTAATAGTAAATTGAACATTCATTCTTGATTATGAGTATATAGTATCTTGAGTATATTATGAATTATAGGGTTTGAGATATTACAAAAAGCTAAAAATTCATAAATCAGCTAACTGCAAAACTTTCATTAATATATGTGCATACATGAGATTTCACTTCCCATTGCAAATGAATGGAGGATTAGCTTGAGTTCCCTTAACCCATGTTGTTACTATTGATTTAACTTCATCCATAACTTGGGTGCTTTTATGGGAAGAAATTACAGCAAATTGAATTAATTCGTGATGATATTTCAGGCGGAGAGGAACCTGAAAGTTTCCGAAACCGTAAAGGGTATTTCTCTCTAAACATTCAAATACTATGTGACGCAGATATGAAAATAACTAATGAAGTGACGAGATGGGCAGGATCTTCCCATGACCAAACTATTTTTAACAATTCTTACCTCAAGTATCAATTAACCAAACAGAAATTTAGTAAATCAGTTATTTTGTCAGATTCAGGTTACAGACAGGAACTTAACATGTTAACACCAATCAGAAATCCAGTTACACCATAAGAAAAAATGTATAATGTATGCCATATTAAGACCCGAAACATCATTGAAAGATTGTTTGGAATCTGGAAGAGACGTTTCCCAGTTCTGTCTCTTGGGATTCGAGTTTGTGTAGAGACCGCTATGGCTATTGTGGTGGCTTGTGCTGTGCTACATAACTTAGCAGTTGATGAGAAAGAGGATCCAAGGGTAGAAGATGTAGACCTGGATGAAGGTTTTATAAGAACCAATGAAATAGAAGATATGCCAGGGAAAGGAAGAGAGCCTTTTCTAGAATTTTTCAAAAAATAATTAATGATCTAACAGAGCAATAAATGTCAGATAAAAATAAAATTTATTTCAATAGTTCTTTTTCAATTAATTAAATTTCCAACATTATTTTCTGTTCTTCTGCATTGGAAATTTTTACTTTAATTTCATGGAGTTCATTCTCTCTTCTTTCTTTATATTCCTTTAATAAAATGCTTTTCTGCAGTTCAATTAGTTCTAATTTTGCTTTGGTTAATAAATCTAAATTTTCCTTGGGGCATCTTCTTCTTTTGGTTTGCCTTCTTGAATCTAAAGAATGTAACTAATCATATTTTGTACAAGATAAACCACTAACATCTAAGATGTAATTATTACATACTGATAGAATTATCATTCTTCAGAAATTCTTCTGCATTCTCCTCCTTTTCCTCAATTATTTCAAGTGAAAGAGCTGACAAATGGGTAAACCATTAGATATAAATTATGAAACAATTTTCACCAAACCTTAAAAATGCTTTTTCCAAAAACTTACTTTCTACCATTTGACCATCATCTTTTGAAGTCAATAACTGAAATCAAACATTTTCCAAATCTGACATGATTCTAACAATGAGTGCATATCAAATTTATTAATATGAAAAAACAAAGATCTATATTGAGTGAAAGACAGCTGATGAAAGTTTGTTGTGGTAAATATATGATTATAGTAAGAAGTAAAAGAAGTTATACAATTAAAAGGTTCCATTTGCTTTTCTTTTAAACAAAGAAGTCACAAAATTAAAAAGTGCTTTGCTCAATATACCATTACTTCATTTCCTCTTCTCATGCAAAGGGTTTCGCAGCATAATATGGGAATGTATGCTGTCATCTAAAAATATAAAGGATCATTATGTTCATTGAGAAAATAAATGCATGTTAAAACCTAAATTAATACCATGCATTTAATAAGATAAAGGAAGAAGTTGTAGGCTAACTTAGCCCAAGTTAGTGTGCACCTTTATGCAAAAGAAATGTATCAAAACCGATGTATATGGCTTTTTTAAGCATAAATGGGAAACTAATGGTTTTCAATGACACAGAAAAGTATACACTTTCTTGATATTAGATTCACACATCATACCATGACAGCTACATCTTTTGCATAAATTCTAATTGGTATTCCAAGAAAAACTTAGTACTAATGCCTTAGACAATCGCACCCTACAACATGCCATAAGGCTGCTTATAGGGTATTAATGAATGTGGTAATGAAATCATTAAGCAACCAAAAGTAGCCGTCATTTGTAAATCTGGAGTAAATAGAATCTTGGCATGATGACATGGATAAAATAAATAAAAGAAGTAGGTACATCCATACTCGATCTTCAGATTCTGTAATACAAGCTTTGAAGTTTGAGATTATACCTTTGAGGAGCAGTAAGTAATAATTTACCATGCGAATCACCTTCCAAACTTTGCTTATCTGCAACCTGGTAAGAAAGTTTCAGCAATATTAGATGAATGTCTCGAGTAGAAATTTCATAGGCTAATCTTACAACTTAATATCCGGATAATAGCAAGATTTCATCGTAGTTAGCACCGAGCATAAACAAGTAATAGAATAGTGTGAATATTTTAATTTCTTCCATTAGTTTCAATCTTAAGATGATAGTTAATTCAAGCATATCTACAAAGTATGTACCGTCATCACTTGGGCTTCATCTGCTGTAATATCAGTGGAACCTAATATGGAAATATGATATAACCAAACGGTAAGAGATTATGATTAACTGCATTTCTTCATGAATTCTCTGAATTGTGAAATTGTAAACCTTACACATAGGAGCATCACTGTCAAAACTTGAGAACAATCCACGTCCGTTTAATCCAATCAACCCAATACATTTTTCGAACACTGGGTTTTTGATTTTATAACTCACTTCACCACCTCCTGTTCTCAGTAAATTTTGTCGTTCAATAGCCAAGACCTTTTTGGTTGACATTTTTATTGAATCATACTTCGCTCGATGTTTCTGCCACGATCTATAGGAACCTACCTGGGCATTGAATCTAGCAGCTACTGATTTCCACACTTCCTCCTATCATATGCACAGTGATTAATTACAAACACTTTCTCATTAATATAAACCGCAAGAAGCAAATAAAACGAAGCATACCTTCCTATTCCAAGTATTTGTATCGCTTTTTCCATTCTCGAGAATGCTTTTTCTTTCCTCGATCAGATCCATCTGGATCAATTATTCGTCAAAATTGAAATTATTTTACAATCCATATTGATTTCATAGTCTTTGTTGTTAAAGTTGGAATAATCTGATGTCTCTTACTTCTTAAATGAAATAATTAAAAGGAAGATACAATTGGAACTTATTTACAAATTGGACCACAGAAGATACCACAAGCAATAAAGTTCAACAACTATATCCTATACATTTGTAAAAGCTACGAATGAAAAAAGATGTAGACAACGTAAACCAGGAAAACAGCGCTTCTTAAAGAGTGCATCCAGTGCCTTCAACGCCTTCAACTATTCCTCCAACGTTGTCACATCTGCTGAGATCCTTGAGTGTTTAAGCAACCTTGCAATATTTTTCCATCATTAAATTTTAAAATGGAAGGCCAAAAGCTGAAAGAACTGGCATAAAATTATAGTTTTTAGTACATAATTGTATTTTTGTTTATGGTTTTTACGTATGAGAAGAGTTTCATGTTTAATTTTGACATGTTGGCTTTTAATATTTTCTTATTGGTCGTACTGATAAAATGTTAAACACGCGGTAATACGTTATCTGAAGGCGTGCTCACTAGTAAGGTAAGGTTATAGTTTCCTGGATTTTGATATTGCAAGCATATTTCATAAACTTGAACTCGGTGAGAATTGGTACTAATTGCATTAATTTCTTTGCGGTGTCGTTTTAGTTTTTGATAGTTGTCGCGCTAAAGTGGCATTGACACAATATGGCTGGGTTTAAAAGTGTCTCTGAAGCAAGTAATCATTCCTCGTCATGTGAGAACGTCTTATGTAGGCTCCCGGCGATGGAGGGATATAGAGAGACTAATGATAATATAATCATAACTAAAGGTGCTTTGAAAGTGATTAAGTGAGGTTCGAATTCATATTAAACGAAAGTATTTGTGATCAAGTTGTTTTTATGTAAAGATTTCCGAAGTTCGTCAATCTCGTACTTAATTCGCTGCTCAAGTGTGACCATTATTCATTCTTATTTTGCAGTATTTTAGATACCTAAGGAAGGGCATGTCGTAGAAGATATTATTACCCAGGCCAAGGCAAAATCCGAAGCATTCAGCCACAACAGGTAACTTAAGCTCGGTTCACACGGTGTATGTTTTCTAGCTTGATTCTTTGCGTGGATCTCTGCATGCTCGCTAGCAATAAATAGTTCAGCTAGCAACGCATAGCAACCAACCATCAGCGAAACATGCAGGAAAAATAGCACTTGTCCTATTCCTCAAAATCCAGCAAGGGAGCATGCCCAGCAGCAGGCAGACACCAAATTTTCGTGCTAGCGAGCATGCAGGGCTCCACGCAATGAATCAAGCTAGAAAACATACACCGTGTGAACCGAGCTTTAATAATAATGTGTGTATAAAAGTAGCTTTCCGAATAGATTTGATCAAGTATTTGAGACTGAGAAACATTTAAAAACTTAATTTGCGTAAGTAGAATGATCTTGTTTGAGTAATGAATATTTTTTACTTCATACTTCATTCATTTGGTTTTTTTCGTGGCTGTTTCAGCGGTCATGCATGTAGTTGATACTTTGTACTTAGTAAAAGCTTTTCAGTTGTAATTCTAATGTTTACGATTTGTATTTTCAATTTGATTTGATGGAAGTGGAGGTAAAATTCTAAAGAAGAATTTTACCGAAGTGGATTTTAATTATTACTTTACATCTTACATATCAGTCGACTGAATGAATGAAGATCTTGATAATGTTTTTCCTTATAATATATTCTTTTACTGACTGTTTATTTACTTGTTCCCTTGGAATCTTTTGAATGTGTAACATATGTGCATAAGACATCGTGTGTATATAATAAGCCTTTTAATACAGTAATTTGTTTGATATATGTATTGTATGGATTGATCTGGTTAATTATAGTTTATTCTCTAGCTTTGTGTCAGTGAAAGGGATAAATATGTGTATTTATGTCAATTTAATAGAAAATACTGCCTGAAAATGCAACAGGTGAAATGTTTAAACAAACAAGATCTTTGTTGTTCCCATCTCATCATGTTCAACATAATATTTTATTTATTAACTTTGACTGTAAACAATATTCTTAAGATTTTCAATTTTTAATATTAATTAAAATTCCTTATGTCTCCTTTAAAATATCTGATATGATAAAAAAGATTAATCTATTTCTAGTTTCTATGAGGTGTTATATTGTTTTAGATGGATTCATTTGTCGATTTCTTTACAATTGAGTGAGTTTTGCCCAGGAATGTCATTGAATTGATTTGCCTACCAATAAGTTACTCTGCAATAATTTTCCTAAAGCAATTTTAATTTAATTAGTTAAAAAGGCTAGTAAAGGAAAATGGCCAATAAACGGAACTTGTTTCTTTTCAAACTTCTAAGTTATTTCCCATGTTTATTTGATAATGTTAATAGAATAACCAACTCAAGTTTATTAAGAATAGATTTTATTCTATCTACCACAGTTACTTATGGGTCATTCCATATCAACTCAACCACAAATTGGTGGTTTCTAACCTCACCATCTCAGATTTTCACATAATGTTCCCTGTAGTTAGTTCCAACCTTAGTTAAGAAAAATCCAAAGTATTTTAGCCCAAATGCTTCTACTTTCTAAGATATGAGTTTTTCTATGCACCATGGCACGAAGTAAAAATCTGCCCATGAGTCGAAACATGCAAATCAACCATTTTTGTACCCCTATAAAAAATTTAATAAGGCAGCAAAGCTAGTAGAAATTTCAGATGTCATGAACATGTAACTCTAGTTTTCAAAATTGTTATCACAAAGATTCTCACTTGTCAACTTTTTTTGTTATAAATATTCAAAAATGGCAGTTATGACGTATTTCCACCAAAAATGACATTTTCAAAAACATGTAAAGTTCACATATAACTTGTTAAAGCCATGGAAATTTGTATTAACATTGAAAAATTTATCAACTTTGAATTGGTATGAGGTTTGGGCTAATTTTGGACTAATTTATCGAAGAATTTACTAAAAACTACTACTCTGCTTATGTTTTTTGTTGTTAAATGCCACCTTTTCAACTTCTAATAACAAAAAAGGGACACCAAGTAGGAAAATGAATTTTTTTTGCTAACACACACTATCCATCCTCTTTCAGGAAATACAAACCTGAAGTTGCTCCCAGGATTGATAGTGTCTCTATAATTTATTTTAAAGATTCATGTAAAACGGTAGGTCACGACACCTATATATCAGGGCTTCCCCTTCAAGGTTCTTTGAGTGTGAGTATTGAGATTCCTCTGAACAAATGTCATTCTTATAACTGTCCAGCCAATTACTATTGATATCAACCCAGGGTTCAATGTGTATAAAATGCCACTGTATTAGCAATTATATGAATTTATGATGTTAGTGCAAATGGGTAAAAAAATAGGAAATATTTTGTTCAATACATGCCTTTATCCACTAAGGCTGATGGTAACTACTCCAGGCCTTTTCCACTGCTGCAATTATGTCCTCAGGCAAAGTATACTGTGTTCCTGTTATGGCCTTTGGTACAGGTACCGACATCAACAGGTCTGATGAGGGTATCCAGCACTCATCAGGATGTTTCGGCCACATATACGATTTTGCCTTTCCATCAGGTGCCATGAAGTTCACTAATACCTCTCTATCCTCAAGTATTTGAACAACACAGCCAATGTACCATCTACCTTCATACACAGCTGCTACATAATTTCCAGTTTTAGGGGTATTATTCTTGGTGTATGATGGTCCTTTGCCCTTTTTTAAACTAATTTCCTTTGTTACCCTTAGCTCTGGTAAAGAAATTCGACTCATTGATATAGTAAATTCAATGATTGGAATGAAGCAGTGATGACTTCTTGTTCCTTCTATTCTTCCTGCATTTTCGTAACAATTCTTCAGCCTTGGTTTCCAAATCTCTATATTTATGCTGGAAACATAGAATGACTTAATGCCAGTCACATTTTTATGAACCCAATCGAACAAATCACATGCTGACAAAATATTTTGTGTGCATGGGTGCTGTAAGCAAGCTCTGGTAGCTAACCGTTTCACGGTTCCCCCTATTCCATCGCATACACTTTTTCCATGGCTTGTTGCATAAAAGTGCCATTCGGCAGACAAACCAAAGTCTGAATAATGCATACATAATTTTATGATATTTTTGAAGTTTTTATACTGGCTAGCAGCTCCATCACTAAAATATTTACATATTTTGACGTATAGGAACCTCTCCTTTATGTAAGTAAGAACTGTTCTTATGAACACATGTACTGATCCAGCATCATGTTTTTAGCAATCACTTATGACACAAATGCTTATGGAAGACACTCGACCGTCTTCCTTAAAATAAACAGCAAAAGGATGGACTGTTGCCTGACTATTGTCCCAAAAAAATCCCTCTACTGCATCTTGCACAACAAAAGAGAAATTCTCAGCAAAGTCGAGTAGTATTATGATCTCATCTTCAGGCAATTCTTCTTTACACTGTCTTAAATATGCAGCTTGAGATACAGAGATGAAATGATGAGTGGTTAGTTGGTCTACCAGAGTCACAAGTCTGTCAACAAAATCTTGTATATTTACCTGCATATTCTCAAGTGTTGTACGATCCGTTTGTGTCCACTGAGAATGTGTGATAGTAGTGTCATCTGATAACTCGTTAGTTAAATACATGCATAACGTTTCATGCAGTCTCTGTTTACCTGGGCATTGCTCACATCTGTACTCCATGCACTGATTGTCATCTATATCACATAAAAGGCACTTAATAGCATCTTTGTATCCCATTTTAATCGAAGAAAGTGCATTTAACATTAACTTAACATTCTGATGCTGCATACAAACACACACAGAATGGGTACTCTTGCTCCAACTGTTACACACCATTTGGGGCGCAGTTGGCAAAATTTAGACATGCCTACTTTTACATGTGGGAATTGCTGCTTAAATATGCTGTACAACTCTGAAAGATTACACAAAAGTCATCTGTTTTGAATGTGTACTCTCTGGCCTTCATTAACTACACTCACAGTGTCTTTCTTCCCAGGACAAATGCGGCTGAACTCATCACTTTCATAAAACTTTTTACAGCTTGTTTGACATCATCAGCTAGCTGCTTCCCTTTCTTTGAGGTAAATTCTGGAAGTATGCCTTTTCTTTTCTTTAGCTCTCGAGCTTGCTTAACTTGGCATTCAGTCACATTGAATTCTTCAGCACTTTTGGATATTGTCCTACTTGATGCTACTAAAGTAAGTAGAGATAACTGTTTTTCTCGGCTTGATTCAGCACATTTCTCTTTAAGATCCTCTAATATTAAATCAAAATCTGAACATTTATCACATTTTGTCTCACACTCAAAATCACGAAAAGCATTTCCGGGTACATCTAAGCACAAGCTCACTTTTCCCTCTAGTAGTGAATAGGCTTCTTCAATTTTTTTCCTGGCATAACTAGATCTATTTGATTTGCTCAGTTTGGAAATTTTTATGGGGGAACACCCAAGACTTTCAAAACTTGAATTAACATTCTTCGAAGTATCTTCATGCTTTATACTCTGTGGTGGGTAATATGGATCTTGATCATGAATATCCGCTAAACTTGAAACTGAAGCTACACATCTAGGACATAGCTTTTGCCCATGTTTTACAGATTTCCCACAATGCATTTCTAATTTTCTTGCTGTCTGCACATTTATCTCCCTTAAACTTTTTCTGTTTGGACTTGAGAGTGACCCAAATGGATTGCAGCATGACCGCTGCAAGAATGCATATTTTTCCACATAAAGACACTTGTGATGGAGACAAACCTGAAATTCTGATGATATTGTTGCTGAAGAGGAGATAGGGTGGAAGCCACTTCTCCATAGTAAAATGTCAATGGAATCCAATGGAAGATCCTTCAAATGGCACATTCCCTTTTTGCAAGAATAAGTTGTCTTGTGACATTCATCAACAAGAATTTCCCAATGAAGCACCTTTCAAGACCCTCCATTAGATGAAATGGGTTCAAGTTAATAAACTTAACAGACACCACAAATTTTATAAGATCACTAGTCACACACCAGGTTATACACAAGTTATATGTGAACTTTACATGTTTTTGAAAATGTCATTTTTTGGTGGAAATACGTCATGACTGCCATTTTTGAATATTTATAACAAAAAAAGTTGACAAGTGAGAATCTTTGTGATAACAATTTTGAAAACTAAAGTTACATGTTCATGACATCTGAAATTTCTACTAGCTTTGCTGCCTTATTAAATTTTTTATAAGGGTACAAAAATGGTTGATTTGCATGTTTCGACTCATGGGCAGATTTTTCCTTCGTGCCATGGTGCATAGAAAACCTCATATCTTAGAAAGTAGAAGCATTTGGGCTAAAATACTTTGGATTTTTCTTAACTACGGTTGGAACTAACTACAGGGAACATTATGTGAAAATCTGATATGGTGAGTTTTCCATCGGTTGAGTTGACATGGAATGACCCTTATGGACTTTTAAATTCTATATGAGCACAGAAACAATTTCCAGGAGAATGTTTGCTAAATGCTCTGGTTTTTTAATTGGGAGTAATTATTTAATATTCAATTGTATTAATTTATTGGAATTAGTTTTAGGACAAACTATACAAAAATAAGAATTAATTTGAAAAGGATTTTATATCTTAATTGACAAGGCAATTCAATTTATTTTGCTGTAAGTTGCTTCATATCACTGTATGCAAAAGACATTATTGGATAATTTGTAACTCTTTTTTACTAAGCAAATGATTCCACTGAATTCTTTCGATGCTTAAATTCATCAACCTTGTATTATGTAAAGTAAAGTATAATTTTTATTTCTGAGGTTGTGTGGTTTTGGTATATATTTCATTATAAACCATTTCCAATCAGATGTTGGAAGTTGGCCTCCCCAATTAATTTTCTGTTTTGTGCCTTTCTTGGTTACCCCGTAAATGCTTTGCGATGTCCATTTATCCTTTTATTTTTGATCTATTTACGTCCCTTGGAGTCCAGTTGAGAACTGTAGATAAAGTGGCATTACTTCTCGCGATTTGCCAACATCCACTTCCACCTTTCCATCATCCTCTCCCAGGTGTTGCGTTTCCTGTCTCTTCTCATAAATGGGAACATAGAGACAAATTTGCATGTAAAACTATATGGGATGTAAAATAATCTACAAATATTGCTAAGGATAATATGGCATTTAACATTGATAGAACCCATTAGTGTCTGTAAATTAACCGAGATTAAAAACAATTCACATTTATGTAGATATTGGTGCAATGTTCTACAAAGTACAGCAATTGATGATCTTGTTCATCTCTCTGGGCCAGTCCATATTCTGCAGCGATTGTGTCATCATCTTATCGCTGACCTACGTGAGCTTTGAAATCAGCCATAAAATGATGCTATAACAGTGGATCTTCCTTGTCATGCTCTGTGCCAAGAATTTGGTAGGTTGATCAAGAATCCTAGTCCCCTATCTTTCATACCCCTGAAGTGGAATAAATAGCATTTTTAGAAGCACTTGTTACGTTCATTTTCTTAAATCGAAAAGGATTTATTTTTCCTATGCTAAGCTAGCTTACTTTGACAAGTTTTCTTGTTCAAAATAGATTTTTCTTATTTTTATTGAGAAATATTATGCTTTCAACCCTTAATCAAGATGTTGAAAGTGATGAAATTGGATATGATATTTTGACCACAAAATACTCTAAATTTGTATGACTCATACAGAATGGTTAATCAATTTATAAAATGTCAAAATGAATCCTCATGTAAAAAAACGAGGATTTTTTACCATGTATAATATTAAATATCTATTATTTAGGGAAAATGTTCAAAAATACTCCAAAACCACAGTCACTTATATTAGCTAACAGTTCCTTTTTAACTTTAACCTAGGAATATCAAACTTGCTGAAATCACCTTGGTTTGTTGCATGCTAACATCTTCGTTCAAATTTTAAGTGCATTGCGTAACAATAATCTGCTTCGTCTGCTTATGGGGAATGATTGTTTGGATATGATTTGATGTTTTTGATTAAATTTTAAGGTTAGTCGTAATACTTTTATAAATGTATCCTCTGTTCTTTTGTTATTATATAATATGTATGATTTTTGAAAATGGCCCGTTTTCACATGCCCGTAAAATAAACTATTATAAACATTATTAAAAATAGTATGTATCTCACTCTGTTTACAGAAAAGATTCTATCAATCATTTGGTGAATATAAATGTTTAATATAATAACAGTAGTGTGTAGTAATTGTAATATTTACTTTGATAGCCAAAATTGTTCGGTTGTCACAACACATTATTTGAAATATCTAAGATGGAGATGACTAATACTATTACTGTCCATTAAGTATTCAGCCTAAAAGCTAGTTGGTACCTCACCTCCTCCAGCATAAGCTACAACGAGCTTACAGAGAGGAATGAGGTTTACTAGGCAGGATGAGGAGTGAGGTAGTTCGCCATTGCTTTCCTCACTGAGCCATAAAACTGAACATGTTCACCTAAATGAAGTATATTGAATCCACAGCCATAGGGCAGAAATAAAGGAAAGATATTTGTTTTTCTATCCAGTACCAAATGACTAATGAAAATATTCCATTCATAAAAGTAGGAACTCTACTGTTGAATAAATATTAAAATATATACACTCTTTATAATCTCATTATTTGAATTAACTCGCACTGTTTTCCTTATATTTCTACTGAAAATTTATAAATATATTATAACGTGTATGTAAGGTTCCTGAAAGCCACCTTTTAGCATTTGGCAGGTTGTACAAGGAACTTGTTTTCCTAATCAATTGCTTTGGGATATCGTTAGCAGAAAAAATGAATTATCAAATGCATAATATAATCTATTTCTCTAATCTTCCTTGCCGTATCAGAACGATGATTATTATATCTCATTCTGAAAACATAGTTTATCTGAACTTATTTCGTTTACAGATCCTTTGAATTAGTCTTCTGTCATCTAATGATTCCCTTCCCACAGTTTTATTGTAGCAATCCTTTATGAATTGTATCGCCTTTCGTTGTATTTTCTATATCCCAAATATGACACTTGTTGTCAGGATCCCATACACTACACTCAATAGGTGAGGCCTAAGTAATTCTAAGTAACATCGCTCTAAAACTTTTTTCTTCGCTGCTACTGACTATTCTCTTAACAAAGCCAAGCTTTTAAAATTCTTTTTCACTTATATTTCGTATCTGTGTACTCCATGATAAATTATTTGTAAGAGTTACTTCAAGATACTTCACCAATTCTACTGTCATTAAGTTTACCTCATGAAGGCATTGCGAACAATCATATGTCATAGATTTGCTTTTGAAGAAGTTAACTACCAAACATCGGTCTGCATTTAGCTTTAATTGTCAGTCATAACTATCAGTAACAATTAAATATTGCTTATTTTTAATTGGTCCCAAAAAATCAACATGAATTCTTTCAAAAACCTCTTTTGTCTCGGGCCAACTTAATACTTCACATTTCTTTGGATTTGGTCTATTAGACATACAAACATTACAACTTTTACAAAATTTTTCTATAGATTCCTCTAAATTTGGCCACCAAAAATAGCTTCTGGCTAAGCTTTTCATCTTTGACATACCCATATGGGTGGAATGAAGCTCATTTTACAATTGAAATTTAAATTTCTCAGGCATAACAATTCTGTAGCCCCACATAATTACACCATTTTCAATATTTAATTCAGATTTTCTTACAAAATAAGGCTTTAACTCAGATGAATTACAAATTTCTAACCAACCTGACTTAATATAATACAGAACTTTACTCAAAATTTTGTCATTTCTTGTAGCAATTTTTATTTGATCATTATCAATAGGCACACAATTATTTACCAAATTTACATAAACATTAACAAAATTCTCTGTTTCATCATTCGAATCACAATCGTTTACTGGTAAACAAGAAAAAGCATCTGCAAAATTGTTGCTACCTTTGACATATTTAATTTCATAATCATACTCAGACAAACATAATGCCCATCTCTGTAGGCGGTTTGCACCCATCTGTGGGATACCTTTATTTTTACCAAACAAAGCTAGTAAAGGCCTATGATCAGTTTCCAGAATGAATTTCCTACCCAACAAATATTGAGAAAACTTTTTCACAGACCAATAAATTGCTAATGCTTCTCTATGAATAACTGAATAATTTTTTTCAGCTGATGTTAAAACTCTTGATACAAAACATACTGGTTTTTCTTCACCATTCTCAAATATATGTACCAACACGCCTGCAATACCCTTACTACTAGCATCACAAATTAGTTTCACTGGTAATTCAGGATTGTAGTGAACTAATATTAAATCTGATGATATTATATTTTTAACTTTCGTAAAAGATTTTTCACAATCTTTGTTCCATACAACTGAATATTTTTCTTCAATAACTCATATAATGGGTTTAGAACTTAGACAATTGTGGGACAAATTTACCATAGTGGTTACACATACCAACAAAAGAACGCACCTCAGCAACATCATTAGGCCTTGAAGCCTCAACTATAGCACGAACTTTACTAGGATCTTTCCTTATTCCTACCGAATCTATTATATGACCTAAATATGAAATCTCTTTTTCAAAAAATTTACATTTGTCAAAATTCAGACGAAAACCTGCATCTCGAAGTTTTGAAAAAACTAATCTTAAATTATTTAAATGCTCTTTATCATCTTTACCAGTAATTATTACATCATCTAGGAAATTTTTAACACCATTTAAGCCTTGTAACACTCTTTCCAACTCTTTTTGAAATTTTGCACGAGCTGGTTTTACTCCAAAAGGCAACCTATTAGGCACAAACAGACCTTTATGTGTACTCCATGCCAACAAAGGTTTTGTGTCTTGTCCTAATTCCAATTGATTGTACGCATTGGAAAAATCAAGTTTAGAAAACTTCTCACCACCTTGAACTGCTTGAAAAATTTCCTCAATTCTTGGCATGACATGATTTAAATCTTCAAGATAACGATTAATAGTTACTTTATAATCAGCACACAATCGAACATCAAAATTTGGTTTAAGCACAGGAACTAATGGTGTACCCCATTCAGTATTATCCACCTTGGTAATACACCCTTCAGCCTCTAACCTGTCAAGTTCCTTCTCAACTTTAGCTTTAAATGAAATCGGTACTTGCCTTGGTTTGTAAAATATTGGTTTCACATTATCTTTCAAGGTTAAATTGATCTGTCTCAACTTATAATGACCTAATTCTTTTTTAAATAATTCATCAAATTCTTTAATTAACTTATCTTTTTCTTCATCAATATTCATACTACAAATTTCAAAAACATTAACTTTGAATAAACGGATCAAATCTCTTCCAAATAATGGCCTAACACCTTGTTTTACGACAGTGAAATAACCCTCTTTTTCTTCACCATTATATTTAATTAAACTTATAAATTTTCCTGTAGGTTTCACAGGTTTTTCACATTCCCCTTCTAGTAAGTGTTTTCCTGCAGTGGAAATTTTTTTCCTGAGCCCTCAGCTTAGGTTTTTTAAAAATCCACATACTAGTTTTCTTCGTGTACTTTTGCAAACTATCTCTTTCTTTCTGTTTCGCATATGACGATGGGTTAGGTGTAAGAAGAGACTTTCTAGTCTCAATCTTGCCCGAATAAAGGCCTTTTATTATTATTATTATAAAAGCAGATGTTTCAAGAATACTTACTAAATCCCTTCCACCTCTTTGCTTCTTCTACTTATCTTTCAACTCCAGAGAGTAACTTGAGTTTTGTTCGTATATATGATTAATAGTATACAATTATTAGTATCGAGCTAAGATTTATCTGGGTTCAGCCTTACCACTATTATTAGGTGCAGCACTTAAAATACTGACAAATTTTGTATTCCCTAAACATATTTAAGCGAGAGGAGCTCTACCGCCCTTACTCAAAAATAGCTATGGGCAGGTGAAAGGTGATATCGTTACTGAGATATGAGGTGCCACTACAATTTCCATTGAGACAGTCCATCTGCCAGTACTGCTGTACCTGATGATGGCTGCTAGGCCGAAACCGTCAGTTGATCAGAGTATTACGAAAAAAAAGAAGCCCAGTTATTATTATTATAAAATGACGCTTCTGTAGATTCCCCTGCAGATTTTCCTGTAGATTCTATAAATTAGGGCATCCCCTGCCACTCGCCACTGGTGGATTGCAGGATTTAAATGTAAATTTGGATTAGGTCAGCCCCTATTTACTATGGTTAGATCCCAATTTTACTGACAGCAAAAACAAACACCGATTCAACTTATTCAATTTCAATCTTTTGATGAATCATTAACTAATCTCACTTCAGTCGGGTGGAGCCCCTTGATAAACTATTATTGTTTCCTTGAATAAAGTTTCTCATCAGAGCCAAATCGAAACAGCTGCTGTTACGGATAGCATACACTGTTCTGAGCGTAAGCTTTTATGATGCACTTCCAAGTAGACAAAAAATATATCAGTCTCAATGTGTTAAATATGATGTTCAATGGAAATTAATTATAGCGTAACCCTATTCTGAATCCCATACAGAAACCGTTTCGGAGGGAAAAATCGCCAATATAGTAAAAATATGTTATGATTTTTATTATGCTAAGAGAAACTTTTTCTGAGTCATTTTTTCCTCTGTAAGTATATCAGACGCATGTGTGTAATTACAATACCATCAAATATGTATTGATTACTTTGAAGTATTTCCGAATCTAATCTCATTAGCTGAGATAACAGATAGTAACGGGATATGTTGTAATTTCATTTCCTTTAGATAACAAAACTGAAGAGGTGCCACCGCAACCATTACGTTTCCACGAGAGGACTGGTGCTAATATTGTTCTCAGCAACGGTAATTGCACCGTTGCACGAAGAAAGTGAGTTGATTTAGTCGAATAATGTTAATTTTAAGAATCATTCCTAAATAATTATTATATGATTCATAATATATTTTATAGTATCTCTACGAATTGATTAAATATTACTTTAATCATTTTCACAAATATTTCACTCCATTTGAGAAACTTATTCGTATAACGGGAACAATAAGTTCTGGCTTATCTGGTTAAATAATTAATGCGGTATGTTATTGGGAAAAATTCATTAGGTAAATTAGTATCAAATACACAGAAATGAATTTTTAATTATAATATTTCATAGAACATTAATATTCGAACAAAGATTAAACCAAGAAAGAACAAAGACGGGACATGAGTCAATATAAAAAATCCTGAAAACAGTTCTCAAGCAACTATGCTGCATTCTGCAAAATTCGCTTATTTAGTATGTCGAGTTGCAATCATACTTAATTATAAATGGAGTACACTCTGCCACTACGTGTTATCCTAGTCTCCGACTTTAGTATCCTCAGTATTTTCGTTTTTATTGCTTCAATTTCCGTATTTACTTCTTTCGTATAATTCTTCCTCTTCGTATCATTTCTGAAGGCGTACAAACATCTCTAGATTAATTTAATGTAGAAGTCTATTTAGAATCGATTCGAAGCTTAATCTTTAATAAACTCTGGGAATTACATCAACTATGGGACGGGAATAATATATTAATACAATGTTTTTAAGTATTGCATAGGTTTGGATAGATAAATTCCAAGTTAAAATTTATGCAAGAATATCATAGAGGTGATAGAACAGTGCCTTCCAAGATTTTCTTTTCGACGGAGCAATTTTATAGTATCTCAAAGTCTCATGCAAACCAAGGGTTTCCAAGTTTAAGGCTAAATTAAAATTAATAACAAAAATCACACTAACAGTGGATTTTTATATTACAATTTCATTTTAAGGATATCCTGTTAAATAAATAATTTTGTCTCAAATTACAGTGCAGACGTAATTCGGAATTAGAAATGCATGTCACTTCCACTTGCTGTGCTTCACAATAATATAGTAACTTACGCACGACAAACCGGTTAGAAAGCACTGCAATGGAGTATCGTAGATCGTATCTTAGCTGAAATCTCTGCAAATTCCAAGAATAGTAAACAAGGACATCAAAAGTATGAATCAAAACGAAAGCAAGCAACTTTTACTCGCATATATAAATAGCGTCTAGGACACCATGAAAAGTCTTAAGAGAGCAATGGATCCATCATTATTAGCTTTGACTGTATTTGTAGAAGACAAGAGTTTCCTTATTCCTCCCTGGCTGAAGATTGCACCTTTCAGATCTGTATTTTTAGGATATAAGGATTCATGTTGAAAAGCACCAGCAGTATAAACCAATGAAAGTCAAATGTACCATGAGGAGGAAATTTATACTCAGCTTAAATCGGAGGCCATAAGCTTTCTCAAAGGATGAGGCAGACAAGAAATTTTAACTTTAAACTTAACCTTAGGTATATTTTAGTTAATAGTATATAATCGTAAGTTTGTTTGGTTAAATTTATTGAATATATCCCTCACTTAGTTATAAAATATAATGAATTCCTCATTTTGGCTGGCGCCTGTTTCTTTCAATGGCTGATTTTTTTAGACTAGTTAAAGTGCATGATGTTGATGGGAAAACATGTACATATTTTTCAGCTACTAAACTTTTACTGATCTATACTGGTACATAATTTTAATTTATATAAGTGAGTTTATTAATGGTAGTAACCATACTAACAAACTATTTTATTCACTCCAGTTACGAGGCAACCTATTATGGAGGCAGCGTGATAACGAATCGACCTCTGAAAGATAATGAGCTCTTTGAAGTGCGGTTGGACAAAATTATCGACAGCTGGTGGATTGGTTCCAGTTTGGGAGTCACAGTTGCAAATCCTACGACCGTCTCCTTCAAGGGTCACTGGAACCACTTCAAGTATAAATAAATGTTTAAATATATCGTTTGATGTATCATTGTTTGTGAATGTTTATCTAATGAACCGTATCTTCCATAGTGATGGCGTTTGGCTCTATTACGGACACTATATATACCATAATGGAAATTATAATCAAAGTGGATATGGGATCAATTTTGGAACATTGAAGGTAAGCAATTTTTAACCATCAAGTTTTGAATTCATAACTATATTATAAGATAAAGAAGAAACTCATGAATGCAATGCCTCTTATGTGAGAGAATTAAAGAGGGATAAAATTTGTGTTCTCTTTATCTACTGAAGATATTATAGTGCACTTTGAATTCAGTTTATGACATGGCTAAACATTTATTTAACCCTCATATGGATTCACTGCGCCTTTGCGGCGCTCGTGGTTTTTAATATTCTTTAAATACTGCCCAATCCCATGGATTTTGCTGAAACTTTCAGTAGTCTATTTCTTCTGCATTTTTAGTCGATAAGTTTAATTTTGCTCGCATAGTGCGTATAGTTTTCATTTTATAGGCCACTAATGGAAAAAGTTACGTCGTTGGATTTACGGCGCCGCTACGGCTACGCGAGTTTTCTCGTCACTATTTTTGCCTGTCAATACTCATTTAATGGTTCTTATTTTACGCATGAAATGGTAAATTATATTTATAATCATAATATTTAAACGACGAAGCTTTCTAAATCATTTAGTATTGTTTAACATAGGGCCAAGTTTGCTATGCCAAATTTCTTTCATCTTCTATCCAAGTATCATAAATTTTTCTTTTTTACAATGTTCTTTTACAAAACTTCATCTAAATACAATAATAGATTTTAGAAATTCGTGGCTAACCTAAGGGTGTTATTTCTATGGCCTCTGTCATTATTTGACAGTAAACGGAAAATAATGCAGTGTTAAAGGTTTTTATTCATAACTTCTGTAATACTGGGTTCAATCGAACAAAACACAGTTAAAAATAAAGAATATAGAAGTTAGTAGCATTATCAATAAGAAAAATTGCTGAGAATAGCCAAATTTGGAAGATAATGACAAAAAATACCGCAGCGCCACTGCGGCGCCGTAAATCCAACGACGTAACTAAATTTGTAAATCCATATGAGGGTTAACTGATGTGAAACTAATAAAACAAGGAACTCCAAATTATTTACCGTGATTTCACTTAGTTCATCTTATTGCAATTTTTATCTTCTGAAACCTTTCTATCTACGTCGTCTGCAGTGTGAATGTTAAGTCTTTTGATTTGTTTTATTTTTTTTAGAGAGAAAGTACTTCAAACACTGCCAAATTAGAGTAATATTTCATGATAGTTGATATTTACACTAATACTTAACTTGCTTGAATTATCAATTGCATCAGATTGAATCTCTGCTTCCATTATTAGAGCTTTTATTGGTTATGATACCATAAATATGTGAAACATTCACTCATTCTTCACAGTTTCATTTTTATTTTTAATTAATAATCACTCCTCTCATTAGGTCCTATAGAAACTAATTAAATACCTATTTTTATGAACACACAGGTTGGTGACCGTGTCGGTGTTATGAGGAAATCAAATGGGCTTCTGCATTTCTTTATTAATGGAACAGATCGAGGTGCAATTCCGACCATAGTTCCAGAAACAGTTTACGGACTGATGGATTTGGCTGGATTTTCAGTGCAAGCAACGATTGTGAAGCCATAGAAGAAATGTATAATGCCTTTGTTTTATAAATAATAGTAAAAATATTTTTAATGTATATAGAATGGGGTAATTTTAGTTGTTGATAATATCATAGGTAGCGTAAGCTTCATAGCACTACAAAGGATATGTACAAATTAAATAATTTTAGTAATGCTGATGATGAGTGACCTTCCATATTTAGCGTTTGCCCAACTTCAAAGAGTTCATTGAGTTTCGGAGCTCGAGTCGTTATTACGCTGCCGCTCCCTCTGATTACCTCGTGACTTAAATGAAAAATAATTGTTCCTTAGTATGGATAATTTCACTAATCAGCATTCTGATATACATTAAATCGATGTACAATATAGATGAGTAATAATACCAATATAGATGAGTAAAATTGTAGCAGCTGATAAACATTACATGTTTCCCCATTGATGCCACGCGCATTACCTGTCCCATAAGGTTCATTCCGCGAGAGATACAAGTCCGTGATAACACTGAAAGCTAGAAATTCATTGTATTTTCTAATTAGGGCATTGGCTACAAATACAGGAGGTTAAGATTTAAGTTCATAATTTTTGATTGCCTTTTAATAACGTTTTATAGCTTAGTTGATGGCTTGTGAGTCAAACTCGGACTATATATCCTCCAAGTGGTGCACTAGTCAACCATTGGTGCATTTCATTGGCACATTACATGGTTCATTCCAATGTTAATTCTCAAACCCAAAACAACAGATCTGAAAGTAGCAAACTCCTCAGCTAGAGAAGAATAAGGCAACTCTTGTCTTACTAATCTATTAATTTCTTATTATGACCGTTAGCTTTTTTGATCCCCAAACAATTATTGTTCGTTGCCAGAGATATTCTACACCATACTCTATGTTAATTTTAAATTGTTTTGGTGCAAAGGAAAATTTGGGATGCACTGCTTAATGATGTCCGTGAGATTCTTGAAAGATTACTGTTCACACGGAATCTAATTTTCACATACTTTGCCATCATCCAACCAACGAAAGTTATAATCATTACATTCAATTTTCCCCGTAGAATGAGTTTATCTTGTGCGTAGATAAATTTAATGATTAAGCTTCGCATCGAATTGAAGTAAAATTCTACATTATAGCAATACATAATTTTTTTGCACCTTCATGTGTGATATGGATACTGTGAAGAAAATTTATATGAACGAATCAAATCAAGGAATTGAAGCAGCAAAATGTTGGAGACTAGGAAAACACGCAGCTGGAGGGTGTACTCGCAACTTGATGCACTGATTAAGCTAACTTCGCAGAATGCAGTGCAGTTGCTTGAGAACTTTGTCTAGAAAATTGTGTATTGATTTTTGTCTCATTTTATGTTTTTTCTTTAAATGTAAATTAGTCTAATAAAAGTGTCTCATGAAGTTCGAATATTAGTCCATTATTTGGGTCTCAAGTACCTAAAAATTTACTCCAAGCCACATTCATGCGATTGAACTTTTATCACATTAGTCAGAACATATCTTTCTCTTAAAATAAATAATTATCTTATAAGTAGTAATAGTTTTGCGAATATGTTTGGGGAATTCTTACTTAATTGATTTTCGTGCGATCAGATCTATTAAAAATTATTCCATCCTTATTAAAGAAAGAATGGATAGAATAGCATGATTTGACCCCAATCATTCACACTACAGTAAATTAAACAAATATATAGTGCATTTCGTACGACATCAGGGCCGCATCTGTCGAATTTAACTTCAAATATTTTTCGGGTACCAGTGCATTTATCGTTACTCTTTACTTTCATTAAAATACATTAGTTGCATCTTCTCTTAAGTTATGTTTACATAGGAAATGCAATTTACAGCAATAGCTCAACTGCGTGGATCATCAAGAGTGAAACCACATAAAGAGCAGTGCAACAGTAGTTTTCTCTTTTAAACTGTCGACACACTCTTGCAACTCATTCATTAATAGAATGAAATATAAATTTAAAATATATATTGTTTATGCATGCGTATATAAAGCATTTAATTATTCAGGTATCATCTTACATTCCAATTTCGGCTGGTGTATTTAACGTATTTATTTAAGAGCAAGATATTTACTACCTCTCGTTGACTCCTCCGTCAATAAAATATTTGTTTGCTATTATATCCTTATTATATGGAGTATTTGTTTTCTATTCTGTATATATTTTGAAACAGGATTGCCAAATCCTCTTGGTCGGAGGGCACATTAAAAAGGTCGTCAAAGAGGAGACCACAAGTATTTCGTATTTTATTATTTCACACAGAAACCATTTTCCAGATCTTTAATTTGGAAGCACAAAAACGCATACTAATGCCTATTTTTTCCTTTGAAACGTGCTCAAGGACCGAATAGCAACCAATCTGTATACGAAATAAGTTTATATTTTTACATTTTGTGGAAAGACAGTTCAACGAAGCTTTTATTAAGTTTCGGATGTGCTACACATATATTTCGTATTTCATGAATGTATTTTACTCATGGAAATAACTGTTTAAAACAATTTTTTTTTAACCTCGAGAAAGGTGATTAAATTATAACAAGCAGCGTATTGCCAACCTGGCACTAAAAATCTAAATCATAGATTTGAATTCGTTGACCGACCGAAAATTTCTATGAAAAAATCTTCTCATTTGAGGGAAAATGTATACTCAGTCTTAACAGTTTTATGCTGCATTTATTTCGTCTTTTAGTTTAAATGCCCATTGTATCAAAGAATTTGTGTGCAGGTTATTCCAGCTACCTATTATTTCTAATTGCTTATGCGATTTTTATGTAAAGTAATTAAAACTCTTATATTTAATATTATTCTCGATTGCGAATTGTTTTGAATGGGAAATATAGTATACAAAATAGATTCATTGAGGTAGATAGGTTATAGACATAAAATGGTTTATAGAAATTATATTTAGAAAATCAATTTATCGATCAAATTGTATTATCTGAGTACTCTAGTGTGTTCAGCAATATCCTAAGTCTAAAATATGAAATGGATTCATCATTATATGAATCATGTGTTTATTATGCATACACACATATAAATGGGGATGTTGCCTAACCTTATTGATGGCGTTAGTTCTTAATTTTTGAAATCAACCATGACTCCGATGAATGGGAAACTAGTATAATATCGGTTCAGCGAATATATGCATTATTTACTCCACGGAATGGCGTCTATGATCGATTTCTGCGGATCAGCGTTAAATACATCCTGAACGCATCTATCTGCATTGCTGCAGAGCCGACGGTTTTCGAAGCGCTATAGCTCCGTGCATTCCCACGGCCTGAAAGAGCATTAGCTACTTCATCATAAAATCCGACGGAGAACTTATTTCACCGGTAAAAATGGCAATAAAGTCCAAACGATGGGAGAGATGGGCGAAATAGAGGGAGCGCTTTTCGAAGGGTTGGCGGAAGAGTTCTTGGGTTTGAGGTGGGAAAGCGGGGAATATTTCAGACCGAAAGGTGGTGTCGTAAAACACGCTGCGTCGCGTCATAAAAGGATACCGCCGGACCTTATATCGCCTCACGTGCCCCGGTGATGCAGACGGAGTAAAGCCTGAGCAGTATCTTACCGCGAGTAATGCTCGCCCAGCGGACGCCTCTGCTGAGTACCCCGTTGATCTGCGTTGGGGTGGAAACGGAGACAAAGTGTCACAATCGCGTCAAACTTTTATTCCGGAGCGTTTTCGAGTTGTTTGTGAATGCATTCTTAAACGAAGGAAGGAGTTCGGCGCCGAGAATGCAGAGTTTAACGCGCGCTTGTTTCCGGATACTTCGGAAGAATTTTCTTGTTACTTGGAGTTCGCTCGCTGAAGTTGAGCCAAGCACAAATCTCAAAACAGTTCGAATGAATTTACTCTTTCGTTTACTTCCGAATTTACTTCCTCATGACCGGAATCGAATCCGGGATCGGGCTTCACCCTTAAAAACAGATGTTCGTATATTTTACCAAACTTTTATTAACTACGACCGGTTCAGACGTTAACAGTCAACATCAGGTATAATATGTACGAAATTAAGAACATTCGTGCTGTTCGCTTTAATCTGTCCCGTAGGTAAGGGAAGGGGCCAATGAAGGTCAATACATTTGTTAGATTTATAGTTGAAGCTCTGTCTTTCCAAACCGTTAAGTTTTCTTACTTTGGATCTCCAATGGAATGTTCATAGAGACGTTTAGTGTAATTTGTGATAGCAACTTATATTTATATATATATATAAGCTAGCATTTGATGATATTTTCGTGAAATTGCGAAATATTCTTCTCGCAAAGCGTAAAGCATACTATCCCGCTATCAGTTTTAATTTTTCGAAGTTCCAAATTAGTCTTTTCAAATTCAAGCGATAGGAAAAGAATTCGGTAAGAGTTACTTATTTTTAAATTATGAGAGGTAGTTGATATATCTTTATAAAAATTTAATTTAACTTTTCGATAATTTGGCGAACACTTATGAAAAAATAACCTAAAATTTCGCATTAAATGGCTGTCTGCAGATGACTAAATTGCCGCAAAGCTGGTATTATTTTCCTTAGGAAGAAAAAATCAATTAATTTAATATTTGGATTTTTTCTGTTGTGGTATCTTTATTGTTTTTCTACGTTTATAGAAGCATATTTTCGAGTTCTTGAGGCTGGGACTGACTTTTACATCGATAAAAATAGTGAGCATCAATAGGTAAAAATTGTGTGCAATAGGATTCTGTACATCATATTCCTTCATTTATTGAAACGGCATATTATCAGTATTATAACCATTGACATTATTTAACGAAATAGTATTTTAAGTTCATCATTAGCTGCTTTCCTGTTTAAGCCATGAACGACCCCCAGGCGCGACGGAACACACAACTATCTCAAGTTTGCGGTGTAAATACCCTTCCTCCACAACTCCCCCCTCCACCTCTACACTAGACGCCACCGCCTCCCGTCATTCATTCCGTCTCCGCAGTCATTGTTACGCAACAACCGAGCTTTGCCGCTACGACACTTCCCCTTCATTCCGTCTCGACAGTCTTCCTTCCACAGCTTATCTTTTGACCTCTCTCCCGTCCTATCCCAATGTATCTTTGGTTGGCGCTGCGCGGGATCAAATTCGTTTTACCGCTCAAAAGCTATCGAAGAAGCTAATGGAGAAGCAGGTTTCTCTTTCGAATGTACTTTCGCGTTCCTCAGCTTGAGTATGCGTGTAGTCGAGTACTAAAATTTTACTTGAAATTGTCGTGTTTTTATTGTTTTTATTGGACGTGAATGAAAATCCCACTGTTGTTGATTGCAAAGCTGAGTTTTTAAGCTGTTTTTCTTCTCCGAGACAATTATTAGCTGACGATGTCACAGCATCATTTTTATTATTTTCAAAAACTGACCTGCGTTCAATGATTATATTTACGAGGAAATCTTTCTCGGCTGTAGTGAACCTTTCGAACGACATTTTCACAATGATTGCGTTCCGCTATGACGAGTGAATGTCTTAAATTGGGACTTAATTGAAGTGTAACCACATTGGAAGTCATTGAATTACGCGGTCCGATTACAATTAACATAGATTGACTGAAAGTGATTATTAATTTTTAGTGAAATTGAATCGGTCTTCTGTATTGACATTCATGTTTCTGAAAGAGAGGTGTTATTGGTAATTAATCACACCTTTCACGCTTGTGAATCCTTCACACACTGATATCAATTCAGATTCTGCCGAGGAAAGAAGCGAGAGGTCCCCATTCCACCACTATCGCGTTGAGAGCTGTGGAGGAGGAAGATGACTTCGCTTTAGCACGAGCCCCGGCCGTTCGGAAGATGAGCTGAGCGAACTTGAGTGACGTCACAATTCTCAGCTCAACTCCGCTTCGTATCCGGTGGGCGCATCTTCAAAAGTATCCGGTACGATTTGTCGAAGCGTAGTCCGCTCTGCGTAACTTCGCACAACTTAGCTTCGCTTCGCATTTGGATGCCACCCGGCCGTAGAATCGTCATTCACATTCCGTTCTTTTGGCGCTTTTCTCGACTCTGCACGACCATTCCTTCTAATTCAATTCTTTAAAGGAATTAAACCCTGCAACCAATAACTGTGAACTTTACAAATACCTCTTATGTCAATATTTTGGGGTGATCTTGGTTCGAAGGGAAATTATCGAAGAAGACAGTACTTTTTTCCTAATCCCAGAGAACACGTATGCAAAGTTTTACATAAATCGGGCGAGTTGTGTTGATTCCAATCGAGGACAAACACACATACGAACGGGTCATTCCACGCCAATTCGACAAGAAAATCGGCAGAATTGACCCTCGAGGTGACCGATTTTGACCAAATTTGGCAAATCACCGTGATTTGTTAAGAAAATGAAAATCCCCGAACAATTTTCACAATTGTTTACGAAATATTGCAATGTTTGAAAATTAAAATTTTACGAAAGTTCCTTCGCATTCGAGGCCATATCTCCGGTAATATAGAGGCTAAAAATATCCAATATAGCTTAATTTAAAGGTCTTGTGTTAGTTAAGATAAATATAGAACTTTAAAAATTAAAACAATTTGATAAAGTTTATAACAATTTTAAACTTTCAAATCGATTTTTGACGGTGTACCTGCCCCTTCGATTTTTCTCATTTTTTATATGTTGTACATCGTACCCTCCTCTGTAAATTTAAAAAATTAGTGAGGGTGATATTTCATTTAAGAAATTAAAAAATAAATTGAGTACAGGCGTGACGCTCGCGCGCCGAAAGTTCGGTAGTCTGTTTCCTCCATAGAGTAAGGATGGGGTAGAGTGCTGGACACCACATCCTTACTCTATGGTTTCCTCAGATCTCAGCACGCTTATTCTTCCATCCGCTTTTCACCTATTTTTACTCTTTACGGACCCTTAAATTCTCTTTGTCCTAAAGAGAATTAAAGGGTAATATTCATTCTTCGGGTATTCCTATGTCGTACAACAGAGAAGATTGCAAGAGATTAAAAAAAAACATGACATAATCACTCGGTTCAACTGTATAAAGAAAATAAATGACTGCCTACCGGGAGCAAAAGACCCCAAAAACTTCATGAAGTCATTTTTCGAGTCCCTTGCTCCTGTGGAAAATCCTATTTAGGAGAAACATGCAGATCTTTAAAAACTCGAATAAGGGAGCACGAAAGAGCGACGAAAAATAAACAATTTAATCTCTCGGCCATCGCAGACAACGCCTGGAGCGAACCGGGACACGACATCCAATTTAAGGAGGTTAAAATAATGTCCAAAAAGAGACGATATCACCCACGGGTAATAAAAGAAGCGATAGAAATATTCAAAACGCCAGAAAATATGAACAGAGAGGACGGCTATTACATTCATAATAGTTGCAAAGGAATCTTAAGAAGAAAACACGGAGTAGCAGTGGAAGGGGCGTACATAAAGGCGACCTGAGGGAAATGCATTCGACCTGAGATTCAATTCGATTATGGCGCTTTAACCTTGAGGTGCAAATGAACCTTTGCGAGGATCCCAGGGCTAGTCCTCGGTATCACCCAGGAGCTTCGTTCTGTTTGCTCATATTTTATGAGTATTTGCTCTCTCGAGCTTTTCTTATTTTATTTTTGGTTTGTAGGTTTTATTTTTTAGGTATTTAAATTCATTACGTAGATCAGTGGCCGCAGGCACTTAGTGTTTGTTCTTTCGCTTCGGCGCAATTGTCTAAGCGGTTTCAAATCGGTTCTATATTTTTTTCTCATTTTATTCCGCCCCTCGTGGCATCCTTTTTATTTTTCCGCTCCCGCGAGAATTACTTCGATCAATATTTTACATAAAATTCTGCAATTGCTAGTAGTTTGCTCGACCACCGCTTTCGGAGGCCCGTGCGTATATTTTTTATATTTTTTAAATAAAACGTAAATGTTTTAATAAGGATCGAAAATGAGTTATTCTAACTTGGCCAAAATTCCCAATGCTCGGGACAATCGCGATCCTCGAGGCAGAAGAACTCTGAGCGACGGACGTTCTCCCTCAGAGAATTCTTTTGTATTTTTGAGTAATATCATTAAAAATATTAATAAAAACCGAGAAATCTAAATCTAATCGATCAACTGCCGTCTCTGTTGGCAACTCCCACCTCTGTAATTTTAACAAATGGAAGGCCATCAAACGAAGCACCTTTATGTTCGAAATGTTACACCGAAGTCGTTGACTCTCCCGACAATTTAATTGCACCGAAAGAGTTATTTCAGAAAGCCCCGCCGGT
Organism: Sympetrum striolatum; assembly: GCA_947579665.1. NCBI lineage: Eukaryota > Metazoa > Arthropoda > Insecta > Odonata > Libellulidae > Sympetrum > Sympetrum striolatum. The sequence goes on from OX388345.1 coordinate 94,938,856, forward strand.
TAATTCTGCCGGCAGCAAGGGGAAAACAAACAGTCAAAACAAGTCAAATACAATAAAAGCGAATGTCCCAATTCAAAGGGGATTTCTACAATCCGTCGTATGTGGCCGAAATTTAGATATTGCCGGTCGAAGTACTTCATCTAAAAAGTGGGTGTCGCAATCGTTGTGCCGCGGAACAGTACAAATGCGCCCGTCACAGAGAGGACGCAAGAAATGATTGACGATGTTTATGATAGTCCACCGGCCATGGAGGATCAAATGAGGCCGCGTTGACCCGTCGCCCCCGCCCGCCGTGGGATTCCAGGCCAATTTAAAAAGAGTCGCATGAAAAATATTTTTGGTGACTACCTTAAAAAACTTCTTCAATTTATTAGCTGTTTCTCACGAATATTATATTGAGCTATCTTTACTGCAACATACTTGAAATTGGATTTAAAACACAGTTAGTCGGAGATTTTCTGTTTTAACGGACGAGTCAGTGTAACTCGAATTGGTGATATTAATTAAACTAAAAAACGTTTTTCTAATTGGCATCGCTCAGGCACTCTCATAAGAAGAAATCCCCCTTCCCCCTCGTTACTAGGCGAACTCAACAACAATATCCCTCGCGAGTATTACAATTTATGAACCATTGTTGGGATTCGAGGCGTAACCAAGCTTTCCCAACAATGCATTCCGCGAACGTTTCAATTAATACAGTCTTTTGCCTGCTTTTATTCGTTGCTATTCATTACGCTCCTAGTTTTTGATCTTCATGACGACTTTGGTATATTTTACGGACTTGATTGGATAACGTTCTTGATATGTCTCACGCCGCTGTGTACTCAACTGTGATCCTGGCTTTTGATATCTATTAGGACTTATTCTGTGAGGCTCTTGTGGGAGAAACTGTTTCGCCGTGAGGTTTTTACAACCTAAAATAACGCGAAATCTTCGTTTATTCTATCAAAATTCTCGGAGCTCCGGATCGAAAATTATTATCTTTAAATCATAGACGTTTCTCCGGATATACCTATGTATAAGATACGAGTAAAATGTAGCTTGCATACTGCAAGCAGATCGACAACGCTAATTTCATATCGGCATCATCTCGGGACGGTCCTAAAAAGAAAAAAAAGTATAATTAATATGTTCAATCCTCACTTGGTGGAATATAAACCATCGTAAATGAAACACTTAGTAACTTCCACACATTTATTTTGAGCGACCGGTTTCGTCAACGAGTTGACATCTTCAGGCATCTTTGACCTCCTGAATCGTAAACTTAAGAAAATAGCTTCCAAAAGGATCTTTGCCCGAATCAGCTCCCTCTCCTGTCTCTTGGAGAAGACTCCCTTTCTTAGGAACCATTTCTGGGACAGACCGGAAGGGCCCTTAAGACTAGGATTTCGGAACATAAGCGTTGCCTACGCACCGGGGGTCGGCTTTCGCAGAACATCTCAACGACCAGAGCCACAGCAGCGTCTTTCAGCCTCAACTCCTTCATCGAGAGACGAAAGGACGCCGCCTCGACGCCCTCGAAATCATCGAGATAACCAGCAGAAAGAAAGAAATGCTTCTAAACGAATATTTGTTTCCTAACCCCTCCCCACTCCTTTCCTTACTTTGTTTCCCTCTAACTCCCCCTCTTCTCCATCCTCCTAACCCCCCTTTTCCTCTCTCATATATATGTCCGGAAATTTCTATACATGTACCTGAAGATGTCAACTCGTTGACAAACCGGTCGATAAAAATAAATGTGTGGAAGTTACTAAGTGTTTCTTTAGGATGGTTTAGAAAAAAAAGGATTGAAAATAAACTTAAAATTCGCTGCAATTTAATCGTCTGGTATCGAACCCGGGTCTTCCTGGTTAACCTACTATGCAGCAAAACAAAAGATTACCATCTCTAACTATGTGTGAAAATTCTAGCGGAAATATTGGCTGTAACTGCCTCAAACGACGTCCTACTTTTCCCTTATATTCCTTAAGTGAGAAATTTTAATGTGCTCTGGCATCGAACCCTGGAATAGTACGGTCTTATCTGAATTTCTTTCTTAAACCAAGTATTTATATTCATCCTCTATCTAAGCAACAACTTCATGTTATATCGATAAATGCATCAAAATAAATAATGAAAACTACCACAACGTATTTTAAATGGGGGGTATATTTACCTCCTGGCTTCGAACCCGGGTCTTTCTGGTAACACTTTCTATACAGCACAACAAAAAATCATCATCTCTAACTATGTATGTAAATTCAAGCAGAAATATTGGTTGCAACTGCCTGAAACAACGTCCTACTTTTCCCATATATTCCTTATGAGAGAAAAGTTATTGTGCTCTGGCATCGAACCCAGGAATAGTACGGTCTTATGAAACTTTTTTTCTTAAACCAACTCTTACCATACATCTTCTAGCTAAGCACGAACTTCCTATCATTTCGATAAGTGCATCAAATAAAATAATGAAAAACTACTCCCATGCGTTTTAAAAGGCAGATATTTGCATCGTCCTAGCATCGAACCCAGGAAATGTTCCTTTATGTTTTCCATACATCATGACCATATATATAGGCTCCTAGAGTTTTGATTCCCTACCTGTCCGGGAAGTATTTTTTTTTTAATTACGGAATATCAAAGCAATGCATTTAAATGGGAAAAATCGGGACTTTGGGGCCCTCTGGAATCAAACCTATGACACTGAGAGTCAAAATCACAATTTTTCTGGCGATTACATGTTATGGCCAATACGTAGTAAAAATTTCAAGTCGATGAAGTTTGTTGTTTAGTCTGTGAATTCGTATTCTATCTGGGTATACATATATATATACATATGAATGAATCCGGAGAAGGAATTATATTCAATAGATAGAGAGAATAAGGAAATTTTTTTGTTTGACATAGGTCATGCTAATATTATTAATGCTTATAAGTGCTGTCGTTTGTCATTTGTCTTAAAATTTTTCCGTTTTCTAAGTAAAACGATATTTTAGAGGAAAACAATTGATTCGAAGCTCAAAATATGATCAAAATGTAAACTTATTATGATACTAAAATTACATGTAATGTAAATCAAAAATTGGCGATAGCTTTTGTAATCGAACTACTGTTGTATAACTCCACTGTCATCAATTGACGAATATCGGAACTTTTGATGTAAAACTTGCCTTTGTTGATTGTTTTTGCCTTGTTGCCATCGCTGCCAGCTGCTTAGAAAAATTTGAACGTTTTTTTATGTAGAGGACCATTTAATTATTCGATTTTAGTAATAGGTTTGCACAATCTGCCATGAAATTAGGATTCACGATGATTAACATTTTCTGACAAAAGTTCAGGCTATTCATGCTCCATGTCTATCCTATACCCTATTGAAAATATTGAAAAACATGAAGCCTTTGACTCTGCGAATGTTTATTATGTTAGCTATAGTTTGTAAATGTGGACTCTGATATTTCTAACAAATGTTCGCATATTTACTTCTCTGACAATATTTATTCGATCATTTTTATGCAAAATATTCTACCTTTTGCGAATTTGGTGCTGTGGAAGAACTTATTATGTCAATTGATGAGAGGATACGATTCTGGTTGTCCTACAATCAGAGCTGCATCGCCGCCTTCTCGTAAGCGAAGTTAACTTGGCAGCGCTGTGCAGAGGCGTTTCCTTGGCTCTCCAGTTCAGAGCCCGAAGTGGGAAGCACGCCGCGCTTTACGTGTCCTTAACGACTGCAAGTGTTCGCGTGTAATACGGGAGTGCATTGAAGAAACATAGGAATCACGAACCAAAGTGAAAGTGTGTTGAATTCCTCTTAGCCGTATTGCAGTGAAAGTGCCTGAGCTAAGCATTGCACCGCGTCAGCTCGATCACGGTTGTGGTCGTTCTATCGCAATGTATTTTTACATTGAAACGCATCCAGACCTTATTGTTTTAGCGTATCGTAATTGCTCATCTCCCGTGTGGGTGTTCCTTGGATGTACTATTTTACCGCACGTAATCCAATGTGCAATATGCGCTGGTCCAATGTCAAATCGGACTGTAGGTGGAGAAGAAGAAAATGTGCCGTAGCAAGGACTCGAACCAATTCAAAAATCATCTATTCATAGCCTCTGGACCATGTGCCTATCATCGCTTTCTTGCTCAACGACTCACCTGTAAACTAATTTTGGTTAGTACATCATTTTGTATTTTGATCAAAGATGGATGTTGAAGACAATGTGTCAAACTTTGCAAATTGAGGTGTGCTCTCTAAACTCAATGAGAAACAAATCGAAGATCATCGGCATGACAGGGACTCGAGCCAAGGTTTATGTAAATGCTTTTTTTTTCCCTTAGGTCTATGTCTATGTGAGAACCCTGCAAGCCGCCTTTCGGCGTGTGGCAGGGGGTGCAAGCACCTTGACTCTATTTAACTAAACGGTTGCTTTCGCGTATACTTCGCGGAAAAAATGAATTTTTTAAACGATTCGTTCTAGCATCTATTTCCCTAATCTTTCTGGTAGTATGAAAACGGCCCATATAACAGGGGGGTGGCATTATTTCGGTTACATCATCTGAAAACGTAATTTCTCTGAACTTATTTAATAAATGTATCCTTTGAATTTTTCTTCTATCTTCTAATGATTCCCATCCCGCGTCCTGTAACATCTGAGTGACACTCGCTGTTTTATCGTAGCAATTCTTTACAAATCGCATTGCCTTTCGTTGTACTATTTCTAAATCCCAAATATATGCAAAGATCAACACCTTCACTCATCCATGTTATTTCCTTCTATTGGAATTCCTCTTAGTGAGTCCTCCGTGAGGATTTCTGGCGGTGGTTTGCATTCCGTCAAAAGGGTGTAATTGGCAGTGCTAATGGATAGTAGAAGGTCACGAGTCCCAGTCATGTTGATATTTTTCACTTCTTCTTTTATTTACTGTGTTCAGAGTATCCTTGGGGGTATTTAGAGTATCCGTCTTAAGCAGGAGTGTTTCCCCAGGTTCCAAAGTAAATAGATATTCTGTTCAAATTACGCTGCTATATATGAAAGACGAATTCAGCCCTCCAGTATAGGTGGTGCGAAAACAGTTTGGCCATTTACCTTATCAACGCACTTCAGCGAAGATAACAGCAGAGTGCATTGCATGACTCGTTATCTATTTTACAGAGCCTTTGCGGACAGAAAAAGGATGCTAATCCAGGCAAATGACCGCCAATTCCTCGATTGATCGTGATTATTTATGCCGGCGTTATCGCAGCCTCATTCAGAAATATCTACCGCCTGACCTATTTTGAATTGCAATTTGTCGATGACAAATATTTACTTCGACAAATGCGTTTTTCAGTCATCTTTTCATTCGCCAGACATTGAGAAATCGCATTCGAAATTGTACCGTAGAGAGAGAATTTATGAATTTGTAAACTTTCGAAATTCATAGGATAAAATTTTTAGTTACATTGATTTTTGGTCAAGCTGCAAATTGAAATAATTATTTTACCATTTAATATTTTTCAGAAGTTATTAATTAATCTACTCCTTTATCATTTAATTATTATTATTAGCTAAATCATTCCTTTTTCTTCTCTTACTGTGATTTTTATGGCGATATTTTTCTTCTGCGGATCTATTAATTGCGATTTTAGAAAGATAATGCTGTAAAACTTGTAGCTATGTATGCCGATGTCCCGCACCACTAGGATACTTGAAATACACAAAATAACATGATAAAAATAGAAAAATGATGAATATTTATTAAAAATGGATGTTTAGTGAGCAGAATTGATTCATTTGCGTTACATGGAATCATCAGAATTATTTTTTTCGCAGCTTTCTTGCTGTGTATTAAATCATTTTGTAGTTAGGAATCTCAAATGCTTCGATCGCTTTGTTTTCGAACTTCTGGATCAGCGTAAAGAATGATCCCAGATCGTGGATTTAAAATAATTACCCTGTTAATTTCGACAATTTCATGTCATCTTCAGGTCGAAGAATACATTTCGCAATTATTTATTCTCTATTATTAGTTAGGAATAGAGTAAAACTTTACTTTTGAGTAATCATATTTTAATGTATAATCTGGTACAGGAGCAACATTTCATATTTATTTTGCAAATTGACTTGTTGCTCAATTTACTACGCTATACCTACTGGTGAATAACAAATAGCTCAGATAAAATCAATAAAATTTTAAATCATATATAAAAATACACAACACATTTTCTGCAGTGATAGTAAACATTGAGCAAAATAAAATACGCAATTAGATTACGTAACTACTCAAAAATAAAAAGTATTGTAACCGTTTAATATTTTTTTCTTAAAGTATATCCTCAAAACTATTAGTTATATTAGGGTCTTTCCTAATGATTTGGAGAATGAAATTTCTAAATGTGATCAGTGGAGGTAAAGAGAAAGGTTCCAGTATTTATTCTGAAAATTTTCGGTTGACATGGAAAAGAGGAGTCACAATAGTATCATAAGAAAATGTACTGTTTTTTTGGGGAAATGACATCATGGAATACAGTCGAACCTCGATAACTCGAAGAAAACGGCCGGCCCTTGAGAAAACCTCGATTAGCCGAAGAAAAAACAGTACATAAATCGATTTTTTTCCTGACGACGTTTTGGGCGTAAAAACCTTTATAAGTCGAATTTTCGGTAGCCCGACCTCTATAACTCGAATTTTTCAAGAATTTACTCTTTTTTACTTTCTCCATATACGAAGTATATAGAAAGTATTGTTTTCGTGAAAAAAATCGACGTCGAGATTTCAACAGAAATACATGTTTTGGGGTCCCTAGAAAACATTTTGACCATTTTCGGAATGATGTATGCGTGTATTTGTGTGTGTGTGTGTGTGTGTGTGTGTGTGTGTGTGTGTGATAGTGGGCCCTCTAACGTGAAAATTATTAGCCGCATCAATACCTAACTTCATATATAGTACTGTGGTTTTTGCTGTCAGAGTTGATTAGTTTTTGGAGTAAATCGGTAAACGGAAAGTTGAGCTTTATTCTTCGAAGCAAATTTCCGTTTTTGCAAAATATCTCCATAAATATGATATTTAGGTATATTCTATTATTTATAAAAGTTTTATAAAATGTATTTTACTATAACTTTTGTATTTAATATATTTTTGTAAAACTAATTTTTTAGGAGTTATTCGTGTAATACTGATAAACCGGAAGTAGCTGATTATGTACTTTGTGGGCGCTCTAACATAAAAATTATTCGTTGTATCAACACCAAATTTTATATATAGTACTTTAGTTGGTGTCGTAAGAGTTGATCAGTTTTTGGAGTAAATCAATTAACCGAAAGTTGAGCTTTACGTTTCAAAGCTCGTTTCCGTTTTTGCCAAATATCTCCATTAATCTGATATTTAGGTATATACCTTTATCTATAAAAGTTTTAGAAAATATTATTAACCATAGCTTTTGTATGAAACATATTTTTGTTTAACTGATTGTTTAGGAGTTATTCATGAAATACTGATAAACCGGAAGTTTCTGATTACGTAATCTGTGGGCGCTCTGGGCGCTGTGGGCAAAACGCCAATTTCATCGTTTTTCTTCGAGCATGTCCCGAAAAAAGTTATTTATAATGTTTGTGACGTAAAAGATAATATGATATAAATTAATCACTCATCTTCCAAGTTTTGATGGAATATAGAGTTCGAAAATACTGTCGTAGATAAATATTTACATCTTATAAATGGAGAAAGTCATGTGCTGGCCAAATCAGATTTTTTAATCTTGATTTTATAAGTGTTGCTGAATACCTAAGTTTGTACAGTGATTCATTCCGTATTCTGAGAGATGTACAACTTTTAATTGTTATGAAGATATTAATTTACCCAAAGAAAAAGCTTACGCACTTAAAATGTTCCCAATACTAGCTGTCTCTTTTATTTCCCCAGATTTATTACCCCACTTTTAAGTAAGTACTGCAAAAAATTCTTAATAAGTCACTAGATTTTAAGACTAGACTAGTAGACACTAGACACTTAGTAACATCAGCATAACCACGCTACCTAGAATAAAAATTGAAAATACTGAAATCGATTACAGCTCATCTGTAAATAACCTAGGTGTTAAACTTGATCAATCCTTTACTTGGATTCCTCAAGCATCAGCTGTCTGCAAGAAGTCTTACTCAACTATCCATAGTATGAAACGATTGAGACATATACTACCACTTCAGCTAAAGAAATTACTCGTTCAAGCATGAGTTTTTCCTATCTTTGACTATTCTGACACACTTATAAATGAAGCAAACAAAGCAGTAACTTCTAAGTTGGACAGAGCATTTAATCATGCTATCAAGTTCATCTTCAATGCCAAAAAATCGGATCACGTGACCCCACTATTCAAAGAATTGAAATGGCTACGTCTTCACTCAAGAAGAAAACTGCATACCCTTAACCTCGTTCACAAAGTTCTTAATAAAAGTTGTCCCAGTTACTTTATAAACTATTTTACTAATCTTAACAATTCAAAACTACTAGGAACTCGTCCCTCCGGCAAACTCTCGATACCAGTTCATAAAACAGATATATGCAGTAAAACGTTTCTAGTACTTGGAGCAAAATACTGGAATGCATATACCCATTCTAAATCAGCGCAATCATCTTTCCCCACTTTCAAGCGTGATATCACTGATAGACTATTCAATTCTGAGCATCAACTATCCTTTTAGCACCTGACATCATTCCAACACCTACCGGTAAATTTCTTAAACTAGAGCATGGATACTACTTGATTCACTTATTACTTTGTTGATCTTTGAATACTTCTCATCTACCGTATCCTCTTTCCTTTTCTTTTTTACAGGCACCTCCATTTAACAGGAATTACCTTAACAATGACAAGGACTTCAAGACAGTCCATGAAAACATCTATTGACAAATGCCTCCGGCTGAAGAAATTTTATAAAATTTTTAATATACTATATTGTAGGTTATAGAATATTAGATTATTTAGTTTATTATAGCTTTAAACTTTTATTATAACTAACTATCAATTAGGTCTTCTATACATTTTGTTAAATTTACTTTATCAAACAATTGTTCATATATAATCTTTTTCACTTTTCATATATCTATGTTTGTGTATTATTGTATTTATTTCTATTACTGTGTTTTCGCGGGTTTTTTTTTCACCCCCCTTCTTTGTGGGTGTTTTCCCGCAACGTGGGTTTTTTCTTAGTCAACCTTCAGTTGCATAGATTTTTTCCCACACCCTTCTCTTTTTTTTTGTATTTTTTTAATAAGTTGAGTTTTTTTAAATGTAACGACATACGAGGTTAGGTGGAAGAGAGGCCCACCTGGGCCTAACCTCGCCAATAAAGGGTCAAACTAACTAACTAACTAACTAGATTTTGTTGGATGGTCTTAATCAAAGATGAAATTTTAATGCACTGGTAAACATAAGAAAACCTCGATAAGTCGAAACCTTGATTACTCGAAACCTCGGTAACTCGAACTTTTTAGCCCGTCCCTTGAGATTCGAGTTATCGAGGTTCGACAGTATTTTATTTTGAGTGATGTTTTCAACCATCGTAATTACGTAGGCAACATTCCTCTCATCATCATCATGAGTGCTTTACCTTTCGGTAGGTTCGGCACAGTCAAAAATCCCTATTAATCGCCATCTCCTTGGTATCCTTATATTTAACCCCACTCCTTCCAACATCTTCTGTCTTCCCCTCTTTCCCCTGAATCCTACCCTCAATTACAACCATTAACAATTCCTCTCCCCTCAATACTTGGCCCACCCATTTCTTCTGACGATGCTTAATCACGTCAATTAAAGCCCTCTCCTCCTCAAACATCATTCTTTTACGAACCTCATCTTTACATCTTCCGTCCCAAGAGAGAGCAATTCCCAAATAAGAGAATTTTATCCACCTGCTCTAGTTTTTCCCCATCCACCCTAATAGTTAACTTAGCTTTCTTTCCTTTAGTGAACCACAAAAATTTAGTTTTAGTTACGTTGATTATCATACCAAACTCCCTTGATTTATCGTTAAGAGCATTTACGAAAGTTTGCAAACCATTTACGGAAATACACACAATAGTTTTATCGTCGGCATACCTTACAGACTTCACTACTTCCCCACCCTTACTTCCTTGTCTATTTCTTCCCATGCTTCTATCACCATTTCCTCTGCATATATATTAAAAAGCGTTGGTGACATAGGTGTCACCCTTGTCAAACCCCACTACCCAATTCAGCCCAATCCGATTCCCCATCAGCTATCCTAACGCAGGCTGTTTGATTCAGGTACAAATTTTGAATTAAGAGGGACTCTAATTACAACCTTCAAAAAATAAATTTTTTTTCTTTCCTTTAATCAATAGCCATACTATCCGAGGATATAATCCTGAAATTTGAAATTCGTACTTAGAATATTTTCGGAGTTATCCATCCAGGAACCGGCGCGCGTGGAGCCACGCGACGTCCAGTCATGCCGCGGCTCTGACAAGACGTCTGACGGGACATTTCCTACCTTTCCTAGTTTTCGCTATTTTCCCGAACATGTCTGTCTGAGTGTCTGTCTGTCTGTGGTTAAAAAGTTTGTGTGCGCTCTATCTTAAAAAGTATTATCCGATCATTTCCAAACTTCATATTAAGTATTTCCCTAACAATGCCAAAAGTTGATTAGTTTTTGGTGAATATTGCTTAACCGGAAGTTGCGGTTTATCCAGAACAAACTTTTGTTTCTTAAATATATCCGTCAGAATGCAATGTAGGTATATACATTTATATACAAAAGTTATAGATAATATATTTTACTACAACTTTTGCATGAAACATTTTTTTGTAACACTGATAGTTTAGGAGTTATTCTTGAATAATGGTTAACCGAAAGTTGTTGTTTATCCAGAAATGGAGGTTTTTCATACATATCTCTGTCAGAATGCAATACAGGTATATACAATTATGTACTAAAGTTATAGATAATGTACTTTACTACAAATGTTGTATGAAACATTTTCCTGTAATACTAATTGTTTTGGAGTTATTTATATATTACCGGCATAGACTTGTGTTTTCAATAAATACGGAGAAAGTCATGTGTTGGCAACATTAGATTTTTATTTTTGCTTCACAAAGTTACGAACAAAGAACTATACCAATCCAACATATCATTTACAGTACGTAGCGCATTCGTTAGCACAGTCTACAGTTACATGAAGAGTGCTTTTCTTCGTAGCCGGAAACATGCGATGTCGGGAGAGATGCCGACACATATATTCTTTCGACTTTTGATGTAATATTTTTCGGCCACGTTTAAAATTTCAATCTTAAATCGCCACTTTTGCTCCTCTGACATCTTTTTCCGGTAACATACTCATTAGAAATAAAGCGACATCCTGCTACTGATTGTTTTTTTGCAGAAAAATATTCCAATGCCGATTTATTTACATCATGAATAGAATAAGGGCGCTTGTATTTTGTCAGTTTCGTTTAGTTTAATTTTACTTTCTTCGTCTTCATTCTCTTCCTGTTCTAGTAAAGATTCACATCGATCTTCCTCTAGATGCTCGGGAGGATCCTCAATAGAAGACGTACTTTGTATTGACTGACTTTTATGTTACTCTTTGTCGGGATTTTGTAAATGGCTCAAGAAAAACCATAAATTCAGCTAAATAGTTCTTATAAACAGTTGCTGATCCTGAATACTCTCGTAGGTGCTTTGTATACCTTCCTCTCGGGTTTTTCCACTTAGCTTTGCAATCAGACACTGCAATGACAGAAAAATTAAAATAGAATATTTCACTATAAATATACGTGTGAATGTTTGCATACATACATATGTATGTCAATTTTTAGATTACTGTCAATCAGATAATCGCTGAAAAATAACTCGATTTAATCCGCTGTATTTTACTACTTTTAGGTGCTTTGCTACTGGCTGTAACGTCAAGGCAGTGGCTTATTATTTCATGAAAGGGCAGAATCGTCATGGAAACATCAGTTTGGCGCACTCTCCGACCCGATGCCTAATATCCCAGTTTGCTGAACTAACAAAACCACTAAAAGCGAGAGAGCGTTTAAAAGTCTGTACAATGAAAAGAAACAACTAAAAAAGATTAATAAAAGCTATTTGTCGTTTAACTCGAATGAAAACAGATTGAAAACAAAGAGAAAAAATTGGCTTCTTGGATTGAGTGCTTCTGTAGAAGGCCTTTTGATCCAAGTGACATTGGGATGGAATCTCAGGATCAGCTGTTGAAAATGACTGTGAAAGCGGAGGAGGGAAGAAGGTCTAACAATGGGAAGCCGGGAAGAGCTGGCAACGTCGCTTTAGGAGCGATCGGAGTATACGAAGAGGAGACATCCAGCAATGCCCTCCCTCTCCACAACAATGTGACCAAAGAACATTAAACAATGAATCGATCAATAAATGGACCGATACTCATTCACACGCGTTTCTCTTCGGCTGTGAGCAATCACCTTTCGAATACGACGCGCAATTCGGAAGTGTTTTGTTCTGCGCGAGTTTCGTATAAAAGCCTCAGATCTGTGTTTACACACTCAATCATTACCGGCCCTAGTCCACTTGCAAACACACGAAATCGACTAATCCTTGCGCCAGTCGAAGCAGTTCCACTTTCTGCCGACCTTTTAACTTGTCAATCGACCTATTACTGTGCAATCGCCGTCACTCGGTGTAGACTGGCAGCAGAAAAATTAAAGTCTGAATTTCCAATGAGAAAACGGTTTAATTGAACAAATAACATTAACCCATTGAGTCATCTTTTAAGGGGAGGCAAGGGTCAGAGATGAGACTCTCAAGGAAGATAGTTATGGACCAGTCCGTACCTTAGAGCTCTTTGGGAAGATACCCGGATGTTTAAAAAAATAAAATGTGATTTCAAGAAAGATCATTGAATCATTATTCTACCTCTCGATGTGCGGCACAAAAAATCTGCATCCGGCATTTGAATATCAAAGAAAAAATGTAACGAAGTAATTAACACGTTGCAATTAATTAATTAAGATTAAAGAAAACGGCAGATTGTCTACCTCACCTCTTTTAAATTTGCGACGAAATTCAAATATCGTAAAGAACAAACCTAAGATTAGATAAGTGACCCGCAATAACTTAAAAACTACAAGAGTAAACTGCATAAATCAGTCGAAAAACATGAAATAATTAGATTTCCAGACGAAACTCAGTTCAGGTCTTAGGGAGACCACCGGAAAATAGCAAAAAATAACAGTTTTCCATAAGTTAAATAAATTCGCATCTAAATTTTATTGCTAACGAACTGTAATATGCGATAATAAGTGAACCAAAATATTTTGTAAGCAAGAATGACGTTGGTAGTTAACTTAATTACCAAAAGGTCCTAATTCACGTGGGACTACACATCCGGGAGAAAAATAAGCAAAACGAAACAACCAAACGATTGTGTTGAAGGTGGACATCCAAAAGATGGAAACGGGAGAGAAACCTCACGTTGCGATTCCCAATTCTCTGACGGACGCGCCCTCTACTTGGTCATCGGTGGTAAAAAAACAACAACCTGCAGCCACGTGGGCAGAAAAGGCGATGAGCGGAGATCAATCCTTCTTAATTAGAATGCGTTAATTAAACCGAAAAACATGAACGGGCGGAGGAAGTAGAGGACATGAAAGGAAGTACACAGTGGAAACTTAAAAAGTAACAGTGAATGACGAAAATTATTACTATACATAAAAGAAAGCTAATAAAGAAGACAAAGGGAGTAAAACAAATAAGAAAATCATTTAAAACCTTATCAATCAGTCAGAGCTCAATCTATTGCAAGAGACTGGGCGATAGAAGGATTGCATTGCATTGTTTGCCATGGAAACAAACCCATAGCAACGAACTTTATTGTTATTGTGAAGAGTGCCTAATCTTTAACGGCAAGAAACCATTACAACTGAATAATTATTTGTATTATTATTTTATTATTAGTTCACACAACTCTTCAAATTCTCTGGCCGACATTCGTAGCACCTTTCCGTAGGTTTCTGGATCATCGTCTTTAAGTTCTGAAAGCATTGAAGATGCTCCCAATTCTTCTCTCCGTTGTATCCATTCCGTCGGCGGATTCGACAGAATTCGAAAGAAAAGTGTTGGGGTCATTTGAGTGAGTTTTTTTCTCTCGATTGCCAAAATTCCTCGCGACAAATATCTCCACTCGGATTTGCAGGAAGTCGGTGCTGTCCTGTTTCATATTTTCTAAGATGATTGAATGCTCTTAAGCTTCGTTAATCACTCCAAAACCTAAAATGGTATTGCCAGTATTTTTCCTTCAACTTCCATTAACTCGCTGACAGTAAAACAAACTGCAGAACAGACCAGATAGAATGCGTAATGCAACCAAGACTCGAACCGGTAAAGTTAATGAATAGTATCCATTTTTCATGATGATGTAAACTTGAGTCTAAAGCTTTGATGGAAAATAGCATGGCCGCTACACCATATTTTCGTAAAATTTGTATAACTAGTCCTAATTGCACTTGATAAAGCTACCCATACAAAAAAATCTGTACTGTGGCTGTACTAAATGTGCACTGTAATTGGACTAAACTCGATGTTTAGCACAGTCACAGTGCAATTTTCTGTGCTAGACTGTACTATGGCAGCTGGACTTGGAGGAGAACTGTACTGTAACAGTGCTGAATCACTGTGCTGGAACTGTACTAGAGCTCAAACTGCACTGTGACAGGGCTGGGTAACATGACTGGAACTGTACTGTGGCTCAAACTGCACTGTGGCAGGGCTGGGTAACATGACTGGAACTGTACTGTGGCTCAAACTGCACTGTGACAGGGCTGGGTAACATGACTGGAACTGTACTGTGCCTCAAACTGCACTGTGGCAGGGCTGGGTAACATGACTGGAACTGTACTGTGCCTCAAACTGCACTGTGACAGGGCTGGGTAACATGACTGGAACTGTACTGTGGCTCAAACTGCACTGTGGCAGGGCTGGGTAACATGACTGGAACTGTACTGTGCCTCAAACTGCACTGTGACAGGGCTGGGTAACATGACTGGAACTGTACTGTGGCTCAAACTGCACTGTGACAGGGCTGGGTAACATGACTGGAACTGTACTGTGGCTCAAACTGCACTGTGGCAGGGCTGGGTAACATGACTGGAACTGTACTGTGCCTCAAACTGCACTGTGACAGGGCTGGGTAACATGACTGGAACTGTACTGTGGCTCAAACTGCACTGTGGCAGGGCTGGGTAACATGACTGGAACTGTACTGTGCCTCAAACTGCACTGTGACAGGGCTGGGTAACATGACTGGAACTGTACTGTGGCTCAAACTGCACTGTGACAGGGCTGGGTAACATGACTGGAACTGTACTGTGGCTCAAACTGCACTGTGACAGGGCTGGGTAACATGACTGGAACTGTACTGTGGCTCAAACTGCACTGTGGCAGGGCTGGGTAACATGACTGGAACTGTACTGTGCCTCAAACTGCACTGTGACAGGGCTGGGTAACATGACTGGAACTGTACTGTGGCTCAAACTGCACTGTGACAGGGCTGGGTAACATGACTGGAACTGCCCTAGTAGCAAGTAATATCTATACAATATCCATAAAGGTTTACCAATATCCAAAAAGCATTATGTCCACATTTAATATTGTATAGATATTACATGGATATTAACCCAGTAACCACAGAAAGTTGCAATAATGTTGAAGGGTGAAAAACCATAGGAAAATATACTTTCTAAACGCGTTTCGTGGTCGTCTGAAGAGATTGAACACCTTTCTACGGAAAGTGTTTTTTGAAACACTAAGCCAGTTTCTGGACTTAATATTTCAATAATCGATTCCGGAATGGCGAGTTAGAAAATACCAAAGGAAATGTGTTTCTAAGCACGTTTGAGATCATCTAACATTCCAATTATTTGATTTGTTCCCTTACAAAGGTAGCAATGCTGCCAATTATAATGGGTCCGATTCCATTATATTAGGCCATATTATTTTAAATATGATAATAATATTAGTCAAATTATCTATGTCTTCTGGAATGAATATTGAATATGTTCACTAAACTCCATCCGGCGTAAGAAGCCTTCATGCGGAATTTAATTTCGAATTTTAAATTCTAAAAATAAATTATAAAATTGTTTATATTTGCAAATTGATATTGAAATCGTGTAGCGGAGGCGGATATCCCATCGGAATGCTTTCCGGGCTTTGTATTCCAAACGGAGATTCTTTCCACTGCTCAAAATTCGAGTTCAAATTTCGCGGGGAGACATGCGTGGGGGGTGCGCAGTGCGCAGCCATTTTCACGATCGAATATACAAAGAGATTCAACGGTTCAACGTGCGTATGGTGTAGATCGGTGCGGTTCAGTGTGGATATGAGTTTTTTTACGTGGCTGGACTTCTCCATTCTTCGGCATCGTGCCTCTGAGATCGCAATTTTGGTGAGTAAAACTCGTAAACGTACTTATATATAAACGTAATTTATATGTATCAACTATAGTTACTCTGCATAGAAGAATTGGCATTCTGTTTCCCATTGTCACAGCACTTCATTTGTTCTTCACAATGAGTTATACCATCGATATTATTTAAATTACTTCATTCTAGCTTGTCTTAATCCTAGCATAAAGACTAATTAAATGGTAATTTTTATGTAGATGCTGTCAATAGCATGTAATCGGATTTGTTCTCTTCTTATAGATGCTGTTCGGCATTCCAAGTGGGAAGGTATCTCTTCAAAAGACTTGGAAAATTATGTGAAGGATTTGTTACGCCACACCAAATTTAGGCATCATAAGAAAATTAACAAATAAAATTAAATATTAATTCATTGTACTTTGCTACTATTCAATAAATAGTATGTTTACATAGAAATTGCAGTATTCATTTTCCTGTCCTTCAAAAACTTTTCAATTTCAGTTAATAAAAATGATGTAGGTATAGTTAATCTAACAATACTTTTGCCAATAAGAGTTATTCCAGTTATTAAGAGTAATTCTAGGCTGCTAATTATTGATTCAAGGAAAGAGCATTATAGTAAAAATTGTGCTGTGGCTGCACTGTGACTGCGCCGTGCCAACTGTACTGTGATTGTGCTGTGCCAACTCCACTGTGATTGTGCTGTGCCAACTCCACTGTGACTGTGCTATGGCAACTGCACTGTGACTCTGCTATAACTGCACTGTGGTGTTTCAATTTAAGTGCAGTCTAAGTACAGTCACAGTACAGTCCCTTAGCACAGTTACAGTGCAGCTTTAGTACAGTCGCAGCACAGATTTTTTTGTATGGGTAGTGTTAAAATTTGCGATTGAACTTTTCATTGACTGCACTTATTTCTCAAATTACGATCATAAATAATTAATCACATTAAGAATGGAAGAAGTCAAACGTTTAGAGGTTTTCGGAATGTGGGTATGGCGTGGAATAGGAAAAGTAAGTTGGGTTGATAGGAAAACAAGCACAGAGGTGCTGGAGATGGTTGGGGAGATGATTGAAGTGGTTGAGCATTGGCAGAATAAATGAATAAAATATTGAGAGGAGAGGGGCTACTGAAGAATGTGATTGAGGGTAGAATCCAAGGGATTAAACAGAAGACAGAAGATGTTTTAAAAGGCGGGGTTAGCTACAAGGAAGTGAAGTAGATGACGTTGAGTAGGGATCTTTGAATGCACATAACCGAAACGTAGAGCAATCACGATTGTATGAATTAATATTTAAATTTGATGTTTTTCTCTTATAACATTGCGTTTCTTGCTTAATGCATAACCTTCTCCACAGCTACTAAACGCTTATATTCTTTAAGAATGTAAGTCGAAGCAAATGAATTACTTAGAAGATTCCAAATTGGTTGACAGAAAAGTATGTTTCACTAACATAAAAGAATTAATAGATACTATTTTTTCTCCATTCACTTTGTTTCTCATCTCGTATGCTTGTGATTGGAGCAAACGCACTTTCATTGAAAAAACGAGGCAATATAATAGGAGTGCATGTTCCTTTTTCTCCTCCCAGAAAATTCTTATTTCATTAATTATCTCTTTTTGATCATGACACACAGTGTTCCACTCTCTGCTGAGAGAAACAGTGGAATGCGTAGCTCAAATTGCTAACTTATAACAGAATCACAGTTTGTTAATCAGAATTCCACTTTTAGATCGGTTGTAACTGTCTCAATTGTCACACAAAATATCAAAATCCTCTCGCGTCAGTTTAATTTAATCAGTGCTACCGAAATACTACTGGAACGATTAATATTTCTAAGAATTTTTAAAGTAATCACTTAAAAGGTTTTACTGCTATGAATGCCTCAAAATACTTTTGACTTCGAAAGGGATGAGTCGTCCTTGAAGAGCTTGAGTCACCTGACCACCGCTGAAACTATTCCATTATAGGCGTAGGCATCATACTGTAAACAGATAAGAGGTGACGTAAAAGGAGTATTTCGTAAACAAGAAATATAGAAATTCTTTGTCATTTAGTCATGTTTTTGGCTTCCAATTTTAGTTCCTCTCTCGTAACCTAGTTGTTCACATCGAAAACGGATATTCATTTTTCAGCAAACTTGTCGACATTGACAATCCGTGCTCGATCATTAAGAAATTGTACTTCCAGCTTTAATTGCTGATCCTTCAAGGATTTTAGTTGGCTTAGGGAGTGCTACGGAAAATAATTCGAGTGCGGTGCTCAATAAAGAGGAGCTTTACGAAGTATTTGTGACTGTAGTGTTTAATTGTAAACATCAGTCAATTTCTGTCTTTATTTTGGGCGCCACAGCACAGTTATTTTCTTTTTTAGCCTTCATCCGGGCGTGAGGATGGTAGTTTACCGTCACATTCATAAAAGTGCGTGCAATTTTTGCCTGGAGGTGTGCGGCGCGCCCGGATGAGGGTTAAGTCAACGGCGAGTGTTAAAAAAGTGGCTGAATTTACTTCTGCTCCTGAGTGCACTTATCGCATAATGTATTTCGCCTCTCTTTGTACTTGGATGTTATGCGAAAGGAAACTGTGTTCAGTGATTCCTATGGATGATTTTAAATGCACTGTTTTCGCCTACTGTGACGTCGGTTTTGGAAAATCCGGAAGAGGCGGTGTGAATGAAAACGGATATACAGTGAGCTTGTGCTAATTTATTTTTTACGTCGCCAGTGCTCATCAGAAACTTTGTAATGATTTGCTCAAAAGAAGTTGTTTAACGAGCACTGTGATTTGTTAATCGTGGAATACACAATTAGGATATCTAAAGAGGTAAGAAAATACCAACAATCAGGAAAAACTTACGCCGTAATTTTTAACGATTGCAATATTTTTTTTCTTTTGAAATATCAACTTTACTTAGTATGTTTCTCACCTTCTTTCCATGATCTTCGATGAAATATATTTAACCTCATTTTAACTGGGACTTCGCAAACAATTAATTTCAATTGGACTTTAAATTGATCTGAGCAACGATCAATAGCAGGATTAGTTTTCTTAGGTTATTTACGCAAAACACAAAAGTTTAACTCAAATTTAAATGATTTGCCTTCTAATGAATCGCAATGGGGACTTTAAATAATGTGATGCATCAGCTGGTACGATGAAGATGCGTACATTATATATAATCCACTCATGTAAAAGAAAGTTTTAGACATTGTAAGTCTTTTCTGGTGGAAAATCCGAACTTAAACTACTCATACCTATTGTATAGATAGTTTTATCAAGTATAATTATTAAAAGCTACTAAATTTTAATATCTGCATAATAGTTAGAAAATAATGGTCCTAATGTCAAACTGCTATTTTCTTAATTTCAAATCCAGACGTATATATTTAAAACATTGACTTTGGAGAACAATATTATTTAAAATAAGATTTTTAAATAACTCAATATGTTTATTAAAATTAAATTAAAATATAATGAAAACAGATTTTATTTTGACACTAAAGTACTGACGGAGTCAAATTCCTATTGAATACTATTTTGTTAATTTTAAATAAAGATGTTTTAATTTAAACCGGTGCTACTGTAAAGCATTATTATTAAAAATAAGATTTTTCAATGCATCCATTTGTTTATTGTATTGAAAATAGATGTTAATGAAGATAGATTTTATTTTGATGGCACCGCTAGAGTCAACGAGTGGCTATTTTCTTGACTTTTATTTAAGACATTTAAATTTAAATCATTGCCATTTAAATACAATATCATTTAAAATAAGATTTTCCAATACTACCATTTCTTTATTTAAAATGAATGTGGAAGAAAATATAATTTTTTAGTTTGAAAATCACTGAATTCAAAGTCCTATTTTATAATAATATATTTTTTACTTTTCTTCTTATTCCTCCTGTACCAATGTGATCCTTGGTCTTCTCTGCAATGCTCCTCCAGGATTTCCTGTCCTTGGATTCTTGCTCCCAATTTTGTATACCCATTTTTATCTGTTTTTTTATAACATCATCCTTCCATCGTTTCTCTGGTCTGCCTCTTTTTCCATCCACACTCTTTTTAAAGACTTGTTTAATTATCCTGTCATCATGCAATCCTTCTATCTGCAATTTTAGCCAGCTTATTTTTTGTGATCTAACATAACGTTCTATGTCCTCATTATTTATTACTTGATTTATTTCTTCATTATTTAGCATCCTCCATTGACCATTTTCTAAAACTGGTGCATATATATATTTCTATTTATTCTTCTGTTAAATATCCTTAAAGAATTTCCATCAGCTGTTGTGAGTGCTGTATGTTAAGCTCCATAAGTTGCTATTGGTCTAATTACTGTTTTACATGATTTCATTTTTGTAGATTTTAAATTAATTGTGAGTTGAAGTTAGCTTCATAAATATGATGTTTTGTTAGCTTTAAATAATAATACATTTTAGTCTTGTACACATTCTCTTGCTTGGTACGTATCATTTATTTTATTCCTATGTATTTGAGTTCATTAACTTAACTATACCTGAGAATTGCAGTTTTATGATTTTAAAATTTAATCATTATGGATGATCATAATCTTTTTACTCTTAAAAAGTCACTCCTTTAAACTCAATTTAACCTCTTACATACTGTTTAATGTTTTGAGTTTATTAGGTAGATTATTTAGTATCATTGATGTGATGAGCATTTTATATTCACCATAAAGATTAATAAAGAATGGTAAATATATTGGTTTCTACTTTCCATGCTATGTCTATTTGCTTTTTGATGAGGGTCATTGAAGTAATTACCCTGTATTACAATGTATTTTTCAAGTTTGTCCACCACCATTTACGGATTATAAATTTATCTAATGTTCTGTTACGGTAGGTGTTTTTAATTGTATTATTTTGGGTGATGAAAAATTCGTTTTTGTGTACATAGCTAGTAAGACCAAATCTTAAAATTGAGTCCACCATTGCATAGAACATTATAAGTAATATTTTCCTTGATACTATATCTTTAATATCATGGAATTGATAACAAGCATATTATTATGGCGTAATTATTCTTACATGAAAGTCAAATTTCAAATTACTATTATTACTAACTGCCAAATGCTTAAAATTCTCAACTTGTTCAAGGGTTTCGAAACATGAAGAGAACAGTCTGTACCATTAAGATAGCAACAGAAAATTTCACAGCACCAATACCACATAGCAGACTTTAAAAGTATAAAATACAATAAACAAAAGGATTTTATAAGCATAAAATATCAAAAATATGGAAGTTAATATCACAAAGTATTCAGTAACAAGTCAGAATATACTGAGTCAAACTTATTATTATTTTTAAATGACTCGTAAATCTGTTCAGTGTAGACTGTTAAGCTGGTGTTAGTGGATTTTTCTCAACAAAAACCATGCTGTTGTTGACAAATAATACTATTCAGTTGTGGTGATGTTAAGTGTGAAACAAGTTTTTCAAATAACTTGGTTAAATAAAGAGTATGAATATTGGTTTGTAATTTTTTATGTTAAATTTGTCACTTTTTTAAAAAATTGGTACAGCATAACTCATTTTCCATCTGTCTGGGAAAATTCCAGAGGAAATAGACTTATTGAACAAGATAAATAAAGGTAGAATAATGCTCTCAGCACATGATTTGATTAATATAGGAGGAACATTATCTGGTCCAGGGCCTTTGTTAGTTGCCATTTCAGAAATTGCTTACGCTAATATATAATGAATTACACTAATACAGTAGAACCTCGATCTATCGTTTTTGAAGGAACCGAGAGAAAAAGACGATGAATGCGGGAAAACGATCAAAATGGGAAATGTAGACTCAGCTCACACTATTAAAATGAATACATAACGAAAGTTTATCCAAAGAAAACCCCTAAAGATTTCGAAAAAAAAAAAAAACGTACTGAACCCCTAGAGACGGTACAAACAGGGTGAAATATGCTAGTAAACTGAGATTGACAAACAGGGCTCGTACGCGCACCCATGTGAAAGCTCTCCAATAGGATACAATGTATTAAAACAGCCCCGGATGTGTTTAAAAAATCGGCAGTTTTGAGCAAGTGCTACGACAGCCTTAAGAAAAGTTCATGCCAAGCTCTCAAAGAAAATTTTTTGCCACAATTCCTGTCTTTCTTCCTCGATTGGGCCAAAAATCTGAACGATGGATGTGGGAAAATAATATTTCGACGAACGATGAATGCGGTATTACTTAACATGTCTCCTTATGGGCCTAAGTCAGGACTATAGAAAATAAACGATAAATCCGGGAAAACGACAAATGCGGGAACGATGGATCGGGGTTCTACTGTATATAATGAATTCAAATTAACAGAAGTATCATAGTTAGCATTAGTATCTACATTGTTTAAATACTCATAGACAGAAGAGATATGTATAGCAAATAAATTGACAATACTTTGACCATCTTCACCAGTTTCCCCATCAAGATACATGTATTGCGGCAATGAGTTATCAACCATCAAAGTATTTACATGATTCCAAAAGGTTTTGTTGTCAGCGACAATAGATTTCTCAATATGTTTAAGGTATACTGTGAAACAATTAGCTGCTAAGGCTCAAAACTCTGAGCGTAGTTTTGCAAAAAAATAATAATCACTTGCTGACTTACTTTCCTTGAACTTTTTATCTGCTAATTTCTTGTTTGCAATTAGTATTTTCATTTTTCCAGAAAACCATTTTGGGAAACAATTATTTGTATACACAACTCATTTACACTTAGGTTGTTTAGCATACACCAGTTTATTGACTATATGAAAATTGAGAGGCTCGAGTAATCACCATTCTTAAAGTTGTAGGATGGTTTAGAGTCATAGGTGAACATCCTCTTCTCTGAGTTTATATTGATTTCAATTTCATGTGGTGGATGATAAGAGTCAATTTTGGTAAGGGCTTCATTAGCCTTGGTTAATTGTGCATCAGATAAAATTAGTAATAATTAAATCTAGCATCCTTTTATTGGAGTTTAAAATAGAATTTACCTGCACTAAGTTTAAATAATCCAATGTGTTATTCAATAAACATAAGTTTTCATTTGCTTATTGGTTGTTTAAATTAAAGTCACCTGCTATTACAAAATTGGCAAATGGATTTGAATAAAAAATACATTCAATGTCATTGCAAAATTCTTCATATAAACTAATTGGAGAATTTGGAGGGAAGTAGACACAAACCATAGTAATATTAATAGAGCATATCTTTGTATGTACAATTAAACTCTCTACATTATTATTATTTCTTGTAATTTCATGGCTGGGGTACTGGTTTGATATGGCAATTAATACACCACCACCATGTTTCTTTACACTTTTTTATGCAGACCTATCTGTCCCATATACTACATGCTTAGTAAATGATAGTTCAGATGAATTTATATCATGGTTTAACCAAGTTTCAGACAATAGTATACCATCAAAGTTTAATAAAGAAATGTTGACACATATTTTATCTAGTTTAGTTCTCAAGCCTCTAACATTTTGGTAATAGAGTTTCATTTTGAGAGATTTTCTATTATGTGCACTTTCTTGTTTAACTAGCTTTGAGGCGAATGAAGTCGAGCTTTCCGAAAAAAATGATAGAAATGAAGAAAAATGTTTTGGGGCCAAAAAGATGGTTGCAGAAGTGTATCTTTAAATTCCTCAAGTACAGAGATTCTGAATGAACTGTAGTTTCCTTTAGTTACATTAAGTTGCTCAACTTCAAGTTTTTCTTTACTGAATTCTTTAAATTCAGCACTTTTTGTTCAACATAGTTCATAACATGCTCTGGGGTAGTGTATGCATGAAAGTTCCAGGCATGTATATGCACTTTTCGCACCCTTTAATGAAATGTTATCACCTGACGCTGCACAGCCTACAATAGGAGGGCTTCTTCTTCTTTGTCTACGCACGGGAACGAAGTCGTCATCTTCCTTCGGCAGCTGGTTCCTCGGCAAAGAGACTGATTTCTCGGATTTAGCAAATGCGGTGAATTGCTCCTTCTTCCTGATTCCATCATTCACTGCTGCTGAGTATGTTTTAGGCGTCTTATTCTGTTCTTTCTCTAACGACACTAACGGGATTTCTGCTAGTCCGGTTTGATTATTTACAACACACACGGTTCCAGACTTGGCTGGCACAATTTTCGTTTCTCTCTCTGAATTTCGGTCCGCTTTCAGCGATTGTATCTCCATACTCTGTTTTTTCATAATACCCATACAATCTAGTAGTTTAGAATGGAAGTCTCTCACCGTGTTAGGAAGAAGATCTTGCTTTCTTCTAGCCTTAACAAGGAGTCACATGGCGAGTGAATGCAAGATTTGCATTTAAAGTGACGATTAGCACTTCCATTGACTGCATTGATGACTGATTTTGATATTCCAACACAATTGGAATGATATGTTGACTTACATCCTAAGTCACACGCAATAAAAACTTTATTTTCCGAAATAATTTCGGAGCAGAGTGAACAAAGCAACGTCTTGTCCGCCATCTTGTCCCCAAATTTTGATATGATAAGTTTCCAATAGTTCAGTTATGTAAACTACTATCTTGGAAAGATTAATAAGTTGGCCATATAAGCGTTAAACTCCTCTAGTCTTTAATGCATTAATTTTTTGAAATAACTGACATATTTGTAGTAAGTAACGGACATGACTAGCTAGCCCCTGTAAGTTAGGCATTTTCGTTTCCTTGGACCCCCCCCATTGGCAAATCCTGGCTGCGCTACTGTCTGATATAAATGATATTTTGTTTCTTAGAAGAGGAGTTAATTTTAAATACAAGGGATGAAGTCACTCCTAAGAAACCTGTTGATGATATAGTCTAATTGCAAAAGATATTCTATTAAGTATGGGTGCGCCAATGTGGGGATCTAATGAGTGGATATTACGTTTTATGTCGCTTGTCATATAATCGTTACTAATGTTTTTCCTTCTCATGCTTGGCAACCTTTTGGATGAAAGAACTCTCAAAGACTCGGGAAGTTTATATCAACAACAGTGAAAACCTTCAGCATAGAACAAATGACTTTTTAATTGATATTGGACGTATCCAAACAACACTTATGATAAGTTTCCAATAGTTATCTGTGTTCAATTGAAATGGTTGCCAATTCTGGTAAGCCACAAGATATTTTATACCTTTCATTTATTCCCTTCTTGTTTGAATTTTCAATTTAATTTTATAAAAAATTTGTCTATAATTATATTTTATTATTTTTTTCTGTAACCACTGTGTTTCAATATTATAATTTTTATTTTATATTAATGTTTATGCCATTGATAGGTTGGTGGGGTTGGCTCTGGCAAGACATCATTAATTCAGCTTCTTGCCCATCGGAAATGAGCTCAGAATCATGCTTTCAACTCTTCAATGGATACGACTGAAATATTAGGAGGATTTGAACAGGTGGGAAATTCTTAAATAGTTTTATTTTTCAGCAAAATTGTACTAATATCTTGCACTATGAAGTAAATCAGAAAATTAGGTAGTTATGTTAGTATTAAAGATAAACAAAAATAAATGTGTTCATTCAAAGGTTATATCAAAAGCTATTTTTCAAATATATTTTTACTTACATCATTACTTCAGTGTTTTGCCAGCCTCTTGTCTGGATTAATTCTAAGATTAAACAAGAAGTGAAATCTAGTGCTAAGTAAAATTTAAATTCCATCTTGCTTGGATAATTTCTGCTAAGATTTTACTAAATATTTAGCATCCATTTTTTTTACCTACAAAAACTGAAAATCTGTAGTTCAAAAAGGAACTTGGACACGATTGTTATTTTGATGTTCTTTTTTTATCATTCGAGCTAATCTTCGTTACTAGTCATGATACTATTTGCTGTGCTTAATGCAATATCCATTCGGTTTTCTGCAATGTATCTATGGGCAACTTAACTACCATCTAATATGTTTTTACCTTCAATCCAACTTTGTTGTGCCTAATGTATTTCTAATTTCTTTTTGTAGAATTATGCCGTTTTTCAATGCTTTTTATCCTCCAATATTCAACAACGTCCTCTTAATCATTCCATTACTTTCAGCCACATTTAGCGACATGTATCCCTCTGTTGTTCTCACATTTCCTCCTAGAAAGAAATAAATGTTATCCTTATATTATTCTTATCTTTGTCATTAAGAAGAATAGAAGTGCCGTGTTCCTATAACATTGTGGTACTCACTGTACCATGAGTTCCTGGACATGGTCATTAGATTTTTATGTGAAGTGTATATCATAATTCAACCTTGCCATCATTCATATACAGTAGAACCTCGATTTTACGAAGTTGAAGGGACACAAAAATTTGCACTTTGTAAAATTCGGGCTTTGTAAATTTGAGGTTTTCTTTCAAGCAATCGAAATCTCTACAATACCAATCCAGTTTCAATAACACAGTGCATAAAGTCAAATGGGATTGAAAGGAAGGCAATATTTCAATAAAATGAATTATACATCCAGTTTAATGTTTAATACAACAGAAAAAATTCAAAATATTTTACTTTTCAAAATAATAATAAATAATTTTTTGTTTTTTGGAAGTTTCAATGAGAGATGGGGTGATTTTCTCAATACCTGAAAGGTAATTATTGAATGAATCAGGTACGTCATCAGTAAACATCTGAAAATTGTGAAGCACTTTTATTGTGTCTTAAGTCATCCCTTGTAGGGGGGGAAGGTGCTTCTGGGTCATCTTCATAGCTTGTAGAAGAGATATCTAAGTTCACTTCATCCTCATCTTCTTCGTCTTCACTAAATGCACTGCAGTCATGCGTCATCACATGAGAGTCACACTTGACATATGACTCAGCATGAGAGGATTTATCTGGGATGTTTTGATTTAGTTGTGCCATTTCTTTACTAAGGAGGTCCTGTAGTGTGGAACCTCTGTCTCTATAATTGATGTGTCACCAAAACCAGCAGATCTCCAACAGTTGGAAATAGTGTTTGCAATGACACTGTCCCATGCTCTGGCAATTCATCGCACAGCATTGAGCAATGTCCATGGAGGCACATCTTAAATGTATGCGTACCAAAGCTGTGTTTACAGAAGGCTAAACTATGCAGGTCTAAACTTGACAAATAATTATGAGGATGAAATCAAACTAATTTCTGTTAAAAACAAGAGTCACAAGCTCATTCAGGAAGAAAACAATAGATATCACATGCAATTCTCTGTGTGCACTATAGTAGTAGTAAGCGCTTTGACAGCTTAGGTCATTTTGCCCATGTGCTCCCACCAGGATTTGAAATCAGAACTGATTCCTCATGAGACACGAGCGTTACCCAGCTGGCTCTCCAGGAGCCAATGTGCAGTATATTTGCTTCAAATTGAAAGGATTTAAAAATTAGACTACGATTATACTGATTCCCTTTATAGCATAGACCTTATTTCAAAGCCTAGGAGACTCACTTAAGTCAAAGTGAATGAAACTCACAGCCATGAATCCCAAGAAACTAGCTCGTAAATATTTTAAGAACTTTACTTAAGTTAATTTGAAACTCCCTCTTTTTTATAATCGTTCTACTACGCTGACGTTTAGCGGTGATTTTCGAGAATTGCTTACTCGCGGGTACTTTAAACGATATTGTCGCATGACAAATCACAAGTCGCGATCGCAAATTCTTACCTAACGACATAAAACGCTTTTAATTAATAAATTACGTATCGAAACTGCATAAAAACTTAAGTAATAGTGACGTATTACTACAAATTTAGTATTCTTTAATTAAACTAATTTCCATGACTGCTGCAACAAAGAACTTCCACAGGAATGCTACTTTCAAGTAAAAGTAGTAGTAGTAGTATAGTTAAAAGTGCTTCGACAGCTTAGGTCATTTAGCACATTGGCTCCCACCGGGAATCGAACCCGGGACCGCTTTCACCAAAGGCAAACGCGCTGTCTACATGACTATCTGGGAGCCTTCAAGTAAAAGGTTTACCAAAGTTCTGCAATGGGGAACTTACCAAGCGTCCAAAGATAGTGCTGGACGAGAAATCTTTGGTAGTGGACTTTAAAGCTGTTAATTATTCCCATGTCCAGCGGTTGCATCTTACTGGTGCTATTTGGACTCAGAAAAAGTACTTTCTGCAAGAAGATAATTTGCTTCTGAAAAATGTCCGTCACCATCCATGCTTTTTTATTACTTTCATACAACACAGACAAAATTTTCACGTTCTTGAAGCAACGCGGAGCTCTTGATTTTGCTATCACAACTGGTTTCAACTTTTCGATTCCATCTTTGTTACATATCAGCATTACTGTAACCCTATCCTTAGATATTTTTCAAAATCTGAGCCTTCTCCTTCAGAATTGGTCCACATATAGGCAATTTGCACGCATGACATTTAAAAAAAAATTATGCAGCTGACTATCAAGTTGATCAAATTGCGACGATGAGAGGTACTTTGTTTTTAATGATGTTGTTGTGTGACTCAAAATTTTTCACTTGAATTGACAATTGCTGCCAATGTAGGTAAAGAAATGCCATACTTCCGAGAAATTTCTGTTTTTGTCTGCCCGCGATCACGTACTTCCTTGATAATTTACATTTTGGTGACCAAACTCAGGGACTTCCTCTTTTTCTTGGTCAGCGATGTTTTATCCATTATTTTACTAATAGGCACACGGGATATCACAACTGATCACAACACAGGCCACCTCGCGCAGAGAGTGATTTTCACTGTACGCGAGCAACTTTTCCTCGCTTGGAGACCAACATTTTTCAGGGTGTCCACCATCCAACCATTATTTTACAATCTTTTACTAACCAATTAAAAATCCGAAATCCCTGCAGCAGCCTTGAGATTTTAAGTAGTCGCACTCCAATTTAGCAGCCAAGACCTGAGCCCAAAACTCCCCAAGTCGAAAACAAATTCTTATCATGCTCTATTCTCTCAATCTCTCGTCCAAATAGAAACCATATACTCCTGGAAACTGCTGATCTATACGATCCCAGGTCGCTGATTCGCGATATTACCAGAAAGCTTGATGAAGAAAGAAAGAGCACGGCTACGTCTTATTAGCTATAATTTTTCGCGAAAACTGTAATCAAAATGTTTTTATCTCACGAAATTTTCACATTTTCTCATCTAAAATACATGGGATGAGGGTCCTCCCTATATAGACGATCTGGATTCAGCTGCTCCTTTTTACGGCGATCGTCATCCCATTGTATTGAGCTCAGTGTGACAAAACTATTTCAAATACTTCGTAAAATCGGGGTTCATTCACTCCTAGGGACCGGTTTCTCACTTCGTAAAACATGAAATCGAGGTTTTACGTAAAACCGAGGTCATTTTACATGCACAAAGATCGGGACCGGCGAAATGGTTCGTAAAACTGTGTCACTTCGTAAAATCGAGGTTCGTAAAAACGGGGTTCTACTGTATTTGTAATTTCTTTACAGACTGATTATACCCAGCACTTTGATCTTATAGCAGAAAAGGCAGAGAGGTTAGTCATGCATTCTCTTCGTAAACACTTGTTGTCACCTGGAGAAATGCGAGAAAATGCCAACAATAGCATGATTGAAGAGAATCTGTCTATGGCTCTCTTAAGACTTTGGGAAGAATTTCGAAGATTGAGTACCAACTTCCACATTTATAATGGTAAGCCATGCTACTGTGATTTATAGTCTAATTAAAGATATCTTTGTGAAAGATGTTATCTGCTCTCCGCAACTGCTGTGAGACAAACTCTCTGCAACCTATAGTAATTTATGATATTTACTTCCAAGTATTTTCTGTTGATCTAATTATTTAAGGTTAGTTCTAATTCTCTTATGCATAGTAAACTTTCAAGGTTTGACATTCTACTTTCTCTTTGTAAAACACAAGTGATGATACTGTATAACAGCAATTGAATGTGTAATGTCAATTGGAATTTTTATCCCATAAGTCCTAAAAAAGAAAATAAATATAATTAAAAGCAATAAATATTAGAAATAGCTGGCAGATAAGTTGTTATGAAAATCAATTAGTATGTCATTAATCTCTTAAATTGAAATAATAAAACTTTGTGAAAGCTAGCTACTATTCTTTTATGTCCAAATCTTTTGAGTTGCAAAATGAATTGTTTGATTTTCCATCAATTCTCATTGTATTATTTTCTTTGGATCAAGATTGCTTTGCATTACAAATACTTAGTTTGGCTCAAATCTTGTTCAAAACTCTTGGTTATTCCTAGTTTCTTTGTAAATTAGTTTACCAATCTCCAAATTGGATTGCAAGTATAATTTTTTTCTTGAATTGCTCTTCTGGCTATTTCAACCCACTTTTGATCTATTCAAAAGTCAGCCTTCTTATTTGCTTTTCACTAAGCTTATTGGTACATACATATTTTTCAGGCATTATTGTAAGGAGGATATCAGTTGCAATAATTTCTAGGATGATAGAATTTATAACTAATTCCCTCTACTATATATATACTATACTACTCTACTATACTATTATAACTAATAACCCTCTTTGCCTATTTGTTTGTACCCTTACTCGGTAATATTGTTTTAAAGTTAATAATTATTGTTTTAAAATTCCCTTTTACAGAGAAGAATGGGGAAATACGACTGTTCCATTGAAAAGATGGAATCTCTGTTAGATGTGCTTAAAACACTGGAGCAAAGAATTGCTAGCAATATTTCCACTGAGGCAAAGTCAATGATAGGGAAAGTTGAGAAGTTATGGAAGGATTTGAAAGCAGTTGAGTTACATCATCACTTTAAAGTTTAATTCTTTCATTTACGATACTTCTGATTGAGCCCTTAGTTAAATACAAAGAATATCTCTCATATTATTATGTACTTATCTTTGAAAAGGCTGAAATAAAGCTGCAGTTCACTTGCTGCTCAAGGAGCTGGTGGAATATGCCTTGAAAATTACCAAGAAAACTGAAAGTAACTACAAAAAGCTCAAGCAACTCTTGGAAGAATTTGAGTATTACTTGTCATTCACTCATGAAAGTAAGTAAAACTTCTGTATCAACTAATTTAAAAGTCATATATGATTTCTGCATGTCCAGCATGAAAGCATACAGAATATTACAGCAGGATGAGGCAGATGATTTCCAGCCATAACGAACCATTTTTAAATGGTTCAGAGTTTAAAGAGCACTATGTCTCAGCAGCGACTCATTCATAGTTGAAATGCAGCCTGATACGTAAAACTTCTGAATCACTATGAAGCAATGGACTAACAAAAGTATAGATAATTCTGAGTAGTATTATTTCAAGCATTAACCTATCAAAATAAATAGCAATAAAAAATAGTTATGACTTCTAAGCATAGAAATTTTAATTAATGTTTAGGGACTCAATTATACAAAGTGTTTAAATTTAGAAAAATACATGCAATAATTTCAAACTTCCATATAAATATCTATCTATTATATATAGATGCTTCTCCGGAGTCATTCATGTACCTATATATATAGATAGGATACTAATTCACAGCCTAAACACAAGCGTCATTGACTTGAAATTTTTACGACGTATTGGCCAAAAGGTGTAACCACCAGAAACATTGCGATTTTGATCCTAAGTGTCATGGGTTCGATTCCAGAGGGCTCCAAAATCCCGATTTTTCCCCTTTAAATGTATTGCTTTGATTTTTGGGAATTTTTTAACAATACTTCCCACAAAGGTAGAGAATCAAAACTCTAAGAGCCTATATATGTGATCATGATCTATCGAAAACATAAATGACTTTTACAGAAAATATCCTGGGTTCGATGCTAGGACGATGCAAATATCTGCCATTTAAATACATTGAGGTAGTTTATCATTATTTTTTTCATGCACTTATCGAAATGATAGGAAGTTCTTGCTTACATGGAAGATGTATATTAAAACTCGGTTTAAGAAAAAAAATGAAATAAGAGCTTACTTTTCCTGGGTTTGATGCCATAGCACATTAACATTTCTCTCATAAGGAATATATGGGAGAAGGAGGACGTCGTTTGAGGCAGTTGCAGCCAATATTTCTGCTTGAATTTTCACACATAGTTAGAGATGGTAATCTTCTGTTGTGAAACATAGAAAGTATTGCCAGGAAGGCCTGGGTTCAAAGCCAGGCGGTAAATATATCTCTCATTAAAACACATAGAGGTAGTTTTCATTATTTTTTTATGAATTTATTGAAATTATAGGAAAGTTTGCTTTATTAAAAGATGACTCAGCTTAAGAAAAGATTTAGATACAAAAATGCTGCTCCTGGGTTCGATGCCAGAGCAAATTAACATTTCTCGCGTATGATTATATGTGAAAAGTAGGACATAGTTTGAGGCAGTTGTAGCCAATATTTCTGCTTGAATTTTCACACATAGTAAGAGATGGTGATATTCTATTGTGCTGCTTAGGAACTATTGCTAGAAAGACCCAGGTTCAATGCCGGCCGAATAAATTGCAACGAATTTTAAGAATATTATCAATCCTTTTCTTTCTATTGGAGGACCCTCTCGATATGATCCCGACTTGAAATTAGTGTTATCGATATGCTTGCAGTATGCAAGCAACATTTTACTCGTTGGATATAAAAGAAGTACTGATTCTGATTCCTAAGGTAACCTCTCCCCCTCCCTTGCGACGCAGTCATTGCTCACGAATTGCGTGAATGAAAAATATTTTGAAAAAGCATTTTGATATGAATTGGGATTATCGAATGATATACTATTAATTTTTGACGATTATCGAGCAATAATTTTCCTTATTTTATATTAGAGGATGCACTTTGGTCCTGTTTTATGAATCAATGAAATAATATTTTTGTTGGGAGCGTACTTTCTTATACATTCTGAAGCATTTGGGAAGTGATTAAAAACTCTACAGTTTCATTCTGCTGCACTCACTGCCATTGGACAGACATTTAGCATTTGAAATTGGCTACAACTAGTACGCTTTATAACGAGTACTTTCCAATTTTTGTCAGATTTCGTTATAACAGACTTCTTCTGTATTTAATATGAAGAAAATCATCCTCAGTGCATATTGACTACCCCATACTTTCTTCCTATAATTTTAGTGTTGTCTTATAAGATATGAATATAATGACTGCTTCTAAAAGTGATCTGAAGTTATTTTTTGGCAGCATTTTTTCTTTTCTTATGGTCACTAACAGCATATATATGCTATCATTTGAGTCAACGTTTAAAATAAGATAGAATTTCACTTGAATGAGTGAATGTCTCTGTCTTTTGTTTAGTTATGAATCCATAGACACCTACTTAATAAATTATTCTAAATTCATATAATATTATTTCAGCCACTACAATAACCAGAAATGTACTGGAACAATGCAAATCAGTTAAACTAAATCTCTTTGGCAGTCAATCACAAGAACTTGGCAAAGAACTGATGGAGAATGTCAGCTGTTTGCACTCAACTGTAAGCATGGCTGATGCCATTGATGCCCAATTATGGCCTCTTAATGAGATAATTGTAACCACATTGTCAGCACGCTTGAAGAAATTACTGTTCACAAAGATAGCATACTTTTACTCTGATGAAAGCTACCCACATTCTTTGAGTCGCAAAGGAATGGAAGTAGGTAAAGAAAGTGAAAATGTGGAAGCTATTTCTGCAAGGAATGAAAGAAATTTGATTGATGCAAATGAAATGTTACCACTTATTTCATCCCTGTATTTTGCTGCAATCCACGAGCGCTACACCAAGATTAGCGGCTGCAGTAAGAAGGCTCCATGACATTATAAAATCTGTTCATGAAGGTGGTCCTTTAAATGTGAGTGGATAGTCAGTACTCATGAGTTTGTTGTAAGCTCTGCAGTTCAAGATGAAGTTTCTCCTGCAAGATGTGATATCATTAAGTGGACCAACGTCCATGGATTGCCTCAGCAAGATGAAAGTGACATTTTGTCTCAGCAAAATGAAAGATAACCTGTAAGTCAACGACCAACAAACAAGTACTAGTCTTGCCTTTTACTTACAAATTGTGTGTCTGAAGATGACTATTTCTCTCAAATCATAATTATTATTAATTTTAAATTAAGATCATGAGAGAAGCATTAAAATTTTAATACCCAGTAGGTAAAAAGATCATCATATCAATGGATTTATTTTGATATTATTTTAAGTGTTTAACATAATTTAAAAGTTATCATGTTATATTTTTATTTTTTAACATTTCACTGAGAAGAAACTAACATTTCTACTTCTCTTTCTAGGAACCCATTCAGATGCATTCTCCAGTGCTATCATTAGCTGTAATATCTTTTATAATTAATGATGAACCCAACAAAAATCCTCTTCTGAGGAGTGCACCCATCAATATGCACAATAAAAGAAGGACACAATTAAAAATTGTTTCTGAAACACTGTGGAAGAACCAGGATTCTCTCTGCTCAGAAGATTTTGATTACAGGTAAAATAAATTCATAATTAGTGTTATTATTAATGGCTCATGACTCTGAGGATATTGGATGATCTTAAAAAAACACCTTTTCAACCTAATATTGAATGTTTTTATAATGCCCTCTTGGAACTGGAGTAATTTTCTGTACTGTATGTGGGAAATTGAATTTGTTCCAAATATATCAAAGGAGAATATTTCCTTGTAGTTTAGCGTATTTGACGGCATATAAGACGCACCCTCATTAAGTTGGCCACTCACAAGGAAAAAGAGTCTGTGCGAAAGCGCAGTACCACAATAACTTAAAATGTAGTTTCTTTTAGTTGTCACGTTTCCTAAAAGCCAAATATTAACACAATCATTGAACGCAATTATGAAATAGGTAGTATAGACCATCAAACAGCATTCAGTATTGAGAGTTAACCTGTGGAGGTTGAACCTTCACATATAAGACGCAGGGAAATTTTTCAAGACATAATTTAGGTAAAAAGGTGCGTCTTATATGCCATCAAATACGGTAACTTGGGAAGTTGAATTATTCAGAGAAGGTGTAATATTTAGTAATTTTGAAGAAGCTAAAAAGTCCTCATTGAACCCTGGGAAAGGTGGAAGGCTTCTCACATCTCAGGCTGTCTAGTGATTAAGACCTTTTTTTATATATATCTGGATATATGTCAATGCCATTCCTAGTAATGGGTTTCCCTTGTTTAAAAAACCTTATTCAGGGTTGTACTTTGAAAGGCAAGTCCATCAAGAGGAAAATCACTACCTAACATTGTCAGATAAAAGCTGTGCATATCTCACAAAGTAAGGGATTGATTTTTTAAATGTCTTCACATTTGCACTATAAGCTTATCTTAGAAGTAGATAAACTAAATATGCATTTAATTCCAAATGAAAATGATAATTATTTTGAAGTCTATATATTCAGCCATGATATTTATTTATTTATTTACGGGCAAGTACCCAATTTCAAAGATACAAAAATATATATAAAAATATAGTTAATACTAATTAACAATTTTTTCTTTTTTTTTTAAATACATACATTTGCAAAAATTTGTATTATAAAAAATATTAAATTATTCTATATATTCTAGTATAAGGTAACTCGAGACACCACCATAGTATCACATTACATTTTGGTGATTGTTATCATAATTATAATAAACAGTTTATTTATACATTTTAAAAGTGATAAGAGGGCAGAAGCCCAATATAACAATAAAACATCTTCAATAACATTTCAAGACTTGGATAAGATTTTACAAACAAGTGAATTAAGTAAAAATCATTTCATATCAACACAATGAATGTATGTACTAAGTAATTATTACATCCTAGTTATTTACATAAGCCATTCGTTCTACATTATGTTTTGATATGATATGAATGCCATATAGCATAATTACACAATTTATACTATTTAAGAAAACATAAAAATGAAGTCCACAGAGTATATATACCTCACTTTAGTTCCTAACGTTGTTTAGTACTAGTTCCTTTAATGCTCTTTCTGAGCAATTATTGATGTCTATTTTGGTATTGGCAATTTGGTCAAAGTTTCGTGTCATCCTGTTAACTGCACTGTGGTAGGTATAATTTCTACTGCAATAATTTACAGAAAAGGTGTTTGATTTTCTTGCATTGTATGTAGGTACATGGAAGTTAATGAGACTAAGTAGCTGGGGACAATTTATTTTGTTGTTACACAAACGATACAAAAATAAAATATCTAAGAGAGTTCTTCTAGTATGCAATGTATTCAAGTTTAGGTAGGACATAATATCAGAGTGAGGTATTGTATCTGTCGCAACACCACGAGCAGGAAAGCACTTGTAATAGATTAATCTTTGGAATTTGCGTTGCACATTTTCTATTTTGGTCATATGTTTTTTACAATGAGGTGCCCAGACAGTAGTGCAATATTCTAGTATAGGACGTACAAGAGCACAGTATAAGGCTTTGAGAGCAAGAGCACAAAAAGACATGATATTACATTTACTTATGTTTAAATCCATATAATTATTGGTACACCATTTGCTAAGCTCACTTAGTTGGTTTTGAATAAGTTGACAGTCTTTAAAATCTTTTATGCTCAAAAAAATTTTCAAATCATCTGCAAAGAGTAGGAACTTACATGGTTTAATGATTTCTGATATGTCGTTTATAAAAATTAACAATAGCAATGGACCTAAGTGGGAACCTTGGAGAACACCTTAGGTGCAGTGAAGGATGCAGAGATAGCAGATGATACCTTCACCCTTTGAGTGCGATTTAACAAGTAGCTAGAAAACCAATTTAACATAGAGTCATGAATACCAGTAGCAGCAAGCTTGGCAATCAACAATTTATGATTTATTTTATCAAATGCCTTTGTAAAGTCTGTGTAAATACCATCAGTTTGTTGACCTTTTATAAAGGAATCCTCTATATAATTTTTAAACAGTAACAAGTTAGTACTGGTGGACAAGCCTTGTCTGAAACCATGCTGTTCAGGTGCTAGAAAGTTTTTGAATAAAGGTGTTAGTTTGTCAACCGCTAAGCTTTCTAAAATTTTCCCTATACATGATTGAATGGTAATTGGACGGTAATTACTAATCATACTTTTATCCCCTGTCTTGTAGATTGGTACTATAAAACTATCTTTTAAAATATTTGGAAAAATACCATTTTTTAGTGATAAGTTAAATAATATATACAGGGGAAGTAAAAGTGAGTCACAACAGTTTTTTAATAGGGCTGGTGGTATACCATCTGGTCCACAGCTTTTACTAGAGTCTAGTGACTTTATTTTCTTGGATATTTCACTCACACTAACATTAAGATGTCCAAGTTCTACATTAGTGGCATAACAAAGTGAGGGAAGAGTGGCTATCGTTGAGTGATTATATACCTTAGTAAAATATTTTAAGAAGAGCACAGCAATATTATCATAATCAGTTGCGACCATATCTTCAAAATACATATTGAAATATTCTTAAACTAAGTTATCAGTTTATATATGAACATATTCAGTACTATGCCTAACGAAAGATGGGTTGGTGATGGGATGGGTTACACCTCTGTACTGTGGAGCTGCAACCACCCATATGTGGTTTATCTTGATATAGTGAAATCCTGATGTAACATTCTCAATTTTATAAGGTACCAACTTCAGCAACTACAACCTTTGATTTTTTTGTCTTACAATTTCCTGCGTCTAGAGTCAGTTTCCCTTGGTTTGGTAAAAAAATTAAAACAATACTTCACTATGACTTATTGCTCTTTTTTCTTACAGTTTCCTGTAGTTAAAATAGCCATCAGTTTCTCAGTACTCTATGAGTATCTGTTCATTTCTTTTGTGATTATTGATTTAAACTTAGCAGCAAATGTGTAAAAATAAATTTTATTTTGTGATTCATTTATACATATCTTGGATTAGCATCAGGAAAGAATGGTATATTTCTAAGTTATGAATTATGCTCTTAAAAATTCATATTTTACAAATATTTTCCAGGTTTTACAACTTTGCTGTATACTTGACCCTATTTTAAAGTTTGAATATCCAAGAAAAGAACTGACCAAAGAAATAATAGAATGCTTCATCCTAATGACAATCACATGGTCTATTGGTGCATTGTTATATACAGATGACAGAGCTAAACTAGATGAAGTCTTAAAAAAGACAACAAATTATTTAAATTTTGATGACTCTGTTGACAACAAAGCTCATGCAGGTAAATCCATTTTAACTGAACTATATTGCTTATGTGGTTTTACAGTTAAGCCTAATTAATTGCAAAGTAAAAAATCTATATCATTGTAAGCATCGCTAAAAGTTACTCTCCAAAGTTTGATCAGATTAAAATCAGATTAGGGAATTTTTCCAATAGCTACTATATTTGATTAGAAACTAG
This sequence comes from Sympetrum striolatum, assembly GCA_947579665.1. Taxonomy (NCBI): domain Eukaryota; kingdom Metazoa; phylum Arthropoda; class Insecta; order Odonata; family Libellulidae; genus Sympetrum; species Sympetrum striolatum. Next base: position 94,977,498 of record OX388345.1, read on the forward strand.
TTGTAAAATTATTGTTTGCTCTGTTCTTTTTCACAAATGTATAAATACCACTATTAGATTAATTTTAAAAGAAAATCTGGTGTATGTTTATTAAATGTTAATCTATGTAACTAACAATAAAAATCCATCTTCTAATTGCTGAAATTTCATCCCAGGATTCATCCCAACTTCAAAAGCATGTCTATTTGATTATTTATGGAAGTACGAATCTCCTGAATCTTCATACTAGGAGGCTTGGGAATGGTCTATCTTAAGACAGACAAAAGAAGTTTAATGAAATTCTGGTACCTACTGTAGAGACTTTGAGAACTACTTGGTTTTTAAGGTCAATGCATGAGGTTTGTTTTAATTAAAAATCTCTGTAATTTTCTTTTATCCTATATGATCTGGATTAATGTGTAATTCTCTGGTAAAACATATTGTATTTACTAAAAAATGACATTGAATGTGAATTTGAAATATTATTTGCCTGTGAATGTAATGGGCACCTTAAGACATGCTGTCACCCCATTTACTGCACCGTATTTCTGTGTACTATACGTGTTTACATTGATATACACGGATATTTATACCCATATACACTATGCAAAATGCCAGTAGTTGTCTATACCAAAAGTGGTATGCACAGTATGCACAGTATAAATTCAAAATCGGTCATTTAATAAGTTTGATGGGCTAGCCAATTCCCTTTCAGTTAAAAAATCAGCCTACATTTTAGACTATAGCGGCTCTTATAGTCAAAACATTAATACCTCATTGATGGAACATTTAACGACTTATATGGAACCAGGGTGAGCCGAGGATGTGGCTGGCCTTGCGCCATGGGACATGTAAACAAATAGTGTAGTGCCCGAATCTAGTTTGCCATCGATTCTAATGTGCACCCCAATTTTTGAGCCGAAAAAAGGCCCATTAGGGTGAGCATTATTGTTATTAGTGTAGCTCGGTAATTACAAAAAAAATCAAATGTGTTCTCTTTTCATCTTTCTTTAGTTGGGATTATGGATTTTTCCAAAGCATTCTGTCACTCCTCTTTACCATATTATAAATTCCTTATGCTAATACTCTGTTTTCTATATTCTCTTTATATAGATCTTCTATAATTTTGTCTCATTTCCTGAGCCCATTTGCAAGCAAAGGTATCTTTTCTTTCCGACACTCTTTTCTTATTTATCCATAAAATCTTTGTGTATGATAATACAACATTGTAATATAAATGTTTTCATTCCACTTTTAGAAATAATTCAACTATATTATTATTTTCATTACCTACTAGGTATGTGAATACCCATGTGAATCTTATCAGTTATTCTTTATATTTTTATAATTCTTGCTGCTATTTTTCCATGTCTTGTCTTATCACTATCTCCGACCTGTTTTTGCCATTCTACCTACTGACAATAATCTCCCAGGAGCACCTTTCCATTTTGGATAATGCTACTCTTTCCCATCTAGCTAATTCTCTTCAATTTCAATGGAAAGAAGTTTTACAGAGTCATAGGAGATTTAGTAGAATTTTAGAATTTACTCTTGAAAAAAGAACTAGAGATATTTATGGTCATCCACTTGGCAAAAGACTTCTACTTTTTATTGATGACTTGAATATGCCAAAAGTAAGTTATTCTCTTTTTTTGAAAGCATTTTAATTTATTATATTTTACAAGGTCATGTTATTAATATTTCTCCCTGAAATGTTTGGTTACTCTTGTTTGTGCCTTCAAATTATATTTTTATCATCCGTTAGGCATAAAAATAGAATTGCAATTACATTATTTTAATTAAAGTTCACTGAAAATTGTAACCTCAGTTTTATTTACAACAGTATTTTTTATTATTTTCATTTTAATTTTAGTAAAGTTAAATGCATTACATATTGATAATAATGTATTTCCATTTTGATTTAAAATATTTTATACTCTGTAAAACTGGTTTTTACTCACACTACTTCATTAATGAAGTAATTACCTGTAATATAGAAAGTGTTTCACTTGGTAATCATATTTGTAAAGAAAGGAAAGTTGGTGTATGGCTGTTAAGGAATTAGAGATTAAAAATAAGATTTCAAACCGCTAATATTTAACCTTCTTAAGAATACAAAATACGTGTATTCAAGTAACCTTAAAATGCATTACATAGTCCAAACTAATCACATAAGATCAAAAGAGCTTCAACAGCTACTGAAGAAAATGAAAAATTATAAGTACTACATTATTAAATGGTCTTCCATTGGAAATATTGCTGATACAGTCCTGCACAATTTCCAATATGTATTTTCATAGAATGCACTAGAAGAGGCTGTTCTAATTACGATGACCCTGCATTATCTGTTTTCTTATAAAACTAATTTAAATGTCTTCATAAATTTATGCCAGTGATATTTTTCATTGCAGATTGATTAATATTTAAAACAACATCTCTTCTGAGACTTGTTTTAGAGAAAAATGGTTTTTATGGTAGAGGGAAAGACTTGGGCCGGAAACATGACATAGGTACTTCAAAAACTCATTATTATAGATCTATCTAACATTAAATTTAAAGCAATCCTACTTGCATCTCATAAGAGGAAGAATATGTTGCATCCTATGTTCTGTACCTTGTTCAACTCTTCTCATAAATATCATATAAATATTCAGTTAATAGTTTGTTTAAAAATCCACAGCAATTTGTGTTCTCTTTTTGTTATAGATTTTGCTCTCTTGTGTAATGGTTTTCTCAGAATTACTGAGGGATGCCAATCTGATTCACGCTTGTTTTTAAGGTTTTGTTGCGTCAATGGGACAGACTGGAGGTAATTCAGTGGATCCCAGATTTCTTTCGAAATTTTCTATTTCCAATGATACCATCAGACAATACATTGTTTTACATCTTTAACTCAATATTGAAAGGACACATGGAAATACTTTGTCCAGAAATACAGGGGAAAGTTCAAAATATAGTCTCTGCAACTATGGAATTGTATAAGGAATGTCATTTTACGGCATTATGATTCATTATTACCAAATTAAATTCTTCTCTGTATAAATTAAATTAATATAATCAATTGTTTTGTAAAAATTGTACTCAGCTGAAAATTAATAACTATTTATTAGCTTAAAATGTTCACTTTTTTCTTTAAATTTAGAACTGCAATTCTGCTTGTGTATGCTCATGTTTTTATTAAAGCTGAAATGGATAAAAGAAGCTCACTCATTTAGCCTATCTTTTCATATTTTATTTCGGATTTTTAAAATTAAATCTACCTCTTACATTCCTTATTGAAAATGTTTTAACCATTTATAAATTTGCATTTTACCTATACTGTAGAAAGATCGGATACTTTAATACATTTGACCTATACTGTTTGGAACTCCAATTCTTTTATATAAAATTCACCTTTTCTAACAAAATGCCGTACTTAAAACTATGTTGCATGCCATTTTCTTATGCATGTCTTACACAGGCCGGTAAATATAATACTGAGAACTTTTGTAATATTTCCCTTCTTACAAACAATTTGATGGATTAATTTAGCCTGAAAGTCCCATTTTATGAACAGGAGAATAGAAAGTCTTTGAGAAGAGTGCATTTATTCAATGAAGAGATAATGAGGATAATCAAATGAATTAAATGGCAAATTTTATAATCATAATGATATACCCTAATAATATACCTAATTTTGAATGAAATCTAGATGTTCAGGCGTTACTTTGTGGAAAGCCATTTAAGATAATCAATAAAAATACTGTAATTTTCCACACTTTTTAGTGTGGTGTGGAAAATTACAGTATTTTTATTCATTATCATACCTAATTTTATAACCCTAATGATGTACAGATATTAATATTTGAACATGTCTAGCTAATTGCTTGTCTTTTCATCCAGAAAGATGTCATTTAAACGTAGCCATGTAGTCATGATTAGAATATGAGAGGTTCTGTTTCATTTGGTTTCTTTTCTTCTACAATAAACAATAGTTACAAGCAATATATCTATCTGTGCTATGTTTTATCTGTGATTACGTATAATGTTATCTTTTAGGTTCTGATTGCTGAATTTCCTCCTACACCATCAAAGTTACACTATATTTTTAATCTGAGAGATCTTTCACGAATATGTGCTGGTATACGTCTAGCTGCACCTACTTATTTAAAAAACTCGGAGCAAATTCTGCGTCTTTGGAGGAATGAATTTACCAGAAGCATATGTGACCGTCTCATTTTTGATGAGGTTAATCCGCTTTCAGTAGTTTTTTTGGTTTAATCCCAATAAAATCTTAATGAATTTTTAGTTGAAGGAAATAATTCTAATGTAACTTTTAATATTTTGTGAGTTGTTTATTGTGTTTTATGATTGATTTGCTTTAGTAGTTATAAACTAATTGAATCTTTGGTTGGAAATTCAATTGATTCAGCTGATATTCACAGGCTAAACCACAAGCGTCATAGATTTGAAGTTTTTACGACGTATTGGCCATAACGAGTAACCGCCAGAAAAATTGAGATTTTGAACCTGTGTCATGGGTTTGATTCCAGATGGCCCCAAAGTCCCGATTTTTCCCGTTTAAATGCATTGCTTTGATTTTCGGGAATTAAAAAAAACATACTTCCCGGATAGGCAGGGAATCAAAACTCTAGGAGCCTTTATATATGGTTGTGATCTATTGAAAACATACATGACTTTTATGGAAAATATCCTGCGTTCGATGCTACGACGATGCTAAAATCGGCCATTTAAAATACATTGAGTTAGTTTTTCATTATTTTTTTCATGCACTTATCGATATGATAGGAAGTTCTTGCTTATATGGAAGATGTATATTAAGCATAGGTTTTTTAAAAACATTTAGGTAAGACCCTGCACATCCTGGGTTTGATGCCGGGGCACATCAAAATTTATCTCATAAGGAATGTATGGGAAAAGTAGGACATTGTTTGAGGCAGTTGAAGACAATATTTCTGCCTGAATTTTCACACATAGTTAGAGGTGGTGATCTTCTGTTGTGCTGCATAGGAAGTATCACCAGAAAGACCCAGGTTAGATATCGGGCGGTAAATATATCTGCCATATAAAACACATTGGGATGGTTTTTAATTTTTTCTTTCATGCACTTATCGAAATAATAATGAGTTCTTGCTAAGTAAGTAGATGTATATTAAGACTCGGTTTAAGAAAAAAATTTGATAAGTCCATGCTTTTCCTGGGTTCGATGCCGGGGCACAAGGGCGTCGCCAGCCACTGGGCTAGGGGGGGGCAAGCTGCCTGATAAAATGAAAAATGCCTAACATACAGGGGCTAGTTTATTCATGCCCGCTTCTTACTACAAATATGTCAAATCTTTCAAAAACTAAATGTATTGAAAACTAGAGGAGTTATCGCTTATATGGCCAACTCATTAAACTTTCCAAGATAGTAGTTTACATAAGCAAACTATTGGAAACTTATCATAAAAACGATAAAAACGAGTTTCACGGGCATTCCTTATGGAAAACTTTCTGAGCGATCTGTTATAATTACTACTTACATAGAATTGTGAAATGGTGCGATGATTGGCAATTAGAGATAGATGTATAAAAGTGTCCAATAGTTAACTTCAACGAAATAAAATCTTATATTTCGTTTTATAGTTTACGTCCACAAAATCACACGAATATTTCTTCATTTTTGTCTGAATTCTTTAAATTTCGACTAGAAAACGATATTCTACGACCATAATACGAATCTTTGTTCAATTTCCTTTCTTTTGGTGTTCCTCTCGATTTCGTACGACCATTATTTCTGATTTAATTCTACAAATGAAAAAATGTCTGCAATCGATCAAAGTAAACTTAACGTACATTTCTTATGAGGGAGACGATTCGAGTAGTTCAGAATCGAACCAAGGATACTTCGGAAGGACAAATATCAATATTTAATTCTCCATCGGACCTTTAATTACCTCCAAAAATTCATAAACCTATCCTATGTCGGGAACTGCATGAAATTAATGTTCGAAGTTTTCTTTCATGCATTGCCATCGAATGCTATCGATCAAAATGAACTTTACGTGCATTATTTGTGACAGACGAATCGTCCAGAATCGAACCAAGGATACTTTGGACAAAGATATTAGCCACTCCTCCTCTATATAAAGTATGCCAAATCTCACACTCCTCGCATTACGCTCAAAAGGGGATACGAAGTTTTCTCTTTGCGTATCCGCTATAGTATGAAGCGAAATCTGTCCCTCCCCTCTCTGTCTCAGAAACTATTTGCCGTAGAGCTATGAGATAAACTGCATTGTGTTTCTATAATAAGCTGAAAGCCCCACCAACGCTATTCACATATCTATGAAGGCTCGGGTTCGAACCCAGTACTCCATAACACGTTTCCATAAAGAATACACGTAAAGTTCGTTCCGTACGACCAACGTAAACAGTGTCACAATTGTGACAAGTCTATATATTCCTGATCTGGTCTGGGGATCAAAACGGTCTTTGGTGTAGCAAAGTAATAACCCGAGGTTCTGAAGGTGTAAAAAGCAGGACGTTTCTTGTCTGTGGCAATAGTTTATGCTAGTTTATAACTACAATCATCGATAAAATTAATGGAAAACCAACTGATTTGGTCTTCGGTTGAATGAGGTGGTGGGTTGAAAATATTTCTTAGGGCTTGAACACACGGACCACATTTTGCAGTCGGTTTCGACTGCAAAATGTGGCTGAACTGTGGTCGGTATTCCGTCGCCATAAGAAAGCATAGGAAATACTTATATCTGCCCACACGAGCGTATTTACGACCACAAGCCGGCAGCTGTGGTCAGACTGTGGTCGGTCCCGGCCACCGACCACAGCCTTTCACCCCAACACACGAGCTACACTTCGACCACACTTTGACTTCCAATAATAACCAGACTCTTTTTGGCTCGTTTCACACGGAAGGAATAACGACTATGTTTTTCGATAACCTATGATTTATTAATGTGGCAATATTTTGATGTTAGGACAAGATATGTTTAATTGTTTAAATAAATAAGGCTAAAGTTAGAAAAAGAATTAATCTTTTGCTTCAACTCATTGATTATATAATATCAGTTACATTTATTTACATTTATAACGTATGATAATAAATTCTTCGTTTCCAAAACAGATTGTATAAAATATTTATCCGGAAATTACGAGTATTATTAACATGGCCGAGGAAATAGCCCAGGCCATAAACATATATTACACTTCTGAGAAGATGATGGAAAAAAAGAGAAGTACATCTGTAGTACTGAAAGAGTTGGAAGAGTGCGATTGCCGAGGACGAAGTATTTTTCTGTATTCTATATTTTTTCTAATCGGTGAAAATGTACTCTTTTTTGCTGTGCTGTTAGCGCATACTTGGGTATCCTTTATAAATTTTAAAATGAATCCTGATTTCCAACCAAATGTTCCCTGCGTTGGAACTGCAATTTACATTGTATCGAGATCATTAGGTTCAGCGATCCGCCGACACATCCGCCGCCATACTTCCAGTAACAACCTCAGTCTCTTTTTGGGTTCTATTGTTTTACAGCAGTTCAAAACATTGAACGGTGAAGATGGCCTCTGAAGAACCTTTTGATACAGATGTGTTTATAGCGACAGTTCAGTCGCATCCCTCTATCTGGGATTACTCCTCGGACTCCTACAGTAATAGGATTGAAAAAATAAAATCCTGGGAGGAAATTTGTCGGACGTTTCACCCTGACTTCGACAGCAAATCCAAACAGGAGAAGAATGCCATAGGTAAGTGATTTGTTTAATGACGCAGTGATGATCGGACACATCTGACTGAAATATTTTTCCTTTCGTTGTATAAATCAGACTTACACCACAATATTTTTACTGCCATGACTGTCTTCGCATATTCATCTTGATTTATGTCATAAAGCTTGGTTACTGCTACTTCCCCATAATTGGAAACTCAATACTGTACATTTTAGTTATAAATATTCTTTATTTCAGATAGTATTAGCATTTAAAATAGATTTTCAACTTCATGTTAAACACTAATAAGGTACATTTCACAAAATATATTAATAATTACGTTATTATTAGGTTAAAATTTTTATATCTAAAACAACTCCATAATATCTATGACACCAAAAATGTGAGAAATTAAATTACATTGTATTGCCACGGAATTTGTCCAGCTTCACCGATGAAGTAATCTGCAAATTGTTCACGAACTGTGTTAACAGATCGACCTGCCTGCAATTGTTTCTCAGGAGCGATGCTGTGTAACCCTCCTGATGTTAATGTCAGGTCAAAGTTGTAACCATCTCGTTCCCGGACAAAATTATGTAGTACACAGCACGCTTTTGTCAAGTCTTCAGCTAAGTCAAGCGATACATTTAAAGGTCTGTGAAAAATTCGCCATTTGTTGGCGAGAATACCAAACGTACATTCAATATATCGTCTTGCTCTAGATAGGCGATAATTGAAAATTTTTTTTTCTGTGTCAGATGTTTCCCTCCGTAGGGCCGCAGCAGTGTCTGCGAAAGGCCAAAGGCTTCGTCTCCTACTAGAACAAAAGGAAGAGCGTTTCCCTCCGGAACGATAGGACGTTCATGAGGAATATTCAAATTTCCATCAGCTATCTTCTTATATAGAACACTGTTCCTGTAAACACTCGAATCAGACGACTTCCCATAGGAACCAATATCGACATACACGAAATTGTAATTCGAATCAGCAACGCCAAGAAGAGACAAAGAAAAGTAATGCTTATAATTGTAAAATAATGTTCCAGTTTCACATGGTTTTATTAGCCTTATGTGCTTCCCATCAATGCACCCTATGCAATTAGGGAAATTAGCTCTTTTCATGAAACCATCTGATATTTCTAGCCATTTTTCTTTATTGGGTGTTGGTAGCATTTCTTCGTGAAGAATGTCCCAAACAGACTTGCAAACGTCTTGGACAATGGCACGTACAGTTGATTTACCACATCTGTACGTGAAGTGAAGGTCAGCAAATGAGCATCCCGTAGCCAAGTACCTGCACAAATAAGCATATGTGTTACTTACATTTATCACAGAATATCCTAAATATTAAACCTTCCTGACGCGTTTTTCATGCGTTTGCAACGCATGACCGTTTAATTATAATTAAAAAACACTATTTGTCGTTTTCCACGGTTCTTACAACAACAGAACATTTACCAAATGAAACTTTTTTCTTTTCCCTACCTGACTAATTGATCCTTAATTTCGTATAAGTTATAAGCATTTTTTTACTTTTAAGGTAATCAGCTCCAGCGAAAGTGGAAATCCCTAAGGGACTCCTTTAACCGGGAGTACAACAAAAAAAAGAATATTAAATCTGGAGACGGAGCATCATCTAGGCGAGGGTACATATTCTACAACCAGCTCTTGTTCCTGCAGCCCCTGGCTGAGCAGAGGACTACAACTAGTTCAATTGAACAAGAACATTCTACGGAGGACCCATCTCCTTCAGGAGGCCACTCCTTAGAGGAATTAGGTACAGCACCCTCTTCCCGAAGAAGAAAAAGAGGAAATGACTCCTTATTGGAGGAATTAAGAGAGAGATACGAATCTAGAAAACATGCTGGAAAGGAAAAAGATGAAGATACACTTTTTTGCCTCTCTCTTGTGCCTAGTCTTAAAGAGATTCCCGGTGATTTGAAACTAGACGCGAAATGCGAACTCCTACAGGTATTAAAAAAGTACAGGAGAGGGGATACCTCTGGTAGTAGTTATTATTCAATGACGCCTGGGACAACTCAGTATCCTCCTTATGAATGCAGTCAAGATCGATTCCGTTTTCCAGCACATCAATCGAGCATTATAAGACCAAATTTAATGCAAGCCTACAGACGCCAAGAGGGTCCATCAGAAACTCATTCACCAGAGGCGTGCTCTTCATTGGCATCATCAATAATTAGTGACGAAGATTCCATTATTCAAGAGCTTTTTTAAACCACTATTAGTTTATATTGTTTGTATGTGTTAGAATACTAGTGTATATTGTTCTATGTGTTAGTATATTACTATTTATTGTATAATATGTAGTTTTATATTTATATTTTCCAGTACTTAAATACTTTTTAAAAATACGAAGTGCTTCTGAATTTTGGAATTAAATCATTTTAAAAATATGAATTTTGAATTGAATTATTAATTTTGGAACCTCCATACACCTAATTACTATTAGTATAATTAATTGAAACCGTAAAAACAGCCGTATGCTTAAGCAAAAGATAGACGAAACGTATGTAATAATACTAAGCATGCATCTGATTGCTTCTGACACTTATTGCATATTATTATTAGTGTACTTACCTCAAGGATAAAGCTAGCCTCTCTGTTGGTGATATGGCATTTCGCATGACTGTGTCCTTCTTTGTAATAATTCGGTCAAGTCTTCCTAACAGCTCATCGAAGGTGGAGACGGACATCCTAAAGTAGTCAAAGAATTTTTCCTCGTGCTCCCGAAGCTGACTAAATAATTGAGCGAACTGCCCTCTCTCTGATCTAAGCTCAACGATTGGATGGATCCAATATCTTCTTTTTTTCTTCTTCTTTTGGCATAACAACATAAGTAATAGTTCTTCTTCGTCTGAATCCATCGCTAAACTGATTCGTCTCATACATGAAGAACCCAAAATGTGGTTCAAAAGTGGTCGGGTACGACTACAGGTGAAGTCGGGTCCAACCACAGACGAACCACAATTTGCGGTCCGCCTGCGGTCGGTCCCGACTGCAACTCAACCTCATTTCTGTGGTCGAAACCGACTGCAAAATGTGGTCCGTGTGTTCAAGCCCTTAAGGCTAGAAATCGTTGCTTCCTTTTTAACAATTTCATAATGACTCTTCTCCCCCATTCCCCCCCTGTGATGCAACATTGTATTCCTTTTAGCCCTCCTCCTTCCCTTCTCCTTCCTCTTGTTCTCATATATATGTTCTTGCTCCTTGAAATAACTTCTGTACTGAGGATGGTGCTTTAACACCGAAACCGGTCAACAGCTTTATTATAAATTTTAGGAGTTCGTACAAATGTGTGTGCGTTTTTTTACTTTTGTAAGTTTTCCAATACATCACAAGTAAAAATGGTCTTTCGACGATTGATATGCGGCCGATTATGAATATGAACGTTGATTTAAGATTCTTCGAGTTATCATCAAAGAAAGATCAGGCGGTGTCGGGGAGCGGGAGCAGAATTATTCAGTGACTCGATGTGCACCACATCGGAATATGAACACAAAATTCAAAACATAAAAGGTGCGTCAATGTAAGCACAATGACATCGAGTGACCGAGGGAGAGAGAGGTGAAAAAGCAGATCGCTGCGAGCCACTTGAGGGATTCCGCATTCGCATTCGCAGGGGGGGACGGGAGTGTTCCGGGAACATCAATGTGTACACGAAGGTTATAAAAAACAGCAAATAATGGTCGCGCATGACGCCAAATATAAGTAACCTTTGAAAGTAATACAGCATAAAGGAAGCGAGATTGATGAAAACGAAAGTGGAGATTAAACTCATCGCTAAAGAGAAAGTAGACAAGTTAATGCCGACATCTTGGAAATGCGATACATCAGTAAGATCGTACTTCACAGAATCATATCTGCAGTAAGACTAGCGGCACAACCTAACAATTGTAGCGCACAGCCTCACCACGAGTAATGGTGACTTCACCCGAGCGTGAGAACGCTTCAACTGCTTGCTGTATCGCTTGCAGACGAAACATCGTTCACCTTTTAACGGGCACCGTAAAGTCACTTTCTGAGTTACTTTAGAAAGTAATTTTGAATAAGAGGTTGGATCCAATTCAACGGAATGGGACCGGAAAAGGAGGCAAATTCAATCAACTGTTTTGTAACATCTCGCGGTCCTCGTCTATTCCTTCATCTGGTAGCGGTAGCAAAGCGGTGCTGTCACCAACCTCTTTATAACATTTTATAATTTTTTAAAATATCATCATATTTCTGAGTACACCGTGACCAAACTTAAAGGTTACGAGATCGATGTTCTTCGGGAGGAAGGAAGCGACACCGATACTGGTTATTTTGGTCGATGGCGTAGTCAATAGTGTTTAATTTAAAGAACTAATATCTGACTTTGTATTTGAAATACATTATAAATTAATTATATTCATTGTTTATATTTTGCAGGTGAAATGAAGACCAGTATCTACATCGGCAAGCAAGTTCCGGAACCTTCTCAATTCGGTGAGTGCTTTCTATATTTATGCATTTTTGTCTAAATATCATCTCATAAGAAGCTCAATTTAAGCGAAAATTTCTTCGAAATAAACTCAACTTATAACCTAGCGAGATTGGCGTTAAGAAATTGGCAAGTTTCCTGTTAAATTTATCCCAAATTTGAGTATTGAAAATTCTTTGATTTCCTTATGCGAACCGCACCACCCACGTTAAAATGTATAAGAGAGAAGAAATAAATATTATACAGTATGTAAATGATGTAATTATGATATTATCGATTTGAATTTCCTATCAAAAGACACACTTCCCTCCAACACGGATGGTCCATCGAGCGTGGTTTTGTCAGAAAACCATTATGTTGTCATGTATATGTTTTTGAGTTTAGTATTTAGTTAGAATTACGAGGAACAATATGTTTATTATATTTGAAAATATCGCCGAAAGCTATGTCTATATAAGAACCCTGCAATCCGCTTTTCGGCGTTGGATCCATTTTCCTAATCGATTGGCTTCTCGTATTAATGAATTATAGAAAGGATTGACTCTAGCTATATCTATTTCCCAAATCCATCTCTTAGTAACAGAGCACATTACAGGGAGTTGCATTATATCGATTACATCATCTGAGAACGTAATCTCTCTGAACTTAATTAGTAAATTCCTCCGACATGAATGACGGGTCTTAATTTTAATATTTTAAATAAATAAGCGACATTCAAATATGTACGCATTATTGAATCCATGTAGTTATTATGAACCATAAAGTTTGAAATTTAAATCAATAATAATTTAATAACCAGGAATCATTGCATTCTAAATAATATCCAATGATTATTGATTGACTAACCGTTTTGCACTTATATTATTACATTCAAAATTCCTAAATAACACCATTATATTGTCCAACGGGGTAAGGTCACGTTTTTAACTATAAACATTCTATTCATTAAACGATATCTTAACAACAATATCCATAACTCCCTTTGAGTACGTTTTTATAAGATTATAAACATCTAAGTTTAAAATCTTAAATTGTTTTAGGTAAGGGATTGAAGGCCTCTTCAGGTAACATGTTCCATTCCCTTATCCCCTATTAAGAAATGAGTATTTAGCTACATCTTTGTTTTCATAATTTTTAATTCTCATTATGATCGCAAAATAACTTGGTCATTCTAATCTGTAATTTAATTCCCTCCATACTTTGAAGAATCCCTACCAATCTGTTCAGCTTCCTCCTCTTTCCTTAAGTTTCTCACCCAAGAAATTCTAACATTTTCGTTACGCTTTCCTTCCTATTGTGTTGATTTAAAACACACCTATCTGCTTTCCGTTTCATCCTTTCAATTTTCTTTACGTTTGTCTCATATTCCGTCCTATTTTAGTATAAACATCATTAAGGGGATACATTTGTCATTTCGGTAAATCCACGGAAGCTTCTTCTACACCATTTGCGAATCCATTGCGCGTTTCGCGAAGTTTTGTTACTTTTACGAAATGAATATTTGCTACGATTTCGGACGCCCATATTATCGCTGGAAGTAAATTCGTTCGATGAGTTCAGTTCATGGAAGTGCATTTTTGATTTGTCATTTCCCACAAATGAATATTTGTCACGAGAAAGAGAATATATTTAAGAGAAATAGAAGATGGCGATGAATTCGAGTGATGTCATCGCTTCGGAAGGGATTCTTTGGTCGATCGTCGCGGTCACGTGACAAATGAGAGGTGAACAATTTTCCCTTTCGTCGTGTTCATTATATATAATTTGTCTTAGAGATTAGTTAGCGTCCGAAGTTTTCAAAAGAAAATCTGGTGCTTCTTTCTCATTTGTGTCTGCAGCATCAATACTCAATCAGTGGGATACATACTGAATAGTCTTATGATGGTGTGTTTTGTGCCGATTTTTTGCAGTATTTATTCTGTCAATTAATTATAACTGTACTCTTTCAAGGAAAGGATTAAAGGTACTTGGCACATAAGGGCGTGCTCCCAGGAAAATTCCCAAAGAAAAACGGACTCGAAAAAAGTCTGACGGGCCCGGGAATCGAACCCGGGATCTTCCTCTGAAGAAGATCCTGGCTCCGTCAGACTTTTTCGAAGTCCGTTTTTCCTTGGAACTGTAATCTGTTATTAAAAATATAAATAAACGGTACTGAAAAATGCAAAGGAAATTGCGTCTCGTTGATGCTGCTATATATGTATCATATATACAATCATAATATTTATATTTAATACCACAACAAAGATTTTATATGCTACCTAACAGTTGCATTATGGTTAAATTATTTACAGGAAGAAAAGAAAATTTCTAATTTCGAACTTAACGGTAGCATTTTATCCATTAAAAGTCACGAGGTGGTATTAAATGTATCAAAATTAATTAATTGAGGTAGTTTTTGATGGTTTACATGTTCTCGACGTATTCATTTAGGATAAAAAATAATAACAGCATGAAATATAGATTTAGATTTTAGATTTAGATATGTACCCAGCGAGCCGCCAGAGGCTTATGGCAGGAGGTGTAATACACCACCATTATTCATTCCTCTCTATTAGCATCTCTAATAGCTTCGGGAAAAGCGACCAAAAGTAATTATCCGTCCTTGCTATTACTTCCCCATAACGCTTCGTCGATGCCTCTCGGAGATCGCGTTCGCTCCTTACTGGCACTAACATTTCACTTACTTCGTCTATAAATTCTGAACTTTTCGAAACAATTCCGTCGAAATTCAGATCTTCTCATCTGTAGTGAATTCCAACCGAGGGACTCTATCATTGCCGTAACGCTGCTATCAAACCTGAAATCCCCGCAAACGAATCGGGCTGCTCTACGCTGGACCATGTCTAAATCTGAGACAAAACCTACTTCGTGTAGGTCCCAAACCGCACAGAAGTATTCAAGACTCGGGCGAATAAGAGAAAAGTAAGCTATTACTTTGACTCTCGATGAGCATCCTCTCAATGTTCTACCAGTTAATCTTTGCATTCTATTCGCTTTTCCTATCGCATCTCGAATATGTTCTTAAAAGGATAAGTGACTGCTAAACGTGATTCCTAGGTATTTGTTGTCGTGCACTAACTCTAATGGAAAAGGGTCTGTAGGGTCTGATGAAAGCCCCCATCATTAAGGGCGAAACTCAATTAAACTAAATTGATTTGTGTTTCTATCATGACTGAATACGCAACTTATTCATTTATTATTATTATTCAGGCACTTATTCTTATGATATATACTAATTAGGATAGAATTTAAGCTAAGAATATTAGCGAGATATTAGTCGCCTCTGATACCTTATTTGCGGATAGTAAAAGTTACTGTGTTGTTTTATTCAACATTTATTTTCGATTACATAAACCATGTCCGCGATTTACAAAACTCGCGATATAATAAAACACTGCCAAATTGTGCATCGTATTCAAAATAAGGTATTTCCCACTTCCCAACCCATGGAGGAATCGTTAGCGTACGTGGCTGACAGTTGGTCATTCATATTCTTCCATCAATTGATTGACTCATTCCTTCCTGCAATTTGCCCACATTGTTAAGTATTTACGTTGTGGAGGGGTGACCCTTTCCTCCAATCCGCTATCTCCGTCATGTTCGACGGCTGAATTTACAAATAATATAGGTTTACGAATTAAAATAAAGGTGTAAGTGCTTCCCTTCTCGTACATGGCAATGAGAAGTAATTCGATATTGTTTAAGCCACAAATTAAACAAATACCGTCCACAACTATGTTATCATAGGAGATATTTATCATGTTTGTAAGGATCATAAAATAGCGGAAATTTAGCAGAATTTCAATTTAGAAATGGCTTTCTTTCAACCGATCATTTTATCACGAAAAACGTAAGAGGATGGCGACGCGACATTGAGACAGCAAATACCACTCTCCGAAACTGGGAGGAGAAATGCCGTTTATCATTTATAAGTATTTTTTTCTGGAAGTGGGGCAACATTGTCAGTGGGTGGTAGAATTAATCGAATCAATGGGAAGGGAAGAGGTGCTCGTTAACCACGTTACATTGTTTGGAATTTGTATGGGAAATTATCTCAAAATGTTCTAAGATATCAAGCCTTTGGTTTCTATCTGTAAAGTGAAGAATTTTGGGAACAAGGTCAGAAGAATGGTTGAATTCTAGAAGGTGCTTAGCGAAGTGAGATTGGGAGGACTTGTTCAAAAAACATCTTTTATGTTCAATGGCTCTTATGGCGAAATTTTTCTGCCTTTGACCCAAATACACCCCGTCACAGTTATAGCATTTAAGCTTGTAAATTCCGGATTTTTTCAAGGGTGATATTTATCCTTACCATTATAAAGTATTCTTTGTAAATTGAAGCGTGATTTGAATGAAGGTATTAATAAAATACTGTGGAAAAAGTACAAATTGTCCTTCTTCATCATGACGTATTTCCACAAGACATCGCCACAGACTGTGAATTTTAAAATGAAATGAATAATAAACAATGAGAAAGAACAGGGTGTGGGAAAAAATCTTTGCAACTGAAGGTTGTCTAAGAAAAAACCCACATTGCGGGTAAACACCCACAGATAATGGGGTGAAAAATACCCGCGAAAACACAGAGGACGTAATATAAAAATGCGGAGCATTCGTCGTCGCGTTGGGTTGGTACGTCCTGGGGAATTTCTAACCTTCGGTATTATTTGCTTTTTGAGTGCCGGATCCATGTCCTCGGAGGCCGAACTCGGAGCGGACGTTTGTTTAGCTGGGAATCCCGAAGCCAAATCTATGGAAAAGCTTACGGCCGTCATAAACACCGCAACTAAACGGTTCATTTTATGAGACACAGACGCGCTTTTTCTGACGGTGAGCCCTCGTATCGCATTTTCCGCAATTTCTTATTCTTCGAAGCGAGCTGTCTTATTTCGACGATCTTTTGATCTTTACTTTTATCGTTCTATGCATTGCAAATTCTTCGAGAAGTTGTGAAGCGTTCCCTGTTTGCGCTATCAACATTGCCAAATTTGAATTTGCGAGAAAAGCAGACCTTCGATATTTCATGATAATCTTAATTATAAAGTCGATACTGAAATCATACGAACATGGAGTAAGAATAACGCCATATTTTAAACCTATTTTTCAAGCTTTATTATACTCCATTTAAAACATCATAGTTTCGTATATGCCTACCTTATTAAAGTAATGATAAATTTTATTTTCAGGTCAACGTTCACCCAAAGAAAAATAATCAAAGCCCCGTTTATAGACATTCGATCTTTCTATATGCTTCCTGATGAGGAATTTGAAATGAAATCCTTGTTGCGACGCCTATAAAGATTTTGTCTTTGCAGCAACGCGGCAGCTCCTCGATTGACGAATGCCAGATGTAAATGATGGCAAAGCATCGAAACTTAAGGAAGAATCAATCGTTTAACTTCATCATTTTGTCATTGTATAAATCTTCCTCTTCCCCGCTCTTTTGCATTCCTTCACCCTGATTTCGGATCCTTTTAAATATCCTCTTTTCGATTTTATTCCTTTTCTTGATACCGATATTTTCCCCATGGGTCTCTTCGTCACTTCCTCAGATAATAATATGCATAATTTCTATTCCCTAATATTTTATTTATCACCCGCCAGAGGGAACTGGTTGTTTATAGCCACAAAATGATACATATCTTTAGTATTTGTCGTCAATATTCTAGCAATTTCATAATCGGTACTACTCGACTTAAATAAGAATCTTCATTTTCTCATCTTTTGCTAAATGTCACGATTTCCTAGGACCAGCATATTCAATATAATTCTTCAAAAGAAAAAAAAAATGCCTGGAAATGATGAAAAAACTTCAGGTTTTGTTGTGATGAATATTTAAAATAAGAATCATTTTTTCTTTTGTTTATTTGGAATTAAAAGATTGGCGACGAAATAATTTCCTACTTCACTGGTTAACAATTTTATATGCGACGTTAAGAATGACCGTTACCATAGTTTTAATCTTCGAAAGAAATAAACCCTTATATCCGAGGCACTCAATCTTTTTTGGTGCACCCAAGGGCATTCCAGTAAGCAAAGCTGGCACCACATAACATTTCCGTCCATGGTGACATTCAGGCCATCCCTTGGCAACATTATCACTTTTATAGTTAACCGTTGACCGTTTTAAAGAAACGCTCCTTTGTAAATAAGACCGAGATCATTACAATTATATAATTTCATCAGAACCTCTCAACGTGGGAAAGTCTTTATCTCCGAAGAAGATTTGATTACGGGGAAATAAATGTGGTATGAAGGTTTTCGCTGCATGTGCACCGCTGCGTTCCGAAAAGCAGCATTTATACATATTTATTAACATCATTAAATGTCTTCCCGGGGATTAACAAGTGGTACTTTAAATTTGCCTAAAGTCCACGGTCGAACCCAGACGAGTAAAACAGTTTTTTCAAAAGAAATACACGCGAAGTTCGTTTTTTTCGTTGTAGGGTTCATTTCTTTTGCAAAACTAAATTAGAAAGATCAGTCGTAGGAAGTCGAAACTATCATCAATAGAAGGGAAATCGAATAAAGATTCTTATTTTGGTCGTTGAATATCGTTTGCGATTCGAAATTGCAAGAATATTGATAAAATATACGAAAATTTTGTCTAAATTGCCATGTGTAAACAAACTCATTCCCTTGAAAATCAAAGCGATTGTTGATTCCGAGCTCAAACGTAACTCCATAAGAAGACATGGAAAATGAATGCCCAGACAAGATAAATGCTGTAAATGAAATATAGACTATATTAGTACGAGATTTAAACATTATTATCTATGATATTTAATTATTATTATATATGATATGTAAACAGTAGCAATTAAAAAAAATATCAATATCCAACTACCTCTCGGACAAATATACGAAAATTTTTAAAAATTCGAATTTTGTTGACGAGTCTGTAGCAACCAAGTGTTATTTATATCAACTTAAATGTTTACCGTCTTTTTCGTAAAATGAAATGAGTATTATAGTTGTGGTTAACTGAAAATTGATTTCTATTGATCAATTCAACTGGTTGCGTATAAATATCCTGGTACGCTGAGGTTGTTTTGGATATATTATTCTGAATTAAGTACTAAATCTAATCTATTTGCAATAATGTATATTTAGCGATTTATGTAAATTCACGGGATGAAATCTCTGAGACCGGTTGATAACATCAGGAACCCAATATCTAATCCATCTCGAATGTCTTAATGTAAAAATAGAGAATATTTAACGAGTTACAGATGATTTTTTCTACTAAGTTGGTGCAACTATTCGGAGCGTGAATTTGAATTCGGCGGTCCAGTTGAAAACTTTCGCTCCCACCATTTCTATTGCATCCCAAAGAGACCCTTCAATCCCAAGGGGAGAATGAGACGCAATCTAATCCTTTCTATATCCCTAGAACGTCTCAAATCTCGAGATTTTTGCGAGATCCACAGGTGTTCTATATAATCTGATGTTTTGAGCATTTCTCTCTGAAATTGATATTTCGTTTCGTTAAATGAATCTATATTTATTCCGTTTTTATTTCTTGCAGGATCTTGAAGCAGTCTTCATCTTCTAAATGGCACATCGACGGTGAGTACTCATAGATTCCTATTCTCGTCTTGTTTAACCCTTTAGTGCCTCTCGAAGGAAAATGCTTCTCCTGCTACGGGTAACATGAGAATTTTCTTTACTTCTCTGTGTGTGGGGAATCCCACACTTTCGCCTGTTTAGGAGTCCCACACAAAGTCCCTTCCCCAGGCTCAACCCTCAGGCTGGGAACATATTCACCGGTTTCGCTCGTCCGGTCGGTCATAAAATGGTCGTGAAACCGGGGTAGGGATACTTTCACTCACAAGAACCGGGCTAGCCATAAACTGTCCCGGTTGCTTCTCCGGTGTTGGTGAAAAATCAATTCTCTTTGGAATTTTCGGTTCAAATAACTTTAATTTTCAAAATGACTTGCTAATTTCGTCTTCATTCACTATGTCATTCGGGACGTCCATATTTTAAAGCAATAGTCGAGGAGAGGGTAATGGCAAGGGACCACGTTGAAAAAGGACGTTGGAGATAAAGATTGAGGATTATAGAAAAAATTATTCCTTTATTAATACCTTCTATTTCCGGAACGGAAGCATTGCGTTTCCTACAGGCGGCGACTTTTATATCCGCGTCAGAGGCAAATTCGGCAAAGGAAATTACAGGGAATGAAAGATTAATTTAGTACACTTCCATAGATTTTTTATTTAGGCGACATTAGACATGGGTGCCGTTATGATTTTTGTCAGCGGCGGCGTAGGAGGAAAATGAAGCCGGCGGCGGCGGCGTAACGGCGTGAACGCTGACTGCTTAATCGTCGGTGGCGGCGCGGCGTAACCGGCGGCGTGTAAAATTTCATTCGTATACGGCAGAAAAAAAGCCGAATAACTCGAATATCTGAGGGTACATTATTACAATTATATCATACCAAGTAGAGCTATCTTGAATACTCAGCACAATGGGCTAGAATCGAAAAAACCTGGCAAAAAATCCTTTTCTTGAGTGCGGAATTTAGTACTGGCAATTCTCGAATAAATCCTGCCTATTACTACCAAATTATTAAAGCTGATTTCTACCTATTAAAATTCTACAGGTGGTCAAAATTGACCAAAATTCACAAATAATGCCAGGTTTAGATTTTTGCAAAATTCTTCAGCCTCAAACCAAACTCAAATGAGCAGAATCATCGGGAAAAGCCAGTGTTAAATTAATCAACCCTTAATCTCAATTATAAATTTTTTAGTGAATTCACAGTTGAATATTTGAATTATTGCATCACTTCCATCAGATCTCTGAATTAGCTTCTGTTGGTGAAATACTCACTTCATGCTACATGTCTTTTAAGTTATATTTCCTTCTATTATCCTCTCTCGGACCCTCCCATTTAAGGAAAACGAGCTCACATAAGACACTGTCTGGGAATATTATATGCAGAACTTATTGAGGTGTGGCAATGCGAAGTTTCAAAGTTCACACTCAAAAAATATTTCCTTATTCTTGGCCAGCATTTTTCGATTCTAGCTCGCTCTGCGCCGTAAAGGGGTTAATTTGGCAATACGTTGCTTTCCTTATTTTCACGAAAGCATGCTTCTTATAATGACGCCACATTACTTTAAGAACGTTTAAAGAGTGGTATCACAAATTGGGTACAAATAGCCAGTAGAATGTCGATCGGTGGATGCACTATTGTTGTGAATTAGTTTTAACATCACATTTGCGCCACATTTTTCAAGTATGGGATCCAGGAATAGACGTTAAAAATTTCTAGAAAATAAAAAATGTATAAATGATGAACGCAAATCAAAAAATCTGATGTGGCCAGCACATGACTTTCTCCATATATATAAGATGTAAATATTTATCTACCGCAGTAATTTCGAACTCTATATTCCATCTAAACTTGGAATATGAGTGATTAATATTATAAATTATCTTTGACGCCAAAAACATGATAAATAATGTTTTACGGGACGTAATCGATGAAAAACGATGAAACGCCCATAGAGCCCAGAGCGCCCACTAAGTACATAATCAGCAACTTCCGGTTTATCAGTATTTCATGAATAACTCCTACACAATCAGTGATACAAAAATATGTTTGAACCAAAAGTTATAGTACACTTTATTTTCTAAAACTTTTATAAATAATAGTATGTACCTTAATATGATATTTATGGAGATATTTTGAAAACCGGAAATGAGCTTCGAAGATTGAAGCTCAACTTCCGGTTAACCGATTTACTCCAAAAACTAATCAACTCTAAAAAAACTAATCAAAGTACTATATATGAAATTTGGTGTTGATATAATGAATAGTTTTTAAGTTAGAGCGCCCACAAAGTACATAACAGCTACTTACGGTTTATCGGTATTTCACGAATAACTCCTAATCAACCGGTGATATAAAAATATGTTAAATACAAAAGTTATAGTAAATTATATTATCTAAAACTTTTATAAGTAATACAATACACGTATATATCATATTTATGGAGATATTTTGAAAACCGGAAATGAGCTTTAATGAATGAAGCTCGACTTCCGGTTTACCGATTTACTTGAAAAACTAATCAACTCTGATAGCACACACCACAGTACTATATACGAAGTTTGGTATTGATACGACAAATAGTTTTCACGTTAGAGCGCCCACAAACACACACACACATACAGACACACACACACACACACACACACACACACACACACATACACACAGACATCATTCCGAAAATAGTCAAAACGTGTTCTAGGGACCCCAAAACATGTATTTCCGTTAAAATCTCGATGTCGAATTTTTTCATGAAAACAATACTTTCTCTATACTTCGTATATGGAGAAAGTAAAAATCTGATGTGGCCAACACATGACTTTCTCCGTATTTATTGAAAACAAAAGCCTATGCTGGCAATATATAAAAAACTCCAAAACAATGAGTGTTACAGGAAAATGTTTCATACAAGCTTAGCAGTAAAAAACATTATCTATAACTTTGGTAGATAATTGTATATACCTACATTGCATTCTGACAGAGATAAGTATGAAAAACTTCAATTTATGGTTAAACAACAACTTCCGGTTAACCATTATTTAAGAATAACTCCTAAACAATCAGTGTTACGGAAAATTGTTTCATACAAAAGTTGTAGATAAATACATTATCTATAACTTTTAAATGTAAATGTATATACCTAAATTGCATTCTGACAGAGATAAGTATGAAAAACTTCCTTTTCTGGGTAAACAACAACTTCCGTTTAACCATTGTTGAAGAATAACTCCTAAACACTCAGTGTTACGGAAAACTGTTTTATACATAAGTTGTAGTAAAGTACATTATCTATAACTTTTGTATGTAAATGTATATACCTAAATTGCATTTTGACAGAGATATGTATGAAAAACTTCCATTTCTGGATTAACAGCAACTTCCGGTTAACCATTATTGGGGAATAACTCTTAAACAATCAGTGTTACGAAAAAATGTTTAATACAAAAGTTGTAGTAAAGTACATTATCTACATTTTTTGTGTGTAAATGTATATACCTATATTGCCTTCTTACAACGATATTTAAGAAACAAAGTTTTTTCCGTATAAACCGCAACTTGCGGTTAAGCGATATTCACCAAAAACTAATCAACTTTTGGCATTGTTAGAAAAATTCGAAATATAAATTTAAAAAATGATCGGATAATTGCTTTTTAAGATAGAGCGCCCACAAAATGTTTAACCACAGACAGACAGACAGACAGACACACACACAGACAGACATGTTCGGGAAAATAGCTAAACCATGCTCTATGGGCCCCAAAATATCTATTTCCGTCGAAATCTGGAGGTCGAATTTTTTTGCGAATACAATACTTTCTCTATACTACGTATAGGGAGAAAGTAAAACTTTAAGTTTAAACAAACTAAAAGAATAATAAGCAAATGAATGAATGAGATGAGTTTAAAGTAAATATGTTAATAACATTCAGCAGTAGGTTACACTCTATCAACAAAATCTTTGCACAACGCATAGTTGTCATGGATGAATACCATTTTATTCAATCTCTGTGGCTCTAGTCTGCTTTTCTTATCGTTGAGAGTGACCCCGTGAAATTTAATTATAGTTAATTATTGTCATATTTACAAGGAAAAATAAGAAAAGAAAAATATTTAAAATGAAAAATTTCGAAATTCGTAGCGAATTTTTTGTACTTGTTCTTTAAATACTCACTCTCATTTCAGAAACGAAGAAGTTCTAATTCTTGATAATTCGCTTCCTTTTATGATCTTTTTTCGATGTTTTTAAATTTCCTGGTAAATATTCTAGGAAAATACATCCAGAAAATTTTGAAGGGAATGTCGAGAGATTTAAGAAAAATGCGTTCAAAAAAGTAGTTGCCTACTACTTTTAGCTATACTTCATTCATTAAAAACATCCAACGAGATAGTATTCTGAGAAAAGACTGAATTTTATTTGTGTTATTTTAATCCCTATTTCCTATTATAAACATTCGGAAACGAACATACATTGCGGAAGTTACATCTTCCGCAATGTATTGTATGAATTATATTACGTATAAAATATATTATTATATATACGTATTACGTTTCGTTACCAAGAGCTTGGTAACGAAACCAAGTTTGCAATCGTATCTTCTTTCATTACTGATTGACTGATTACATTACAATTTTTTCTGGTGATAAGAAAATATATTTAAATTTTTAATTTTGATTAAAAATACATACCGCAATATTGTGTTAATTAAATTAATATTTTTTGAGATACCATTTTTCAAATTGGGCGCTCTGTTTGAGAGCGCGAAATAACGGGAACCTATAGTTACACATGCAATATATCAAGCTAAAATTTGATAGAACTTGTTTTTCTGTGGACATTCTTGTTAAGTTTTATTCAACTCAAAACTGAAGTAACTATAATGGAAAGACCGACAATAAATAGCTTTTTCATTTATTTAAAATTAATAACTTTGTTTACTAATAAGATATGATATAATAATTTATAACTCCTTTAAAACTTATGTCTGATAATTAGAAACAAGTTTCCGCAAATTCTAAGACAAAAAACCACAAATATGTGAGGAAAACTATGCGTTAAGTGATAGCCGCCTGAGTAAAGTGTACCCCGCCCGGGCAAGGCACACTTGTCAAGTGAACGCCACCTTCTGGTGGGACTCACTGTTCAGTGACTCCTGCCCGTTAAGTGCTCCTCGACTCCTACACTGGCACCGATTTTGCCGGCACGTGTGCAAACGGCCTAATCGTAACACGTATCAATATCACGTACAACTCAGCGCCCTCGTGGAAAGCCCGAGATGTGTTCTATCAGTTCATAGGGTATCTCTTCGAACTACTTGTCAGTATATTTTCGACTGTGGGACTTTGTTTTAAAATCCAAGCCACGCCGCGCCGCCGCCGATAAAATTTCCGGCGGCGGCGCGGCTGCGCGTATCGATCGATGTTTTCAATAGGGAATTCGAGAATATCTGCTTTTTATTTTTGTGTAACAATCATGTTGTATCTGGAGTGTAAAGGCATTGTGAATAAAATGTATTATCTATTTCTATACACAAAGGTTTGTTGGTTTTAATCAGAATATAGTCATTATTTTATGCAAGAGTTATTACGTATAATTGTTCTGAAAATCATGTATTATGTTATTACTAATCCTAATCTATTGATAAAATGTGAACGTATTGTTATGCACACAATTATATATTATAAAGAAAGAGTATAATTATTGGTCAGTCATACCTAATTGGAATATTTAAATCTTGATGCATAATTCAGTAGAAATTCTACAGTAGGGTGTGAGTATGTACCTAGTTGCCATGGGAAATCTACCGTATTAGTTTTTTCATACCTTTCTATTTGATAAAAATGGTTGACGAAAAGATTTAAAGCGAAGTGCAACGACCTTTGACTTCCTTTCTTTTTTTAAATATGTATATACAAAATAAAGTTCCTTAAAATGATGGCAAGATATCTTCGGATATTAAAATGCTGTTTTATTATCAAAAAGATGCTCTTTGCATTGTTTTTCTAATAATTCACATCTGAAAGATTATGATCGGAAGACAATCAACAAGTAATTTTCACATTAAAAGTTAAAATACCATAAAAAAATAGAGAAATTCAATCAGAGTCATTTTAGGAATGTTTCTCTTTGCAGCGATGGGACGAAGAAAATGAATATTTCTTTGGAATATTTCCTTTCCCTTTTACGCTCTCCAATCTGTCCTTGTACATTTGTCTTTCTATTTTATAAAATCTTCTCTCGCTCTTATTTCCCCACCTTTGCCTTCGTTTGGATTCATAGTTACGACACTCTGCTTCGTTTCCCTCGATAGGTGGATTATTTTATCGTTATGTTTCGTCTGAGAAAAACAGCGTAACTGAATTTGATTCGGTTCAACATTCACAATCTTGTATTTCCTGTCTTTATGCAGATTCTTGCCTCGTGTGCATAACCAGTTATTCATATTAACAGTGCGAGCTAATTGCTGATTTTGATTATTTCCAAAAATCCCTAGAAATTGTTTTCCCGATATGGAGTTACAAAGCTCTCTTTGATGGAAAGACATAGGAACGTGTATAACCATAAAAATAATGTTTTTTCTATGACATCAAAGGAATAAACCTTACTTTGTAGATGCTGCATGCAATATTTTTTTGTAATTTCGTCTGAATGTTATATATCTTATGTTTTGTCTTTTTAATTGTTTCCTCATGGTTTACTATTGTAGTTTTTCCTGTTTCTGATTTTTTTTATTAATTTGTAATTTAGCTATAGAAATAGTGCTTTTGTAATTTCCATGTTATACACAGCTTTCTTTAACATCTTTTAGCTTGTACTATCAGTAGGTTTGTGCAGGTTATTCACACCCCCCTTCTCTGTGGGTGATTTCCTGCTGTGGATATTTCTTCCGAAGATATCACCTTAGGTTTTGTTTTAATTTCGCTCCTTCTAAATTTTTCCTCTCTGTTTCTCTTCACCAGCACACAGGTTTTTATGAATATTATACCATTGACGAAAGGTTAGATGGAAGGAGAGACTTTTCAGCCTCAATCTCGCCTTTAATGAAGACCTTAATAATATTTATTGACGGATTAGAATTCGTCTCGGTGCATCACCACCTGAAACGTAGGCCGTGATTTAATCTTCCATGAGGAATATAGAAAGTCGGGTTGATTTCCTTGGAGGATAGCGTTAGATTACAATACATGAGGAATATATAAAGAATTAAATCTTAAATGAGGAATATTTGAAGCGATGTTTCTTTGTTTAACCGTAACTTATAAGCCAATCTGAATCTTAAGAAGTCCGACTTTGGGGCATTGAAAATAGACCTCCAACGAAATGTTCAGAGAGAACTGAGAAAAACTAAAACCACAACAAAAAACAATCTAAGCTGACCCTTTATGCCTGCTTTATTCTTCGTTGACTTTTATAAAAAGCTCATTCAATTTAGACCCTCAAGAAATCTAATATAAATGTAAAGAAGCTATATTAATAATCACATATGTCCGAAGCAGACAACTACAGATATTCTGCTGAAATGTCACCTCTGTCCTTTCCTATTCTCAGTTTCCCATATTCTAATGGATAAAGAATTTTCATAAAGAATTCTTACGCTAATTCTAATGGAGGAACATCTGCGACCTGATATCGATCCAGTGGTCAAATATGAATGCATCCAAGCTGTATATGTATCTAAAACATGTCCATCTTCATTTGGAGTTAAGGTGCATTCTATGGGAAAATTAGGAACTTCAAGGCTTTGAACTTCAATTAGGATCGATTTTTCCTTTTTTATGATAAATTAAACTTGATTTTATTGGTAGAACCTAAGCGATACACATTATATTATCGGCTTTCGTGCTAATTCTGCTGAATTTTATTTCAATAGTTTTCATGGTCGTCTTTTTTTTAATAGTCGCAATGAAAAATTGTCAATAATATTCTAATGGTTTGGTTATTTTTTTACTTATAATAATATCTTAAATTAATGATCGTAATTCATTCTCTTTTTATAGTACTTACTTTATAAAAAATCCAGTCTTAAGATATGATGGAATGTTTAATGGTAGGAGGAACCTATAGAAATAAATTATTTTCTTAGTCACTGAAATGCTAATGTTAAGCTTCACCTTTTGATGAAGAAGATTTAATACTATAGTCACAGGGATTTGGTAAAGTAATGACCGTAACGGAAATGTAATTTTTCTTTTCCCAACTTTTGTTCTTGAAACTCTCGACCTTACGTCGGCCTAAATTCTTGCGAATGCCTTTAGATTGTGATAAGTTATTCATGCATCTCGAGTGCCTTCTCCATCGCTTCATCTATAGTTGCGTTCCCAGTTTGTCATTTGTTTTCCCTCCCCTTCTCCCTGGTTCACTCCCCTGTCTCTCTCAATCTCCTCCATCTACGAGTACTCCTTTGCTTTTCTTCCTCGAGGACACCTCTCTGCGAACTCTGCGTTTCCTCATCTCAAACTTCTCCTCTTTCGTCTCCTTACCTTCGCTGCACTTCACATGCTCCTCGGATTGATTTACTCACGAGTTAAATAAAGCATTGTAAAGATGGAAATAGAGGTCCATTCATACGTCTGCTCTAGCAAGAAATGCTACAATATAATTAGGAAAATATTCTCAACCGATCTGCCGCAAGGCTTAACTAGGCGCGAGTTCTGACACTATGCACAGTAGTTTGCTTCCCCCAGATATTACGTACCTAAATAACCTAGATTTTGGCCAAGAAGATAAATATAAGTTTGAGTATTTCGGGAAATTTTATTAAACTCGTAAAAATTCCGATGAAAAATGTAGGCTGCAACAGGGAAATAACACTTCTACCTTCCCGGATTTCTACTTCTACTTGGGGTAATATTTCATGTTTTATTATATAAGAGACTTACGAGCTTCAAATACTAAACAATTGAGGAACATAATCAGAGACTAGCTAACTAGTAATTTGTTATCAAGATACTTGAGCAAGTGGTAAATTTTGAGTATGGTATTTGTGACGGAATTGTTTAAATCTTGTGATGGATGTTGCAAAATAATAAAGAGATACGTAATGATTCAGATGTTGAGTTGGCACCTTTACAGCAAAAAACAAGAATTAACAGGATGGATGTTAGTACCGCAGCTACAGAAATAGGTTCGGAATTTGCGGTCAAGTTCTTCAAACAGAGGGAAAGCGTAAATAGCTCTCATGAAGGTTAGAAAGTTGAAGGCATGTATGAGCGATGCAGTATTTAGTGACGTTTTAAATCTCAATTAGGTCATAAGGTTTACAGAAACAACTTACCGTATGTTCTCATGTACAAGCCGAGTTTTTCAGCACATCTTTTGGCTGTAAAAGTCCCCCTCGGCATAAATCGTGGCCGGAAATCAAGTTGAAAATTCCTCACTAACACAATTAAGAATGAACTCTCAATTTTCTCCTCCTTCCATACCTCAATAATTGTTATTTTATTGGTATCTATTTTTATTTTGAGATTCTCCTGCAGTTGTTGCATTTCCCTCTAATAAATTACTTCCCCCAGTTTTTTGCGATAAAAGATGATGCCTAGACTTATATACTGACCTATACTAAAGGTATTATTTTTGATAATATCTCTAGCAAGACTAATGACATGGAAGAATCTTTTATCTGAATTTTAGCTAAATATATCGTATTATTAATAAATTTTCATCTGTTTTTAGAATAAGCAAAAACATTTTCAATTCTACAATTTTCATCGAAAAATGAGGCATCAATGTAGATTAAATTTTTAAAATGGAAGTGTCTCGTTTACTTTACCAATAAAATGCATTTTTGGTAACGATTTAAAAACCATAATTCAGTCTTTCACGCAAGGGAAGAATACTCCATTGAAACTTTTGCTACGATAATATCTTATTTGTCATACCTCAGGGTATTTCTGTTTAGAGAAAAAGTCTAATGCATAGCTACAATTGAATTAGGCAATAGCATAATCCCAATGGCGTTTATTATTCAGAATTTCAATTTCAGAGCGTATATAATTGTCACACAAAATATTCCTGCATTTAATTTAATCAGAAAAACAGAATGACTTCTGCAACGAATGAAATTTCAAAGAATTTTAAGATACGTAGATTTTACAATTTTAAGTATACATCTTAAAATATTTTTCTCTCGTCAAGCGATGAATCGTCTGACCTCGCGTTCCCTTGTTACTTTGAGGGACCTGACAACCGATAAGAATATTCCATTGCGCAATTACACCGAATGTTTCAGCTTGCTTTTCTGGTTGCTATTCTATCCCTACGGGAAAGAGATAAGAGGTGACGTGAGAGAGAATTTACAAACAAGAAATATAGAAACGATTCATCGTTACGTCATGTTTTTGGCCTTCCTTTTCAGTTCTTTACGTGCAACCGAGTTGCTCGCATCGAACACGGATCTTTCAGAGGAATTACATATATTTGCATAGAGCGAATTTGTGTTTCGCTCTGTATCACCTAAAATTTGTACTTACAGTTTGTCTTACTGAGCATACGAGGATTTTAGTTGGTTTAGGAAGTGCTGTGGAAAATAATTAGTGTCGCGCATTTGTGCTAAAGTGTGGAGAAGTGTGGAATGTGGTGTTTACTTCCAAAATATCAGTTATTTTCTGTCTTAAATTTTCAAAGTACACTTAATCCACTCAGTTAACGGTGAGTGTTAGGCAAAAGAATATACATGTTAAGAGGTGTTGATTTGTGAGCGAAAATGGATACAGTGAGGTTGAGCATTTACTTGGCAAATTGTTCTTTTTTCGTCACCAGTGGTCATCAGATATGTTGTAATGTTTTCGCTCAAAATAAAGTTTTGTAAGAAGTGCTATGATTAGTTATTTAAAAGCCATATTTGAGGAAATCTAAAGAGGTAAGAAAATACTATCAATAGCTTCTATGTGAGGTACTTCATGCCGTATTATTTAAACGAATTGCTATTTTTTACTGTAGATATTTTAAGTTTCTTATCATATATCTCACCTTCTTTCCATATTTTCTTATGAAAATTATTATTGCTTCAGTTTATCTGAACAGAGACTTCGCGGAAACTAATTTCATACCGTGCTTTAAATTTTTCTGTGTAATGCAAATGCCAGGATTTCATTCCTAAGGAGACTAACGAAAATTCGGAGATTCTCACGTTTCAGTAATCGCTTTTATTGAATTCGCTTTTTATTGAATCACAATGTTATTAAAACAAAAGACCTTATATGAAGCAATGCATTAGCTGATACAATGTCGATATGCAGATTTTATCTAATCCCATGACGGCTCCTGTGAAAAAGCAATTCTTTAGAATCGAAGAGTATTTTCTACTGAAATATCCGAACTTAATTTGCTTGTACCTGTTGTATAGTTTTATCTAGAGAAACAACTGAAAGCTAATAATTTTAATTTCGGCATAGTACTTGTGGTGACAATAAATGTGGCTACGATGGAGTCAAACTGCTATTCATTTGATTATATATCTACACGATCTAACTAAAACATTTCGTCTGGAAGGAATTATTATTTAAAATAAGATTTTTAAATACATCCGATTGTTTTTTAAAATTAAAATTGATTGTAATGCAAATAGACTTTAATTTGACAGCACTACGAAAGTCGTTTTTCGGCCATTTCTTGTTATTTAATTAGGAAGTTTTAATTTAACCATTAACTCTGGTGAGCGATATAATTTAAAACACGATTTTAAAATATATCTTTTTGTGCATTTAAATGAAATATGGTTATAATGAAAATAGGTTTTATTTTGAATGCCATCACGACTACTTGAGTCGTTTTCTTGCTAGTTTTTTAATTGTAAAACATTTGGAAATAAACTTTTGATAGATGAAAATTTTGATATACAGCATTATTTCCGATAAGCGGTGTTATTTAAAAACGATTTTTAAATACATTTAATTTTTATTAATATGAAATTGGATTATAATCTATGTAGATTTTATTTTGACATGAAACACAATATTCAAAGTGTTATTTTTGGTATAATATATTATATAATTATCATTACACATAATACAAGGTATAGTTATTGTACAAAAATCTTAAATAAAACGTGAATTGGTAAAAATAAAAGGACTCCTTGCAAATAAAGTTGTGGGAAAAATAAAGAATAAATTAATGTTTACAATAAAATCAGGGATAACAGGATAAGGTCCATGTGAGGCTTATCTGTTAGTGCCTGGTTTTAAATTGTTATATGGTATACTTATGTTAATATTATATAGACTGATTTAAACTATATATAGATACAAAATATTTAACAAGGCATAGAAAGTGTGATAACATTTAATATAATTTGTTCCCCACTTATTAGAAGTCACTTGAAAATGGTCTTTAAGTCTCAATTTAACTTTCTCTTTGGAACTACAGCCCTATGTGAGCCTCCACTTCTCTGTCTTCTCACTTTCATCTTCTTCATATCCTTTATGAATTATCCATCTCAATCTGGACCTTCCTCTCTGTCTAGTGGCATACAGTCACCCTTCTGTAACGTTATTCAGCATTGCTGTCTCTGCATCCTTTCCACATGGTCCGAGCATTAGATTTTCATAGATTTTATTAACTTAACTACATATTCCCCAATTCATTATTGTCTTTAATGTCTCTTTGTTTCTCCTTTGCCATAATCCATTCTTATAAAACCATTCATTTATATATTTGTATTTAAGTGTTTCTGTTTATTAACTTCCTCTTGATTATCTTCATATTTGCAAACTAAGTTTTATTCCTTGCTTGTATTCTTTTATTTATTCATATTATGATTTTTTGTAAATTATACATTCTAGATATTTAAACTCTTCCACTCCTTCAAATTTTATCTTTTCTATCTCCATATCCTGGGTGACTCTAGGTTTGCCAGAAGAGTTCATAAGCATATATTTAGTTTTATTGATATTAAGTATCAATCCCATTTTGCTTGCTTTTTTCTATTTATTTGTTACATATTGTTCATCTTTGATCTATTTCTTTCTTCAGCTTTGTGTAATCCTAGAATAAACAGTGTGGCTCATGGGCCAACTCCTTGCTTTATCCCACTGCTGAATTCAAATTCATTTTATTATGTTTGTTTACTTTAACCATGCTCTTCTTCAATTTAATTTGAATGATGCTCTTTTATGATGCTGGAGAGTATTTCATACAATACATTTAAAAGCCTTATCCATCTATATTTCTCGAGGAACAGTTTATTTCCCTTTCTATTTATTGGGCTTAGGATTCCCATGCACTATCCTTTTGGCATTTTTCTGTTTCCTATATTAAAAATTAGGTGTATGTATAGCATCACTCATTATATCTCCTCCATATTTTACCAGCTCTGCTGCAATGTTTTCCTCCCCCGGGCTTTATTATTTTTTAACTTTTGTTTGCACTGTGCAATATCCTGTTTAGTGAGTTTAATTCTGAGCAAGTTTCCTCTATATTTGATTATTTCCTTAGACTGTCATTTTCCACAGTTTTTATTCCTTATCTTCTGTGTAAAGAAGTTCTTTGAAATGTTCTACCAATCTTTCTAGAACTTTATGCTCTTCTTGGATTAAATTTCCATCCTTATTTTTAAATCCGTCGATTCTTGATTAGTATCCTCTTTTCACCTTTTCTACAACTTTGTAGAACACTCTCCTTTCATTCTGTTTGCTTTATTTTTCTATATTCTCTAGCCGTTCTTCATTTTCTCCTTTTTTCTTGCAAATCCTCTTTGCTTCCTTCCTCATTTCTTGGTATTTTTCATTGTTCATTCTGGTTTCTTTCTTTGTCATCCTTCCTCAAGCTTTATTCTTCTCCTGTATAATTTGGGCACACTCGTTGTCAAACCGATCAGCATTTATTATTCTCTTGTTTTCTCCAATTGATTCTTCTACAGCTTCTTTGATTGCTTTCCCTATTTTTATCCTATTCTTTTTCTATGTTTATTTCATAAGTTTTTTCATCAGCTGTTGGTTTGCATTTTACTAGTTTATCCTTTTTGGTTTTGCTTCGTGACTTGTCTTCATTTAACTAATCTGGGTCCCACATTCTCTTAACCATCTCTGGGTCTTTTTCTGCTTTAATTATTCCCTCCCTTACTTTTGCTTTAAATAGTTAATGATTCAAGTCACAGTTTGGCCCTTTGCAGCTTCTTATGTCTACATCTGACGTAGAGTGTCTATGAGAAACCAATACATTTTTAATTTGGTTTATTTCCCTGGTACCTATCTTCCATGTATTCATATAGATCTTTTTATGTGGAAATGTTTCTCTTTTATACTGAATTAATTTGTTTCTGAAGACTGAGTCATTATCCTTAGTTTTATGATGTGTGTGTTTAACTTTTGATGTTTTTCCTTGCCTATATTTGCATTTAAGTCACCCATGACTATAACATGTCATATTTTTGTGCTAGGTTTCATGTGTCATCCAATTGATCATAGAAAGTTTCTTTTTCCTCTTTCTCTTCTGTGAGAGAATGCAATCATACTGATGTTATTTTTCTGAATCTTTCTTTCATTCTGATCCTGCATATTCTCTCATTAACTGTTTCCAGAAGACTCTTGGTCATTTTCTTTCTCATTATAAACTCTGTCTCTAGTTTTCTTGTTCTTGTTACTTGTCCACCATATATTATTGTATAATTTGGTTTGTCAATTACTCCTTGTCTCTTCCATCGTATTACCTGTAATTCAATGGTATCTTTCTTATATTTTATCATTTCATTTGCTATTTCTTGTAGTATTTTTGCCTCTAACATGGTCCTCATGGTTTAAATAGAATACTTTGTGTATTGCTAAAAAATTGAAAACCATTTGCTTGAATTAGTTATTCAAGGTTGTCATCTTCTTTTTATTCAGAATCATTTATACATATTTTGTATTGAATTTAATATCATAAATTAAACTGATTATAAACTGATTATAAACACTTCTTAATATTATAGCTAAATAACATCACATTTGATCTACTTTTGATAGTTTATTGAAGTAAACAGGATTATGAGGTTAAAACTGAACTTTTATTTTGGACCAGCACTGATTATAAATTACTTGGAGGCCAAATCAAATCTATAGTGTATTTATTGATGGTTTGAATTCAAAATATTTGTATACCCTGTCCATTTGAAAATGTGTGCTTGGAGGTATAGCTTCCTCAATGTAAGATATAAAATGTTGCCTTAAAATTAATTTAAACTTCTTGAATAAATTACAGGACAAAGGAGTATTCTTCTGTTGATTTTATACTAATTCTGTGAAGCTGCTTTAACATTGATATTTTATTTCGCTTTTGGTGTTCATGTCAGAGATTTTCAGAATACTTAATATTGAAGAGTATGAGTTATCAAGCAATCGACTTGTCAAGCAAACGAATTGATAAATTGTTTGTCTACAATCAAAATATTATATCTTTTCCGATTTATTTGCTGTTACTTATGTTAAAATAACACTTTGAAAAGTTAATTTCCCAACTGCCTTTATAAAACCAAACCAAATTTTGGTATAATATCCATTTCCATTTATTTTCACGATTCATTCACTTTCTTTTATAAAGGAAAAAAGGAGGCGAGAATTAATTATGGCTTTTGAGTGGTATCGCGGGTGTATTTGGTTTAAAACGGTCTAATTAGTTTGGAGGGAATAATTTTCATTCCAACTAACGCCCGAGTGGTTATTTGCGATAAATGAAACGCTAATTTTCTCCATCGAAACGATAGCATTTGCGAGAGGGTTTGCGATGCTCCCGAATGACGGGCAAATTAAACGCAAATTATAATTGCCATATGCATCAATAATGAGTGCTCGGGATTTTACGAAAAACGTTCGTTATTTTCGCAAGCTCTTGCAATGATTTTCAATGTTTCGGCCGGTCTTTTCAAGTGCTATTATGAATAAATGAGTTCACGTTTTCCACGACTGTTAAGAATTAAATTTCAACCTCTTGATGCGGTCTCCAATTAAACAAGTATAACCAATCCGTAATGGCTGCGAACTGAGCGATCACCCTTTTGCACTCATTTTGGTAATTCAGAGACCATGGAAGAATCCTATTCGAATTGATTTAATCAAGAGTAAGATAAAATAGAACGGTCGGAGTCAATATAGGAGAATTCACGAACCGATGGGTCATAGTTGCGTAAGGCGCCCTTATTCTTATTAAATGTCTTCACATGCATAATATTAAAGAATTGTTTCAGATTTTCCGAAAAATACTGAGCAATGGATCAAAGACCGTTGGCTTGGTGTCTAGCTTATCCTTTCATCACTCGCGCCTATTTTCATAACATGAACAGTCGTGCGTTGTATTCCATACAACATATCGTTTTTCGGCCAAAATTGTAAAATTAATTGAACTAATTATTATATCCGAGTACTAAACTCTAGGTGATAATATAATTTAAGAGGATAATTTAAGGAGTAAACAACGTTTAGTAAAATATATTATCATTCACCTGTATTTATTTACATGCGTTCAGAGAGTGCCTAAAAAGCTCTGTCTATTAGTTCAGAAATTGAAATGCGTATAATAAAGTTGAAGATGAAATAAGTGAAAAACTCCATATAAATGTTATAAAAAGCAAAAATAGAGTTGACCAACGAAAAACTTACCCAGGTGGTCGCGCGTTGTATGTGTTACAAGAGTCTTCACTTCACGGATTTACTCTCTTTTGCAGTCGGTATAAGACCAAAAAGAAGCATTTCACGACTTTAAATGTTAATGGTATGTGCGATATAGAATAGACCGGGGTATGAGGTTCAAGGGACCACCCAGGTAGAAACGGAACCCGGAAAACCGTCTGTGTTGTACAAAATACAACAGCGCGACTGTCGGAGGGTTAAATAATAATATATTATCATAGTTATAATTAATTTTGTGCTATAAATCATCGTTCATATGTATTATTGTTTGCTATCTTTTTTCGATTTGACTTCTTTAAGCCATCATTTTGGGTTAGCAATATTTATTCGATATTGTTATAAAAATTAGAAAGAAAGCTCATAAAATATTTGTTTTATTAATGCATATCATTTTAATGTTTATATGTTTACCTGTTCACTCCACTTAATTTCTTTGGCGATGTATTTCATTGATTATAGCATACACAATTGGGGATTTTTATCTATCCTAAATAAATTATTATTATGCGAGTAATTTTTGTAGTAATCTATGGATGATAGCTCTGCATTACAAACACAAAAAGCATAAAACTAGAATAAGCGCGTGTATATGCTGTAAAATCAAAGTGGTTTGGTAATCTGATATCAAGCATTTTTAACGATTTCGTACTTTTAACCTTGTTCTTGGATTCTTTTACGGTGATAATCCAGCGAGCTGCGGTCATATAAGCCCTAATCTTGTCCAAGGAGTTGCCCAAAATTATATTAAAATCATGACCATCACACATGATTAAACGCTATGATTATTTAAGCTCATTCTATTAATTTGGTAAGTTGAAATCCTGGCCTGTTATACAAATTACTCCTAGAACGCAGTACAGGAAGCGGAGCGCACGAGACGAAATTAGAAAACGTTCTAATCGGGAGGCAAAGAGACGGCGGAATTGAAGAGCCTCCTCGCCGCGCTTTCTTCGCGTCTCGTCTTTTGGCGTCGATATATGTACTTAGTAATAGAGGTGGGAACAATCGATTAAAAACAATCGAATAATTCGATTGTTTGCATCAATCGAATTATTCGAATAAAGCGTTTCGATTTTTCACTCAATCCTAACCGAGTGAATTTATTCGATTGTTTTTAGCGAGTGAAAAAAATCGAATAAATTTATTCGATTGTTTTTGGTGAGTGAAAAAAAATCAAATAAATCTATTCGATTATTTTTAGCGAGTGAAAAAAAATCGAATAAATCTATTCGATTGTTTTTAGCGAGTGAAAAAGAATCGAATAAATGTATTCGATTGTTCCAAGTGAGTGATTCACTCGTTCATAGGAAGTGAGTGAAAAATCGAATAGATTTATTCGATTTTTCACTCGTTTACTTGATACGCGTTGGAGAGGATGTAAGTGGCACGTAACGTGATCCCATTTAGGGTAAGTCTGGCAGGGATATGTGATGCTGATGAAATATGAATAACTCTCGGAGAGTACGAAATTGGAAGGTATTAAATAGTTGCAGTAATAGTTAAGTAATATACTAACACAGTAATAATGCAAAACAAATTTATAAATAGAAATAATACATTTTCGATTATGGTAATGAATAATAATTCGTATGAAGGTTGGAAAAGAATCATTAGCTTGATAAATCTTATTTTTTCAATTTCATTATGTTTCACAATAATTTCTAAATAAAAATAGACTAGATTTTAGACAAAAATTGAAATTCCGTCATTTTATGTGGATGAATTTTTTCTAATCAGATTTGACTGGGGTATCAATTATTTTTCATTATTAGCCATATCTATAATAGTTTAAAAGGTAAAAATGAAGTGACAAATCGTTTTTTCGGAAACAAATACTAAGAACGAATTCAATTAGATATATTAGGATCATATAATTCCTTTCAAGCGTTTCGATTTTTCTCTCTATCTTAATCGAGTGAATTTATTGTATTGTTTTTATTGTATCCTAGCGAGTGAAAAAAAATTGAATAAATCTATTCGATTGTTCGAAGTGAGTGGTTCAGTCGTTGGTAAGAAGCGTGTGAGAAATCGAATTGGGGAAGGGAAGAGGTCACAGCAAAGCGGATAGAATAACACAATTAATTAATTAAAAGGCGGGCGGGAAGATTCGAGGATGTGGAAAAGATTTGGGAAGGGCCATCTGGTTTGGCTTGGGTCCTTCAAGTGAGACCATAGCCTCAGGGAGGCACGTGGCATGAGTTCACAGCCGAAGCGTGTGAGAAAGAGATGCTGGAAGTGCATCAGAGATACTGCCTTTTGAGTAATGGACAATTAAAAGGCGGGCGAGATAGGGCGCGAGGCCTATGAGGAAAAATGGGGGGTAAACAAAGTAGACGCTGACGGCGCCTCCCAGTCTAGATCCTGCTCGGCGAGGAATGTCCTCTGGCAGTTCTTAGCCCTCCACAACAGTATCAAGTCTATTCGGTTCGGGTTCAGTCTTGTTTTCCGCTTATCATTTGTGAAGAAGTTCGTTTAATTTCACTATGCCGAAGCAGAAGAAATCATTCGTGTGGAATTACTTTAGTAAAAATGACAACAAGGTAGCAGTTTGTGACCTATGTCATCGAAATTTTAATTTTCATGGTGCCACGTCCAACTTAGTTGACCATCTTAAGCGTAGGCACCCATCCGTTCTCATGATGGAAAGTGTTTCTAAAGATATGGAGCGGATTGACCAGTCACGGAGTACTACCGCGCAAAAGGAATTAGTTGATAACCCTCCGCAGCAGCCTAGTACATCGGTCCAAGCTAAGGAAACAACAGGAGCATTGCCCAAGCCACACGTAAGCAAAAAATCAAGCCAACTTACAATTTTGGGCACAATGAAGGTGCAAGAGTTATCAAATGTTAAAATAAAATCATTAAATGCTTATCTCGTGGACATGATAGCCAAAGATTATATGCCACTTTCAGTGGTGGACAACGCTGGGTAAACTATTGCCGGAAAGGTATGAGGTGCTGAAGGAGAGAGCACAAGAACTTCTTTCCGAAGCCGTTTATATTTCCCTCACAACTGATCTGTGGACATCCGTGGCGCTCCAAGGGTACCTCTCCGCAACCGCTCACTTTATTGCTCGAGGTAAGCTGTTTTCTGTTGTCCTGGCGACAAAACAAATGCAAAATAGACACACCAGTGAAGAAATTTGCAGAGTAATAGGTGAAGTTTCGAGTGATTGGGCAATTTGCGATAAGATTGTGGCAGTAGTCACCGACAATGCTGCTAACATGGAATCAGCCATCAGAAAGATGGGTGTTCTTCACATGCCTTGCGTAGCTCATACGTTGAATTTACTAATCCACGATTCGCTTTCCTCACCCCTACTTTCGGAGTTTGATGAACTTCGAAGAGCGTGCCGTTTAATTGTGGGACATTTCAAATCGAGTACGTTAGCCACAGCACAGCTGATAAAATCCCAGGAACAGCTAACTCAGTCACTACTTAAGTTAAAACAAGAAGTTTCTACTAGGTGGAATTCCACCTTAATAATGCTTAGACGCTTGCTAGAAGTTAAAACTCCATTAACGCTGGCTTTAACTTGTCTTCCCAGAGGACCACCTGCCCTCAGACAGGCAGTGGGAGATTCTAGAAGACTGTATTCCCTTATTAAATCCCCTGGAAGAGCTCACCACTGAGCTTTCAGGTGAAAATTATGTAACCTCCAGCGTGGTGATTCCATTAATCCTGGGAGCACGACATTTAGTTAGAAATTCGAAGCCAACATCTAATGTCGGGGACCATTTGAAGGAGGTTTTGCTTCAGAATTTTTCTAAGAGATTGGGTTCTTATGAGAAGCAAGTAATATCTTCGTGTGCTACAATCCTAGATCCCCGTTTTAAGAAAATGGCTTTTGGTCTTGAAGAAAATGCCTCTATTGCATACAACCGCGTCCAGGAAGAGGCAGATGGACTCCATTTGAGGGAAAGAGTAGACTTGAGTGCAATCGAAGAGGAATCACATTCTTCATCCACAAATAAAAAGTCTTCTCTGTGGTCCTTTCTGGAACTAAAAACTTCAGACCAAGGCATCATAGGCTCTGTGAGTTTTTCTCAGGAGGACTTAAGAATGTATTTACAAATGCCTTTACTAAATAGGGAACAGGATTCATTGAGTTTTTGGAATAAATACGAAGTTAATATGCCTTTAATATCCAGAATGGCGAAAAAATACTTGTGCGTTCCGGCAACTTCTGTTCCCTCGGAGAGACTATTTTCAAAAGCTGGTCAGATTTGTAGTGATTTGCGGAGTCGAATCAAACCTGTAAACATTGACAAGCTCCTTTTGCTAAATTCTAATCTTTATTTGCTAGATTGAAAGTGAATTTGGCGTTACGATATATGGAGAAAACATATTATTGTAAATGAAAAATTTCACCTGATATTATCGTCTTCTTATACTATCTACAAAAGAATGTAATTTTTGTACAATCTAG
The DNA here is from genome assembly GCA_947579665.1 of Sympetrum striolatum. Taxonomy (NCBI): domain Eukaryota; kingdom Metazoa; phylum Arthropoda; class Insecta; order Odonata; family Libellulidae; genus Sympetrum; species Sympetrum striolatum. The sequence continues at coordinate 95,018,259 of OX388345.1, forward strand.
CCATCTGATTGAATAAAACTTTTGTTTAGTTATGAAATTTCATAAATTTTATTTCTTCCTTGATTATATGGTAGAAGATCAATTTCGAAGATTACCAAAGAAATATTTATAGTTGTTCAATGTAATATTGTTTCAATGTTATAATGTAATTGTAATGTTATTATTTTATCTTGAAGAAGGAAATTTCATTTTTGAATAGATACCGAAACCAGGTAATTTTCCGAGCATGGAGTTTTTCTAACTGAATTATCATTAGAATATTAATCATTATTTGTTCCCATATAAGTATCTCAATAATATATGAAAATGCAAAAAAGTGTAATATGACTTTCTCGGAAACACAGACGACGGGTATATCTCTTTAAGGTGGACTTTACCTGTAAGTTCAATTTAAATCGAAAAAATCGAATAAATCTATTCGATTGTTTTTAGTGAGTGAAAAAAAATCGAATAATCTATTCGATTGTTTTTAGTGAGTGGAAAAAAATCGAATAAATGTATTCGATTGTTTTTAGTGAGTGATTCACTCGTTCAGAGGAAGTGAGTGAAAAATCGAATAGATTTATTCGATTTTTCACTCGTTTTCTTGATACGCGTTGGAGAGGATAGAAGTGGCTCGTAATGTGATCCCATTTAGTGGAAGTTTGGTAGAGATATGTGATACTGATGAAATATGAATATAAACATTATATATACGTGTGTGTATGTATATCTGTTACGATATCCCGGCAGCCAGTTGTTACTGCCCCTGACTAGCTATAAGTGAGTGAATTCATTTGAATGAAAACAATCGAATAAATGCCAAAAAATCCCATCTCTACTTAGTAACCAATGTTGTATTTCTAGGGGTCGTCGCGCCTCCGTCTCGCCGCCCGGCATACTTTTTGTCTCATCCACAACGTTGGCCTCTTCCTCCGTCAGTTGCGGGATAGCAAAAGGAAGGGGCTGCGAACGTCCTTCGATGGAATGCGGCCTCCAGTTGTGCTGTCTCTCTCTTGCCAGCGATATGGGCTGCTTATCGAAGAGTCCTTCACCGGAGTCAGCTGTTCCGACGTGTTGCTGGAGGAGTGGTGCGACTGTGATGCTGACAAGCGGGCAGTTGGCGCCTTGAGGAGAGCCGACGGCAGTCGCGCGGGGGTGAGGAAGGCAATTCAGTGAAATCTTTCACGGGCACTCTCGTTGCGTCTTTTCGTGGCCTCCCCCTCCGTCGTCCTACGTTGAAATTGGCGGAGTCCCTCCCGCGTGAGGTTCTACTCTACTCCTTTGTACTACTAATGTCCTAAACGGAAGTTTAAACCGTACGTTGACGGGAGAAAGAACTTCCAAAACCTCATACGCACCCTTCCACGGGCGATGGGATTTATTTACTTTCCCGACTTTAACACACGGATTACTATATTACACGAAATCTCCCTTCTTGAACTCAGTCTCCGTAGCGTCTTGGTCATAATAGCGCGTCTGTTTTTCCCGAGCCTGTTTGCTATTCTTTCGGCACTTATTCCAAATGACCCTTAATTTTTCCTTTAGCTCCGGTATGTGCTGTTTGTCCTTCCCGCGTCTTTCGAAGCATTCGAAAGGTGACCTCATCGCATTCCTGAAAATGACCTCATGCGGCGTATGTTTAATGCTCGTGTGGCAGTTGGTGTTATAGGCACTCATATGGTAGCCACTCGTCTCAGTTGTTTTGTTCATGGTTTACGTAATGGCTTATGATATTCATTATGGTTCTGTGGACCCTCTCAACTCTGACATTTCCTTCAGGATGGTAGGCTGACGTCCTTAATTTCTCAACATTTAACAGCCTACACATTTCTACAAAAAGATTGCCCATGAAGTTGGTTCCCTGATCCGTTATAATCCGTTCCGGAACTCCAAACTTCAGCACCCAACGCCGAGTAAATGCTTCGTCCGCGGTCTGATCGGGAAGTGGAATCATCCTCACTATTTGTTCCCGTTTGGTGTTCTCGGAAGAGGACCCACAATATCTAAGGCGATGAAGCCAAACGGCTTATCCGCCGCGGGAAGTGTTTGTAGAGGTGCCTTCCTTCGTCCGTATGGGCTTCGCTGATTGCATGATACACAATTCTTCACGAATCTTTCGCTATCTTTTTTAAGTCCTTGCCACCAATGTCTATCCGTCGTCGTTTTAGTACCAAGATGTTCGATAGAACGTGATCAAGGCATTGTCTAACGTAGTTTTAGCTCACTAAGAGCTTTACAACTTTTTAAGGCACATTACAAAATATAAGGTTAAGATGTTATAGTATGGGAGAGTAGAGGTAATAAACTTGTTTCAATGACGTTACCTTTCATAAAAACGAGACAATATTATGGATTCTTTTCCGCTTGGATAATATATTTGTTTGAGGCGTAGAGGAGGGTTTGGTTTTGATAGCCTTCGTTGTTCATATTACTGCTTCTCCTGCATTTCCTTGATACGTCAAAGCAAATGGTTGATTTTGGATGTTACAATAGCAAGGGTTGGTCACTCATCATAAAGGTTTCATTTGGGATCATAGTTTTATTCCGTAACGTCTGACGTTGATTAATTTTGCCAAAGTCATTGACTTACGATTTACTGATTAAAATTATTTTCGAGGATAAGGGATGAGGTGACTTTGCACATAAGGGCGTGCACCCAGGAATATTCCCAAGGAAAAACGGACTTGAAAAATGCTGACAGGGCCGGGAATCGAACCCGGGATCTTCCTCTGTCCGGGAGGCTGCTTGGAACACAAACTCCCATAATTGGCTCGGAAAAATGTTCTGGCCTGGTAGCTTAGATGGTTAAAGCATCCTGACGGATAGAGGAAGATCTCGAGTTCGATTCCCGACCCCGTCGGACTTTTTTCAAGTCCGTTTTTTCTTGGGAGGTGTTTTTTTTATGTAAGACTAACTCTCTGCTCCCATAGTATGCCTATTGCCTATGATTCGAATATAGTTCTGAGAAGACATTAACCCAGTTTATCATCCTGCATTAGGAACCATTTCTGAATGTCTCTTTTCATATCCATGAGAACCTACGAAACATCACTTTTCGCCATTCTGACACATGATCTTCTGTTCATTTACCTGCTTCTACCGTACAATTTATAGCTAATGTCCACCTTCGTTTCGAAACTTTTTTATTACCTTCATAGAATGTAATAAAAATGTAGGGTATTAGCTGTTATTGCTATAGATATATCAATCACTTTCACCGCGATTCCTTTAAAAATGTATGACTTTCAAAGAATTTGGAATAATCTTGTGATTTTTTAAGGAATTGGTTACTGTGAGGCACTAGAAATTTATTTTCAGTAATGAAATTTTGCACCAAATGCAATCTTTAATTTGTTTCTTTTAACGTTTAATTTTTTAATTTAATTCAATATTCCAAAGAACCGTACAATTAACGGATGCTACTCTTGAATTTTTGCATATAATTTTCGCTTTTCTGTGGGTTATCATTTAAATATCGTATTATTGTTATTTAATGTAAACAAGCATTGTTAAAAATAGTACTCGACTGCTTTTAATAAATGGTGAGAGACAACTCTGATGTCACAGTTGAATCACATTTGTTTTCGTTCCTTTTCTCTCAGCTTTTGGGAATCACTTCATGAATCACGATCACGCACTTTCGCTTTCGAGTCTTTCTAAGTCTCTGTTAGGAAAAGTGAAAGGCTTTTTTGGGCATTCCCAGACAAGGTTGATTGCTGTTTTGGTTTCCCTTTCTGTTGCTTTCTCGATGAAATTGCGCCCAAAATATATATAAGCTAAATATATCCTTTAGACCCGATATAGGGTTCCAACGACCTTCAGTACATAAACCTCACTTTTAAGAGTTCAATGTGGTCTTCTAGTAACCTTGGACAAACCATGGCCTGTGATGTATATTCTCACGTACTATTTATCGTCAGTAAGGAGAAGAAATGTAGACAAATTATTATTTGTTCCATAGCACTTCATAGGTGTTTACGTATAGAATTTCGCACTTCAAAAGTAAGCTAGCTACTCAATATATGTCAAAGATTTTGACCGGCGTAGCCTGGGAAAGATAGTTACATGATATTGTCAATTACATACGTTTTCAGTCTCATTAAAATGAATTTTCATTCGAGTTCGAGATAAAATCATCTTAAAATATCTTCCATTTCCATTTTGGCATTCAGGAAATCGGACACTTTTGACGAATTTATACATTATAGTTCATAATCTGCATACTGACGACCCTTTGAGATTAGGAATTTTTCTTTTCCAACATTTACGACTACAAAATTGTTTCGCATAAGTTATGTATGATCGATAATATTTGCGGACGTAAAAGAGAAAAAATTGTCTCAAATTTACGACAGAATCGATGGTGACTGAATCGAATATTGTGTACCTTGGGAGTCATTTCTATGAACTGGATATGTTAAATTCTTACAAATAGTTAGAATTTTTACGTGGTGTTTAAGCGCATAGGTGTCCAATTCCGTTCCTTTTTTTATAAACATTATTTTCGTCCGTTTTAATTTCTTACCGTTTCATATACGGTGAAGGAATACCGTTATACTGTTTAGCATTAGCTTTTTAAAATCACTCTTTGTTCTTATATAAATTGCGTTTCTGGGTCCTTAAAAGTAAAGTCAGTCGCATATGAAATTAAGTTTTAGGAAGCTGACCGTCAGAGCATTTCTCTTGGACATTTTCCAATTCAGAAGACATTTTGGGTGTTAACAAAGCCATGGTATAATCCGCTAGCTTCTCCATTATTAGTTTTTATTTCGAGATTCCTTATGTCGATTCAATTTGGCATATTTGTTTCCGTAACTTATAATTACATCAAAAACCCATTTTCTTTTTTTAAAAGCTTGACGTTTAGAAAGCATTTGCTATTGCTATTATATTATATACCTTTTTTGTTTTTCATGAGTTTTAAGTCGTTTGAATTCGATTTTTTACTTCGGGGAATGGTCCAGATTGGGGAATTCTCTTAACTTTACAAATTTATCCAGATACGTTTTCATCCATACAGCAAAGAAATGAAGAATCGGTATTTTGTTGCGAATGTAATATTCCGCTCAGTTACTTGCGTTTGTGGTAATTTGGCAAGGCAAGCGCCTTCGGCTCCTCTGTACCAATTCTTCGACGGTACGCGTCCTTTTTGCAGCTGCGCTAGCATTTCCTGGAAATGCTAGGGCTCACGCTGAAAGGCACCACTCAAGCTGCCCGCGATAAATTTAACCTCTCTATGAGGACTGATTGAGACGCTACACTAGTCATTGTCTAGGGAGAGGCTGCACCTCCACCTGTACCCTTTGTGTTTACGGGGTAGCGTCCACCCGGAGGAGTCGGGGTAGCGTCCTTCCAAAGAGTATATAAGGACTATGTTCCCAATGAGAAGTCACCATATCCTATCTGACCTTAGCTTGCTACGGGGCAGAGCCACCTTATCCACTTCATCATCTGACCTTAGCTTGCTACGGGGCAGATCCAACCTCGACATCATCTGACCTTAGCTTGCTACGGGGCAGAGCCAACCTCGATCCTCCCGTTCCGACTTTAGGCCACTAAGAGTCGAGACCCCCGGTCCCGTCCTTATCCCATCCAAGTAAGTGTACCGATTAATAAATATAACTGTAAACGAAAGCCTCAAGGAGTTAGTTATTTTCGCTCCCCGTCGTAGTAACCACGACGACACGTTTACCCTACACTTAGTAAGTGAAAGCATCCTCATTCTTATTATGAATATTGAAAAAATACCAACTTACTAAATGATTAATGGGAATAAACAATCTATTTAATTCGCAAAAAGTGATAACCAGTAATATTGAGCTAGATCAATACAGAGCATTCACAGAAATTTTCTTCGAATAGTTACTATCAGGAAAGAAATTTTAAAATTTCAACGTACTTCTTCAATTAGACATGCATAAGTAATCATCACGCTGAAATAACTTCGTTGAATTTTATTCAGAAAATGCAAGCAAGGAATTGCTTGCAATCTCTTAATCAGCATCTCTCTTCGCGCCTATTTCTCCAGCTGTGTTCTTCCTCTACTTACTCACTGCTCTCCAATATGGGCCATGTCATCTCCTGGCCAAGTCTAGACTAGTCAAACCTCTTTTCTCTCAATCGTATCTTAAATTTCTTTTTAAAAAGTCTGTTTTAGAGTGCCGACTTCTAGAAATATCTTCTCAATCTCACCCCAATCAAAGCCTCTCATACTTTCTCCGACATTTAATATAATAAATAGTAAAGTCGATTCCCCATTCTTGCTCTCTCTTTCCGAATTCGCTCAAGAACAACACGTCTATCCGATTACTTCTCGTCTATCAATAGTGAAACGATCACTCTTCTTTCGCATTCCTTCAATTTTCAACTCCCATTCCTTCAATACTCATTTCGATCCTTTCTTCTCTTATCCGAAATCCATCCAGAATATGCTTACGAGAGTTTCACGTAGAAAAATACAATTTTCAAAAATTTTTTCTCATATTCATTTGTTATTGTATGTTTAATTTGTTGATTTTTCACGATTTTATTGTTACTTTGTTCTTTATTATTATTTTTAGTCGCCAGCAGTAATTGGCTTCGTACTGTATCTTGATGTTTGCTTATAAATAAATAAAATAAATAAATAATTAGTCTAAGGGACGGGGTCTTTGACTTACTAGAGATCAAAATATATTTTTGTGTTGTATCTTCACAGTCGGTTATGTGTCGTTTACAATTTAATATTTTGTTTGCCACCATCTTTCATAAGGAGACAATTAAGTTCTGCTTGATTGAATTCATAGCTGCACTTAGGATGGTTCATTTACACCACTAATTACTAGTTTGTCGAGTGCGTTCAGACGGTTTCATTCTGCCGAAGATAGATGAATTTTGTTCAGTGTTTCCGTTCGGTGCTAATCGAAATTTCATAATCTCATCTTCAAACTCAGTTTGCAATTAACGCAGTAGACGCTTGGAAATCTGCGAATCAAATATGTACAAACTAAGTGGTCAAATTTAATATTCGTCCATAGGAAGTTGTGCCAATTTTCGTGGGTTTTAACATTTGCAGTATCCACTTGAGATTACTTTGTCAAACGTACTATTGGGAACAATTCTGCGTAATAGCTCCAGGCAGTGGCTTGATTAAGCATTTATGATCATGAAAGTCGGAAAACAAGATAGCTAAGCATTTATCCATGCTGCGACAGAGAGGGGAAAACGTTTGAGAAAGATTTGGTATTATAGGGATGCATCATTCAACATTTACAAGTTAAGTAATTTTAGAATCAACTGCTTGGGCCGTGACTTGGTGCTATGGAGTAATTTTGTAAATACTGCTTAACTGATCGTCGAGAGATAATCACTGAACATTTTCCCTCCCGATATCCGACTGGATTAAGCTAAGGATGTTAGATTCTCCTCTGATTAAAAAGGGCAAATGTTTTTAACCATACATCTAACCTTCTCCAACTAGGGAAGAGTAAAATTATAAATGTTTACTTGCATTTCTCTCTAATTGCAAAAACATTCGATTGCAGCAGATGCAACTTTGTATTGGCAACATATACTCCGAGTTTCACTTAAAAGGCGGCCCTCTTATAACCGATTTGTAATAAAGGACCATCAGATGCTAACGATTTTGTAAATAGCTGTGAATTTTAAATTTATCCTTGCCATGGGACTACGTAAGAAGAGCTAAGCTGTCTGGCAAGTAAATAGTGGTTTAAAGCCATGAAATTACCGTTTTGATATCTGTATAACTAAACAATGATTAATGAAATGACATAATATATTGCATAGCGTTTGAATAAACGTTTGAAGTTTGCAATTGAGCCGAAAAATTTTCGATGCTAATTCTCCGTTTCATTTGTTTCAGGTTAATGCAGCCAGCATCCATCTCCTGAGTGTGAGGTCACCGTGTGAGTACCCTGTAACTTTTCTTACCACATCTAACGATGTATTATGCCTTCAAATCTAATAACGTAATTAATTCATCTAAGATATTGTGGCAATATATCAGCCTGCAATAGCAGTTTCTTGGTCATTTTGTTCATTGCAAGAAAATACGAGTAGTCAAACATTTTCGAATTTCTCATTTTTATCTCACCAATTTTTCTATTTTTTCTGATATTCTATTCAAGAAAGTAAAGTCACAGTATCACAGTAAATATTCTCTGAATTTCCCAGGTACTAATTATCCTGGATTGCTGCCAATTTGAATTCAACCATTTCGGAAACTTGGTGGCTTTAGTTTAGAATCAAGAGTATCTATGCGTGCTAACCCCACCTGCTCTGTGGGGGAGGAGGAAATTATGCCTGATTCCTCTCAGCCGAAAGGCCTACAGACGCAGGCATATCTTCCAGGGCCCTTCTTTTCACCTTCTTATGCAGTAGCTGAGGGTTCTGTCCCCTCAAAGCTTCTGTTCGTTCCTTTTGGCTATGAGGTCGGATCCCGCGGTTAACCTATGATAGGCGATGAAGAGTTCGTAGGCATGGGAATGAACCTCATTGCACGTTGCCTTGACCGGGTTCACTTATTAGGTTTCCCTCCGAATCCTCCCTTCCCTTCTTCGTCGGCTGAATTTAAGGGAAACCACAAGGATGTCGTTACAATTTATCCAGGAGTAATTCTGGTACCGCTTATAATTATCAATGATATCGAAGGTGCAGGTTATTTGAAAATACAAGGGAAATATTAAAATATCTTAGCTACAGCAATGATTTTTGAAAATTCAGCGTTAAAGGTTTCATCTTTAGTAGATTTACTTTTCATGTAAATCTCTCTGGCTATCTAAGATATTTATTTCATCCTTTATAAAGTGTGTTATTGAGGTATTGAAATCGTAGGTCTCTTTTATGAAAGAATTGGCATTATATTAAATTAGATTATACTGCAGGTTCCCTTTTGTTAAACATGCCAATATCATTTCTGTTCATTAATTGACTAATGACGGTTATCACGAAAAACCTTTTTTTCGAAATTCCAAATTCCAAATCGATAAATAGTTGTCGCTATGGTCACTATGATATAATGGCTTTAGCCAAACAAATTAAATGGGATTGAAAAACATTTAGGTCTCTCGCACCAAACAGGCCTAAAGTTTGTTTTTTTTTTTGTTTTTAATTTTTAAATATAAATACAAAGTAAAATTGTTTTCAACAACAAAAATATAAAGTTTAGAATGTTAAATATGAGGGTTTTTTCATTGCAATGGTCAATAAAGATTACCACTAAATTAGAAGCATGTAACCCTAAATGATAAGTATGCATTTGTCAAATACCACCATTAAACCTAGGAATCGAATAATATTTTGCATTGAAATTCGTAATTCAAAGAAATCGCTGTAACTGAAGGGCAAAGGATGAAAACCGTGGACTTGCTAGCTTTTCCTTTTTCGGTTCTTTCTCTGATGTTCTTTGTTTGATCTGAGAGTAACTCTCTAGTTCGAGGAACAATTATCGGGATTACTATTTTCATAGCGAATCGCTCATACTAATGAGCTTTATTGAGTTATTATACTCTTCTTTCCATCACTATGGAGACCAATCCCATTTTCTGCTCATATCAATGAAATAAAGCTAAACCTTAGACTAAGTTGACGAAAACCAATGATACGATCTGCAGACTAGAAACACATCGAAACCCTCGGAGTCATTGAGGATAGTAATAGACCTCCCGTTATATCCAGAGAGGACGTCAGATGGCTTTGAAACCGATACACTTACAATTATGTGGCGACTTTGAATTTTAAAACTTTAAGGAAACCGCCTCAAAAAATTTCGAAACATCCCAGTACATACATTCTTATGCATAAAAATTCAGCCTGCGTATGTTTGTGACCGCAAAACTCGAAAAATACTCAGTCAATTGTTTTCTCTTCAAGCCTTTATTTCCATTTTCAACCACCTGAATACTCATCCTCCATTCTCACTTCCCACCTTTTCAAGCGTAATCTCTGCGTCCGACGTTTCAGACGACGCGTGCCAAGGGCTATATAAATGGGTTTGAGGATGGGGCTAATGAAAACATCGGAAATGAATGATTTGCTGTTTTCGTAAATTCGGTGAAAGGAGAGCGAGGCTAAGGGTCACTCAATTCTGACTGATTGCAACTGCGCGAAATATTCTGCTTGCTTTTACAAAGAGCAAGTGTTTCCTAGATCTCTAACTCAATCTAATATATTCCATACTCAAACATGAGAACATCAGACTTGAAAGTGACTTTGAGATTCTACCGATAGACTTGGCAACGCTGCTGTCACACTCTCTTCTTCAAGGAACTTTTCCTCGAAGTATTTTAATAAAAACATTACGGTGCATTTTGGGATCCAAGGGCATATTCGTACAAGAAACGAAGTGTTACATAAAAAAAGACTTAATAAAAGTATATACCCAATAACAATGATGCTTAAAGCAATTGGATTTTGTCCGATTGTAGGTATTTCTCTTCGACGAACAGAAAATATAAAGTGACACGTTATTTTCAAAAAGGGTTCGGAAACTACAAGCGTTTCAACTTCTTAGAAATGTTATTATGAATTTTTACGTTCCGCTTGAATACCAATCGTGAGTTTTTTATAGAGAACATTTATCCTAAAATATTCGTAATTTCAATTCTTATTTAACTTTGTATTTTATCTTCTGGTTTCTTTAAATATTTTCTGAGGAAGTCTTAATACGTTTAGCTGCTGAGTAAGAGCACCGCTGCATAATATTGCCTCAATGTTTATTTATTTACACAACGGGATATACCCATTTCAACACGAAATACATATAGCATGTCACAAAAACAAATGTCATCATTGATCAAATATCATTTTATCAGAAATACTTCTCAACTCTATAATATTATTCAGTATTCACTTACTAAGATCTTATAGTGTCTTTTCACTCGGGAGTCTCCTCGTTCCTCCGGCCATATTTTAAGAAATATGGCTGGACGCCTATTTTTACGCATTGATTGACTAATCCTCGTCTCTACTATCTAGGCAAAGCATGGAAAGATAGGGAACAGAGAAATGTGTATATAGCGTAGGTTTGGAATAAAAAAGCAGGTTGAAATATACATTTGATGAAACTGATAATTTCTCTCTGCCTTTGAACATTTATTACTTCCTGAATCTTTCAAGTTGTCCCCATTTTCGGAAGTGTCAAAAGTCGCGGCAAATCGCTTCCGTGTTGCAGCTGAGGTCTCTTGAGAAAAGTGTCTTATGTCTGTATTAATGCGTGCTTTTGTAAATTTTGAACGGTATTACTTCCCTTGTGTTCCCTTAAGATTGAAATCTTTGGAGAAAAGGCACACGACCTGATTTCCACTTCTATGCAGGCAATATTTTACGCCCCGAAAATATAGTGTTTGCCCACCGCCGGATTTCGTTGAAGGTAAGATTCACACTCGTGTGAAGATGCAAAAATCGGCCATTTAAAATACATTGAGGTAATTTTTCATTATTTTTTTCATGCACTTATCGAAATGATAGGAAGTTCTTGCTATTATGGTAGATGTATATTAAGCATAGGTTTTTGAAAACAATATAGGTAAGACCGTACTGTTCCTGGGTTCGATGCCGGCGTACATAATAATTTCTCTCATAAGGAATATAAGGGAAAATTAGGACGTCATTTGAAGCAGTTGCACCGAATATTTGTGCTTAAATTTTCACACATGGTTAAAAGATGTGATCTTCTTTAGTGCTGCATAGAAAGTATTACCAGAAAGACCCGGGTTCGAAGCCAGACGGTAAATATATCCCCCATTTTAAATACATTGAGGTAGTTATCATTATTTACTTTGATGCACTTATCGAAATAATAGGAAGTTCTTTGCTTTACTTTGCTTCACTAGAAGATGTATATTAAGACTTGGTTTAAGAAAAAAATTTAGATAAGACCATGCTGTTCCTGGGTTCGATTCCAGAGCACATTACAATTTCTTACATAAGGAATATATGTGGAAAGTAGGATGTCTTTTGAGGCAGTTGCTGCCAATATTTCTGCTTGAATTTTCACACATAGTTATAGATGGTGATCTTCTGTTGTGCTGCATAGTAAGTTCACCAGGAAGACCGGGTTCGATGCCATACGATTAAATTTTAGCGAATTTTAAGAATATTTTCAATCCGTTTATTTTTACTTTCTCCCTATACGTAGTATAGAGAATCTGTCTGTCTGTCTGTGGCTAAAAAGTTTGTGTGCGCTCTATCTTAAAAAGTAATTATCCGATCATTTTCAAAATTCATATTTAGAATTTTCCTAACAATGCCAAGAGTTGATTAGTTTTTGGAGAATATCGCTCAACCGGAAGTTACGGTTTATCCGGAACAACATTTTGTTTCTTAAATATCTCTGTAAGAATGCAATATAGGTATATACATTTACACACAAAAGTTGTAGATGATGTACTTTACTACAACTTTTGTAAAAACATTTTTTCGTAACACTGATTGTGTAGGAGTTATTGTTCAATAATGGTTAACCGGAAGTTGTTGTTTACCCAGAAATTGAAGTTTTTCATACTTATCTCTGTCAGAATGCAATGTAGGTATATACAATTATGTACAAAAGTTGTAGATAATGTTTTTTACTACAAATTTTGTATGAAACATTTTCCTGTAACACTCAATGTTTTGGAGTTATTTATATATTACCGGCATAGGCTTATGTTTTCAATAAATACGGAGAAAGTCATGTGTTGGCCAGATCAGATTTTTTCTTTTGCGGACCGTCCCGATATAATGCCGATATGAAATTAATGTTGTCGATCTGCTTGCAGTATGCAAGCTACATTTTACTCGTATATATATATGATACATGAATGAATCCGGAGAAGCATCTATATATAAAAGATAACAGGGCGGAAAAAACAGTAAATACTTGAAATGATGTTATAAAACTGCGTAAAAAGAATTAATCGCCGTGAAACTCTTGCAGATAGATGGATACCTTCCAACTAACAGACGGACACCGTCAATAGAGCAATCTTGTCGTTTTTCTTAAAAATGCTGCGACTGGGGCATCTCTCCCGGTGGAGCATCTCACCCGGAATTACCTTATACATAGTCAGATCATGACATCTTTCAGCATACGTTTAAATAGAGGACGGTTCTCTTTTAAAGTAGATTGATAACGTATATTAACCTCCTGGTTTACAATGGTTCTGCAAAGAACCTTCACAGTATTGAGGTCTCTCGATAATGTTGCTAGATAGTTAACTCCGTGAAAAGTTACATCTTGGATGATCATTTGAGTAAAGAACCCGCAAATCAGACAAATCAAAATTCCTGCTAATATCAATGGCGCCCAAAGAACTTTCACAAATTCGTTTTCAATGAAATCAAGCACCTTATTTCCACTTTGAGGTCAAATATCAAGCATTTTTATTTGAAATACAGGTATTATTTATTGTTACTTCATTTAAATTCTTATTACGTTCCATTCCAATTTTCCCTCCCTCCATTGACCTAATTTACAGTTGTTCATATTCTGTTAATTATCGTATCATAATTGAGCATAATCTTTACGAAGACGTTCATCCTGTGGAGCATTAACTGAAATAACCAATTTCATTCTAAGTCTGCAAGGATGGAAAATTTTATGTTAGGAGGAAATAAGGGCAGCCAAAGTAATTCATGTCCATTATTCTATGAAGTACAGCAAATTACGGGAGAGATTCGAGGCCATTTTCGAAATACGTATTTAATTCTTTAATAGTACAATACTGCATCTACAGCAGCAAAAGCAATGACTTTTAGCGAGTATTTATAAAATTTACAACATCACAAAAGCCTTCAAGACGTGCCAGGCATAAAGAGGAAGACGAAAAGCGCGCTCAAAACAGAGAATCTGAAAGACTCGCCCTTCTCGAGTTATGCTGGTCTTAGGTGGTAACTTTTTTCTTTGCCGTTTGGTGTACATTGTTAGGTATCAGTGATGGCCCCTCAAAGGCGATTGCTTCTGCTGAGATCCAGTCGTGCTGCCGATGTCTATAAAAGGATAGTGCCACCGAAAGAAGGTCCTCTGTATGGATATCAAACGAATTTCGCATACTTTATGACGGAATATAAGGCTGTGAAGGTTTCATTTTGATAATAGGACCAGGTTCGACTACAGAGCGATAGGAAAGGCTTTCATAAGAAATTCACGTGGAGTTTGTTTGTTTGATTTCTTTCTTTGGCAAATTTAAATTGGAAATAATGATCCTTTGAAATGAAAATAGGTAACAAAAGAAGGGAAAATTGAATAAGGAGACTAATTTCGGTAATTGAGTATACTTCTTTAAATTACGGGATATATGGCGAAATAAACGATGTAAAATTTTGCAGTAGTTAAAAACCAGTCCCTCTGACGACGATTGTTGAATCCGAGCTCAAGGGTTTTTCCACAATAAAACACGGGGAATTCAGGCCCATCATAATATTTTTTTATTTACATATTGATGTACATTTTGAACTGATATGATTACGAATTGATTCATAAAAACCAAATGTATTTACAAATACGTTCATGTATAAATAATTCATGCAAATATTGAAATTTGAACTTGTCCACTTGACGGCAGAGTGCACTTTTATATCAATACATACATATATATCACTTACACATCAATGCATAGCCTTCTTAAATGACAAAAAGGCTGATTTGACTTTGATGACTTCAGAAAGAATACGTAATAAATTATCATAGTCACTGAAAAGGGGCTTGTTACATTGTTCTAATAAACATTTTGGGGCATACCCAGGCTAAACAGCACAAAATCTTTTTTTTTAACAAATTCAGGATTTTTTTTCTTAAATTTGAAAAATCCAAGACAAATTTTGGCTAATAATGAAGATAATTACTGAAAAAAACCAAATCTTTTACAAAAAATCTTTTTATTTTAACAAATTCTGGATTTTTCTTCTAAAATTTGAAAAATCCAAGACAAATTTTGGCTAAAAATGAAGATAATTACTGAAAAAAACCAAATCTATTACAAAAAATCTTTTTATTTTTACAAATTCTGGATTTTTTTTCTTAAATTTGAAAAATCCAACACAAATTTTGGCTAAAAATGAAGATAATTACTGAAAAAAACCAAATCTATTACAAAAAATCTTTTTATTTTAACAAAATTCTGGATTTCTTTTCATAAATTTGAAAAATCCAAGACAAATTTTGGTTGAAAATGAAGATAATTACTGAAAAAAACCCAAATCTTTTACAAAAAATCTTTTTATTTTTACAAATTCTGGATTTGTTTCCTTAAATTTGTAAAATCCAAGACAAATTTTGGCTAAAAATGAAGATATTAACTGAAAAAAACCAAATCTTTTACAACAAGATCTTTTTATTTTAACAAATTCTGGATTTCTTTTCTTAAATTTTAAAAATAGAAGACAAATTTTGGCTAAAAATGAAGATAATTACCGAAAAAAACCAAATCTTTTACAAAAAATCTTTTTATTTTAACAAATTCAGGATTTTTTTTCTTAAATTTTAAAAATCCAAGACAAATTTTGGCTAAAAATGAAGATAATTACTGAAAAAAACCAAATCTTTTACAAAAAATCTTTTTATTTTAACAAATTCTGGATTTTCTTTCTTAAATTTGAAAAATCCAACACAAATTTTGGCTTAAAATGAAGATAATTACTGAAAAGACCAAATCTATTACAAAAAATCTTTTTATTTTAACAAATTCTGGATTTTTTTTCTTAAATTTGAAAAATCCAAGACGAATTTTGGCTAAAAATGAAGATAATTACTGAAAAAAACCAAATCTTTAACAAAAAATCTTTTTATTTTAACAAATTCTGGATTTTTTTTCTTATATTTGAGAAATCCAAGACAAATTTTGGCTAAAAATGAAGATAATTACTGAAAAAAACCAAATCTTTAACAAAAAATCTTTTTATTTTAACAAATTCTGGATTTTTTTTCTTAAATTTGAAAAATCCAAGACGAATTTTGGCTAAAAATGAAGATAATTACTGAAAAAAACCAAATCTTTAACAAAAAATCTTTTTATTTTAACAAATTCTGGATTTTTTTTCTTATATTTGAGAAATCCAAGACGAATTTTGGCTAAAAATGAAGATAATTACTGAAAAAAACCAAATCTTTAACAAAAAATCTTTTTATTTTAACAAATTCTGGATTTTTTTTCTTAAATTTGAAAAATCCAAGACGAATTTTGGCTAAAAATGAAGATAATTACTGAAAAAAACCAAATCTTTAACAAAAAATCTTTTTATTTTAACAAATTCTGGATTTTTTTTCTTATATTTGAGAAATCCAAGACAAATTTTGGCTAAAAATGAAGATAATTACTGAAAAAAACCAAATCTTTAACAAAAAATCTTTTTATTTTAACAAATTCTGGATTTTTATTCTTAAATTTGAAAAATCCAAGACAAATTTTGCCTAAAAATGAAGATAATTACCGAAAAAACCAAATCTTCAAAAAAAATCTTTTTTTTATGAAGTTCTGGATTTTTTTCTTAAATTTGAAAAATCCAAGACAAATTTTGCCTAAAAATGAAGATAATTACCGAAGAAAACCAAATCTTTTACAATAAATCTTTTAATTTCAGCAAATTCCGGATTCTCTTTCTTAAATTTGAAAAATCCACGACAAATTTTGGCTAAAAATTAAGATAATTACTGAAAAAAACCAAATCTTTTACAAAAAATCTTTTTATTTTAACAAATTCTGGATTTTTTTTCTTAAATTTGAAAAATCCAAGACAAATTTTGGCTAAAATTGAAGATAATTACTGAAAAAAACCAAATCTTTTACAAAAACTCTTTTTATGTTAACTAATTCTGGATTTTTTTTCTTAAATTTGAAAAATCCAAGACAAATTTTGGATAAAAATGAAAATAATTACCGAAAAACACCAAATCTTTTACAAAAAATCATTTTATTTTAACAAATTCTGGATTTTTTTTTGAATTTGAAAAATCCAAGACAAATTTTGGCTGAAAATGAAGATAATTACTGAAAAAAACCAAATCTTTTACAAAAAATCTTTTTATTTTAACAAATTCTGGATTTCTTTTCTTAAATTTTAAAAATAGAAGACAAATTTTGGCTAAAAATGAAGATAATTACCGAAAAAAACCAAATCTTTTACAAAAAATCTTTTTATTTTAACAAATTCAGGATTTTTTTTCTTAAATTTTAAAAATCCAAGACAAATTTTGGCTAAAAATGAAGATAATTACTGAAAAAAACCAAATCTTTAACAAAAAATCTTTTTATTTTAACAAATTCTGGATTTTTTTTCTTAAATTTGAAAAATCCAAGACGAATTTTGGCTAAAAATGAAGATAATTACTGAAAAAAACCAAATCTTTAACAAAAAATCTTTTTATTTTAACAAATTCTGGATTTTTTTTCTTATATTTGAGAAATCCAAGACGAATTTTGGCTAAAAATGAAGATAATTACTGAAAAAAACCAAATCTTTAACAAAAAATCTTTTTATTTTAACAAATTCTGGATTTTTTTTCTTAAATTTGAAAAATCCAAGACGAATTTTGGCTAAAAATGAAGATAATTACTGAAAAAAACCAAATCCTTAACAAAAAATCTTTTTATTTTAACAAATTCTGGATTTTTTTTCTTATATTTAGCCAAGATTTGTCTTGGATTTTTCAAATTTAAGAAAAAAAATCCAGAATTTGTTAACATAAAAAGAGTTTTTGTAATAGGTTTGGTTTTTTTCAGTAATTATCTTCAATTTTAGCCAAAATTTGTCTTGGATTTTTCAAATTTAAGAAAAAAATCCAGAATTTGTTAAAATAAAAAGATTTTTTGTAAAAGATTTGGTTTTTTTCAGTAATTATCTTCATTTTTAGCCTAAATTTGTCTTGGATTTGTCAAATTTAAGAAAAAAAATCCAGAATTTGTAAAAATAAGAAGATTTTATGTAAAAGATTTGGTTTTTTTCAGTAATTATCTTCATTTTTAGCTAAAATTTGTCTTGGATCTTTCAAATTTAAGTAAAAAAATCAAGAATTTGTGAAAATAAAAAGATTTTTGTAAAAGATTTG
Organism: Sympetrum striolatum; assembly: GCA_947579665.1. NCBI lineage: Eukaryota > Metazoa > Arthropoda > Insecta > Odonata > Libellulidae > Sympetrum > Sympetrum striolatum. The sequence continues at coordinate 95,036,263 of OX388345.1, forward strand.
GTTTTTTTCGTTAAATATCTTCATTTTTAGCCAAAATTTGTCTTGGATTTTACAAATTTAAGAAAAAAAATCCAGAATTTGTTAAAATAAAAAGATTTTTTGTAAAAGATTTCGTTTTTTTCGGTAATTATTTTCATTTTTAGCCAAAATTTGTCTTGGAATTTTCAAATTTAAGAAAAAAATCCAGAATTTGTTCAAATAAAAAGATCTTGTTGTAAAAGATTTGGTTTTTTTCAGTAATTATCTTCATTTTTAGCCAAAATTTGTCTTCGATTTTATAAATTTAAGGAAACAAATCCAGAATTTGTAAAAATAAAAAGATTTTTTGTAAAAGATTTGGTTTTTTTCAGTAATTATCTTCATTTTAAGCCAAAATTTGTCTTGGATTTTTCAAATTTAAGAAAAGAAATCCAGAATTTGTTAAAATAAAAAGATTTTTTGTAAAAGATTTGGTTTTTTTCAGTAATTATCTTCATTTTTAGCCAGAATTTGTGTTGGATTTTTCAAATTTAAGAAAAAAAATCCAGAATTTGTAAATATAAAAAGATTTTTTGTAATAGATTTGGTTTTTTTCAGTAATTATCTTCATTTTTAGCCAAAATTTGCCTTGGATTTTTCAAATTTAAGAAAAAAAATCCAGAATTTGTTAAAAAAATAATATTTTCTGTAAAAGATTTGGTTTTTTTCAGTAATTATCTTCATTATTAGCCAAAATTTGTCTTGGATTTTTCAAATTTAAGAAAAAAAATCCTGAATTTGTTAAAAAAAGATTTTTTGTAAAAGATTTGGTTTTTTTCGGTAATTATCTTCATTTTTAGCTAAAATTTGTCTTGGATTTTTCAAATTTAAGAAAAAAAATCCAGAATTTGTTAAAATAAAAAGATTTTTTGTAAAAGATTTGGTTTTTTTCGGTAATTATCTTCATTTTTAGCCAAAATTTGTCTTCTATTTTTAAAATTTAAGAAAAGAAATCCAGAATTTGTTAAAATAAAAAGATCTTGTTGTAAAAGATTTGGTTTTTTCAGTAATTATCTTCATTTTCAGCCAACATTTGTCTTGGATTTTACAAATTTAAGGAAAAAAATCCAGAATTTGTAAAAATAAAAAGATTTTTTGTAAAAGATTTGGTTTTTTTTCAGTAATTATCTTCATTTTAAGCCAAAATTTGTCTTGGATTTTTCAAATATAAGAAAAGAAATCCAGAATTTGTTATATTTAAAAGATTTTTGTAAAGATTTGGTTTTTTTCGGTAATTATCTTCATTTTTAGTTAAAATTTGTCTTGGATTTTTCAAATTTAAGAAAAAAAATCCAGAATTTATTAAAATAAAAAGATTTTTTGTAAAAGATTTGGTTTTTTTCGGTAATTCTCTTTATTTTTAGATAAAATTTGTCTTGGATTTTTCAAATTTAAGAAAAAAAATCCAGAATTTGTTATAATAAAAAGATTTTTTGTAAAAGATTTGTTTTTTTTTTCGGTAATTCTCTTCATTTTTAGATAAAATTTGTCTTGGATTTTACAAATTTAAGGAGAAAAATCCAGAATTTGTTATATAAAGAGATTTTTTTTTAATTTGGTTTTTTTTGTAATTATCTTCATTTTTAGACAAAATTTGTCTTGGATTTTACAAATTTAAGAAAAAAAATCCAGAATTTGTTAAAATAAAAAGATTTTTTGTAAAAGATTTGGTTTTTTTCAGTAATTATCTTAATTTTAGCCAGAATTTGTCTTGGATTTGTAAAATTTAAGAAAAAAAATCCAGAATTTGTTAAAATAAAAAGATTTTTTGTAAAAGATTTGGTTTTTTTCAGTAATTATCTTCATTTTTAGCCAAAATTTGTCTTGGAATTGTCAAATTTAAGAAAAAATATCCAGAATTTGTTTAAATAAGAAGATTTTATGTAAAAGATTTGGTTTTCTTCGGTAATTATCTTCATTTTTAGCCAAAATTTGTCTTGGATTTTTCAAATTTAAGAAAAAAAATCCAGAATTTGTTAAAATAAAAAGATTTTTTGTAAAAGATTGGTTTTTTTCAGTAATTATCTTCATTTTTAGCTAAAATTTGTCTTGGATTTTTCAAATTTAAGAAAAAAAATCCAGAATTTGTTAAAATAAAAAGATTTTTTGTAAATGATTTGGTTTTTTTTGTGTAATTATCTTCATTTTTAGCCAAAATTTGTCTTGGATTTTTCAAATTTAAGAAAAGAAATCCAGAATTTGTTAAAATTAAAAGATTTTTGTAAAGATTAAGTTTTTTTCGGTAATTATTTTCATTTTTAGTTAAAATTTGTCTTGGATTTTTCAAATTTAAGAAAAAAAATCCAGAATTTGTAAAAATAAAAAGATTTTTTGTTAAAGATTTGGTTTTTTTCGGTAATTCTCTTTATTTTTAGATAAAATTTGTCTTGGATTTTACAAATTTAAGAAAAAAAATCCAGAATTTGTTAAAATAAAAAGATTTCGTTTTTTTCGGTAATTATCTTCATTTTTAGCCAAAATTTGTCTTGGAATTTTCAAATTTAAGAAAAAAATCCAGAATTTGTTAAAATAAAAAGATTTTTTGTAAAAGATTTGGTTTTTTTCAGTAATTATCTTCATTTTTAGCCAAAATTTGTCTTGGATTTTTCAAATTCAAAAAAATATCCAGAATTTGTTAAAATAAAATGATTTTTTGTAAAAGATTTGGTGTTTTTCGGTAATTATTTTCATTTTTATCCAAAATTTGTCTTGGATTTTTCAAATTTAAGAAAAAAAATCCAGAATTTGTTAACATAAAAAGAGTTTTTGTAAAAGATTTGGTTTTTTTCAGTAATTATCTTCAATTTTAGCCAAAATTTGTCTTGGATTTTTCAAATTTAAGAAAAAAAATCCAGAATTTGTTAAAATAAAAAGATTTTTTGTAAAAGATTTGGTTTTTTTCAGTAATTATCTTCATTTTTAGCCTAAATTTGTCTTGGATTAGTCAAATTTAAGAAAAAAAATCCAGAATTTGTAAAAATAAGAAGATTTTATGTAAAAGATTTGGTTTTTTTCAGTAATTATCTTCATTTTTAGCCAAAATTTGTCTTAGATTTTTCAAATTTAAGAAAAAAAATCCAGAATTTGTTAAAATAAAAAGATTTTTTGTAAAAGATTTGGTTTTTTTCAGTAATTATCTTCATTTTTAGCTAAAATTTGTCTTGGATTTTTCAAATTTAAGAAAAAAAATCCAGAATTTGTTAAAATAAAAAGATTTTTTGTAAAAGATTTGGTTTTTTTCAGTAATTATCTTCATTTTTAGCCAAAATTTGTCTTGGATTTTTCAAATTCAAAAAAAAATTCAGAATTTGTTAAAATAAAATGATTTTTTGTAAAAGATTTGGTGTTTTTCGGTAATTATTTTCATTTTTATCCAAAATTTGTCTTGGATTTTTCAAATTTAAGAAAAAAAATCCAGAATTTGTTAACATAAAAAGAGTTTTTGTAAAAGATTTGGTTTTTTTCAGTAATTATCTTCAATTTTAGCCAAAATTTGTCTTTGATTTTTCAAATTTAAGAAAAAAAATCCAGAATTTGTTAAAATAAAAAGATTTTTTGTAAAAGATTTGGTTTTTTTCAGTAATTATCTTCATTTTTAGCCTAAATTTGTCTTGGATTAGTCAAATTTAAGAAAAAAAATCCAGAATTTGTAAAAATAAGAAGATTTTATGTAAAAGATTTGGTTTTTTTCAGTAATTATCTTCAATTTTAGCCAAAATTTGTCTTGGATTTTTCAAATTTAAGAAAAAAAATCCAGAATTTGTTAAAATAAAAAGATTTTTTGTAAAAGATTTGGTTTTTTTCAGTAATTATCTTCATTTTTAGCCTAAATTTGTCTTGGATTAGTCAAATTTAAGAAAAAAAATCCAGAATTTGTAAAAATAAGAAGATTTTATGTAAAAGATTTGGTTTTTTTCAGTAATTATCTTCATTTTTAGCCAAAATTTGTCTTGGATTTTTCAAATTTAAGAAAAAAAATCCAGAATTTGTTAAAATAAAAAGATTTTTTGTAAAAGATTTGGTTTTTTTCAGTAATTATCTTCATTTTTAGCTAAAATTTGTCTTGGATTTTTCAAATTTAAGAAAAAAAATCCAGAATTTGTTAAAATAAAAAGATTTTTTGTAAAAGATTTGGTTTTTTTCAGTAATTATCTTCATTTTTAGCCAAAATTTGTCTTGGATTTTTCAAATTCAAAAAAAAATCCAGAATTTGTTAAAATAAAATGATTTTTTGTAAAAGATTTGGTGTTTTTCGGTAATTATTTTCATTTTTATCCAAAATTTGTCTTGGATTTTTCAAATTTAAGAAAAAAAATCCAGAATTTGTTAACATAAAAAGAGTTTTTGTAAAAGATTTGGTTTTTTTCAGTAATTATCTTCAATTTTAGCCAAAATTTGTATTGGATTTTTCAAATTTAAGAAAAAAAATCCAGAATTTGTTAAAATAAATAGATTTTTTGTAAAAGATTTGGTTTTTTTCAGTAATTATCTTCATTTTTAGCCTAAATTTGTCTTGGATTAGTCAAATTTAAGAAAAAAAATCCAGAATTTGTAAAAATAAGAAGATTTTATGTAAAAGATTTGGTTTTTTTCAGTAATTATCTTCATTTTTAGCCAAAATTTGTCTTGGATTTTTCAAATTTAAGAAAAAAAATCCAGAATTTGTTAAAATAAAAAGATTTTTTGTAAAAGATTTGGTTTTTTTCAGTAATTATCTTCATTTTTAGCTAAAATTTGTCTTGGATCTTTCAAATTTAAGAAAAAAAATCAAGAATTTGTGAAAATAAAAAGATTTTTTGTAAAAGATTTGGTTTTTTTCGGTAAATATCTTCATTTTTAGGCAAAATTTGTCTTGGATTTTACAAATTTAAGAAAAAAATCCAGAATTTGTTAAAATAAAAAGATTTTTTGTAAAAGATTTCGTTTTTTTCTGTAATTATTTTCATTTTTAGCCAAAATTTGTCTTGGAATTTTCAAATTTAAGAAAAAAATCCAGAATTTGTTAAAATAAAAAGATCTTGTTGTAAAAGATTTGGTTTTTTTCAGTAATTATCTTCATTTTTAGCCAAAATTTGTCTTGGATTTTACAAATTTAAGGAAACAAATCCAGAATTTGTAAAAATAAAAAGATTTTTTGTAAAAGATTTGGTTTTTTTCAGTAATTATCTTCATTTTAAGCCAAAATTTGTCTTGGATTTTTCAAATTTAAGAAAAGAAATCCAGAATTTGTTAAAATAAAAAGATTTTTTGTAAAAGATTTGGTTTTTTTCAGTAATTATCTTCATTTTTAGCCAAAATTTGTGTTGGATTTTTCAAATTTAAGAAAAAAAATCCAGAATTTGTAAAAATAAAAAGATTTTTTTGTAATAGATTTGGTTTTTTTTCAGTAATTATCTTCATTTTTAGCCAAAATTTGTCTTGGATTTTTCAAATTTAAGAAAAAAAATCCAGAATATGTTAAAATAAAAAGATTTGGTTTTTTTCAGTAATTATCTTCATTATTAGCCAAAATTTGTCTTGGATTTTTCAAATTTAAGAAAAAAAATCCTGAATTTGTTAAAAAAAAAAGATTTTTTGTAAAAGATTTGGTTTTTTTTCGGTAATTATCTTCATTTTTAGCCAAAATTTGTCTTGGATTTTTCAAATTTAAGAAAAAAAATCCAGAATTTGTTCAAATAAAAAGATTTTTTGTAAAAGATTTGGTTTTTTTCGGTAATTATCTTCATTTTTAGCCAAAATTTGTCTTCTATTTTTAAAATTTAAGAAAAGAAATCCAGAATTTGTTTAAATAAAAAGATCTTGTTTTTTTCAGTAATAATCTTCATTTTTAGCCAAAATTAATATTGGATTTTTCAAATTTAAGAAAAAAAATCCAGATTTTGTTAAAATAAAAAGATTTTTTGTAAAAGATTTGGTTTTTTTCGGTAATTATCTTCAATTTAGCCAAAATTTGTCTTGGATTTTTCAAATTTAAGAAAAAAAATCCAGAATTTGTTAAAATAAAAAGATTTTTTCTAAAAGATTTGGTTTTTTCAGTAATTATCTTCATTTTTAGCCAAAATTTGTCTTCGATTTTTCAAATTTAAGAAAAAAAATCCAGAATTTGATAAAATAAAAAGATTTTTTGTAAAAGATTTGGTTTTTTTTGTGTAATTATCTTCATTTTTAGCCAAAATTTGTCTTGGATTTTTCAAATTTAAAAAAAAAAATCCAGAATTTGTTAAAATAAAAAGATTTTTTGTAAAGATTTGTTTTTTTTCGGTAATTATCTTCATTATTTATCAAATTTGTCTTGGATTTTTCAAATTTAAGAAAAAAATTCCAGAATTTGTTATAATAAAAAGATTTTTTGTAAAAGATTTGGTTATTTCGGTAATTATCTTCATTTTTAGATAAAATTTGTCTTCGATTTTACAAAATTAAGGAGAAAAATCCAGAATTTGTTAAAATAAAAAGATTTTTTTTTTAAATTTGGTTTTTTTTGGTAATTATCTTCATTTTTAGCCAAAATTTGTTTTGGATTATACAAATTTAAGGAAAAAAATCCAGAATTTGTTAAAATAAAAAGATTTTTTGTAAAAGATTTCGTTTTTTTTCGGTAATTATCTTCATTTTTAGCCAAATTTTGTCTTGGAATTTTCAAATTTAAGAAAAAAATCCAGAATTTGTTAAAATAAAAAGATTTTTTCAAAAAGATTTGGTTTTTTTCAGTAATTATCTTAATTTTTAGCCAAAATTTGTCTTGGATTTTTCAAAGTTAAGAAAAAAATCCAGAATTTGTTAAAATGAAAAGATTTATTGTAAAAGATTTGGTTTTTTTCAGTAATTATCTTCATTTTTAGCCAAAATTTGTCTTGGATTTTTCAAATTTAAGAAAAAAAATCCAGAATTTGTTAAAATAAAAAGATTTTTTGTAAAAGATTTGGTTTTTTTCTGTAATTATCTTCATTTTTGCCTAAATTTGTATTGGATTTTTCAAATTTAAGAAAAAAAATCCAGAATTTGTTAAAATAAAAAGATTTTTTGTATATGATTTGGTTTTTTTCAGTAATTATCTTCATTTTTAGCCAAAATTTGTCTTGGATTTTTCAAATTTAAGAAAAAAAATCCAGAATTTGTTATAATAAAAAGATTTTTTGTAAAAGATTTGGTTTTTATTGTGTAATTATCTTCATTTTTAGCCAAAATTTGTCTTTGATTTTTCAAATTTAAGAAAAAAAATCCAGAATTTGATAAAATAAAAAGACTTTTTGTAAAAGATTTGGTTTTTTTTGTGTAATTATCTTCATTTTTAGCCAAAATTTGTCTTTGATTTTTCAAATTTAAGAAAAAAAATCCAGAATTTGTTAAAATAAAAAGATTTTTGTAAAGATTTGTTTTTTTTCGGTAATTATCTTCATTTTTAGTTAAAATTTGTCTTGGATTTTTCAAATTTAAGAAAAGAAATCCAGAATTTGATAAAATAAAAAGATTTTTTGTAAAAGATTTGGTTTTTTTTGTGTAATTATCTTCATTTTTATCCAAAATTTGTCTTGGATTTTTCAAATTTAAGAAATAAAATCCAGAAATTGTTAAAATAAAAAGATTTTTTGTAAAAGATTTGGTTTTTTTCGGTAATTATGTTCATTTTTAGTTAAAATTTGTCTTGGATTTTACCAATTTAAGGAAAAAAATCCAGAATTTGTGAAAATAAAAAGATTTTTTTTTAAATTTGGTTTTTTTTTGGTTATTATCTTCATTTTTAGCCAAAATTTGTCTTGGATTTTACAAATTTAAGGAAAAAAATCCAGAATTTGTAAAAATAAAAAGATTTTTTGTAAAAGATTTTGTTTTTTTCGGTATTTATCTTCATTTTTAGCCAAAATTTGTCTTGGAATTTTCAAATTTAAGAAAAAAATCCAGAATTTGTTAATATAAAAAGATTTTTTCAAAAAGGTTTGTGTTATTTTCAGTAATTATCTTAATTTTTAGCCAAAATTTGTCTTGGATTTTTCAAATTTAAGAAAAAGAATCCGGAATTTGCTGAAATAAAAAATTCATTGTAAAAGATTTGGTTTTCTTTGGTAATTATCTTCATTTTTAGGCAAAATTCGTCTTGGATTTTTCAAATTTAAGGAAAAATCCAGAATTTGATAAAAAAAAGATTTTTTTTGAAGATTTGGTTTTTTCGGTAATTATCTTCATTTTTAGGCAAAATTTGTCTTGGATTTTTCAAATTTAAGAAAAAAAATCCTGAATTTGTTAAAATAAAAAGATTTTTTGTAAAAAATTTGTTTTTTTTTTCAGTAATTATCTTCATTTTTAGCCAATATTTGTTTTGGATTTTTAAAATTTAAGAAAAAAAATCCAGAATTTGTTAAAATAAAAAGATTTTTGAAATAGATTTGGTTTTTTTCGGTATTTATCTTCATTTTTAGCCAATATTGTCTTGGATTTTTCAAATTTAAGAAAAACAATCCAGAATTTGTTATAATAAAAAGATTTTTTGTAAAAGATTTGGTTTTTATTGTGTAATTATCTTCATTTTTAGCCAAAATTTGTCTTTGATTTTTCAAATTTAAGAAAAAAAATCCAGAATTTATTAAAATAAAAAGATTTTTGTAAAGATTTGTTTTTTTTCGGTAATTATCTTCATTTTTAGTTAAAATTTGTCTTGGATTTTTCAAATTTAAGAAAAGAAATCCAGAATTTGATAAAATAAAAAGATTTTTTGTAAAAGATTTGGTTTTTTTTGTGTAATTATCTTCATTTTTATCCAAAATTTGTCTTGGATTTTTCAAATTTAAGAAATAAAATCCAGAAATTGTTAAAATAAAAAGATTTTTTGTAAAAGATTTGGTTTTTTTCGGTAATTATGTTCATTTTTAGTTAAAATTTGTCTTGGATTTTACCAATTTAAGGAAAAAAATCCAGAATTTGTGAAAATAAAAAGATTTTTTGTAAAAGATTTGTTTTTTTTCAGTAATTATCTTCATTTTTAGCCAAAATTTGTCTTTGATTTTTCAAATTTAAGAAAAAAAATCCAGAATTTGATAAAATAAAAAGATTTTTTGTAAAAGATTTGGTTTTTTTTGTGTAATTATCTTCATTTTTAGCCAAAATTTGTCTTTGATTTTTCAAATTTAAGAAAAAAAATCCAGAATTTGTTAAAATAAAAAGATTTTTGTAAAGATTTGTTTTTTTTCTGTAATTATTTTCATTTTTAGCCAAAATTTGTCTTGGAATTTTCAAATTTAAGAAAAAAAATCCAGAATTTGTTAAAATAAAAAGATCTTGTTGTAAAAGATTTTGTTTTTTTCAGTAATTATCTTCATTTTTAGCCAAAATTTGTCTTGGATTTTACAAATTTAAGGAAACAAATCCAGAATTTGTAAAAATAAAAAGATTTTTTGTAAAAGATTTGGTTTTTTTCAGTAATTATCTTCATTTTAAGCCAAAATTTGTCTTGGATTTTTCAAATTTAAGAAAAGAAATCCAGAATTTGTTAAAATAAAAAGATTTTTTGTAAAAGATTTGGTTTTTTTCAGTAATTATCTTCATTTTTAGCCAAAATTTGTGTTGGATTTTTCAAATTTAAGAAAAAAAATCCAGAATTTGTAAAAATAAAAAGATTTTTTGTAATAGATTTGGTTTTTTTCAGTAATTATCTTCATTTTTAGCCAAAATTTGTCTTGGATTTTTCAAATTTAAGAAAAAAAATCCAGAATATGTTAAAATAAAAAGATTTGGTTTTTTTCAGTAATTATCTTCATTATTAGCCAAAATTTGTCTTGGATTTTTCAAATTTAAGAAAAAAAATCCTGAATTTGTTAAAAAAAAAAGATTTTTTGTAAAAGATTTGGTTTTTTTTCGGTAATTATCTTCATTTTTAGCCAAAATTTGTCTTGGATTTTTCAAATTTAAGAAAAAAAATCCAGAATTTGTTCAAATAAAAAGATTTTTTGTAAAAGATTTGGTTTTTTTCGGTAATTATCTTCATTTTTAGCCAAAATTTGTCTTCTATTTTTAAAATTTAAGAAAAGAAATCCAGAATTTGTTAAAATAAAAAGATCTTGTTTTTTTCAGTAATAATCTTCATTTTTAGCCAAAATTAATATTGGATTTTTCAAATTTAAGAAAAAAAATCCAGATTTTGTTAAAATAAAAAGATTTTTTGTAAAAGATTTGGTTTTTTTTCGGTAATTATCTTCAATTTAGCCAAAATTTGTCTTGGATTTTTCAAATTTAAGAAAAAAAATCCAGAATTTGTTAAAATAAAAAGATTTTTTCTAAAAGATTTGGTTTTTTCAGTAATTATCTTCATTTTTAGCCAAAATTTGTCTTGGATTTTTCAAATTTAAAAAAAAAAATCCAGAATTTGTTAAAATAAAAAGATTTTTTGTAAAGATTTGTTTTTTTTCGGTAATTATCTTCATTATTTATCAAATTTGTCTTGGATTTTTCAAATTTAAGAAAAAAATTCCAGAATTTGTTATAATAAAAAGATTTTTTGTAAAAGATTTGGTTATTTCGGTAATTATCTTCATTTTTAGATAAAATTTGTCTTCGATTTTACAAAATTAAGGAGAAAAATCCAGAATTTGTTAAAATAAAAAGATTTTTTTTTTAAATTTGGTTTTTTTTGGTAATTATCTTCATTTTTAGCCAAAATTTGTTTTGGATTATACAAATTTAAGGAAAAAAAATCCAGAATTTGTTAAAATAAAAAGATTTTTTGTAAAAGATTTCGTTTTTTTTCGGTAATTATCTTCATTTTTAGCCAAAATTTGTCTTGGAATTTTCAAATTTAAGAAAAAAATCCAGAATTTGTTAAAATAAAAAGATTTTTTCAAAAAGATTTGGTTTTTTTTCAGTAATTATCTTAATTTTTAGCCAAAATTTGTCTTGGATTTTTCAAAGTTAAGAAAAAAATCCAGAATTTGTTAAAATGAAAAGATTTATTGTAAAAGATTTGGTTTTTTTCAGTAATTATCTTCATTTTTAGCCAAAATTTGTCTTGGATTTTTCAAATTTAAGAAAAAAAATCCAGAATTTGTTAAAATAAAAAGATTTTTTGTAAAAGATTTGGTTTTTTTTCTGTAATTATCTTCATTTTTGCCTAAATTTGTATTGGATTTTTCAAATTTAAGAAAAAAAATCCAGAATTTGTTAAAATAAAAAGATTTTTTGTATATGATTTGGTTTTTTTCAGTAATTATCTTCATTTTTAGCCAAAATTTGTCTTGGATTTTTGAAATTTAAGAAAAATAATCCAGAATTTGTTATAATAAAAAGATTTTTTGTAAAAGATTTGGTTTTTATAGTGTAATTATCTTCATTTTTAGCCAAAATTTGTCTTTGATTTTTCAAATTTAAGAAAAAAAATCCAGAATTTGATAAAATAAAAAGACTTTTTGTAAAAGATTTGGTTTTTTTTGTGTAATTATCTTCATTTTTAGCCAAAATTTGTCTTTGATTTTTCAAATTTAAGAAAAAAAATCCAGAATTTGTTAAAATAAAAAGATTTTTGTAAAGATTTGTTTTTTTTTCGGTAATTATCTTCATTTTTAGTTAAAATTTGTCTTGGATTTTTCAAATTTAAGAAAAGAAATCCAGAATTTGATAAAATAAAAAGATTTTTTGTAAAAGATTTGGTTTTTTTTGTGTAATTATCTTCATTTTTATCCAAAATTTGTCTTGGATTTTTCAAATTTAAGATATAAAATCCAGAAATTGTTAAAATAAAAAGATTTTTTGTAAAAGATTTGGTTTTTTTCGGTAATTATGTTCATTTTTAGTTAAAATTTGTCTTGGATTTTACCAATTTAAGGAAAAAAATCCAGAATTTGTGAAAATAAAAAGATTTTTTGTAAAATATTTGGTTTTTTTCAGTAATTATCTTCATTTTTAGCCAAAATTTGTCTTTGATTTTTCAAATTTAAGAAAAAAAATCCAGAATTTGATAAAATAAAAAGATTTTTTGTTAAAGATTTGGTTTTTTTTGTGTAATTATCTTCATTTTTAGCCAAAATTTGTCTTTGATTTTTCAAATTTAAGAAAAAAAATCCAGAATTTGTTAAAATAAAAAGATTTTTGTAAAGATTTGTTTTTTTTCTGTAATTATTTTCATTTTTAGCCAAAATTTGTCTTGGAATTTTCAAATTTAAGAAAAAAATCCAGAATTTGTTAAAATAAAAAGATCTTGTTGTAAAAGATTTGGTTTTTTTCAGTAATTATCTTCATTTTTAGCCAAAATTTGTCTTGGATTTTACAAATTTAAGGAAACAAATCCAGAATTTGTAAAAATAAAAAGATTTTTTGTAAAAGATTTGGTTTTTTTCAGTAATTATCTTCATTTTAAGCCAAAATTTGTCTTGGATTTTTCAAATTTAAGAAAAGAAATCCAGAATTTGTTAAAATAAAAAGATTTTTTGTAAAAGATTTGGTTTTTTTCAGTAATTATCTTCATTTTTAGCCAAAATTTGTGTTGGATTTTTCAAATTTAAGAAAAAAAATCCAGAATTTGTAAAAATAAAAAGATTTTTTGTAATAGATTTGGTTTTTTTCAGTAATTATCTTCATTTTTAGCCAAAATTTGTCTTGGATTTTTCAAATTTAAGAAAAAAAATCCAGAATATGTTAAAATAAAAAGATTTGGTTTTTTTCAGTAATTATCTTTATTATTAGCCAAAATTTGTCTTGGATTTTTCAAATTTAAGAAAAAAAATCCTGAATTTGTTAAAAAAAAAGATTTTTTGTAAAAGATTTGGTTTTTTTCGGTAATTATCTTCATTTTTAGCCAAAATTTGTCTTGGATTTTTCAAATTTAAGAAAAAAAATCCAGAATTTGTTCAAATAAAAAGATTTTTTGTAAAAGATTTGGTTTTTTCGGTAATTATCTTCATTTTTAGCCAAAATTTGTCTTCTATTTTTAAAATTTAAGAAAAGAAATCCAGAATTTGTTAAAATAAAAAGATCTTGTTTTTTTCAGTAATAATCTTCATTTTTAGCCAAAATTAATATTGGATTTTTCAAATTTAAGAAAAAAAATCCAGATTTTGTTAAAATAAAAAGATTTTTTGTAAAAGATTTGGTTTTTTTTCGGTAATTATCTTCAATTTAGCCAAAATTTGTCTTGGATTTTTCAAATTTAAGAAAAAAAATCCAGAATTTGTTAAAATAAAAAGATTTTTTCTAAAAGATTTGGTTTTTTCAGTAATTATCTTCATTTTTAGCCAAAATTTGTCTTGGATTTTTCAAATTTAAAAAAAAAAATCCAGAATTTGTTAAAATAAAAAGATTTTTTGTAAAGATTTGTTTTTTTTCGGTAATTATCTTCATTATTTATCAAATTTGTCTTGGATTTTTCAAATTTAAGAAAAAAATTCCAGAATTTGTTATAATAAAAAGATTTTTTGTAAAAGATTTGGTTATTTCGGTAATTATCTTCATTTTTAGATAAAATTTGTCTTCGATTTTACAAAATTAAGGAGAAAAATCCAGAATTTGTTAAAATAAAAAGATTTTTTTTTTAAATTTGGTTTTTTTTGGTAATTATCTTCATTTTTAGCCAAAATTTGTTTTGGATTATACAAATTTAAGGAAAAAAATCCAGAATTTGTTAAAATAAAAAGATTTTTTGTAAAAGATTTCGTTTTTTTCGGTAATTATCTTCATTTTTAGCCAAAATTTGTCTTGGAATTTTCAAATTTAAGAAAAAAATCCAGAATTTGTTAAAATAAAAAGATTTTTTCAAAAAGATTTGGTTTTTTTCAGTAATTATCTTAATTTTTAGCCAAAATTTGTCTTGGATTTTTCAAAGTTAAGAAAAAAATCCAGAATTTGTTAAAATGAAAAGATTTATTGTAAAAGATTTGGTTTTTTTCAGTAATTATCTTCATTTTTAGCCAAAATTTGTCTTGGATTTTTCAAATTTAAGAAAAAAAATCCAGAATTTGTTAAAATAAAAAGATTTTTTGTAAAAGATTTGGTTTTTTTCTGTAATTATCTTCATTTTTGCCTAAATTTGTATTGGATTTTTCAAATTTAAGAAAAAAAATCCAGAATTTGTTAAAATAAAAAGATTTTTTGTATATGATTTGGTTTTTTTCAGTAATTATCTTCATTTTTAGCCAAAATTTGTCTTGGATTTTTGAAATTTAAGAAAAATAATCCAGAATTTGTTATAATAAAAAGATTTTTTGTAAAAGATTTGGTTTTTATTGTGTAATTATCTTCATTTTTAGCCAAAATTTGTCTTTGATTTTTCAAATTTAAGAAAAAAAATCCAGAATTTGATAAAATAAAAAGACTTTTTGTAAAAGATTTGGTTTTTTTTGTGTAATTATCTTCATTTTTAGCCAAAATTTGTCTTTGATTTTTCAAATTTAAGAAAAAAAATCCAGAATTTGTTAAAATAAAAAGATTTTTGTAAAGATTTGTTTTTTTTTCGGTAATTATCTTCATTTTTAGTTAAAATTTGTCTTGGATTTTTCAAATTTAAGAAAAGAAATCCAGAATTTGATAAAATAAAAAGATTTTTTGTAAAAGATTTGTTTTTTTTTGTGTAATTATCTTCATTTTTATCCAAAATTTGTCTTGGATTTTTCAAATTTAAGATATAAAATCCAGAAATTGTTAAAATAAAAAGATTTTTTGTAAAAGATTTGGTTTTTTTCGGTAATTATGTTCATTTTTAGTTAAAATTTGTCTTGGATTTTACCAATTTAAGGAAAAAAATCCAGAATTTGTGAAAATAAAAAGATTTTTTTTTTAAATTTGGTTTTTTTTTGGTAATTATCTTCATTTTTAGCCAAAATTTGTCTTGGATTTTACAAATTTAAGGAAAAAAATCCAGAATTTGTAAAAATAAAAAGATTTTTTGTAAAAGATTTTGTTTTTTTCGGTATTTATCTTCATTTTTAGCCAAAATTTGTCTTGGAATTTTCAAATTTAAGAAAAAAATCCAGAATTTGATAATATAAAAAGATTTTTTCAAAAAGGTTTGTGTTATTTTCAGTAATTATCTTAATTTTTAGCCAAAATTTGTCTTGGATTTTTCAAATTTAAGAAAAAGAATCCGGAATTTGCTGAAATAAAAAATTCATTGTAAAAGATTTGGTTTTCTTTGGTAATTATCTTCATTTTTAGGCAAAATTCGTCTTGGATTTTTCAAATTTAAGAAAAAAATCCAGAATTTGATAAAAAAAGATTTTTTTTGAAGATTTGGTTTTTTCGGTAATTATCTTCATTTTTAGGCAAAATTTGTCTTGGATTTTTCAAATTTAAGAAAAAAAATCCTGAATTTGTTAAAATAAAAAGATTTTTTGTAAAAAATTTGTTTTTTTTCAGTAATTATCTTCATTTTTAGCCAATATTTGTTTTGGATTTTTAAAATTTAAGAAAAAAAATCCAGAATTTGTTAAAATAAAAAGATTTTTGAAATAGATTTGGTTTTTTTCGGTATTTATCTTCATTTTTAGCCAATATTGTCTTGGATTTTTCAAATTTAAGGAAAAAAATCCAGAATTTGTTAAAATAAAAAGATTTTTTGTAAAAGATTTGGTTTTTTCAGTAATTATCTTAATTTTTAGCCTAAATTTGTCTTGGATTTTTCAAATTTAAGAAAAAGAATCCGGAATTTGCTGAAATAAAAAATTTATTGTAAAAGATTTGGTTTTCTTCGGTAATTATCTTCATTTTTAGCCAAAATTTGTCTTGGATTTTTCAAATTTAAGAAAAGAAATCCAGAATTTGTTAAAATAAAAAGATTTTTTGTAAAAGATTTGGTTTTTTTAAATAATTTTCTTCATTTTTAGCAAAAATTTATCTTGGATTTTTCAATTTAAGAAAATAAAATCCAGAATTTGTTAATATAAAAAGATTTTTTGTAAAATGATTTGATGTTTTCAGAAATTATCTTCATTTTTAGCAAAAATTTGTCTTGGATTTTTCAAATTTAAGAAAAAAAATCTAGAATTTGTTAAAATAAAAAGATTTTTTGTAAAATTATTAGTTTTTCTGTAAATATCTTCATTTTTAGCAAATATTTATCTTGGATTTTTCAAATTTAAGAAAGAAAATCCAGAATTTGTTAAAATAAAAAGATTATTTGTAAAGTGAATGGATTTTTTCCGTAATCATCTTCATTTTTTGCAAAAATTTATCTTGGATTTTTCAAATTAAAAAAAAAATCCAGAATTTGTTAAAATGAAAAGATTTTTTGTAAAATGATTGGAATTTTTTAGTAATTATCTTCATTTTTAGCAAAAATTTGTCTTGGATTTTTCAAATTTAAGAAAAAAAATCAGGAATTTGTTAAAATAAAAAGATTTTTTGAAATGATTTGGTTTTTTTCAGTAATTATCTTCATTTTTAGCCAAAGTTTGTCTTGGATTTTTAAATTTAAGTAAAAAATCAAAAATTTGTTAAAATAAAAAAATTTTTTGTAAAGGATTTGGTTTATTTTAGTAATTATCTTTATTTTTAGCAAAAATTTATCTTGGATTTTTCAAATTTAAGAAAAAAAATCAGAATTTGTTAAAATAAAAAGATTTTTTGTAAAATTATTGGATTTTTTCAGTAAATATTCTCATTTTTAGCTAAAATTTATCTTGGATTTTTCAAATTGAAGAAAAAAATCCAGAATTTGTTAAAATAAAAAGATTATTTGTAAAGTGATTGGATTTTTTCATTAATTATCTTTATTTTTAACAAATATTTATCTTTGATTTTTCAATTTAAGAAAATAAAATCCAGAATTTGTTAAAATAAAAAGATATTTTGTAAAATGATTTGATTTTTTCAGTAATTATCTTCATTTTTAGCCAAAACTTATCTAGGATTTTTCAAATTTAAGAAAAAAAAATCAGAATTTTTTAGAATAAAAAGATTTTTTTAAATTTTTTGGATTTTTTCATTACATATCTTCATTTTTAGCAAACATTTATCTTGGATATCTCAAATTTAAGAAAAAAATCCAGAAGTTGTTAAAATAAAAAGATTTTTGTACAAGATTTGCATTTCTTAGGTAATTGGCTTCATTTTTAGTAAAAATTCATATTGGATTTTACAAATTTATGGAAGAAAATTCTATATTTGTTGAAATAAAATGATAATTTGTAAAGTGATTGGATTGTTTCCGTAATTATCTTCATTTTTAGCAAAAATTTATCTTGGATTTTTCAATTTAAAAAAAAAATTCCAGAATTTGTTAACATAAAAACATTTTTTGTAAAATGATTGGATTTTTTCAGTAAATATCTTCATTTTTAGCAAATGTTTATCTTAGATATTTCAAATTTAAGAAAAAAATCCAGAATTTGTTAACATAAAAAGATTATTTGTAAAGTGATTGGATTTTTCATTAATTATCTTCATTTTTAGCAAAAATTTATCTTGGATTTTTCAATTTAAGATAATAAAATCCAGAATTTGTTAATATAAAAAGATTTTTTGTAAAATGATTTGATTTTCTCAGTAATTATCTTCATTTTTCGCAAACATTTATCTTGGATTTTTCAAATTTAAGAAAAAAAATCCGGAATTTGTTTAAAATAAAAAGATTATTTGTAAAGTGATTGGATTTTTCAGTAATTATCTTCATGATTAGCAAAAATTTGTCTTGGATTTTTCAAATTTAAGAAAAAAAATCAGGAATCTGTTAAAATAAAAAGATTTTTTGAAAAGATTTGGTTTTTATCAGTAATTATCTTCATTTTTAGCCAAAATTTGTCTTGGATTTTTCAAATTTAACGAAAAAAAATTCAGAATTTGTTAAAATAAAAAGATTTTTTGTAAAATTATTGGATTTTTTCAGTAAATATTCTCATTTTTAGCAAAAATTTATCTTGGATTTTTCAAATTGAAAGGAAAAAATCCAGAATTTGTTAAAATAAAAAGATTATTTGTAAAGTGATTGGATTTTTCCATTAATTATCTTTATTTTTAACAAATATTTATCTTTGATTTTTCAATTTAAGAAAATAAAATCCAGGATTTGTTAAAATAAAAAGATTTTTTGTAAAATGATTTGGTTTTTTCAGTTATTATCTTCATTTTTAGCCAAAATTTATCTAGGATTTTTCAAATTTAAGAAAAAAATTCAGAATTTGTTAAAATAAAAAGATTTTTGTACAAGATTTGCATTTCTTAGGTAATTGTCTTCATTTTTAGTAAAAATTCATATTGGATTTTACAAATTTAAGGAAGAAAATCCTATATTTGTTGAAATAAAATGATAATTTGTAAAGTGATTGGATTGTTTCCGTAATTATCTTCATTTTTAGCAAAAATTTATCTTGGATTTTTCAAATTTAAAAAAAAATTCAGAATTTGTTAACATAAAAACATTTTTTGTAAAATGATTGGAATTTTTCAATAATAATCTTCATTTATACCAAACATTCTTATTGATTTTTTTTAATTTAAGCAAAAAATCAAGAATTTGTTAAAATAAAAAGATTTTTTGTAAAATGATTGGATTTTTTCATTAATTATCTTCATTTCTAACCAATATTTGTCTTGGAATATTCAAATTTAAGGGAAAAAATCGGTAATTTGCTAATATAAAAATATTTTTTGTAAAATAATTGAATTTTTTCAGTAATTATCTTCATTTTTAACATAAATTTATATTGGATTTTTCAAATCTAAGATAAAAAATCCAGAATTTCTTAAAATAAAAAGATTTTTTGTAAAATGATTCAATATTTTCATTAATTATCTTAATTTTTAGCGTATATTAGTCTTGGATTTTTCAAATTTAAGGAAAAAATCCGGAATTTGTTAAAATAAAAAGATTTTTTGTAAAATGATTGGATATTTTCTTTAATTATCTTCATTTTTAGCAAAAATTTATCTTGGATTTTTCAATTTAAGAAAATAAAATCCAGAATTTGTTAATATAAAAAGATTATTTGTAAAGTGATTGGATTTTTCAGTAATTATCTTCATTATTAGCAAAAATTTGTCTTGGATTTTTCAAATTTAAGAAAAAAAATCAGGAATTTGTTAAAATAAAAAGATTTTTTGAAAGATTTGGTTTTTATCAGTAATTATCTTCATTTTTAGCCAAAACTTGTCTTGGATTTTTCAAATTTAACGAAAAAATCCGGAATTTGTTAAAATAAAAAGATTTTTGTAAAAGATTTGGTTTTTTTCAGTAATTATCTTCATTTTTAGCAAAAATTTATCTTGGATTTTTCAAATTTAAGAAAAAAAATTCAGAATTTGTTAAAATAAAAAGATTATTTGTAAAGTGATTGGATTTTCTCAGTAATTATCTTCATTTTTCGCAAACATTTATCTTGGATTTTTAAAATTTAAGAAAATAAAACCAGAATTTGTTTAAAATAAAAAGATTATTTGTAAAGTGATTGGATTTTTCAGTAATTATCTTCATTATTAGCAAAAATTTGTCTTGGATTTTTCAAATTTAAGAAAAAAAATCAGGAATTTGTTAAAATAAAAAGATTTTTTGAAAAGATTTGGTTTTTATCAGTAATTTTCTTCATTTTTAGCCGAAATTTGTCTTGGATTTTTCAAATTTAACGAAAAAATCCGGAATTTGTTAACATAAAAAGATTTTTTGTAAAAGATTTGGTTTTTTTCAGTAATTATCTTCATTTTTAGCAAAAATTTATCTTGGATTTTTCAAATTTAAGAAAAAAAATTCAGAATTTGTTAAAATAAAAAGATTTTTTGTAAAAGTATTGAATTTTTTCAGTAAATATCTTCATTTTTAGCAAACATTTATCTTGGATTTTTCAAATTTAAAAAATAAAATCCAGAATTTGTTAAAATAAAAAGATTTTTTGTAAAATGATTGGATATTTTCATTAATTATCTGCATTTTTGGCAAAAATTTATCTTTGATTTTTCAAATTGAAGAAAAAAATCCAGAATTTGTTAAAATAAAAAGATTATTTGTAAAGTGATTGGATTTTTTCATTAATTATCTTTATTTTTAACAAATATTTATCTTTGATTTTTCAATTTAACCCTTAAAGGACTGACGTTCCCATATGGGAACGGACTGCAGCTAGGTTCTCTAGGTAGCTAAACAATATCTTGAGTGTCATAAAATGGTCAGTAAACGATATTTTGTGAGCTAAGAGGGTCCAAAGCTTACTTTCATTTGAGTTTTGGTGCATTTAAGTCAAGGGAAATATTTCTTGTGATTTTTCGAAAAACCGGGAAATTTTGAGATGGATCCTTCTGGCAACTAATTTTTATAAGTTTTACTGTTTTTAATTTAAAGAAGCCTTTTGCTTGTATACCTTTAGTATGATGTTCTAATCATCGAAAAAAATGAAATAGAGCAGAGTTTGAGGTTATTTGTTGTTGTTATAACGTTGTTTATTGCTGCGTTCCCGTATGGGCACGTCAGGCCTTCCCACTACTACGCGATTTCCTTGCCGATGGCTGTCAAGGAAAGCTATATATAGTATATAAAAGAATATTTTGCGACATAATACATTATTTTTGGTACAATTAAGTTAAGAATTATTTTAGTTTTAAGTTGTGACAAGAAGACTATGGCAATTATTATGCATATTTATGAACTAAATCTCGGAAAACCTAAATTTATATAGTAGAAGCGGCAACAACATATATTAGCAAATGATAATTGTACTAGATATACAAATCCTTTCAAAGTTTATTAGCTTCACAGGAAAATGATATCATTAGAGGTGTTATAGTTTCTATTCAGGAAAAACGTAAGTTTTCATGAGTCGACTTCACTGAAGGAGGCTCTCCGAATCCTTGACGAGGATGAAGAGAGTGAGGTAGATGTTACCGATTTCTTCATTTCTCCAACAGAAGAAAATGAGCGAACTGATGAAGCATTGGCTGATGAAGATGAGAAAATATTGGTTGACAATTTTACTGGCAAGCAAATGAGGGCACACGCCGAAATTCGGTTGGCAACCAACGAAAGTATCGGTGCTGGAGAAGACGATGGGGCAAAAAATCTGTGCGTAGAAAATTAATAAAGGGCAGCATTGAGCGTACGGGAAGTTTTTCTGAAGCAGATTACTTTTCATACTCTAAACTTAGCTGCATCTAATTGCTAGAGCTCTTCATCGATGACGAGCTCGTCGCATTCATAGTGGAACAAAGTGAGAACTACGCCCGATTTTTTAATTGCCCCAGTCCACAAATTACAGCAGAGGAGATGCGAGCCGTCATTGGCATTTTTATTGTAACCGGGTACAACATTCTCCTGGAAAAAATATTACTGGGACGCGAAAAAGGATGTACATATTGAATTGGTTAGTAGAGCGATGAGGAGGGACTGATTCGTCCAAATAATGAAATTTTTACACTTAGCGGATAATACTAAGTTAGACAGTCAAGCGATGGGTTCTAAAAGTCTGGCCTACGATGAAAATAATTACACAGAGATGTTTGCAGCATTTGGTGCCTTCCCAGTTCTTAGATTGTGAAGAAGAGATGATAAGATACTACGGAAGACACAGCTGCAAGCGATGTAGTAGAGTTAAATCGATAAGATTCGGTTATTATAATTTGAAGTGGTATGTGAAATAATATAATAGCATTAATTTATTTAGCTCGATATATAATTTATATAAAAGAATTTATGGCCACATTTGAAAGGATGTGGCTACAATGGAACTGGGCGAATCAGAAAGAACCGGATTCCGAAAGATTGTCCGCTACCACCAAAAAATGATCTAAAAAAGGAGGAGAGTGAAAAGAGCATCACAGCTATTTCTACATGTGAAGGAATAGGAATCACTAAATGGCTGGACAATTTGGTAATTGTGGCAGCTCCAACAGCGTATGGAGTTGCGCCGTTGATGGAATCTAAAAGGTTTTATAGGAAACAAAAGAAAATTATTCAGCTTCCATAACCCTACTTCATATCCCTGTATAATAAGCATATGGGTGGAACTGACCAAATTCATGTAAATTCACTGCATATTGGTAAGATATGATTTATATAAATTATTTGCAACTCAGACAATCGAATAATAATAATAATAAAAGGAAATCCTCAGATCCAAGGATAAAATTAGAGTTCAGACGGAAGATTGCTCAGGTGTACTTTACTCGGTACAAGACGGAATAAAAACCACCCGGTGGACGACTCAGCTAGACTTCCACGTCAAAAACTGGCTCCACGCAAGAGTTATGGTATGATCAATTAATCGGTGTAATTGGTGACATACCGCAGAACAAGGGAAAACGCTGCGCATATGAAGAGTGCGAGAGTCGTGGGAGAACAATGCGTAATAAGTGCGATGTTGGGCTCTGTGTTAAATGTTTTACAAAGTACTTAACAAAATAATTATAAAACAAATACATATATCTTCCAAGAAAAAACATTTTATACAATATTTTTTTGAAATAAATAAGATATTCTTCAATACAATGCTTTTTTTAAATTTCATCATGGCGCGCGTAATAGTAGTAGTGGGAAGGACTGACGTGCCCATATGGGAACGGGCATTTGCAACTAACCTATTATTGTTAACTTTTTTTAAACAATTTTCTGTTGTTAATTTAGGTCATCTGAATACCAATATACTAAAATTAGGGTAATTTTTAAGAAAAAATAATTCTCGTCCTTGGAGGGTTAAGAAAATAAAATCCAGAATTTGTTAAAATAAAAAGATTTTTTGTAAAATGATTTGGTTTTTTTCAGTAATTATCTTAATTTTTAGCGTAAATTTGTCTTGGATTTTTCAAATTTATGAAAAAGAATCCGGAATTTGCTGAAATAAAAAATTTATTGTTAAAGATTTGGTTTTCTTCGGTAATTATCTTCATTTTTAGGCGAAATTTGTCTTGGATTTTTCAAATTTAAGAAAAAAAATCCAGAATTTGATAAAAAAAGATTTTTTTTAAGATTATTGGATTTTTTCAGTAAATATTCTCATTTTTAGCAAAAATTTATCTTGGATTTTTCAAATTGAAGAAAAAAATCCAGAATTTGTTAAAATAAAAAGATTATTTGTAAAGTGATTGGATTTTTTCATTAATTATCTTTATTTTTAACAAATATTTATCTTTGATTTTTCAATTTAAGAAAATAAAATCCAGAATTTGTTAAAATAAAAAGATATTTTGTAAAATGATTTGATTTTTTCAGTAATTATCTTCATTTTTAGCCAAAACTTATCTAGGATTTTTCAAATTTAAGAAAAAAAAATCAGAATTTTTTAGAATAAAAAGATTTTTTTAAATTTTTTGGATTTTTTCATTACATATCTTCATTTTTAGCAAACATTTATCTTGGATATCTCAAATTTAAGAAAAAAATCCAGAAGTTGTTAATATAAAAAGATTTTTGTACAAGATTTGCATTTCTTAGGTAATTGGCTTCATTTTTAGTAAAAATTCATATTGGATTTTACAAATTTAAGGAAGAAAATTCTATATTTGTTGAAATAAAATGATAATTTGTAAAGTGATTGGATTGCTTCCGTAATTATCTTCATTTTTAGCAAAAATTTATCTTGGATTTTTCAAATTAAAAAAAAAATTCCAGAATTTGTTAACATAAAAACATTTTTTGTAAAATGATTGGATTTTTTCAGTAAATATCTTCATTTTTAGCAAATGTTTATCTTAGATATTTCAAATTTAAGAAAAAAATCCAGAATTTGTTAACATAAAAAGATTATTTGTAAAGTGATTGGATTTTTCATTAATTATCTTCATTTTTAGCAAAAATTTATCTTGGATTTTTCAATTTAAGATAATAAAATCCAGAATTTGTTAATATAAAAAGATTTTTTGTAAAATGATTTGATTTTCTCAGTAATTATCTTCATTTTTCGCAAACATTTATCTTGGATTTTACAAAATTTAAGAAAAAAAATCCAGAATTTGTTTAAAATAAAAAGATTATTTGTAAAGTGATTGGATTTTTCAGTAATTATCTTCATGATTAGCAAAAATTTGTCTTGGATTTTTCAAATTTAAGAAAAAAAATCAGGAATCTGTTAAAATAAAAAGATTTTTTGAAAAGATTTGGTTTTTATCAGTAATTATCTTCATTTTTAGCCAAAATTTGTCTTGGATTTTTCAAATTTAACGAAAAAAAATTCAGAATTTGTTAAAATAAAAAGATTTTTTGTAAAATTATTGGATTTTTTCAGTAAATATTCTCATTTTTAGCAAAAATTTATCTTGGATTTTCAAATTGAAAGGAAAAAATCCAGAATTTGTTAAAATAAAAAGATTATTTGTAAAGTGATTGGATTTTTCCATTAATTATCTTTATTTTTAACAAATATTTATCTTTGATTTTTCAATTTAAGAAAATAAAATCCAGGATTTGTTAAAATAAAAAGATTTTTTGTAAAATGATTTGGTTTTTTCAGTTATTATCTTCATTTTTAGCCAAAATTTATCTAGGATTTTTTAAATTTAAGAAAAAAATTCAGAATTTGTTAAAATAAAAAGATTTTTGTACAAGATTTGCATTTCTTAGGTAATTGTCTTCATTTTTAGTAAAAATTCATATTGGATTTTACAAATTTAAGGAAGAAAATCCTATATTTGTTGAAATAAAATGATAATTTGTAAAGTGATTGGATTGTTTCCGTAATTATCTTCATTTTTAGCAAAAATTTATCTTGGATTTTTCAAATTTAAAAAAAAATTCAGAATTTGTTAACATAAAAACATTTTTTGTAAAATGATTGGAATTTTTCAATAATAATCTTCATTTATACCAAACATTCTTATTGATTTTTTTTAATTTAAGCAAAAAATCAAGAATTTGTTAAAATAAAAAGATTTTTTGTAAAATGATTGGATTTTTTCATTAATTATCTTCATTTCTAACCAATATTTGTCTTGGAATATTCAAATTTAAGGGAAAAAATCGGTAATTTGCTAATATAAAAATATTTTTTGTAAAATAATTGAATTTTTTCAGTAATTATCTTCATTTTTAACATAAATTTATATTGGATTTTTCAAATCTAAGATAAAAAATCCAGAATTTCTTAAAATAAAAAGATTTTTTGTAAAATGATTCAATATTTTCATTAATTATCTTAATTTTTAGCGTATATTAGTCTTGGATTTTTCAAATTTAAGGAAAAAATCCGGAATTTGTTAAAATAAAAAGATTTTTTGTAAAATGATTGGATTTTTTCAGTAAATATCTTCATTTTTAGCAAATGTTTATCTTAGATATTTCAAATTTAAGAAAAAAATCCAGAATTTGTTAACATAAAAAGATTATTTGTAAAGTGATTGGATTTTTCATTAATTATCTTCATTTTTAGCAAAAATTTATCTTGGATTTTTCAAATTTAAGAAAAAAAATCCAGAATTTGTTAAAATAAAAAGATTTTATGTAAAATGATTGGATATTTTCATTACATATCTTCATTTTTAGCAAACATTTATCTTGGATATCTCAAATTTAAGAAAAAAATCCAGAAGTTGTTAATATAAAAAGATTTTTGTACAAGATTTGCATTTCTTAGGTAATTGGCTTCATTTTTAGTAAAAATTCATATTGGATTTTACAAATTTAAGGAAGAAAATTCTATATTTGTTGAAATAAAATGATAATTTGTAAAGTGATTGGATTGCTTCCGTAATTATCTTCATTTTTAGCAAAAATTTATCTTGGATTTTTCAAATTAAAAAAAAAATTCCAGAATTTGTTAACATAAAAACATTTTTTGTAAAATGATTGGATTTTTTCAGTAAATATCTTCATTTTTAGCAAATGTTTATCTTAGATATTTCAAATTTAAGAAAAAAATCCAGAATTTGTTAACATAAAAAGATTATTTGTAAAGTGATTGGATTTTTCATTAATTATCTTCATTTTTAGCAAAAATTTATCTTGGATTTTTCAATTTAAGATAATAAAATCCAGAATTTGTTAATATAAAAAGATTTTTTGTAAAATGATTTGATTTTCTCAGTAATTATCTTCATTTTTCGCAAACATTTATCTTGGATTTTACAAAATTTAAGAAAAAAAATCCAGAATTTGTTTAAAATAAAAAGATTATTTGTAAAGTGATTGGATTTTTCAGTAATTATCTTCATGATTAGCAAAAATTTGTCTTGGATTTTTCAAATTTAAGAAAAAAAATCAGGAATCTGTTAAAATAAAAAGATTTTTTGAAAAGATTTGGTTTTTATCAGTAATTATCTTCATTTTTAGCCAAAATTTGTCTTGGATTTTTCAAATTTAACGAAAAAAAATTCAGAATTTGTTAAAATAAAAAGATTTTTTGTAAAATTATTGGATTTTTTCAGTAAATATTCTCATTTTTAGCAAAAATTTATCTTGGATTTTCAAATTGAAAGGAAAAAATCCAGAATTTGTTAAAATAAAAAGATTATTTGTAAAGTGATTGGATTTTTCAGTAATTATCTTCATTATTAGCAAAAATTTGTCTTGGATTTTTCAAATTTAACGAAAAAATCCGGAATTTGTTAAAATAAAAAGATTTTTGTAAAAGATTTGGTTTTTTTCAGTAATTATCTTCATTTTTAGCAAAAATTTATCTTGGATTTTTCAAATTTAAGAAAAAAAATTCAGAATTTGTTAAAATAAAAAGATTTTTTGTAAAAGTATTGAATTTTTTCAGTAAATATCTTCATTTTTAGCAAACATTTATCTTGGATTTTTCAAATTTAAAAAATAAAATCCAGAATTTGTTAAAATAAAAAGATTTTTTGTAAAATGATTGGATATTTTCATTAATTATCTGCATTTTTGGCAAAAATTTATCTTTGATTTTTCAAATTGAAGAAAAAAATCCAGAATTTGTTAAAATAAAAAGATTTTTTGTAAAATGATTTGGTTTTTTTCAGTAATTATCTTAATTTTTAGCGTAAATTTGTCTTGGATTTTTCAAATTTATGAAAAAGAATCCGGAATTTGCTGAAATAAAAAATTTATTGTTAAAGATTTGGTTTTCTTCGGTAATTATCTTCATTTTTAGGCGAAATTTGTCTTGGATTTTTCAAATTTAAGAAAAAAATCCAGAATTTGATAAAAAAAAGATTTTTTTTAAGATTTGGTTTTTTCGGTAATTATCTTCATTTTTAGGCAAAATTTGTCTTGGATTTTTCAAAATTTAAAAAAAAAATCCAAAATTTGTTAAAATAAAAAGATTTGGTTTTTTCAGTAATTATCTTCATTTTTAGGCAAAATTTGTCTTGGATTTTTCAAATTTAAGGAAAAAAATCCGGAATTTGTTAAAATAAAAATATTTTTTGTAAAAGATTTGGATTTTTTCAGTAATTATCTTCATTTTTAGCCAAATTTGTCTTGATTTTTCAAATTTAAGGAAAAAAATCCAGAATTTTTTAAAATAAAAAGATTTTTTGTAGAAGATTTGGTTTCCTTCGGTAATTATCTTCATTTTTAGCCAAAATTTGTCTTGGGTTTGCCAAATTTAATAAAAAAAATCCAAAATTTGTTAAAATAAAAAGATTTTTTGTAAAAGATTTGGTTGTTTTCGGTAATTATCTTCATTTTAAGCCAAAATTTGTCATGGATTTTTCAAATTTAAGAAAAAAAATCCAGAATTTGTTAAAATAAAAAGATTTTTTGCAAAAGATTTGGTTTTTTTCGGTAATTATCTTCATTTTTAGCCAAAATTTGTCTTGGATTTTTAAATTTAAGAAAAGAAATCCAGAATTTGTTAAAATAAAAAGATTTTTTGTAAAAGATTTGGTTTTTTTCATTAATTTTCTTCATTTTTAGCAAAAATTTATCTTGGATTTTTCAATTTAAGAAAATAAAATCCAGAATTTGTTAATATAAAAAGATTTTTTAAAATTATTAGTTTTTCTGTAAATATCTTCATTTTTAGCAAATATTTATCTTGGATTTTTCAAATTTAAGAAAGAAAATCCAGAATTTGTTAAAATAAAAAGATTATTTGTAAAGTGAATGGATTTTTTCCGTAATCATCTTCATTTTTTGCAAAAATTTATCTTGGATTTTTCAAATTAAAAAAAAAATCCAGAATTTGTTAAAATAAAAAGATTATTTGTAAAGTGATTGGATTTTTTCATTAATTATCTTTATTTTTAACAAATATTTATCTTTGATTTTTCAATTTAAGAAAATAAAATCCAGAATTTGTTAAAATAAAAAGATATTTTGTAAAATGATTTGATTTTTTCAGTAATTATCTTCATTTTTAGCCAAAACTTATCTAGGATTTTTCGAATTTATGAAAAAAAATCAGAATTTTTTAGAATAAAAAGATTTTTTTAAATTTTTTGGATTTTTCAGTACATATCTTCATTTTTAGCAAACATTTATCTTGGATATCTCAAATTTATGAAAAAAATCCAGAAGTTGTTAATATAAAAAGATTTTTGTACAAGATTTGCATTTCTTAGGTATTTGGCTTCATTTTTAGTAAAAATTCATATTGGATTTTACAAATTTAAGGAAGAAAATTCTATATTTGTTGAAATAAAATGATAATTTGTAAAGTGATTGGATTGTTTCCGTAATTATCTTCATTTTTAGCAAAAATTTATCTTGGATTTTTCAATTTAAAAAAAAAATTCCAGAATTTGTTAACATAAAAACATTTTTTGTAAAATGATTGGATTTTTTCAGTAAATATCTTCATTTTTAGCAAATGTTTATCTTAGATATTTCAAATTTAAGAAAAAAATCCAGAATTTGTTAACATAAAAAGATTATTTGTAAAGTGATTGGATTTTTCATTAATTATCTTCATTTTTAGCAAAAATTTATCTTGGATTTTTCAATTTAAGATAATAAAATCCAGAATTTGTTAATATAAAAAGATTTTTTGTAAAATGATTTGATTTTCTCAGTAATTATCTTCATTTTTCGCAATTATTTATCTTGGATTTTTCAAATTTAAGAAAAAAAATCCAGAATTTGTTTAAAATAAAAAGATTATTTGTAAAGTGATTGGATTTTTCAGTAATTATCTTCATGATTAGCAAAAATTTGTCTTGGATTTT
This sequence comes from Sympetrum striolatum, assembly GCA_947579665.1. NCBI lineage: Eukaryota > Metazoa > Arthropoda > Insecta > Odonata > Libellulidae > Sympetrum > Sympetrum striolatum. Next base: position 95,065,234 of record OX388345.1, read on the forward strand.
TCAAATTTAAGAAAAAAAATCAGGAATTTGTTAAAATAAAAAGATTTTTTGAAAAGATTTGGTTTTTATCAGTAATTATCTTCATTTTTAGCCAAAATTTGTCTTGGATTTTTCAAATTTAACGAAAAAATCCGGAATTAGTTAAAATAAAAAGATTTTTTGTAAAAGATTTGGTTTTTTTCAGTAATTATCTTCATTTTTAGCAAAAATTTATCTGAGATTTTTCAAATTTAAGAAAAAAATTCAGAATTTGTTAAAATAAAAAGATTTTTTGTAAAAGTATTGAATTTTTTCAGTAAATATCTTCATTTTTAGCAAACATTTATCTTGGATTTTTCAAATTTAAAAAATAAAATCCAGAATTTGTTAAAATAAAAAGGTTTTTTTGGTAAAATGATTGGATTTTTTCAGTAATTATCTTCATTTTTAGTAAAAATTCATATTGGATTTTTCATATTTAAGGAAGAACATCCTATATTTGTTGAAATAGAATGATTTTTTGTAAAATATATGGATTTTTTCAATAATAATCTTCATTTATACTAAACATTCATATTGAATTTTTTAAATTTAAGAAAAAAATCAAGAATTTGTTAAAATAAAAAGATTTTTTGTAAAATGATTGGAATTTTTACAGTAATTATCTTCATTTTTAGCAAAAATATATCTTTGTTTTTTCAAATTTAAGAAAAAAAATTCAGAATTTGTTAAAAAAAAGATTATTTGTAAAATGATAGGTTTTTTCAGTAATTATCTTCATTTTTAGCAAAAATTTATCTTGGATTTTTCCAATTTAAGGAAAAAAAATACGGAATTTGTTGAAATAAAAAGATTTATTGTAAAATGTTTTAATTTTTTAAATAATTATCTTTTTTTTTAGTAAAAATTCATATTGGATTTTACAAATTTAAGGAAAAAAACCTTAATTTGTTTAAGACCTTAAGACCTTAAGACTTTTTTTTGTAAAATGTTTGAACCTTTTAAGTAATTATCTTCATTTTTAGCAAAAATATGTCTTGGATTTCTCAAATTTAAGGAAAAAAATCCTAAATCTGTTGAAATAAAAATGAATTTTTGTAAAATGTTTGCATTTTTTAGGTAATTATCTTCATTTGTAGTAAAAATTCATATTGGATTTTACAAATTTAGGGAAAAAAATCCTAAATTTGTTGAAATAAAAAGATTATTTGGAAAATTTTTGCATTTTTAATGTAATTATCTTCATTTTTAGTAAGAATTCATTATGGATTTTACAAATTTAAGGAAAAAAATCCTAAATTTGTTGAAAAAAAAGATTTTTTGAAATATGTTTTCATTTTTTATGTAATTATCTTCATTTTTAGGAAACATTTGTCTTGGATTTTTCAAATTTAAGGAAAAAAATCCGGAATTTGTTTAAATAAAAAGATTTGGTTGTTTTCAGTAATTATCTTCATTTTTAGCCAAAATTTGTCTTGGATTTTTCAAATTTAAGGAAAAAAATCCGGAATTTGTTGAAATAAAAAGACATACTCATACATAAAAGAAGATACTCAGTATCACGAAAAACCCTTTTTCTAAATTCCAAATTTGAAGTCGATAAAAAGTTCTCACTAGGGTTACAAATTTACTCGAAAAAATTTTAATCAAATCGAAAAATATTTAGGTCTCCCGCAAAGGGCCCACAGTTTGATTTTTCTTTTCTAAAACGTCCATTTTTATATTTTTTAAAGCAAATACAACGCAAATTTTTGTTTTCAAGTAAAAAACCTCAATATTTTATTAAATACACATATTTTTCAAATTGCAACCCATCCATTATTTTATATCGATGATTTTCGATTATTTTGTTTATGGTATAGGAATTGTACAGGGATTTGAAAAGGCGTTAATGCTACACGAGAGAGATCATTTTTTATACTGTTAATTAACATTCTAAACTTTATATTTTTGTCCTTGAAAACAAAATTAAACACGTCATTTCCGCTGAGCGATGTTTATTAGTTTGCATACCCTCCAGGATATTTTCATATGATACCTTGACACATTCATCGTCACTCATGATAGAGGTCGATCAATAAAAGGTCGAAAATCGACATTTAACGCTGATTTTCCAGTTAAACCTACCATAAGACAAGTTTTATTTCGTGCATAGCTTTATATTTACTCATTTTTCTTTCAATATAATGTACTATGGGTCTAGTTTACACTTTAGTAAGTAGTTTAAATCAAACCGTTTGTCTTTATCACCATTAGATACAGAGATATACCGTTCAATATGATGCGAGGTCGAAAATCCAAGATGGCGACTTTTGTTTAAATATTTCGGCATGTTGCCCAATTGGGATTTTTTGGGATTTTGCTTTTGGCTGTTCAAAGAACATCTCCATCAATTTTCAGCTCGTTAAACCAAAAAAGATAAGTTGAGCCCTTTCTTGCCTAAAATGCCTCCACTATGAGTGACGCTGTGAGCGCATGCGAGGGGCGTGAGTCTTCCTTTCTTTCAATGAAGGCGGACAACAGTTGTCAAATCACATATATTTATCCAAAAAAATATTTGTTTTAACCGAAATAGAATTGTTTTGCAATTTTAAAGTTTCTTGCCGAAATTTCGAGGCAAAAATTCTCACAAAAGATAGCATATGATTAGGAAAGAAAATTATATCTGTAATGCGGGTGTCCCACTTTTGCCGGGTTTTACATTTCTACCAGAAAAAAAAGACAAAACGACCCACCCTAACCAAGATCCGTAAGATTTTTGTATATTTTGTGAATTTTGGCGAATATTGTAGAACTGAGAATCCATTTTCCTTGATTCAAACCTACTAAATCTTTAATATTAAGCAATATATATACTTCTTTGCCAATGAAATACTTTGGAAACATAGAGAGACCATCAGGAAAAACGCAAAAATTGGCATTTTTCAAAAAAATTTAAAAGTTTGACTAAAATTCGCAGCCACAGGACATAATCCGATCGAGTTGTAATTTTTTATATGTTACAAGTACCACCAATTACAAACTTTAAACACTGGCCGTTGACGGATTTCGAAAAAAGTTATTTTGATCTACCCTTTTGTTCAGTAATCGTGTGACCATGACCGAGTCGAGAACTACCGCGAATCCACCGGGTTTTGATTTGCTTCACATCGTCTCAGATGGGGTAGGGGAACGACGCTGGCGCCTAATGGATATCATATTACAGAAAATAAGTTGCTCTTTAAAATTGGGTACGACATGCACCATTATAATCGCGGATCATTGTAAGGAAAAGCCTCAAAGTCAAGATCTGTACTATTTTTGGCCCGACATTAACCTAAAATAAAATAGCAATTTCGTCTCCTTGTTGTTACATCTGATTTCAATTAACATGGATGAATTCCTATTATAAGGTTTTGTGGAGCATATTTTTATGCAAGGTTATTGCATTTTTGCTTTAAATTATGAGGAATTATATAAAATATCATGTTTTTAAAAATAAATATTAGCTTTGCGTAACATTTCCTATGAAAGAAGTAAGTTGTTGGGAAATTCCTTCACTAATTCGCGGCCAGTTGTCCCATCCCGAGGGACTAGGATGCCGTTTCATCAGCTTCACACTAATTGTCCTTTCTCGGAGTTAATAGGCGCCATTTCTTATCTTTTGCTATAATATTGTTAATTGTTATATTCATTTTGAATTAAGGTTTCACCAAGTATTACAGCTGTATTGCATTAATTTTTGCGTGTTTAATGTTTTACATTTGTTGAAACTTGTATACCTATCCTTGTAATTTATTTATATTTTCCCAGCAATTATTATTAAATGTTTTAATTGTTAAAATTTTTAACATTTATAGTTTTTTGCCAACTTTGAAACTAATTTAATGTGAGACTTTTTAATATTTCTGAGCATATCAGTCCTAAATTACAACGTTATCTTTTTCTTGTTTGCCAGTTGGTAATTTTTGTTTAATCTTCCCATTTAAAAGTTATTATTCTTTGCATATTGTGGCGTGATGGGAACGTATCCAATTCACCAGTGAATTTTCAACACAATTCATATCTATCAATTTTGTTTATCAATATTTCATCTAAGTTTCGTTTATTCGTATAGTATTATTGTGAATTGAATCAATACAAATTTATTTAACATTATAAATTAAATTATTTATGATTTTATTCGATGGATGTATTTCATAACTTTATTAAAAAATTATTACGCACATGAAATTAAAGCAAATTAGGAATTCTCTTTTGTGTTGTTTATCCTTAAATAGAAACTTCAATACTTTACTTTAGCATCTCAAGAAATGTATTATTTGATCCGAATAAACTGCATGATATGAGAGCACACATCAGTTTTGAGTCTCAGCCTTGAAACTGAAAGAGGAATAGCCTATCCCATTCCCATCCTCGAAGGGTCCCTATAATCCCAGTTACAACCTCTGCGGCCTTGCAATTTAAACAGTGGACAATAAAATGAACGGAAAAACTGGAGGCAAATAGGACAAAAGAGAGGCAAACCATTACTAAGTGGTCCGTGCTCAGCACGAAAAATAAGAAGAGGGACTTCATTCCGTTGGACTATGAGTTTCCTAGAATATCAAAGCAGCCATTGCCAGTGAAATTGTACGGAATATTTGCCTGTTGTCGAGTGTGGATGTGCATTCTTTAGCTGCAATCTTCCAGTATACGAACCGCCGTTGAACACTGTTCCAGTCTTTGTGTCATTCTGATTTGCTGCTTCTCCTGAAGCATTATTTTGGTTTCCTTTATTGAATAGGATATTTTATAGATAAAGTTTAGTTTCACCTTCATATGAATTCTTTTTGTAATTAATATTATGGTACGTTTTGATGATAGTGATGGTTCACTTTTAAATTTTGACTTTTTTCATCGGATTCGATTGTATTGATGGATTCGCCAATTTCTAAGGTTATTCGCACTTTTAATAATCATGTTATATTCAAATTTCAGGTTAATATTGACATAAAAAAGTCACCGGGAAAAAAGATGGAAGGAGGTGGAAAAAGGACTATTTCAAAGACAGATTTGGAAGAAGCTTCCACTTCAATTACATCTCCAAAACGTCGGAAACAAGAGGAAGCTCCCAAAGATTCAGACATTAAAGTAGAAGGCGGTAACAGCAGTGGTGAAGATGATGAAGGTGAGCAAGCTCTCCGTTGTCCCTCCGTGTCATCAACTAAAGTGCAACGGAAAACTGACCAGAGGAATTGGCTTTCGGATAAGCCAAATTCATGTGGAATTAATTTTTTTGAGAAACCTGGTCTACTTGTCAATTGTCCTGGTCCCAATCCGAGGGATTTCCGTAATTTATTCTTCCATGATGCACCCTAGTGCTGCGAGAAACAAATCGAAATGCAGAAAACATTTTCGTACGTTCTTGTTCTCCTAGAGCCAGATTAACTAAATAGAAAGAAGTCAATAGGGAAGAATTAAATGTTTGTTTTTGCTTTATTATTTGACATGGGGAATATTCAAATTTCCAGAATTACGGACTACTGGAAAAAGTCCGATTTATATAATATTCCGTTTTTTTCGCAGAATATGGGGAGGGATCGGTTTATGTTAATCCTGAGGGCCCTACATTTTGCCAAAAAGCAAGCAGAAAACGAGCCGCAGTCAACTGACCGACTGCATCAAATTCGACCGTCGTTGAATTTATTTCATCAAACGATGAAAACAATTTATTGTCCAGGAAAAAATTTAAGCTTTGATGAATCGGTGATTCTTTGGAAGGGTCGATTATTATTTCGACATTACATAAAGGGAAAAAACAAGTTCGGTATAAAGCTTTACACGCTTACAAAACAGAATGGTTTAGTTTTGAGGTTTTCAGCGTAGTTCGGGCTAATGATTCAGAAGTTTGGTTCAATGCACAATAAAATACTGCAAACCATAAAAATGGCAAGTAATAATTTGTAATCACAAAAAAAATCGGAAGAATAAATAAGGAATGTAGTATTATACAACATATAATATGAATTAGAAGATTATTCGGAATCAAAATCAGACTCTTCGATGTAAATTTCTTAGGAATCGAAGAATCGGAATTTGCCTCCTCGGAAAGTTGGCCAATTGGAACAATACGCGAATCTATAATGTCTTTGCCGTGAAATAGAAATTTAAGCACGCTTGCGTACCATGAGTACTCTCTCATACAAAAATATTTCACTGTTAATTGAGAATTCGCAATTTATGCACTCTAATATGATATGGAAGCGCGTAATGAGCTTAACGGCGACACCTGTTCTTTCAGCTGACTCTTCAGCATTGCAAAAAAACTTTGCACAATCGCGTATTGGTGTGATCCATTAAAGATTGCAATTTTATTTCTGCGGAGGTTTCCGTAGCATTGACGTCACTCCGAAAGACCACTTTGTTCTGGTCTTAAAAAAAGCTTTCTCGCTCTCTTTAATGTAGTACCACTTCTTGGAAAGTAATGGCAGAGTTCTTTTACAATTGCTACTGAATCTATTTTGCCTTCTTTTCGAAGCTGTTCTTCACTCACCATCGATATCTCCTCCGGGCTTGATGTTTCCAGGATGTGTTCGTTTCGCTGTCTTTTCGTTTTCGTACTGCAACTTTCAAAGTCCTTTTGTGGTCTTCCGGTTCTTCCACTCGGTCCACGATCTGAAATAGTATATTACTTTATATCTATATAGTATACTAGTGCCTACATATTGCCTGTATATATTGCCTATACTATCTTTGGCAAATATTTACATTTTATATATAAAGAAAGTCATGTGCTGGCCACATCAGATTATTCTATTGGTTGGCGCGGTTTTTATGGAAAATAAACCTTAGATCCAGTTAGAATGGTTCATTCCCTTCATAACTATAAAAAAATTTGACCCGCTAAGACTAGTAAGAAAATTTACTTTTGTCCCTATAGATTATGAAAATATCACAACACTGTAGGACGCTGAAAAGAGCCATAATACCTCCTACGGAGAGAAGTGGGATCCAAGTACAAACATCGAAACATAGCACGGAATAGAACGTATTTAATCCAAAGCATTGAAAGGATATCATACCGTGAACAACCTAAAACGAGATTCCATTTTTGCCCATTGCAATGGATAGAGGAATATAAATGTCGCACCGGCATCGAACCAAGAATCTATGGGGAAACCATAACATTCTTATACGAAATATATTTATGATCTCTATTCACTAGCAGATCTTACGTTTGCATTTTATGGGGAAAGGGATTCAAGAAAATTCTTAAATATCGCCGCAATGTATACAAATAGGAGAATTATGCACCCGCCTGCCGTCGAAATCAAGTACATTTGGTCACAATATCATAGATATAAATATAAGAGAGCGCGTTTTCAGGGACCTCTGTGATTTTGAATTCCCTATCCTACCTGGATGTAGCTTAAAACATTTTTGAAATTTAATCATATTAATCACATCAACTCAGCTGTTTATTAAAGCTTTAATTTTATGTCGTGTTTAATCATCGTTTCCGATATCCATTTGTGTGTTTCTGAAAATGTATCCTTTAATGTGGTGCTGCTTATCCTAAGGGTAATCTTCGAATGTATTTCTTATAAACTTTAGACGAATTTTGTCTTTCTCGAAGAAATTGTTCTTTCAAATGACTAGAAATTGAATATTTAGGTGACGTTATTGACGTAGTTATCACTTTTTTCTTTGTCTATTTGTTTGGAAATCATTAAAGCCTGGTATTTGTTAATTACCTATAATTATGAGAAATGTGCTACGATCAAGGTTGTTACACTATTATTAATCAATTTTAATTTCCTCGTTGAGAACCAACGGGCACTTCCGCTAGTTATATGTATAGATGCTTCTCCGGATATACCCATATATATACATAAGCGATCAATATTCTGCAAGTGTCACTGACTTGAAATTCTTACGACGTATTGGCCATAACTGGTAACTCCCAGAAAAAGGCGATTTTGAACCTGAGTATCATGGGTTCAATGCCAGAAGGTCCCAAAGTTACGATTTTCTCCATAAAGATGCATTGCGGGGATTTTAGAAATTTTTTCTGAGACATTTCCCGGCAAAATATAGTTGAAATTCGAGGGATCGCTTGAGGCCGTGCGTATCCGACGAAAACCGTAAATACATCTTCGAAGATTATCCTTGGTTCGACTTTAGGTCAGGACAAATATACTTTAATTTGGAACACAATGTGACGATTTTCAATGTTTTTTTTTTAATCCGCTCCCAATAAGATGAAAACTTGAAACTCGGTATGTAGATATAGATCACGAATAAATTAAATATACGCTGTTTCACGTTTCCTTGATTGTCCTTGGTTCGATCCCAGAGCGTAATTTGCCTTCCACAATTCATTTCTAATGGGGACAACGATATCCTATTTTAGGCTCTTCCCCGTATGATAGCGACTTCAAAATTTGCATTAAATATAATCAAGTCCTACCAAGTTATAATTGTGTTTTCACATCTGCCAATATGCCCTGGGTTCGAAACCAGGCGTCACTTAAATTGGAAATTGCTACGATTTTTATTTTTTTTAATCCCTTCCCGATAACATAGAAATTTAAAACTCGGCTTGTGAGTATAAATCATAAATTCATTTTATATACATTGTTCGTCGTTTCTCTGATGGTCCTTGGTTCGATCCCAGAGAGACATTAACATTACCCTATGCATTTCAAACGGGGATAGCGAAGTTATATTTTAGGTCCATCCCGGTAATATTTTATTTTCTAAATTTGAGTTAAATAAGTTATTTATCTGCAAGGGTGTTATATGTATTCACATCTTCCAAAAGGTCGTGGGTTTGTCAGAAGACCTCTCTACTATTTGAAACGTATGGCACGGACTTTAAATTATTTATGATTCACATACCGATAGGTTGGAAGTTCTACGGCAAGGCATGTGAACAGAAGTAATAAATGGTAATTATTTTACGATATTCATTAAGCCTTTGAAAAGTATAGTACTTTAAGCATATGCTTGCACTATGCAAGGAACTTTTACTCGTATCTATTGTATATTGACGCTTCTCCGGATATACCTTTATATAGACGATCAAAATTCTAACTATGTTTTACAAGTGCCTTTTACTTGAAATATTTACGACGTATTGGCTAAACGGTGAAAAAATGAATCATTTTGGACCTCAGGATCATGGGTTCGATTCCGGAAGGCCCCAAAGTCCCGATTTATTTTACATTAGGATGTATTGCGTGGATTTTCGGAAATTTTTGAGGCATTTTCCGGCAAATTAGAAAGTTGAAATTATCGCTGGAAGCTATGCATATCCAACGAAAACTACAAAGACATCCTCCAAGACTATCCTTAGTTCGACTCTAGGTCAGGGCATATATTTTACGTAAGATATGCACGTAAAGTTCGTTATTACCGTTTACAAGATTCATTTCATTTGAGAAATTAAATAGGAAATAATGGACCTACAAAGTCGACGCAAGTACCAGAAGAATGGAAAATGAATGAAGATTCTTATTTTGGCCGTGGAATATCGTTTTCGAGTCGAAACTACGGGAATTAAGAGAAAACAGCTGAAAATTTCGTGAAATGTCGCCGTAGTAAACAAAGTGTCCCCCTGGCGACCAAGGCGATTGTTGAATCCGAGCTCAAGAGTGTTCTCATTTGAATGCACGGGGATTTTAAGCTTATATCAAAGGTACTCATGTAAGAATATATGAAAAGGTGACAATTTTTTGAAACGTCAATGTCTTTAAACTATGAAATGTAAATAGCAGAGACAATGTTACAGCCATTTTTGCTAAATTTCGCAAAATTAAAAAACATACTGTACAAAATTTCTTCCCCGGCTTCCCGATAGGATAGAAAATTCAAAATCAGGGCTGTCCCAGAAGACGATATATTCTAAATCACACAAATATTACCAAATGAGCGTGAGTTCGACGCCAGGTGGGTGCAAAATTTTTGTTTAAAATTACATTGCGGCTATTTGTAAGAATTTTGGAATCGTTTCCCGGTTAAACAGAAACGTAAAACCTGGTATGTGAATAGAGATCATTAATACATTTCATATGCGCAGCTAAATGTTTCCATAATGACACTGGGTTCGATGTCAGATCGACATTTACATTCATTCATGCATTTCAAATGGGGAAAACAGAAATCTTAATTTAGGATGTTCCTGGTATGATATCGACTTCAAACATTGCATTAAATAAGTTCAAGTCCTACCGAGCTATAATAGTGTTTTCAGATCTAGCAATATGTTCTGGGTTCGACACCAGGCTTCTTTAAAGGTAGAAATAGCTACGATATTTAAGATTTTTTAGAACCCCTTCCCGATAATATACAAACTTAAAACTTGGCATGTGAATTAAGATCATAGATGCATATCATATACGCTGTTTTAGGTTTCCCTGATCATCCTTGGTTCGATCCCAGAGAGCCATTTACATTAGCCTATGCACTTCATATGGGGATAATGGAGTTTTAATTTTGGACCTTCCCGGTATGATATCGACTTCGAAATATGAATCAAATAAGTTTCATTTCTGCCAGTGCGTTCTATGTATTTATACTTACAAAAAGACATGGGTTCGACACCAGGCGTCTCTACTATTTGAAATCTACGGTGGTAATTTCCAATTATCTATGATTCAGTTTTAAAAATATTTTCAGCTATATCCCTGTAGGATAGGTAGTTCAAAGCACAGAGGTCCCAGAAAACGCGCTCCTCTATATCAATATCGATAGAACTGTCATAAAATGAGCTTGAGTTCGACTCCAGGTGGGTGCAAAATTCTCGAAATTAAATACATTACGGCTATATTTGAGAATTTTTTTCATTTACGAATTTTATAGTATTCCTAATGATTCTCGGTTCGATGCCGTACCACCATTTATATTCCTCTATGCATTGCAAATGGGAAAAATGGGAAATTATTTTACGTTGTTCCCGTGATGATATCTACATCAAACTTCGAAATAAATTAGTGGTATCCCCACCAGGTCATTCATTATACGTAATCATATCTTGCAAAAGAATTTTTGAGTTTAATACCAGGTGATTTTAATTCTCCTTTATGAAATGAATGCCGGAGATATCAAATATTTCTATGAAGCAATTCCCGAAAGAAATGCATAACCCGACATGTGAGGAGCAGAAATGAACACGCTTCACAAACGCAATGCACCGATTTCCTAATGGTCCTTGGTTCGAAGCCAATGCACCATTTGAAAACGTACATTCATTTGAAGGGGAATGAAGAGTTTCTTTGGAGGACTTCACCGATTTATCTACTTTAAATTTGAGAAACCTTGAGAGATATTGGGACCTTGTAGACGCTATTATGTTTTCGATTTCATGGTATATTGGATTCGAATGAATTATATCCACGTATTTGCTATCTGCCAACAATTATGAAGCATGTGTTAAGATTGAGGCTTTTGCATTGGTATTTACGAAAGATTAAACTGGAATTTCAGCTGATTTATTTTTGTAATTATTTAATATAAATATGGAACTGATTGCTCAGTTCAATTCAGTTGTTTATTAATGCTTGCATTTTCTTCCAGTGCCATCTCATCGTGTTGTGGACCTCGTGCAGTTGGAAGTGTTTTCAATGGAGTGTAAGATAATGCACGAGGCCATCGAGGATGGAGACGTCGACCTCGTGAATCGTCTGATGGAGAATCACGGAGCTGAGCAGTACTTCTTACATGAAGAAACTTCAGCTCTCTTCCATGCATTCTCAGAGAAGAAATATGAAATAGCCGCCCATCTTATTTCTAAAGGAGCGAAGATTCATGATTCCGAAATGGATGACTTATATGATCTGGAAATAGATCTGACTCGCGTAAACCACCTTCTTAAACATTATAACACAAAATCTGACAAATCTTGCGTCGATAAATTGATGTTCGTGAGCTGGTCTCGGCAGGGCTTTGACGGGCCGCATCGGAAAGCAGTTAGGACCATGTACAAGGATTTATTTGAATCCGAAATCATTAAATTGTTAATGGTGGTCTTGGAGACAGTAGATTTTGATGTATTTTATGATTTCGAGTCCGAGGACGTAAATAGATTACATCATCTGGATGTGGAAGAGATGGAAATCTATGGATTGACTCGGAGTGATTTGAAGGAAATCTTTGTCGGAGCCAAGAATTTGATGTCCGGCGACCCTAAAAAGAAGGCAAAGGTGTACGGTGTGGTGGCGGAGGAACTGTGTCACCTTGCTATGACGACTCTTTTTGAAAATGGAGCGAAGCCATATAGAAAGGAACAGAGCAAGTTGACACAGGACTTCTGGAATATCATCACAGCAGTGGAATCATTAGCGGGTCGCTCCTGTCACTTAGAGTCGTCTATTAAAACAATTTTCACAGATTATGATGAGAGGCAGTGGGAGTGTGAGCTAATAGCTCGTGTACCATATGTCATAGGATTCTACGGTGAAGAAACTGGGAGAGGGATTCTAATGGAATCTTCCGAATTGTCCAAACTACTTTCCTTTTATGAAGAAAATGTCATTCCCAAGTGCAGAGTGTGCACAGATCCAAGTGTAAACACGAAACCTCATCGGAAAATAGAACAATTAATGGAGAAGCATGATTTGATATCACCCAAAGAAAAGACAATAACACCACTAAAAGAAGGATTTCCTCCATTCAGTGAATACTTGGACGATTTCCCACCGTTCCCAGAGTATCCGGAACTGAAGAGAGAAGGAATTTTTGTGTTAACGACGAATTGCACAAAACTGTGCACCTTACACGTATTCCACGAATTGAAAGAGAAATACGGTGATCTTCTGAAGAAAAAAGTGCTCTTCCTCTCAAGGAAATGCATAAAAAGGGAATACGATAAAATAATAAATGCCTTGAAAGGTAATGTTTGGGATTACTTGATAATTGTGATGAATAAGAAGGTATTGAATTTATGGAAATTCAACATTGATTACTTAGATTTTTTCAATGAATTCTTAATCAAGGGAATGAAAATAATAATAATTACAAGCTCCCAGTCCACTGATCAGATGTTTAACTTTGAAATGGCTGTAAATTATAAATGGGATGACTTGACGGAAGAATACAAATCCAAACTTCAATGTATAACTTTTATATTCAAGGGACAGGAGGAGTATGTATACCTTGAGAAGGGAGATTTTCCCAAGTATTTTAATGAGGATGAAATTATGCAAATAATTGGCGAAGTAATTAAAGTAGATGATGGCAAAGATCTATATTCACAGGGTTACGTTCCTGAGACTTATATTGAGAGAGAATTTACGGCAACTACAGTCAATGGAGAATTATTCGACAATATCCCTCGAGACACTAGTGTTTTCTTGTCCGGATTCAGTAAGAAGGATTTCGAGGAAGGCTTGATAAGTAAAGTTCAGGTGCAGTGGTTGGAGAAATCAGATGATAAATTGCAGGAAGATAAATCAGTATATGTCTCTAAAGATAATGAATTCACAACTTTCATGGATTTAGTAGGGAAGAACCCAAGAAAAACAACTATTTGGCTACACCACGAGAAGAGTGTGTTCTATCTGAAAAACTCAAATTCGACTAGCGATGAATTCAAAAGGCATACGAAAGAAGCGTCATTCTCTGAAATTGAGATATTGGATTTCCTGAAAAGCAAAAGGATTCTCATAATATCTGATAACGCAGGGTGTGGCAAATCTACTGTCTTGTCAAATCTTATCAGTACTGTGAGGAAAAACAGGTCCGATTCATGGATATGGAGAATCGATTTCAGTAAGTTTTCCAATGATGAGAAGGATCCTCTCTCCTTGGCTAACCTCAATCCAAACAGTAACGAAGAAGAAGTCATTGATCACTTGTGCTTAATGCTAAGATTGAATGGCGGCTTTGAGAAACACCTTTTCAAGAAATTCAGCGGCAGAGCAGGGCGCCTTTTCATATTTTTTGATGGTTATGACGTGATTCCATCGAAATACGTGAACAGTGCTCTTAAAATCCTCTCCACTCTAAAGCAAAATACTGCAGTTGAGTTGATAATTACGACCAGAAAGCATCATCAGGAAGAATTGGAGAAAACGTTGGACACATACTCGCATCGATTGGTGCCACTAACAAAGGAAACATTTCATCGAGCTTCTTCAAATAATTCGTAACTAGATAAAAAGTTTCAAAGTTGTGATAATTTGCTGGGAAAAGAAAAGATTAAGGAAATGTTCCACAGCAGAGATGAAAAAAGTTGTAATTTAATTAATTTCTTATTTCAGTTTATTTCCCTTGAATTATTAATAGACAATTTGAATAGTGTAAAGGAAATCATTGGCGATGAGTGTTTAAAACAGTTACTTAAAAGTAAGGATATTTATAATGAAAACATGTTTCATTTCGCTGATAGTAATGAACTTAAAAAATAATTTACTTTTCTCAGTTTTTATTTGTGTGAAAAAGAAATAGCAGACCTTTTGTCGGAGAGAACTGTAACAGACCAGACATGTTTGCATATCTGTGGGGAAGAACCTAATGGATTTAATAGATTATGCACATCAGTTGCGATACCGATTCAGGGTTAATCTTATGGTACTTATTAACTTGTAAAAAATCCATGGTAAACAAACTTTTACTAGACCACTAATTTATTATCCGAATAACACGACCCAGTTTTCGTAGCGTCGCTACATCATCAGGTGACAAAATAAAAAATAATAAATTTCAATTTGTTTGGATTATACATTTATTAGATAAATCAGCTTGATCCTAATCTAGGGTATTGTGTTGTTTGGACTGTGTTGGCCCAAAATATTGATTATAACGATGTAACAAATTGTCTGTGATAATTTATTACATATTATTTCTGTTGTTGCAATGCAATAAAGTCAAATTGGCCTCTTTGTTATTATGATTGCTATGCATTGATGTGTATTTTATATATATGTATGTACGCATGTATTGATACAAAAGTGTACTCTGCCGTCAAGTAGACGGATTCCAAGTTCACTCTTTGCATCCAATATTGTACGTATGAAAATACATTTGGTTCTTAAAAACTAATACATAATTATACCAGCGCAAAATTTATAGAATTATGTGAATAAAAGAACATTATGATGGGCCTGAATTCCCCGTGTTTTATTTTTGAATTCATTTCTGTAAATGTAACAGATCCTGCGCTAACACGAACTTTAAGTGTATTCCTTACAGAAACTTACATCGGATATTACTCACACAAGAAACATTTTTTTTCACTACGTCTTTCTCAAACAAGTATAAAACTAACTTAAAGGAGGCTCCCGGATAGTCATGTGGACAGCGCGTTTGCCTTTGGTGAAAGCGGTCCCGGGTTCGATTCCTGGTGGGAGCCAATGTGCGAAATGACCTAAGCTGTCGAAGCACTTTTAACAATACTACTACTACTACTAACTTAAAGGGTTTGTCGATAAACTTTGTGGTATTCCTCGACTAATTTGAGTAGAATTAGTTTTCACGAGGAAACTAGTTTCATTATATTTTCCATCAAGTATAAGAGTCAGTTAAGTTTAACGTTAACTAGTTCTAATCGTTATTAAAGAGCAGTAAAAGTTCAACATGTTTCGACAATTGTTAGTCAGGTGTTTTGAGTTTAGATTGTGTGAATCTTCAACTTTGAGGCTCTTTCTCCATTTGCGTGTTCACACACCTAAAAGCACGAGTGTTCGTATTCCAATTCTTTCGGATTCGTGAGAAGTACAAGTCCTATTATAAAGGCCATCGTAAGCATGTCGTAGCAGATTCCCCGCGTCTTCAGCCTTCGAAGTCGAGCTGAAGTCAATAGTCTAGTATTATTACAGACGAATTATTAACCCCAAAACGATACGACGCACTGTGGGCTAGAATCGAAAAAAGCTGGCCAAAAATAAAAAAAGTGCTTTTTTTGAGTGCGGACTTTGAAACTTCGCATAGTCGTTCGTGAATAAATTCTGCATATAACTGTGAAATCATTTCCGTTGGTTCCCACGCGTTACAATTCTATAGGGGGTCAAAGTTGAGCAAATTTTACGAAAAATGCCGGTCCTCGATTTTTCGCAAAATTCTTCCATTTCAAGCCAATCCTGAACTAAAATGAGCTAAATTATCGGGTAAAAAACGATGAAGTATTATAAACCTAATCTTTATGCTTCATTATACTGGGTTTGAATGATCACAGTTGAATATTTGCATTATTTATACAACAAAATGGCGAACCCTTATTTTACGGCAAATTTCCACCTAAAGTGAGGAAAATAGTAGTGAATAAGCGCGGTGTACGCAAAGTTATTTATACCAGAATGTTCTTTGAAGGCTTCTGAAGAAGAATCTGAAATAAAATCCTGCGACAATTTGCGACGCCGATAAATAAAGCGACTTTTCGATGGCGATGCAAGAGGTATGTACGTGCGGCGGAGTGCCACTTTCTGAAACGACCTCTGTTTTGAGAGGACATGAGGAGAAAAACGCAACTGAATGGCTATAATTCGGAAATATTATGCTGAAGAGAAGTTATGTTTTATATATTTAGATGAAAAATAATAAGATTTTTAAAATTTTCTCATTTAATCCTTAAAGAAAATTGGATTTAGCGGTAAGTCACTGCTTTCCCTCAGATTTCTTGATAGAGCCACAATTTCTAAAATTTAAAATTTTTGACAGTAAATCCTGAAAGTTATAGAGGCTGACTCTCTTCTCCTCGTTCGACCTTCAATTGCTAGATGAGTAAACTCACTCATATTGTCGTTCGCACGACCCTCTTGTGGTAGGAGGGCGCGCGACAGAGTGTGCCCTAAAACCAAAGTAAAACTTTCGAAGTGGCTCAGTTTATAACACCCAGCTATTGTTTTGCGGAAAAAGGTTACTCATTTTATTGTACTCTTTCCGCCAGTTTCAGCTCGAAATATTCTTTCGGAGTCAGTTATTTTTTGGCTGTGCCGAAGTGGTGTTCTGGTGATATTTCTGAAGATAATCTATTTCACGCGTCGCAATTTCTTAAGGTTCTTCCTGCAGAATTCTCTTGCTGCGGTGTGGAATATATTTTTGGTGAGTCACATTTAATTTTATATTTAATATTTTCCTTTCTTTCCATGAAAATTAAACATTCAATAGCTGCACTGTTTCCTTATTAGTGTCACTAAATCTAGTCATCGTTTTCAGACTTTCTGCTGCCATTTTTTTAAATGTATTACCGAGGAAGGTATAAAATTTAAGGAATCTATGTTACATTTTCAGAATTTTGCTATTTACTTGAAATACCATGTCTAACTTGGTCATTTCTCGTTTAATAATGCGTAATAAGTTGATGGAGGGAAATAATGAATCATTAATTTGCAAGAAACAGCGTTTAATGAAATATCTAATAAAAAAATACACTTGCAAGAATTTGAGAGTGGGCAAAATGCTCTTATTGATTATATCCATGATTTCTTGTCTGTGCACTATTCAAGAAAATGGAAACTGAGTTCACGCAATAATGAGAGATTTATCAAGCGCAATTCCAGTTGGCTTAATGTTAACGCTAATTTTATCGAGATTGTGCTACAGAACTTACCTAGTAGACTCCTGGTTAGTAAATCTAAGTTTTATTTGATGTTTGTAATATCGTTTATTGATAGTTTAAAATTTTGTATATAAGTTATCTTATGTAAAA
This sequence comes from Sympetrum striolatum, assembly GCA_947579665.1. NCBI lineage: Eukaryota > Metazoa > Arthropoda > Insecta > Odonata > Libellulidae > Sympetrum > Sympetrum striolatum. The sequence continues at coordinate 95,082,821 of OX388345.1, forward strand.
TTAATTCATTTTGGTAGACGCTAGAGGACGGCCAGAATTAGATTTCCATCTTTCGAGTAAACGAACTAAACGAAGGAAAACGGAATCGATTAGGGCCACGTACTCCGCAGCTAAATTGTCTGCGATGTGACTCTTCGAGAGGAAGGAGATGAGGCTGCTTCTAAGTTAGTCAAGGATATAACGACAACCACACCTACGAAAGCAAGGAGGGTACTTTCGAAGTGGAGGAAAACGGATAATGTTCAGTCTCAGTTGTCAGGAAAAGAGGCCGTATCTCTGATTATATCGTCAGAGTTAACAAAAAGTCAATATAAAATTCTCCGTGATACTGCAATTAGTCATGGTCATAAGTTGTACTCCAGCTATGAAGTAGTTAAAAACGCAAAATCTGCTGCGTATCCAGATGGGATACATATTACCGAAGATGTGTGTGGAGTCAGTTTGAAAGCCCTTCTGCTGCACACAGCATACCGTATCGCAGCATCTGTATCGTCAGCTCAGCATCAAGCAGTAAAGTTAATTCCACTTTAATATGTAAATACGGATTTGACGGAAGCTCTGGCCACTCTCGATATAAACAAGTGAGGCGAACGGAGGACAAGACAGATGAGTTCCTCTTCATGAGCTCCTTGGTGCCTCTAGGTTTACTCAACGATGCATCTGGTAAAAACATAAACACCTTAATTCTTCCTCGCTCATAGTAGTTGAAGTTGATAACAATATAACTAACTTTATGTTGGAATTCACAATTTATTGCTTAATAGTGGAGTGGCACTCCGCCGCACGGACATACCTCTTGCATCGCCATCGAAAAGTCGCTTTATTTATCGGCGTCGCAAATTGTCGCAGGATTTTATTTCAGATTCTTCTTCAGAAGCCTTCAAAGAACATTCTGGTATAAATAACTTTGCGTACACCGCGCTTATTCACTACTATTTTCCTCACTTTAGGTGGAAATTTGCCGTAAAATAAGGGTTCGCCATTTTGTTGTATAAATAATGCAAATATTCAACTGTGATCATTCAAACCCAGTATAATGAAGCATAAAGATTAGGTTTATAATACTTCATCGTTTTTTACTCGATAATTTAGCTCATTTTAGTTCAGGATTGGCTTGAAATGGAAGAATTTTGCGAAAAATCGAGGACCGGCATTTTTCGTAAAATTTGCTCAACTTTGACCCCCTATAGAATTGTAACGCGTGGGAACCAACGGAAATGATTTCACAGTTATATGCAGAATTTATTCAAGAACGACTATGCGAAGTTTCAAATTCCGCACTCAAAAAAAGCACTTTTTTATTTTTGGCCAGCTTTTTTCGATTCTAGCCCACTGTGCGACGCCTTATTTTTCGTTAGAAATATGTTAATCTTAATGCATTCAACTCTAACAATAAATAACTTACAATAATTTTAAACGTATTTAAAACTTAGGCTCTACTTCCCAATACATTTCTTATGATCCTATCTTTCCGACATATTCATATCAAAGTTGAGTTCAACAATCACCTTTGTCGTTAGGGAATTGTTTATGCCCACAAAATCACACAAATGTTTCGTCATTTTCGTCTGAATTCTCTCAATTTTGACTCGAATACGATATTCTACAACCAAATTAAGAATATTCATTCAATTTATTTTCTTTTGGTGTTAATCTAGATTTTATGCGACCATTATTTCTTATTTCATTTCGCGAAAGAAAAAATCTGAAGTGGCCAGCACATGACTTTCTCCATATATAAGATGTAAATACTTATCTACGACAGTAATTTCGAACTCTAAACATTATAAATAATGTTGTTCGGGACATGCTGGATGAAAAACGATGAAACTGGCCTTTCGCCCATAGAGCCCAGAGCGCCCACAAAGTACATAATCAGCAACTTCCGGTTTATCAGTATTTCAGGAATAACTCCTAAACAATCAGTGATACGAAAATATGTTTCATACAAAAGTTATAGTAAATTTTATTTTCTAAAACTTTTATAAAATAGTATATACATAAATATCATATTTATGGAGATATTTTGAAAACCGGAAATGAGCTTTGAAGAATGAAGCTCAACTTCCGGTTAACCGATTTACTCCAAAAACTAATGAACTCTAAAGGCGGTAATAGAAGTACTATATATGAAATTTGGTGTTGATCCGCCAAATAGTTTTCATGTTAGAGCGCCCACAAAGTACATAATCATCTTCTTCCGGTTTATCAGTGTTTCACGAATAACTCCTAATCAACCGGTGATACAAAAATATGTTAAATACAAAAGTTATAGTAAATTTTATTATCTAAAACTTTTATAAGTAATACAATATACGTATATATCATATTTATGGAGATATTTTGAAAACCGGAAATGAGCTTTAATGAATAAAGCTCGACTTCCGGTTGACCGATTTACTCCATAAACTAATCAACTCTGACAGCACACACCACAGTACTATATATGAAGTTTGGTATTGATACGATTTATAGTTTTCACGTTAGAGCGCCCACTATCACACACACACACACACACACACACACACACACACACACACATACACACACACACACACACACACACATACACACAGACATCATTCCGAAAATGGTCAAAACGTGTTCCAGGGGCCCCAAAACATGTATTTCCGTTGAAATCTCGAAGTCGAATTTTTTCATGAAAACAATACTTTCTCTATACTTCGTATATGGAGAAAGTAAAAACGTCTGCAATAGATCAAAATTGATTTAACGTGCATTTCTTATGAGAGAGACGATTCGAGTCATCCAGAGTCGAACCAAGGATACTTTGGACACACAAATATTAATATCCAATAATCCATTGAACATTTTGAGATATTTTTGAGATATTTTGAAATTCTCCAAATTTCAACGAAGATCTGAGGCCACCTTGTCCTCGCCTCGCAAGAGCGTTCGTTATCTGCTCCCAATGGAACGGATTCGTTGGATGTCACACTGATGGAATTTAAAATCAAAACTTACCTGGCGAGTTTGCGGCCTCCGCTAATAAGGCGTTCGTCACGGACGGATCTCGCGAGCGTCTACGTCATCGCGCATGCGCAAAGCTACCGCTGGGGGACGATCGTCACATACCGGCTCATCTTCTGCGAACTCGACATCCCGTTTTCCCCCGTCAGATGTCACCAGCAATCGAATCGCTTCTCAGCCATAGACTCCGAACTTGTGCGTCAGATGTAGATCGGCTGGTCCTCGAGGAACCGTGGTGACTTGATTGCTTCCCAGATGCATGTTTTGGCACATTTTTTTAATTCGCTCCTTAACTCAATTTCAAACTAAATTTAGCATTGATGATTCGGTTGATATGGCAAAGTAATCTTGCGAATCAAAAACCTCTCGGTCGCTTGACTTGAAATTTTAACACCACATTCAAATACGAGAGTGTTTCTATCGTAAAATATGTTGACAGTTCGTCCTCGGTTCGATCCCAAACGATAAAGATCACGTAAAGTTAATTTTTGCCGCTTCAAGCTTCGTTTCTTTTGAAAAATTAAATTAGAAAGAATGGACGCACGAAATTAAGACAAGCACCAGAATAAGGGAAAATAACTGAAGAATAATATTTTGGTAGTGCATAATTGTTTTCGAATCGAATTATCAAGATTTTACATGAAACAGGAAAATTTCGTGAAATTTTGAGGGTGTAAAATATCGGTCCCCATGACGACAAATTCCATTGTTGAATCCGAGTTGCTTCATTTTGGCCTATTTTAAGTTTAGGAGAAGGTTGTTTGTTGTTTGGTTGATTTCGTTCACATTGATGTGCATAATCAATCATTGTAATTGATTAAAATGACCTATTAATGAATTAATTATAATGACGTATGCAGTTGCAATGTCCGAATGATCGAGCTTCATATCCTTAAGTATATATAAGAGTCTTATTGCGGCAGCCATTATTTTCAACGAAAAACATCTTTTTTCAACCCTTCACTTCACAACATAGCCGCAGCGTCGCAAGGTAGGGTATAAGAATTGAATCATGTGTTTTCTCGGTGAATCTACGTTCGCTAGAATACCTTTATTCACTTTCCAATTCATTCCATATCTGACTAAGCCACAGCGGAGCGTGCTCGGGTTTAGCTAGTAAAGATTAATATTTTGGTCGTGGAATGTAGTCATCGAATGGAAATGATAAGAATTTCGACAAAAGATAAGACAATTTTCCAAAAAGATTCAAAGTAGTAAACAACCTGTCCCTCTGACGACCAATGCGATTATTAATTCCGAGCGCATGCATTTTAACTTTGAGAATAGCTTAGATTTTTATTCGTATTTAAAACGTGCTCTTCTATAGATTGACAAGTGAAGAGAAAACATTGGATCCCTCTCTAAGTATATTGCACGAGCGGAGGAGTTTGAGATTTGGCATAATTAAAGTTTATATGGAGAAGGAGTGCAGACAGCTAAAATCTTTGTCCAAATATCCTTGGTTCGACTCTGGACCTGTATAATTGTCTCCCATAAGAAATGCACGCAAAGTTCATTTTGATCGATTGCAGACATTTTATCTTTTGCAGAATTAGATTAGAAATAATAGTCGTACGAAATCGAGATTCATATCAAAAGACAGGAAATTGAACAAAGATTCTTATTTTAGTCGTAAAATATCGCATTCAAGTCGAAATTATGAGAACTCTGGCAAAATGAACGAAAATGCTGTGAAATTTCTTCGTAGTAAACAAACCAGTCCCCCTGGCGACCAAGGCGATTGTTGAATCCGAGCTTATGAACATTAGAAGGGGATTTTATCTCCAAAACAAATTAACGGTAGGGACTCATGTCAGAAATTATGAAAAGAGGGCAATCAAACGAGATGCCAACAGCCACTAAATAATTAATAAATAACAGGGATATAATTATGGCGACTTTACTGAATTTTTTTGGAAATCAATTTTTAACATTAAAAATGACAGTGAATTGTATCAAAAACTAAATAAAGCTACAATTGTGTTATATTTATTTTTCTAACATTAAAAATTTTACGCTTATTGAAGGGAATTAAGGCAAACCCTAACGACGTCTTTTGTACACGCTCACAGTTGTCGTAATAGAAAAATAACGAAATAAATTATAAGTAATGATTACATAGGTATAATCTTTGACAAAAGAACCTCAATAACGTTCAGACTTAAGAATTCAATGAATTAAGGTCGAATTTCGACCACTGGGCGATCACTAGTCTGTATTAATAATCATAGGAACTATATCTCACGAATGTGAGTGAGATCGACGCCAGGTGGGTGCAAAATTAAAATGCATTGCGGAGATTTAGAGCAATCTCTTTAAATCCGTTCCCAAAACGCAAAATCAATACGTAATTTAGTATCATTGTTTATTGAATTGAACGCTGTGTTTTCTCGGTGTATCAACGTTCGCTAGAATACCTTTATTTACATTCCCATTCATTCAATACAGTGGTACCTCTTACTACGAGTTTAATCCGTTCCAAAAGCGAGCTCGTATTAAGAAATGCTCGTTTTAAGAAACAATTTTCCCCATTTAACTTAATTGAAATGCAATTAATCCGTTCCAGCCCCCACCCACCCCACCTCAATTTCTAAAATTATTGTTAATTAACACGATGTAGTATAGTAATTAACGACATAACAATTATAAATGATTACAAAAGATAATGCAAAGAAATAGAAATGTTTTAATAAGTCATTTACCTTTTAACTATGACGATCTGGGCGAGCGGAGAATTACTGTTTTGGGGGAGAATCTCCTTTCAAGAAAAAGTCAGGCACATTATTTTGCGTTTTCTCTCGCACTGTCGCATCTAATGTAGGCAATTTGCCTGATGAACATTGTTCGTCCTCTGCAGTTCGTTTTTTCAGGAACTTGTCAAGCGAAATTTGTTTCATACGGCTTTTAAAATTTTTTCTAAAGTGTTCCATACCATTATCGTTAAACAACGCAGCCGCACGCCCCGAATTTCATTTATCTGGGTGATGTTTTTCGACAAAATCGGACAGTTCTTGCCACCTCGATAACATTTCTCTTAACTTTTCGGATGGCAGCGCATTTTCCGACGTTCCTGCTTCCTCCTCCAATACAGTTTCTTCCACTGCATCTAACTGATTGTGCTCCTGAAGCAGCAGAAGTTTTTCCGTCGTCAGTTCTTCTCCGTGGCCCTCGAAGAGTTCATTAATGTCGGCATCATCCACCTCCAGCCCCGTGGATATACCAAGAGATACGATTTCTTCCACATCGAGCATTCCTGGTTCTAGTCCCATGGAGTCTCGTTCGGAAACAGCTTCGGGCCACAGCTTCCTCCAAGCCGAATTCAGAGTTCTTCTGGTGACTCCCTGCCACGCCAGATCGATGACTTTGATGCTCTTAACGATATTAAAATGATCTTTCCAGAATTGGTGCAGAGTGAGTTTTGTGTTCTCCGTGATATCAAAGCACTGACGAAACAAATACTTGGTGTACAGTTTCTTAAAATTGGAAATCACCTGCTGATCCATGGGCTGCAAGATAGGGGTGGTATTCGGCGGCAGGTACAGGATCTTGATGAAGCTGAACTCATCTAAAATTTCATCCTGAAGGTTCGGAGGGTGTCCCGGGGCACTGTCAAGCACGAGGAGGGCCTTGAGAGGAAGGCACTGTTCAAGTAATTAATGTCTTCACAGCCGGGCAGTAGGCGGTGTTTACCCACTCGATGGTTAATTGCCTGGTGACCCAGGCCTTCACGTTAGCCCTCCACATCACTGGTAGCTTCTCCTTAATTATCTTGTGAGCCTTGAAGGCCCACAGATTTTCCGAATGGTAGACCAAAAGAGGCTTGATCTTGCAGTCCCCACTGGCGTTAGCAAAAAGCAAGCGTCAGCCTATCCTTCATTGGCTTATGGCCTGGCAACTTCTTCTCCTCGGCGGTGATGAACGTCCGTATCAGCATCTTCTTCCAAAACAGGCCAGTCTCATCACAGTTAAAACCTGCTGTGAGACGTAGCCCTGCTACGCGATGAGTTCAGCGAAGTCTTTAACAAACGCTTCAGCCGCCTTGGTGTCCGAACTGGCTGCCTCACCATGTCGTAGTACGCTGAGGATCTCCACTTGAATTTTTCAAACCAGCCGTGACTTTCCTTGAAACGTTCCACAGTATCCGCAGGTTCTTCCGATAACGTTCCAGGAGACTTCGTGTAAATATCGTCGTACAGTAATCGTGCCTTCTCGCAGATGATGTCCTCAGTGACAGTATCACCTGCGAGTTCCTTCTCGTTCAACCAAATCAGAGGCAATTTTTCGATCTCCTCGTTCACAACTGTCCGCTTCTACGACAGCCTTGCAACACCCTTCGATGACGACAAGACCTATATCTCCTTCTTTTTATTCAAAATGGTGCATATCGTAGACGTACTCCGTTTGTATTGGCGCACCAAGTCCGCAACACGCACTCCTTTTTCATATTTTTAGATAATTTCCTTCTTAATATAGATCGTGATTAGCTTTTTCTTGTTATCACTACTTTCCTTTACACTACGATTCTTAGGTCCCATGGCTAAAGTAGAATATATATGAATACAATGCAAGAAAACACAAATATTCGCCAGAACACAATTCATAAATGCTTTTCCAACGATTTCAAAACGCGAACTGAGTGAGCGACGGTAGGGTGATCCAAGAAGAATTTTGATTTGATCTTATCAGCATTAAAGCTCCACATCCCGCTTTGTTTTTGTTCGTTTACCAAAGTGACCAACGTAAGCTACTTACAAAAGGGATTTTGTTTCGAGCTTACCATCGGGTCCTTGGTAGCCCTTGTAGCTCGTCCGCGAACTAATTAGACAGCGCCAACAAGCAGGATACGATTATACCCGCACGCTCGTAGTAAGATATTTCGCTCGTCTTAAGAGTTAATATTTCGGCCGAGTGCGAGCTCGTAGTATGGAACACTCGTACTAAGGAACACTCGTAGTAAGAGGTACTACTGTATCTGAATGAGCCAAAGAGAAGCGTGGCCTGGTTTTGCTAGTATCAGATAAATGTTCAGGCATTGTGTTTCTTAAACACACATAGGTTGGATGGGATTTGCTTTTAGGAAACACGCAGTTAAAATTTTAGGATACGCGTTATAATTCATGTACTAATTAAAAGGGAATTATTAAGGGATATTAAAATGGAAGCTTTTATTCAAAAATGTGAATACTGAAATTTCTGCTCCCAAATAATTAATTAATAAAACATTTATTCAGAATATCCTGTATTTAGACAATATTTTTGTTTAATAACTCAATTTCATACATTATTTTAAACCCATATTGAATAAAGATATTAACAAATACATATTAAATTGCTAATCCCATATAAAGAAAACATTAAATTGTTCAGGTATAAAAGATACTGTAACATTAATGATGGGAAAATTTAAGCAATTTAAATTCAGTTACATTGATAAAATAGCGACCTACTTTATTTTCGAATAAATAAACTTAATATCGTAAAATTAGGCATTTTTATAAGAAAAGGGTTGAGGTGAATTTGCACATAAGGGCGTGCACCCAGGAACATTCCCAAGGAAAAATGGACTTGAAAAAAGTCTGACTGGGCCGGGAATCGAACCCGGGAGATGGTTATGGCAGCCTCCCGGATAGAGGAAGATCCCGGGTTCGATTCCCGGCCCAGTCAGACTTTTTTCAAGTCCGATTTTCCTTGGAAATTAGCCTTTTCTATAATTTCCACAAATTTAAATAAAAGTGATTCGTATTTAAGCGGTTAAACGTAATTAAAATCAAAGATATGCTGAGTTGAAATGAGGTTTTCTAAAATAGGAGACCATTATAACTGGGGATAATAAGTCAAATTTCAATTGAAACTGCCGTGATATTGCAACTACACTGTTGCTGTATCACTGAAATATTTCAATTGAACGATATATTCGATAAATACGTATCAACCGATCAACCGCGAGGTTTTCATCAGAGCCAATGAAGCCAATTGTCGGAAAAGGCTTGGAAAAACTTTTTTTCGATAAGGAAATGGAAACACCAACCAATAGCCTTAAATCGCGTTGAACTACATTGAGGCAGCGCATCGTTAGATCTTGGATGCAGAAAATCTTGACTTCCGATGTGAAACTCAGTTTAATAGCTTTTATGATGACCGTGAGTAAAAGACACTAAGTCGAAGTACACGCTATACTTACTATTTGCTTCATCTGGGAACGTAAGTGACCAGTTACCATTAAGGCATACGCTTGAGTCTTTAATGAACATTTAGTTCTGCATGACCTTACGTTGGAAGATGCTTCCGTCCGCCGGATAGCGATGGCTTACAAGAAGATTTACGATCCATTTCGATCCCGATATCCGCTCTCTAACGTTTTCAGGCACATCCTATTCGATTAAACTGAGTCAGGATATCACGACTCGTAAAAAGGCATTTAGTTAGGCTTCCGGTGAGTTCAATGCCTGGTCAGGATACCTCTTATAAAATAAGGTATCCAAAGCTCGATTGAAGGTAATTTTTCTAACGAGTATATGTTACTACCACCATTATATCTGTCAAAGCTAACCTAATTATATAAACTATCCATGAGTACGGATTCTTGTTGGATTAATTCTAAATTATATCGCACTTCGTGGAAAGACATACTGAAGACTTAAAAAGATCTTAGTAATAACCACACAATTTTTGTTTTATTTAGTCGACCTGAAGAAAGTTGTGTAGCCGAAATAGGCGGACTAAATATACAGTTCTTCCTCACTCTTTTTGTTGGATTTGTAAACTTCCCTGGATTAATTTCGTCCGAATCAAGAATAAAACATCGTTAATTGCTTACTGATTATAATTTACTCGCAGAAAAGAGACTATTCAATATAAATTATTTCGTTAAACCGAACCATGAGTTTAAATTAAATCACATTAGCCTAAATCCACCCCATGTATTCTTCATTTATTTCAATGAGAAATTCATTAAACCTACGATTTTTATACAGTATGCATAAGAGAGCTAGAAGCTAGTTTCAAAATCATAGGATAAAGAATCAAGCATCCGTCACGCACTTCTAACATGACCATAAAATATAAATTGAATCTATTTTAATAATTTCTGCGATGGCTATGAATAATTATGGAAATCGATTAAATTTAGGGAACAATTTAACTGAAAATGTGGGTCTTAGTACGGCTTATTAGAAGTGAACGTATCCTTTACATTTGTCGGTTTTCATATTCACAACAAGCGTGCTCTCTTCCTATCTAATTGATACCCTGTTTTGTTGCCTCTATTCAATTTTTTTTAAATAGAATTTGAAAATGATAGCTACACTCCTTTCGCCGTTAATATTGTGAAACAGATTTCGATATTCTTTACCGCAATTAAAATCATCAATTTCATTTCAAAATTAGTTGTCATTGTAAATTTATCTGAGCCGTCATGAAATTTTCTTATAGATATCTTTATAAGATACGAAATTTACCAGGAAAAAAACCATGACATTCTCGTGAATTCAAATTACTTAAGGTAAACAATTAATTTAATATAAACACATAAGTTTCCTATCACGGGGTAGATCCATATCCATAAATACGCCCCATTTTTTTCGTTTCTTGGTAATTAATCGCAACCTTATTGCTTTCTTTGGCCATTTTCTTCCTAAGTCATTTTCCAAGCCTTACACCTTCAATAAGTTTATTAAGCAGTTCCTCTTGTCTCAAATTTCAATTTGCCCATTTCACCTGTCGACGCCTAATTACTTCAAATAGAAAATCATACACAATATTAAAACTTCGACGAAAATATTTTTCGCCACCCGTTGGCGTCAACGGGTGGCGAAAAGGTTTTTCGGTTTTGGTTTTAGTTTACAAAGTGCTAAATTAATCATCGATCACTGCAGTTTATTGGCAAACGTAGTCATAGAAATTTTTAAGTAATCATGCAAAGATTAATCGAATGTTTTCTCTTCACAGCCGGTTACTACGGATTCCCCCCTTGTAATTGGGATTTAATTCCAGGGTCGGGTTTGCTTTTATTTTTCAATACTGAATAAAATTCTCTCCAAGCAGGTTCAATTGCTAAAACAAGTTTAAGAGCAACGAAATCATTCATATCCCTTAACTATAACTGAATCCAAAATTGAATACTTTTATGACCAGCTTTCTTTTTATCCTTGCCAAGTTAAATTCTTTGAGCAAATTGAACCAAACGCAATCCTTTATTTTTCTCAAATAGGGATGTACCAAAAATCGCCTTTTTCTGATTCGATTTGTTTAAAATATTGACATCAACCAAATGCGCAAACATCCTCGTCATCGGGGGACGACTGATGCGACGGCCTCTTTTGGCGTTACGAATCCTCATCGCATTTTCGTCTCCCGTCCGGCGCTTCCTCCTTGCGCTTTGCTTCTTCTGCGGGCGTCTTAATGGTCGTACGAGACGAGTACCAAAAGTAGGGAAAATAAATGAAGAATATTATTTTGGTCATGGATTACTGCTTTCGAATTGAATTATCGAGATTTTAGACGAAAAACAAGAAATTTTTGTGAAATTTTAGGGTGATAAAAACCGGACCCCCTGACGACAAATGCCACTGTTGAATCCGAGTTCTTGCATTTTTGCCTATTTAAAGTTGAGGAGAAGTCTGTTTAATGTTTGATTGATTTCGTCACATTGATGAGCACAATCAATTGCTGCAAGTGATTTAAATGACCTGTTTTCGAAAATTGAAATGTGAGTTAATCTGAAACCGAATTTTGTATTCATTTAAATTCATTTGTTTTGGAAAGAACTTAATGATCTGTTCTACATCTACATTAATACCCTACAAGCCGCCTTTCGGCGTGTGGCAGGGGGTGCAAACACCAGTTGAATCTAAATTACTTCCTTATTCGGTTATTGTCACGTATTGTTCGCGGAAAGAATGAATCTCTAAAACGATTCGTCTTAGCATCTATTTCTCTTAACTTACGGTCATTATCGGATCAACCGAGGTAATAGGGGGGTTGCATGATACCGATTGTATCTTCCAAAAACGTAGTCATTTCGAAAATAAAAGTTTGAGTTACTTAGAATTTTATTGTTGCATTCATTTCTTTCGTTATTTTCCAGTTGATCGTCGTCTGTGATTTCTGCGGACCATAGTACGCGTTATACGGGATGAATCGAGAAAAAGAGCAACTCAATCGTCTCAACAACGCCTTAAATTATTAGATGTACAGCTAAGACGTAAGCAGTTGCAATATCTGAATGATATTGAGCTTCATATCCTTAAGTTGCAGTAAGAGTCTTAGTGCGGCAGCCATTATTTTCAACGGAAAACATCTTATTTCTTCCTTTCACTTCACAACATAGCCACAACAGCGTCGCAAGGTATAGGGTATAAGAATTGAATTATGTGTTTTCTCGGTGAATCTATGTTCGCTAGAATACCTTTATTTACTTTCTCATGCATTTTAAATTAGACTGAATCACAGAGAAGTGTTACTGGGTTGATGTAGTTAAAATCTATATATTAATACGCGAAGAGAAAACGTTGGATCCATTTTTAAAGATATTACGCGAACGGAGGAGTTTGAGATTTGGCATAGTTAAATTTATATGGAGAAGGAGTGCAGAAAGCTAAAATCTTTGTCCAGAGTATCCTTGGTTCGACTCTGGACGACTCGAATCGTCTCTCTAATAAGAAATGCACGTGAAGTTCGTTTTGATCGATTGCAGACGTTTTTTCTTTCGAAGAATTTAATCGGAAATAATGGGCGTACGAAGTCGAAATAAGTACCAAAAGAAAGAAAATTGAATAAAAATTCTTATTTTTGTTGTAGAATATCGCATTCGAGTCGAAAAACGAGAAATTGGGCAAAATGAACGAAAATGTTGTGATATTTCTTCGTAGTAAACAAACCCTGGCGACCAAAGCGATTGCTGTATCCGAGCTTATGCGTTTTCATATTAGAAGGGGATTTTATCTCCATACTTAATTAACGGTAGGGACTCGTGTCAGAAATTATGAAAAGAGCGCAATTAACCGAGATGCCAACAGTCGCTAACTGATTAGTAAATAACAGGGTTATAAGGAAATCAAACCATAAGTACCATAGTATTGAAGTTCATCTGCATTATTTTTACTGTATACTACATCATTAATAGCACATCATAAACTTGCAAATTGAAGAATATCCTGAGAAAAGAGCGACAGGTATGATGATTTATACACCAAAAAACTGAAAAATATAATACAGAAAAGGCTTTCCTTTGGTGGACTAAAAGTTTTTTATCTCTGACAATTTGCCACAAAATTAGGCGCTGATGATTCATTTTGACTGTTGATTTATCTTCTGCGATTCACAAAATAATCTGAAGAATGATGAGGAATTGTCTTAGAAAAATATTTCAAACACGGCCAATTTTTCAAATATACCTTCTAATGTCCGCTAATTTGCTATTTTGTGAAGTCTTCACTTAATAGACTTCACAAACTCTTTGCGAATATAGTAAAACACATTCATCCAGAATTTTGTTCGAAAAAGTTGTGAGGCATTATCAGTTGATGATGCAAAAAAGGAACAATATTTCGAATGCATTTTAGCGGAACTTTAAATAAAAAATTCGTCTGTAAGCCGCGAGATTGAACAATTAGCAGTAGTAGGATTATAAGTAGGAAGGAACTGTTGAATTGAATTCTTCTGCATAATATCGAAAAAGAGTTTCAAGAATTATTATTGATTAAGGAAGTGATTAGAGTTCGACATCTTGCAAGTGAATTAAAGGCGTTTAATTTGCCCTTGAAGACCATGCCGCGCACGTAATGCGATGCGAAAAACAAATATGAGGATAACGTCCTCTTATTTCTCGGCAAATTGACAGTTTACGCTCTTGATGGACGTTAAATTGGCACGCGGTAAATAAGGTCGACATCAGGGCATTATATCACGTTGAGAGGAAGAGATTCCAAGGATGCTGGAGAAAAGAGTTTTTTTATTTAAATATACCTGACAAGGAAAGATGAGTCGAAAAGTACAGAGAGCTATTTTAAAAGTCATTCAACATCGTCGCTGAGGCTACGTTCGTTCCCTAGACAACCGATCCACAAAACGTGTCCAATCGCTATTCAGATTATTATCGGCAGGAATACTCGTAAATAAAAGCGACGAACGATTAAAAAATGAATTACCTTAATTTTTGCAGAGAATGAGTTCTCGTTGGAATTAGACTCGATTGGAGTAAACGGAAAATGAACGCCGATTCTCGAGTCGAAATTCTATGAGAGTTGGACGTATTCATCAAAAAATAATCAACTCTCGGCATTGTTAGGAAAATAGTAACTATGAATTTTGGAAATGATCAGATAATTTCTTTCTAAGATAGAGCGCCCGCAATATTTTTAACCACAGACAGACAGGCAGACATGTTCGGGAAAATAGCAAAAACGTGCTCTATACCCGTATATACGAGCCCTAAACATCTATTTCCGTCTAAATCTGGAGGTCGAATGTTTTTGCGAATACAATACTTTCTCTATACTACGTATGGGGAGAAAGTAAAAAACAGTGAAGAAAAAGTTATAAAACTGTAAAAAAAACAGCTCCAAAGAATGCGTTTACGACAAAGCACGAACTAATCAGAAGCTAATGAAACTGGATGTAATAAATGTCTGTAAATGAATGAATGTCATTCATTGTCACATGGAGCCACGATATTAAACAATGTAGAATCTATTTCTTTACTATGCTTCCATTAATACAAAAACATAATTATCTAGATAACTTATTATTTGGTTGCAGAAATAGCAGAAACGTTGAAAAAGAAATACATTTGTGTACCAAATGAAAATTGAGAGACAAAAGAAAATACAAAAAATACTATAAACAGGTATAAGCTAAGAAGATGGCGATTGACTAAAGAAACCAAATGAAATGGTTAAATGGACAAGCACGAAATTAAAAGAATTAAGTTGGAACTTCATTTTTTATTGAAATTTTTTGTTTTAAGCATTAAATAAATTAATAATAATAATTTCGAAATCGAAACTATTTGTGTATTGAACAATTTCTGGCGTGAAAATCACTTGAGAGAGTTTAATTTCATAATATAAAGTGTACGATATTATTATTATAACTTGGAAATTATAAATAATTCTAGAGTGAATAATAAACCAGTACGTTAACACATAAGTCTAATACAATTTTATAGTAGAAATAAATCATAAAAACACTCGAAAGGGATTGAAAAAGATGAAGAAAATCCAAGTAACAACCTCTATGTAAAAGATAAAATTTTATATTATGTTCAAATAATAATAACTGAATCACCATCGCATCCGCATAGTAATTTTATAAACCAAATCATTCAAAGAAAATAAAAATAAATAAATACGTAAATAAGTTCATATGCACAGCAAATAAGTCGCTTAACACAGCATTTGATCGATGTGGAAATTCCTAAAAACTTTATCTTGTATACATTAGGTGATGTTTGATTAGAACTATTATCTACTGGAAGATAATATTAATGCCTTATTGTATTACTTTCTAAAATGTAAATGGATTTAAGTAGATAAAGAAATAGCAAAAGTAACTGAAAAATTATATTCTCCATCACACCTCAGGAAGTAAAATAGAAGGACTTATTATAAAGAGAGTTGTTACACCAGCATTTGCAATATTTTCTCTAAGTCGCGTGCATTCGGATAAGAAACAGAATTCTACGTATATAATCCGTATATTCGGGAGAATTGTACAAGTTTAGAAAGATCTTCTATTCTTAGCATTTACTGTGTTTCCATTTCTCTTGAAATGTTTCCTTACTGCTCTTAAAGAATAGTATTAATATTGTCAGGTACCGAAAATATTACACAGTGAATCTTTTGATATTTTCAACTGAACTCTAAAATTAAGTAAGTTTACTATTATTTGTCTTCGGATGTTAACACACACTAGTGTTATCTACCTTTATTTGCATATGATTCCTAAACCGAAACTTAATTTTGAGACATTGCATTGGCCACCCGCGTTTGCAAAAATTAATCTGCAAAACCTTTTTGACGTAAAGGATACATGATTGATTAGGTAAAATAATTTGATTTGTGGAAAATAAAGTTTTTCTATGCTAAATTATAAAATATCGAATTAACTTTGGACGATTATATGCAAAAAACAGAGACGACTATAGTAACACGAACTTCGACACCTAAAGCTTTGTATCCGGACGAATGCCATTGGAGGAGATTCGATTTTGACAATAAATGTATGACATTTACAGTTTATAATTTCTAAGAGTCCTCTGCTTCCACGACTGCATCAAAACATGAATCAAGAGAATGCCATCTTGAAGATCCCTCCTTTCTTTGCCATTTATGTGCATCTAAGTTAAAATATAAGCATTTACATTATAGCACATTGCATCAAAGATGTTTACATTTGTACACCTGCATTCTCCTTATCAGTTGAGATATTTAATACGCTTAAGATTGACTCGAAGTTAAATTCGTTCGAGGTGAAACTTAATTATATAAATAAATTCAGTGCCCAGTCAACCCAGTGTCAAATAGCCAATGTTTTTTTGCTTTATATCTTTCCCAAAAGAGAATGCTGAATGATTTATTGTCAGTAATGTTTTAAGTGACTCAAGCAAAGATTGATCTAATTTTATTGTTCTTTAATAGGGTCATTCGATAGCTCTTCGGTTGTACATCAGCTTCCTTAGATACATTTATTATACAAATAGTGTACTTCCATTGAGGTTCATTATTTTCCATTATAACGCGTTTAATGGAAAGCATTGCGCGTGGATAAGTGTTTCGTGAACATTAAGAAAAACTTAACTCATGAATAACGTCCAGACGCTGATTTTCCATACAGATGTTCTGTCGTCCGAACGTTTGGAGAAATATCGCTCGAGTCCATTCGTACGCGCAATGAATTTCCAGCTTCGCTTTCCGTCGTACACAAATTCACGGCGACTGATGCGGTGCGCAAAGATGCGTCGATTTCTCATTGTTTTGAAATGCATGAAAAGTCCTTTACATTTGAATGGACTCTGACGAAAATATGGATTTTAGTCCTACAGGAAGCGTTCTCTTGAATGGTTTTCTTTAAATAGTATTAAATCAAAATTAAATCAGATTTGAAATAACTTTTAAATAAGTTAGTTAACAAGATTAAGGAGAGCCAAGATTTTCTTACTGCAAGAAGATCAGATAAGCCTTTATTTATTCAGTCGAAATTGTGCACTTACTTGGGATGGTTATTTTCTAATCTCTCTCTTTCGCAGTCAAATAAAAGGTTCAATTAATGGTTAATGCCTATTTTCGGCTATTTCCGAAACTTTGCAGAGATTTTAAGGCAAAAAATAAAACATGAAATATTAATTGATAAGATAATCATAAAAGGCAGAGATTACATTTTGTAACTCTCTAGTTACAGCTTTCGAAGTACGTGATAATCTTTTGCTCATTACTTTAGTTTTTCAAAACTGAAATAAGCATACTTAAAGCTTTAAAGTTAAACTTAATTTCCTTTTGCATTTCCAAGTCTGATTAATTCCAATTTTGAGGATGTAACAAGTTGTTTTTTTTAATGAAACTCTTATTTTTGTCCGTGTCGATTACATTTGTTAATTACAATCCGCTATTTTTTAAAAACCGCTCTGCTTTCAATAAAGATACGAGTATATAGATCGAATTTTACTAAGGAAACAGGGTAACACTATTTCGAAACATTTTTCGAAGTATTTCATTCAGCAATCATAATTTAATTTCTCAAACTTTCTTTAGCGTTTCACTTCCGATTATTATAACGACATTTTTATTGTTTTCACGTTCATTTGCTCCTATTTCGCGCTGCATTCTTGGCCGCTTGATTTCCCCGCAATTTTTCGTACCCTTCGTTTTCCCCAGATCACCATTTCCCTACTTTTCCGCATTTTTTGGTTAGCGAAGCGACCTTTTCATTAGGCTTTTTCTTTCCGCTTTCTTTTGTCCTCTCTTTTTCGTCCTTCCCTCTAGATCGCAGCACCTACGGAATTAGAGCAGTTTTAAACGTGCGCAGGCGCAAGAGTATCTTTCTTCATTTTTTATTATGTTTGTCTAAAATTTCATTAATTGACTGCTAATCAGACTCTACAATACGCTTTGAAAGTATCACAAATTTCGCTTGCGTAATGCTGAATTCTATTTTTAATTTTTAAACCTAAATCGAGCATTTTAATTTTGAGATCGAATCGTAATTCAATCATTTTATTTTAAAATAGAAGAATGCATTCGTAGAAAAATGATAAGAAGGTTGAGATATAAATATTATCCAATAACAGATTTTATGTAAGTGTATGCTTACGAGTAAAACTTTTTTCTGCTACTCGATAAGTTCAAAATTGAATAATTAGTTTGGAATCGATTACGTAGTATCTTCGTTGATATTTATTTGAGTCACGGTCGACATGGTCGTTTGCCTCCATCAGAAATCAGAAATATAAGTGAAATGTCTGCCTTGTGAACTTCGGATGAAATTAGAAAAAGCAATAAGGAACTACAGTGACGTAATGATTATTAAAATAAATTAAACGACATTCCTATTTTTATACTTCATAAGTCGGTAGTTCTGTATCAATTTTATCTAAATTCCTTTATTTCTGATTATTTTTTGGGTAAACCGATCGCTTTTACCAGCGCCCAATGCCGAATGTACTTATAGCGTGTCATTTAATCACTCTATTACTCTACTCTTCGACAGCGGATCAATTTTCATACATTGCAGATATTGTTTAATGACTAAGTATGATTACTTATATTATACATTACATGTTTATGGACACATGTGACAAATAATGATTTCTGAAATGTTTAAAGGAGTAATAAGGGTTAAATGAAAGAGGGCGTCGTTTAGTTTCAATTTCGCCCAATAAAGTCGTTATCATTATTATTAATTTACCTATAGTGTGAAATTTAATTTTTAAACATTTCCATCCGTCTAATCGTTGTCTTCATACTCCATACTAATCCAACCTTTCCTCTCCATTTGCATCTGAAGTTCGTTTAAATGAAAGGTTTTAAAACCTCAATTTATCCCAAATTAGGTCCGTTGCTATTGTAAGGAAGATAGAACACTCTAAGGAATTAATTTTCATGACTTTTGAATGAATTGGAACGAAAACATTACGAGCTAATTTTAAAATAATCTTTGTTTAAGCGACCAATCCATCGTGAAGAGTTGATAAGGTTCTTAATACAATCGGAAGAGAGAGGATATCTGGGGATTTTCTGGAGATGGGCATTCACGGTCGTCAATACTTTATCCTTAAGGGAGCAATTCCCTCAGGGCTTCAAAAGCCTTTTTATTTCAGAATAAACCGGCTCTCCAATCCTCACGAGGATACATTTTATACTTCCGCCCTTTTTGTGTAGTTTCTTCGATCATAACAGATTATCCTTCCATCGACACTATTCGAAAACTTCAAGTTCTTCACCTAATTCGTTGCAATCGCTTCACAAGAAGTTCGCTCTATCGGAAACCTTTTCTTAAAGGGATCGGAGTTAAAGGAAAATCCACGAGTAGGGATTCTTATAGGAAGTAACGCTCTCCCGCTTTGATAATGCAAAAAGCGAACATTATCCGTCGTACATATAACCCACATAATCAGATTCCATGATTTTTCCTCGTTCAGTCATTTCCATCAAGCAAAATCAGACACAAAAATAAATTTGCGGACACATTTAAACACGAAAAAATGCGAATCATCAATTAAGCGTAAATAGTGTGGTGTAGAAAAGTAGTGTTATAAAGTGTAGTGTACTAGAGTGTAAAAGTACCTCTTAAGGTAAGAGATTATTACGTTATAATGTTTATAAATAAAAAATTGATCAATTTAGTTTTGAGAGTGCTCATAAATATTTCCCTATCCATTGGCGTATTCCTGTTTTCGATAAAGATAAAGGAGACATTGACGAGCTAAACGAGTAAGATAAAGTTATCTATGAGACACGTTGCTATCAACGAATTATTTCTGCTTTCATTTAATGAGATAAAGATTCTGTTCCAATTAAGTAAATTAAAATTATGAAAGAATCCACATACCAATTATTGTTATTTTTAGTTGCTACGCTGAAATTCTTTCAACATAATTTGTGTACTCAACTGACATAAATTCAAAATTAAAAGTATCAAGTGAAATTTGGTGGAATTTTATATTTTAAAATCGAAAAAGATATACTATGTTTGCTTTCCACAGAAATATATTACAGTACCATGGTTTCAATGCAATTTTATACCATTATCGAGGCTCTGATATAATTTTACAATTCTGTTGTATCAAAGCCACGGTGATACAACAGAATGATGATGGCAAAGAAAGAAATATTTGAACACGACTGTTAATGATTTAGAGGTTTAAAATCTCCAAAAGCCAAAAGTAGTCGGATAAAGCAGCGGCATTCCTTTCTTGCTTTATCCGACTACCGCGAAGTGAGAGGAGGAACGCCGACAAAGACGGCTTCAGGGGAATTTAAAACCCTAACTGATGATGGTGTAAACTTGCACCGAAATCATGGTAACTATAATAAATTTCCGTGGAAAGCAAACATCGTATTTATTTTTCGATTTTGTCACATTAATTCATTTAATATCCGATTTAAAATATTCACTTGTGTGCATTTAGATTTAAACTTCATGAGAGGCCAATCGCCTGTTAAGGTCATAAGAGTCGTAAGCGATCAATCTATTTCTTACTTTTTTTCTCTTCGCATTCAATTCGTAGAAGAACTATGAATTCATAAACAATTTTCTTCGTAACCATCTCTTTTCTCTTAACGTTTTCTATCGAGATCTATCTATTATACAGAAATACATTGAAGCAATAATCTTATTTCTTCTGATTCACATTGACTGCTCTTCATCTCAATTCTCTCCAATGAGAGCGCATAACCCTAACGCCTTTTCATACAAAATAATGGATGACAGACGGTTTCGACGATGCAAACCTTAGGCCATGATTAGTGAAATAAGGCAGTTTTTACATAAAGTCTTCTTTAATAATTATATTTTTTCTTCCTCATACACCTCAGGTAAAATTATTTTCGGACTAAATCGCGAAATGATGAATATACAAATACACAATTTCTATAATTCATAATTAATTCAACTTCAGAAAGATAATTTGCTAAGAGATTAGATAATTTAAAAATTCTCAAAGTATGTAATCCATAGGTTAGAGGCAATTTAAGAATGAAAAGAGGAAAAAACAAACATATAACATGTACACATGCAACAATCACATTGAAAAATACTCCACTTACATACCCTTGAATGAATGCTTCACCTCACATCGTTATTACACATTCTGCCGCATCTTTGCAAGTCTTCCTCTCTCCATTTCAGTTATTTCGCTTACGTTTATCTCGATCAACTCCTTTTCATACTGGTCACGTGAGCTTTTCTTAACCCTCATCACCCAATCATTACTCAACTACACTCCACCGAGAGTGCGCAAGTACGCTTTCGTTTTGCCGAAATTTAATCACCTGCAGTCTTTCTCGAGGAATGGGTTTTGGGGAGTGAATACATTTTCTCGCTTGGTGATGGTTTCTTGAGAAGGGGAAGGAAGTGAAAGGGAGTGATAAAGGAGATGATGCCTTAATGTAGTGATTCTATTTCCCGAAAAGTTGGGGAAGATAAAGGTGATGAAAAGGGTTTCTTCGGTCGAGAGGAATAAAAGGTGTGATTCTCCGAAATGTGGGAAACGAGACCGTATTGAAGAGGAAGCGACGAACATAATGAGGAAATAATATCAAAATAATACGGGAAATCGGCAAAATAAAAAGGAAATGTTTTATTTGAATAATGTTTCGTCTGTGATTTTCGTGCGATTCCGAGGGACGCGTTTGCAGAAAGACACTGAATATCGTCTTTCACTCTCATAAAGCGAGCTGTATGGAAATTTTTCGAATTTCGGAAGATAAATGGGAGCCGTAGGAGACGTCGCAAAGCAGGAGTGTGGATAAAGTTCTCTTTAAAGAGAGCGAAGCAGAAAAGGGAAAACGAGGGATTTTAAAGGGTCCGTCAGAGGATTATTTGGATGGTAATGAGTCCAGAAAATGGAATCTCAAAAGATCTAGGTCGAAGAACGTCAAAGCGTAACCTCGTGGTAAAAAAAACGTGAAAATTATACGCATCGCCATATAAATTATATGTATTTCGTATTACATGCCTTAGACTCTCAGACGAATCGAGGTCTGGAAACAATAGAACAAGTGATTGTCTAAGATTAAAGTTATCAAATAAATATAAATGAATAACTTACTCGGTGGGGGTAATTTGTGTTAAGATAATCCGTTGGCTGTTAGAGAGCTAATCGTTTTAAGACCTTTGATGAAGAAAATGTGCAATTCTAAAATGGATAACAATAAGCTCTAATGGTCACGCTTAAAATATAAATGCAAACTAGCAAATACTGCGAATATGCTCTCCGAAGCAGACTAAAAACACTATAGAGAACTAGGACGTGTTGAACAAGTTAAAGGCAATACATACCGTTAGCGGAAAAACACCTTGTTCTATACTCAGATGAAGAGACTTTCCAACAATACTGCTATTCTTCCGACAAATTTACTACCGTTATATATTGGACACGAATTATGTTTTTTCTAGGATTGATCTCCATCTTCCCAAAAGCACATGTTTGTATGAGTTAAGGTAAAATTTGTTTTTGTGCAAAAGGTTGTGCACCTAAGAAAATGCCCAAGTAAAATTATGGAAAAATGATTCATTACTATAAAGTTATATATTGGAAGCACCATATTCCACTTCTCACCGGAGTTGGATTTCAGTTCTGCTCGTTGCATTTCTAATACGCAACTTTGAAATGTGTCTCCTTATACAATATGTGGACCGATAATCTCAAATTTAAAGGTCACCGATCTCGCCATTGATTTTTATATTTCTCAACTCAACCTACATTTATAAGAGTTCTACTGTATTTGTGTTTTTTTTTCCTTAAGAGCTCTACCTTTTTATTCTTAGGTGGGATGGTAAAATAAATGAATAATTTGTAAAATTCGAAATAAGCCTGACTGACCGAGATCCATAGCACAATGAAACTGACTCATTCCTCATTTCGGACAATTTAATCCAAATAAACAAACTAAAAATCCAAAAATTGGATCAGCATTCATTACTTATCATTTATCGACACCAAATTGAAAGTTATCATATAATGCTACCAATAGTTAATTTACCGGAAGATAAAACGTGATCAGATTGTAGGAATTAACGTTTTTCAAGATAATCAACAAATAACGCTTCCAACAACTGTTTTTCAACGCGGAATTTTTTCACGAAGTTTCCACTTCCACTCTGAAATTGATTTGAAGGTAATTTCATCGAAAAAAGCTCGAAAATTCAAAATATCGAAGGGTATCTAACGAAGAGTCGGAGTATGGTGCAAGAGGAATTCAGCAAGCACTCCTTTCATCCTAGAGCTAATTAATTTAAGAAAAACGATCTTCAGCACATTCAATTGACTACATATGAATTATTATACAAGCTGATTAGAGTTCAGAGGTAATTTTGGGGACAGAAGAAGATTTGAGCGCGCAGGGTAATGCTTATTGTCCCTCGTGAAATAATTCTAGAGTGGCGGAAATACAATCCGTGGTATAATAGCTACGTTTTACTAGAGGTTTTCAGCATTCAAGAATTTCATATAAGGTAATTCCGGGAGAGATGCCCCAGTCGCAGTATTTTCAAGGAAAACCATAAGATTGCTCTACTGACGGTATGCGTCACTCAGTTGGAATGCACCTGTCTATCTGCAAGAGTTTCACGGCGATTAATAATTTTTACACCGTTTTATAACATAATTTCAAGTAGGCACTGTTTTTCTCCGCCCTATTATAAGATAGATTATAATGTTTCTGGTTGGCATCAGGTCAAATGTTTGAATATTTTGAATTAAATGTCGAAAACTTGTAGCTATAGGGTCATTTTATATCCACGTGCAGTGACTGTCCATCTTGGATAAAGTGTATCCTCGCTTCAATGTATAACCCGTACTGAAAGGATAGACTTCTTTTCAGGATGGATGCCCCAGTGCTATCTTTAGGTATATGCGTCCTATTAGTATCTATTTAACTTTGACATGATAGAGATTAAGGCTTTATTCAAGTAAACGTTTGTTATCTACATTTTAATTTCAATTCAAATTTAATCCACGGTCGAGTACATTTTATGCACGACCATAAGATGACGTATTGTTTAGCAAGTACTTGGGTGGAGCGTTTTACCACTTTTTTATGATCGAAATGAAATAACCGGCAAAAGTGGCCCACCAACCACCAAGACACTACAAATATAATATTTTTTCGAAATCAAAAAATATCTTGTGAGAATTTTTACCTCAAAATTTCTAAATTTCAACAAAAACATCAAAATTGTAATTTTTCGGTTAAAACGACAATATTTTTGCGTAAAAAGATGCCACTTGCAAAAATAACTGCTGATGAAGCCTCAATATGCTATTCATATGCCTCTGGAGGCGGCTGAACTGACTCCCACGGGACTAGAAAATGAGGCAAACTGCTGTTTCGCACCTATTTATAATACTTAATATCTTCTTAGTTGTATAAAAATTTTCATTATATTTTTGAGTAAACAATGATCCAACCTTAAGGTGACGATATTAATATTGTTGGTAGGAAGGAAAGAACCAATACTGGTTGGGAGGATGGCATCCTTCGAATATTTGAGGAATTAACTAGCAAAGCTATGGAATGGGCTTTTTGCATTTAACTATTCAACGAACTCCCGTTAGGAATTTTCTTCACGCATTTGTTTATTCTAGCTCCTATTCATACCAATTGCAAATTTCATTGTAATTTTAAATGGATATCGTTCTCTAAATGTACTACAATTTTTGGCTACATTTTTGCAAATTAAAATTCTAAATAGGCTTTAAAGTTAACTTAAATGTTTAGTTAGAACATAGTTTCAAGTTAAATTTAACAATTTTGTCTTATAACAACGTTTTCCAGATTAAATTCAGTTTAAGCTAACGAGGCATCTCTCTTACTGAGGTCTCAACCGGACACTCGGGAGAGATGGTCAAATGCATGGATGCGGAACAAAATTAATATTTGGGGTGTAAATGTTTTTAAGCAAAATTCGTCTATGTAGTGTTAATAATCAATAACTCTTCTAGTCTATCACGCTATTTCATATTCTTGTTATCACTGAAGTCATTGTTATATAGTCATTTCCTAAGGCATCTTTACCGGAATCACCTAAATTAGATGTTCTTTATTGTTTTCATCGGAATTCCTGCATCGGATGAATCACGATGTGTCCAGAGGCGAGTCGACATTCTCCTTAAGTCCCTACGACAGTAAGCGTCACTTTGCAGATGCGTACAATGCCGAGAAAGAGGACGCGAGTGGGACGAAGCTGCAGTGGGCAGTCACACGCCTACTCTTTTCGCTTGCCTTTCCGCTTTTATAACGATTATTCGCGAATTAGCAAATGGGCGGATCGAGGAAATGGAAACTAGGCTGGGGCTTAGGCATTTTCTTTAGGCGCAACATTTAACTGGTTTCTGGTACTTAAGCAAATGGCTATTGGTTGAAGGGCCATTTGTGATAGGTTCGAGTTAAGGTAAAATTAAAGTTGACAAAACATAATTCGAGTTTTCAATGATGCTGGAAACTAATGTTACTTCAAGCGTTCGGAGACCATTACAGCTTCGATGGTATCAATTATCTCTACAATTTGAATGCTGTATTTATATTAGCTTCTGTCTCGAGAAACGAAGTTTAAGAATACCCATGACTATATGTAGATGGTGATCCAACCTCCTGCAGGTTTATGTGCATAATTCAAGTGAACAGCAGAAAAAAAGTTGATTCGGAAATCAATATTTAATACTCGAAAGATTCTGTCGTCTAAATATTGAAAAAACAATATTACTTCACATTCCATTTATATTTTGTTAAAAACAAATTCAGTCGCTTAGATAGAGGTGATGCGATTCCCCCATGCATTTCAAGTCAAGTACAATTCTGCTACAGACGGAAAGATAACGTATTTTCCAAAAACTTCGAAATGTGTTAATATTTGTTTAAATAATCTATTTTCTAAATCATTTGTACGATTTATGTGAAAAACGAAAGGCTAAATTCGTACGATGCGTACGTTTACGCAAAAGGGAGATCTTTCCACGGAATGAAGAGATATTCGCACAAAAAAAACAAGAGAGAGCGGAGTGCGTAAACGCGCTTTTTTACGCAGTGTGATCAGCAAAAGGATTTGTCTTTCGAGGGATGGACCAATTAAGATGGAGTCGGGACGTTTTAATTATTCTCTGACAGGACACCTTTTCCGAAACAAATTGGGGTCAAGGGTTTTAACGGCGGATGCACGGGATAAAACAACTCTCTTCAGAGAAGAGATTACATGTTTACGGCAGAGATAAAAAGAATAGAATCCCATACACCGTGAAATATGCACTCATCTTCGCGAAACTGATAGCGACCGACTGACACGTGAAGCGAACAACTGCGAGCATTCGCTTCTAGAAAAAGTGCAACTGAAGCGACAACACCGGAAAGAGACTAACAAATGTCAAATGATAAATCGATGGAAGAACGGGTCAACTTGTCGCAATCTGAAGACGGACGAAACACAGGATTGGTAGGACGAACATGATTCTGATGAAGAAGAGCACCTCAATAGAGGCGAATGACATATGAAACCTTTGGGGATGGGCTTACGATAAGTCCTCTTGTGAATGTAGTGGGTTGCAGAAATTGCTGCGATATTCACTGAAAAGAAAGCACGCTTTATAATAACTATGATTCAAAAAATCTGAAGCAGTAAATCTTGATATGAATAAAAACGAAACGTAAGTGATTTTCCGAAATCCGAAAGATGTGTTTCGGCTGAAACTTGGAAAGGTTATCAGCATTCTGACATTTAGTCAGTATAAGCATTTGAAAGAAAATATAGAAGGAATTGCACAAACAAAGACACCATTCTTCTAGAAAGCTATTGCTATCGATAAATAAGAGAATCTTGGATATCAGGAAACAGTTTATTAAAACAAATATATGAAGTGCTGTAATGTATGGCTGTGAAGAAATGACTACACAACGAATAAGCAATGAAGATGTGGTGCTGATTGACAATGGTGAATTTAAAAAGGCATGCTGGAGCCACATGTTAAAAAGTCGTTTTAAAAGAAGAGAAAAGACAAAGAAAAGAAGAAGCGGGCACTCAGAGAGGAACTCTGCTGCGATGGGGAAGCGAGTAATTGATGGCCAAATGATGTGCTATGGACAGCATTTGGTACGGAATGAGCTCAGCAAAGAAGTGTTCGGAATTTAAACCAAATTGATGATAAATGCAAAATGAAGCGTTACATTAATATTGCGTATTATACTCCTTCTAAAATCTATCAAAACTGCATTTAATATTTGTGTGCTACGAAATTTTAGAATGTTGTGGAAGAATGCCGAGAAGGACTGGTGGAGTGGAAGCTACTATAAAGTAACTGAGTAATCAATAATAATAAAAGGCTTATTATTATTATGATTATTATTTAATATTCTGTTTATGATATGGACTAGAGTCAGTAATACGAATGTTGTTCGAAGGAGATGCGGAGGAAGCAGGCGAATGCGCGCTCTGCAAACAAATAAACGAGAACAATGGACAAATAAAAACTCGGATACGTGCTAAAACTGCCAAAAAGCTTTGCAACTGCAAAAGCGCCTCAGTAAAGACAAAGCAGAGTGCAAATCACACAGCAAACTACTGAAAAGCAGCCACCGAATCAGAGACACATTAGATCAGTCGTCAGAAACCGAAGTCCTATCACAACCTTTGAACAGAAACGAACTATTAGAAGCTATAGAAAATGCAAGAGTGGCAAGGAACCAGACCCGAGTGGAATAATAGTTGAACATATTAAGCACTTTGGACAAAAAACAGACACTCCTATGTCATCTTTATAAAATCCCAAGGAAATTACTGCACGACCGTCATTTAGCCACTTCTGATATCATAAGGCCAGATCAGGTAAGACCGGCGATGGATTTGAATCACCACAGGGGTGGTTTTCATAGACCTTCCATCTGCATATGATATGGCCCAGCACAGAACTATGATAAATAAGTTATACATCAACGACTAACAGCGGCCCCATGGAATGAAAGGTTTGTTATATGCTGATGACCTTCGCAATACAGGAGAAGAATTTCGAGGAAATAGAAAATGTCGTCACAGAGTGATTGGAAGTGTTTGCGAATTATCATAAGAACTGAAATCTAAGCCTAATAAGACCTGCGCACCAACGACACAAAGATGCTCGGAGGAGAGGCTAATGGTTGATTGGTTCGAGACTCATCTGCGAGTTACGCTGTAACGTGCTCTCACGTACAGATAACACTAAACTTAAAACTACTGCTCTTAGTAACATCCTTGAGTAACTCACAAGCAGCACATTCGAGCAGATCCAGGAGTATTGAGAACATCGCACTTTCCTACTCCACAGCGAAATATGCCTGCACTGTATGGTTAAATTCAGTTCACGCTAAACAGGTGAATGTTACCCTTAAAAACTCGCTGCCTAAAACCTACCAACGACGGAAAACATTATAGCCAAGCAGGAATCGCTCCACTCATTATCCGGCGAAAAGTAGCAGAAGACAGAGAACGATGGTAAAATGAAGCTCACCATTTATATGGATAACTGAGACTAGGAAAAACTACTCCAGTCCAACACCCACACACAGCTGAATCGCCTACAAATATACCACCTTCGGAGTCACCCCAGGCAAGGTGCAGCCAGAAGCAAGGACAACCTGATTAAATGGGACTTCCCGAGGGACGTATGCGAAAGTGGGACCCAATATCTGTTTTCCCCAATGCTCAGTGTCATGTACCCTGGATGACCTCAACCGACGTTGCCATAGAAGTTGCTAGCTTCTGGCAGCAATACATTTAATAATTTTATGTATGATCATGTCATATTTGTTTGAATTATGTTTGTATTTGATCGTAGAATGCTTTTGACAAGATAATGCATTTTCTCTCTCCCACTCATGCCATTTTTTTCTATGGCTAGATTACTTCCTATAGTAGAACCTCATCGCCCAAAAGATTATACATTCGAAATGGTTGTAAAGGCAAGATGTTAATGGAAGTAATATAACATATTTTAGTTTTATTTTAATCAATCTATGTGAATCGTTGTTTTCATAATCATCTAATCATGTTAATAAGTACATACCTATAGTCAGCCTAATTCTATCTAAATCATAATAAACAATGATAAAATGGCAACAATTACGAATTACACAGTCGTAAAATTACTATCACACAGTCGAGGAACGGCGATAATAACGAAAGGAAAAGCAAGATAGTGAATGTACACTCCTGGCCAAAAT
This sequence comes from Sympetrum striolatum, assembly GCA_947579665.1. NCBI lineage: Eukaryota > Metazoa > Arthropoda > Insecta > Odonata > Libellulidae > Sympetrum > Sympetrum striolatum. Next base: position 95,112,211 of record OX388345.1, read on the forward strand.
AAACGCAGCACCTCCATAGCGATTCTTACGGCCGGTGCTGCGTTAATTTTGGCCAGGAGTGTACATTTTTTGCCGTTTTTCCATAAAAAATATTTGATTTGTCGGATGATTGATCAATTTAACATACAAATTAATGTTAAAAGACTTCATCAATCTACAGACGCATATTGCGAATATTTCGGAATTATCGTTACTTTATGAAAAGAAAGACACGAATCAGGGTTCCATCTAAAAATCGTTTAATTTATCACGCTGCATATTATACTATTGTTAATTATAATATATATTTCGTTGACATACAATATAATGATTGGAAGTAACAAAAATATTTACTTAAAGCAAAGAAGTGATATTTGCTGTAAGTAAAATACTTCCCTGTACTCTTTAAATTAACTCCGTTACATCGTTTACGGTTGTGCAAACAGAATTAGAAATAAGAATAAATTTTAATAGTTACTTAGTTCAACCTTGAGCTACGGTTTTTATTACAGTCCTCTATGAACTCCCCGTGGCCATTCCCTCCTCCGATTTCCCACTTGTAAAGTATTTCTTGAGTTTACTAGAGTACATTTTCACGATGTTCGTCTCACGATGAATAAGGAGTTTACGTTGAGGAATAACTTTCGTAAAAAAATAAGCCTTCGATGGTTTTCCCACGCATAAATAATGCGAAATAATTGAGAAAAACGTCCGTAAAATAAACGACACGGAATCAGGCGTAACTTTATGGTAGTTATTAATTAATTAATTATTTAATTATATTATAATATATAATATTAATTTTCCTCAATATGAATTTTGATGTCCGTAAAATAGTTATATACGTGAAATACGATCCATATATTTCCCCAAGTGAAATAATAATGGGAAAACCTTTACCTATATACACTCAAAACATCGTAAAAGAACATCGACTCTTTGCATTTCCCGATTTACTCTTTTTTCGGTTTCTCTATAGTCCGGCAAACAAGTAATCTGAAACGAATGCCTTGATCTCACGCTGCAATAATTAACGGCGGAGGCAAAAACGAAGCAAATCACCGATTCGGAGGACACACACGATTTCAGCAGCAAAAAGCTCTTTTCAAAGAATCTCTTTAAAAGAGAACGCCGGCAAAATATTACTCAAATCCGCCTTTCCCAAACAATGTTGGAAATATTCGCTCTGTAGATGGTTATAAACAGTAATTGCGTCATATCTGAAGCAGGAGTGAAATTTGCATTATCCATAGAGAACGAGTCAACATCTAAATTTCATCAAAATCAAGAGACTGATGACTTCCAAAAGTTTGCTGACCTTTCAATGAGATCGTACTAAATATGCTAATTTTTATACTCTCGCATCTATTTTTATTAATAAAGTTCCTTGAATCATTCTAGAATTATCAAATTTTATACTCACAGTTTTTCATTATCATCTACAACAAACGTCTGATATAAATTCGATGTTCAGTAATATGCGAGTGTGATGGAAGAGTTCCCAAGTAATTAATATTTATGGGTAATATTCATTATCCACAAAGTATTACCACAAAAGTGGAATAAATTCTGCTCTAGGTTGACATTACTACATCTCTCTCTCTAAGAGAGAGAGAGATGTAGTAATGTCACTAGGCAAACTCTCCCTGCAATCATATCCACACGTAATATGAAATATTACCTACAATCGACAGAAAACAAATGGTTATTTCGAAGTTTTACGTACTTCGTGTACTTTTTATAAATACGTTTGTGTGTAGGTATACACGAACTCATATGATTGTAACGTAATTTATATAATACGTGGAAATAATTGAGGATTTGAGCAAGACCGTGCCCTTGTTTAGATTCATTTAGCGTATCCAATAGCGGATATGACCCTAAACTATAAGTATAATCTAAGAATAGGTCAACTCTAAAATATGCGCAAATTTATGAAGGCCTTGAAAATATAACAACGTAATGTGACTGTTAAAACTTTCTGAATTATCGAAAGTGAATTATTTGGAACATTCTTAGTGTATGAAAACAACTTATGACTGTCACTTCTTTTAATGCAAACCTCTTCGAAGGATAGTCATTTCAGTGGGTACCAAACATCTACCAGTCCATCATTTACAGCTTCATTCTAGAACCAGAATTCGCATTAGACATCAGCGCTACATCGACGCCACTTTCTACAAATCACCCGATAGATGCAGAATTCAGTAGTCGCGAAGAAAGCACGTTCACTGGTGACAAAAGAAAGCTTTGGAGAGTATTTAAGCCTCTTCCCTTACTAAACATCCCGCTGATCAACCACTTCAACGCCAATCAGTTTGAATGTTTCCTACTCTATTGCGGATCTTCGATTCCCACCGCTTATCTACAATTTAATTAGGGTGTTTGATGATTCCTTACCCACTTGTCTTAAGCGACCGTTTTCAAGTCTCAAACAGATTTCGTTGCTAAGTAGCAATTGTCCTTTGCAGCTCCAGCTCCAGAGCAGTGGGGTGGCACAAGCAGAGCCTCGGATGACCCGGAGTTCGGACTTCCGATCAAAAACCTAACAGTTCCAGTGGGCAGAGAGGCTGTCTTGTCCTGTCAAGTGGACAACCTCGGAAAATACAAGGTAAGCATAAGGACGATGGATCAGTTGCGTCCTTGGACAAATTGCCCCAACTGGAGTTGTCCCAATTTGAATGTACAGTTGAGTAGGAATACCAACTCCAAGCGAGAGAATAATTTTAGATTAAGAAAACTGAAACGTACGATCATTCAAACGCTAAATAGTGATAATTTTGTGATAATGATCTACAGGATAACTAATGAGACAATAGCTAAAACTAAGATTTCACGCAAATTCACAGTGTCACCTTCTTTTAAGAAACTGATATCCCATTAATGAGCAATCGGAATATGGAATTCATCTTTATTATACCTTCATTATACCTTTATTATACCTTTATTATACCTTCATTGTACCTTTATTATACCTTTATTGTAGAAAACCACCACAGTTAGTCGCAAGGACTGGTGGCGACGTTAACTTACACAATAATTATTTTTTTTAATTACTGTGCATACATACCATATACCTAACTGAATACAAAATTAGCAAGAAAAGTAAAATTCAGTCTCTGGCGATTTCTTGTGAAATTACGCCATGATGAAAAATAACAATTTGTACTTTTTCCACAGTATTTAAATATTTTATTTAAATAAAGTACAAATTGTTATTTTTCATCATAGCATGTGTAAATAAAAAGTAATAAAACATAATAATTACTAAAGTATAAATATGCAGTATATATATGAGTTACATGTATAAAAAGCACCGCTGTGAATTTACTACGTATGAATTTTAAATAACCTTAATCAGCATATACGTTTCTTGTATCATGCAAGATTTTTCAGGGTTCCTCATAGGCCTTCACGGCTACAGTAGCAGCGACTCCTACTTGATAAGAGTCCCATAAACATTCACCGTATTCTAGTGTACGCCTATTATACGACAGGTACGCTGTTTGTTTTGTTTTCCTGTTTGATTTCTTAAGAATACGTATCACAAGATTTAACATCGTATTGGCTTTGCCAACGATATTTTCTATGTGCACGTTCAATTTTAAATCTCTACTGAAAGTAACACCCAAGTATTTAACCATATTTTCTTTCACTAAAACATTACCAGCTATATTATGATAATACTGAAATACGCTCTCATTAAAGCTAATGACTCTACATTAATCTGAACTCACATCCAATTTCTTCGAGTTGATCAATGATGATGATCTATGATCAATATCAATTTTTGTAGCGCGTTACAATCGCCTATTCCTTTTATTACCCCATAAATTATACAGTCGTCAGCAAATAATTATGCACGATGTTATATTACTTTTGGCGTAACGTTAATCATTATTAAAAATAATAACGGTCCGAGTACACTACCCTGCGGTACCCCTGAAGTTACTTTAATTGGGTCCGACTGTTTATTCCCCATTTTTTCTCTGTGTTCTATAACAAATAAAGGCCTCCTTCCATTTCACTATCCTTGGGTCAACCGCCATAACACTGATTTTTAGTATCAATAAACTGTGATCCACTACGTAAAACACCTTCGCTAGATCTACCACTACAGCATTTACCGGATCTACCCTAACCTGCGCTTCTGTCATGTTTTGATATATTCCTAACATTTGTGACTCCCACGAGAAACCTTTCCCAAATCCATGTTGGTTTTCATTAAGACATCCCTCCGACTCCCACGACTGTTTTAAATAGTCCGCTATATTTTTTTCGAATGCCTTATACACTAAGGTAGTTAGGCTGATTGGTCTGTAATTCTTTAAAGAATCTCTAAGAAAATAGCCGATCGCTTGCCCTTTAAAATTTCTCCTCGTTTCACCCCAACTCAATCTTCTTATGTCTACAAATAATGGAAGTTGTAAGAATTCTCGAATTAGGTCAATCTGATTTAACAATTGAAAGGTTTCGGGATTATCAATATTTAAATATCTGATGCGGCCAGCACATGACTTTCTCCATATTTAAGATGTAAATATTTATCTACGACAGCATGTTCGAACTCTGGATTCAATCTTAACTTAGAAGATATATGCAAAGACATTTTTTGTAATTTTTGTAGGTAACTGTATATACCTAAATATCAGATTAATGGAAGAATTTTGCAAAAACGGAAACGAGCTTCGAAAAATAAAGCTCGACTTCAGGTTAACCAATTTACTCCAAAATATATGAAATTTGGTGTTGATACGAATACAACAAATAGTTTTCAAGTTCGAGCGCCCACAAAGTACATAATCAGCTACTTCCGGTTTATCAGTATTTCACGAATAACTCCTAAACAATCAGTGATACAAAAATATGTTTCATAAAAAAGTTATCGCAAATTACATTTTATAAAAATTTTATAAATTATAGTATGTACCTTAATATCATATTCATGGAGATATTTTGCAAAAACGGAAATTTGCTTCGAAGAATAAAGCTCGACTTCCGGTCAATCGATTTACTCCAAAAACTAATCAACTCTGACAGCACACACCACAGTACTATTTATGAAGTTTGGTATTGATACGACTAATAGTTTTCACGTTAGAGCGCCCACAAGCACACACACACATACACACAGACATCATTCCAAAAATGGTTAAAACGTGTTCTAGGGACCCCAAAACATGAATTTCCGTTGAAATCTCGAAATCGATTTTTTTCAAGAAAACAATACTTTCTCTATACTACGTATATGGAGAAAGTAACAAGGACATTTACGTACATTTAATCATTTTATATTAGATCTTTGAGGTTGGTAAAATACTAAATGCTGTTTCTACTTTCCTTCCGTCGAATTAAAGTGTGTATCCCCGCAGAGAAGCTCCAGTTATCCACCCTTTCGTTAGATGAGGCACTTTATGGTGGTTTGAGCTCTTGCCCCATTTCCAAATATGTAATCTTTATCATCAATTTTAATGGAATATCTTATCCATAAACACTATAATCCCTCTTGTTTCGTCATCAATGCTCAGATCTCGTTACGGTAAAACAAATACACATTCGTGTTGCTAATTACGTTGATTGCGTAAAGAATATTTTTTTGGCGTTGTGCCTCACCTCATCGCCCGGCGGTATATTTAGAGTCGCAATCTCCACCTAACTTTTTACTTTCTCCATATACGAAGTATAGAGAAAGTATTGTTTTCATGAAAAAATTCGACTTCGAGATTTTAACGGAAATACATGTTTTGGAGTCCCTAGAACACGTTTAGACTATTTTCGGAATGATGTGTGTGTGTGTGTGTGTGTGTGTGTGTGTGTGTGTGTCTGTATGTGTGTGTGAGCTTGTGGGCGCTCTAACGTGAAAACTATTGGTCGTATCAACACCAATCTTCATATATAGTACTGTGGTGTGTGCGGTCGGAGTTGATTAGTTTTTGGAGTAAATCGGTTAACCAGAAGTCGAGCTTTATTCATCAAAGCTCATTTCCGGTTTTCAATATATCTCCATAAATATGACAAAGGTATATTGTATAACCTTATAAAAGTTTTAGATAATGAGTTTTACAATAACTTTTGTATTTAACATATTTTTGTATCACCGGTTGATTAGGAGTTATTCGTGAAATACCGATAAACCGGAAGTAGCTGTTATGTACTTTGTGGGCGCTCTTACATTGAAACCTTTCGTTGTATCAACACCAAATTTCATATATAGTACTTTGGTTGATGTCGTTAGAGTTGATTAGTTTTTAGAGCAAATCGATTAACCGAAAGTCGAGCTTCATTCTTCAAAGCTTATTTCCGGTTTTCAAAATATCTCCATAAATATGATATTTAGGTATATACATTTATTTAAAAACGTTTTAGAAAATAAACTTTACTTTAACTTTTGTGTGAAACATATTTTTGTATCACTGATTGTTTAGGAGTTATTCATGAAATACTGATAAACCGGAATTTGCTGTTTATGTACTTTGAGGGCGCTCTGGGCTCTATGGGCGAAAGGCCAATTTCATCGTTTTTCATCGAACATGTCACAAAAAACACTATCTATAATTTTTGTAACGAAAAGATAATAATATATAAATTAATCACTCATCTTCCAAGTTTAGATGGAATATAGAGTTCGAAATTACTGTCGTAGATAAATATTTACATCTTATATATGGAGAAAGTCATGCGCTGGCCACATCAGATTTTTTACTTTCTCCTTATACGAAGTATAGAGAAAGTATTGCTTTCATGAAAAAATAGACTTCGAGATTTTAACGGAAACACATGTTTTGGGGTCCCTAGAACACGTTTTAACCATTTTTGGAATGATGTCTGTGTGTATGTGTGTGTGTGTGTGTGTGTGTGTGTGTGTGTGTGATAGTGGGCGCTCTAACGTAAAAACTGTAAGTCGTATCACTACTAAAATTTATATATAGTACTGTGGTGTTTGCTGTCAGAGTTGATTAGTTTTTGGAGTAAATCGGTTAACCGGAAGTCGAGCTTCATTCATCAAAGCTCATTTCCGGTGTTCAAACATCTCCATAAATATGATATATAGTTATTTTGTATAAATTTTAAAAAATTTAGATAACATGTTTTACTATAACTTTTGTATTTAACATATTATTTTATCACCAGTTGATTAGGAGTTATTCGTGAAATACTGCTAAACCGGAAGTAGCTGATTATGTACTTTGTGGGCGCTCTAACATGAAAACTATTTGTCGGATCAACACTAAATTTCATATATAGTATTTTGGTTGATGTCGTTAGAGTTGATTTGTTTTTGGAGTAAATCGGTTGACCGGAAGTCGAGCTTCATTCTTCAAAGCTAATTTCCGGTTTTCAAAATATCTCCATAAATATAATATTTAGCCATAAACTATTAATTATAAACGTTTAAGAAAATTAAATTTACTATAACTTTTGTACGAAACATTTTTGTATCACTGATTGTGTAGGAGTTATTTGTGAAATACTGATAAACCGGAAGTTGCTGATTATGTACGTTGTGGGCGCTCTCGGCGCTGGGGCGAAGGGCCACTTCATCGTTTTTCATCGAACTTGTCCCGAAAAAGATTATTGATAATCTTTGTGACATAAATGATAATATGATATACATAAATTAATCACTTATCTTCCAAGTTTAGATTGAATATAGAGTTCGAAAATACTGTCGTAGATATATATTTACATCTTATATATATGGAGAAAGTCATGTGCTGGCCACATCAGATGTTTTAATTCGAAATTATTCTGAATTCAATGAAATGTTGTTTGTCCGCAGCTTCCCATCATTAAATATCAATCTTAGCATTGTGGAGTGAACAGCAACTCAACACAGACTATTGCATCATATTCTATGGAAACGAAGATGAAATAACAGATCCGTGTTTTGCTTTTCTTTCTCTTTATCGTAAAGCATTCCCTTGGATGAGAGGATTTTTTAGGTTTTTACCTTCGGAGTACAAAAAGAGAATATGAAAGTCTGGCCAATAAATGGTCTTTCGATGAGTATAATGCGCTTCGTTGTCTTACATTATGAACTGAAGGTGGAGATAAAGAAGAGTGGAGAGGAAAGTGTGGAAGGAAGAGGAACTTAATCCCTTTACGCGGACGACCCGCCTGGGATACTTAATATTTCAGCCGATCCACCCTCGGATACAAAAAGGCTTTTTCGGACCTTTTAGGGCCGAAGGAGAGGTCCACAGAGAAAAAAAATCTGATGTGGCCAGCACATGACTTTCTCCATCTATAAGATTTAAATATTTATCTACGACAGTAATTTCGAACTCTATATTCCATCTAAACTTGGAAGATGAGTGATTAATTTATATATTATTATCTTTTACGTCACAAACATTATAAATAATGTTTGTGACGTAAGAGGGCGAGAATGATTGTGAAAAGGGCTTAGGACGAACTTCGAGGGAAGAGAACCCGCCTCTTTGCTGCGGTCAATTGAAAAGAATCGGTCGCTTCCTTTGTCTTAATCAGTTTGATTTATCTCAATTTTTACAAATAATTGCAATCTTCGTACATGTGAGCATGAATAGTAAACTTTAATCTATCGTCGTCAGTAAGACGTCGTGCAACGACGTAATGGAGTTAAAGAATCGCTTTTTAATCATTTACATCCATTATCTTTATAAAGTTTAATTTTCATTACCTACCTTGCTCCTTACTTTAATACCCCCTTTATTTACGCATTTCATCCTGTATTTATGCATTAGTAGACACCTCCACTTCTGTCTTTGCCTAATAAATTGTTCGCTTTTCTTTCTTATTTTCCTATTAAGAACGAATCTGTTAACGGCCTCTTAAAAACCCTACTCTTTGCGGTGCTGCAAGTGCCATTGGGTAAGGGAACCAATTATGGAAAGAGTATTTACAAAAGATGGGTGATCTTCAAGGAAAAACAGTAGAAACTCTCTGAAATTAACTTAAGAAATACATGCTCAGTTACAATTTATATATTTCGGCAACCTTTCGCTAAGATTAAATGGCTGAGCTGTGGGCTTTTTCCCCTCTGTCGGGATTTTGCCATAAAATATGCTGTATTCATCACTTTTTTCTGTCAAAGAGTGAAATATATCACACATGAAAAACAAAAGAAATCAAAGACTACCGCAAGAAGATGATAGCAACGATAAATAAAAATAACAATAGTAAACGGAAAATAGGATGCCCTACGTTTTCTGATTTTCTTACCGAACAAATCATTAATGACTGATAAAACTAAAACAAATTTATCGTAAATATCTACTTTTCTACCTTCTACGAGATCATCTAGATGGTTTAGAGTGTAATACTGAACCAAAGCGTTCCTAGACTCGTCCCTTCTTCGAATGTTCTAAATTACGTAAATGGAAGAAAACGGACGAATCGCCCCATCAAAAATGATGAAAAAGAACTGCCACAAAAAAGGGCTCCCAAAGAAAGGTGAGAAAGTATTTTTGAAGAAAACGGGGTCCACTCGACAAAAAGATCGAACATACTTGACTCGAGGACCACTTCATCGAAACAAAAGAATAGCGCGCAAATGGATCCTGAAGAGGCACACCTGTTTTGAGAAACCGTTAATTCCCTGCTGCGAATTTTATACATGTCTTTAAAAGAACAGGAGGAACGAAAGAATGGTTATTTAGAGGAAGACTAGGCAAATCAAAATGGGTTAGATATGGACGTATTGAAAGAGCAGAATGACAATGATGACATTCAAAGAGAACGGTTCAAAAGGGAGAGGATCACCATAGAAAATCTGACCGAAAGGGGTAAAGATAAAGAGGGAAAAATATGCGAGTACGAAGAAAAAGAAAAGATATCAATCTTAAAACTGTACTTGGTTCTAGTTAGTATAATGTTCCACTCGTACGTAGTTGTAGTAATTATCAACCACCTGTTCGGAGTGTAATTTTAAATACACCAGTGAATTACAACTTGAAAGACGAAAGAATTAACGTAAGTTACAAAACATGTAATATTAAATTTATTTACCGAATATATAAATAATCGAGACAACTATTGGATCTTTCAATAGAAATTTTCATTTTAAATCATTTAAACTCAGACAATAAACGAATGAGAGTTGAGTTCAACAATCACTTTTGTCGATAGGGAATTGTTTAGGCCCACGAAATTACACAAACGTTCCTTAATTTTTGTCTGAATTCTAGCCTTTTCGGTCTGAAAACGATACTCTACGACTGATAAAAGAATTTATGTTCACAAGGAAAAACGGACTTGAAAAAAGTCTGACAGGGCCGGGAGTCGAATCTAACCGGGATCTTCCTCCCGGTTAGAGGAAGAGAGTTCGATTCCCGGCCCTGTCAGACTTTTTTCAAGTCCGTTTTTCCTTGGGAATTTTCCTGAGTGCACGCCCTTATGTGCTAAGTCACCTTAACTCTTTCCTTATTAATCTATGTTCAATTTCCTTTCTTTTCGTGTTCACCTCGACTTCGTACGACCAGTATTTCTGATTTAATTTCGCGAAAGAAAAAATGTCTGCAATCGATCAAAACGAGCTCTACGTGCATTTTTTGTGTACACAAACCTTTTTGGTTTGGCAGGACCTTATATTAAGTTTCTCACAAACAAATTTTGTAATACATCATATTTAGCTCATATCATAACCAAAGGTGCAACGTAACTTATCACAATAATTGTAAACTTTTACATTCTGTTTACGATCTACTCTTTCGTATTCAATCCATAATATTTAATAATTTTTCAATAGTATCCTTTGTCTTTTTAAGCGATAAAATCAGAGGAATAATTTGTAACAAAACAAGAATACCACGTTCAAAAATTCCATTTAATCATATGTTATCATCACGTACGCCGATTTCATGTAATGATATTAATACTGTATATAACACCTAATTTATTATATTTAACAATATGCTTTTTTCATTCAAAGGAGTCCAAATTTGAGTGGGTTATCTTGAATTTTCAGAATTTTAAGGCGGAATGATTTAAATTTTTGACATAAATTTCTAATTTTCGCTCTATTTTTCGTAAGCGTTTAGAAAACTTGGAAAATGTTTACACATTTGGTGAAATGTCGTTGCAATCTTTAAAACAAGTTAAAATTTGACTAGGTTTTCTCGAGCATTGAGTATTTTTAGTCGAAAAACATTTAAATGTTCGACCGAAACTTCGCGTTTTTGCTCTTTTTCGTATATTTCATGACGAATTGGATAGTATTTATCAAATTTGGTTTAATCTCGTCGACACAAGAATACGAGAACAACTTTGATTAGGTTATTCGAACTTCGTGTATTCTTAAGCGAAACAAAAAACGTAAATTTTCTACTGAAATATCGCATGTTTCACCCTTTTTTTCGTAAACATTTTGATAAAGTAGATAAATCATGTATTATCTCGATGGATCTTTTCAATAGTTTTACACCCGGATTCACCCAAGTTTTGCCGATATAATGATATTAATACAATATCGGTAGTTGAATTTATAATTACGCGATGACTTTTAATTTATAATAAAATAATGAGTACTCTTAAAGACTATACCTAATAAGACTGCATCTCTTTATTTTCAGGTATCCGATATTTGGAATGATCCAGGTCTCATAAATACTCCGCTGGTTTTTCTCACCGATTGGGAAAGTGAATCTCCGAGGTAAGTGAATGTCACGACCAAGGTCACGAGACAGCTGATTATCTAAAAGTTGGTAAACAAGGATAAGGCGTGAGTTGATTTTTATATTTATGTTTTTGAAAATTAGAATGGAAAACTTTTATTGATAATCTCCCATTCCAATGCTTAACCCTGAATTAGTCCCGTAAAAAAAATACCTAATTTGTCTTTTGGGGAAAAAATGACCACATAAATCACTGAATTTTTAAGACCTCTTTCAATGGTAAATCATTGGATTAAATTTATCGTAGTTCATGAATGGTTATTTTAAAATAATAAATGTATCGATGTGTTTCCTAATAAGAATTGAACTGAAGAACTGGAATTCGGTGAAACTAAAGGTCACGCGACAGCTTTTTGTTTTGAGATTACAAGGCACTTTCATTTTATCCATGCTAGAAACCTTCACCTTGACCTTCTTTATCAGAACTACTCTTGTTTTCAAAACAGCTCTATCTCAAATTTCTAACTTTCATTTGCCGACTTTTAGAATAAATATTCGAATTAATTCAGTCGTTGATCATGTTTGAACGGATGATAAGGAATTATGAATGAGCAATTTTTTAAATGAGTCACCTTTCGCTTTGAATTACCACTTAAGCTTCAGCTTTACATTCCCTACCTTTTTAACACTCATTAACACTTACGAGATATCATTATTGGTTATCCTAACCTATTTCGTGATTCAAATTCATTGGCGAGTCTAGTGTTACATACGAATACTTTACTACTAATGTACAGGAAATAGTTAACAGGAGTTTTTATCGTCATTTTTGCTACCTTGACTTTCAGTGAAAATTGAAACACCGCTCGTGTGACAAGATCCAGGAGCTTGAATTTTTATCTTTTCTCAAAGGGTTTTCAGTTCTTCTCAAGTGTATGAAATAAGACCTTAAGTTCAATATCTCTCTTATCAGAATTATGTGTATTTCTTACCAAATAACTTTATAATTTAATAATGAGAAGTGCTAATTGAGGAATTTTAATTCAATTTGGAAGAAAACAGTATTAAGAAAGAAATCAAATAATGTAATCTTCTTTCGTAAATGATTGTCTTTTCATCAGATTTGAATTGTGTCAATTATGAATTCTCATTTAAAAGAATGAATTTCTGAATTGATTCTCTCTGATTGATATTTTGCGTAAAGTTTAGCAGATTTAAAAAATAATAATAAAGGAGATATGTTTCCAAAGTAACGTATTTCCTCATTCAACAAATTAATAATTTTATCGCGTATATGCTCCTGGCTGTGAAATAATTTACTCAATTCTTATTAATAAACGATGGAAACGAAGTTTGACTTAGTAAAGGAAAGCGTGCGACTTAACCAAAGAGTTGTAGAGTAAGTAAACACAGTGACTTGTTCAGGGTTCGAACCGAGGTTTTCCATTTTCCAGGTCGCGGCTTGAAGGTATATTGGATTGAATTCTAGTAGTTAGAATACCACTATTTAGTTAAACATAGTTTAATGATTATTTTCTTTCGATGCATTATCAATTTTCATTTTCAATTTTTTTCTTAAGGTTTGAGGAGAGCTCTATTCATATCGCTATTGCCCAGGAGGACAACTCAATCAAAAGCTACTGGCGCAGAGAAAAACCATCACTGAGATGCTCATGGAGACGCCGGAATTCCAACTTACTGAGAAAGAATGAGAATTAATGAGAGAGAATTGAGGTAATGAGAATTTTTAATTACTCTGAAACACAGTATTACCTTATGGATTTGAAAAATGTTTCGTGTTTCTTTCATCGAATCCTGTTACATTATTTAAACATTGGTAAATTACGTCCGTGCTATTGAATTATAATAGAAACGATTTACCCTAACTTGGTGGTACGCCATTGAAATACCATACGCCATACGAAATAATTACTACATTAATACAATGATAGCTGTAGCTTATGGTTTTTGCTTTGCGATACTAAATTCTGTTGTAAATTCAGATTTTTAATCGATAAGGTATACTACAATTCTTATCAAATTTATCCTGAAACTTACTTATATATTGACTACAAAATAACAGGCAAAGTTTTGGGTACTTTCTAGACCTAATTTTGTTAGAAATTATGGGCAAGTCATAGCTCAGTTTCAATCGAATTTTCTAAGTACAATTACGCATTCTAAATAGTTGCCAATCACATCGTTTTCGAGAATTTACTTTGCTATTGTTTTTCACGGTTCTATTAACGAGTTTTAGAATAAATCGGTGAAGTAATTCAGTCGTGTGTCTTCCGTTCGTACGATAGCTAGGAATAAAGAATCTGTTATTTTTTTAATCAGTCATTAATGAGTGCTCCGTAACTTTGAATTGCAAGTTAGGATAGAGTTTAATACCTTCTTAAATATTCTTCCTTTGTTTTACGAGAAATCACTAACGGCAACCATAAAGAAAATCGAGTTTTCAAATTCGTTGGAGAGTCCAATGGTAGAAATAATTCTTAACTTATTAAAAATAACCTGCCGACAAAGATGCATTTCATTTCAGTAAATTGCAGTTCGTTGTCCATTATATGCTCTGATATAAACCCTTAATTATTTGCGTGTGGTCAATATAAAAGTGTATTTCCTTCGGTAACAAAGAAACCAATGAAGGTACTTCAACCAAATTTTCGTTATGTAAAGATATTTTCTATTGTATAATCTGCAAATTTAGTTAAATTCAAGAAATAAAAATTGAGCAATTTTATCAGTGTTACCAATTTTACAAAAATAAATTTTAATAATGATCTAAACCAAATTTCAATAATTTATAAGTGCCTTTATAAAAACTAATTAATTGCTAAGAATCAAAACAATACTGATCGCATCACCAACTGAAAAACATTTCCAAAACATAATTTTTCGTGGAAATTTTAAAAATTTTACCAAACATTTTTTGAATGCAACTGAAATGATTAAAATGCTCTTAGGGTTAAAAAGCTTTATTAAAGCTCACTGGGTAAGTTTATATTAATGTAATTCTATTATAGTAACAAAGAATTACGCAAAAAACATTTGAAAAATTACTTTTAAAAAGTTGATACACCAGTTTTATGCAGTTTATAGGCTGGATAAAGGTTAGGAAATGTTAATTAATAACAGCTTAGTTAAAATAATATTAATACGCCAAAAATTTAGCATCATAAAAAATACTTTCATTAAATAAACCTAATATAGGTAACACTAATAAAGATATAAGTCCCAATTTTTAATATAACTTATCGTTTTTTCATAGTTTGGAAACCACTTAACTGAAAGTTTAAAAAAAAGTCGGAAGTTTATTTTCGTGCAATATTTTCACTAAATTAACAAACTATTAACTAAATGAATCCTCTAATAAATATTTCATTAGTTTTTAACTCTTAGGTTAATTCTTAATAATAAAAATTATAAATTTTAAAGTTACTACAATTTTGATACGCGTATAAACATTCTATTTAATGTATATTTGATGCTAGAATATATTACTAAAAAATATTTGAATTATTTTTTTAAAGAGTCATTCATGCACAATAATAAATTGAATCAATTGATTACTATGAAAGAGGTCTTGAAAATTCAAAGAATGTTTGGGTCATTTTTACTCCACGCGAATGATTACTTAATGTTTTTGTCACCACTAACTATGGGTCAACTCTTGGCTATCTACTTAATCTGTTGTAACGATATTTTCCCTTTAATGAAAAGACATTGCAAGTATATAAAAAATCGCGATGTTAAAGTCGTAAATTTAAGTATTTCGGCTACTAAAAGATTCAAAATAGCGGTAACCTATTAGAAGGTTGACTCATTTATAAGCTGTCCGAAGGATTCGTCCTACAAAAATAATTGTTTTAAATAGCGAGTTCCACCGTCAGGAGTGACGGAGATAAAATTAAATCTATTTACCAAAAACATAAATGATCCCGATATGTTAAAATGTATTTTCCACGGACTTAAATGATACTTCTTCGCTGTGATATTACAATATTTCTTTATTTGATTGCTAGAACAATATTTCCGTGCATCGTTAAGCCAAATTAAAACATTAATTATAAAAGATAGAAATGAATAGCTGAATTTTCAATCTACTTATGTGTACATAATGATACAGTCTAGGTATTAATATTATTGTTTTCCATGGAACTATGCTAATATTTACTTTTCTATTCATACAAAATAATTCGATAGGAAATTAAAGATTCATTTCCGTAATTTTCCTTCCATAGGACTTCTTGGTGCCCTTCAAAGCAGGAAAAAGACTTCACGGCCCAAGCAAAAGAAGAGGGAAGAAGTTGCACAGCGCATCCAGGGGCGAGAAGGAGTTGAGGTCCTTCCCAAAACCTCTAAAGCATCGCTCCACCCCGGAAGACGAATCAGAAGTGAAATACGTTTTTTTCTTCCGCGCCAAAATATATTTTCAATTATGAATATTAAAATATTTTTAAGGACTGACTGCATACTGCAAGCACATCGATAACAAAAGTTTTTTGTCGGCATCACATAGAGTGAGTCCTATAAAAGAAAAACAAATGGTTGGAAAATATTCTTAATTTCCGCTGCAA
This sequence comes from Sympetrum striolatum, assembly GCA_947579665.1. NCBI lineage: Eukaryota > Metazoa > Arthropoda > Insecta > Odonata > Libellulidae > Sympetrum > Sympetrum striolatum. The sequence goes on from OX388345.1 coordinate 95,128,367, forward strand.
TTTATTCGTCTGGCATCGAACCCAGGTCTTCCCGGTCATACTTACTATGCAGAACCATAGAATATCACCATCTGTAACTGTGTGAAAATTCAAGCAGAAATATTAACTGCAACTGCCTCAAACGACGTCCTACGTTTCCCTTATATTCCTTATGAGAGAAATGCTAATGTGCTCTGGCATCGAACCCAGGAATAGTACGGTGTTATCTAAATTTTTTTCTAAAACCAATTCTTTTCATACATCTTCCAGCCGAGTACGAACTTCCTATCATTTCGATAAATTCATTTCAAAAAAATAATGAAATACCAAACCAATGTATTTTAAACGGGAGACATATTTGCCGCCCGGCATCGAACCCGGATCTTTCTGGTAATTCTTCCTATGCAACATAATAGCAGATCACTATCTCTAACTATGTGTGAAAATTCGAGTAGAAATATTGGCAGCAACTACCTCAAATGACGTCCTACTTCTCCCTTATATTCCTTATGTGATAAAATTTAATGTTCCTTGTCATTGAACCCAGGAACAGAATTGTTGTATCTAAATTTTTTTCTTAAGCCGAGTCATAATATACATCTTCTAGCAAAGCAAGAACTTCCTGTTATTTCGATAAGTACATCAAAATAAATAATGAAAACTAACTCAATGTTTTAAATAGGGGATATATTTACCGCCTGGCATCGAACCCGGGTCTTTCTGGTAATACTTCCTATGCAACAAAATAGAAGATCACCATCTCTAACTAATTGTGAAAATTCAAGCAGAAATATTTGCAGCAACTGCCTCAAACGACGTCCTACTTTTCCTTATATTCCTTCTGAGAAAAAAGTAATTGTGCTCTGGCATCGAACCCAGGAATAGTAGGGTCTTATGAAATTTTTTTCTGAAAGCAATTCTTACCATACATCTTCTAGCTAAGCACGATCTTCCTATAATCTCGATAAGTGCATGAAAAAATAATTAAAAACTACCTCAATGTATTTTTAATGGCCGATTTTTGCATCATCCTAGCATCGAACCAAGGATATTTTCTGTCAAAGTCATTTATGATTTTGATAGATCATGACCATATATATAGGCTCCTTGAATTTTGATTTTCTAGCTATCTGGGAAGTATTTTTTAAAAATTCCCGAAATTCGAAGCAATACATTCAAATGGGAAAAATCGTGACTTTGGGGACCATCTGGAATCGAACCAATGACACTGAGGTTCAATGTCGGCTTTTTTTCTGAAGGTTACACGTTATGGCCAATATGTCGTAAAAATTTCAAGTCAGTCCCACTTATGGAACATGGTTAGAATTTTGATCCCCTATGAATGAATGAGTGTATATATACGTATACGAGTGCAATGTAGCTTGCATACTGCAAGCAGATCGGCAATATTATTTTATTTCGGCATCATATCGAGGCGGTCCTCAAAAGAAAAAAAAAAGGATTGAAAATATACTTAAAATTCGCTTCAATTGTAGCGTCTTTCATCGAACCGGGGTCTTCCTGGTGAACTTACTAAGCGGCACAATAGAAGATCACTATATCTAACTATGTGTGAAAATTCAAGCAGAAATATTTGCTACAACTGCTTCAAACGACGATGTACTTTTCACGAAAGTAAATTGCTCTCTGGTTTATAACCAAGGACGATCGTGGGAATCTAGAACATGTTCCTGAAATGTATCTATAATTTCTATCTGTATGCTGAATTTCAAGTTTCTATATAATTGGGAAATTGTTCCAAAAAATTCTTAAAAATCGGATCATTTACTGATTGTAGAGACGCCTGGTGGTGAAACCAGGAAACATTGGTAGCTGTGAATTCACAGTTTGATTAGTAATGACTTAATCTTATTTTATGCAAACTTTCAAGTAGATATAATATCGGGAAGCACCTAAAATGTGTTTCCGTAATCTCCATAAGAAATGCATTGAGGAATGTAAATGGCCCTCTGGGATCGAACCAAGGACCATAAGGGAATATATAAAATTTGATTATGAAATATAATTATAATATCTAACGCCATGCCGAATTTCAAGTTTCTATGCCATCGGAAAAGTGTTCAAAAAAAATCTTAAAAATCGCCGCAATGCATTTTAAACGGCCGATATTTGTCCCGACCTAGGATCGAACCAAGGATAATATTCGTAGATGTCTTTATGGTTTCCTTTTGATATGCACGGCATCTAGCGATACCTCGAGTTTCAACTCTCTCCTTCTCCGGGAAGTGCCTCAAATAAATTTTCGAAAATCCCCGCCATGTAATCTTATGGAGAAAATCGCGACTTTGGGGCCTTCTGGAATCGAACCCATGACACTGAGGTTCAAGGTCGGCTTTTTCCTGGAGGTTGCACGTTATGGCCAATATGTCGTGTGTCACAAGTGCCACCGACTTGAAATTTTTACCACGTTATGGCCATGACGTGTAACCTCCAGGAAAAAGCCGACATTGAACCTCGGTGTCATGGGTTCGATTCCAGAATGCCCCAAAGTCGCGATTTTGTCCATAAGAATACATGGCGGGGATTTTCGAAAATTTTTTGGTGCACTTCCCGGAAAAGGAGAGATTTGAAATTCAAGGGATCGCTAGATGCCGTGCATATCTAAAGGAAATCATAAAGACATCTACGAATATTATCCTTGGTTCGATGCTAGGTCGGGGCAAAAATCGGCCGTTTAAAATGCATTATGGCGATTTTTAAGATTTTTTTTGGACCCTTTTCCGATGGCATAGAAACTTGAAATTCGGTATGAGGTTAGATACCATAAAAATATATCATAAGCAAATTTTAAACATTCGCTGATGGTCCTTGGTTCGATCCCAGAGGGACATTTAAATTCCTCAATGCATTTCTTACGGAGATAACGGAAACAAATTTTAGGAACTTCCCGGCACGACATCGACTCCAAACTTTGCATATAGAAAGATCAAGTCTATACTAATCAAATAGAGCATTCACAGCTATCAATGTGTCCTGGGTTCGACACCAGGTGTCTCTGCAATCAGAAGTTGATCCGATTTTTAGGAATTATTTTGAAACCTTTGCCAATAATATAGAAACTCCAAATTTGGCATATACATAGAGATCATAATAACTTTCAGATACATTTATTAGATTTCCAAGATCGTCCTTGGTTCGAATCCAGAGAGCCATTTAAATTCGTGAAAATTAGAACGTCTTTTGACGCAGTTGTAGCCCATATTTCTGCTTGAATTTTCACACATACTTAGAGATGGTGATGTTCTATTGTGCTGCATAGTAAGTTCACAGTAAAGACCCGGGTTAGATGCCAGACGATGGAATTTCAGCGAATTTTATGAAAAATTTAAATTCAATTTTTTTCTTTTGATGGCCGTTCCGATGTGATGCCTACATGAAAATAGTGTTGTCGATCTGCTTGCAGTATGCAAGCAACATTTTACTCGTATATATATATATATATAGGTATATCCGGAGAAGCGTCTATATATAATAGATATGGAGAAACGTTTATATATAATAGATAAATACATTACATATGCTTGCAGTATGCAAGCAATTTTTACTCGTATATAATAGATATATATTATTTTTTCAGGAGCATAGCCAGTATCTGACTGCCTAGCGCCGAGAAGGGCAGGGGTCCTGATCCTTGTAGTAAACACAAAATTGCCTATAGGCCTAGGGCAGGAGAGCTTTCCATCCAAAAATACAGAAAATTTATACAGATTTACATTTTATATGTATCTTCTAAGTTCGCAGCATCACATGCAGCTGACTTTATAAAATTATTTACATTAATTATTTAAATTTATTTTAGTTCTTCAATATCTTGATGAGGCAACATTTCAAAAATACTGTAGTTATTCTTTGTCAGATTATGCATTTTCAATTAAGATTATTAAAGAAACAGTGAACGTTTGATAAATGGTTCTTCATAGAGGTAAAACCAAAAGAAAATTACTCCACTAAATTACTGCAACTCAAGATTCATAGTCAATTGCAAGTTGGAATCATATAACAGTATAACCAAGATAAGCGTCTTGGAGACCTGGTTTTAACGAATCTACCATTCAAACATGTAATGATAAACAATATTTACAAGCAATACATTCATCCCATGACTATGCATTGTGCTTTGGACATGAACTTCTTGAGAGTACGGTTAACAAAGAGAAATAAAACCATTCCAATTCGGGAAGAAAACTTCATCGCCTCCTTCAAGGAAGAGAAATTAAAATTGTATGCGGTTAATATTTTAAGGAAATTGATACCTTTGGTAGCTAACTGTACTATAAGCCACCTAAACTTGAAGAATCTTGAGAGTTTACATATGCCTAGGACAAGAGAACCACTCTGGTGCAAACGTAACGAGGAAAATGGTAGTGGATAAAAAGGGATTAATTTTAAGGTAAATTTAAGGTCCAGACCCTCTGGCTATGTCACCAATTGACATAAAAAAACCTTATGACAGAGAAAACTTAATTCCTCATCCTGTTGGGGTTTTCACAACAGTGAACAGTCACATCAGGTAAACTGCAGTAGCAAAAGAGGGTTAATTACAAATCAGAAAAATAAATAGGAATATTATCGTGTAAACTGAAAATCTTATAAATAATATTATTATAGATATATTTTACGAAAGCAGAATAAGCACAACATGAAGATAGTGAAGATTAGTGAAGTTATTGAGCAGAAGTTACGGATATATTTGATTTTCTCTGAAATTCACATAATCTTGATCAGAGATTGAATCGGAAAAACCATAAATAAGCTTGTGATGGAAAGATTAGCAGATAAAATCTGGAAAATTTAAAGTAAGCAGAAAGTGCGTCACTTCAAAGGATATGAAAAAAGAAAGGTTTCCCATCTTCAGTATGCAAAATTATGCAGAATAAAGTAATTTTGTGAATCAAGTTAATAACAAAGGTAGTAATAGGGCTGGAATTACAAGGGTTTGAGGGCATAGCATGTGGCTGAAATTTTGTGGCTAAAAGTGAATATTAATTCATCTTTATTCTAAACCAGTGGTTCCCAACGGGGGCGCTACCGCCCCCCGGTGGGCACTGAGAAGTCTGAGGGGGGGCGTTCAGTGCCCAAATGATATTGAGGGGGCGTTGATGTCCAGCTGCCGCCCCCTTGAGCAATTGGCGTATTTAATGGCCACTGATGGCATTAATGACATCTTTGTTTCGATTCTTTAACTTGTGACGCTACAGCCTTTTGGTGCCTGGTGTCAGAAACATTGTTATATATGCTTTCTCAGCTCTCGCAAAAGCTTGTGACAGAAGGATGCGTCACGAATGGGGTTGACCTAATCCCTGGAATGGGCAAACTGACGGAATGGAAGGTAGGGGTACGGAGGAGAGGGGCGGAAACGATGTTTGCAGTGCGACTATAGTGCGTTTACAATGGAAATACGGACATTGTAACTGCCATTAAAATTCTGCATAAAGGTTATTTGACAAAAGGAGAATGAAACTCAACCCGATTAAAATACACACATCTCCCCGAGAGATTGTTTTAAATCATCTCTCTACTTTGGAATATACATAGCAGTCTCAAGGATTTTTTCTGTTGGTGACACCCTATCAAAAACTTTTATAAACTTTTATCGAATATCTTCATCGGCCTCCTTCCACATACAATTAATGACGTTGTAAATTAATTTTCGTTCTTGGCTGTAAAGCGCTTTCAGATTCCCAATTTTGGATAGTTCGTAATTTGTAATTGAAAATTATAGGAAAAACGAATGTAGGAATATGACGGAAAGAGAGGAAAATGTGTAAATGATTTAATGGAATGAAAATAAGTACAGGGCAATGAATTGAAAGTGAAAATAAGAGGGTGGGGGAGTTCTAAAATGAACTGTTTAATAATCATGAGGATTAGAACAAGGCTTAAAGGCGACAGGGCATAGGGATGGTTTTATTATATTCTACATGCTCTCTACATTTTTTCGCGTTTCTGTCCGCGTAGGACTGCTTGGTGAAAACAGTTTCGCTGACTATCCTGTCTCCGTCTTCAGGTCGAAGGATTTACTTCGACCCTTAACACCTTCACTGTATCGAATTTGGTTAACACTGATACAATGTGATAACATCATCGGCTTTTAATCGTAGTTTGGTTAATGAAGTTTGACAATGATTGACACAGAGAATAGAAAATAATAATAACAAAACTCTGCTCTGACGCAAATTGTTGGCAAATTTTTTATCTCCGAAACATATTTTCTTATTATTACAATATTTCCGTACATATCTATCTCGTAATAATCATATCATTGTGTTATCTCTACAGATAGATCCATGTCGGAACCAAAGAAAAATGTAGAAAATACAATGTTGAATATTTAAATATGGTTTCATTCAATCACCCACAAACAAGACATTACCAATGTGCTTAATTTGCCGCAAGGTGTTTTCAAATGAAGCTATGAAACCTTCGCGATTAGAAGAGCACTTAAGCCAAATACATCCTGAGAAAAATATAAAACTCTAGCTTACTTTCAAATGCTCAGAGATCAACATTCAAGACGTCCTCCTTTGGGTGATATATTTTCGGCTGCATCAAAAGAAGAAAATCATGGATTACGTGCGTCATATAATATTTCCGTACTCATTGCTAAATCCGGAAAACCACACAAAATTGGTGAAGAATTGTTAATGCCAGCTTTGAGTTAAGTTTTGCATACCATGCTGCATAAGCCGTCTGATATAATTAAAAGAATTCCGTTGAGTAATAATACAGTGCAGAGGCGAATAGATGAAATGTCCGAGGATGTGGAGAGTTCTCTAGCTGATTTTTCGAAGACTACCGAGTTTTAATTACAGCTTGATGAATCTACTTTGCCAAAAAACGAGTCTTTACTTATGGTGTAAGTTCGCTTCATAAAAGAGGAAAGCATTTGTCAAGAATTATTATTTGCAAGAACATTAGAAACCGACACTAAAGGACACTATATGGACACTAAAGACACTATGTTTTTTGGCGTTTTGGAACACTATTTTGATGAAAAAGGAATTCCTCTGAATTATATCTTGTCTGTTGCTACCGATGGCGCTCCGGCAATGGTTGGACGTCACCGTGGTTATATTTCATATTTGAAAAGTGCGGAACCAAATGTAGCAGCTGTGCATTGTGCAATTCACCGACAACATTTGGTAGCAAAACACCTTGGTGATTGCCTTCAACGCTTGCTACAGTATGTAATTACTGCAGTTAACAGGATCAGAAGCAATGCTCTCGATGATAGATTATTTAGAAAGCTTTGTGATGAAAACGGCGAAGCCTTTAATCGGTTACTATTGCGCACAGAAGTTAGTTGGCTGTCAAAAGGTACTTGTCTAGGACGATTTTTGAACTCTTTGAAGCAGTTAATAAGTTTTTTGAAAGCAAATATGGTTTATTAAGAGTGAATTTATTGAAATGTAAGAGCGATATTGCTTATTTGACAGATTTATACAACAAATTTAATGAAACAAACTTACAACTGCAAGGGAATGATTTGAATTTGATCAAAGCCAAGGCAATTATCTCTTCGTTTGTGTCAAAACTTGCTTTGTACAAACAAGATATGGCTAGAACACAATTTCATCAGTTTCCAAATCTTTCTTCAATAGAAACTAATGATAACGACATTCTTGCTTACAGCCAGCATTTGGAAGCACTAAAAGAAGACTTTAAAATTAGATTTGAGGATTTACTCAATATGGTCATTCCAGATTGGGTCATAGAACCATCCTCTAACTTAGAAATCAAAGAATTATCACTGCAGGAGGATTTTATTGAATTGTCAACAAATGAAGAGTTGAAATTTAAATTTAAAAATGTGCATCAAGAATTTAAGGGTTTAGCATGGTGACCAATCTATTAAATAAGAAAAGAAACAGATTGTGAATGGTGGAACGCGGTGATTTAAGGTTATTAATGACAAAAATGGCACCAAATATTGATAAATTAGTTTCATCGCATCAAGCTCAGCTGTCTCATTAATAATATTATATTAATTATTAATAACATATTTTAATCGTTCTGTAAACAATATTTCATTAACTTTAGATTAAAGAAAATTAAAAATTTGTTTTTGTTATTCAATATATAGCATGTACAATGTAGTTAACCTAAGGGGGGCGCTATCAAATTATTGACTGAAAAAGTTGGTGCTGACTCAAAAAAGGTTGGAAACCTATGTTCTAAACCTATACACTAATGTTTCGATAGAAATATATATAGATGTTAAGAATTTAGGTGAAGATATCTCTTAGTAGTCATTGCTTGTATTAACAAGTTACCCAAGGTGCTATTAATACAAAATTGTTTCCCGAAACAGCCATGACATGAAACTTTTGAATAATTATGTTAGCAATTTAAAACTTAGAAATCGATCCAAGATTGATTAATTCTAGAAGCACTTAATTTTTTTTGACCATTCTGCTGAATATGAAGCATCATGGAAATATTTATAAAGGATAGATCTAAAAGTCAAAAATCTTCTGCTAAAATTGGTACAACCATAAGAACATGGGATTAAAATAATTCAAACTATGAAGTATATAATTTTTAAATACTTTATTCAAATGCATCTGTTTGAGGGGACATACTGCCTGGCATTCGCCCAAAGCTGGGAGGAAAACCCCTCATAAAAGACCTCCCAAAGACAGCAAAATGCACAATATTGAAACAGTGAAATAGTTAATAGTAAAATAGACAATCGACAGAAATAGAGCTTGGTTTAATTGTAGATTTTGAGAATATTTTCAGCAAACAACAAAATCAAGAATCTATAGGCTTTGAAGAATATACTCAAATCAATTTGAGCTTTCAAACTATGATATCTATTGATGTTCAATGAACACTTAATATATATAGGCAAAAAAACAAACAATCAACACTTTCAGAAGAACATACTATAATAAATTAAATTCAAATACCCACATTTAGTTCCATTAAATAAAACTTACTTCATTCAATAAAAAGTCTGTAGCACCACTGACTGAACCTTTAAAGCACCACTGGAAAACTGTTACTGCACATGTCTGCAATTTCTTCTCTTTCCCATGCACATAAACAAACATATCTATGAAGAGTTCCATATCCAACTTGTTAATACATTCACAACAATTGTAATTATTGTATTATCCACAACATGATAGAAAAATTAAAAGATTGTCTGGTGTTCACTGGTTTTTGCTAACATCACTCTTGGCTGGATAGAATTCAGCTATTTTAAACATGATTTAGCAGCTATGCTTAATTACACCTTGAATTCATTATACATCAAATTAAAGATAGCAATGAGAGTCCTCACTTTTCTCCCCCATTTTCAAATAATAATTATTTCTAAAAGGTTAGGAAAGTAATGCAATATACAATCAATCAAAACAGCAGAATATGAGAGCAATAATCCCAATGTTAACGTATTATATTAACAATTACATGACATACCATGTAGCAACAAGATGCAACATGGGATCTATTATGAATATTACAACTTTATGGATTATTAAAATAATATTAACATAAAACATCCTATATTATATACCAGAAGATTATATACTGGGATATAAGAGATTATAATTTACAATTACTATAAAGGCAGGACTTTGAGATGATGGATTTGTTTTACGGAGTGAGAAACTTATCAAAATACCTAAAACTGGAGTACTTTGTTGTCATATGTGGACATCTAAAAATAATTTTATTGACAACATACCAGCACAGTAGCAAACATTGTGCAACTAGAATACCATAATAATGGGAAACAATATGACTCAGACTTGTTAAAATTACCCTAAATTTGTATTTTGTTGCATGGGTCTCCAAGCTTCATATTCAATTTGAATTGCCAAAAATCAGAGCAATCATCCCATAAGAGTGAGCCTACAAAACCAAATGATAAGCCAACCCATAATGCATAATCAATTACAACTTTATCCATTAAACAATACATATACAATTGCAAATATTTTGAAATTCAGCAACAATTTTAGAAAAATGTTTATCCTTTCTTATTTATGCAAATACAAATTAGGCACCGACCAACACAGTCACAGAGAAATGTAAACAAATTACAACATATTACCAGGAAAAATAAATGCATGAACAGATTGACAAATCATATTGATATAGAAAAGTTTCTAAACAAATGTACAAGAAGCTTCAATTCTTTATATTAATGTTGAGATGCCTAATTAGCTCCAATAAAATATTGCACATTTAACAGTTTCTCTGAGCCAAATTATAATGTAAATACTATATACGAAATAATATTAAAAAATTAAATAGCCAAAAAAAACAAGGGAAGGACCAATCAAGAGAAAACAATGAATACAAAAATGCAAAGACAAATATAAATTTTAACAATGCCCCTTTTGGCATGTGACAGATGCTGTGAATTGAAGTAGAATCACATAAGGCATTTTTCATTTTCCTCAAAGAAAAAGGGACCTGTCCTACTATCTATTTCTCTTAAATTATGCACAATATTGAATTGGCATAAGTAGTGAGGGAGGGTAAGGCCGCAAGATAGTGGTTTTATCATTCACAAATGCTTTATCCCAGAATTTAAGAAATCTCAGACTAACTTCACTTCAATCTTTCAATGATTCCTAACTCATGCAATAGTACACAAACAGAGAGTAAGACGCATGATTCACATCTACCAAAATCAATAAAGGTCAGATGACCAAAAATATCAGTTTTACTACCATAACCACTAAATTAAAGGAATTTGATTGTGCAATTCGGAAGGAGAAACAGCTTGTCGTAAACAACATGTGTCATAATCAATTTAGGTTCTGCATCTATGCTGAAAAAAGAGTAAGATATAGTACTGTAATAAATGTATGAGTGGATTGAAGGAAAAAAGTACATTTAAATTCTGAAAAAATTCAAATTCATGGAAACCTGTAGGAAATGGAAAAAAATGTTAAAAATATAAATTCCAATGGAATATACTCAATGTTAATCTGTATCAGAAACATTTTAGTATAGTTAAGCAGGTAAAACTATACATTTGTATGGCTTCCATTTGGTCTGTAATAAAAATAAGATTAACCACTAAATGACCACAGGAAAAATTCATTCAACATTTACACAAAGACCAAAAATAACATAATGTTATATAACTATTATTATACTAACTTCCTATACAACTATTATTTAACTAACTACCAACCTGCCACAAAATTTACATAGTATTTAAAAATGAGACCATGCATACAATAATGTACCATTATAACCGCATTAAATGAATTGAAGAGATAAAGCAGAAAATCAATGCAAAATATATAGCATGAAAACAAAATATTGCTAAAGTGCATAAAAACATGAAATTAAATATAGGGGGCCACCATGTATTATAAGGCAAAAGTTATCTTCATATGTATAAAATAAGGTATTTACGAGTAATCATATCTTCTGCGAGTAAGAACCAATATATGTAAATGAAAGCATTCCTATAAAACTGAAAATGCTATTATTTATGATAATTAAAATTCTAATCTAAAAAGCACCTGAGAAAATATGACAAACTGGTCTAACAAATCAGTAGGTTAAAGAATTTAAGGGGCCATCAATATTTGAAAAAATCAATCCTCAATCCAGAATATATTAATGAAATTAACTCAAAATTCTATTCTACAAAGTACCTTCGAGAATATGAATCTTAAAAATCCTTGTAAAAGAATATGATTTAACACAATTTTACCGACCATTGCATACAATTTTAGGTGAACGTAAGATATTTGTTAAAAAAATTACATACATAAAGATCAATTTTCACTATGAATTACTCAAAGTATATTTGCCAATCGAAAGATATGAATGATGCAGAGAATTTTGGGGTCATTTTCAAACAACGCTGCTAATAATACAAGAAGACTCAATAAGTGTGAAGGTTATTTACTTTTTCATTCCCCTTTCGGCCCGTCAGCAACGCGATACACCACCCATCGACACTCGCGCCCTCCCCCTTATTATGTATAACGAGTAAAATGTAGCTTGCATACTGCAAGCAGATCGGCAATACTAATTTCATATCGGCATCATATCGGGACGGTCATCAAAAGAAAAAAAAAGGATTTAATTTTTTCTTAAAATTCGCTGAAGTTTCATCGTCTGGCATCGAACCCGGGTCTTACTGGTAAACCTACTATGAAACACAATAGAAGATCACCATCTCTAACTATGTGTGAAAATTCAAGCAGAAATATTGGCTATAACTGCCTCAAAAAACGTTCTAATTTTCACGAATGTTAATGCCTCTCGGGACTCGAACCAAGGACGATCGTGGAAGTCTAAAACATGTTTCTGAAAGATATTTATGATCTCTATTTATATGCCGAATTTCAAGTTTCTATTTTAGTGGGAAAGGTTTCAAAATAATTCCTAAAAATCGGATCAAATTCTGATTTCAGAGACACCTGGTGTCGAACCCAGGACGTATTACTAGCTGTGAATGCACAGTTTGATTTGCAAAGAATTGCTCTTGTATCATGCAAATTTTGAAGTTGATAGCTTGTCGGAAAGTACCTAAATTTTGTTTCCGTTATCTCCGTAAGAAATGCATTGAGAAGTGCAAATGGCCCTCTGGGATCGAACCAAGGACCATCAGCGAACATGAAAAATTTGATTATAAGGTATATTTATGATATCTATCCACGTGCCGAGTTTCGAATATCCATGTTATCGGGAAAGGATCCAAAAAAAATCTTCAAAATCGCCGTAATGCATTTTAAACGGCCGATTTTTGCCCCGATCTAGCATCGAAGCATGGACTATATTCTAAGATGTTTTTCTGATTTTCGTTGGATACGCACGGCTTCTAGCGATCCCTCGAGTTTCAACTCTTTCTCCATCCGGGAAGTACCTCAAAAAAATTTTCGAAAATCCCCGCCATGTATTCTTATGGAGAAAATCGCGACTTTGGGGCCCTCTGGAATCGAACCCATGACCCTGATGATCAAAATTGCAATTTTTCTGGTGGTTACACGTTATGGCCAATACGTCGTAAAAATTTCAAGTCAATCACGCTTGTGGTTTAGGCTGTGAATTAGTATCCTATCTATCTATCTATCTATCTATCTATATAGGTATATCCATGAATGAATCCGGAGAAGCATCTATATATAATAGATATTTAAACAATCACCCTCCTTCGGCACTCGCGCCCACTCCCTTTATCAATAAAAAATATTTAAATTTTCACCCCCAAAATTACATTTAACAATATGAGAGCAGCATTGGTCAATATGACCCCAGATAGTGCATTTCTTTTTTTTTTCAAATATTTCCGCAAATATTAATGAAGATAATTACCCAAAATTTTTATTTTTATTGATTTTTGGTATAAGAATCGAAGCTCTCTCCCCGTTCTTAGTAGAACGACATTTAGAAATGATAAAAAAGCACTAAGTAATTTCCACCATAAAACATGGAACAGAACTATAGTAGTATTTCAATACCTACGAGTGTGGGGAAATAGATTTCAGAGGGGAGAGAGGAGTTACGTGAATAATACGAAGCGAAAAGACAGGCATGAAGAGAATAATGAATGTTTTAAGTCGTGAAACAATGTAAAACTGAGAAAGAGATTGATGAAATGATTTGAGATGGAAGCAACAAGGCATGGCAGCGAAACGGACCCAGGGGAGAAAAATTGGCAACACATTGACATGTATTTGATGATTCTCTTCTGTAGAAGCATAAAATATGAAGATAACATTTTGAAATGAAGATGAGCTTAGAGGTAAGCTTTTGAAAAAAAGATTCATCGATATGACTATCCAAATGAAGAAGAATTGGATAGGAAATGTAATAAGGAACTGAAGATATGATGATTAGATGAAGGGTGCAGAGGAATGAATGGTGAAGAAAGAAGGACTACAATGAGTGTACATCAAACATTGATTAAAGAAAGGAGAACCCAACTGTTTGATTACAAGAAGAGCTGAGGATGAGTGACATTGCACAAATTACTCCTATGGCCTAATCAAGCAAACTTTAACAAATGATAGTGGCTGACTTTGATTTAACACAATTTTACCGACCATTGCATACAATTTTAGGTGAATGTAAGATATTCGTTAAAAAAATTACATATATAAAGATCAATTTTAACTATGAATTACTCAAAGTTTATTTGCCAATCGAAAGATATGAATGATGCAGAGAATTTTGGGGTCATATTCAAACAACGATGCTAATAATACAAGAAGACTCAATAAGTGTGAAGGTTATTTACTTTTTCATTCCCCTTTCGGCCCGTCAGCAACGCGATACACCACCCGTCGACACTCGCGCCCTCTCCCTTATTATGTATAATATTTAAACAATCACCCTCCTTCGGCACTCGCGCCCACTCCCTTTATCAATAAAAAATATTTAAATTTTCACCCCCAAAATTACATTAAACAATATGAGAGCAGCATTGGTCAATATGACCCCAGATAGTGCATTTCTTTTTTTTTTTCAAATATTTACGCAAATATTAATGAAGATAATTACCCAAAATTTTTATTTTTATTGATTTTTGGTATTAGAATCGAAGCTCTCTCCCCGTTCTTAGTAGAACGACATTTAGAAATGATAAAAAAGCACTAAGTAATTTCCACCATAAAACATGGAACAGAACTAAAGAAGTATTTCAATACCTACGAGTGTGGGGAAATAGATTTCAGAGGGGAGAGAGGAGTTATGTGAATAATACGAAGCGAAAAGACAGGCATGCAGAGAATAGATGAATGTTTTAAGTCGTGAAATAATGTAAAACTGAGAAAGAGATTGATGAAATGATTTGAGATGGAAGCAACAAGGCATGGCAATGAAACGGACCCGAGGGAGAAAAATAGGCAACACATTGACATGTATTTGATGATTCTGTTCTGTAGAAGCATAAAATATGAAGATAACATTTTGAAATGAAGATGAGCTTAGAGGTAAGCTTCTGAAAAAAAGATTCATCGATATGACTATCCAAATGAAGAAGAATTGGATAGGAAATGTAATAAGGAACTGAAGATATGATGATTAGATGAAGGGTGCAGAGGAATGAATGGTGAAGAAAGAAGGACTACAATGAGTGAACATCAAACATTGATTAAAGAAAGGAGAACCCAACTGTTTGATTACAAGAAGAGCTGAGGATGAGTGATATTGCACAAATTACTCCTATGGCCTAATCAAGCAAACCTTAACAAATGATAGTGGCTGACTTTGATTTAACACAAATTTACCGACCATTGCATACAATTTTAGGTGAATGTAAGATATTTGTTAAAAAAATTACATATATAAAGATCAATTTTAACTATGAATTACTCAAAGTTTATTTGCCAATCGAAAGATATGAATGATGCAGAGAATTTTGGGGTCATATTCAAAGAACGATGCTAATAATACAAGAAGACTCAATAAGTGTGAAGGTTATTTACTTTTTCATTCCCCTTTCGGCCCGTCAGCAACGCGATACACCACCCGTCGACACTCGCGCCCTCTCCCTTATTATGTATAATATTTAAACAATCACCCTCCTTCGGCACTCGCGCCCACTCCCTTTATCAATAAAAAATATTTAAATTTTCACCCCCAAAATTACATTAAACAATATGAGAGCAGCATTGGTCAATATGACCCCAGATAGTGCATTTCTTTTTTTTTTCAAATATTTCCGCAAATATTAATGAAGATAATTACCCAAAATTTTTATTTTTATTGATTTTTGGTATTAGAATCGAAGCTCTCTCCCCGTTCTTAGTAGAACGACATTTAGAAATGATAAAAAAGCACTAAGTAATTTCCACCATAAAACATGGAGCAGAACTAAAGTAGTATTTCAATACCTACGAGTGTGGGGAAATAGATTTCAGAGGGGAGAGAGGAGTTATGTGAATAATACGAAGAGAAAAGACAGGCATGCAGAGAATAGATGAATGTTTTAAGTCGTGAAATAATGTAAAACTGAGAAAGAGATTGATGAAATGATTTGAGATGGAAGCAACAAGGCATGGCAATGAAACGGACCCGAGGGAGAAAAATAAGCAACACATTGACATGTATTTGATGATTCTGTTCTGTAGAAGCATAAAATATGAAGATAACATTTTGAAATGAAGATGAGGTTAGAGGTAAGCTTCTGAAAAAAAGATTCATCGATATGACTATCCAAATGAAGAAGAATTGGATAGGAAATGTAATAAGGAACTGAAGATATGATGCTTAGATGAAGGGTGCAGAGGAATGAATGGTGAAGAAAGAAGGACTACAATGAGTGAACATCAAACATTGATTAAAGAAAGGAGAACCCAACTGTTTGATTACAAGAAGAGCTGAGGATGAGTGATATTGCACAAATTACTCCTATGGCCTAATCAAGCAAACCTTAACAAATGATAGTGGCTGACTTTGATTTAACACAAATTTACCGACCATTGCATACAATTTTAGGTGAATGTAAGATATTTGTTAAAAAAATTACATATATAAAGATCAATTTTAACTATGAATTACTCAGAGTTTATTTGCCAATCGAAAGATATGAATGATGCAGAGAATTTTGGGGTCATATTCAAACAACGATGCTAATAATACAAGAAGACTCAATAAGTGTGAAGGTTATTTACTTTTTCATTCCCCTTTCGGCCCGTCAGCAACGCGATACACCACCCGTCGACACTCGCGCCCTCTCCCTTATTATGTATAATATTTAAACAATCACCCTCCTTCGGCACTCGCGCCCACTCCCTTTATCAATAAAAAATATTTAAATTTTCACCCCCAAAATTACATTTAACAATATGAGAGCAGCATTGGTCAATATGACCCCAGATAGTGCATTTCTTTTTTTTTTCAAATATTTCCGCAAATATTAATGAAGATAATTACCCAAAATTTTTATTTTTATTGATTTTTGGTATTAGAATCGAAGCTCTCTCCCCGTTCTTAGTAGAACGACATTTAGAAATGATAAAAAAGCACTAAGAAATTTCCACCATAAAACATGGAACAGAACTAAAGTAGTATTTCAATACCTACGAGTGTGGGGAAATAGATTTCAGAGGGGAGAGAGGAGTTATGTGAATAATACGAAGCGAAAAGACAGGCCTTCAGAGAATAGATGAATGTTTTAAGTCGTGATATAATGTAAAACTGAGAAAGAGATTGATGAAATGATTTGAGATGGAAGCAACAAGGCATGGCAGTGAAACGGACCCGAGGGAGAAAAATAGGCAACACATTGACATGTATTTGATGATTCTGTTCTGTAGAAGCATAAAATATGATGATAACATTTTGAAATGAAGATGAGCTTAGAGGTAAGCTTCTGAAAAAAAGATTCATCGATATGACTATCCAAATGAAGAAGAATTGGATAGGAAATGTAATAAGGAACTGAAGATATGATGCTTAGATGAAGGGTGCAGAGGAATGAATGGTGAAGAAAGAAGGACTACAATGAGTGAACATCAAACATTGATTAAAGAAAGGAGAACCCAACTGTTTGATTACATGAAGAGCTGAGGTTGAGTGATATTGCACAAATTACTCCTATGGCCTAATCAAGCAAACCTTAACAAATGATAGTGGCGGACTTTGATTTAACACAAATTTACCGACCATTGCATACAATTTTAGGTGAATGTAAGATATTTGTTAAAAAAATTACATATATAAAGATCAATTTTAACTATGAATTACTCAAAGTTTATTTGCCAATCGAAGGATATGAATGATGCAGAGAATTTTGGGGTCATATTCAAACAACGATGCTAATAATACAAGAAGACTCAATAAGTGTGAAGGTTATTTACTTTTTCATTCCCCTTTCGGCCCGTCAGCAACGCGATACACCACCTGTCGACACTCGCGCCCTCTCCCTTATTATGTATAATATTTAAACAATCACCCTCCTTCGGCACTCGCGCCCACTCCCTTTATCAATAAAAAATATTTAAATTTTCACCCCCAAAATTACATTAAACAATATGAGAGCAGCATTGGTCAATATGACCCCAGATAGTGCATTTCTTTTTTTTTTTCAAATATTTCCGCAAATATTAATGAAGATAATTACCCAAAATTTTTATTTTTATTGATTTTTGGTATTAGAATCGAAGCTCTCTCCCCGTTCTTAGTAGAACGACATTTAGAAATGATAAAAAAGCACTCAGTAATTTCCACCATAAAACATGGAGCAGAACTAAAGTAGTATTTCAATACCTACGAGTGTGGGGAAATAGATTTCAGAGGGGAGAGAGGAGTTATGTGAATAATACGAAGAGAAAAGACAGGCATGCAGAGAATAGATGAATGTTTTAAGTCGTGAAATAATGTAAAACTGAGAAAGAGATTGATGAAATGATTTGAGATGGAAGCAACAAGGCATGGCAATGAAACGGACCTGAGGGAGAAAAATAAGCAACACATTGACATGTATTTGATGATTCTGTTCTGTAGAAGCATAAAATATGAAGATAACATTTTGAAATGAAGATGAGCTTAGAGGTAAGCTTCTGAAAAAAAGATTCATCGATATGACTATCCAAATGAAGAAGAATTGGATAGGAAATGTAATAAGGAACTGAAGATATGATGCTTAGATGAAGGGTGCAGAGGAATGAATGGTGAAGAAAGAAGGACTACAATGAGTGAACATCAAACATTGATTAAAGAAAGGAGAACCCAACTGATTGATTACAAGAAGAGCTGAGGATGAGTGACATTGCACAAATTACTCCTATGGCCAAATCAAGCAAACTTTAACAAATGATAGTGGCTGACTTTGATTTAACACAATTTTACCGACCATTGCATACAATTTTAGGTGAATGTAAGATATTTGTTAAAAAAATTACATATATAAAGATCAATTTTAACTATGAATTACTCAAAGTTTATTTGCCAATCGAAAGATATGAATGATGCAGAGAATTTTGGGGTCATATTCAAACAACGATGCTAATAATACAAGAAGACTCAATAAGTGTGAAGGTTATTTACTTTTTCACTCCCCTTTCGGCCCGTCAGCAACGCGATACACCACCCGTCGACACTCGCGCCCTCTCCCTTATTATGTATAATATTTAAACAATCACCCTCCTTCGGCACTCGCGCCCACTCCCTTTATCAATAAAAAATATTTAAATTTTCACCCCCAAAATTACATTAAACAATATGAGAGCAGCATTGGTCAATATGACCCCAGATAGTGCATTTCTTTTTTTTTTTTCAAATATTTCCGCAAATATTAATGAAGATAAAAACCCAAAATTTTTATTTTTATTGATTTTTGGTATTAGAATCGAAGCTCTCTCCCCGTTCTTAGTAGAACGACATTTAGAAATGATAAAAAAGCACTCAGTAATTTCCACCATAAAACATGGAGCAGAACTAAAGTAGTATTTCAATACCTACGAGTGTGGGGAAATAGATTTCAGAGGGGAGAGAGGAGTTATGTGAATAATACGAAGCGAAAAGACAGGCATGCAGAGAATAGATGAATGTTTTAAGTCGTGAAATAATGTATAACTGAGAAAGAGATTGATGAAATGATTTGAGATGGAAGCAACAAGGCATGGCAATGAAACGGACCCGAGGGAGAAAAATAGGCAACACATTGACATGTATTTGATGATTCTGTTCTGTAGAAGCATAAAATATGAAGATAACATTTTGAAATGAAGATGAGCTTAGAGGTAAGCTTCTGAAAAAAAGATTCATCGATATGACTATCCAAATGAAGAAGAATTGGATAGGAAATGTAATAAGGAACTGAAGATATGATGATTAGATGAAGGGTGCAGAGGAATGAATGGTGAAGAAAGAAGCACTACAATGAGTGAACATCAAACATTGATTAAAGAAAGGAGAACCCAACTGTTTGATTACAAGAAGAGCTGAGGATGAGTGATATTGCACAAATTACTCCTATGGCCTAATCAAGCAAACTTTAACAAATGATAGTGGCTGACTTTGATTTAACACAATTTTACCGACCATTGCATACAATTTTAGGTGAATGTAAGATATTTGTTAAAAAAATTACATATATAAAGATCAATTTTAACTATGAATTACTCAGAGTTTATTTGCCAATCGAAAGATATGAATGATGCAGAGAATTTTGGGGTCATATTCAAACAACGATGCTAATAATACAAGAAGACTCAATAAATGTGAAGGTTATTTACTTTTTCATTACCCTTTCGGCCCGTCAGCAACGCGATACACCACCCGTCGACACTCGCGCCCTCTCCCTTATTATGTATAATATTTAAACAATCACCCTCCTTCGGCACTCGCGCCCACTCCCTTTATCAATAAAAAATATTTAAATTTTCACCCCCAAAATTACATTTAACAATATGAGAGCAGCATTGGTCAATATGACCCCAGATAGTGCATTTCGTTTTATTTTTCAAATATTTCCGCAAATATTAATGAAGATAATTACCCAAAATTTTTATTTTTATTGATTTTTGGTATTAGAATCGAAGCTCTCTCCCCGTTCTTAGTAGAACGACATTTAGAAATGATAAAAAAGCACTAAGTAATTTCCACCATAAAACATGGAACAGAACTAAAGTAGTATTTCAATACCTACGAGTGTGGGGAAATAGATTTCAGAGGGGAGAGAGGAGTTATGTGAATAATACGAAGCGAAAAGACAGGCATGCAGAGAATAGATGAATGTTTTAAGTCGTGAAATAATGTAAAACTGAGAAAGAGATTGATGAAATGATTTGAGATGGAAGCAACAAGGCATGGCAATGAAACGGACCCGAGGGAGAAAAATAGGCAACACATTGACATGTATTTGATGATTCTGTTCTGTAGAAGCATAAAATATGAAGATAACATTTTGAAATGAAGATGAGCTTAGAGGTAAGCTTCTGAAAAAAAGATTCATCGATATGACTATCCAAATGAAGAAGAATTGGATAGGAAATGTAATAAGGAACTGAAGATATGATGATTAGATGAAGGGTGCAGAGGAATGAATGGTGAAGAAAGAAGGACTACAATGAGTGAACATCAAACATTGATTAAAGAAAGGAGAACCCAACTGTTTGATTACAAGAAGAGCTGAGGATGAGTGACATTGCACAAATTACTCCTATGGCCTAATCAAGCAAACTTTAACAAATGATAGTGGCTGACTTTGATTTAACACAATTTTACCGACCATTGCATACAATTTTAGGTGAATGTAAGATATTTGTTAAAAAAATTACATATATAAAGATCAATTTTAACTATGAATTACTCAAAGTTTATTTGCCAATCGAAAGATATGAATGATGCAGAGAATTTTGGGGTCATATTCAAACAACGATGCTAATAATACAAGAAGACTCAATAAGTGTGAAGGTTATTTACTTTTTCACTCCCCTTTCGGCCCGTCAGCAACGCGATACACCACCCGTCGACACTCGCGCCCTCTCCCTAATTATGTATAATATTTAAACAATCACCCTCCTTCGGCACTCGCGCCCACTCCCTTTATCAATAAAAAATATTTAAATTTTCACCCCCAAAATTACATTTAACAATATGAGAGCAGCATTGGTCAATATGACCCCAGATAGTGCATTTCTTTTTTTTTTCAAATATTTCCGCAAATATTAATGAAGATAATTACCCAAAATTTTTATTTTTATTGATTTTTGGTATTAGAATCGAAGCTCTCACCCCGTTCTTAGTAGAACGACATTTAGAAATGATAAAAAAGCACTAAGTAATTTCCACCATAAAACATGGAACAGAACTAAAGTAGTATTTCAATACCTACGAGTGTGGGGAAATAGATTTCAGAGGGGAGAGAGGAGTTATGTGAATAATACGAAGCGAAAAGACAGGCATGCAGAGAATAGATGAATGTTTTAAGTCGTGAAATAATGTAAAACTGAGAAAGAGATTGATGAAATGATTTGAGATGGAAGCAACAAGGCATGGCAATGAAACGGACCCGAGGGAGAAAAATAGGCAACACATTGACATGTATTTGATGATTCTGTTCTGTAGAAGCATAAAATATGAAGATAACATTTTGAAATGAAGATGAGCTTAGAGGTAAGCTTCTGAAAAAAAGATTCATCGATATGACTATCCAAATGAAGAAGAATTGGATAGGAAATGTAATAAGGAACTGAAGATATGATGATTAGATGAAGGGTGCAGAGGAATGAATGGTGAAGAAAGAAGGACTACAATGAGTGAACATCAAACATTGATTAAAGAAAGGAGAACCCAACTGTTTGATTACAAGAAGAGCTGAGGATGAGTGACATTGCACAAATTACTCCTATGGCCTAATCAAGCAAACTTTAACAAATGATAGTGGCTGACTTTGATTTAACACAATTTTACCGACCATTGCATACAATTTTAGGTGAATGTAAGATATTTGTTAAAAAAATTACATATATAAAGATCAATTTTAACTATGAATTACTCAAAGTTTATTTGCCAATCGAAAGATATGAATGATGCAGAGAATTTTGGGGTCATATTCAAACAACGATGCTAATAATACAAGAAGACTCAATAAGTGTGAAGGTTATTTACTTTTTCACTCCCCTTTCGGCCCGTCAGCAACGCGATACACCACCCGTCGACACTCGCGCCCTCTCCCTTATTATGTATAATATTTAAACAATCACCCTCCTTCGGCACTCGCGCCCACTCCCTTTATCAATTAAAAATATTTAAATTTTCACCCCCAAAATTACATTTAACAATATGAGAGCAGCATTGGTCAATATGACCCCAGATAGTGCATTTCTTTTTTTTTTCAAATATTTCCGCAAATATTAATGAAGATAATTACCCAAAATTTTTATTTTTATTGATTTTTGGTATTAGAATCGAAGCTATCTCCCCGTTCTTAGTAGAACGACATTTAGAAATGATAAAAAAGAACTAAGTAATTTCCACCATAAAACATGGAACAGAACTAAAGTAGTATTTCAATACCTACGAGTGTGGGGAAATAGATTTCAGAG
This sequence comes from Sympetrum striolatum, assembly GCA_947579665.1. NCBI lineage: Eukaryota > Metazoa > Arthropoda > Insecta > Odonata > Libellulidae > Sympetrum > Sympetrum striolatum. Next base: position 95,151,349 of record OX388345.1, read on the forward strand.
GGGAGAGAGGAGTTACGTGAATAATACGAAGCAAAAAGACAGGCCTTCAGAGAATAGATGAATGTTTTAAGTCGTGAAATAATGTAAAACTGAGAAAGAGATTGATGAAATGATTTGAGATGGAAGCAACAAGGCATGGCAATGAAACGGACCCGTGGGAGAAAAATAGGCAACACATTGACATGTATTTGATGATTCTGTTCTGTAGAAGCATAAAATATGAAGATAACATTTTGAAATGAAGATGAGCTTAGAGGTAAGCTTCTGAAAAAAAGATTCATCGATATGACTATCCGAATGAAGAAGAATTGGATAGGAAATGTAATAAGGAACTGAAGATATGATGATTAGATGAAGGGTGCAGAGGAATGAATGGTGAAGAAAGAAGGACTACAATGAGTGAACATCAAACATTGATTAAAGAAAGGAGAACCCAACTGTTTGATTACAAGAAGAGCTGAGGATGAGTGATATTGCACAAATTACTCCTTTGGCCTAATCAAGCAAACCTTAACAAATGATAGTGGCTGACTTTGATTTAACACAAATTTACCGACCATTGCATACAATTTTAGGTGAATGTAAGATATTTGTTAAAAAAATTACATATATAAAGATCAATTTTAACTATGAATTACTCAATGTTTATTTGCCAATCGAAAGATATGAATGATGCAGAGAATTTTGGGGTCATATTCAAACAACGATGCTAATAATACAAGAAGACTCAATAAGTGTGAAGGTTATTTACTTTTTCACTCCCCTTTCGGCCGGTCAGCAACGCGATACACCACCCGTCGACACTCGCGCCCTCTCCCTTATTATGTATAATATTTAAACAATCACCCTCCTTCGGCACTCGCGCCCACTCCCTTTATCAATTAAAAATATTTAAATTTTCACCCCCAAAATTACATTTAACAATATGAGAGCAGCATTGGTCAATATGACCCCAGATAGTGCATTTCTTTTTTTTTCAAATATTTCCGCAAATATTAATGAAGATAATTACCCAAAATTTTTATTTTTATTGATTTTTGGTATTAGAATCGAAGCTCTCTCCCCGTTCTTAGTAGAACGACATTTAGAAATGATAAAAAAGCACTAAGTAATTTCCACCATAAAACATGGAACAGAACTAAAGTAGTATTTCAATACCTACGAGTGTGGGGAAATAGATTTCAGAGGGGAGAGAGGAGTTATGTGAATAATACGAAGCGAAAAGACAGGCATGCAGAGAATAGATGAATGTTTTAAGTCGTGAAATAATGTAAAACTGAGAAAGAGATTGATGAAATGATTTGAGATGGAAGCAACAAGGCATGGCAATGAAACGGACCCGAGGGAGAAAAATAGGCAACACATTGACATGTATTTGATGATTCTGTTCTGTAGAAGTATAAAATATGAAGATAACATTTTGAAATGAAGATGAGCTTAGAGGTAAGCTTCTGAAAAAAAGATTCATCGATATGACTATCCAAATGAAGAAGAATTGGATAGGAAATGTAATAAGGAACTGAAGATATGATGATTAGATGAAGGGTGCAGAGGAATAATGGTGAAGAAAGAAGGACTACAATGAGTGAACATCAAACATTGATTAAAGAAAGGAGAACCCAACTGTTTGATTACAAGAAGAGCTGAGGATGAGTGATATTGCACAAATTACTCCTATGGCCTAATCAAGCAAACTTTAACAAATGATAGTGGCTGACTTTGATTTAACACAATTTTACCGACCATTGCATACAATTTTAGGTGAATGTAAGATATTTGTTAAAAAATTACATATATAAAGATCAATTTTAACTATGAATTACTCAAAGTTTATTTGCCAATCGAAAGATAAGAATAATGCAGAGAATTTTGGGGTCATATTCAAACAACGATGCTAATAATACAAGAAGACTCAATAAGTGTGAAGGTTATTTAGTTTTTCATTCCCCTTTCGGCCCGTCAGCAACGCGATACACCACCCGTCGACACTCGCGCCCTCTCCCTTATTATGTATAATATTTAAACAATCACCCTCCTTCGGCACTCGCGCCCACTCCCTTTATCAATAAAAAATATTTAAATTTTCACCCCCAAAATTACATTTAACAATATGAGAGCAGCATTGGTCAATATGACCCCAGATAGTGCATTTCTTTTTTTTTTTCAAATATTTCCGCAAATATAAATGAAGATAATTACCCAAAATTTTTATTTTTATTGATTTTTGGTATTAGAATCGAAGCTCTCTCCCCGTTCTTAGTAGAACGACATTTAGAAATGATAAAAAAGCACTAAGTAATTTCCACCATAAAACATGGAACAGAACTAAAGTAGTATTTCAATACCTACGAGTGTGGGGAAATAGATTTCAGAGGGGAGAGAGGAGTTATGTGAATAATACGAAGCGAAAAGACAGGCATGCAGAGAATAGATGAATGTTTTAAGTCGTGAAATAATGTAAAACTGAGAAAGAGATTGATGAAATGATTTGAGATGGAAGCAACAAGGCATGGCAATGAAACGGACCCGAGGGAGAAAAATAGGCAACACATTGACATGTATTTGATGATTCTGTTCTGTAGAAGCATAAAATATGAAGATAACATTTTGAAATGAAGATGAGCTTAGAGGTAAGCTTCTGAAAAAAAGATTCATCGATATGACTATCCAAATGAAGAAGAATTGGATAGGAAATGTAATAAGGAACTGAAGATATGATGATTAGATGAAGGGTGCAGAGGAATGAATGGTGAAGAAAGAAGGACTACAATGAGTGAACATCAAACATTGATTAAAGAAAGGAGAACCCAACTGTTTGATTACAAGAAGAGCTGAGGATGAGTGATATTGCACAAATTACTCCTATGGCCTAATCAAGCAAACTTTAACAAATGATAGTGGCTGACTTTGATTTAACACAATTTTACCGACCATTGCATACAATTTTAGGTGAATGTAAGATATTTGTTAAAAAAATTACATATATAAAGATCAATTTTAACTATGAATTACTCAAAGTTTATTTGCCAATCGAAAGATATGAATGATGCAGAGAATTTTGGGGTCATATTCAAACAAGGATGCTAATAATACAAGAAGACTCAATAAGTGTGAAGGTTATTTACTTTTTCATTCCCCTTTCGGCCCGTCAGCAACGCGATACACCACCCGTCGACACTCGCGCCCTCTCCCTTATTATGTATAATATTTAAACAATCACCCTCCTTCGGCACTCGCGCCCACTCCCTTTATCAATAAAAAATATTTAAATTTTCACCCCCAAAATTACATTTAACAATATGAGAGCAGCATTGGTCAATATGACCCCAGATAGTGCATTTCTTTTTTTTTCAAATATTTCCGCAAATATTAATGAAGATAATTACCCAAAATTTTTATTTTTATTGATTTTTGGTATTAGAATCGAAGCTCTCTCCCCGTTCTTAGTAGAACGACATTTAGAAATGATAAAAAAGCACTAAGTAATTTCCACCATAAAACATGGAACAGAACTAAAGTAGTATTTCAATACCTACGAGTGTGGGGAAATAGATTTCAGAGGGGAGAGAGGAGTTATGTGAATAATACGAAGCGAAAAGACAGGCATGCAGAGAATAGATGAATGTTTTAAGTCGTGAAATAATGTAAAACTGAGAAAGAGATTGATGAAATGATTTGAGATGGAAGCAACAAGGCATGGCAATGAAACGGACCCGAGGGAGAAAAATAGGCAACACATTGACATGTATTTGATGATTCTGTTCTGTAGAAGCATAAAATATGAAGATAACATTTTGAAATGAAGATGAGCTTAGAGGTAAGCTTCTGAAAAAAAGATTCATCGATATGACTATCCAAATGAAGAAGAATTGGATAGGAAATGTAATAAGGAACTGAAGATATGATGATTAGATGAAGGGTGCAGAGGAATGAATGGTGAAGAAAGAAGGACTACAATGAGTGAACATCAAACATTGATTAAAGAAAGGAGAACCCAACTGTTTGATTACAAGAAGAGCTGAGGATGAGTGACATTGCACAAATTACTCCTATGGCCTAATCAAGCAAACTTTAACAAATGATAGTGGCTGACTTTGATTTAACACAATTTTACCGACCATTGCATACAATTTTAGGTGAATGTAAGATATTTGTTAAAAAAATTACATATATAAAGATCAATTTTAACTATGAATTACTCAAAGTTTATTTGCCAATCGAAAGATATGAATGATGCAGAGAATTTTGGGGTCATATTCAAACAACGATGCTAATAATACAAGAAGACTCAATAAGTGTGAAGGTTATTTACTTTTTCACTCCTCTTTCGGCCCGTCAGCAACGCGATACACCACCCGTCGACACTCGCGCCCTCTCCCTAATTATGTATAATATTTAAACAATCACCCTCCTTCGGCACTCGCGCCCACTCCCTTTATCAATAAAAAATATTTAAATTTTCACCCCCAAAATTACATTTAACAATATGAGAGCAGCATTGGTCAATATGACCCCAGATAGTGCATTTCTTTTTTTTTTCAAATATTTCCGCAAATATTAATGAAGATAATTACCCAAAATTTTTATTTTTATTGATTTTTGGTATTAGAATCGAAGCTCTCTCCCCGTTCTTAGTAGAACGACATTTAGAAATGATAAAAAAGCACTAAGAAATTTCCACCATAAAACATGGAACAGAACTAAAGTAGTATTTCAATACCTACGAGTGTGGGGAAATAGATTTCAGAGGGGAGAGAGGAGTTATGTGAATAATACGAAGCGAAAAGACAGGCCTTCAGAGAATAGATGAATGTTTTAAGTCGTGAAATAATGTAAAACTGAGAAAGAGATTGATGAAATGATTTGAGATGGAAGCAACAAGGCATGGCAGTGAAACGGACCCGAGGGAGAAAAATAGGCAATACATTGACATGTATTTGATGATTCTGTTCTGTAGAAGCATAAAATAGGAAGATAACATTTTGAAATGAAGATGAGCTTAGAGGTAAGCTTCTGAAAAAAAGATTCATCGATATGACTATCCAAATGAAGAAGAATTGGATAGGAAATGTAATAAGGAACTGAAGATATGATGATTAGATGAAGGGTGCAGAGGAATGAATGGTGAAGAAAGAAGGACTACAATGAGTGAACATCAAACATTGATTAAAGAAAGGAGTACCCAACTGTTTGATTACAAGAAGAGCTGAGGATGAGTGACATTGCACAAATTACTCCTATGGCCTAATCAAGCAAACTTTAACAAATGAGAGTGGCTGACTTTGATTTAACACAATTTTACCGACCATTGCATACAATTTTAGGTGAATGTAAGATATTTGTTAAAAAAATTACATATATAAAGATCAATTTTAACTATGAATTACTCAAAGTTTATTTGCCAATCGAAAGATATGAATGATGCAGAGAATTTTGGGGTCATATTCAAACAACGATGCTAATAATACAAGAAGACTCAATAAGTGTGAAGGTTATTTACTTTTTCATTCCCCTTTCGGCCCGTCAGCAACGCGATACACCACCCGTCGACACTCGCGCCCTCTCCCTAATTATGTATAATATTTAAACAATCACCCTCCTTCGGCACTCGCGCCCACTCCCTTTATCAATAAAAAATATTTAAATTTTCACCCCCAAAATTACATTTAACAATATGAGAGCAGCATTGGTCAATATGACCCCAGATAGTGCATTTCTTTTTTTTTTCAAATATTTCCGCAAATATTAATGAAGATAATTACCCAAAATTTTTATTTTTATTGATTTTTGGTATTAGAATCGAAGCTCTCACCCCGTTCTTAGTAGAACGACATTTAGAAATGATAAAAAAGCACTAAGAAATTTCCACCATAAAACATGGAACAGAACTAAAGTAGTATTTCAATACCTACGAGTGTGGGGAAATAGATTTCAGAGGGGAGAGAGGAGTTATGTGAATAATACGAAGCGAAAAGACAGGCCTTCAGAGAATAGATGAATGTTTTAAGTCGTGAAATAATGTAAAACTGAGAAAGAGATTGATGAAATGATTTGAGATGGAAGCAACAAGGCATGGCAGTGAAACGGACCCGAGGGAGAAAAATAGGCAATACATTGACATGTATTTGATGATTCTGTTCTGTAGAAGCATAAAATAGGAAGATAACATTTTGAAATGAAGATGAGCTTAGAGGTAAGCTTCTGAAAAAAAGATTCATCGATATGACTATCCAAATGAAGAAGAATTGGATAGGAAATGTAATAAGGAACTGAAGATATGATGATTAGATGAAGGGTGCAGAGGAATGAATGGTGAAGAAAGAAGGACTACAATGAGTGAACATCAAACATTGATTAAAGAAAGGAGTACCCAACTGTTTGATTACAAGAAGAGCTGAGGATGAGTGACATTGCACAAATTACTCCTATGGCCTAATCAAGCAAACTTTAACAAATGAGAGTGGCTGACTTTGATTTAACACAATTTTACCGACCATTGCATACAATTTTAGGTGAATGTAAGATATTTGTTAAAAAAATTACATATATAAAGATCAATTTTAACTATGAATTACTCAAAGTTTATTTGCCAATCGAAAGATATGAATGATGCAGAGAATTTTGGGGTCATATTCAAACAACGATGCTAATAATACAAGAAGACTCAATAAGTGTGAAGGTTATTTACTTTTTCACTCCCCTTTCGGCCCGTCAGCAACGCGATACACCACCCGTCGACACTCGCGCCCTCTCCCTTATTATGTATAATATTTAAACAATCACCCTCCTTCGGCACTCGCGCCCACTCCCTTTATCAATAAAAAATATTTAAATTTTCACCCCCAAAATTACATTTAACAATATGAGAGCAGCATTGGTCAATATGACCCCAGATAGTGCATTTCTTTTTTTTTTCAAATATTTCCGCAAATATTAATGAAGATAATTACCCAAAATTTTTATTTTTATTGATTTTTGGTATTAGAATCGAAGCTCTCTCCCCGTTCTTAGTAGAACGACATTTAGAAATGATAAAAAAGCACTAAGTAATTTCCACCATAAAACATGGAACAGAACTAAAGTAGTATTTCAATACCTACGAGTGTGGGGAAATAGATTTCAGAGGGGAGAGAGGAGTTATGTGAATAATACGAAGCGAAAAGACAGGCATGCAGAGAATAGATGAATGTTTTAAGTCGTGAAATAATGTAAAACTGAGAAAGAGATTGATGAAATGATTTGAGATGGAAGCAACAAGGCATGGCAATGAAACGGACCCGAGGGAGAAAAATAGGCAACACATTGACATGTATTTGATGATTCTGTTCTGTAGAAGTATAAAATATGAAGATAACATTTTGAAATGAAGATGAGCTTAGAGGTAAGCTTCTGAAAAAAAGATTCATCGATATGACTATCCAAATGAAGAAGAATTGGATAGGAAATGTAATAAGGAACTGAAGATATGATGATTAGATGAAGGGTGCAGAGGAATGAATGGTGAAGAAAGAAGGACAACATAATGAGTGAACATCAAACATTGATTAAAGAAAGGAGAACCCAACTGTTTGATTACAAGAAGAGCTGAGGATGAGTGATATTGCACAAATTACTCCTATGGCCTAATCAAGCAAACTTTAACAAATGATAGTGGCTGACTTTGATTTAACACAATTTTACCGACCATTGCATACAATTTTAGGTGAATGTAAGATATTTGTTAAAAAAATTACATATATAAAGATCAATTTTAACTATGAATTACTCAAAGTTTATTTGCCAATCGAAAGATATGAATGATGCAGAGAATTTTGGGGTCATATTCAAACAACGATGCTAATAATACAAGAAGACTCAATAAGTGTGAAGGTTATTTACTTTTTCATTCCCCTTTCGGCCCGTCAGCAACGCGATACACCACCCGTCGACACTCGCGCCCTCTCCCTTATTATGTATAATATTTAAACAATCACCCTCCTTCGGCACTCGCGCCCACTCCCTTTATCAATAAAAAATATTTAAATTTTCACCCCCAAAATTACATTTAACAATATGAGAGCAGCATTGGTCAATATGACCCCAGATAGTGCATTTCTTTTTTTTTCAAATATTTCCGCAAATATTAATGAAGATAATTACCCAAAATTTTTATTTTTATTGATTTTTGGTATTAGAATCGAAGCTCTCTCCCCGTTCTTAGTAGAACGACATTTAGAAATGATAAAAAAGCACTAAGAAATTTCCACCATAAAACATGGAACAGAACTAAAGTAGTATTTCAATACCTACGAGTGTGGGGAAATAGATTTCAGAGGGGAGAGAGGAGTTATGTGAATAATACGAAGCGAAAAGACAGGCCTTCAGAGAATAGATGAATGTTTTAAGTCGTGAAATAATGTAAAACTGAGAAAGAGATTGATGAAATGATTTGAGATGGAAGCAACAAGGCATGGCAATGAAACGGACCCGAGGGAGAAAAATAGGCAACACATTGACATGTATTTGATGATTCTGTTCTGTAGAAGCATAAAATATGAAGATAACATTTTGAAATGAAGATGAGCTTAGAGGTAAGCTTCTGAAAAAAAGATTCATTGATATGACTATCCAAATGAAGAAGAATTGGATAGGAAATGTAATAAGGAACTGAAGATATGATGATTAGATGAAGGGTGCAGAGGAATGAATGGTGAAGAAAGAAGGACTACAATGAGTGAACATCAAACATTGATTAAAGAAAGGAGAACCCAACTGTTTGATTACAAGAAGAGCTGAGGATGAGTGATATTGCACAAATTACTCCTATGGCCTAATCAAGCAAACTTTAACAAATGATAGTGGCTGACTTTGATTTAACACAATTTTACCGACCATTGCATACAATTTTAGGTGAATGTAAGATATTTGTTAAAAAAATTACATATATAAAGATCAATTTTAACTATGAATTACTCAAAGTTTATTTGCCAATCGAAAGATATGAATGATGCAGAGAATTTTGGGGTCATATTCAAACAACGATGCTAATAATACAAGAAGACTCAATAAGTGTGAAGGTTATTTACTTTTTCACTCCCCTTTCGGCCCGTCAGCAACGCGATACACCACCCGTCGACACTCGCGCCCTCTCCCTTATTATGTATAATATTTTAACAATCACCCTCCTTCGGCACTCGCGCCCACTCCCTTTATCAATAAAAAATATTTAAATTTTCACCCCCAAAATTACATTTAACAATATGAGAGCAGCATTGGTCAATATGACCCCAGATAGTGCATTTCTTTTTTTTTTTCAAATATTTCAGCAAATATTAATGAAGATAATTACCCAAAATTTTTATTTTTATTGATTTTTGGTATTAGAATCGAAGCTCTCTCCCCGTTCTTAGTAGAACGACATTTAGAAATGATAAAAAAGCTCTAAGTAATTTCCACCATAAAACATGGAGCAGAACTAAAGTAGTATTTCAATACCTACGAGTGTGGGGAAATAGATTTCAGAGGGGAGAGAGGAGTTATGTGAATAATACGAAGAGAAAAGACAGGCATGCAGAGAATAGATGAATGTTTTAAGTCGTGAAATAATGTAAAACTGAGAAAGAGATTGATGAAATGATTTGAGATGGAAGCAACAAGGCATGGCAGTGAAACGGACCCGAGGGAGAAAAATAGGCAACACATTGACATGTATTTGATGATTCTGTTCTGTAGAAGCATAAAATATGAAGATAACATTTTGAAATGAAGATGAGCTTAGAGGTAAGCTTCTGAAAAAAAGATTCATCGATATGACTATCCAAATGAAGAAGAATTGGATAGGAAATGTAATAAGGAACTGAAGATATGATGCTTAGATGAAGGGTGCAGAGGAATGAATGGTGAAGAAAGAAGGACTACAATGAGTGAACATCAAACATTGATTAAAGAAAGGAGAACCCAACTGTTTGATTACAAGAAGAGCTGAGGATGAGTGACATTGCACAAATTACTCCTATGGCCTAATCAAGCAAACTTTAACAAATGATAGTGGCTGACTTTGATTTAACACAATTTTACCGACCATTGCATACAATTTTAGGTGAATGTAAGATATTTGTTAAAAAAATTACATATATAAAGATCAATTTTAACTATGAATTACTCAAAGTTTATTTGCCAATCGAAAGATATGAATGATGCAGAGAATTTTGGGGTCATATTCAAACAACGATGCTAATAATACAAGAAGACTCAATAAGTGTGAAGGTTATTTACTTTTTCACTCCCCTTTCGGCCCGTCAGCAACGCGATACACCACCCGTCGACACTCGCGCCCTCTCTCTTATTATGTATAATATTTAAACAATCACCCTCCTTCGGCACTCGCGCCCACTCCCTTTATCAATAAAAAATATTTAAATTTTCACCCCCAAAATTACATTTAACAATATGAGAGCAGCATTGGTCAATATGACCCCAGATAGTGCATTTCTTTTTTTTTTTCAAATATTTCCGCAAATATTAATGAAGATAATTACCCAAAATTTTTATTTTTATTGATTTTTGGTATTAGAATCGAAGCTCTCTCCCCGTTCTTAGTAGAACGACATTTAGAAATGATAAAAAAGCACTAAGTAATTTCCACCATAAAACATGGAACAGAACTAAAGTAGTATTTCAATACCTACGAGTGTGGGGAAATAGATTTCAGAGGGGAGAGAGGAGTTATGTGAATAATACGAAGCGAAAAGACAGGCATGCAGAGAATAGATGAATGTTTTAAGTCGTGAAATAATGTAAAACTGAGAAAGAGATTGATGAAATGATTTGAGATGGAAGCAACAAGGCATGGCAATGAAACGGACCCGAGGGAGAAAAATAGGCAACACATTGACATGTATTTGATGATTCTGTTCTGTAGAAGCATAAAATATGAAGATAACATTTTGAAATGAAGATGAGCTTAGAGGTAAGCTTCTGAAAAAAAGATTCATCGATATGACTATCCAAATGAAGAAGAATTGGATAGGAAATGTAATAAGGAACTGAAGATATGATGATTAGATGAAGGGTGCAGAGGAATGAATGGTGAAGAAAGAAGGACTACAATGAGTGAACATCAAACATTGATTAAAGAAAGGAGAACCCAACTGTTTGATTACAAGAAGAGCTGAGGATGAGTGATATTGCACAAATTACTCCTATGGCCTAATCAAGCAAACCTTAACAAATGATAGTGGCTGACTTTGATTTAACACAATTTTACCGACCATTGCATACAATTTTAGGTGAATGTAAGATATTTGTTAAAAAAATTACATATATAAAGATCAATTTTAACTATGAATTACTCAGAGATTATTTGCCAATCGAAAGATATGAATGATGCAGAGAATTTTGGGGTCATATTCAAACAACGATGCTAATAATACAAGAAGACTCAATAAGTGTGAAGGTTATTTACTTTTTCACTCCCCTTTCGGCCCGTCAGCAACGCGATACACCACCCGTCGACACTCGCGCCCTCTCCCTTATTATGTATAATATTTAAACAATCACCCTCCTTCGGCACTCGCGCCCACTCCCTTTATCAATAAAAAATATTTAAATTTTCACCCCCAAAATTACATTTAACAATATGAGAGCAGCATTGGTCAATATGACCCCAGATAGTGCATTTCTTTTTTTTTCAAATATTTCCGCAAATATTAATGAAGATAATTACCCAAAATTTTTATTTTTATTGATTTTTGGTATTAGAATCGAAGCTCTCTCCCCGTTCTTAGTAGAACGACATTTAGAAATGATAAAAAAGCACTAAGTAATTTCCACCATAAAACATGGAACAGAACTAAAGTAGTATTTCAATACCTACGAGTGTGGGGAAATAGATTTCAGAGGGGAGAGAGGAGTTATGTGAATAATACGAAGCGAAAAGACAGGCATGCAGAGAATAGATGAATGTTTTAAGTCGTGAAATAATGTAAAACTGAGAAAGAGATTGATGAAATGATTTGAGATGGAAGCAACAAGGCATGGCAATGAAACGGACCCGAGGGAGAAAAATAGGCAACACATTGACATGTATTTGATGATTCTGTTCTGTAGAAGCATAAAATATGAAGATAACATTTTGAAATGAAGATGAGCTTAGAGGTAAGCTTCTGAAAAAAAGATTCATCGATATGACTATCCAAATGAAGAAGAATTGGATAGGAAATGTAATAAGGAACTGAAGATATGATGATTAGATGAAGGGTGCAGAGGAATGAATGGTGAAGAAAGAAGGACTACAATGAGTGAACATCAAACATTGATTAAAGAAAGGAGAACCCAACTGTTTGATTACAAGAAGAGCTGAGGATGAGTGATATTGCACAAATTACTCCTATGGCCTAATCAAGCAAACTTTAACAAATGATAGTGGCTGACTTTGATTTAACACAATTTTACCGACCATTGCATACAATTTTAGGTGAATGTAAGATATTTGTTAAAAAAATTACATATATAAAGATCAATTTTAACTATGAATTACTCAAAGTTTATTTGCCAATCGAAAGATATGAATGATGCAGAGAATTTTGGGGTCATATTCAAAGAACGATGCTAATAATACAAGAAGACTCAATAAGTGTGAAGGTTATCTACTTTTTCATTCCCCTTTCGGCCCGTCAGCAACGCGATACACCACCCGTCGACACTCGCGCCCTCTCTCTTATTATGTATAATATTTAAACAATCACCCTCCTTCGGCACTCGCGCCCACTCCCTTTATCAATAAAAAATATTTAAATTTTCACCCCCAAAATTACATTTAACAATATGAGAGCAGCATTGGTCAATATGACCCCAGATAGTGCATTTCTTTTTTTTTTTCAAATATTTCCGCAAATATTAATGAAGATAATTACCCAAAATTTTTATTTTTATTGATTTTTGGTATTAGAATCGAAGCTCTCTCCCCGTTCTTAGTAGAACGACATTTAGAAATGATAAAAAAGCACTAAGTAATTTCCACCATAAAACATGGAACAGAACTAAAGTAGTATTTCAATACCTACGAGTGTGGGGAAATAGATTTCAGAGGGGAGAGAGGAGTTATGCGAATAATACGAAGCGAAAAGACAGGCATGCAGAGAATAGATGAATGTTTTAAGTCGTGAAATAATGTAAAACTGAGAAAGAGATTGATGAAATGATTTGAGATGGAAGCAACAAGGCATGGCAATGAAACGGACCCGAGGGAGAAAAATAGGCAACACATTGACATGTATTTGATGATTCTGTTCTGTAGAAGCATAAAATATGAAGATAACATTTTGAAATGAAGATGAGCTTAGAGGTAAGCTTCTGAAAAAAAGATTCATCGATATGACTATCCAAATGAAGAAGAATTGGATAGGAAATGTAATAAGGAACTGAAGATATGATGATTAGATGAAGGGTGCAGAGGAATGAATGGTGAAGAAAGAAGGACTACAATGAGTGAACATCAAACATTGATTAAAGAAAGGAGAACCCAACTGTTTGATTACAAGAAGAGCTGAGGATGAGTGATATTGCACAAATTACTCCTATGGCCTAATCAAGCAAACTTTAACAAATGATAGTGGCTGACTTTGATTTAACACAATTTTACCGACCATTGCATACAATTTTAGGTGAATGTAAGATATTTGTTAAAAAAATTACATATATAAAGATCAATTTTAACTATGAATTACTCAAAGTTTATTTGCCAATCGAAAGATATGAATGATGCAGAGAATTTTGGGGTCATATTCAAACAACGATGCTAATAATACAAGAAGACTCAATAAGTGTGAAGGTTATTTACTTTTTCATTCCCCTTTCGGCCCGTCAGCAACGCGATACACCACCCGTCGACACTCGCGGCCTCTCCCTTATTATGTATAATATTTAAACAATCACCCTCCTTCGGCACTCGCGCCCACTCCCTTTATCAATAAAAAATATTTAAATTTTCACCCCCAAAATTACATTTAACAATATGAGAGCAGCATTGGTCAATATGACCCCAGATAGTGCATTTCTTTTTTTTTCAAATATTTCCGCAAATATTAATGAAGATAATTACCCAAAATTTTTATTTTTATTGATTTTTGGTATTAGAATCGAAGCTCTCTCCCCGTTCTTAGTAGAACGACATTTAGAAATGATAAAAAAGCACTAAGAAATTTCCACCATAAAACATGGAACAGAACTAAAGTAGTATTTCAATACCTACGAGTGTGGGGAAATAGATTTCAGAGGGGAGAGAGGAGTTATGTGAATAATACGAAGCGAAAAGACAGGCATGCAGAGAATAGATGAATGTTTTAAGTCGTGAAATAATGTAAAACTGAGAAAGAGATTGATGAAATGATTTGAGATGGAAGCAACAAGGCATGGCAATGAAACGGACCCGAGGGAGAAAAATAGGCAACACATTGACATGTATTTGATGATTCTGTTCTGTAGAAGCATAAAATATGAAGATAACATTTTGAAATGAAGATGAGCTTAGAGGTAAGCTTCTGAAAAAAAGATTCATTGATATGACTATCCAAATGAAGAAGAATTGGATAGGAAATGTAATAAGGAACTGAAGATATGATGATTAGATGAAGGGTGCAGAGGAATGAATGGTGAAGAAAGAAGGACTACAATGAGTGAACATCAAACATTGATTAAAGAAAGGAGAACCCAACTGTTTGATTACAAGAAGAGCTGAGGATGAGTGATATTGCACAAATTACTCCTTTGGCCTAATCAAGCAAACTTTAACAAATGATAGTGGCTGACTTTGATTTAACACAATTTTACCGACCATTGCATACAATTTTAGGTGAATGTAAGATATTTGTTAAAAAAATTACATATATAAAGATCAATTTTAACTATGAATTACTCAAAGTTTATTTGCCAATCGAAAGATATGAATGATGCAGAGAATTTTGGGGTCATATTCAAACAACGATGCTAATAATACAAGAAGACTCAATAAGTGTGAAGGTTATTTACTTTTTCACTCCCCTTTCGGCCCGTCAGCAACGCGATACACCACCCGTCGACACTCGCGCCCTCTCCCTTATTATGTATAATATTTAAACAATCACCCTCCTTCGGCACTCGCGCCCACTCCCTTTATCAATAAAAAATATTTAAATTTTCACCCCCAAAATTACATTTAACAATATGAGAGCAGCATTGGTCAATATGACCCCAGATAGTGCATTTCTTTTTTTTTTCAAATATTTCAGCAAATATTAATGAAGATAATTACCCAAAATTTTTATTTTTATTGATTTTTGGTGTTAGAATCGAAGCTCTCTCCCCGTTCTTAGTAGAACGACATTTAGAAATGATAAAAAAGCACTAAGTAATTTCCACCATAAAACATGGAGCAGAACTAAAGTAGTATTTCAATACCTACGAGTGTGGGGAAATAGATTTCAGAGGGGAGAGAGGAGTTATGTGAATAATACGAAGAGAAAAGACAGGCATGCAGAGAATAGATGAATGTTTTAAGTCGTGAAATAATGTAAAACTGAGAAAGAGATTGATGAAATGATTTGAGATGGAAGCAACAAGGCATGGCAATGAAACGGACCCGAGGGAGAAAAATAGGCAACACATTGACATGTATTTGATGATTCTGTTCTGTAGAAGCATAAAATATGAAGATAACATTTTGAAATGAAGATGAGCTTAGAGGTAAGCTTCTGAAAAAAAGATTCATCGATATGACTATCCAAATGAAGAAGAATTGGATAGGAAATGTAATAAGGAACTGAAGATATGATGCTTAGATGAAGGGTGCAGAGGAATGAATGGTGAAGAAAGAAGGACTACAATGAGTGAACATCAAACATTGATTAAAGAAAGGAGAAGCCAACTGTTTGATTATAAGAAGAGCTGAGGATGAGTGACATTGCACAAATTACTCCTATGGCCTAATCAAGCAAACTTTAACAAATGATAGTGACTGACTTTGATTTAACACAATTTTACCGACCATTGCATACAATTTTAGGTGAATGTAAGATATTTGTTAAAAAAATTACATATATAAAGATCAATTTTAACTATGAATTACTCAAAGTTTATTTTCCAATCGAAAGATATGAATGATGCAGAGAATTTCGGGGTCATATTCAAACAACGATGCTAATAATACAAGAAGACTCAATAAGTGTGAAGGTTATTTACTTTTTCACTCCCCTTTCGGCCCGTCAGCAACGCGATACACCACCCGTCGACACTCGCGCCCTCTCCCTTATTATGTATAATATTTAAACAATCACCCTCCTTCGGCACTCGCGCCCACTCCCTTTATCAATAAAAAATATTTAAATTTTCACCCCCAAAATTACATTTAACAATATGAGAGCAGCATTGGTCAATATGACCCCAGATAGTGCATTTCTTTTTTTTTTTCAAATATTTCCGCAAATATTAATGAAGATAATTACCCAAAATTTTTATTTTTGTTGATTTTTGGTATTAGAATCGAAGCTCTCTCCCCGTTCTTAGTAGAACGACATTTAGAAATGATAAAAAAGCACTAAGTAATTTCCACCATAAAACATGGAACAGAACTAAAGTAGTATTTCAATACCTACGAGTGTGGGGAAATAGATTTCAGAGGGGAGAGAGGAGTTATGTGAATAATACGAAGCGAAAAGACAGGCATGCAGAGAATAGATGAATGTTTTAAGTCTTGAAATAATGTAAAACTGAGAAAGAGATTGATGAAATGATTTGAGATGGAAGCAACAAGGCATGGCAATGAAACGGACCCGAGGGAGAAAAATAGGCAACACATTGACATGTATTTGATGATTCTGTTCTGTAGAAGCATAAAATATGAAGATAACATTTTGAAATGAAAATGAGCTTAGAGGTAAGCTTCTGAAAAAAAGATTCATCGATATGACTATCCAAATGAAGAAGAATTGGATAGGAAATGTAATAAGGAACTGAAGATATGATGCTTAGATGAAGGGTGCAGAGGAATGAATGGTGAAGAAAGAAGGACTACAATGAGTGAACATCAAACATTGATTAAAGAAAGGAGAAGCCAACTGTTTGATTATAAGAAGAGCTGAGGATGAGTGACATTGCACAAATTACTCCTATGGCCTAATCAAGCAAACTTTAACAAATGATAGTGGCTGACTTTGATTTAACACAATTTTACCGACCATTGCATACAATTTTAGGTGAATGTAAGATATTTGTTAAAAAAATTACATATATAAAGATCAATTTTAACTATGAATTACTCAAAGTTTATTTTCCAATCGAAAGATATGAATGATGCAGAGAATTTCGGGGTCATATTCAAACAACGATGCTAATAATACAAGAAGACTCAATAAGTGTGAAGGTTATTTACTTTTTCACTCCCCTTTCGGCCCGTCAGCAACGCGATACACCACCCGTCGACACTCGCGCCCTCTCCCTTATTATGTATAATATTTAAACAATCACCCTCCTTCGGCACTCGCGCCCACTCCCTTTATCAATAAAAAATATTTAAATTTTCACCCCCAAAATTACATTTAACAATATGAGAGCAGCATTGGTCAATATGACCCCAGATAGTGCATTTCTTTTTTTTTTTCAAATATTTCCGCAAATATTAATGAAGATAATTACCCAAAATTTTTATTTTTGTTGATTTTTGGTATTAGAATCGAAGCTCTCTCCCCGTTCTTAGTAGAACGACATTTAGAAATGATAAAAAAGCACTAAGTAATTTCCACCATAAAACATGGAACAGAACTAAAGTAGTATTTCAATACCTACGAGTGTGGGGAAATAGATTTCAGAGGGGAGAGAGGAGTTATGTGAATAATACGAAGCGAAAAGACAGGCATGCAGAGAATAGATGAATGTTTTAAGTCGTGAAATAATGTAAAACTGAGAAAGAGATTGATGAAATGATTTGAGATGGAAGCAACAAGGCATGGCAATGAAACGGACCCGAGGGAGAAAAATAGGCAACACATTGACATGTATTTGATGATTCTGTTCTGTAGAAGCATAAAATATGAAGATAACATTTTGAAATGAAGATGAGCTTAGAGGTAAGCTTCTGAAAAAAAGATTCATCGATATGACTATCCAAATGAAGAAGAATTGGATAGGAAATGTAATAAGGAACTGAAGATATGATGATTAGATGAAGGGTGCAGAGGAATGAATGGTGAAGAAAGAAGGACTACAATGAGTGAACATCAAACATTGATTAAAGAAAGGAGAACCCAACTGTTTGATTACAAGAAGAGCTGATGATGAGTGATATTGCACAAATTACTCCTATGGCCTAATCAAGCAAACCTTAACAAATGATAGTGGCTGACTTTGATTTAACACAATTTTACCGACCATTGCATACAATTTTAGGTGAATGTAAGATATTTGTTAAAAAAATTACATATATAAAGATCAATTTTAACTATGAATTACTCTAAGTTTATTTGCCAATCGAAAGATATGAATGATGCAGAGAATTTTGGGGTCATATTCAAACAAGGATGCTAATAATACAAGAAGACTCAATAAGTGTGAAGGTTATTTACTTTTTCATTCCCCTTTCGGCGCGTCAGCAACGCGATACACCACCCGTCGACACTCGCGCCCTCTCCCTTATTATGTATAATATTTAAACAATCACCCTCCTTCGGCACTCGCGCCCACTCCCTTTATCAATAAAAAATATTTAAATTTTCACCCCCAAAATTACATTTAACAATATGAGAGCAGCATTGGTCAATATGACCCCAGATAGTGCATTTCTTTTTTTTCAAATATTTCCGCAAATATTAATGAAGATAATTACCCAAAATTTTTATTTTTATTGATTTTTGGTATTAGAATCGAAGCTCTCTCACCGTTCTTAGTAGAACGACATTTAGAAATGATAAAAAAGCACTAAGTAATTTCCACCATAAAACATGGAACAGAACTAAAGTAGTATTTCAATACCTACGAGTGTGGGGAAATAGATTTCAGAGGGGAGAGAGGAGTTATGTGAATAATACGAAGCGAAAAGACAGGCATGCAGAGAATGGATGAATGTTTTAAGTCGTGAAATAATGTAAAACTGAGAAAGAGATTGATGAAATGATTTGAGATGGAAGCAACAAGGCATGGCAATGAAACGGACCCGAGGGAGAAAAATAGGCAACATATTGACATGTATTTGATGATTCTGTTCTGTAGAAGCATAAAATATGAAGATAACATTTTGAAATGAAGATGAGCTTAGAGGTAAGCTTCTGAAAAAAAGATTCATCGATATGACTATCCAAATGAAGAAGAATTGGATAGGAAATGTAATAAGGAACTGAAGATATGATGATTAGATGAAGGGTGCAGAGGAATGAATGGTGAAGAAAGAAGGACTACAATGAGTGAACATCAAACATTGATTAAAGAAAGGAGAACCCAACTGTTTGATTACAAGAAGAGCTGAGGATGAGTGACATTGCACAAATTACTCCTATGGCCTAATCAAGCAAACTTTAACAAATGATAGTGGCTGACTTTGATTTAACACAATTTTACCGACCATCGCATACAATTTTAGGTGAATGTAAGATATTTGTTAAAAAAATTACATATATAAAGATCAATTTTAACTATGAATTACTCAAAGTTTATTTGCCAATCGAAAGATATGAATGATGCAGAGAATTTTGGGGTCATATTCAAACAACGATGCTAATAATACAAGAAGACTCAATAAGTGTGAAGGTTATTTACTTTTTCACTCCCCTTTCGGCCCGTCAGCAACGCGATACACCACCCGTCGACACTCGCGCCCTCTCCCTTATTATGTATAATATTTAAACAATCACCCTCCTTCGGCACTCGCGCCCACTCCCTTTATCAATAAAAAATATTTAAATTTTCACCCCCAAAATTACATTTAACAATATGAGAGCAGCATTGGTCAATATGACCCCAGATAGTGCATTTCTTTTTTTTTTTCAAATATTTCCGCAAATATTAATGAAGATAATTACCCAAAATTTTTATTTTTATTGATTTTTGGTATTAGAATCGAAGCTCTCTCCCCGTT
Organism: Sympetrum striolatum; assembly: GCA_947579665.1. NCBI lineage: Eukaryota > Metazoa > Arthropoda > Insecta > Odonata > Libellulidae > Sympetrum > Sympetrum striolatum. Next base: position 95,171,426 of record OX388345.1, read on the forward strand.
CATAGTAGAACGACATTTAGAAATGATAAAAAAGCACTAAGTAATTTCCACCATAAAACATGGAACAGAACTAAAGTAGTATTTCAATACCTACGAGTGTGGGGAAATAGATTTCAGAGGGGAGAGAGGAGTTATGTGAATAATACGAAGCGAAAAGACAGGCATGCAGAGAATAGATGAATGTTTTAAGTCGTGAAATAATGTAAAACTGAGAAAGAGATTGATGAAATGATTTGAGATGGAAGCAACAAGGCATGGCAATGAAACGGACCCGAGGGAGAAAAATAGGCAACACATTGACATGTATTTGATGATTCTGTTCTGTAGAAGCATAAAATATGAAGATAACATTTTGAAATGAAGATGAGCTTAGAGGTAAGCTTCTGAAAAAAAGATTCATCGATATGACTATCCAAATGAAGAAGAATTGGATAGGAAATGTAATAAGGAACTGAAGATATGATGATTAGATGAAGGGTGCAGAGGAATAATGGTGAAGAAAGAAGGACTACAATGAGTGAACATCAAACATTGATTAAAGAAAGGAGAACCCAACTGTTTGATTACAAGAAGAGCTGAGGATGAGTGATATTGCACAAATTACTCCTATGGCCTAATCAAGCAAACTTTAACAAATGATAGTGGCTGACTTTGATTTAACACAATTTTACCGACCATTGCATACAATTTTAGGTGAATGTAAGATATTTGTTAAAAAATTACATATATAAAGATCAATTTTAACTATGAATTACTCAAAGTTTATTTGCCAATCGAAAGATAAGAATAATGCAGAGAATTTTGGGGGCATATTCAAACAACGATGCTAATAATACAAGAAGACTCAATAAGTGTGAAGGTTATTTAGTTTTTCATTCCCCTTTCGGCCCGTCAGCAACGCGATACACCACCCGTCGACACTCGCGCCCTCTCCCTTATTATGTATAATATTTAAACAATCACCCTCCTTCGGCACTCGCGCCCACTCCCTTTATCAATAAAAAATATTTAAATTTTCACCCCCAAAATTACATTTAACAATATGAGAGCAGCATTGGTCAATATGACCCCAGATAGTGCATTTCTTTTTTTTTTTTCAAATATTTCCGCAAATATAAATGAAGATAATTACCCAAATTTTTTATTTTTATTGATTTTTCGTATTAGAATCGAAGCTCTCTCCCCGTTCTTAGTAGAACGACATTTAGAAATGATAAAAAAGCACTAAGTAATTTCCACCATAAAACATGGAACAGAACTAAAGTAGTATTTCAATACCTACGAGTGTGGGGAAATAGATTTCAGAGGGGAGAGAGGAGTTATGTGAATAATACGAAGCGAAAAGACAGGCATGCAGAGAATAGATGAATGTTTTAAGTCGTGAAATAATGTAAAACTGAGAAAGAGATTGATGAAATGATTTGAGATGGAAGCAACAAGGCATGGCAATGAAACGGACCCGAGGGAGAAAAATAGGCAACACATTGACATGTATTTGATGATTCTGTTCTGTAGAAGCATAAAATATGAAGATAACATTTTGAAATGAAGATGAGCTTAGAGGTAAGCTTCTGAAAAAAAGATTCATCGATATGACTATCCAAATGAAGAAGAATTGGATAGGAAATGTAATAAGGAACTGAAGATATGATGATTAGATGAAGGGTGCAGAGGAATGAATGGTGAAGAAAGAAGGACTACAATGAGTGAACATCAAACATTGATTAAAGAAAGGAGAACCCAACTGTTTGATTACAAGAAGAGCTGAGGATGAGTGATATTGCACAAATTACTCCTATGGCCTAATCAAGCAAACTTTAACAAATGATAGTGGCTGACTTTGATTTAACACAATTTTACCGACCATTGCATACAATTTTAGGTGAATGTAAGATATTTGTTAAAAAAATTACATATATAAAGATCAATTTTAACTATGAATTACTCAAAGTTTATTTGCCAATCGAAAGATATGAATGATGCAGAGAATTTTGGGGTCATATTCAAAGAACGATGCTAATAATACAAGAAGACTCAATAAGTGTGAAGGTTATCTACTTTTTCATTCCCCTTTCGGCCCGTCAGCAACGCGATACACCACCCGTCGACACTCGCGCCCTCTCTCTTATTATGTATAATATTTAAACAATCACCCTCCTTCGGCACTCGCGCCCACTCCCTTTATCAATAAAAAATATTTAAATTTTCACCCCCAAAATTACATTTAACAATATGAGAGCAGCATTGGTCAATATGACCCCAGATAGTGCATTTCTTTTTTTTTTCAAATATTTCCGCAAATATTAATGAAGATAATTACCCAAAATTTTTATTTTTATTGATTTTTGGTATTAGAATCGAAGCTCTCTCCCCGTTCTTAGTAGAACGACATTTAGAAATGATAAAAAAGCACTAAGTAATTTCCACCATAAAACATGGAACAGAACTAAAGTAGTATTTCAATACCTACGAGTGTGGGGAAATAGATTTCAGAGGGGAGAGAGGAGTTATGCGAATAATACGAAGCGAAAAGACAGGCATGCAGAGAATAGATGAATGTTTTAAGTCGTGAAATAATGTAAAACTGAGAAAGAGATTGATGAAATGATTTGAGATGGAAGCAACAAGGCATGGCAATGAAACGGACCCGAGGGAGAAATATAGGCAACACATTGACATGTATTTGATGATTCTGTTCTGTAGAAGCATAAAATATGAAGATAACATTTTGAAATGAAGATGAGCTTAGAGGTAAGCTTCTGAAAAAAAGATTCATCGATATGACTATCCAAATGAAGAAGAATTGGATAGGAAATGTAATAAGGAACTGAAGATATGATGATTAGATGAAGGGTGCAGAGGAATGAATGGTGAAGAAAGAAGGACTACAATGAGTGAACATCAAACATTGATTAAAGAAAGGAGAACCCAACTGTTTGATTACAAGAAGAGCTGAGGATGAGTGATATTGCACAAATTACTCCTATGGCCTAATCAAGCAAACTTTAACAAATGATAGTGGCTGACTTTGATTTAACACAATTTTACCGACCATTGCATACAATTTTAGGTGAATGTAAGATATTTGTTAAAAAAATTACATATATAAAGATCAATTTTAACTATGAATTACTCAAAGTTTATTTGCCAATCGAAAGATATGAATGATGCAGAGAATTTTGGGGTCATATTCAAACAACGATGCTAATAATACAAGAAGACTCAATAAGTGTGAAGGTTATTTACTTTTTCATTCCCCTTTCGGCCCGTCAGCAACGCGATACACCACCCGTCGACACTCGCGGCCTCTCCCTTATTATGTATAATATTTAAACAATCACCCTCCTTCGGCACTCGCGCCCACTCCCTTTATCAATAAAAAATATTTAAATTTTCACCCCCAAAATTACATTTAACAATATGAGAGCAGCATTGGTCAATATGACCCCAGATAGTGCATTTCTTTTTTTTTCAAATATTTCCGCAAATATTAATGAAGATAATTACCCAAAATTTTTATTTTTATTGATTTTTGGTATTAGAATCGAAGCTCTCTCCCCGTTCTTAGTAGAACGACATTTAGAAATGATAAAAAAGCACTAAGAAATTTCCACCATAAAACATGGAACAGAACTAAAGTAGTATTTCAATACCTACGAGTGTGGGGAAATAGATTTCAGAGGGGAGAGAGGAGTTATGTGAATAATACGAAGCGAAAAGACAGGCATGCAGAGAATAGATGAATGTTTTAAGTCGTGAAATAATGTAAAACTGAGAAAGAGATTGATGAAATGATTTGAGATGGAAGCAACAAGGCATGGCAATGAAACGGACCCGAGGGAGAAAAATAGGCAACACATTGACATGTATTTGATGATTCTGTTCTGTAGAAGCATAAAATATGAAGATAACATTTTGAAATGAAGATGAGCTTAGAGGTTAGCTTCTGAAAAAAAGATTCATTGATATGACTATCCAAATGAAGAAGAATTGGATAGGAAATGTAATAAGGAACTGAAGATATGATGATTAGATGAAGGGTGCAGAGGAATGAATGGTGAAGAAAGAAGGACTACAATGAGTGAACATCAAACATTGATTAAAGAAAGGAGAACCCAACTGTTTGATTACAAGAAGAGCTGAGGATGAGTGATATTGCACAAATTACTCCTATGGCCTAATCAAGCAAACTTTAACAAATGATAGTGGCTGACTTTGATTTAACACAATTTTACCGACCATTGCATACAATTTTAGGTGAATGTAAGATATTTGTTAAAAAAATTACATATATAAAGATCAATTTTAACTATGAATTACTCAAAGTTTATTTGCCAATCGAAAGATATGAATGATGCAGAGAATTTTGGGGTCATATTCAAACAACGATGCTAATAATACAAGAAGACTCAATAAGTGTGAAGGTTATTTACTTTTTCACTCTCCTTTCGGTCCGTCAGCAACGCGATACACCACCCGTCGACACTCGCGCCCTCTCCCTTATTATGTATAATATTTAAACAATCACCCTCCTTCGGCACTCGCGCCCACTCCCTTTATCAATAAAAAATATTTAAATTTTCACCCCCAAAATTACATTTAACAATATGAGAGCAGCATTGGTCAATATGACCCCAGATAGTGCATTTCTTTTTTTTTTCAAATATTTCAGCAAATATTAATGAAGATAATTACCCAAAATTTTTATTTTTATTGATTTTTGGTGTTAGAATCGAAGCTCTCTCCCCGTTCTTAGTAGAACGACATTTAGAAATGATAAAAAAGCACTAAGTAATTTCCACCATAAAACATGGAGCAGAACTAAAGTAGTATTTCAATACCTACGAGTGTGGGGAAATAGATTTCAGAGGGGAGAGAGGAGTTATGTGAATAATACGAAGAGAAAAGACAGGCATGCAGAGAATAGATGAATGTTTTAAGTCGTGAAATAATGTAAAACTGAGAAAGAGATTGATGAAATGATTTGAGATGGAAGCAACAAGGCATGGCAATGAAACGGACCCGAGGGAGAAAAATAGGCAACACATTGACATGTATTTGATGATTCTGTTCTGTAGAAGCATAAAATATGAAGATAACATTTTGAAATGAAGATGAGCTTAGAGGTAAGCTTCTGAAAAAAAGATTCATCGATATGACTATCCAAATGAAGAAGAATTGGATAGGAAATGTAATAAGGAACTGAAGATATGATGCTTAGATGAAGGGTGCAGAGGAATGAATGGTGAAGAAAGAAGGACTACAATGAGTGAACATCAAACATTGATTAAAGAAAGGAGAAGCCAACTGTTTGATTATAAGAAGAGCTGAGGATGAGTGACATTGCACAAATTACTCCTATGGCCTAATCAAGCAAACTTTAACAAATGATAGTGACTGACTTTGATTTAACACAATTTTACCGACCATTGCATACAATTTTAGGTGAATGTAAGATATTTGTTAAAAAAATTACATATATAAAGATCAATTTTAACTATGAATTACTCAAAGTTTATTTTCCAATCGAAAGATATGAATGATGCAGAGAATTTCGGGGTCATATTCAAACAACGATGCTAATAATACAAGAAGACTCAATAAGTGTGAAGGTTATTTACTTTTTCACTCCCCTTTCGGCCCGTCAGCAACGCGATACACCACCCGTCGACACTCGCGCCCTCTCCCTTATTATGTATAATATTTAAACAATCACCCTCCTTCGGCACTCGCGCCTACTCCCTTTATCAATAAAAAATATTTAAATTTTCACCCCCAAAATTACATTTAACAATATGAGAGCAGCATTGGTCAATATGACCCCAGATAGTGCATTTCTTTTTTTTTTCAAATATTTCCGCAAATATTAATGAAGATAATTACCCAAAATTTTTATTTTTGTTGATTTTTGGTATTAGAATCGAAGCTCTCTCCCCGTTCTTAGTAGAACGACATTTAGAAATGATAAAAAAGCACTAAGTAATTTCCACCATAAAACATGGAACAGAACTAAAGTAGTATTTCAATACCTACGAGTGTGGGGAAATAGATTTCAGAGGGGAGAGAGGAGTTATGTGAATAATACGAAGCGAAAAGACAGGCATGCAGAGAATAGATGAATGTTTTAAGTCTTGAAATAATGTAAAACTGAGAAAGAGATTGATGAAATGATTTGAGATGGAAGCAACAAGGCATGGCAATGAAACGGACCCGAGGGAGAAAAATAGGCAACATATTGACATGTATTTGATGATTCTGTTCTGTAGAAGCATAAAATATGAAGATAACATTTTGAAATGAAGATGAGCTTAGAGGTAAGCTTCTGAAAAAAAGATTCATCGATATGACTATCCAAATGAAGAAGAATTGGATAGGAAATGTAATAAGGAACTGAAGATATGATGATTAGATGAAGGGTGCAGAGGAATGAATGGTGAAGAAAGAAGGACTACAATGAGTGAACATCAAACATTGATTAAAGAAAGGAGAACCCAACTGTTTGATTACAAGAAGAGCTGAGGATGAGTGACATTGCACAAATTACTCCTATGGCCTAATCAAGCAAACTTTAACAAATGATAGTGGCTGACTTTGATTTAACACAATTTTACCGACCATCGCATACAATTTTAGGTGAATGTAAGATATTTGTTAAAAAAATTACATATATAAAGATCAATTTTAACTATGAATTACTCAAAGTTTATTTGCCAATCGAAAGATATGAATGATGCAGAGAATTTTGGGGTCATATTCAAACAACGATGCTAATAATACAAGAAGACTCAATAAGTGTGAAGGTTATTTACTTTTTCACTCCCCTTTCGGCCCGTCAGCAACGCGATACACCACCCGTCGACACTCGCGCCCTCTCCCTTATTATGTATAATATTTAAACAATCACCCTCCTTCGGCACTCGCGCCCACTCCCTTTATCAATAAAAAATATTTAAATTTTCACCCCCAAAATTACATTTAACAATATGAGAGCAGCATTGGTCAATATGACCCCAGATAGTGCATTTCTTTTTTTTTTTCAAATATTTCCGCAAATATTAATGAAGATAATTACCCAAAATTTTTATTTTTATTGATTTTTGGTATTAGAATCGAAGCTCTCTCCCCGTTCATAGTAGAACGACATTTAGAAATGATAAAAAAGCACTAAGTAATTTCCACCATAAAACATGGAACAGAACTTAAGTAGTATTTCAATACCTACGAGTGTGGGGAAATAGATTTCAGAGGGGAGAGAGGAGTTATGTGAATAATACGAAGCGAAAAGACAGGCATGCAGAGAATAGATGAATGTTTTAAGTCGTGAAATAATGTAAAACTGAGAAAGAGATTGATGAAATGATTTGAGATGGAAGCAACAAGGCATGGCAATGAAACGGACCCGAGGGAGAAAAATAGGCAACACATTGACATGTATTTGATGATTCTGTTCTGTAGAAGCATAAAATATGAAGATAACATTTTGAAATGAAGATGAGCTTAGAGGTAAGCTTCTGAAAAAAAGATTCATCGATATGACTATCCAAATGAAGAAGAATTGGATAGGAAATGTAATAAGGAACTGAAGATATGATGATTAGATGAAGGGTGCAGAGGAATGAATGGTGAAGAAAGAAGGACTACAATGAGTGAACATCAAACATTGATTAAAGAAAGGAGAACCCAACTGTTTGATTACAAGAAGAGCTGAGGATGAGTGAAATTGCACAAATTACTCCTATGGCCTAATCAAGCAAACTTCAACAAATGATAGTGGCTGACTTTGATTTAACACAATTTTACCGACCATTGCATACAATTTTAGGTGAATGTAAGATATTTGTTAAAAAAATTACATATATAAAGATCAATTTTAACTATGAATTACTCAAAGTTTATTTGCCAATCGAAAGATATGAATGATGGAGAGAATTTTGGGGTCATATTCAAACAACGATGCTAATAATACAAGAAGACTCAATAAGTGTGAAGGTTATTTACTTTTTCATTCCCCTTTCGGCCCGTCAGCAACGCGATACACCACCCGTCGACACTCGCGCCCTCTCCCTTATTATGTATAATATTCAAACAATCACCCTCCTTCGGCACTCGCGCCCACTCCCTTTATCAATAAAAAATATTTAAATTTTAACCCCTAAAATTACATTTAACAATATGAGAGCAGCATTGGTCAATATGACCCCAGATAGTGCATTTCTTTTTTTTTTTCAAATATTTCCGCAAATATTAATGAAGATAATTACCCAAAATTTTTATTTTTATTGATTTTTGGTATTAGAATCGAAGCTCTCTCCCCGTTCTTAGTAGAACGACATTTAGATATGATAAAAAAGCACTAAGTAATTTCCACCATAAAACATGGAACAGAACTAAAGTAGTATTTCAATACCTACGAGTGTGGGGAAATAGATTTCAGAGGGGAGAGAGGAGTTATGTGAATAATACGAAGCGAAAAGACAGGCATGCAGAGAATAGATGAATTTTTTAAGTCGTGAAATAATGTAAAACTGAGAAAGAGATTGATGAAATGATTTGAGATGGAAGCAACAAGGCATGGCAATGAAACGGACCCGAGGGAGAAAAATAGGCAACACATTGACATGTATTTGATGATTCTGTTCTGTAGAAGCATAAAATATGAAGATAACATTTTGAAATGAAGATGAGCTTAGAGGTAAGCTTCTGAAAAAAAGATTCATCGATATGACTATCCAAATGAAGAAGAATTGGATAGGAAATGTAATAAGGAACTGAAGATATGATGATTAGATGAAGGGTGCAGAGGAATGAATGGTGAAGAAAGAAGGACTACAATGAGTGAACATCAAACATTGATTAAAGAAAGGAGAACCCAACTGTTTGATTACAAGAAGAGCTGAGGATGAGTGATATTGCACAAATTACTCCTTTGGCCTAATCAAGCAAACCTTAACAAATGATAGTGGCTGACTTTGATTTAACACAAATTTACCGACCATTGCATACAATTTTAGGTGAATGTAAGATATTTGTTAAAAAAATTACATATGTAAAGATCAATTTTAACTATGAATTACTCAATGTTTATTTGCCAATCGAAAGATATGAATGATGCAGAGAATTTTGGGGTCATATTCAAACAACGATGCTAATAATACAAGAAGACTCAATAAGTGTGAAGGTTATTTACTTTTTCACTCCCCTTTCGGCCGGTCAGCAACGCGATACACCACCCGTCGACACTCGCGCCCTCTCCCTTATTATGTATAATATTTAAACAATCACCCTCCTTCGGCACTCGCGCCCACTCCCTTTATCAATTAAAAATATTTAAATTTTCACCCCCAAAATTACATTTAACAATATGAGAGCAGCATTGGTCAATATGACCCCAGATAGTGCATTTCTTTTTTTTTTCAAATATTTCCGCAAATATTAATGAAGATAATTACCCAAAATTTTTATTTTTATTGATTTTTGGTATTAGAATCGAAGCTCTCTCCCCGTTCTTAGTAGAACGACATTTAGAAATGATAAAAAAGCACTAAGTAATTTCCACCATAAAACATGGAACAGAACTAAAGTAGTATTTCAATACCTACGAGTGTGGGGAAATAGATTTCAGAGGGGAGAGAGGAGTTATGTGAATAATACGAAGCGAAAAGACAGGCATGCAGAGAATAGATGAATGTTTTAAGTCGTGAAATAATGTAAAACTGAGAAAGAGATTGATGAAATGATTTGAGATGGAAGCAACAAGGCATGGCAATGAAACGGACCCGAGGGAGAAAAATAGGCAACACATTGACATGTATTTGATGATTCTGTTCTGTAGAAGCATAAAATATGAAGATAACATTTTGAAATGAAGATGAGCTTAGAGGTAAGCTTCTGAAAAAAAGATTCATCGATATGACTATCCAAATGAAGAAGAATTGGATAGGAAATGTAATAAGGAACTGAAGATATGATGATTAGATGAAGGGTGCAGAGGAATAATGGTGAAGAAAGAAGGACTACAATGAGTGAACATCAAACATTGATTAAAGAAAGGAGAACCCAACTGTTTGATTACAAGAAGAGCTGAGGATGAGTGATATTGCACAAATTACTCCTATGGCCTAATCAAGCAAACTTTAACAAATGATAGTGGCTGACTTTGATTTAACACAATTTTACCGACCATTGCATACAATTTTAGGTGAATGTAAGATATTTGTTAAAAAATTACATATATAAAGATCAATTTTAACTATGAATTACTCAAAGTTTATTTGCCAATCGAAAGATATGAATAATGCAGAGAATTTTGGGGTCATATTCAAACAACGATGCTAATAATACAAGAAGACTCAATAAGTGTGAAGGTTATTTACTTTTTCATTCCCCTTTCGGCCCGTCAGCAACGCGATACACCACCCGTCGACACTCGCGGCCTCTCCCTTATTATGTATAATATTTAAACAATCACCCTCCTTCGGCACTCGCGCCCACTCCCTTTATCAATAAAAAATATTTAAATTTTCACCCCCAAAATTACATTTAACAATATGAGAGCAGCATTGGTCAATATGACCCCAGATAGTGCATTTCTTTTTTTTTCAAATATTTCCGCAAATATTAATGAAGATAATTACCCAAAATTTTTATTTTTATTGATTTTTGGTATTAGAATCGAAGCTCTCTCCCCGTTCTTAGTAGAACGACATTTAGAAATGATAAAAAAGCACTAAGAAATTTCCACCATAAAACATGGAACAGAACTAAAGTAGTATTTCAATACCTACGAGTGTGGGGAAATGGATTTCAGAGGGGAGAGAGGAGTTATGTGAATAATACGAAGCGAAAAGACAGGCATGCAGAGAATAGATGAATGTTTTAAGTCGTGAAATAATGTAAAACTGAGAAAGAGATTGATGAAATGATTTGAGATGGAAGCAACAAGGCATGGCAATGAATCGGACCCGAGGGAGAAAAATAGGCAACACATTGACATGTATTTGATATTCTGTTCTGTAGAAGCATAAAATATGAAGATAACATTTTGAAATGAAGATGAGCTTAGAGGTTAGCTTCTGAAAAAAAGATTCATCGATATGACTATCCAAATGAAGAAGAATTGGATAGGAAATGTAATAAGGAACTGAAGATATGATGATTAGATGAAGGGTGCAGAGGAATGAATGGTGAAGAAAGAAGGACTACAATGAGTGAACATCAAACATTGATTAAAGAAAGGAGAACCCAACTGTTTGATTACAAGAAGAGCTGAGGATGAGTGACATTGCACAAATTACTCCTATGGCCTAATCAAGCAAACTTTAACAAATGATAGTGGCTGACTTTGATTTAACACAATTTTACCGACCATTGCATACAATTTTAGGTGAATGTAAGATATTTGTTAAAAAAATTACATATATAAAGATCAATTTTAACTATGAATTACTCAAAGTTTATTTTCCAATCGAAAGATATGAATGATGCAGAGAATTTCGGGGTCATATTCAAACAACGATGCTAATAATACAAGAAGACTCAATAAGTGTGAAGGTTATTTACTTTTTCACTCCCCTTTCGGCCCGTCAGCAACGCGATACACCACCCGTCGACACTCGCGCCCTCTCCCTTATTATGTATAATATTTAAACAATCACCCTCCTTCGGCACTCGCGCCTACTCCCTTTATCAATAAAAAATATTTAAATTTTCACCCCCAAAATTACATTTAACAATATGAGAGCAGCATTGGTCAATATGACCCCAGATAGTGCATTTCTTTTTTTTTTCAAATATTTCCGCAAATATTAATGAAGATAATTACCCAAAATTTTTATTTTTGTTGATTTTTGGTATTAGAATCGAAGCTCTCTCCCCGTTCTTAGTAGAACGACATTTAGAAATGATAAAAAAGCACTAAGTAATTTCCACCATAAAACATGGAACAGAACTAAAGTAGTATTTCAATACCTACGAGTGTGGGGAAATAGATTTCAGAGGGGAGAGAGGAGTTATGTGAATAATACGAAGCGAAAAGACAGGCATGCAGAGAATAGATGAATGTTTTAAGTCTTGAAATAATGTAAAACTGAGAAAGAGATTGATGAAATGATTTGAGATGGAAGCAACAAGGCATGGCAATGAAACGGACCCGAGGGAGAAAAATAGGCAACACATTGACATGTATTTGATGATTCTGTTCTGTAGAAGCATAAAATATGAAGATAACATTTTGAAATGAAAATGAGCTTAGAGGTAAGCTTCTGAAAAAAAGATTCATCGATATGACTATCCAAATGAAGAAGAATTGGATAGGAAATGTAATAAGGAACTGAAGATATGATGCTTAGATGAAGGGTGCAGAGGAATGAATGGTGAAGAAAGAAGGACTACAATGAGTGAACATCAAACATTGATTAAAGAAAGGAGAACCCAACTGTTTGATTACAAGAAGAGCTGAGGATGAGTGATATTGCACAAATTACTCCTATGGCCTAATCAAGCAAACTTTAACAAATGATAGTGGCTGACTTTGATTTAACACAATTTTACCGACCATTGCATACAATTTTAGGTGAATGTAAGATATTTGTTAAAAAATTACATATATAAAGATCAATTTTAACTATGAATTACTCAAAGTTTATTTGCCAATCGAAAGATATGAATAATGCAGAGAATTTTGGGGTCATATTCAAACAACGATGCTAATAATACAAGAAGACTCAATAAGTGTGAAGGTTATTTACTTTTTCATTCCCCTTTCGGCCCGTCAGCAACGCGATACACCACCCGTCGACACTCGCGGCCTCTCCCTTATTATGTATAATATTTAAACAATCACCCTCCTTCGGCACTCGCGCCCACTCCCTTTATCAATAAAAAATATTTAAATTTTCACCCCCAAAATTACATTTAACAATATGAGAGCAGCATTGGTCAATATGACCCCAGATAGTGCATTTCTTTTTTTTTCAAATATTTCCGCAAATATTAATGAAGATAATTACCCAAAATTTTTATTTTTATTGATTTTTGGTATTAGAATCGAAGCTCTCTCCCCGTTCTTAGTAGAACGACATTTAGAAATGATAAAAAAGCACTAAGAAATTTCCACCATAAAACATGGAACAGAACTAAAGTAGTATTTCAATACCTACGAGTGTGGGGAAATAGATTTCAGAGGGGAGAGAGGAGTTATGTGAATAATACGAAGCGAAAAGACAGGCATGCAGAGAATAGATGAATGTTTTAAGTCGTGAAATAATGTAAAACTGAGAAAGAGATTGATGAAATGATTTGAGATGGAAGCAACAAGGCATGGCAATGAATCGGACCCGAGGGAGAAAAATAGGCAACACATTGACATGTATTTGATATTCTGTTCTGTAGAAGCATAAAATATGAAGATAACATTTTGAAATGAAGATGAGCTTAGAGGTTAGCTTCTGAAAAAAAGATTCATCGATATGACTATCCAAATGAAGAAGAATTGGATAGGAAATGTAATAAGGAACTGAACATATGATGATTAGATGAAGGGTGCAGAGGAATGAATGGTGAAGAAAGAAGGACTACAATGAGTGAACATCAAACATTGATTAAAGAAAGGAGAACCCAACTGTTTGATTACAAGAAGAGCTGAGGATGAGTGACATTGCACAAATTACTCCTATGGCCTAATCAAGCAAACTTTAACAAATGATAGTGGCTGACTTTGATTTAACACAATTTTACCGACCATTGCATACAATTTTAGGTGAATGTAAGATATTTGTTAAAAAAATTACATATATAAAGATCAATTTTAACTATGAATTACTCAAAGTTTATTTTCCAATCGAAAGATATGAATGATGCAGAGAATTTCGGGGTCATATTCAAACAACGATGCTAATAATACAAGAAGACTCAATAAGTGTGAAGGTTATTTACTTTTTCACTCCCCTTTCGGCCCGTCAGCAACGCGATACACCACCCGTCGACACTCGCGCCCTCTCCCTTATTATGTATAATATTTAAACAATCACCCTCCTTCGGCACTCGCGCCTACTCCCTTTATCAATAAAAAATATTTAAATTTTCACCCCCAAAATTACATTTAACAATATGAGAGCAGCATTGGTCAATATGACCCCAGATAGTGCATTTCTTTTTTTTTTCAAATATTTCCGCAAATATTAATGAAGATAATTACCCAAAATTTTTATTTTTGTTGATTTTTGGTATTAGAATCGAAGCTCTCTCCCCGTTCTTAGTAGAACGACATTTAGAAATGATAAAAAAGCACTAAGTAATTTCCACCATAAAACATGGAACAGAACTAAAGTAGTATTTCAATACCTACGAGTGTGGGGAAATAGATTTCAGAGGGGAGAGAGGAGTTATGTGAATAATACGAAGCGAAAAGACAGGCATGCAGAGAATAGATGAATGTTTTAAGTCTTGAAATAATGTAAAACTGAGAAAGAGATTGATGAAATGATTTGAGATGGAAGCAACAAGGCATGGCAATGAAACGGACCCGAGGGAGAAAAATAGGCAACACATTGACATGTATTTGATGATTCTGTTCTGTAGAAGCATAAAATATGAAGATAACATTTTGAAATGAAAATGAGCTTAGAGGTAAGCTTCTGAAAAAAAGATTCATCGATATGACTATCCAAATGAAGAAGAATTGGATAGGAAATGTAATAAGGAACTGAAGATATGATGCTTAGATGAAGGGTGCAGAGGAATGAATGGTGAAGAAAGAAGGACTACAATGAGTGAACATCAAACATTGATTAAAGAAAGGAGAAGCCAACTGTTTGATTATAAGAAGAGCTGAGGATGAGTGACATTGCACAAATTACTCCTATGGCCTAATCAAGCAAACTTTAACAAATGATAGTGGCTGACTTTGATTTAACACAATTTTACCGACCATTGCATACAATTTTAGGTGAATGTAAGATATTTGTTAAAAAAATTACATATATAAAGATCAATTTTAACTATGAATTACTCAAAGTTTATTTTCCAATCGAAAGATATGAATGATGCAGAGAATTTCGGGGTCACATTCAAACAACGATGCTAATAATACAAGAAGACTCAATAAGTGTGAAGGTTATTTACTTTTTCACTCCCCTTTCGGCCCGTCAGCAACGCGATACACCACCCGTCGACACTCGCGCCCTCTCCCTTATTATGTATAATATTTAAACAATCACCCTCCTTCGGCACTCGCGCCCACTCCCTTTATCAATAAAAAATATTTAAATTTTCACCCCCCAAAATTACATTTAACAATATGAGAGCAGCATTGGTCAATATGACCCCAGATAGTGCATTTCTTTTTTTTTTTCAAATATTTCCGCAAATATTAATGAAGATAATTACCCAAAATTTTTATTTTTGTTGATTTTTGGTATTAGAATCGAAGCTCTCTCCCCGTTCTTAGTAGAACGACATTTAGAAATGATAAAAAAGCACTAAGTAATTTCCACCATAAAACATGGAACAGAACTAAAGTAGTATTTCAATACCTACGAGTGTGGGGAAATAGATTTCAGAGGGGAGAGAGGAGTTATGTGAATAATACGAAGCGAAAAGACAGGCATGCAGAGAATAGATGAATGTTTTAAGTCGTGAAATAATGTAAAACTGAGAAAGAGATTGATGAAATGATTTGAGATGGAAGCAACAAGGCATGGCAATGAAACGGACCCGAGGGAGAAAAATAGGCAACACATTGACATGTATTTGATGATTCTGTTCTGTAGAAGCATAAAATATGAAGATAACATTTTGAAATGAAGATGAGCTTAGAGGTAAGCTTCTGAAAAAAAGATTCATCGATATGACTATCCAAATGAAGAAGAATTGGATAGGAAATGTAATAAGGAACTGAAGATATGATGATTAGATGAAGGGTGCAGAGGAATGAATGGTGAAGAAAGAAGGACTACAATGAGTGAACATCAAACATTGATTAAAGAAAGGAGAACCCAACTGTTTGATTACAAGAAGAGCTGATGATGAGTGATATTGCACAAATTACTCCTATGGCCTAATCAAGCAAACCTTAACAAATGATAGTGGCTGACTTTGATTTAACACAATTTTACCGACCATTGCATACAATTTTAGGTGAATGTAAGATATTTGTTAAAAAAATTACATATATAAAGATCAATTTTAACTATGAATTACTCAAAGTTTATTTGCCAATCGAAAGATATGAATGATGCAGAGAATTTTGGGGTCATATTAAACAAGGATGCTAATAATACAAGAAGACTCAATAAGTGTGAAGGTTATTTACTTTTTCATTCCCCTTTCGGCGCGTCAGCAACGCGATACACCACCCGTCGACACTCGCGCCCTCTCCCTTATTATGTATAATATTTAAACAATCACTCTCCTTCGGCACTCGCGCCCACTCCCTTTATCAATAAAAAATATTTAAATTTTCACCCCCAAAATTACATTTAAAAATATGAGAGCAGCATTGGTCAATATGACCCCAGATAGTGCATTTCTTTTTTTTTCAAATATTTCCGCAAATATTAATGAAGATAATTACCCAAAATTTTTATTTTTATTGATTTTTGGTATTAGAATCGAAGCTCTCTCCCCGTTCTTAGTAGAACGACATTTAGAAATGATAAAAAAGCACTAAGTAATTTCCACCATAAAACATGGAACAGAACTAAAGTAGTATTTCAATACCTACGAGTGTGGGGAAATAGATTTCAGAGGGGAGAGAGGAGTTATGTGAATAATACGAAGCGAAAAGACAGGCATGCAGAGAATGGATGAATGTTTTAAGTCGTGAAATAATGTAAAACTGAGAAAGAGATTGATGAAATGATTTGAGATGGAAGCAACAAGGCATGGCAATGAAACGGACCCGAGGGAGAAAAATAGGCAACATATTGACATGTATTTGATGATTCTGTTCTGTAGAAGCATAAAATATGAAGATAACATTTTGAAATGAAGATGAGCTTAGAGGTAAGCTTCTGAAAAAAAGATTCATCGATATGACTATCCAAATGAAGAAGAATTGGATAGGAAATGTAATAAGGAACTGAAGATATGATGATTAGATGAAGGGTGCAGAGGAATGAATGGTGAAGAAAGAAGGACTACAATGAGTGAACATCAAACATTGATTAAAGAAAGGAGAACCCAACTGTTTGATTACAAGAAGAGCTGAGGATGAGTGACATTGCACAAATTACTCCTATGGCCTAATCAAGCAAACTTTAACAAATGATAGTGGCTGACTTTGATTTAACACAATTTTACCGACCATCGCATACAATTTTAGGTGAATGTAAGATATTTGTTAAAAAAATTACATATATAAAGATCAATTTTAACTATGAATTACTCAAAGTTTATTTGCCAATCGAAAGATATGAATGATGCAGAGAATTTTGGGGTCATATTCAAACAACGATGCTAATAATACAAGAAGACTCAATAAGTGTGAAGGTTATTTACTTTTTCACTCCCCTTTCGGCCCGTCAGCAACGCGATACACCACCCGTCGACACTCGCGCCCTCTCCCTTATTATGTATAATATTTAAACAATCACCCTCCTTCGGCACTCGCGCCCACTCCCTTTATCAATAAAAAATATTTAAATTTTCACCCCCAAAATTACATTTAACAATATGAGAGCAGCATTGGTCAATATGACCCCAGATAGTGCATTTCTTTTTTTTTTTCAAATATTTCCGCAAATATTAATGAAGATAATTACCCAAAATTTTTATTTTTATTGATTTTTGGTATTAGAATCGAAGCTCTCTCCCCGTTCATAGTAGAACGACATTTAGAAATGATAAAAAAGCACTAAGTAATTTCCACCATAAAACATGGAACAGAACTAAAGTAGTATTTCAATACCTACGAGTGTGGGGAAATAGATTTCAGAGGGGAGAGAGGAGTTATGTGAATAATACGAAGCGAAAAGACAGGCATGCAGAGAATAGATGAATGTTTTAAGTCGTGAAATAATGTAAAACTGAGAAAGAGATTGATGAAATGATTTGAGATGGAAGCAACAAGGCATGGCAATGAAACGGACCCGAGGGAGAAAAATAGGCAACACATTGACATGTATTTGATGATTCTGTTCTGTAGAAGCATAAAATATGAAGGTAACATTTTGAAATGAAGATGAGCTTAGAGGTAAGCTTCTGAAAAAAAGATTCATCGATATGACTATCCAAATGAAGAAGAATTGGATAGGAAATGTAATAAGGAACTGAAGATATGATGATTAGATGAAGGGTGCAGAGGAATGAATGGTGAAGAAAGAAGGACTACAATGAGTGAACATCAAACATTGATTAAAGAAAGGAGAACCCAACTGTTTGATTACAAGAAGAGCTGAGGATGAGTGAAATTGCACAAATTACTCCTATGGCCTAATCAAGCAAACTTCAACAAATGATAGTGGCTGACTTTGATTTAACACAATTTTACCGACCATTGCATACAATTTTAGGTGAATGTAAGATATTTGTTAAAAAAATTACATATATAAAGATCAATTTTAACTATGAATTACTCAAAGTTTATTTGCCAATCGAAAGATATGAATGATGGAGAGAATTTTGGGGTCATATTCAAACAACGATGCTAATAATACAAGAAGACTCAATAAGTGTGAAGGTTATTTACTTTTTCATTCCCCTTTCGGCCCGTCAGCAACGCGATACACCACCCGTCGACACTCGCGCCCTCTCCCTTATTATGTATAATATTTAAACAATCACCCTCCTTCGGCACTCGCGCCCACTCCCTTTATCAATAAAAAATATTTAAATTTTCACCCCCAAAATTACATTTAACAATATGAGAGCAGCATTGGTCAATATGACCCCAGATAGTGCATTTCTTTTTTTTTTCAAATATTTCCGCAAATATTAATGAAGATAATTACCCAAAATTTTTATTTTTATTGATTTTTGGTATTAGAATCGAAGCTCTCTCCCCGTTCTTAGTAGAACGACATTTAGAAATGATAAAAAAGCACTAAGTAATTTCCACCATAAAACATGGAACAGAACTAAAGTAGTATTTCAATACCTACGAGTGTGGGGAAATAGATTTCAGAGGGGAGAGAGGAGTTATGTGAATAATACGAAGCGAAAAGACAGGCATGCAGAGAATAGATGAATGTTTTAAGTCGTGAAATAATGTAAAACTGAGAAAGAGATTGATGAAATGATTTGAGATGGAAGCAACAAGGCATGGCAATGAAACGGACCCGAGGGAGAAAAATAGGCAACACATTGACATGTATTTGATGATTCTGTTCTGTAGAAGCATAAAATATGAAGATAACATTTTGAAATGAAGATGAGCTTAGAGGTAAGCTTCTGAAAAAAAGATTCATCGATATGACTATCCAAATGAAGAAGAATTGGATAGGAAATGTAATAAGGAACTGAAGATATGATGATTAGATGAAGGGTGCAGAGGAATGAATGGTGAAGAAAGAAGGACTACAATGAGTGAACATCAAACATTGATTAAAGAAAGGAGAACCCAACTGTTTGATTACAAGAAGAGCTGAGGATGAGTGACATTGCACAAATTACTCCTATGGCCTAATCAAGCAAACTTTAACAAATGATAGTGGCTGACTTTGATTTAACACAATTTTACCGACCATTGCATACAATTTTAGGTGAATGTAAGATATTTGTTAAAAAAATTACATATATAAAGATCAATTTTAACTATGAATTACTCAAAGTTTATTTGCCAATCGAAAGATATGAATGATGCAGAGAATTTTGGGGTCATATTCAAACAACGATGCTAATAATACAAGAAGACTCAATAAGTGTGAAGGTTATTTACTTTTTCACTCCCCTTTCGGCCCGTCAGCAACGCGATACACCACCCGTCGACACTCGCGCCCTCTGCCTTATTATGTATAATATTTAAACAATCACCCTCCTTCGGCACTCGCGCCCACTCCCTTTATCAATTAAAAATATTTAAATTTTCACCCCCAAAATTACATTTAACAATATGAGAGCAGCATTGGTCAATATGACCCCAGATAGTGCATTTCTTTTTTTTTTTCAAATATTTCCGCAAATATTAATGAAGATAATTACCCAAAATTTTTATTTTTATTGATTTTTGGTATTAGAATCGAAGCTATCTCCCCGTTCTTAGTAGAACGACATTTAGAAATGATAAAAAAGAACTAAGTAATTTCCACCATAAAACATGGAACAGAACTAAAGTAGTATTTCAATACCTACGAGTGTGGGGAAATAGATTTCAGAGGGGAGAGAGGAGTTACGTGAATAATACGAAGCAAAAAGACAGGCCTTCAGAGAATAGATGAATGTTTTAAGTCGTGAAATAATGTAAAACTGAGAAAGAGATTGATGAAATGATTTGAGATGGAAGCAACAAGGCATGGCAATGAAACGGACCCGTGGGAGAAAAATAGGCAACACATTGACATGTATTTGATGATTCTGTTCTGTAGAAGCATAAAATATGAAGATAACATTTTGAAATGAAGATGAGCTTAGAGGTAAGCTTCTGAAAAAAAGATTCATCGATATGACTATCCGAATGAAGAAGAATTGGATAGGAAATGTAATAAGGAACTGAAGATATGATGATTAGATGAAGGGTGCAGAGGAATGAATGGTGAAGAAAGAAGGACTACAATGAGTGAACATCAAACATTGATTAAAGAAAGGAGAACCCAACTGTTTGATTACAAGAAGAGCTGAGGATGAGTGATATTGCACAAATTACTCCTTTGGCCTAATCAAGCAAACCTTAACAAATGATAGTGGCTGACTTTGATTTAACACAAATTTACCGACCATTGCATACAATTTTAGGTGAATGTAAGATATTTGTTAAAAAAATTACATATGTAAAGATCAATTTTAACTATGAATTACTCAATGTTTATTTGCCAATCGAAAGATATGAATGATGCAGAGAATTTTGGGGTCATATTCAAACAACGATGCTAATAATACAAGAAGACTCAATAAGTGTGAAGGTTATTTACTTTTTCACTCCCCTTTCGGCCGGTCAGCAACGCGATACACCACCCGTCGACACTCGCGCCCTCTCCCTTATTATGTATAATATTTAAACAATCACCCTCCTTCGGCACTCGCGCCCACTCCCTTTATCAATTAAAAATATTTAAATTTTCACCCCCAAAATTACATTTAACAATATGAGAGCAGCATTGGTCAATATGACCCCAGATAGTGCATTTCTTTTTTTTTCAAATATTTCCGCAAATATTAATGAAGATAATTACCCAAAATTTTTATTTTTATTGATTTTTGGTATTAGAATCGAAGCTCTCTCCCCGTTCTTAGTAGAACGACATTTAGAAATGATAAAAAAGCACTAAGTAATTTCCACCATAAAACATGGAACAGAACTAAAGTAGTATTTCAATACCTACGAGTGTGGGGAAATAGATTTCAGAGGGGAGAGAGGAGTTATGTGAATAATACGAAGCGAAAAGACAGGCATGCAGAGAATAGATGAATGTTTTAAGTCGTGAAATAATGTAAAACTGAGAAAGAGATTGATGAAATGATTTGAGATGGAAGCAACAAGGCATGGCAATGAAACGGACCCGAGGGAGAAAAATAGGCAACACATTGACATGTATTTGATGATTCTGTTCTGTAGAAGTATAAAATATGAAGATAACATTTTGAAATGAAGATGAGCTTAGAGGTAAGCTTCTGAAAAAAAGATTCATCGATATGACTATCCAAATGAAGAAGAATTGGATAGGAAATGTAATAAGGAACTGAAG
Source organism: Sympetrum striolatum (assembly GCA_947579665.1). Classification (NCBI taxonomy): domain Eukaryota; kingdom Metazoa; phylum Arthropoda; class Insecta; order Odonata; family Libellulidae; genus Sympetrum; species Sympetrum striolatum. The sequence goes on from OX388345.1 coordinate 95,193,262, forward strand.
ATATGATGATTAGATGAAGGGTGCAGAGGAATGAATGGTGAAGAAAGAAGGACTACAATGAGTGAACATCAAACATTGATTAAAGAAAGGAGAACCCAACTGTTTGATTACAAGAAGAGCTGAGGATGAGTGATATTGCACAAATTACTCCTATGGCCTAATCAAGCAAACTTTAACAAATGATAGTGGCTGACTTTGATTTAACACAATTTTACCGACCATTGCATACAATTTTAGGTGAATGTAAGATATTTGTTAAAAAATTACATATATAAAGATCAATTTTAACTATGAATTACTCAAAGTTTATTTGCCAATCGAAAGATAAGAATAATGCAGAGAATTTTGGGGTCATATTCAAACAACGATGCTAATAATACAAGAAGACTCAATAAGTGTGAAGGTTATTTAGTTTTTCATTCCCCTTTCGGCCCGTCAGCAACGCGATACACCACCCGTCGACACTCGCGCCCTCTCCCTTATTATGTATAATATTTAAACAATCACCCTCCTTCGGCACTCGCGCCCACTCCCTTTATCAATAAAAAATATTTAAATTTTCACCCCCAAAATTACATTTAACAATATGAGAGCAGCATTGGTCAATATGACCCCAGATAGTGCATTTCTTTTTTTTTTTTCAAATATTTCCGCAAATATAAATGAAGATAATTACCCAAATTTTTTATTTTTATTGATTTTTCGTATTAGAATCGAAGCTCTCTCCCCGTTCTTAGTAGAACGACATTTAGAAATGATTAAAAAGCACTAAGTAATTTCCACCATAAAACATGGAACAGAACTAAAGTAGTATTTCAATACCTACGAGTGTGGGGAAATAGATTTCAGAGGGGAGAGAGGAGTTATGTGAATAATACGAAGCGAAAAGACAGGCATGCAGAGAATAGATGAATGTTTTAAGTCGTGAAATAATGTAAAACTGAGAAAGAGATTGATGAAATGATTTGAGATGGAAGCAACAAGGCATGGCAATGAAACGGACCCGAGGGAGAAAAATAGGCAACACATTGACATGTATTTGATGATTCTGTTCTGTAGAAGCATAAAATATGAAGATAACATTTTGAAATGAAGATGAGCTTAGAGGTAAGCTTCTGAAAAAAAGATTCATCGATATGACTATCCAAATGAAGAAGAATTGGATAGGAAATGTAATAAGGAACTGAAGATATGATGATTAGATGAAGGGTGCAGAGGAATGAATGGTGAAGAAAGAAGGACTACAATGAGTGAACATCAAACATTGATTAAAGAAAGGAGAACCCAACTGTTTGATTACAAGAAGAGCTGAGGATGAGTGATATTGCACAAATTACTCCTATGGCCTAATCAAGCAAACTTTAACAAATGATAGTGGCTGACTTTGATTTAACACAATTTTACCGACCATTGCATACAATTTTAGGTGAATGTAAGATATTTGTTAAAAAAATTACATATATAAAGATCAATTTTAACTATGAATTACTCAAAGTTTATTTGCCAATCGAAAGATATGAATGATGCAGAGAATTTTGGGGTCATATTCAAACAAGGATGCTAATAATACAAGAAGACTCAATAAGTGTGAAGGTTATTTACTTTTTCATTCCCCTTTCGGCCCGTCAGCAACGCGATACACCACCCGTCGACACTCGCGCCCTCTCCCTTATTATGTATAATATTTAAACAATCACCCTCCTTCGGCACTCGCGCCCACTCCCTTTATCAATAAAAAATATTTAAATTTTCACCCCCAAAATTACATTTAACAATATGAGAGCAGCATTGGTCAATATGACCCCAGATAGTGCATTTCTTTTTTTTTCAAATATTTCCGCAAATATTAATGAAGATAATTACCCAAAATTTTTATTTTTATTGATTTTTGGTATTAGAATCGAAGCTCTCTCCCCGTTCTTAGTAGAACGACATTTAGAAATGATAAAAAAGCACTAAGTAATTTCCACCATAAAACATGGAACAGAACTAAAGTAGTATTTCAATACCTACGAGTGTGGGGAAATAGATTTCAGAGGGGAGAGAGGAGTTATGTGAATAATACGAAGCGAAAAGACAGGCATGCAGAGAATAGATGAATGTTTTAAGTCGTGAAATAATGTAAAACTGAGAAAGAGATTGATGAAATGATTTGAGATGGAAGCAACAAGGCATGGCAATGAAACGGACCCGAGGGAGAAAAATAGGCAACACATTGACATGTATTTGATGATTCTGTTCTGTAGAAGCATAAAATATGAAGATAACATTTTGAAATGAAGATGAGCTTAGAGGTAAGCTTCTGAAAAAAAGATTCATCGATATGACTATCCAAATGAAGAAGAATTGGATAGGAAATGTAATAAGGAACTGAAGATATGATGATTAGATGAAGGGTGCAGAGGAATGAATGGTGAAGAAAGAAGGACTACAATGAGTGAACATCAAACATTGATTAAAGAAAGGAGAACCCAACTGTTTGATTACAAGAAGAGCTGAGGATGAGTGACATTGCACAAATTACTCCTATGGCCTAATCAAGCAAACTTTAACAAATGATAGTGGCTGACTTTGATTTAACACAATTTTACCGACCATTGCATACAATTTTAGGTGAATGTAAGATATTTGTTAAAAAAATTACATATATAAAGATCAATTTTAACTATGAATTACTCAAAGTTTATTTGCCAATCGAAAGATATGAATGATGCAGAGAATTTTGGGGTCATATTCAAACAACGATGCTAATAATACAAGAAGACTCAATAAGTGTGAAGGTTATTTACTTTTTCACTCCCCTTTCGGCCCGTCAGCAACGCGATACACCACCCGTCGACACTCGCGCCCTCTCCCTTATTATGTATAATATTTAAACAATCACCCTCCTTCGGCACTCGCGCCCACTCCCTTTATCAATTAAAAATATTTAAATTTTCACCCCCAAAATTACATTTAACAATATGAGAGCAGCATTGGTCAATATGACCCCAGATAGTGCATTTCTTTTTTTTTTCAAATATTTCCGCAAATATTAATGAAGATAATTACCCAAAATTTTTATTTTTATTGATTTTTGGTATTAGAATCGAAGCTATCTCCCCGTTCTTAGTAGAACGACATTTAGAAATGATAAAAAAGAACTAAGTAATTTCCACCATAAAACATGGAACAGAACTAAAGTAGTATTTCAATACCTACGAGTGTGGGGAAATAGATTTCAGAGGGGAGAGAGGAGTTATGTGAATAATACGAAGCAAAAAGACAGGCCTTCAGAGAATAGATGAATGTTTTAAGTCGTGAAATAATGTAAAACTGAGAAAGAGATTGATGAAATGATTTGAGATGGAAGCAACAAGGCATGGCAATGAAACGGACCCGAGGGAGAAAAATAGGCAACACATTGACATGTATTTGATGATTCTGTTCTGTAGAAGCATAAAATATGAAGATAACATTTTGAAATGAAGATGAGCTTAGAGGTAAGCTTCTGAAAAAAAGATTCATCGATATGACTATCCAAATGAAGAAGAATTGGATAGGAAATGTAATAAGGAACTGAAGATATGATGATTAGATGAAGGGTGCAGAGGAATGAATGGTGAAGAAAGAAGGACTACAATGAGTGAACATCAAACATTGATTAAAGAAAGGAGAACCCAACTGTTTGATTACAAGAAGAGCTGAGGATGAGTGATATTGCACAAATTACTCCTATGGCCTAATCAAGCAAACTTTAACAAATGATAGTGGCTGACTTTGATTTAACACAATTTTACCGACCATTGCATACAATTTTAGGTGAATGTAAGATATTTGTTAAAAAATTACATATATAAAGATCAATTTTAACTATGAATTACTCAAAGTTTATTTGCCAATCGAAAGATAAGAATAATGCAGAGAATTTTGGGGGCATATTCAAACAACGATGCTAATAATACAAGAAGACTCAATAAGTGTGAAGGTTATTTAGTTTTTCATTCCCCTTTCGGCCCGTCAGCAACGCGATACACCACCCGTCGACACTCGCGCCCTCTCCCTTATTATGTATAATATTTAAACAATCACCCTCCTTCGGCACTCGCGCCCACTCCCTTTATCAATAAAAAATATTTAAATTTTCACCCCCAAAATTACATTTAACAATATGAGAGCAGCATTGGTCAATATGACCCCAGATAGTGCATTTCTTTTTTTTTTTTTCAAATATTTCCGCAAATATAAATGAAGATAATTACCCAAATTTTTTATTTTTATTGATTTTTCGTATTAGAATCGAAGCTCTCTCCCCGTTCTTAGTAGAACGACATTTAGAAATGATAAAAAAGCACTAAGTAATTTCCACCATAAAACATGGAACAGAACTAAAGTAGTATTTCAATACCTACGAGTGTGGGGAAATAGATTTCAGAGGGGAGAGAGGAGTTATGTGAATAATACGAAGCGAAAAGACAGGCATGCAGAGAATAGATGAATGTTTTAAGTCGTGAAATAATGTAAAACTGAGAAAGAGATTGATGAAATGATTTGAGATGGAAGCAACAAGGCATGGCAATGAAACGGACCCGAGGGAGAAAAATAGGCAACACATTGACATGTATTTGATGATTCTGTTCTGTAGAAGCATAAAATATGAAGATAACATTTTGAAATGAAGATGAGCTTAGAGGTAAGCTTCTGAAAAAAAGATTCATCGATATGACTATCCAAATGAAGAAGAATTGGATAGGAAATGTAATAAGGAACTGAAGATATGATGATTAGATGAAGGGTGCAGAGGAATGAATGGTGAAGAAAGAAGGACTACAATGAGTGAACATCAAACATTGATTAAAGAAAGGAGAACCCAACTGTTTGATTACAAGAAGAGCTGAGGATGAGTGATATTGCACAAATTACTCCTATGGCCTAATCAAGCAAACTTTAACAAATGATAGTGGCTGACTTTGATTTAACACAATTTTACCGACCATTGCATACAATTTTAGGTGAATGTAAGATATTTGTTAAAAAAATTACATATATAAAGATCAATTTTAACTATGAATTACTCAAAGTTTATTTGCCAATCGAAAGATATGAATGATGCAGAGAATTTTGGGGTCATATTCAAAGAACGATGCTAATAATACAAGAAGACTCAATAAGTGTGAAGGTTATCTACTTTTTCATTCCCCTTTCGGCCCGTCAGCAACGCGATACACCACCCGTCGACACTCGCGCCCTCTCTCTTATTATGTATAATATTTAAACAATCACCCTCCTTCGGCACTCGCGCCCACTCCCTTTATCAATAAAAAATATTTAAATTTTCACCCCCAAAATTACATTTAACAATATGAGAGCAGCATTGGTCAATATGACCCCAGATAGTGCATTTCTTTTTTTTTTCAAATATTTCCGCAAATATTAATGAAGATAATTACCCAAAATTTTTATTTTTATTGATTTTTGGTATTAGAATCGAAGCTCTCTCCCCGTTCTTAGTAGAACGACATTTAGAAATGATAAAAAAGCACTAAGTAATTTCCACCATAAAACATGGAACAGAACTAAAGTAGTATTTCAATACCTACGAGTGTGGGGAAATAGATTTCAGAGGGGAGAGAGGAGTTATGCGAATAATACGAAGCGAAAAGACAGGCATGCAGAGAATAGATGAATGTTTTAAGTCGTGAAATAATGTAAAACTGAGAAAGAGATTGATGAAATGATTTGAGATGGAAGCAACAAGGCATGGCAATGAAACGGACCCGAGGGAGAAATATAGGCAACACATTGACATGTATTTGATGATTCTGTTCTGTAGAAGCATAAAATATGAAGATAACATTTTGAAATGAAGATGAGCTTAGAGGTAAGCTTCTGAAAAAAAGATTCATCGATATGACTATCCAAATGAAGAAGAATTGGATAGGAAATGTAATAAGGAACTGAAGATATGATGATTAGATGAAGGGTGCAGAGGAATGAATGGTGAAGAAAGAAGGACTACAATGAGTGAACATCAAACATTGATTAAAGAAAGGAGAACCCAACTGTTTGATTACAAGAAGAGCTGAGGATGAGTGATATTGCACAAATTACTCCTATGGCCTAATCAAGCAAACTTTAACAAATGATAGTGGCTGACTTTGATTTAACACAATTTTACCGACCATTGCATACAATTTTAGGTGAATGTAAGATATTTGTTAAAAAAATTACATATATAAAGATCAATTTTAACTATGAATTACTCAAAGTTTATTTGCCAATCGAAAGATATGAATGATGCAGAGAATTTTGGGGTCATATTCAAACAACGATGCTAATAATACAAGAAGACTCAATAAGTGTGAAGGTTATTTACTTTTTCATTCCCCTTTCGGCCCGTCAGCAACGCGATACACCACCCGTCGACACTCGCGGCCTCTCCCTTATTATGTATAATATTTAAACAATCACCCTCCTTCGGCACTCGCGCCCACTCCCTTTATCAATAAAAAATATTTAAATTTTCACCCCCAAAATTACATTTAACAATATGAGAGCAGCATTGGTCAATATGACCCCAGATAGTGCATTTCTTTTTTTTTTCAAATATTTCCGCAAATATTAATGAAGATAATTACCCAAAATTTTTATTTTTATTGATTTTTGGTATTAGAATCGAAGCTCTCTCCCCGTTCTTAGTAGAACGACATTTAGAAATGATAAAAAAGCACTAAGAAATTTCCACCATAAAACATGGAACAGAACTAAAGTAGTATTTCAATACCTACGAGTGTGGGGAAATAGATTTCAGAGGGGAGAGAGGAGTTATGTGAATAATACGAAGCGAAAAGACAGGCATGCAGAGAATAGATGAATGTTTTAAGTCGTGAAATAATGTAAAACTGAGAAAGAGATTGATGAAATGATTTGAGATGGAAGCAACAAGGCATGGCAATGAAACGGACCCGAGGGAGAAAAATAGGCAACACATTGACATGTATTTGATGATTCTGTTCTGTAGAAGCATAAAATATGAAGATAACATTTTGAAATGAAGATGAGCTTAGAGGTTAGCTTCTGAAAAAAAGATTCATTGATATGACTATCCAAATGAAGAAGAATTGGATAGGAAATGTAATAAGGAACTGAAGATATGATGATTAGATGAAGGGTGCAGAGGAATGAATGGTGAAGAAAGAAGGACTACAATGAGTGAACATCAAACATTGATTAAAGAAAGGAGAACCCAACTGTTTGATTACAAGAAGAGCTGAGGATGAGTGATATTGCACAAATTACTCCTATGGCCTAATCAAGCAAACTTTAACAAATGATAGTGGCTGACTTTGATTTAACACAATTTTACCGACCATTGCATACAATTTTAGGTGAATGTAAGATATTTGTTAAAAAAATTACATATATAAAGATCAATTTTAACTATGAATTACTCAAAGTTTATTTGCCAATCGAAAGATATGAATGATGCAGAGAATTTTGGGGTCATATTCAAACAACGATGCTAATAATACAAGAAGACTCAATAAGTGTGAAGGTTATTTACTTTTTCACTCCCCTTTCGGCCCGTCAGCAACGCGATACACCACCCGTCGACACTCGCGCCCTCTCCCTTATTATGTATAATATTTAAACAATCACCCTCCTTCGGCACTCGCGCCCACTCCCTTTATCAATAAAAAATATTTAAATTTTCACCCCCAAAATTACATTTAACAATATGAGAGCAGCATTGGTCAATATGACCCCAGATAGTGCATTTCTTTTTTTTTTCAAATATTTCAGCAAATATTAATGAAGATAATTACCCAAAATTTTTATTTTTATTGATTTTTGGTGTTAGAATCGAAGCTCTCTCCCCGTTCTTAGTAGAACGACATTTAGAAATGATAAAAAAGCACTAAGTAATTTCCACCATAAAACATGGAGCAGAACTAAAGTAGTATTTCAATACCTACGAGTGTGGGGAAATAGATTTCAGAGGGGAGAGAGGAGTTATGTGAATAATACGAAGAGAAAAGACAGGCATGCAGAGAATAGATGAATGTTTTAAGTCGTGAAATAATGTAAAACTGAGAAAGAGATTGATGAAATGATTTGAGATGGAAGCAACAAGGCATGGCAATGAAACGGACCCGAGGGAGAAAAATAGGCAACACATTGACATGTATTTGATGATTCTGTTCTGTAGAAGCATAAAATATGAAGATAACATTTTGAAATGAAGATGAGCTTAGAGGTAAGCTTCTGAAAAAAAGATTCATCGATATGACTATCCAAATGAAGAAGAATTGGATAGGAAATGTAATAAGGAACTGAAGATATGATGCTTAGATGAAGGGTGCAGAGGAATGAATGGTGAAGAAAGAAGGACTACAATGAGTGAACATCAAACATTGATTAAAGAAAGGAGAAGCCAACTGTTTGATTATAAGAAGAGCTGAGGATGAGTGACATTGCACAAATTACTCCTATGGCCTAATCAAGCAAACTTTAACAAATGATAGTGACTGACTTTGATTTAACACAATTTTACCGACCATTGCATACAATTTTAGGTGAATGTAAGATATTTGTTAAAAAAATTACATATATAAAGATCAATTTTAACTATGAATTACTCAAAGTTTATTTTCCAATCGAAAGATATGAATGATGCAGAGAATTTCGGGGTCATATTCAAACAACGATGCTAATAATACAAGAAGACTCAATAAGTGTGAAGGTTATTTACTTTTTCACTCCCCTTTCGGCCCGTCAGCAACGCGATACACCACCCGTCGACACTCGCGCCCTCTCCCTTATTATGTATAATATTTAAACAATCACCCTCCTTCGGCACTCGCGCCTACTCCCTTTATCAATAAAAAATATTTAAATTTTCACCCCCAAAATTACATTTAACAATATGAGAGCAGCATTGGTCAATATGACCCCAGATAGTGCATTTCTTTTTTTTTTCAAATATTTCCGCAAATATTAATGAAGATAATTACCCAAAATTTTTATTTTTGTTGATTTTTGGTATTAGAATCGAAGCTCTCTCCCCGTTCTTAGTAGAACGACATTTAGAAATGATAAAAAAGCACTAAGTAATTTCCACCATAAAACATGGAACAGAACTAAAGTAGTATTTCAATACCTACGAGTGTGGGGAAATAGATTTCAGAGGGGAGAGAGGAGTTATGTGAATAATACGAAGCGAAAAGACAGGCATGCAGAGAATAGATGAATGTTTTAAGTCTTGAAATAATGTAAAACTGAGAAAGAGATTGATGAAATGATTTGAGATGGAAGCAACAAGGCATGGCAATGAAACGGACCCGAGGGAGAAAAATAGGCAACACATTGACATGTATTTGATGATTCTGTTCTGTAGAAGCATAAAATATGAAGATAACATTTTGAAATGAAAATGAGCTTAGAGGTAAGCTTCTGAAAAAAAGATTCATCGATATGACTATCCAAATGAAGAAGAATTGGATAGGAAATGTAATAAGGAACTGAAGATATGATGCTTAGATGAAGGGTGCAGAGGAATGAATGGTGAAGAAAGAAGGACTACAATGAGTGAACATCAAACATTGATTAAAGAAAGGAGAAGCCAACTGTTTGATTATAAGAAGAGCTGAGGATGAGTGACATTGCACAAATTACTCCTATGGCCTAATAAAGCAAACTTTAACAAATGATAGTGGCTGACTTTGATTTAACACAATTTTACCGACCATTGCATACAATTTTAGGTGAATGTAAGATATTTGTTAAAAAAATTACATATATAAAGATCAATTTTAACTATGAATTACTCAAAGTTTATTTTCCAATCGAAAGATATGAATGATGCAGAGAATTTCGGGGTCACATTCAAACAACGATGCTAATAATACAAGAAGACTCAATAAGTGTGAAGGTTATTTACTTTTTCACTCCCCTTTCGGCCCGTCAGCAACGCGATACACCACCCGTCGACACTCGCGCCCTCTCCCTTATTATGTATAATATTTAAACAATCACCCTCCTTCGGCACTCGCGCCCACTCCCTTTATCAATAAAAAATATTTAAATTTTCACCCCCCAAAATTACATTTAACAATATGAGAGCAGCATTGGTCAATATGACCCCAGATAGTGCATTTCTTTTTTTTTTTCAAATATTTCCGCAAATATTAATGAAGATAATTACCCAAAATTTTTATTTTTGTTGATTTTTGGTATTAGAATCGAAGCTCTCTCCCCGTTCTTAGTAGAACGACATTTAGAAATGATAAAAAAGCACTAAGTAATTTCCACCATAAAACATGGAACAGAACTAAAGTAGTATTTCAATACCTACGAGTGTGGGGAAATAGATTTCAGAGGGGAGAGAGGAGTTATGTGAATAATACGAAGCGAAAAGACAGGCATGCAGAGAATAGATGAATGTTTTAAGTCGTGAAATAATGTAAAACTGAGAAAGAGATTGATGAAATGATTTGAGATGGAAGCAACAAGGCATGGCAATGAAACGGACCCGAGGGAGAAAAATAGGCAACACATTGACATGTATTTGATGATTCTGTTCTGTAGAAGCATAAAATATGAAGATAACATTTTGAAATGAAGATGAGCTTAGAGGTAAGCTTCTGAAAAAAAGATTCATCGATATGACTATCCAAATGAAGAAGAATTGGATAGGAAATGTAATAAGGAACTGAAGATATGATGATTAGATGAAGGGTGCAGAGGAATAATGGTGAAGAAAGAAGGACTACAATGAGTGAACATCAAACATTGATTAAAGAAAGGAGAACCCAACTGTTTGATTACAAGAAGAGCTGAGGATGAGTGATATTGCACAAATTACTCCTATGGCCTAATCAAGCAAACTTTAACAAATGATAGTGGCTGACTTTGATTTAACACAATTTTACCGACCATTGCATACAATTTTAGGTGAATGTAAGATATTTGTTAAAAAATTACATATATAAAGATCAATTTTAACTATGAATTACTCAAAGTTTATTTGCCAATCGAAAGATATGAATAATGCAGAGAATTTTGGGGTCATATTCAAACAACGATGCTAATAATACAAGAAGACTCAATAAGTGTGAAGGTTATTTACTTTTTCATTCCCCTTTCGGCCCGTCAGCAACGCGATACACCACCCGTCGACACTCGCGGCCTCTCCCTTATTATGTATAATATTTAAACAATCACCCTCCTTCGGCACTCGCGCCCACTCCCTTTATCAATAAAAAATATTTAAATTTTCACCCCCAAAATTACATTTAACAATATGAGAGCAGCATTGGTCAATATGACCCCAGATAGTGCATTTCTTTTTTTTTCAAATATTTCCGCAAATATTAATGAAGATAATTACCCAAAATTTTTATTTTTATTGATTTTTGGTATTAGAATCGAAGCTCTCTCCCCGTTCTTAGTAGAACGACATTTAGAAATGATAAAAAAGCACTAAGAAATTTCCACCATAAAACATGGAACAGAACTAAAGTAGTATTTCAATACCTACGAGTGTGGGGAAATAGATTTCAGAGGGGAGAGAGGAGTTATGTGAATAATACGAAGCGAAAAGACAGGCATGCAGAGAATAGATGAATGTTTTAAGTCGTGAAATAATGTAAAACTGAGAAAGAGATTGATGAAATGATTTGAGATGGAAGCAACAAGGCATGGCAATGAAACGGACCCGAGGGAGAAAAATAGGCAACACATTGACATGTATTTGATATTCTGTTCTGTAGAAGCATAAAATATGAAGATAACATTTTGAAATGAAGATGAGCTTAGAGGTTAGCTTCTGAAAAAAAGATTCATCGATATGACTATCCAAATGAAGAAGAATTGGATAGGAAATGTAATAAGGAACTGAAGATATGATGATTAGATGAAGGGTGCAGAGGAATGAATGGTGAAGAAAGAAGGACTACAATGAGTGAACATCAAACATTGATTAAAGAAAGGAGAACCCAACTGTTTGATTACAAGAAGAGCTGAGGATGAGTGACATTGCACAAATTACTCCTATGGCCTAATCAAGCAAACTTTAACAAATGATAGTGGCTGACTTTGATTTAACACAATTTTACCGACCATTGCATACAATTTTAGGTGAATGTAAGATATTTGTTAAAAAAATTACATATATAAAGATCAATTTTAACTATGAATTACTCAAAGTTTATTTTCCAATCGAAAGATATGAATGATGCAGAGAATTTCGGGGTCATATTCAAACAACGATGCTAATAATACAAGAAGACTCAATAAGTGTGAAGGTTATTTACTTTTTCACTCCCCTTTCGGCCCGTCAGCAACGCGATACACCACCCGTCGACACTCGCGCCCTCTCCCTTATTATGTATAATATTTAAACAATCACCCTCCTTCGGCACTCGCGCCTACTCCCTTTATCAATAAAAAATATTTAAATTTTCACCCCCAAAATTACATTTAACAATATGAGAGCAGCATTGGTCAATATGACCCCAGATAGTGCATTTCTTTTTTTTTTCAAATATTTCCGCAAATATTAATGAAGATAATTACCCAAAATTTTTATTTTTGTTGATTTTTGGTATTAGAATCGAAGCTCTCTCCCCGTTCTTAGTAGAACGACATTTAGAAATGATAAAAAAGCACTAAGTAATTTCCACCATAAAACATGGAACAGAACTAAAGTAGTATTTCAATACCTACGAGTGTGGGGAAATAGATTTCAGAGGGGAGAGAGGAGTTATGTGAATAATACGAAGCGAAAAGACAGGCATGCAGAGAATAGATGAATGTTTTAAGTCTTGAAATAATGTAAAACTGAGAAAGAGATTGATGAAATGATTTGAGATGGAAGCAACAAGGCATGGCAATGAAACGGACCCGAGGGAGAAAAATAGGCAACACATTGACATGTATTTGATGATTCTGTTCTGTAGAAGCATAAAATATGAAGATAACATTTTGAAATGAAAATGAGCTTAGAGGTAAGCTTCTGAAAAAAAGATTCATCGATATGACTATCCAAATGAAGAAGAATTGGATAGGAAATGTAATAAGGAACTGAAGATATGATGCTTAGATGAAGGGTGCAGAGGAATGAATGGTGAAGAAAGAAGGACTACAATGAGTGAACATCAAACATTGATTAAAGAAAGGAGAAGCCAACTGTTTGATTATAAGAAGAGCTGAGGATGAGTGACATTGCACAAATTACTCCTATGGCCTAATCAAGCAAACTTTAACAAATGATAGTGGCTGACTTTGATTTAACACAATTTTACCGACCATTGCATACAATTTTAGGTGAATGTAAGATATTTGTTAAAAAAATTACATATATAAAGATCAATTTTAACTATGAATTACTCAAAGTTTATTTTCCAATCGAAAGATATGAATGATGCAGAGAATTTCGGGGTCACATTCAAACAACGATGCTAATAATACAAGAAGACTCAATAAGTGTGAAGGTTATTTACTTTTTCACTCCCCTTTCGGCCCGTCAGCAACGCGATACACCACCCGTCGACACTCGCGCCCTCTCCGTTATTATGTATAATATTTAAACAATCACCCTCCTTCGGCACTCGCGCCCACTCCCTTTATCAATAAAAAATATTTAAATTTTCACCCCCCAAAATTACATTTAACAATATGAGAGCAGCATTGGTCAATATGACCCCAGATAGTGCATTTCTTTTTTTTTTTCAAATATTTCCGCAAATATTAATGAAGATAATTACCCAAAATTTTTATTTTTGTTGATTTTTGGTATTAGAATCGAAGCTCTCTCCCCGTTCTTAGTAGAACGACATTTAGAAATGATAAAAAAGCACTAAGTAATTTCCACCATAAAACATGGAACAGAACTAAAGTAGTATTTCAATACCTACGAGTGTGGGGAAATAGATTTCAGAGGGGAGAGAGGAGTTATGTGAATAATACGAAGCGAAAAGACAGGCATGCAGAGAATAGATGAATGTTTTAAGTCGTGAAATAATGTAAAACTGAGAAAGAGATTGATGAAATGATTTGAGATGGAAGCAACAAGGCATGGCAATGAAACGGACCCGAGGGAGAAAAATAGGCAACACATTGACATGTATTTGATGATTCTGTTCTGTAGAAGCATAAAATATGAAGATAACATTTTGAAATGAAGATGAGCTTAGAGGTAAGCTTCTGAAAAAAAGATTCATCGATATGACTATCCAAATGAAGAAGAATTGGATAGGAAATGTAATAAGGAACTGAAGATATGATGATTAGATGAAGGGTGCAGAGGAATGAATGGTGAAGAAAGAAGGACTACAATGAGTGAACATCAAACATTGATTAAAGAAAGGAGAACCCAACTGTTTGATTACAAGAAGAGCTGATGATGAGTGATATTGCACAAATTACTCCTATGGCCTAATCAAGCAAACCTTAACAAATGATAGTGGCTGACTTTGATTTAACACAATTTTACCGACCATTGCATACAATTTTAGGTGAATGTAAGATATTTGTTAAAAAAATTACATATATAAAGATCAATTTTAACTATGAATTACTCAAAGTTTATTTGCCAATCGAAAGATATGAATGATGCAGAGAATTTTGGGGTCATATTAAACAAGGATGCTAATAATACAAGAAGACTCAATAAGTGTGAAGGTTATTTACTTTTTCATTCCCCTTTCGGCGCGTCAGCAACGCGATACACCACCCGTCGACACTCGCGCCCTCTCCCTTATTATGTATAATATTTAAACAATCACTCTCCTTCGGCACTCGCGCCCACTCCCTTTATCAATAAAAAATATTTAAATTTTCACCCCCAAAATTACATTTAACAATATGAGAGCAGCATTGGTCAATATGACCCCAGATAGTGCATTTCTTTTTTTTTCAAATATTTCCGCAAATATTAATGAAGATAATTACCCAAAATTTTTATTTTTATTGATTTTTGGTATTAGAATCGAAGCTCTCTCCCCGTTCTTAGTAGAACGACATTTAGAAATGATAAAAAAGCACTAAGTAATTTCCACCATAAAACATGGAACAGAACTAAAGTAGTATTTCAATACCTACGAGTGTGGGGAAATAGATTTCAGAGGGGAGAGAGGAGTTATGTGAATAATACGAAGCGAAAAGACAGGCATGCAGAGAATGGATGAATGTTTTAAGTCGTGAAATAATGTAAAACTGAGAAAGAGATTGATGAAATGATTTGAGATGGAAGCAACAAGGCATGGCAATGAAACGGACCCGAGGGAGAAAAATAGGCAACATATTGACATGTATTTGATGATTCTGTTCTGTAGAAGCATAAAATATGAAGATAACATTTTGAAATGAAGATGAGCTTAGAGGTAAGCTTCTGAAAAAAAGATTCATCGATATGACTATCCAAATGAAGAAGAATTGGATAGGAAATGTAATAAGGAACTGAAGATATGATGATTAGATAAAGGGTGCAGAGGAATGAATGGTGAAGAAAGAAGGACTACAATGAGTGAACATCAAACATTGATTAAAGAAAGGAGAACCCAACTGTTTGATTACAAGAAGAGCTGAGGATGAGTGACATTGCACAAATTACTCCTATGGCCTAATCAAGCAAACTTTAACAAATGATAGTGGCTGACTTTGATTTAACACAATTTTACCGACCATCGCATACAATTTTAGGTGAATGTAAGATATTTGTTAAAAAAATTACATATATAAAGATCAATTTTAACTATGAATTACTCAAAGTTTATTTGCCAATCGAAAGATATGAATGATGCAGAGAATTTTGGGGTCATATTCAAACAACGATGCTAATAATACAAGAAGACTCAATAAGTGTGAAGGTTATTTACTTTTTCACTCCCCTTTCGGCCCGTCAGCAACGCGATACACCACCCGTCGACACTCGCGCCCTCTCCCTTATTATGTATAATATTTAAACAATCACCCTCCTTCGGCACTCGCGCCCACTCCCTTTATCAATAAAAAATATTTAAATTTTCACCCCCAAAATTACATTTAACAATATGAGAGCAGCATTGGTCAATATGACCCCAGATAGTGCATTTCTTTTTTTTTTTCAAATATTTCCGCAAATATTAATGAAGATAATTACCCAAAATTTTTATTTTTATTGATTTTTGGTATTAGAATCGAAGCTCTCTCCCCGTTCATAGTAGAACGACATTTAGAAATGATAAAAAAGCACTAAGTAATTTCCACCATAAAACATGGAACAGAACTAAAGTAGTATTTCAATACCTACGAGTGTGGGGAAATAGATTTCAGAGGGGAGAGAGGAGTTATGTGAATAATACGAAGCGAAAAGACAGGCATGCAGAGAATAGATGAATGTTTTAAGTCGTGAAATAATGTAAAACTGAGAAAGAGATTGATGAAATGATTTGAGATGGAAGCAACAAGGCATGGCAATGAAACGGACCCGAGGGAGAAAAATAGGCAACACATTGACATGTATTTGATGATTCTGTTCTGTAGAAGCATAAAATATGAAGGTAACATTTTGAAATGAAGATGAGCTTAGAGGTAAGCTTCTGAAAAAAAGATTCATCGATATGACTATCCAAATGAAGAAGAATTGGATAGGAAATGTAATAAGGAACTGAAGATATGATGATTAGATGAAGGGTGCAGAGGAATGAATGGTGAAGAAAGAAGGACTACAATGAGTGAACATCAAACATTGATTAAAGAAAGGAGAACCCAACTGTTTGATTACAAGAAGAGCTGAGGATGAGTGAAATTGCACAAATTACTCCTATGGCCTAATCAAGCAAACTTCAACAAATGATAGTGGCTGACTTTGATTTAACACAATTTTACCGACCATTGCATACAATTTTAGGTGAATGTAAGATATTTGTTAAAAAAATTACATATATAAAGATCAATTTTAACTATGAATTACTCAAAGTTTATTTGCCAATCGAAAGATATGAATGATGGAGAGAATTTTGGGGTCATATTCAAACAACGATGCTAATAATACAAGAAGACTCAATAAGTGTGAAGGTTATTTACTTTTTCATTCCCCTTTCGGCCCGTCAGCAACGCGATACACCACCCGTCGACACTCGCGCCCTCTCCCTTATTATGTATAATATTTAAACAATCACCCTCCTTCGGCACTCGCGCCCACTCCCTTTATCAATAAAAAATATTTAAATTTTCACCCCCAAAATTACATTTAACAATATGAGAGCAGCATTGGTCAATATGACCCCAGATAGTGCATTTCTTTTTTTTTTCAAATATTTCCGCAAATATTAATGAAGATAATTACCCAAAATTTTTATTTTTATTGATTTTTGGTATTAGAATCGAAGCTCTCTCCCCGTTCTTAGTAGAACGACATTTAGAAATGATAAAAAAGCACTAAGTAATTTCCACCATAAAACATGGAACAGAACTAAAGTAGTATTTCAATACCTACGAGTGTGGGGAAATAGATTTCAGAGGGGAGAGAGGAGTTATGTGAATAATACGAAGCGAAAAGACAGGCATGCAGAGAATAGATGAATGTTTTAAGTCGTGAAATAATGTAAAACTGAGAAAGAGATTGATGAAATGATTTGAGATGGAAGCAACAAGGCATGGCAATGAAACGGACCCGAGGGAGAAAAATAGGCAACACATTGACATGTATTTGATGATTCTGTTCTGTAGAAGCATAAAATATGAAGATAACATTTTGAAATGAAGATGAGCTTAGAGGTAAGCTTCTGAAAAAAAGATTCATCGATATGACTATCCAAATGAAGAAGAATTGGATAGGAAATGTAATAAGGAACTGAAGATATGATGATTAGATGAAGGGTGCAGAGGAATGAATGGTGAAGAAAGAAGGACTACAATGAGTGAACATCAAACATTGATTAAAGAAAGGAGAACCCAACTGTTTGATTACAAGAAGAGCTGAGGATGAGTGACATTGCACAAATTACTCCTATGGCCTAATCAAGCAAACTTTAACAAATGATAGTGGCTGACTTTGATTTAACACAATTTTACCGACCATTGCATACAATTTTAGGTGAATGTAAGATATTTGTTAAAAAAATTACATATATAAAGATCAATTTTAACTATGAATTACTCAAAGTTTATTTGCCAATCGAAAGATATGAATGATGCAGAGAATTTTGGGGTCATATTCAAACAACGATGCTAATAATACAAGAAGACTCAATAAGTGTGAAGGTTATTTACTTTTTCACTCCCCTTTCGGCCCGTCAGCAACGCGATACACCACCCGTCGACACTCGCGCCCTCTGCCTTATTATGTATAATATTTAAACAATCACCCTCCTTCGGCACTCGCGCCCACTCCCTTTATCAATTAAAAATATTTAAATTTTCACCCCCAAAATTACATTTAACAATATGAGAGCAGCATTGGTCAATATGACCCCATATAGTGCATTTCTTTTTTTTTTTCAAATATTTCCGCAAATATTAATGAAGATAATTACCCAAAATTTTTATTTTTATTGATTTTTGGTATTAGAATCGAAGCTATCTCCCCGTTCTTAGTAGAACGACATTTAGAAATGATAAAAAAGAACTAAGTAATTTCCACCATAAAACATGGAACAGAACTAAAGTAGTATTTCAATACCTACGAGTGTGGGGAAATAGATTTCAGAGGGGAGAGAGGAGTTACGTGAATAATACGAAGCAAAAAGACAGGCCTTCAGAGAATAGATGAATGTTTTAAGTCGTGAAATAATGTAAAACTGAGAAAGAGATTGATGAAATGATTTGAGATGGAAGCAACAAGGCATGGCAATGAAACGGACCCGTGGGAGAAAAATAGGCAACACATTGACATGTATTTGATGATTCTGTTCTGTAGAAGCATAAAATATGAAGATAACATTTTGAAATGAAGATGAGCTTAGAGGTAAGCTTCTGAAAAAAAGATTCATCGATATGACTATCCGAATGAAGAAGAATTGGATAGGAAATGTAATAAGGAACTGAAGATATGATGATTAGATGAAGGGTGCAGAGGAATGAATGGTGAAGAAAGAAGGACTACAATGAGTGAACATCAAACATTGATTAAAGAAAGGAGAACCCAACTGTTTGATTACAAGAAGAGCTGAGGATGAGTGATATTGCACAAATTACTCCTTTGGCCTAATCAAGCAAACCTTAACAAATGATAGTGGCTGACTTTGATTTAACACAAATTTACCGACCATTGCATACAATTTTAGGTGAATGTAAGATATTTGTTAAAAAAATTACATATGTAAAGATCAATTTTAACTATGAATTACTCAATGTTTATTTGCCAATCGAAAGATATGAATGATGCAGAGAATTTTGGGGTCATATTCAAACAACGATGCTAATAATACAAGAAGACTCAATAAGTGTGAAGGTTATTTACTTTTTCACTCCCCTTTCGGCCGGTCAGCAACGCGATACACCACCCGTCGACACTCGCGCCCTCTCCCTTATTATGTATAATATTTAAACAATCACCCTCCTTCGGCACTCGCGCCCACTCCCTTTATCAATTAAAAATATTTAAATTTTCACCCCCAAAATTACATTTAACAATATGAGAGCAGCATTGGTCAATATGACCCCAGATAGTGCATTTCTTTTTTTTTCAAATATTTCCGCAAATATTAATGAAGATAATTACCCAAAATTTTTATTTTTATTGATTTTTGGTATTAGAATCGAAGCTCTCTCCCCGTTCTTAGTAGAACGACATTTAGAAATGATAAAAAAGCACTAAGTAATTTCCACCATAAAACATGGAACAGAACTAAAGTAGTATTTCAATACCTACGAGTGTGGGGAAATAGATTTCAGAGGGGAGAGAGGAGTTATGTGAATAATACGAAGCGAAAAGACAGGCATGCAGAGAATAGATGAATGTTTTAAGTCGTGAAATAATGTAAAACTGAGAAAGAGATTGATGAAATGATTTGAGATGGAAGCAACAAGGCATGGCAATGAAACGGACCCGAGGGAGAAAAATAGGCAACACATTGACATGTATTTGATGATTCTGTTCTGTAGAAGTATAAAATATGAAGATAACATTTTGAAATGAAGATGAGCTTAGAGGTAAGCTTCTGAAAAAAAGATTCATCGATATGACTATCCAAATGAAGAAGAATTGGATAGGAAATGTAATAAGGAACTGAAGATATGATGATTAGATGAAGGGTGCAGAGGAATAATGGTGAAGAAAGAAGGACTACAATGAGTGAACATCAAACATTGATTAAAGAAAGGAGAACCCAACTGTTTGATTACAAGAAGAGCTGAGGATGAGTGATATTGCACAAATTACTCCTATGGCCTAATCAAGCAAACTTTAACAAATGATAGTGGCTGACTTTGATTTAACACAATTTTACCGACCATTGCATACAATTTTAGGTGAATGTAAGATATTTGTTAAAAAATTACATATATAAAGATCAATTTTAACTATGAATTACTCAAAGTTTATTTGCCAATCGAAAGATAAGAATAATGCAGAGAATTTTGGGGTCATATTCAAACAACGATGCTAATAATACAAGAAGACTCAATAAGTGTGAAGGTTATTTAGTTTTTCATTCCCCTTTCGGCCCGTCAGCAACGCGATACACCACCCGTCGACACTCGCGCCCTCTCCCTTATTATGTATAATATTTAAACAATCACCCTCCTTCGGCACTCGCGCCCACTCCCTTTATCAATAAAAAATATTTAAATTTTCACCCCCAAAATTACATTTAACAATATGAGAGCAGCATTGGTCAATATGACCCCAGATAGTGCATTTCTTTTTTTTTTTCAAATATTTCCGCAAATATAAATGAAGATAATTACCCAAATTTTTTATTTTTATTGATTTTTCGTATTAGAATCGAAGCTCTCTCCCCGTTCTTAGTAGAACGACATTTAGAAATGATAAAAAAGCACTAAGTAATTTCCACCATAAAACATGGAACAGAACTAAAGTAGTTTTTCAATACCTACGAGTGTGGGGAAATAGATTTCAGAGGGGAGAGAGGAGTTATGTGAATAATACGAAGCGAAAAGACAGGCATGCAGAGAATAGATGAATGTTTTAAGTCGTGAAATAATGTAAAACTGAGAAAGAGATTGATGAAATGATTTGAGATGGAAGCAACAAGGCATGGCAATGAAACGGACCCGAGGGAGAAAAATAGGCAACACATTGACATGTATTTGATGATTCTGTTCTGTAGAAGCATAAAATATGAAGATAACATTTTGAAATGAAGATGAGCTTAGAGGTAAGCTTCTGAAAAAAAGATTCATCGATATGACTATCCAAATGAAGAAGAATTGGATAGGAAATGTAATAAGGAACTGAAGATATGATGATTAGATGAAGGGTGCAGAGGAATGAATGGTGAAGAAAGAAGGACTACAATGAGTGAACATCAAACATTGATTAAAGAAAGGAGAACCCAACTGTTTGATTACAAGAAGAGCTGAGGATGAGTGATATTGCACAAATTACTCCTATGGCCTAATCAAGCAAACTTTAACAAATGATAGTGGCTGACTTTGATTTAACACAATTTTACCGACCATTGCATACAATTTTAGGTGAATGTAAGATATTTGTTAAAAAAATTACATATATAAAGATCAATTTTAACTATGAATTACTCAAAGTTTATTTGCCAATCGAAAGATATGAATGATGCAGAGAATTTTGGGGTCATATTCAAACAAGGATGCTAATAATACAAGAAGACTCAATAAGTGTGAAGGTTATTTACTTTTTCATTCCCCTTTCGGCCCGTCAGCAACGCGATACACCACCCGTCGACACTCGCGCCCTCTCCCTTATTATGTATAATATTTAAACAATCACCCTCCTTCGGCACTCGCGCCCACTCCCTTTATCAATAAAAAATATTTAAATTTTCACCCCCAAAATTACATTTAACAATATGAGAGCAGCATTGGTCAATATGACCCCAGATAGTGCATTTCTTTTTTTTTCAAATATTTCCGCAAATATTAATGAAGATAATTACCCAAAATTTTTATTTTTATTGATTTTTGGTATTAGAATCGAAGCTCTCTCCCCGTTCTTAGTAGAACGACATTTAGAAATGATAAAAAAGCACTAAGTAATTTCCACCATAAAACATGGAACAGAACTAAAGTAGTATTTCAATACCTACGAGTGTGGGGAAATAGATTTCAGAGGGGAGAGAGGAGTTATGTGAATAATACGAAGCGAAAAGACAGGCATGCAGAGAATAGATGAATGTTTTAAGTCGTGAAATAATGTAAAACTGAGAAAGAGATTGATGAAATGATTTGAGATGGAAGCAACAAGGCATGGCAATGAAACGGACCCGAGGGAGAAAAATAGGCAACACATTGACATGTATTTGATGATTCTGTTCTGTAGAAGCATAAAATATGAAGATAACATTTTGAAATGAAGATGAGCTTAGAGGTAAGCTTCTGAAAAAAAGATTCATCGATATGACTATCCAAATGAAGAAGAATTGGATAGGAAATGTAATAAGGAACTGAAGATATGATGATTAGATGAAGGGTGCAGAGGAATGAATGGTGAAGAAAGAAGGACTACAATGAGTGAACATCAAACATTGATTAAAGAAAGGAGAACCCAACTGTTTGATTACAAGAAGAGCTGAGGATGAGTGACATTGCACAAATTACTCCTATGGCCTAATCAAGCAAACTTTAACAAATGATAGTAGCTGACTTTGATTTAACACAATTTTACCGACCATTGCATACAATTTTAGGTGAATGTAAGATATTTGTTAAAAAAATTACATATATAAAGATCAATTTTAACTATGAATTACTCAAAGTTTATTTGCCAATCGAAAGATATGAATGATGCAGAGAATTTTGGGGTCATATTCAAACAACGATGCTAATAATACAAGAAGACTCAATAAGTGTGAAGGTTATTTACTTTTTCACTCCCCTTTCGGCCCGTCAGCAACGCGATACACCACCCGTCGACACTCGCGCCCTCTCCCTTATTATGTATAATATTTAAACAATCACCCTCCTTCGGCACTCGCGCCCACTCCCTTTATCAATTAAAAATATTTAAATTTTCACCCCCAAAATTACATTTAACAATATGAGAGCAGCATTGGTCAATATGACCCCAGATAGTGCATTTCTTTTTTTTTTCAAATATTTCCGCAAATATTAATGAAGATAATTACCCAAAATTTTTATTTTTATTGATTTTTGGTATTAGAATCGAAGCTATCTCCCCGTTCTTAGTAGAACGACATTTAGAAATTATAAAAAAGAACTAAGTAATTTCCACCATAAAACATGGAACAGAACTAAAGTAGTATTTCAATACCTACGAGTGTGGGGAAATAGATTTCAGAGGGGAGAGAGGAGTTATGTGAATAATACGAAGCAAAAAGACAGGCCTTCAGAGAATAGATGAATGTTTTAAGTCGTGAAATAATGTAAAACTGAGAAAGAGATTGATGAAATGATTTGAGATGGAAGCAACAAGGCATGGCAATGAAACGGACCCGAGGGAGAAAAATAGGCAACACATTGACATGTATTTGATGATTCTGTTCTGTAGAAGCATAAAATATGAAGATAACATTTTGAAATGAAGATGAGCTTAGAGGTAAGCTTCTGAAAAAAAGATTCATCGATATGACTATCCGAATGAAGAAGAATTGGATAGGAAATGTAATAAGGAACTGAAGATATGATGATTAGATGAAGGGTGCAGAGGAATGAATGGTGAAGAAAGAAGGACTACAATGAGTGAACATCAAACATTGATTAAAGAAAGGAGAACCCAACTGTTTGATTACAAGAAGAGCTGAGGATGAGTGATATTGCACAAATTACTCCTTTGGCCTAATCAAGCAAACCTTAACAAATGATAGTGGCTGACTTTGATTTAACACAAATTTACCGACCATTGCATACAATTTTAGGTGAATGTAAGATATTTGTTAAAAAAATTACATATATAAAGATCAATTTTAACTATGAATTACTCAATGTTTATTTGCCAATCGAAAGATATGAATGATGCAGAGAATTTTGGGGTCATATTCAAACAACGATGCTAATAATACAAGAAGACTCAATAAGTGTGAAGGTTATTTACTTTTTCACTCCCCTTTCGGCCGGTCAGCAACGCGATACACCACCCGTCGACACTCGCGCCCTCTCCCTTATTATGTATAATATTTAAACAATCGCCCTCCTTCGGCACTCGCGCCCACTCCCTTTATCAATTAAAAATATTTAAATTTTCACCCCCAAAATTACATTTAACAATATGAGAGCATTGGTCAATATGACCCCAGATAGTGCATTTCTTTTTTTTTTTCAAATATTTCCGCAAATATTAATGAAGATAATTACCCAAAATTTTTATTTTTATTGATTTTTGGTATTAGAATCGAAGCTCTCTCCCCGTTCTTAGTAGAACGACATTTAGAAATGATAAAAAAGCACTAAGTAATTTCCACCATAAAACATGGAACAGAACTAAAGTAGTATTTCAATACCTACGAGTGTGGGGAAATAGATTTCAGAGGGGAGAGAGGAGTTATGTGAATAATACGAAGCGAAAAGACAGGCATGCAGAGAATAGATGAATGTTTTAAGTCGTGAAATAATGTAAAACTGAGAAAGAGATTGATGAAATGATTTGAGATGGAAGCAACAAGGCATGGCAATGAAACGGACCCGAGGGAGAAAAATAGGCAACACATTGACATGTATTTGATGATTCTGTTCTGTAGAAGTAAAAAATATGAAGATAACATTTTGAAATGAAGATGAGCTTAGAGGTAAGCTTCTGAAAAAAAGATTCATCGATATGACTATCCAAATGAAGAAGAATTGGATAGGAAATGTAATAAGGAACTGAAGATATGATGATTAGATGAAGGGTGCAGAGGAATAATGGTGAAGAAAGAAGGACTAAAATGAGTGAACATCAAACATTGATTAAAGAAAGGAGAACCCAACTGTTTGATTACAAGAAGAGCTGAGGATGAGTGATATTGCACAAATTACTCCTATGGCCTAATCAAGCAAACTTTAACAAATGATAGTGGCTGACTTTGATTTAACACAATTTTACCGACCATTGCATACAATTTTAGGTGAATGTAAGATATTTGTTAAAAAATTACATATATAAAGATCAATTTTAACTATGAATTACTCAAAGTTTATTTGCCAATCGAAAGATAAGAATAATGCAGAGAATTTTGGGGTCATATTCAAACAACGATGCTAATAATACAAGAAGACTCAATAAGTGTGAAGGTTATTTAGTTTTTCATTCCCCTTTCGGCCCGTCAGCAACGCGATACACCACCCGTCGACACTCGCGCCCTCTCCCTTATTATGTATAATATTTAAACAATCACCCTCCTTCGGCACTCGCGCCCACTCCCTTTATCAATAAAAAATATTTAAATTTTCACCCCCAAAATTACATTTAACAATATGAGAGCAGCATTGGTCAATATGACCCCAGATAGTGCATTTCTTTTTTTTTTCAAATATTTCCGCAAATATAAATGAAGATAATTACCCAAAATTTTTATTTTTATTGATTTTTGGTATTTGAATCGAAGCTCTCTCCCCGTTCTTAGTAGAACGACATTTAGAAATGATAAAAAAGCACTAAGTAATTTCCACCATAAAACATGGAACAGAACTAAAGTAGTATTTCAATACCTACGAGTGTGGGGAAATAGATTTCAGAGGGGAGAGAGGAGTTATGTGAATAATACGAAGCGAAAAGACAGGCATGCAGAGAATAGATGAATGTTTTAAGTCGTGAAATAATGTAAAACTGAGAAAGAGATTGATGAAATGATTTGAGATGGAAGCAACAAGGCATGGCAATGAAACGGACCCGAGGGAGAAAAATAGGCAACACATTGACATGTATTTGATGATTCTGTTCTGTAGAAGCATAAAATATGAAGATAACACTTTGAAATGAAGATGAGCTTAGAGGTAAGCTTCTGAAAAAAAGATTCATCGATATGACTATCCAAATGAAGAAGAATTGGATAGGAAATGTAATAAGGAACTGAAGATATGATGCTTAGATGAAGGGTGCAGAGGAATGAATGGTGAAGAAAGAAGGACTACAATGAGTGAACATCAAACATTGATTAAAGAAAGGAGAACCCAACTGTTTGATTACAAGAAGAGCTGAGGATGAGTGACATTGCACAAATTACTCCTATGGCCTAATCAAGCAAACTTTAACAAATGATAGTGGCTGACTTTGATTTAACCCAATTTTACCGACCATTGCATACAATTTTAGGTGAATGTAAGATATTTTGGTTAAAAAAATTACATATATAAAGATCAATTTTAACTATGAATTACTCAAAGTTTATTTGCCAATCGAAAGATATGAATGATGCAGAGAATTTTGGGGTCATATTCAAACAACGATGCTAATAATACAAGAAGACTCAATAAGTGTGAAGGTTATTTACTTTTTCACTCCCCTTTCGGCCCGTCAGCAACGCGATACACCACCCGTCGACACTCGCGCCCTCTCCCTTATTATGTATAATATTTAAACAATCACCCTCCTTCGGCACTCGCGCCCACTCCCTCTATCAATAAAAAATATTTAAATTTTCACCCCCAAAATTACATTTAACAATATGAGAGCAGCATTGGTCAATATGACCCCAGATAGTGCATTTCTTTTTTTTTTAAATATTTCCGCAAATATTAATGAAGATAATTACCCAAAATTTTTATTTTTATTGATTTTTGGTATTAGAATCGAAGCTCTCTCCCCGTTCTTAGTAGAACGACATTTAGAAATGATAAAAAAGCACTAAGAAATTTCCACCATAAAACATGGAACAGAACTAAAGTAGTATTTCAATACCTACGAGTGTGGGGAAATAGATTTCAGAGGGGAGAGAGGAGTTATGTGAATAATACGAAGCGAAAAGACAGGCCTTCAGAGAATAGATGAATGTTTTAAGTCGTGAAATAATGTAAAACTGAGAAAGAGATTGATGAAATGATTTGAGATGGAAGCAACAAGGCATGGCAGTGAAACGGACCCGAGGGAGAAAAATAGGCAACACATTGACATGTATTTGATGATTCTGTTCTGTAGAAGCATAAAATATGAAGATAACATTTTGAAATGAAGATGAGCTTAGAGGTAAGCTTCTGAAAAAAAGATTCATCGATATGACTATCCAAATGAAGAAGAATTGGATAGGAAATGTAATAAGGAACTGAAGATATGATGCTTAGATGAAGGGTGCAGAGGAATTAATGGTGAAGAAAGAAGGACTACAATGAGTGAACATCAAACATTGATTAAAGAAAGGAGAACCCAACTGTTTGATTACAAGAAGAGCTGAGGATGAGTGACATTGCACAAATTACTCCTATGGCCTAATCAAGCAAACTTTAACAAATGATAGTGGCTGACTTTGATTTAACACAATTTTACCGACCATTGCATACAATTTTAGGTGAATGTAAGATATTTGTTAAAAAAATTACATATATAAAGATCAATTTTAACTATGAATTACTCAAAGTTTATTTGCCAATCGAAAGATATGAATGATGCAGAGAATTTTGGGGTCATATTCAAACAACGATGCTAATAATACAAGAAGACTCAATAAGTGTGAAGGTTATTTACTTTTTCACTCCCCTTTCGGCCCGTCAGCAACGCGATACACCACCCGTCGACACTCGCGCCCTCTCCCTTATTATGTATAATATTTAAACAATCACCCTCCTTCGGCACTCGCGCCCACTCCCTTTATCAATAAAAAATATTTAAATTTCCACCCCCAAAATTAATTTAACAATATGAGAGCATTGGTCAATATGACCCCAGATAGTGCATTTCTTTTTTTTTTTTCAAATATTTCCGTAAATATTAATGAAGATAATTACCCAAAATTTTTATTTTTATTGATTTTTGGTATTAGAATCGAAGCTCTCTCCCCGTTCTTAGTAGAACGACATTTAGAAATGATAAAAAAGCACTAAGTAATTTCCACCATAAAACATGGAGCAGAACTAAAGTAGTATTTCAATACCTACGAGTGTGGGGAAATAGATTTCAGAGGGGAGAGAGGAGTTATGTGAATAATACGAAGCGAAAAGACAGGCATGCAGAGAATAGATGAATGTTTTAAGTCGTGAAATAATGTAAAACTGAGAAAGAGATTGATGAAATGATTTGAGATGGAAGCAACAAGGCATGGCAATGAAACGGACCCGAGGGAGAAAAATAGGCAACACATTGACATGTATTTGATGATTCTGTTCTGTAGAAGCATAAAATATGAAGATAACATTTTGAAATAAAGATGAGCTTAGAGGTAAGCTTCTGAAAAAAAGATTCATCGATATGACTATCCAAATGAAGAAGAATTGGATAGGAAATGTAATAAGGAACTGAAGATATGATGATTAGATGAAGGGTGCAGAGGAATGAATGGTGAAGAAAGAAGGACTACAATGAGTGAACATCAAACATTGATTAAAGAAAGGAGAACCCAACTGTTTGATTACAAGAAGAGCTGAGGATGAGTGACATTGCACAAATTACTCCTATGGCCTAATCAAGCAAACTTTAACAAATGATAGTGGCTGAGTTTGATTTAACACAATTTTACCGACCATTGCATACAATTTTAGGTGAATGTAAGATATTTGTTAAAAAAATTACATATATAAAGATCAATTTTAACTATGAATTACTCAAAGTTTATTTGCCAATCGAAAGATATGAATGATGCAGAGAATTTTGGGGTCATATTCAAACAACGATGCTAATAATACAAGAAGACTCAATAAGTGTGAAGGTTATTTACTTTTTCATTCCCCTTTCGGCCCGTCAGCAACGCGATACACCACCCGTCGACACTCGCGCCCTCTCCCTTATTATGTATAATATTTAAACAATCACCCTCCTTCGGCACTCGCGCCCACTCCCTTTATCAATAAAAAATATTTAAATTTTCACCCCCAAAATTACATTTAACAATATGAGAGCAGCATTGGTCAATATGACCCCAGATAGTGCATTTCTTTTTTTTTCAAATATTTCCGCAAATATTAATGAAGATAATTACCCAAAATTTTTATTTTTATTGATTTTTGGTATTAGAATCGAAGCTCTCTCCCCGTTCTTAGTAGAACGACATTTAGAAATGATAAAAAAGCACTAAGAAATTTCCACCATAAAACATGGAACAGAACTAAAGTAGTATTTCAATACCTACGAGTGTGGGGAAATAGATTTCAGAGGGGAGAGAGGAGTTATGTGAATAATACGAAGCGAAAAGACAGGCCTTCAGAGAATAGATGAATGTTTTAAGTCGTGAAATAATGTAAAACTGAGAAAGAGATTGATGAAATGATTTGAGATGGAAGCAACAAGGCATGGCAATGAAACGGACCCGTGGGAGAAAAATAGGCAACACATTGACATGTATTTGATGATTCTGTTCTGTAGAAGCATAAAATATGAAGATAACATTTTGAAATGAAGATGAGCTTAGAGGTAAGCTTCTGAAAAAAAGATTCATCGATATGACTATCCAAATGAAGAAGAATTGGATAGGAAATGTAATAAGGAACTGAAGATATGATGATTAGATGAAGGGTGCAGAGGAATGAATGGTGAAGAAAGAAGGACTACAATGAGTGAACGTCAAACATTGATTAAAGAAAGGAGAACCCAACTGTTTGATTACAAGAAGAGCTGAGGATGAGTGATATTGCACAAATTACTCCTATGGCCTAATCAAGCAAACCTTAACAAATGATAGTGGCTGACTTTGATTTAACACAAATTTACCGACCATTGCATACAATTTTAGGTGAATGTAAGATAATTGTTAAAAAAATTACATATATAAAGATCAATTTTAACTATGAATTACTCAAAGTTTATTTGCCAATCGAAAGATATGAATGATGCAGAGAATTTTGGGGTCATATTCAAACAACGATGCTAATAATACAAGAAGACTCAATAAGTGTGAAGGTTATTTACTTTTTCACTCCCCTTTCGGCCCGTCAGCAACGCGATACACCACCCGTCGACACTCGCGCCCTCTCCCTTATTATGTATAATATTTAAACAATCACCCTCCTTCGGCACTCGCGCCCACTCCCTTTATCAATAAAAAATATTTAAATTTTCACCCCCAAAATTACATTTAACAATATGAGAGCAGCATTGGTCAATATGACCCCAGATAGTGCATTTCTTTTTTTTTCAAATATTTCCGCAAATATTAATGAAGATAATTACCCAAAATTTTTATTTTTATTGATTTTTGGTATTAGAATCGAAGCTCTCTCCCCGTTCTTAGTAGAACGACATTTAGAAATGATAAAAAAGCACTAAGTAATTTCCACCATAAAACATGGAACAGAACTAAAGTAGTATTTCAATACCTACGAGTGTGGGGAAATAGATTTCAGAGGGGAGAGAGGAGTTATGTGAATAATACGAAGCGAAAAGACAGGCCTTCAGAGAATAGATGAATGTTTTAGGTCGTGAAATAATGTAAAACTGAGAAAGAGATTGATGAAATGATTTGAGATGGAAGCAACAAGGCATGGCAATGAAACGGACCCGTGGGAGAAAAATAGGCAAAACATTGACATGTGATTGATGATTCTGTTCTGTAGAAGCATAAAATATGAAGATAACATTTTGAAATGAAGATGAGCTTAGAGGTAAGCTTCTGAAAAAAAGATTCATCGATATGACTATCCGAATGAAGAAGAATTGGATAGGAAATGTAATAAGGAACTGAAGATATGATGATTAGATGAAGGGTGCAGAGGAATGAATGGTGAAGAAAGAAGGACTACAATGAGTGAACATCAAACATTGATTAAAGAAAGGAGAACCCAACTGTTTGATTACAAGAAGAGCTGAGGATGAGTGATATTGCACAAATTACTCCTATGGCCTAATCAAGCAAACTTTAACAAATGATAGTGGCTGACTTTGATTTAACACAATTTTACCGACCATTGCATACAATTTTAGGTGAATGTAAGATATTTGTTAAAAAATTACATATATAAAGATCAATTTTAACTATGAATTACTCAAAGTTTATTTGCCAATCGAAAGATAAGAATGATGCAGAGAATTTTGGGGTCATATTCAAACAACGATGCTAATAATACAAGAAGACTCAATAAGTGTGAAGGTTATTTAGTTTTTCATTCCCCTTTCGGCCCGTCAGCAACGCGATACACCAACCGTCGACACTCGCGCCCTCTCCCTTATTATGTATAATATTTAAACAATCACCCTCCTTCGGCACTCGCGCCCACTCCCTTTATCAATAAAAAATATTTAAATTTTCACCCCCAAAATTACATTAAACAATATGAGAGCAGCATTGGTCAATATGACCCCAGATAGTGAATTTCTTTTTTTCTCAAATATTTCCGCAAATATTAATGAAGATAATTACCCAAAATTTTTATTTTTATTGATTTTTGGTATTAGAATCGAAGCTCTCTCCCCGTTCTTAGTAGAACGACATTTAGAAATGATAAAAAAGCACTAAGTAATTTCCACCATAAAACATGGAGCAGAAATAAAGTAGTATTTCAATACCTACGAGTGTGGGGAAATAGATTTCAGAGGGGAGAGAGGAGTTATGTGAATAATACGAAGAGAAAAGACAGGCATGCAGAGAATAGATGAATGTTTTAAGTCGTGAAATAATGTAAAACTGAGAAAGAGATTGATGAAATGATTTGAGATGGAAGCAACAAGGCATGGCAATGAAACGGACCCGAGGGAGAAAAATAGGCAACACATTGACATGTATTTGATGATTCTGTTCTGTAGAAGCATAAAATATGAAGATAACATTTTGAAATGAAGATGAGCTTAGAGGTAAGCTTCTGAAAAAAAGATTCATCGATATGACTATCCAAATGAAGAAGAATTGGATAGGAAATGTAATAAGGAACTGAATATATGATGATTAGATGAAGGGTGCAGAGGAATGAATGGTGAAGAAAGAAGGACTACAATGAGTGAACATCAAACATTGATTAAAGAAAGGAGAACCCAACTGTTTGATTACAAGAAGAGCTGAGGATGAGTGACATTGCACAAATTACTCCTATGGCCTAATCAAGCAAACTTTAACAAATGATAGTGGCTGACTTTGAATTAACACAATTTTACCGACCATTGCATACAATTTTAGGTGAATGTAAGATATTTGTTAAAAAAATTACATATATAAAGATCAATTTTAACAATGAATTACTCAAAGTTTATTTGCCAATCGAAAGATATGAATGATGCAGAGAATTTTGGGGTCATATTCAAACAACGATGCTAATAATACAAGAAGACTCAATAAGTGTGAAGGTTATTTACTTTTTCATTCCCCTTTCGGCCCGTCAGCAACGCGATACACCACCCGTCGACACTCGCGCCCTCTCCCTTATTATGTATAATATTTAAACAATCACCCTCCTTCGGCACTCGCGCCCACTCCCTTTATCAATAAAAAATATTTAAATTTTCACCCCCAAAATTACATTTAACAATATGAGAGCAGCATTGGTCAATATGACCCCAGATAGTGCATTTCTTTTTTTTTTCAAATATTTCCGCAAATATTAATGAAGATAATTACCCAAAATTTTTATTTTTATTGATTTTTGGTATTAGAATCGAAGCTCTCTCCCCGTTCTTAGTAGAACGACATTTAGAAATGATAAAAAAGCACTAAGAAATTTCCACCATAAAACATGGAACAGAACTAAAGTAGTATTTCAATACTTACGAGTGTGGGGAAATAGATTTCAGAGGGGAGAGAGGAGTTATGTGAATAATACGAAGCGAAAAGACAGGCCTTCAGAGAATAGATGAATGTTTTAAGTCGTGAAATAATGTAAAACTGAGAAAGAGATTGATGAAATGATTTGAGATGGAAGCAACAAGGCATGGCAATGAAACGGACCCGTGGGAGAAAAATAGGCAACACATTGACATGTATTTGATGATTCTGTTCTGTAGAAGCATAAAATATGAAGATAACATTTTGAAATGAAGATGAGCTTAGAGGTAAGCTTCTGAAAAAAAGATTCATCGATATGACTATCCAAATGAAGAAGAATTGGATAGGAAATGTAATAAGGAACTGAAGATATGATGATTAGATGAAGGGTGCAGAGGAATGAATGGTGAAGAAAGAAGGACTACAATGAGTGAACGTCAAACATTGATTAAAGAAAGGAGAACCCAACTGTTTGATTACAAGAAGAGCTGAGGATGAGTGATATTGCACAAATTACTCCTATGGCCTAATCAAGCAAACCTTAACAAATGATAGTGGCTGACTTTGATTTAACACAAATTTACCGACCATTGCATACAATTTTAGGTGAATGTAAGATAATTGTTAAAAAAATTACATATATAAAGATCAATTTTAACTATGAATTACTCAAAGTTTATTTGCCAATCGAAAGATATGAATGATGCAGAGAATTTTGGGGTCATATTCAAACAACGATGCTAATAATACAAGAAGACTCAATAAGTGTGAAGGTTATTTACTTTTTCACTCCCCTTTCGGCCCGTCAGCAACGCGATACACCACCCGTCGACACTCGCGCCCTCTCCCTTATTATGTATAATATTTAAACAATCACCCTCCTTCGGCACTCGCGCCCACTCCCTTTATCAATAAAAAATATTTAAATTTTCACCCCCAAAATTACATTTAACAATATGAGAGCAGCATTGGTCAATATGACCCCAGATAGTGCATTTCTTTTTTTTTTTTCAAATATTTCCGCAAATATTAATGAAGATAATTACCCAAAATTTTTATTTTTATTGATTTTTGGTATTAGAATCGAAGCTCTCTCCCCGTTCTTAGTAGAACGACATTTAGAAATGATAAAAAAGCACTAAGTAATTTCCACCATAAAACATGGAACAGAACTAAAGTAGTATTTCAATACCTACGAGTGTGGGGAAATAGATTTCAGAGGGGAGAGAGGAGTTATGTGAATAATACGAAGCGAAAAGACAGGCCTTCAGAGAATAGATGAATGTTTTAAGTCGTGAAATAATGTAAAACTGAGAAAGAGATTGATGAAATGATTTGAGATGGAAGCAACAAGGCATGGCAATGAAACGGACCCGTGGGAGAAAAATAGGCAAAACATTGACATGTGATTGATGATTCTGTTCTGTAGAAGCATAAAATATGAAGATAACATTTTGAAATGAAGATGAGCTTAGAGGTAAGCTTCTGAAAAAAAGATTCATCGATATGACTATCCGAATGAAGAAGAATTGGATAGGAAATGTAATAAGGAACTGAAGATATGATGATTAGATGAAGGGTGCAGAGGAATGAATGGTGAAGAAAGAAGGACTACAATGAGTGAACATCAAACATTGATTAAAGAAAGGAGAACCCAACTGTTTGATTACAAGAAGAGCTGAGGATGAGTGATATTGCACAAATTACTCCTATGGCCTAATCAAGCAAACCTTAACAAATGATAGTGGCTGACTTTGATTTAACACAAATTTACCGACCATTGCATACAATTTTAGGTGAATGTAAGATATTTGTTAAAAAAATTACATATATAAAGATCAATTTTAACTATGAATTACTCAATGTTTATTTGCAAATCGAAAGATATGAATGATGCAGAGAATTTTGGGGTCATATTCAAACAACGATGCTAATAATACAAGAAGACTCAATAAGTGTGAAGGTTATTTACTTTTTCACTCCCCTTTCGGCCGGTCAGCAACGCGATATCCACCCGTCGACACTCGCGCCCTCTCCCTTATTATGTATAATATTTAAACAATCACCCTCCTTCGGCACTCGCGCCCATTCCCTTTATCAATAAAAAATATTTAAATTTTCACCCCCAAAATTACATTTAACAATTTGAGAGCAGCATTGGTCAATATGACCCCAGATAGTGCATTTCTTTTTTTTTTCAAATATTTCCGCAAATATTAATGAAGATAATTACCCAAAATTTTTATTTTTATTGATTTTTGGTATTAGAATCGAAGCTCTCTCCCCGTTCTTAGTAGAACGACATTTAGAAATGATAAAAAAGCACTAAGTAATTTCCACCATAAAACATGGAACAGAACTAAAGTAGTATTTCAATACCTACGAGAGTGGGGAAATAGATTTCAGAGGGGAGAGAGGAGTTATGTGAATAATACGAAGCGAAAAGACAGGCATGCAGAGAATAGATGAATGTTTTAAGTGGTGAAATAATGTAAAACTGAGAAAGAGATTGATGAAATGATTTGAGATGGAAGCAACAAGGCATGGCAATGAAACGGACCCGAGGGAGAAAAATAGGCAACACATTGACATGTATTTGATGATTCTGTTCTGTAGAAGCATAAAATATGAAGATAACATTTTGAAATGAAGATGAGCTTAGAGGTAAGCTT
Organism: Sympetrum striolatum; assembly: GCA_947579665.1. Lineage (NCBI taxonomy): Eukaryota > Metazoa > Arthropoda > Insecta > Odonata > Libellulidae > Sympetrum > Sympetrum striolatum. The sequence goes on from OX388345.1 coordinate 95,228,819, forward strand.
CTGAAAAAAAGATTCATCGATATGACTATCCAAATGAAGAAGAATTGGATAGGAAATGTAATAAGGAACTGAAGATATGATGATTAGATGAAGGGTGCAGAGGAATAATGGTGAAGAAAGAAGGACTACAATGAGTGAACATCAAACATTGATTAAAGAAAGGAGAACCCAACTGTTTGATTACAAGAAGAGCTGAGGATGAGTGATATTGCACAAATTACTCCTATGGCCTAATCAAGCAAACCTTAACAAATGATAGTGGCTGACTTTGATTTAACACAAATTTACCGACCATTGCATACAATTTTAGGTGAATGTAAGATATTTGTTAAAATAATTACATATATAAAGATCAATTTTAACTATGAATTACTCAAAGTTTATTTGCCAATCGAAAGATATGAATGATGCAGAGAATTTTGGGGTCATATTCAAACAACGATGCTAATAATACAAGAAGACTCAATAAGTGTGAAGGTTATTTACTTTTTCACTCCCCTTTCGGCCCGTCAGCAACGCGATACACCACCCGTCGACACTCGCGCCCTCTCCCTTATTATGTATAATATTTAAACAATCACCCTCCTTCGGCACTCGCGCCCACTCCCTTTATCAATAAAAAATATTTAAATTTTCACCCCCAAAATTACATTTAACAATATGAGAGCATTGGTCAATATGACCCCAGATAGTGCATTTCTTTTTTTTTTTCAAATATTTCCGCAAATATTAATGAAGATAATTACCCAAAATTTTTATTTTTATTGATTTTTGGTATTAGAATCGAAGCTTTCTCCCCGTTCTTAGTAGAACGACATTTAGAAATGATAAAAAAGCACTAAGTAATTTCCACCATAAAACATGGAACAGAACTAAAGTAGTATTTAAATACCTACGAGTGTGGGGAAATAGATTTCAGAGGGGAGAGAGGAGTTATGTGAATAATACGAAGCGAAAAGACAGGCCTTCAGAGAATAGATGAATGTTTTAAGTCGTGAAATAATGTAAAACTGAGAAAGAGATTGATGAAATGATTTGAGATGGAAGCAACAAGGCATGGCAGTGAAACGGACCCGAGGGAGAAAAATAGGCAACACATTGACATGTATTTGATGATTCTGTTCTGTAGAAGCATAAAATATGAAGATAACATTTTGAAATGAAGATGAGCTTAGAGGTAAGCTTCTGAAAAAAAGATTCATCGATATGACTATCCAAATGAAGAAGAATTGGATAGGAAATGTAATACGGAACTGAAGATATGATGCTTAGATGAAGGGTGCAGAGGAATGAATGGTGAAGAAAGAAGGACTACAATGAGTGAACATCAAACATTGATTAAAGAAAGGAGAACCCAACTGTTTGATTACAAGAAGAGCTGAGGATGAGTGACATTGCACAAATTACTCCTATGGCCTAATCAAGCAAACTTTAACAAATGATAGTGGCTGACTTTGATTTAACACAATTTTACCGACCATTGCATACAATTTTAGGTGAATGTAAGATATTTGTTAAAAAAATTACATATATAAAGATCAATTTTAACTATGAATTACTCAAAGTTTATTTGCCAATCGAAAGATATGAATGATGCAGAGAATTTTGGGGAAATATTCAAACAACGATGCTAATAATACAAGAAGACTCAATAAGTGTGAAGGTTATTTACTTTTTCATTCCCCTTTCGGCCCATCAGCAACGCGATACACCACCCGTCGTCACTCGCGCCCTCTCCCTTATTATGTATAATATTTAAACAATCACCCTCCTTCGGCACTCGCGCCCACTCCCTTTATCAATAAAAAATATTTAAATTTTCACCCCCAAAATTACATTTAACAATATGAGAGCAGCATTGGTCAATATGACCCCAGATAGTGCATTTCTTTTTTTTTTTTTTCAAATATTTCCGCAAATATTAATGAAGATAATTACCCAAAATTTTTATTTTTATTGATTTTTGGTATTAGAATCGAAGCTCTCTCCCCGTTCTTAGTAGAACGACATTTAGAAATGATAAAAAAGCACTAAGTAATTTCCACCATAAAACATGGAACAGAACTAAAGTAGTATTTCAATACCTACGAGTGTGGGGAAATAGATTTCAGAGGGGAGAGAGGAGTTATGTGAATAATACGAAGCGAAAAGAAAGGCCTTCAGAGAATAGATGAATGTTTTAAGTCGTGAAATAATGTAAAACTGAGAAAGAGATTGATGAAATGATTTGAGATGGAAGCAACAAGGCATGGCAATGAAACGGACCCGTGGGAGAAAAATAGGCAAAACATTGACATGTGATTGATGATTCTGTTCTGTAGAAGCATAAAATATGAAGATAACATTTTGAAATGAAGATGAGCTTAGAGGTAAGCTTCTGAAAAAAAGATTCATCGATATGACTATCCGAATGAAGAAGAATTGGATAGGAAATGTAATAAGGAACTGAAGATATGATGATTAGAAGAAGGGTGCAGAGGAATGAATGGTGAAGAAAGAAGGACTACAATGAGTGAACATCAAACATTGATTAAAGAAAGGAGAACCCAACTGTTTGATTACAAGAAGAGCTGAGGATGAGTGATATTGCACAAATTACTCCTATGGCCTAATCAAGCAAACCTTAACAAATGATAGTGGCTGACTTTGATTTAACACAAATTTACCGACCATTGCATACAATTTTAGGTGAATGTAAGATATTTGTTAAAAAAATTACATATATAAAGATCAATTTTAACTATGAATTACTCAATGTTTATTTGCAAATCGAAAGATATGAATGATGCAGAGAATTTTGGGGTCATATTCAAACAACGATGCTAATAATACAAGAAGACTCAATAAGTGTGAAGGTTATTTACTTTTTCACTCCCCTTTCGGCCGGTCAGCAACGCGATATCCACCCGTCGACACTCGCGCCCTCTCCCTTATTATGTATAATATTTAAACAATCACCCTCCTTCGGCACTCGCGCCCATTCCCTTTATCAATAAAAAATATTTAAATTTTCACCCCCAAAATTACATTTAACAATATGAGAGCAGCATTGGTCAATATGACCCCAGATAGTGCATTTCTTTTTTTTTTCAAATATTTCCGCAAATATTAATGAAGATAATTACCCAAAATTTTTATTTTTATTGATTTTTGGTATTAGAATCGAAGCTCTCTCCCCGTTCTTAGTAGAACGACATTTAGAAATGATAAAAAAGCACTAAGTAATTTCCACCATAAAACATGGAACAGAACTAAAGTAGTATTTCAATACCTACGAGAGTGGGGAAATAGATTTCAGAGGGGAGAGAGGAGTTATGTGAATAATACGAAGCGAAAAGACAGGCATGCAGAGAATAGATGAATGTTTTAAGTGGTGAAATAATGTAAAACTGAGAAAGAGATTGATGAAATGATTTGAGATGGAAGCAACAAGGCATGGCAGTGAAACGGACCCGAGGGAGAAAAATAGGCAACACATTGACATGTATTTGATGATTCTGTTCTGTAGAAGCATAAAATATGAAGATAACATTTTGAAATGAAGATGAGCTTAGAGGTAAGCTTCTGAAAAAAAGATTCATCGATATGACTATCCAAATGAAGAAGAATTGGATAGGAAATGTAATAAGGAACTGAAGATATGATGCTTAGATGAAGGGTGCAGAGGAATGAATGGTGAAGAAAGAAGGACTACAATGAGTGAACATCAAACATTGATTAAAGAAAGGAGAACCCAACTGTTTGATTACAAGAAGAGCTGAGGATGAGTGACATTGCACAAATTACTCCTATGGCCTAATCAAGCAAACTTTAACAAATGATAGTGGCTGACTTTGATTTAACACAATTTTACCGACCATTGCATACAATTTTAGGTGAATGTAAGATATTTGTTAAAAAAATTACATATATAAAGATCAATTTTAACTATGAATTACTCAAAGTTTATTTGCCAATCGAAAGATATGAATGATGCAGAGAATTTTGGGGTCATATTCAAACAACGATGCTAATAATACAAGAAGACTCAATAAGTGTGAAGGTTATTTACTTTTTCATTCCCCTTTCGGCCCGTCAGCAACGCGATACACCACCCGTCGTCACTCGCGCCCTCTCCCTTATTATGTATAATATTTAAACAATCACCCTCCTTCGGCACTCGCGCCCACTCCCTTTATCAATAAAAAATATTTAAATTTTCACCCCCAAAATTACATTTAACAATATGAGAGCAGCATTGGTCAATATGACCCCAGATAGTGAATTTCTTTTTTTTTTTTTTCAAATATTTCCGCAAATATTAATGAAGATAATTACCCAAAATTTTTATTTTTATTGATTTTTGGTATTAGAATCGAAGCTCTCTCCCCGTTCTTAGTAGAACGACATTTAGAAATGATAAAAAAGCACTAAGTAATTTCCACCATAAAACATGGAACAGAACTAAAGTAGTATTTCAATACCTACGAGTGTGGGGAAATAGATTTCAGAGGGGAGAGAGGAGTTATGTGAATAATACGAAGCGAAAAGACAGGCCTTCAGAGAATAGATGAATGTTTTAAGTCGTGAAATAATGTAAAACTGAGAAAGAGATTGATGAAATGATTTGAGATGGAAGCAACAAGGCATGGCAATGAAACGGACCCGTGGGAGAAAAATAGGCAAAACATTGACATGTGATTGATGATTCTGTTCTGTAGAAGCATAAAATATGAAGATAACATTTTGAAATGAAGATGAGCTTAGAGGTAAGCTTCTGAAAAAAAGATTCATCGATATGACTATCCGAATGAAGAAGAATTGGATAGGAAATGTAATAAGGAACTGAAGATATGATGATTAGATGAAGGGTGCAGAGGAATGAATGGTGAAGAAAGAAGGACTACAATGAGTGAACATCAAACATTGATTAAAGAAAGGAGAACCCAACTGTTTGATTACAAGAAGAGCTGAGGATGAGTGATATTGCACAAATTACTCCTATGGCCTAATCAAGCAAACCTTAACAAATGATAGTGGCTGACTTTGATTTAACACAAATTTACCGACCATTGCATACAATTTTAGGTGAATGTAAGATATTTGTTAAAAAAATTACATATATAAAGATCAATTTTAACTATGAATTACTCAATGTTTATTTGCAAATCGAAAGATATGAATGATGCAGAGAATTTTGGGGTCATATTCAAACAACGATGCTAATAATACAAGAAGACTCAATAAGTGTGAAGGTTATTTACTTTTTCACTCCCCTTTCGGCCGGTCAGCAACGCGATATCCACCCGTCGACACTCGCGCCCTCTCCCTTATTATGTATAATATTTAAACAATCACCCTCCTTCGGCACTCGCGCCCATTCCCTTTATCAATAAAAAATATTTAAATTTTCACCCCCAAAATTACATTTAACAATATGAGAGCAGCATTGGTCAATATGACCCCAGATAGTGCATTTCTTTTTTTTTTCAAATATTTCCGCAAATATTAATGAAGATAATTACCCAAAATTTTTATTTTTATTGATTTTTGGTATTAGAATCGAAGCTCTCTCCCCGTTCTTAGTAGAACGACATTTAGAAATGATAAAAAAGCACTAAGTAATTTCCACCATAAAACATGGAACAGAACTAAAGTAGTATTTCAATACCTACGAGAGTGGGGAAATAGATTTCAGAGGGGAGAGAGGAGTTATGTGAATAATACGAAGCGAAAAGACAGGCATGCAGAGAATAGATGAATGTTTTAAGTGGTGAAATAATGTAAAACTGAGAAAGAGATTGATGAAATGATTTGAGATGGAAGCAACAAGGCATGGCAATGAAACGGACCCGAGGGAGAAAAATAGGCAACACATTGACATGTATTTGATGATTCTGTTCTGTAGAAGCATAAAATATGAAGATAACATTTTGAAATGAAGATGAGCTTAGAGGTAAGCTTCTGAAAAAAAGATTCATCGATATGACTATCCAAATGAAGAAGAATTGGATAGGAAATGTAATAAGGAACTGAAGATATGATGATTAGATGAAGGGTGCAGAGGAATAATGGTGAAGAAAGAAGGACTACAATGAGTGAACATCAAACATTGATTAAAGAAAGGAGAACCCAACTGTTTGATTACAAGAAGAGCTGAGGATGAGTGATATTGCACAAATTACTCCTATGGCCTAATCAAGCAAACTTTAACAAATGATAGTGGCTGACTTTGATTTAACACAATTTTACCGACCATTGCATACAATTTTAGGTGAATGTAAGATATTTGTTAAAATAATTACATATATAAAGATCAATTTTAACTATGAATTACTCAAAGTTTATTTGCCAATCGAAAGATATGAATGATGCAGAGAATTTTGGGGTCATATTCAAACAACGATGCTAATAATACAAGAAGACTCAATAAGTGTGAAGGTTATTTACTTTTTCACTCCCCTTTCGGCCCGTCAGCAACGCGATACACCACCCGTCGACACTCGCGCCCTCTCCCTTATTATGTATAATATTTAAACAATCACCCTCCTTCGGCACTCGCGCCCACTCCCTTTATCAATAAAAAATATTTAAATTTTCACCCCCAAAATTACATTTAACAATATGAGAGCATTGGTCAATATGACCCCAGATAGTGCATTTCTTTTTTTTTTTTCAAATATTTCCGCAAATATTAATGAAGATAATTACCCAAAATTTTTATTTTTATTGATTTTTGGTATTAGAATCGAAGCTTTCTCCCCGTTCTTAGTAGAACGACATTTAGAAATGATAAAAAAGCACTAAGTAATTTCCACCATAAAACATGGAACAGAACTAAAGTAGTATTTCAATACCTACGAGTGTGGGGAAATAGATTTCAGAGGGGAGAGAGGAGTTATGTGAATAATACGAAGCGAAAAGACAGGCCTTCAGAGAATAGATGAATGTTTTAAGTCGTGAAATAATGTAAAACTGAGAAAGAGATTGATGAAATGATTTGAGATGGAAGCAACAAGGCATGGCAGTGAAACGGACCCGAGGGAGAAAAATAGGCAACACATTGACATGTATTTGATGATTCTGTTCTGTAGAAGCATAAAATATGAAGATAACATTTTGAAATGAAGATGAGCTTAGAGGTAAGCTTCTGAAAAAAAGATTCATCGATATGACTATCCAAATGAAGAAGAATTGGATAGGAAATGTAATAAGGAACTGAAGATATGATGCTTAGATGAAGGGTGCAGAGGAATGAATGGTGAAGAAAGAAGGACTACAATGAGTGAACATCAAACATTGATTAAAGAAAGGAGAACCCAACTGTTTGATTACAAGAAGAGCTGAGGATGAGTGACATTGCACAAATTACTCCTATGGCCTAATCAAGCAAACTTTAACAAATGATAGTGGCTGACTTTGATTTAACACAATTTTACCGACCATTGCATACAATTTTAGGTGAATGTAAGATATTTGTTAAAAAAATTACATATATAAAGATCAATTTTAACTATGAATTACTCAAAGTTTATTTGCCAATCGAAAGATATGAATGATGCAGAGAATTTTGGGGTCATATTCAAACAACGATGCTAATAATACAAGAAGACTCAATAAGTGTGAAGGTTATTTACTTTTTCATTCCCCTTTCGGCCCGTCAGCAACGCGATACACCACCCGTCGTCACTCGCGCCCTCTCCCTTATTATGTATAATATTTAAACAATCACCCTCCTTCGGCACTCGCGCCCACTCCCTTTATCAATAAAAAATATTTAAATTTTCACCCCCAAAATTACATTTAACAATATGAGAGCAGCATTGGTCAATATGACCCCAGATAGTGCATTTCTTTTTTTTTTCAAATATTTCCGCAAATATTAATGAAGATAATTACCCAAAATTTTTATTTTTATTGATTTTTGGTATTAGAATCGAAGCTCTCTCCCCGTTCTTAGTAGAACGACATTTAGAAATGATAAAAAAGCACTAAGTAATTTCCACCATAAAACATGGAACAGAACTAAAGTAGTATTTCAATACCTACGAGTGTGGGGAAATAGATTTTAGAGGGGAGAGAGGAGTTATGTGAATAATACGAAGCGAAAAGACAGGCATGCAGAGAATAGATGAATGTTTTAAGTGGTGAAATAATGTAAAACTGAGAAAGAGATTGATGAAATGATTTGAGATGGAAGCAACAAGGCATGGCAATGAAACGGACCCGAGGGAGAAAAATAGGCAACACATTGACATTTATTTGATGATTCTGTTCTTTAGAAGCATAAAATATGAAGATAACATTTTGAAATGAAGATGAGCTTAGAGGTAAGCTTCTGAAAAAAAGATTCATCGATATGACTATCCAAATGAAGAAGAATTGGATAGGAAATGTAATTAGGAACTGAAGATATGATGAATAGATGAAGGGTGCAGAGGAATGAATGGTGAAGAAAGAAGGACTACAATGAGTGAACATCAAACATTGATTAAAGAAAGGAGAACCCAACTGTTTGATTACAAGAAGAGCTGAGGATGAGTGACATTGCACAAATTACTCCTATGGCCTAATCAAGCAAACTTTAACAAATGATAGTGGCTGACTTTGATTTAACACAATTTTACCGACCATTGCATACAATTTTAGGTGAATGTAAGATATTTGTTAAAAAAATTACATATATAAAGATCAATTTTAACTATGAATTACTCAAAGTTTATTTGCCAATCGAAAGATATGAATGATGCAGAGAATTTTGGGGTCATATTCAAACAACGATGCTAATAATACAAGAAGACTCAATAAGTGTGAAGGTTATTTACTTTTTCACTCCCCTTTCGGCCCGTCAGCAACGCGATACACCACCCGTCGACACTCGCGCCCTCTCCCTTATTATGTATAATATTTAAACAATCACCCTCCTTCGGCACTCGCGCCCACTCCCTTTATCAATAAAAAATATTTAAATTTTCACCCCCAAAATTACATTTAACAATATGAGAGCAGCATTGGTCAATATGACCCCAGATAGTGCATTTCTTTTTTTTTTCAAATATTTCCGCAAATATTAATGAAGATAATTACCCAAAATTTTTATTTTTATTGATTTTTGGTATTAGAATCGAAGCTCTCTCCCCGTTCTTAGTAGAACGACATTTAGAAATGATAAAAAAGCACTAAGTAATTTCCACCATAAAACATGGAACAGAACTAAAGTAGTATGTCAATACCTACGAGTGTGGGGAAATAGATTTCAGAGGGGAGAGAGGAGTTATGTGAATAATACGAAGCGAAAAGACAGGCATGCAGAGAATAGATGAATGTTTTAAGTCGTGAAATAATGTAAAACTGAGAAAGAGATTGATGAAATGATTTGAGATGGAAGCAACAAGGCATGGCAATGAAACGGACCCGAGGGAGAAAAATAGGCAACACATTGACATGTATTTGATGATTCTGTTCTGTAGAAGCATAAAATATGAAGATAACATTTTGAAATGAAGATGAGCTTAGAGGTAAGCTTCTGAAAAAAAGATTCATCGATATGACTATCCGAATGAAGAAGAATTGGATAGGAAATGTAATAAGGAACTGAAGATATGATGCTTAGATGAAGGGTGCAGAGGAATGAATGGTGAAGAAAGAAGGACTACAATGAGTGAACATCAAACATTGATTAAAGAAAGGAGAACCCAACTGTTTGATTACAAGAAGAGCTGAGGATGAGTGATATTGCACAAATTACTCCTATGGCCTAATCAAGCAAACTTTAACAAATGATAGTGGCTGACTTTGATTTAACACAATTTTACCGACCATTGCATACAATTTTAGGTGAATGTAAGATATTTGTTAAAAAAATTACATATATAAAGATCAATTTTAACTATGAATTACTCAAAGTTTATTTGCCAATCGAAAGATATGAATGATGCAGAGAATTTTGGGGTCATATTCAAACAACGATGCTAATAATACAAGAAGACTCAATAAGTGTGAAGGTTATTTACTTTTTCATTCCCCTTTCGGCCCGTCAGCAACGCGATACACCACCCGTCGACACTCGCGCCCTCTCCCTTATTATGTATAATATTTAAACAATCACCCTCCTTCGGCACACGCGCCCACTCCCTTTATCAATAAAAAATATTTAAATTTTCACCCCCAAAATTACATTTAACAATATGAGAGCAGCATTGGTCAATATGACCCCAGATAGTGCATTTCTTTTTTTTTTCAAATATTTCCGCAAATATTAATGAAGATAATTACCCAAAATTTTTATTTTTATTGATTTTTGGTATTAGAATCGAAGCTCTCTCCCCGTTCTTAGTAGAACGACATTTAGAAATGATAAAAAAGCACTAAGTAATTTCCACCATAAAACATGGAACAGAACTAAAGTAGTATTTCAATACCTACGAGTGTGGGGAAATAGATTTCAGAGGGGAGAGAGGAGTTATGTGAATAATACGAAGCGAAAAGACAGGCCTTCAGAGAATAGATGAATGTTTTAAGTCGTGAAATAATGTAAAACTGAGAAAGAGATTGATGAAATGATTTGAGATGGAAGCAACAAGGCATGGCAGTGAAACGGACCCGAGGGAGAAAAATAGGCAACACATTGACATGTATTTGATGATTCTGTTCTGTAGAAGCATAAAATATGAAGATAACATTTTGAAATGAAGATGAGCTTAGAGGTAAGCTTCTGAAAAAAAGATTCATCGATATGGCTATCCAAATGAAGAAGAATTGGATAGGAAATGTAATAAGGAACTGAAGATATGATGCTTAGATGAAGGGTGCAGAGGAATGAATGGTGAAGAAAGAAGGACTACAATGAGTGAACATCAAACATTGATTAAAGAAAGGAGAACCCAACTGTTTGATTACAAGAAGAGCTGAGGATGAGTGATATTGCACAAATTACTCCTATGGCCTAATCAAGCAAACTTTAACAAATGATAGTGGCTGACTTTGATTTAACACAATTTTACCGACCATTGCATACAATTTTAGGTGAATGTAAGATATTTGTTAAAAAATTACATATATAAAGATCAATTTTAACTATGAATTACTCAAAGTTTATTTGCCAATCGAAAGATATGAATGATGCAGAGAATTTTGGGGTCATATTCAAACAACGATGCTAATAATACAAGAAGACTCAATAAGTGTGAAGGTTATTTACTTTTTCATTCCCCTTTCGGACCGTCAGCAACGCGATACACCACCCGTCGACACTCGCGCCCTCTCCCTTATTATGTATAATATTTAAACAATCACCCTCCTTCGGCACTCGCGCCCACTCCCTTTATCAATAAAAAATATTTAAATTTTCACCCCCAAAATTACATTTAACAATATGAGAGCAGCATTGGTCAATATGACCCCAGATAGTGCATTTCTTTTTTTTTTCAAATATTTCCGCAAATATTAATGAAGATAATTACTCAAAATTTTTATTTTTATTGATTTTTGGTATTAGAATCGAAGCTCTCTCCCCGTTCTTAGTAGAACGACATTTAGAAATGATAAAAAAGCACTAAGTAATTTCCACCATAAAACATGGAACAGAACTAAAGTAGTATTTCAATACCTACGAGTGTGGGGAAATAGATTTCAGAGGGGAGAGAGGAGTTATGTGAATAATACGAAGCGAAAAGACAGGCCTTCAGAGAATAGATGAATGTTTTAAGTCGTGAAATAATGTAAAACTGAGAAAGAGATTGATGAAATGATTTGAGATGGAAGCAACAAGGCATGGCAGTGAAACGGACCCGAGGGAGAAAAATAGGCAACACATTGACATGTATTTGATGATTCTGTTCTGTAGAAGCATAAAATATGAAGATAACATTTTGAAATGAAGATGAGCTTAGAGGTAAGCTTCTGAAAAAAAGATTCATCGATATGACTATCCAAATGAAGAAGAATTGGATAGGAAATGTAATAAGGAACTGAAGATATGATGCTTAGATGAAGGGTGCAGAGGAATGAATGGTGAAGAAAGAAGGACTACAATGAGTGAACATCAAACATTGATTAAAGAAAGGAGAACCCAACTGTTTGATTACAAGAAGAGCTGAGGATGAGTGATATTGCACAAATTACTCCTATGGCCTAATCAAGCAAACTTTAACAAATGATAGTGGCTGACTTTGATTTAACACAATTTTACCGACCATTGCATACAATTTTAGGTGAATGTAAGATATTTGTTAAAAAAATTACATATATAAAGATCAATTTTAACTATGAATTACTCAAAGTTTATTTGCCAATCGAAAGATATGAATGATGCAGAGAATTTTGGGGAAATATTCAAACAACGATGCTAATAATACAAGAAGACTCAATAAGTGTGAAGGTTATTTACTTTTTCATTCCCCTTTCGGCCCATCAGCAACGCGATACACCACCCGTCGTCACTCGCGCCCTCTCCCTTATTATGTATAATATTTAAACAATCACCCTCCTTCGGCACTCGCGCCCACTCCCTTTATCAATAAAAAATATTTAAATTTTCACCCCCAAAATTACATTTAACAATATGAGAGCAGCATTGGTCAATATGACTCCAGATAGTGCATTTCTTTTTTTTTTTTTTCAAATATTTCCGCAAATATTAATGAAGATAATTACCCAAAATTTTTATTTTTATTGATTTTTGGTATTAGAATCGAAGCTCTCTCCCCGTTCTTAGTAGAACGACATTTAGAAATGATAAAAAAGCACTAAGTAATTTCCACCATAAAACATGGAACAGAACTAAAGTAGTATTTCAATACCTACGAGTGTGGGGAAATAGATTTCAGAGGGGAGAGAGGAGTTATGTGAATAATACGAAGCGAAAAGACAGGCCTTCAGAGAATAGATGAATGTTTTAAGTCGTGAAATAATGTAAAACTGAGAAAGAGATTGATGAAATGATTTGAGATGGAAGCAACAAGGCATGGCAATGAAACGGACCCGTGGGAGAAAAATAGGCAAAACATTGACATGTGATTGATGATTCTGTTCTGTAGAAGCATAAAATATGAAGATAACATTTTGAAATGAAGATGAGCTTAGAGGTAAGCTTCTGAAAAAAAGATTCATCGATATGACTATCCGAATGAAGAAGAATTGGATAGGAAATGTAATAAGGAACTGAAGATATGATGATTAGATGAAGGGTGCAGAGGAATGAATGGTGAAGAAAGAAGGACTACAATGAGTGAACATCAAACATTGATTAAAGAAAGGAGAACCCAACTGTTTGATTACAAGAAGAGCTGAGGATGAGTGATATTGCACAAATTACTCCTATGGCCTAATCAAGCAAACCTTAACAAATGATAGTGGCTGACTTTGATTTAACACAAATTTACCGACCATTGCATACAATTTTAGGTGAATGTAAGATATTTGTTAAAAAAATTACATATATAAAGATCAATTTTAACTATGAATTACTCAATGTTTATTTGCAAATCGAAAGATATGAATGATGCAGAGAATTTTGGGGTCATATTCAAACAACGATGCTAATAATACAAGAAGACTCAATAAGTGTGAAGGTTATTTACTTTTTCACTCCCCTTTCGGCCGGTCAGCAACGCGATATCCACCCGTCGACACTCGCGCCCTCTCCCTTATTATGTATAATATTTAAACAATCACCCTCCTTCGGCACTCGCGCCCATTCCCTTTATCAATAAAAAATATTTAAATTTTCACCCCCAAAATTACATTTAACAATATGAGAGCAGCATTGGTCAATATGACCCCAGATAGTGCATTTCTTTTTTTTTTCAAATATTTCCGCAAATATTAATGAAGATAATTACCCAAAATTTTTATTTTTATTGATTTTTGGTATTAGAATCGAAGCTCTCTCCCCGTTCTTAGTAGAACGACATTTAGAAATGATAAAAAAGCACTAAGTAATTTCCACCATAAAACATGGAACAGAACTAAAGTAGTATTTTAATACCTACGAGAGTGGGGAAATAGATTTCAGAGGGGAGAGAGGAGTTATGTGAATAATACGAAGCGAAAAGACAGGCATGCAGAGAATAGATGAATGTTTTAAGTGGTGAAATAATGTAAAACTGAGAAAGAGATTGATGAAATGATTTGAGATGGAAGCAACAAGGCATGGCAGTGAAACGGACCCGAGGGAGAAAAATAGGCAACACATTGACATGTATTTGATGATTCTGTTCTGTAGAAGCATAAAATATGAAGATAACATTTTGAAATGAAGATGAGCTTAGAGGTAAGCTTCTGAAAAAAAGATTCATCGATATGACTATCCAAATGAAGAAGAATTGGATAGGAAATGTAATAAGGAACTGAAGATATGATGCTTAGATGAAGGGTGCAGAGGAATGAATGGTGAAGAAAGAAGGACTACAATGAGTGAACATCAAACATTGATTAAAGAAAGGAGAACCCAACTGTTTGATTACAAGAAGAGCTGAGGATGAGTGACATTGCACAAATTACTCCTATGGCCTAATCAAGCAAACTTTAACAAATGATAGTGGCTGACTTTGATTTAACACAATTTTACCGACCATTGCATACAATTTTAGGTGAATGTAAGATATTTGTTAAAAAAATTACATATATAAAGATCAATTTTAACTATGAATTACTCAAAGTTTATTTGCCAATCGAAAGATATGAATGATGCAGAGAATTTTGGGGTCATATTCAAACAACGATGCTAATAATACAAGAAGACTCAATAAGTGTGAAGGTTATTTACTTTTTCATTCCCCTTTCGGCCCGTCAGCAACGCGATACACCACCCGTCGTCACTCGCGCCCTCTCCCTTATTATGTATAATATTTAAACAATCACCCTCCTTCGGCACTCGCGCCCACTCCCTTTATCAATAAAAAATATTTAAATTTTCACCCCCAAAATTACATTTAACAATATGAGAGCAGCATTGGTCAATATGACCCCAGATAGTGCATTTCTTTTTTTTTTTTTCAAATATTTCCGCAAATATTAATGAAGATAATTACCCAAAATTTTTATTTTTATTGATTTTTGGTATTAGAATCGAAGCTCTCTCCCCGTTCTTAGTAGAACGACATTTAGAAATGATAAAAAAGCACTAAGTAATTTCCACCATAAAACATGGAACAGAACTAAAGTAGTATTTCAATACCTACGAGTGTGGGGAAATAGATTTCAGAGGGGAGAGAGGAGTTATGTGAATAATACGAAGCGAAAAGACAGGCCTTCAGAGAATAGATGAATGTTTTAAGTCGTGAAATAATGTAAAACTGAGAAAGAGATTGATGAAATGATTTGAGATGGAAGCAACAAGGCATGGCAATGAAACGGACCCGTGGGAGAAAAATAGGCAAAACATTGACATGTGATTGATGATTCTGTTCTGTAGAAGCATAAAATATGAAGATAACATTTTGAAATGAAGATGAGCTTAGAGGTAAGCTTCTGAAAAAAAGATTCATCGATATGACTATCCGAATGAAGAAGAATTGGATAGGAAATGTAATAAGGAACTGAAGATATGATGATTAGATGAAGGGTGCAGAGGAATGAATGGTGAAGAAAGAAGGACTACAATGAGTGAACATCAAACATTGATTAAAGAAAGGAGAACCCAACTGTTTGATTACAAGAAGAGCTGAGGATGAGTGATATTGCACAAATTACTCCTATGGCCTAATCAAGCAAACCTTAACAAATGATAGTGGCTGACTTTGATTTAACACAAATTTACCGACCATTGCATACAATTTTAGGTGAATGTAAGATATTTGTTAAAAAAATTACATATATAAAGATCAATTTTAACTATGAATTACTCAATGTTTATTTGCAAATCGAAAGATATGAATGATGCAGAGAATTTTGGGGTCATATTCAAACAACGATGCTAATAATACAAGAAGACTCAATAAGTGTGAAGGTTATTTACTTTTTCACTCCCCTTTCGGCCGGTCAGCAACGCGATATCCACCCGTCGACACTCGCGCCCTCTCCCTTATTATGTATAATATTTAAACAATCACCCTCCTTCGGCACTCGCGCCCATTCCCTTTATCAATAAAAAATATTTAAATTTTCACCCCCAAAATTACATTTAACAATATGAGAGCAGCATTGGTCAATATGACCCCAGATAGTGCATTTCTTTTTTTTTTCAAATATTTCCGCAAATATTAATGAAGATAATTACCCAAAATTTTTATTTTTATTGATTTTTGGTATTAGAATCGAAGCTCTCTCCCCGTTCTTAGTAGAACGACATTTAGAAATGATAAAAAAGCACTAAGTAATTTCCACCATAAAACATGGAACAGAACTAAAGTAGTATTTCAATACCTACGAGAGTGGGGAAATAGATTTCAGAGGGGAGAGAGGAGTTATGTGAATAATACGAAGCGAAAAGACAGGCATGCAGAGAATAGATGAATGTTTTAAGTGGTGAAATAATGTAAAACTGAGAAAGAGATTGATGAAATGATTTGAGATGGAAGCAACAAGGCATGGCAATGAAACGGACCCGAGGGAGAAAAATAGGCAACACATTGACATGTATTTGATGATTCTGTTCTGTAGAAGCATAAAATATGAAGATAACATTTTGAAATGAAGATGAGCTTAGAGGTAAGCTTCTGAAAAAAAGATTCATCGATATGACTATCCAAATGAAGAAGAATTGGATAGGAAATGTAATAAGGAACTGAAGATATGATGATTAGATGAAGGGTGCAGAGGAATAATGGTGAAGAAAGAAGGACTACAATGAGTGAACATCAAACATTGATTAAAGAAAGGAGAACCCAACTGTTTGATTACAAGAAGAGCTGAGGATGAGTGATATTGCACAAATTACTCCTATGGCCTAATCAAGCAAACTTTAACAAATGATAGTGGCTGACTTTGATTTAACACAATTTTACCGACCATTGCATACAATTTTAGGTGAATGTAAGATATTTGTTAAAAAAATTACATATATAAAGATCAATTTTAACTATGAATTACTCAAAGTTTATTTGCCAATCGAAAGATATGAATGATGCAGAGAATTTTGGGGTCATATTCAAACAACGATGCTAATAATACAAGAAGACTCAATAAGTGTGAAGGTTATTTACTTTTTCATTCCCCTTTCGGACCGTCAGCAACGCGATACACCACCCGTCGACACTCGCGCCCTCTCCCTTATTATGTATAATATTTAAACAATCACCCTCCTTCGGCACTCGCGCCCACTCCCTTTATCAATAAAAAATATTTAAATTTTCACCCCCAAAATTACATTTAACAATATGAGAGCAGCATTGGTCAATATGACCCCAGATAGTGCATTTCTTTTTTTTTTCAAATATTTCCGCAAATATTAATGAAGATAATTACCCAAAATTTTTATTTTTATTGACTTTTGGTATTAGAATCGAAGCTCTCTCCCCGTTCTTAGTAGAACGACATTTAGAAATGATAAAAAAGCACTAAGTAATTTCCACCATAAAACATGGAACTGAACTAAAGTAGTATTTCAATACCTACGAGTGTGGGGAAATAGATTTCAGAGGGGAGAGAGGAGTTATGTGAATAATACGAAGCGAAAAGACAGGCATGCAGAGAATAGATGAATGTTTTAAGTCGTGAAATAATGTAAAACTGAGAAAGAGATTGATGAAATGATTTGAGATGGAAGCAACAAGGCATGGCAATGAAACGGACCCGAGGGAGAAAAATAGGCAACACATTGACATGTATTTGATGATTCTGTTCTGTAGAAGCATAAAATATGAAGATAACATTTTGAAATGAAGATGAGCTTAGAGGTAAGCTTCTGAAAAAAAGATTCATCGATATGACTATCCAAATGAAGAAGAATTGGATAGGAAATGTAATAAGGAACTGAAGATATGATGCTTAGATGAAGGGTGCAGAGGAATGAATGGTGAAGAAAGAAGGACTACAATGAGTGAACATCAAACATTGATTAAAGAAAGGAGAACCCAACTGTTTGATTACAAGAAGAGCTGAGGATGAGTGATATTGCACAAATTACTCCTATGGCCTAATCAAGCAAACTTTAACAAATGATAGTGGCTGACTTTGATTTAACACAATTTTACCGACCATTGCATACAATTTTAGGTGAATGTAAGATATTTGTTAAAAAAATTACATATATAAAGATCAATTTTAACTATGAATTACTCAAAGTTTATTTGCCAATCGATAGATATGAATGATGCAGAGAATTTTGGGGTCATATTCAAACAACGATGCTAATAATACAAGAAGACTCAATAAGTGTGAAGGTTATTTACTTTTTCATTCCCCTTTCGGCCCGTCAGCAACGCGATACACCACCCGTCGACACTCGCGCCCTCTCCCTTATTATGTATAATATTTAAACAATCACCCTCCTTCGGCACTCGCGCCCACTCCCTTTATCAATAAAAAATATTTAAATTTTCACCCCCAAAATTACATTTAACAATATGAGAGCAGCATTGGTCAATATGACCCCAGATAGTGCATTTCTTTTTTTTTTTTCAAATATTTCCGCAAATATTAATGAAGATAATTACCCAAAATTTTTATTTTTATTGATTTTTGGTATTAGAATCGAAGCTCTCTCCCCGTTCTTAGTAGAACGACATTTAGAAATGATAAAAAAGCACTAAGTAATTTCCACCATAAAACATGGAACAGAACTAAAGTAGTATTTCAATACCTACGAGTGTGGGGAAATAGATTTCAGAGGGGAGAGAGGAGTTATGTGAATAATACGAAGCGAAAAGACAGGCATGCAGAGAATAGATGAATGTTTTAAGTCGTGAAATAATGTAAAACTGAGAAAGAGATTGATGAAATGATTTGAGATGGAAGCAACAAGGCATGGCAATGAAACGGACCCGAGGGAGAAAAATAGGCAACACATTGACATGTATTTGATGATTCTGTTCTGTAGAAGCATAAAATATGAAAATAACATTTTGAAATGAAGATGAGCTTAGAGGTAAGCTTCTGAAAAAAAGATTCATCGATATGACTATCCAAATGAAGAAGAATTGGATAGGAAATGTAATAAGGAACTGAAGATATGATGCTTAGATGAAGGGTGCAGAGGAATGAATGGTGAAGAAAGAAGGACTACAATGAGTGAACATCAAACATTGATTAAAGAAAGGAGAACCCAACTGTTTGATTACAAGAAGAGCTGAGGATGAGTGATATTGCACAAATTACTCCTATGGCCTAATCAAGCAAACTTTAACAAATGATAGTGGCTGACTTTGATTTAACACAATTTTACCGACCATTGCATACAATTTTAGGTGAATGTAAGATATTTGTTAAAAAAATTACATATATAAAGATCAATTTTAACTATGAATTACTCAAAGTTTATTTGCCAATCGAAAGATATGAATGATGCAGAGAATTTTGGGGTCATATTCAAACAACGATGCTAATAATACAAGAAGACTCAATAAGTGTGAAGGTTATTTACTTTTTCATTCCCCTTTCGGACCGTCAGCAACGCGATACACCACCAGTCGACACTCGCGCCCTCTCCCTTATTATGTATAATATTTAAACAATCACCCTCCTTCGGCACTCGCGCCCACTCCCTTTATCAATAAAAAATATTTAAATTTTCACCCCCAAAATTACATTAAACAATATGAGAGCAGCATTGGTCAATATGACCCCAGAGAGTGCATTTCTTTTTTTTTTCAAATATTTCCGCAAATATTAATGAAGATAATTACCCAAAATTTTTATTTTTATTGATTTTTGGTATTAGAATCGAAGCTCTCTCCCCGTTCATAGTAGAACGACATTTAGAAATGATAAAAAAGCACTAAGAAATTTCCACCATAAAACATGGAGCAGAACTTAAGTAGTATTTCAATACCTACGAGTGTGGGGAAATAGATTTCAGAGGGGAGAGAGGAGTTATGTGAATAATACGAAGCGAAAAGACAGGCCTTCAGAGAATAGATGAATGTTTTAAGTCGTGAAATAATGTAAAACTGAGAAAGAGATTGATGAAATGATTTGAGATGGAAGCAACAAGGCATGGCAGTGAAACGGACCCGAGGGAGAAAAATAGGCAACACATTGACATGTATTTGATGATTCTGTTCTGTAGAAGCATAAAATATGAAGATAACATTTTGAAATGAAGATGAGCTTAGAGGTAAGCTTCTGAAAAAAAGATTCATCGATATGGCTATCCAAATGAAGAAGAATTGGATAGGAAATGTAATAAGGAACTGAAGATATGATGCTTAGATGAAGGGTGCAGAGGAATGAATGGTGAAGAAAGAAGGACTACAATGAGTGAACATCAAACATTGATTAAAGAAAGGAGAAGCCAACTGTTTGATTACAAGAAGAGCTGAGGATGAGTGACATTGCACAAATTACTCCTATGGCCTAATCAAGCAAACTTTAACAAATGATAGTGGCTGACTTTGATTTAACACAATTTTACCGACCATTGCATACAATTTTAGGTGAATGTAAGATATTTGTTAAAAAAATTACATATATAAAGATCAATTTTAACTATGAATTACTCAAAGTTTATTTGCCAATCGAAAGATATGAATGATGCAGAGAATTTTGGGGTCATATTCAAACAACGATGCTAATAATACAAGAAGACTCAATAAGTGTGAAGGTTATTTACTTTTTCATTCCCCTTTCGGCCCGTCAGCAACGCGATACACCACCCGTCGACACTCGCGCCCTCTCCCTTATTATGTATAATATTTAAACAATCACCCTCCTTCGGCACTCGCGCCCACTCCCTTTATCAATAAAAAATATTTAAATTTTCCCCCCCAAAATTACATTTAACAATATGAGAGCAGCATTGGTCAATATGACCCCAGATAGTGCATTTCTTTTTTTTTTCAAATATTTCCGCAAATATTAATGAAGATAATTACCCAAAATTTTTATTTTTATTGATTTTTGGTATTAGAATCGAAGCTCTCTCCCCGTTCTTAGTAGAACGACATTTAGAAATGATAAAAAAGCACTAAGTAATTTCCACCATAAAACATGGAGCAGAACTAAAGTAGTATTTCAATACCTACGAGTGTGGGGAAATAGATTTCAGAGGGGAGAGAGGAGTTATGTGAATAATACGAAGCGAAAAGACAGGCATGCAGAGAATAGATGAATGTTTTAAGTGGTGAAATAATGTAAAACTGAGAAAGAGATTGATGAAAAGATTTGAGATGGAAGCAACAAGGCATGGCAATGAAACGGACCCGAGGGAGAAAAATAGGCAACACATTGACATGTATTTGATGATTCTGTTCTGTAGAAGCATAAAATATGAAGATAACATTTTGAAATGAAGATGAGCTTAGAGGTAAGCTTCTGAAAAAAAGATTCATCGATATGACTATCCAAATGAAGAAGAATTGGATAGGAAATGTAATAAGGAACTGAAGATATGATGATTAGATGAAGGGTGCAGAGGAATGAATGGTGAAGAAAGAAGGACTACAATGAGTGAACATCAAACATTGATTAAAGAAAGGAGAACCCAACTGTTTGATTACAAGAAGAGCTGAGGATGAGTGATATTGCACAAATTACTCCTATGGCCTAATCAAGCAAACTTTAACAAATGATAGTGGCTGACTTTGATTTAACACAATTTTACCGACCATTGCATACAATTTTAGGTGAATGTAAGATATTTGTTAAAAAAATTACATATATAAAGATCAATTTTAACTATGAATTACTCAAAGTTTATTTGCCAATCGAAAGATATGAATGATGCAGAGAATTTTGGGGTCATATTGAAACAACGATGCTAATAATACAAGAAGACTCAATAAGTGTGAAGGTTATTTACTTTTTCATTCCCCTTTCGGCCCGTCAGCAACGCGATACACCACCCGTCGACACTCGCGCCCTCTCCCTTATTATGTATATTATTTAAACAATCACCCTCCTTCGGCACTCGCGCCCACTCCCTTTATCAATAAAAAATATTTAAATTTTCACCCCCAAAATTACATTAAACAATATGAGAGCAGCATTGGTCAATATGACCCCAGATAGTGCATTTCTTTTTTTTTCAAATATTTCCGCAAATATTAATGAAGATAATTACCCAAAATTTTTATTTTTATTGATTTTTGGTATTAGAATCGAAGCTCTCTCCCCGTTCTTAGTAGAACGACATTTAGAAATGATAAAAAAGCACTAAGTAATTTCCACCATAAAACATGGAGCAGAACTAAAGTAGTATTTCAATACCTACGAGTGTAGGGAAATAGATTTCAGAGGGGAGAGAGGAGTTATGTGAATAATACGAAGCGAAAAGACAGGCCTTCAGAGAATAGATGAATGTTTTAAGTCGTGAAATAATGTAAAACTGAGAAAGAGATTGATAAAATGATTTGAGATGGAAGCAACAAGGCATGGCAATGAAACGGACCCGTGGGAGAAAAATAGGCAACACATTGACATGTATTTGATGATTCTGTTCTGTAGAAGCATAAAATATGAAGATAACATTTTGAAATGAAGATGAGCTTAGAGGTAAGCTTCTGAAAAAAAGATTCATCGATATGACTATCCAAATGAAGAAGAATTGGATAGGAAATGTAATAAGGAACTGAAGATATGATGATTAGATGAAGGGTGCAGAGGAATGAATGGTGAAGAAAGAAGGACTACAATGAGTGAACGTCGAACATTGATTAAAGAAAGGAGAACCCAACTGTTTGATTACAAGAAGAGCTGAGGATGAGTGATATTGCACAAATTACTCCTATGGCCTAATCAAGCAAACCTTAACAAATGATAGTGGCTGACTTTGATTTAACACAAATTTACCGACCATTGCATACAATTTTAGGTGAATGTAAGATAATTGTTAAAAAAATTACATATATAAAGATCAATTTTAACTATGAATTACTCAAAGTTTATTTGCCAATCGAAAGATATGAATGATGCAGAGAATTTTGGGGTCATATTCAAACAACGATGCTAATAATACAAGAAGACTCAATAAGTGTGAAGGTTATTTACTTTTTCACTCCCCTTTCGGCCCGTCAGCAACGCGATACACCACCCGTCGACACTCGCGCCCTCTCCCTTATTATGTATAATATTTAAACAATCACCCTCCTTCGGCACTCGCGCCCACTCCCTTTATCAATAAAAAATATTTAAATTTTCACCCCCAAAATTACATTTAACAATATGAGAGCAGCATTGGTCAATATGACCCCAGATAGTGCATTTCTTTTTTTTTTTTTTCAAATATTTCCGCAAATATTAATGAAGATAATTACCCAAAATTTTTATTTTTATTGATTTTTGGTATTAGAATCGAAGCTCTCTCCCCGTTCTTAGTAGAACGACATTTAGAAATGATAAAAAAGCACTAAGTAATTTCCACCATAAAACATGGAACAGAACTAAAGTAGTATTTCAATACCTACGAGTGTGGGGAAATAGATTTCAGAGGGGAGAGAGGAGTTATGTGAATAATACGAAGCGAAAAGACAGGCCTTCAGAGAATAGATGAATGTTTTAAGTCGTGAAATAATGTAAAACTGAGAAAGAGATTGATGAAATGATTTGAGATGGAAGCAACAAGGAATGGCAATGAAACGGACCCGTGGGAGAAAAATAGGCAAAACATTGACATGTGATTGATGATTCTGTTCTGTAGAAGCATAAAATATGAAGATAACATTTTGAAATGAAGATGAGCTTAGAGGTAAGCTTCTGAAAAAAAGATTCATCGATATGACTATCCGAATGAAGAAGAATTGGATAGGAAATGTAATAAGGAACTGAAGATATGATGATTAGATGAAGGGTGCAGAGGAATGAATGGTGAAGAAAGAAGGACTACAATGAGTGAACATCAAACATTGATTAAAGAAAGGAGAACCCAACTGTTTGATTACAAGAAGAGCTGAGGATGAGTGATATTGCACAAATTACTCCTATGGCCTAATCAAGCAAACCTTAACAAATGATAGTGGCTGACTTTGATTTAACACAAATTTACCGACCATTGCATACAATTTTAGGTGAATGTAAGATATTTGTTAAAAAAATTACATATATAAAGATCAATTTTAACTATGAATTACTCAATGTTTATTTGCAAATCGAAAGATATGAATGATGCAGAGAATTTTGGGGTCATATTCAAACAACGATGCTAATAATACAAGAAGACTCAATAAGTGTGAAGGTTATTTACTTTTTCACTCCCCTTTCGGCCGGTCAGCAACGCGATATCCACCCGTCGACACTCGCGCCCTCTCCCTTATTATGTATAATATTTAAACAATCACCCTCCTTCGGCACTCGCGCCCATTCCCTTTATCAATAAAAAATATTTAAATTTTCACCCCCAAAATTACATTTAACAATATGAGAGCAGCATTGGTCAATATGACCCCAGATAGTGCATTTCTTTTTTTTTTCAAATATTTCCGCAAATATTAATGAAGATAATTACCCAAAATTTTTATTTTTATTGATTTTTGGTATTAGAATCGAAGCTCTCTCCCCGTTCTTAGTAGAACGACATTTAGAAATGATAAAAAAGCACTAAGTAATTTCCACCATAAAACATGGAACAGAACTAAAGTAGTATTTCAATACCTACGAGAGTGGGGAAATAGATTTCAGAGGGGAGAGAGGAGTTATGTGAATAATACGAAGCGAAAAGACAGGCATGCAGAGAATAGATGAATGTTTTAAGTGGTGAAATAATGTAAAACTGAGAAAGAGATTGATGAAATGATTTGAGATGGAAGCAACAAGGCATGGCAATGAAACGGACCCGAGGGAGAAAAATAGGCAACACATTGACATGTATTTGATGATTCTGTTCTGTAGAAGCATAAAATATGAAGATAACATTTTGAAATGAAGATGAGCTTAGAGGTAAGCTTCTGAAAAAAAGATTCATCGATATGACTATCCAAATGAAGAAGAATTGGATAGGAAATGTAATAAGGAACTGAAGATATGATGATTAGATGAAGGGTGCAGAGGAATAATGGTGAAGAAAGAAGGACTACAATGAGTGAACATCAAACATTGATTAAAGAAAGGAGAACCCAACTGTTTGATTACAAGAAGAGCTGAGGATGAGTGACATTGCACAAATTACTCCTATGGCCTAATCAAGCAAACTTTAACAAATGATAGTGGCTGACTTTGATTTAACACAATTTTACCGACCATTGCATACAATTTTAGGTGAATGTAAGATATTTGTTAAAAAAATTACATATATAAAGATCAATTTTAACTATGAATTACTCAAAGTTTATTTGCCAATCGAAAGATATGAATGATGCAGAGAATTTTGGGGTCATATTCAAACAACGATGCTAATAATACAAGAAGACTCAATAAGTGTGAAGGTTATTTACTTTTTCACTCCCCTTTCGGCCCGTCAGCAACGCGATACACCACCCGTCGACACTCGCGCCCTCTCCCTTATTATGTATAATATTTAAACAATCACCCTCCTTCGGCACTCGCGCCCACTCCCTTTATCAATAAAAAATATTTAAATTTTCACCCCCAAAATTACATTTAACAATATGAGAGCAGCATTGGTCAATATGACCCCAGATAGTGCATTTCTTTTTTTTTTCAAATATTTCCGCAAATATTAATGAAGATAATTACCCAAAATTTTTATTTTTATTGACTTTTGGTATTAGAATCGAAGCTCTCTCCCCGTTCTTAGTAGAACGACATTTAGAAATGATAAAAAAGCACTAAGTAATTTCCACCATAAAACATGAAACTGAACTAAAGTAGTATTTCAATACCTACGAGTGTGGGGAAATAGATTTCAGAGGGGAGAGAGGAGTTATGTGAATAATACGAAGCGAAAAGACAGGCATGCAGAGAATAGATGAATGTTTTAAGTCGTGAAATAATGTAAAACTGAGAAAGAGATTGATGAAATGATTTGAGATGGAAGCAACAAAGCATGGCAATGAAACGGACCCGAGGGAGAAGAATAGGCAACACATTGACATGTATTTGATGATTCTGTTCTGTAGAAGCATAAAATATGAAGATAACATTTTGAAATGAAGATGAGCTTAGAGGTAAGCTTCTGAAAAAAAGATTCATCGATATGACTATCCAAATGAAGAAGAATTGGATAGGAAATGTAATTAGGAACTGAAGATATGATGATTAGATGAAGGGTGCAGAGGAATGAATGGTGAAGAAAGAAGGACTACAATGAGTGAACATCAAACATTGATTAAAGAAAGGAGAACCCAACTGTTTGATTACAAGAAGAGCTGAGGATGAGTGACATTGCACAAATTACTCCTATGGCCTAATCAAGCAAACTTTAACAAATGATAGTGGCTGACTTTGATTTAACACAATTTTACCGACCATTGCATACAATTTTAGGTGAATGTAAGATATTTGTTAAAAAAATTACATATATAAAGATCAATTTTAACTATGAATTACTCAAAGTTTATTTGCCAATCGAAAGATATGAATGATGCAGAGAATTTTGGGGTCATATTCAAACAACGATGCTAATAATACAAGAAGACTCAATAAGTGTGAAGGTTATTTACTTTTTCACTCCCCTTTCGGCCCGTCAGCAACGCGATACACCACCCGTCGACACTCGCGCCCTCTCCCTTATTATGTATAATATTTAAACAATCACCCTCCTTCGGCACTCGCGCCCACTCCCTTTATCAATAAAAAATATTTAAATTTTCACCCCCAAAATTACATTTAACAATATGAGAGCAGCATTGGTCAATATGACCCCAGATAGTGCATTTCTTTTTTTTTTCAAATATTTCCGCAAATATTAATGAAGATAATTACCCAAAATTTTTATTTTTATTGATTTTTGGTATTAGAATCGAAGCTCTCTCCCCGTTCTTAGTAGAACGACATTTAGAAATGATAAAAAAGCACTAAGTAATTTCCACCATAAAACATGGAACAGAACTAAAGTAGTATGTCAATACCTACGAGTGTGGGGAAATAGATTTCAGAGGGGAGAGAGGAGTTATGTGAATAATACGAAGCGAAAAGACAGGCATGCAGAGAATAGATGAATGTTTTAAGTCGTGAAATAATGTAAAACTGAGAAAGAGATTGATGAAATGATTTGAGATGGAAGCAACAAGGCATGGCAATGAAACGGACCCGAGGGAGAAAAATAGGCAACACATTGACATGTATTTGATGATTCTGTTCTGTAGAAGCATAAAATATGAAGATAACATTTTGAAATGAAGATGAGCTTAGAGGTAAGCTTCTGAAAAAAAGATTCATCGATATGACTATCCAAATGAAGAAGAATTGGATAGGAAATGTAATAAGGAACTGAAGATATGATGCTTAGATGAAGGGTGCAGAGGAATGAATGGTGAAGAAAGAAGGACTACAATGAGTGAACATCAAACATTGATTAAAGAAAGGAGAACCCAACTGTTTGATTACAAGAAGAGCTGAGGATGAGTGATATTGCACAAATTACTCCTATGGCCTAATCAAGCAAACTTTAACAAATGATAGTGGCTGACTTTGATTTAACACAATTTTACCGACCATTGCATACAATTTTAGGTGAATGTAAGATATTTGTTAAAAAAATTACATATATAAAGATCAATTTTAACTATGAATTACTCAAAGTTTATTTGCCAATCGAAAGATATGAATGATGCAGAGAATTTTGGGGTCATATTCAAACAACGATG
This sequence comes from Sympetrum striolatum, assembly GCA_947579665.1. NCBI lineage: Eukaryota > Metazoa > Arthropoda > Insecta > Odonata > Libellulidae > Sympetrum > Sympetrum striolatum. The sequence goes on from OX388345.1 coordinate 95,256,595, forward strand.
CTAATAATACAAGAAGACTCAATAAGTGTGAAGGTTATTTACTTTTTCATTCCCCTTTCGGCCCGTCAGCAACGCGATACACCACCCGTCGACACTCGCGCCCTCTCCCTTATTATGTATAATATTTAAACAATCACCCTCCTTCGGCACTCGCGCCCACTCCCTTTATCAATAAAAAATATTTAAATTTTCACCCCCAAAATTACATTTAACAATATGAGAGCAGCATTGGTCAATATGACCCCAGATAGTGCATTTCTTTTTTTTTTCAAATATTTCCGCAAATATTAATGAAGATAATTACCCAAAATTTTTATTTTTATTGATTTTTGGTATTAGAATCGAAGCTCTCTCCCCGTTCTTAGTAGAACGACATTTAGAAATGATAAAAAAGCACTAAGTAATTTCCACCATAAAACATGGAACAGAACTAAAGTAGTATTTCAATACCTACGAGTGTGGGGAAATAGATTTCAGAGGGGAGAGAGGAGTTATGTGAATAATACGAAGCGAAAAGACAGGCATGCAGAGAATAGATGAATGTTTTAAGTCGTGAAATAATGTAAAACTGAGAAAGAGATTGATGAAATGATTTGAGATGGAAGCAACAAGGCATGGCAATGAAACGGACCCGAGGGAGAAAAATAGGCAACACATTGACATGTATTTGATGATTCTGTTCTGTAGAAGCATAAAATATGAAGATAACATTTTGAAATGAAGATGAGCTTAGAGGTAAGCTTCTGAAAAAAAGATTCATCGATATGACTATCCAAATGAAGAAGAATTGGATAGGAAATGTAATAAGGAACTGAAGATATGATGCTTAGATGAAGGGTGCAGAGGAATGAATGGTGAAGAAAGAAGGACTACAATGAGTGAACATCAAACATTGATTAAAGAAAGGAGAAGCCAACTGTTTGATTACAAGAAGAGCTGAGGATGAGTGACATTGCACAAATTACTCCTATGGCCTAATCAAGCAAACTTTAACAAATGATAGTGGCTGACTTTGATTTAACACAATTTTACCGACCATTGCATACAATTTTAGGTGAATGTAAGATATTTGTTAAAAAAATTACATATATAAAGATCAATTTTAACTATGAATTACTCAAAGTTTATTTGCCAATCGAAAGATATGAATGATGCAGAGAATTTTGGGGTCATATTCAAACAACGATGCTAATAATACAAGAAGACTCAATAAGTGTGAAGGTTATTTACTTTTTCATTCCCCTTTCGGCCCGTCAGCAACGCGATACACCACCCGTCGACACTCGCGCCCTCTCCCTTATTATGTATAATATTTAAACAATCACCCTCCTTCGGCACTCGCGCCCACTCCCTTTATCAATAAAAAATATTTAAATTTTCACCCCCAAAATTACATTAAACAATATGAGAGCAGCATTGGTCAATATGACCCCAGATAGTGAATTTCTTTTTTTTTTCAAATATTTCCGCAAATATTAATGAAGATAATTACCCAAAATTTTTATTGATTTTTGGTATTAGAATCGAAGCTCTCTCCCCGTTCTTAGTAGAACGACATTTAGAAATGATAAAAAAGCACTAAGTAATTTCCACCATAAAACATGGAGCAGAACTAAAGTAGTATTTCAATACCTACGAGTGTGGGGAAATAGATTTCAGAGGGGAGAGAGGAGTTATGTGAATAATACGAAGAGAAAAGACAGGCATGCAGAGAATAGATGAATGTTTTAAGTCGTGAAATAATGTAAAACTGAGAAAGAGATTGATGAAATGATTTGAGATGGAAGCAACAAGGCATGGCAATGAAACGGACCCGAGGGAGAAAAATAGGCAACACATTGACATGTATTTGATGATTCTGTTCTGTAGAAGCATAAAATATGAAGATAACATTTTGAAATGAAGATGAGCTTAGAAGTAAGCTTCTGAAAAAAAGATTCATCGATATGACTATCCAAATGAAGAAGAATTGGATAGGAAATGTAATAAGGAACTGAAGATATGATGATTAGATGAAGGGTGCAGAGGAATAATGGTGAAGAAAGAAGGACTACAATGAGTGAACATCAAACATTGATTAAAGAAGGAGAACCCAACTGTTTGATTACAAGAAGAGCTGAGGATGAGTGACATTGCACAAATTACTCCTATGGCCTAATCAAGCAAACTTTAACAAATGATAGTGGCTGACTTTGATTTAACACAATTTTACCGACCATTGCATACAATTTTAGGTGAATGTAAGATATTTGTTAAAATAATTACATATATAAAGATCAATTTTAACTATGAATTACTCAAAGTTTATTTGCCAATCGAAAGATATGAATGATGCAGAGAATTTTGGGGTCATATTCAAACAACGATGCTAATAATACAAGAAGACTCAATAAGTGTGAAGGTTATTTACTTTTTCACTCCCCTTTCGGCCCGTCAGCAACGCGATACACCACCCGTCGACACTCGCGCCCTCTCCCTTATTATGTATAATATTTAAACAATCACCCTCCTTCGGCACTCGCGCCCACTCCCTTTATCAATAAAAAATATTTAAATTTTCACCCCCAAAATTACATTTAACAATATGAGAGCATTGGTCAATATGACCCCAGATAGTGCATTTCTTTTTTTTTTTTCAAATATTTCCGCAAATATTAATGAAGATAATTACCCAAAATTTTTATTTTTATTGATTTTTGGTATTAGAATCGAAGCTTTCTCCCCGTTCTTAGTAGAACGACATTTAGAAATGATAAAAAAGCATTAAGTAATTTCCACCATAAAACATGGAACAGAACTAAAGTAGTATTTCAATACCTACGAGTGTGGGGAAATAGATTTCAGAGGGGAGAGAGGAGTTATGTGAATAATACGAAGCGAAAAGACAGGCATGCAGAGAATAGATGAATGTTTTAAGTCGTGAAATAATGTAAAACTGAGAAAGAGATTGATGAAATGATTTGAGATGGAAGCAACAAGGCATGGCAATGAAACGGACCCGAGGGAGAAAAATAGGCAACACATTGACATGTATTTGATGATTCTGTTCTGTAGAAGCATAAAATATGAAGATAACATTTTGAAATGAAGATGAGCTTAGAGGTAAGCTTCTGAAAAAAAGATTCATCGATATGACTATCCAAATGAAGAAGAATTGGATAGGAAATGTAATAAGGAACTGAAGATATGATGATTAGATGAAGGGTGCAGAGGAATGAATGGTGAAGAAAGAAGGACTACAATGAGTGAACATTAAACATTGATTAAAGAAAGGAGAACCCAACTGTTTGATTACAAGAAGAGCTGAGGATGAGTGATATTGCACAAATTACTCCTATGGCCTAATCAAGCAAACTTTAACAAATGATAGTGGCTGACTTTGATTTAACACAATTTTACCGACCATTGCATACAATTTTAGGTGAATGTAAGATATTTGTTAAAAAAATTACATATATAAAGATCAATTTTAACTATGAATTACTCAAAGTTTATTTGCCAATCGAAAGATATGAATGATGGAGAGAATTTTGGGGTCATATTCAAACAACGATGCTAATAATACAATAAGACTCAATAAGTGTGAAGGTTATTTACTTTTTCATTCCCCTTTCGGCCCGTCAGCAACGCGATACACCACCCGTCGACACTCGCGCCCTCTCCCTTATTATGTATAATATTTAAACAATCACCCTCCTTCGGCACTCGCGCCCACTCCCTTTATCAATAAAAAATATTTAAATTTTCACCCCCAAAATTACATTTAACAATATGAGAGCAGCATTGGTCAATATGACCCCAGATAGTGCATTTCCTTTTTTTTTTTCAAATATTTCCGCAAATATTAATGAAGATAATTACCCAAATTTTTTATTTTTATTGATTTTTGGTATTAGAATCGAAGCTCTCTCCCCGTTCTTAGTAGAACGACATTTAGAAATGATAAAAAAGCACTAAGTAATTTCCACCATAAAACATGGAACAGAACTAAAGTAGTATTTCAATACCTACGAGTGTGGGGAAATAGATTTCAGAGGGGAGAGAGGAGTTATGTGAATAATACGAAGCGAAAAGACAGGCATGCAGAGAATAGATGAATGTTTTAAGTCGTGAAATAATGTAAAACTGAGAAAGAGATTGATGAAATGATTTGAGATGGAAGCAACAAGGCATGGCAATGAAACGGACCCGAGGGAGAAAAATAGGCAACACATTGACATGTATTTGCTGATTCTGTTCTGTAGAAGCATAAAATATGAAGATAACATTTTGAAATGAAGATGAGCTTAGAGGTAAGCTTCTGAAAAAAAGATTCATCGATATGACTATCCAAATGAAGAAGAATTGGATAGGAAATGTAATAAGGAACTGAAGATATGATGCTTAGATGAAGGGTGCAGAGGAATGAATGGTGAAGAAAGAAGGACTACAATGAGTGAACATCAAACATTGATTAAAGAAAGGAGAACCCAACTGTTTGATTACAAGAAGAGCTGAGGATGAGTGATATTGCACAAATTACTCCTATGGCCTAAACAAGCAAACTTTAACAAATGATAGTGGCTGACTTTGATTTAACACAATTTTACCGACCATTGCATACAATTTTAGGTGAATGTAAGATATTTGTTAAAAAAATTACATATATAAAGATCAATTTTAACTATGAATTACTCAAAGTTTATTTGCCAATCGAAAGATATGAATGATGCAGAGAATTTTGGGGTCATATTCAAACAACGATGCTAATAATACAAGAAGACTCAATAAGTGTGAAGGTTATTTACTTTTTCATTCCCCTTTCGGCCTGTCAGCAACGCGATACACCACCCGTCGACACTCGCGCCCTCTCCCTTATTATGTATAATAATTAAACAATCACCCTCCTTCGGCACTCGCGCCCACTCCCTTTATCAATAAAAAATATTTAAATTTTCACCCCCAAAATTACATTAAACAATATGAGAGCAGCATTGGTCAATATGACCCCAGAGAGTGCATTTCTTTTTTTTTTTTCAAATATTTCCGCAAATATTAATGAAGATAATTACCCAAAATTTTTATTTTTATTGATTTTTGGTATTAGAATCGAAGCTCACTCCCCGTTCTTAGTAGAACGACATTTAGAAATGATAAAAAAGCACTAAGAAATTTCCACCATAAAACATGGAACAGAACTAAAGTAGTATTTCAATACCTACGAGTGTGGGGAAATAGATTTCAGAGGGGAGAGAGGAGTTATGTGAATAATACGAAGCGAAAAGACAGGCCTTCAGAGAATAGATGAATGTTTTAAGTCGTGAAATAATGTAAAACTGAGAAAGAGATTGATGAAATGATTTGAGATGGAAGCAACAAGGCATGGCAGTGAAACGGACCCGAGGGAGAAAAATAGGCAACACATTGACATGTATTTGATGATTCTGTTCTGTAGAAGCATAAAATATGAAGATAACATTTTGAAATGAAGATGAGCTTAGAGGTAAGCTTCTGAAAAAAAGATTCATCGATATGACTATCCAAATGAAGAAGAATTGGATAGGAAATGTAATAAGGAACTGAAGATATGATGATTAGATGAAGGGTGCAGAGGAATAATGGTGAAGAAAGAAGGACTACAATGAGTGAACATCAAACATTGATTAAAGAAAGGAGAACCCAACTGTTTGATTACAAGAAGAGCTGAGGATGAGTGATATTGCACAAATTACTCCTATGGCCTAATCAAGCAAACTTTAACAAATGATAGTGGCTGACTTTGATTTAACACAATTTTACCGACCATTGCATACAATTTTAGGTGAATGTAAGATATTTGTTAAAAAATTACATATATAAAGATCAATTTTAACTATGAATTACTCAAAGTTTATTTGCCAATCGAAAGATAAGAATGATGCAGAGAATTTTGGGGTCATATTCAAACAACGATGCTAATAATACAAGAAGACTCAATAAGTGTGAAGGTTATTTAGTTTTTCATTCCCCTTTCGGCCCGTCAGCAACGCGATACACCACCCGTCGACACTCGCGCCCTCTCCCTTATTATGTATAATATTTAAACAATCACCCTCCTTCGGCACTCGCGCCCACTCCCTTTATCAATAAAAAATATTTAAATTTTCACCCCCAAAATTACATTAAACAATATGAGAGCAGCATTGGTCAATATGACCCCAGATAGTGAATTTCTTTTTTTCTCAAATATTTCCGCAAATATTAATGAAGATAATTACCCAAAATTTTTATTTTTATTGATTTTTGGTATTAGAATCGAAGCTCTCTCCCCGTTCTTAGTAGAACGACATTTAGAAATGATAAAAAAGCACTAAGTAATTTCCACCATAAAACATGGAGCAGAACTAAAGTAGTATTTCAATACCTACGAGTGTGGGGAAATAGATTTCAGAGGGGAGAGAGGAGTTATGTGAATAATACGAAGAGAAAAGACAGGCATGCAGAGAATAGATGAATGTTTTAAGTCGTGAAATAATGTAAAACTGAGAAAGAGATTGATGAAATGATTTGAGATGGAAGCAACAAGGCATGGCAATGAAACGGACCCGAGGGAGAAAAATAGGCAACACATTGACATGTATTTGATGATTCTGTTCTGTAGAAGCATAAAATATGAAGATAACATTTTGAAATGAAGATGAGCTTAGAAGTAAGCTTCTGAAAAAAAGATTCATCGATATGACTATCCAAATGAAGAAGAATTGGATAGGAAATGTAATAAGGAACTGAAGATATGATGATTAGATGAAGGGTGCAGAGGAATAATGGTGAAGAAAGAAGGACTACAATGAGTGAACATCAAACATTGATTAAAGAAGGAGAACCCAACTGTTTGATTACAAGAAGAGCTGAGGATGAGTGACATTGCACAAATTACTCCTATGGCCTAATCAAGCAAACTTTAACAAATGATAGTGGCTGACTTTGATTTAACACAATTTTACCGACCATTGCATACAATTTTAGGTGAATGTAAGATATTTGTTAAAATAATTACATATATAAAGATCAATTTTAACTATGAATTACTCAAAGTTTATTTGCCAATCGAAAGATATGAATGATGCAGAGAATTTTGGGGTCATATTCAAACAACGATGCTAATAATACAAGAAGACTCAATAAGTGTGAAGGTTATTTACTTTTTCACTCCCCTTTCGGCCCGTCAGCAACGCGATACACCACCCGTCGACACTCGCGCCCTCTCCCTTATTATGTATAATATTTAAACAATCACCCTCCTTCGGCACTCGCGCCCACTCCCTTTATCAATAAAAAATATTTAAATTTTCACCCCCAAAATTACATTTAACAATATGAGAGCATTGGTCAATATGACCCCAGATAGTGCATTTCTTTTTTTTTTTTTCAAATATTTCCGCAAATATTAATGAAGATAATTACCCAAAATTTTTATTTTTATTGATTTTTGGTATTAGAATCGAAGCTTTCTCCCCGTTCTTAGTAGAACGACATTTAGAAATGATAAAAAAGCACTAAGTAATTTCCACCATAAAACATGGAACAGAACTAAAGTAGTATTTCAATACCTACGAGTGTGGGGAAATAGATTTCAGAGGGGAGAGAGGAGTTATGTGAATAATACGAAGCGAAAAGACAGGCCTTCAGAGAATAGATGAATGTTTTAAGTCGTGAAATAATGTAAAACTGAGAAAGAGATTGATGAAATGATTTGAGATGGAAGCAACAAGGCATGGCAGTGAAACGGACCCGAGGGAGAAAAATAGGCAACACATTGACATGTATTTGATGATTCTGTTCTGTAGAAGCATAAAATATGAAGATAACATTTTGAAATGAAGATGAGCTTAGAGGTAAGCTTCTGAAAAAAAGATTCATCGATATGACTATCCAAATGAAGAAGAATTGGATAGGAAATGTAATAAGGAACTGAAGATATGATGCTTAGATGAAGGGTGCAGAGGAATGAATGGTGAAGAAAGAAGGACTACAATGAGTGAACATCAAACATTGATTAAAGAAAGGAGAACCCAACTGTTTGATTACAAGAAGAGCTGAGGATGAGTGACATTGCACAAATTACTCCTATGGCCTAATCAAGCAAACTTTAACAAATGATAGTGGCTGACTTTGATTTAACACAATTTTACCGACCATTGCATACAATTTTAGGTGAATGTAAGATATTTGTTAAAAAAATTACATATATAAAGATCAATTTTAACTATGAATTACTCAAAGTTTATTTGCCAATCGAAAGATATGAATGATGCAGAGAATTTTGGGGTCATATTCAAACAACGATGCTAATAATACAAGAAGACTCAATAAGTGTGAAGGTTATTTACTTTTTCATTCCCCTTTCGGCCCGTCAGCAACGCGATACACCACCCGTCGTCACTCGCGCCCTCTCCCTTATTATGTATAATATTTAAACAATCACCCTCCTTCGGCACTCGCGCCCACTCCCTTTATCAATAAAAAATATTTAAATTTTCACCCCCAAAATTACATTTAACAATATGAGAGCAGCATTGGTCAATATGACCCCAGATAGTGCATTTCTTTTTTTTTTCAAATATTTCCGCAAATATTAATGAAGATAATTACCCAAAATTTTTATTTTTATTGATTTTTGGTATTAGAATCGAAGCTCTCTCCCCGTTCTTAGTAGAACGACATTTAGAAATGATAAAAAAGCACTAAGTAATTTCCACCATAAAACATGGAACAGAACTAAAGTAGTATTTCAATACCTACGAGTGTGGGGAAATAGATTTTAGAGGGGAGAGAGGAGTTATGTGAATAATACGAAGCGAAAAGACAGGCATGCAGAGAATAGATGAATGTTTTTAGTGGTGAAATAATGTAAAACTGAGAAAGAGATTGATGAAATGATTTGAGATGGAAGCAACAAGGCATGGCAATGAAACGGACCCGAGGGAGAAAAATAGGCAACACATTGACATTTATTTGATGATTCTGTTCTTTAGAAGCATAAAATATGAAGATAACATTTTGAAATGAAGATGAGCTTAGAGGTAAGCTTCTGAAAAAAAGATTCATCGATATGACTATCCAAATGAAGAAGAATTGGATAGGAAATGTAATAAGGAACTGAAGATATGATGATTAGATGAAGGGTGCAGAGGAATGAATGGTGAAGAAAGAAGGACTACAATGAGTGAACGTCAAACATTGATTAAAGAAAGGAGAACCCAACTGTTTGATTACAAGAAGAGCTGAGGATGAGTGATATTGCACAAATTACTCCTATGGCCTAATCAAGCAAACCTTAACAAATGATAGTGGCTGACTTTGATTTAACACAAATTTACCGACCATTGCATACAATTTTAGGTGAATGTAAGATATTTGTTAAAAAAATTACATATATAAAGATCAATTTTAACTATGAATTACTCAAAGTTTATTTGCCAATCGAAAGATATGAATGATGCAGAGAATTTTGGGGTCATATTCAAACAACGATGCTAATAATACAAGAAGACTCAATAAGTGTGAAGGTTATTTACTTTTTCACTCCCCTTTCGGCCTGTCAGCAACGCGATACACCACCCGTCGACACTCGCGCCCTCTCCCTTATTATGTATAATATTTAAACAATCACCCTCCTTCGGCACTCGCGCCCACTCCCTTTATCAATAAAAAATATTTAAATTTTCACCCCCAAAATTACATTTAACAATATGAGAGCAGCATTGGTCAATATGACCCCAGATAGTGCATTTCTTTTTTTTTTCAAATATTTCCGCAAATATTAATGAAGATAATTACCCAAAATTTTTATTTTTATTGACTTTTGGTATTAGAATCGAAGCTCTCTCCCCGTTCTTAGTAGAACGACATTTAGAAATGATAAAAAAGCACTAAGTAATTTCCACCATAAAACATGGAACAGAACTAAAGTAGTATTTCAATACCTACGAGTGTGGGGAAATAGATTTCAGAGGGGAGAGAGGAGTTATGTGAATAATACGAAGCGAAAAGACAGGCATGCAGAGAATAGATGAATGTTTTAAGTCGTGAAATAATGTAAAACTGAGAAAGAGATTGATGAAATGATTTGAGATGGAAGCAACAAAGCATGGCAATGAAACGGACCCGAGGGAGAAGAATAGGCAACACATTGACATGTATTTGATGATTCTGTTCTGTAGAAGCATAAAATATGAAGATAACATTTTGAAATGAAGATGAGCTTAGAGGTAAGCTTCTGAAAAAAAGATTCATCGATATGACTATCCAAATGAAGAAGAATTGGATAGGAAATGTAATTAGGAACTGAAGATATGATGATTAGATGAAGGGTGCAGAGGAATGAATGGTGAAGAAAGAAGGACTACAATGAGTGAACATCAAACATTGATTAAAGAAAGGAGAACCCAACTGTTTGATTACAAGAAGAGCTGAGGATGAGTGACATTGCACAAATTACTCCTATGGCCTAATCAAGCAAACTTTAACAAATGATAGTGGCTGACTTTGATTTAACACAATTTTACCGACCATTGCATACAATTTTAGGTGAATGTAAGATATTTGTTAAAAAAATTACATATATAAAGATCAATTTTAACTATGAATTACTCAAAGTTTATTTGCCAATCGAAAGATATGAATGATGCAGAGAATTTTGGGGTCATATTCAAACAACGATGCTAATAATACAAGAAGACTCAATAAGTGTGAAGGTTATTTACTTTTTCACTCCCCTTTCGGCCCGTCAGCAACGCGATACACCACCCGTCGACACTCGCGCCCTCTCCCTTATTATGTATAATATTTAAACAATCACCCTCCTTCGGCACTCGCGCCCACTCCCTTTATCAATAAAAAATATTTAAATTTTCACCCCCAAAATTACATTTAACAATATGAGAGCAGCATTGGTCAATATGACCCCAGATAGTGGATTTCTTTTTTTTTCAAATATTTCCGCAAATATTAATGAAGATAATTACCCAAAATTTTTATTTTTATTGATTTTTGGTATTAGAATCGAAGCTCTCTCCCCGTTCTTAGTAGAACGACATTTAGAAATGATAAAAAAGCACTAAGTAATTTCCACCATTAAACATGGAACAGAACTAAAGTAGTATGTCAATACCTACGAGTGTGGGGAAATAGATTTCAGAGGGGAGAGAGGAGTTATGTGAATAATACGAAGCGAAAAGACAGGCATGCAGAGAATAGATGAATGTTTTAAGTCGTGAAATAATGTAAAACTGAGAAAGAGATTGATGAAATGATTTGAGATGGAAGCAACAAGGCATGGCAATGAAACGGACCCGAGGGAGAAAAATAGGCAACACATTGACATGTATTTGATGATTCTGTTCTGTAGAAGCATAAAATATGAAGATAACATTTTGAAATGAAGATGAGCTTAGAGGTAAGCTTCTGAAAAAAAGATTCATCGATATGACTATCCAAATGAAGAAGAATTGGATAGGAAATGTAATAAGGAACTGAAGATATGATGCTTAGATGAAGGGTGCAGAGGAATGAATGGTGAAGAAAGAAGGACTACAATGAGTAAACATCAAACATTGATTAAAGAAAGGAGAACCCAACTGTTTGATTACAAGAAGAGCTGAGGATGAGTGATATTGCACAAATTACTCCTATGGCCTAATCAAGCAAACTTTAACAAATGATAGTGGCTGACTTTGATTTAACACAATTTTACCGACCATTGCATACAATTTTAGGTGAATGTAAGATATTTGTTAAAATAATTACATATATAAAGATCAATTTTAACTATGAATTACTCAAAGTTTATTTGCCAATCGAAAGATATGAATGATGCAGAGAATTTTGGGGTCATATTCAAACAACGATGCTAATAATACAAGAAGACTCAATAAGTGTGAAGGTTATTTACTTTTTCATTCCCCTTTCGGCCCGTCAGCAACGCGATACACCACCCGTCGACACTCGCGCCCTCTCCCTTATTATGTATAATATTTAAACAATCACCCTCCTTCGGCACTCGCGCCCACTCCCTTTATCAATAAAAAATATTTAAATTTTCACCCCCAAAATTACATTTAACAATATGAGAGCAGCATTGGTCAATATGACCCCAGATAGTGCATTTCTTTTTTTTTTCAAATATTTCCGCAAATATTAATGAAGATAATTACCCAAAATTTTTATTTTTATTGATTTTTGGTATTAGAATCGAAGCTCTCTCCCCGTTCTTAGTAGAACGACATTTAGAAATGATAAAAAAGCACTAAGTAATTTCCACCATAAAACATGGAACAGAACTAAAGTAGTATTTCAACACCTACGAGTGTGGGGAAATAGATTTCAGAGGGGAGAGAGGAGTTATGTGAATAATACGAAGCGAAAAGACAGGCATGCAGAGAATAGATGAATGTTTTAAGTCGTGAAATAATGTAAAACTGAGAAAGAGATTGATGAAATGATTTGAGATGGAAGCAACAAGGCATGGCAATGAAACGGACCCGAGGGAGAAAAATAGGCAACACATTGACATGTATTTGATGATTCTGTTCTGTAGAAGCATAAAATATGAAGATAACATTTTGAAATGAAGATGAGCTTAGAGGTAAGCTTCTGAAAAAAAGATTCATCGATATGACTATCCAAATGAAGAAGAATTGGATAGGAAATGTAATAAGGAACTGAAGATATGATGCTTAGATGAAGGGTGCAGAGGAATGAATGGTGAAGAAAGAAGGACTACAATGAGTGAACATCAAACATTGATTAAAGAAAGGAGAACCCAACTGTTTGATTACAAGAAGAGCTGAGGATGAGTGATATTGCACAAATTACTCCTATGGCCTAATCAAGCAAACTTTAACAAATGATAGTGGCTGACTTTGATTTAACACAATTTTACCGACCATTGCATACAATTTTAGGTGAATGTAAGATATTTGTTAAAAAAATTACATATATAAAGATCAATTTTAACTATGAATTACTCAAAGTTTATTTGCCAATCGAAAGATATGAATGATGCAGAGAATTTTGGGGTCATATTCAAACAACGATGCTAATAATACAAGAAGACTCAATAAGTGTGAAGGTTATTTACTTTTTCATTCCCCTTTCGGACCGTCAGCAACGCGATACACCACCCGTCGACACTCGCGCCCTCTCCCTTATTATGTATAATATTTAAACAATCACCCTCCTTCGGCACTCGCGCCCACTCCCTTTATCAATAAAAAATATTTAAATTTTCACCCCCAAAATTACATTAAACAATATGAGAGCAGCATTGGTCAATATGACCCCAGAGAGTGCATTTCTTTTTTTTTTCAAATATTTCCGCAAATATTAATGAAGATAATTACCCAAAATTTTTATTTTTATTGATTTTTGGTATTAGAATCGAAGCTCTCTCCCCGTTCTTAGTAGAACGACATTTAGAAATGATAAAAAAGCACTAAGAAATTTCCACCATAAAACATGGAGCAGAACTTAAGTAGTATTTCAATACCTACGAGTGTGGGGAAATAGATTTCAGAGGGGAGAGAGGAGTTATGTGAATAATACGAAGCGAAAAGACAGGCCTTCAGAGAATAGATGAATGTTTTAAGTCGTGAAATAATGTAAAACTGAGAAAGAGATTGATAAAATGATTTGAGATGGAAGCAACAAGGCATGGCAGTGAAACGGACCCGAGGGAGAAAAATAGGCAACACATTGACATGTATTTGATGATTCTGTTCTGTAGAAGCATAAAATATGAAGATAACATTTTGAAATGAAGATGAGCTTAGAGGTAAGCTTCTGAAAAAAAGATTCATCGATATGACTATCCAAATGAAGAAGAATTGGATAGGAAATGTAATAAGGAACTGAAGATATGATGCTTAGATGAAGGGTGCAGAGGAATGAATGGTGAAGAAAGAAGGACTACAATGAGTGAACATCAAACATTGATTAAAGAAAGGAGAAGCCAACTGTTTGATTACAAGAAGAGCTGAGGATGAGTGACATTGCACAAATTACTCCTATGGCCTAATCAAGCAAACTTTAACAAATGATAGTGGCTGACTTTGATTTAACACAATTTTACCGACCATTGCATACAATTTTAGGTGAATGTAAGATATTTGTTAAAAAAATTACATATATAAAGATCAATTTTAACTATGAATTACTCAAAGTTTATTTGCCAATCGAAAGATATGAATGATGCAGAGAATTTTGGGGTCATATTCAAACAACGATGCTAATAATACAAGAAGACTCAATAAGTGTGAAGGTTATTTACTTTTTCATTCCCCTTTCGGCCCGTCAGCAACGCGATACACCACCCGTCGACACTCGCGCCCTCTCCCTTATTATGTATAATATTTAAACAATCACCCTCCTTCGGCACTCGCGCCCACTCCCTTTATCAATAAAAAATATTTAAATTTTCACCCCCAAAATTACATTTAACAATATGAGAGCAGCATTGGTCAATATGACCCCAGATAGTGCATTTCTTTTTTTTTTCAAATATTTCCGCAAATATTAATGAAGATAATTACCCAAAATTTTTATTTTTATTGATTTTTGGTATTAGAATCGAAGCTCTCTCCCCGTTCTTAGTAGAACGACATTTAGAAATGATAAAAAAGCACTAAGTAATTTCCACCATAAAACATGGAGCAGAACTAAAGTAGTATTTCAATACCTACGAGTGTGGGGAAATAGATTTCAGAGGGGAGAGAGGAGTTATGTGAATAATACGAAGCGAAAAGACAGGCATGCAGAGAATAGATGAATGTTTTAAGTGGTGAAATAATGTAAAACTGAGAAAGAGATTGATGAAAAGATTTGAGATGGAAGCAACAAGGCATGGCAATGAAACGGACCCGAGGGAGAAAAATAGGCAACACATTGACATGTATTTGATGATTCTGTTCTGTAGAAGCATAAAATATGAAGATAACATTTTGAAATGAAGATGAGCTTAGAGGTAAGCTTCTGAAAAAAAGATTCATCGATATGACTATCCAAATGAAGAAGAATTGGATAGGAAATGTAATAAGGAACTGAAGATATGATGATTAGATGAAGGGTGCAGAGGAATGAATGGTGAAGAAAGAAGGACTACAATGAGTGAACATCAAACATTGATTAAAGAAAGGAGAACCCAACTGTTTGATTACAAGAAGAGCTGAGGATGAGTGATATTGCACAAATTACTCCTATGGCCTAATCAAGCAAACTTTAACAAATGATAGTGGCTGACTTTGATTTAACACAATTTTACCGACCATTGCATACAATTTTAGGTGAATGTAAGATATTTGTTAAAAAAATTACATATATAAAGATCAATTTTAACTATGAATTACTCAAAGTTTATTTGCCAATCGAAAGATATGAATGATGCAGAGAATTTTGGGGTCATATTCAAACAACGATGCTAATAATACAAGAAGACTCAATAAGTGTGCAGGTTATTTACTTTTTCATTCCCCTTTCGGCCCGTCAGCAACGCGATACACCACCCGTCGACACTCGCGCCCTCTCCCTTATTATGTATATTATTTAAACAATCACCCTCCTTCGGCACTCGCGCCCACTCCCTTTATCAATAAAAAATATTTAAATTTTCACCCCCAAAATTACATTAAACAATATGAGAGCAGCATTGGTCAATATGACCCCAGATAGTGCATTTCTTTTTTTTTCAAATATTTCCGCAAATATTAATGAAGATAATTACCCAAAATTTTTATTTTTATTGATTTTTGGTATTAGAATCGAAGCTCTCTCCCCGTTCTTAGTAGAACGACATTTAGAAATGATAAAAAAGCACTAAGTAATTTCCACCATAAAACATGGAGCAGAACTAAAGTAGTATTTCAATACCTACGAGTGTGGGGAAATAGATTTCAGAGGGGAGAGAGGAGTTATGTGAATAATACGAAGCGAAAAGACAGGCCTTCAGAGAATAGATGAATGTTTTAAGTCGTGAAATAATGTAAAACTGAGAAAGAGATTGATAAAATGATTTGAGATGGAAGCAACAAGGCATGGCAATGAAACGGACCCGTGGGAGAAAAATAGGCAACACATTGACATGTATTTGATGATTCTGTTCTGTAGAAGCATAAAATATGAAGATAACATTTTGAAATGAAGATGAGCTTAGAGGTAAGCTTCTGAAAAAAAGATTCATCGATATGACTATCCAAATGAAGAAGAATTGGATAGGAAATGTAATAAGGAACTGAAGATATGATGATTAGATGAAGGGTGCAGAGGAATGAATGGTGAAGAAAGAAGGACTACAATGAGTGAACGTCAAACATTGATTAAAGAAAGGAGAACCCAACTGTTTGATTACAAGAAGAGCTGAGGATGAGTGATATTGCACAAATTACTCCTATGGCCTAATCAAGCAAACCTTAACAAATGATAGTGGCTGACTTTGATTTAACACAAATTTACCGACCATTGCATACAATTTTAGGTGAATGTAAGATAATTGTTAAAAAAATTACATATATAAAGATCAATTTTAACTATGAATTACTCAAAGTTTATTTGCCAATCGAAAGATATGAATGATGCAGAGAATTTTGGGGTCATATTCAAACAACGATGCTAATAATACAAGAAGACTCAATAAGTGTGAAGGTTATTTACTTTTTCACTCCCCTTTCGGCCCGTCAGCAACGCGATACATCACCCGTCGACACTCGCGCCCTCTCCCTTATTATGTATAATATTTAAACAATCACCCTCCTTCGGCACTCGCGCCCACTCCCTTTATCAATAAAAAATATTTAAATTTTCACCCCCAAAATTACATTTAACAATATGAGAGCAGCATTGGTCAATATGACCCCAGATAGTGCATTTCTTTTTTTTTTTTCAAATATTTCCGCAAATATTAATGAAGATAATTACCCAAAATTTTTATTGATTTTTGGTATTAGAATCGAAGCTCTCTCCCCGTTCTTAGTAGAACGACATTTAGAAATGATAAAAAAGCACTAAGTAATTTCCACCATAAAACATGGAACAGAACTAAAGTAGTATTTCAATACCTACGAGTGTGGGGAAATAGATTTCAGAGGGGAGAGAGGAGTTATGTGAATAATACGAAGCGAAAAGACAGGCCTTCAGAGAATAGATGAATGTTTTAAGTCGTGAAATAATGTAAAACTGAGAAAGAGATTGATGAAATGATTTGAGATGGAAGCAACAAGGCATGGCAATGAAACGGACCCGTGGGAGAAAAATAGGCAACACATTGACATGTGATTGATGATTCTGTTCTGTAGAAGCATAAAATATGAAGATAACATTTTGAAATGAAGATGAGCTTAGAGGTAAGCTTCTGAAAAAAAGATTCATCGATATGACTATCCAAATGAAGAAGAATTGGATAGGAAATGTAATAAGGAACTGAAGATATGATGATTAGATGAAGGGTGCAGAGGAATAATGGTGAAGAAAGAAGGACTACAATGAGTGAACATCAAACATTGATTAAAGAAAGGAGAACCCAACTGTTTGATTACAAGAAGAGCTGAGGATGAGTGATATTGCACAAATTACTCCTATGGCCTAATCAAGCAAACTTTAACAAATGATAGTGGCTGACTTTGATTTAACACAATTTTACCGACCATTGCATACAATTTTAGGTGAATGTAAGATATTTGTTAAAAAATTACATATATAAAGATCAATTTTAACTATGAATTACTCAAAGTTTATTTGCCAATCGAAAGATAAGAATGATGCAGAGAATTTTGGGGTCATATTCAAACAACGATGCTAATAATACAAGAAGACTCAATAAGTGTGAAGGTTATTTAGTTTTTCATTCCCCTTTCGGCCCGTCAGCAACGCGATACACCACCCGTCGACACTCGCGCCCTCTCCCTTATTATGTATAATATTTAAACAATCACCCTCCTTCGGCACTCGCGCCCACTCCCTTTATCAATAAAAAATATTTAAATTTTCACCCCCAAAATTACATTAAACAATATGAGAGCAGCATTGGTCAATATGACCCCAGATAGTGAATTTCTTTTTTTTTCAAATATTTCCGCAAATATTAATGAAGATAATTACCCAAAATTTTTATTGATTTTTGGTATTAGAATCGAAGCTCTCTCCCCGTTCTTAGTAGAACGACATTTAGAAATGATAAAAAAGCACTAAGTAATTTCCACCATAAAACATGGAGCAGAACTAAAGTAGTATTTCAATACCTACGAGTGTGGGGAAATAGATTTCAGAGGGGAGAGAGGAGTTATGTGAATAATACGAAGAGAAAAGACAGGCATGCAGAGAATAGATGAATGTTTTAAGTCGTGAAATAATGTAAAACTGAGAAAGAGATTGATGAAATGATTTGAGATGGAAGCAACAAGGCATGGCAATGAAACGGACCCGAGGGAGAAAAATAGGCAACACATTGACATGTATTTGATGATTCTGTTCTGTAGAAGCATAAAATATGAAGATAACATTTTGAAATGAAGATGAGCTTAGAAGTAAGCTTCTGAAAAAAAGATTCATCGATATGACTATCCAAATGAAGAAGAATTGGATAGGAAATGTAATAAGGAACTGAAGATATGATGATTAGATGAAGGGTGCAGAGGAATAATGGTGAAGAAAGAAGGACTACAATGAGTGAACATCAAACATTGATTAAAGAAGGAGAACCCAACTGTTTGATTACAAGAAGAGCTGAGGATGAGTGACATTGCACAAATTACTCCTATGGCCTAATCAAGCAAACTTTAACAAATGATAGTGGCTGACTTTGATTTAACACAATTTTACCGACCATTGCATACAATTTTAGGTGAATGTAAGATATTTGTTAAAATAATTACATATATAAAGATCAATTTTAACTATGAATTACTCAAAGTTTATTTGCCAATCGAAAGATATGAATGATGCAGAGAATTTTGGGGTCATATTCAAACAACGATGCTAATAATACAAGAAGACTCAATAAGTGTGAAGGTTATTTACTTTTTCACTCCCCTTTCGGCCCGTCAGCAACGCGATACACCACCCGTCGACACTCGCGCCCTCTCCCTTATTATGTATAATATTTAAACAATCACCCTCCTTCGGCACTCGCGCCCACTCCCTTTATCAATAAAAAATATTTAAATTTTCACCCCCAAAATTACATTTAACAATATGAGAGCATTGGTCAATATGACCCCAGATAGTGCATTTCTTTTTTTTTTTTCAAATATTTCCGCAAATATTAATGAAGATAATTACCCAAAAATTTTATTTTTATTGATTTTTGGTATTAGAATCGAAGCTTTCTCCCCGTTCTTAGTAGAACGACATTTAGAAATGATAAAAAAGCACTAAGTAATTTCCACCATAAAACATGGAACAGAACTAAAGTAGTATTTCAATACCTACGAGTGTGGGGAAATAGATTTCAGAGGGGAGAGAGGAGTTATGTGAATAATACGAAGCGAAAAGACAGGCATGCAGAGAATAGATGAATGTTTTAAGTCGTGAAATAATGTAAAACTGAGAAAGAGATTGATGAAATGATTTGAGATGGAAGCAACAAGGCATGGCAATGAAACGGACCCGAGGGAGAAAAATAGGCAACACATTGACATGTATTTGATGATTCTGTTCTGTAGAAGCATAAAATATGAAGATAACATTTTGAAATGAAGATGAGCTTAGAGGTAAGCTTCTGAAAAAAAGATTCATCGATATGACTATCCAAATGAAGAAGAATTGGATAGGAAATGTAATAAGGAACTGAAGATATGATGATTAGATGAAGGGTGCAGAGGAATGAATGGTGAAGAAAGAAGGACTACAATGAGTGAACATTAAACATTGATTAAAGAAAGGAGAACCCAACTGTTTGATTACAAGAAGAGCTGAGGATGAGTGATATTGCACAAATTACTCCTATGGCCTAATCAAGCAAACTTTAACAAATGATAGTGGCTGACTTTGATTTAACACAATTTTACCGACCATTGCATACAATTTTAGGTGAATGTAAGATATTTGTTAAAAAAATTACATATATAAAGATCAATTTTAACTATGAATTACTCAAAGTTTATTTGCCAATCGAAAGATATGAATGATGGAGAGAATTTTGGGGTCATATTCAAACAACGATGCTAATAATACAATAAGACTCAATAAGTGTGAAGGTTATTTACTTTTTCATTCCCCTTTCGGCCCGTCAGCAACGCGATACACCACCCGTCGACACTCGCGCACTCTCCCTTATTATGTATAATATTTAAACAATCACCCTCCTTCGGCACTCGCGCCCACTCCCTTAATCAATAAAAAATATTTAAATTTTCACCCCCAAAATTACATTTAACAATATGAGAGCAGCATTGGTCAATATGACCCCAGATAGTGCATTTCCTTTTTTTTTTTTCAAATATTTCCGCAAATATTAATGAAGATAATTACCCAAATTTTTTATTTTTATTGATTTTTGGTATTAGAATCGAAGCTCTCTCCCCGTTCTTAGTAGAACGACATTTAGAAATGATAAAAAAGCACTAAGTAATTTCCACCATAAAACATGGAACAGAACTAAAGTAGTATTTCAATACCTACGAGTGTGGGGAAATAGATTTCAGAGGGGAGAGAGGAGTTATGTGAATAATACGAAGCGAAAAGACAGGCATGCAGAGAATAGATGAATGTTTTAAGTCGTGAAATAATGTAAAACTTAGAAAGAGATTGATGAAATGATTTGAGATGGAAGCAACAAGGCATGGCAATGAAACGGACCCGAGGGAGAAAAATAGGCAACACATTGACATGTATTTGCTGATTCTGTTCTGTAGAAGCATAAAATATGAAGATAACATTTTGAAATGAAGATGAGCTTAGAGGTAAGCTTCTGAAAAAAAGATTCATCGATATGACTATCCAAATGAAGAAGAATTGGATAGGAAATGTAATAAGGAACTGAAGATATGATGCTTAGATGAAGGGTGCAAAGGAATGAATGGTGAAGAAAGAAGGACTACAATGAGTGAACATCAAACATTGATTAAAGAAAGGAGAACCCAACTGTTTGATTACAAGAAGAGCTGAGGATGAGTGATATTGCACAAATTACTCCTATGGCCTAAACAAGCAAACTTTAACAAATGATAGTGGCTGACTTTGATTTAACACAATTTTACCGACCATTGCATACAATTTTAGGTGAATGTAAGATATTTGTTAAAAAAATTACATATATAAAGATCAATTTTAACTATGAATTACTCAAAGTTTATTTGCCAATCGAAAGATATGAATGATGCAGAGAATTTTGGGGTCATATTCAAACAACGATGCTAATAATACAAGAAGACTCAATAAGTGTGAAGGTTATTTACTTTTTCATTCCCCTTTCGGCCCGTCAGCAACGCGATACACCACCCGTCGACACTCGCGCCCTCTCCCTTATTATGTATAATATTTAAACAATCACCCTCCTTCGGCACTCGCGCCCACTCCCTTTATCAATAAAAAATATTTAAATTTTCACCCCCAAAATTACATTAAACAATATGAGAGCAGCATTGGTCAATATGACCCCAGAGAGTGCATTTCTTTTTTTTTTTCAAATATTTCCGCAAATATTAATGAAGATAATTACCCAAAATTTTTATTTTTATTGATTTTTGGTATTAGAATCGAAGCTCTCTCCCCGTTCTTAGTAGAACGACATTTAGAAATGATAAAAAAGCACTAAGAAATTTCCACCATAAAACATGGAACAGAACTAAAGTAGTATTTCAATACCTACGAGTGTGGGGAAATAGATTTCAGAGGGGAGAGAGGAGTTATGTGAATAATACGAAGCGAAAAGACAGGCCTTCAGAGAATAGATGAATGTTTTAAGTCGTGAAATAATGTAAAACTGAGAAAGAGATTGATGAAATGATTTGAGATGGAAGCAACAAGGCATGGCAGTGAAACGGACCCGAGGGAGAAAAATAGGCAACACATTGACATGTATTTGATGATTCTGTTCTGTAGAAGCATAAAATATGAAGATAACATTTTGAAATGAAGATGAGCTTAGAGGTAAGCTTCTGAAAAAAAGATTCATCGATATGACTATCCAAATGAAGAAGAATTGGATAGGAAATGTAATAAGGAACTGAAGATATGATGCTTAGATGAAGGGTGCAGAGGAATGAATGGTGAAGAAAGAAGGACTACAATGAGTGAACATCAAACATTGATTAAAGAAAGGAGAACCCAACTGTTTGATTACAAGAAGAGCTGAGGATGAGTGACATTGCACAAATTACTCCTATGGCCTAATCAAGCAAACTTTAACAAATGATAGTGGCTGACTTTGATTTAACACAATTTTACCGACCATTGCATACAATTTTAGGTGAATGTAAGATATTTGTTAAAAAAATTACATATATAAAGATCAATTTTAACTATGAATTACTCAAAGTTTATTTGCCAATCGAAAGATATGAATGATGCAGAGAATTTTGGGGTCATATTCAAACAACGATGCTAATAATACAAGAAGACTCAATAAGTGTGAAGGTTATTTACTTTTTCATTCCCCTTTCGGCCCGTCAGCAACGCGATACACCACCCGTCGACACTCGCGCCCTCTCCCTTATTATGTATAATATTTAAACAATCACCCTCCTTCGGCACTCGCGCCCACTCCCTTTATCAATAAAAAATATTTAAATTTTCACCCCCAAAATTACATTAAACAATATGAGAGCAGCATTGGTCAATATGACCCCAGATAGTGCATTTCTTTTTTTTTCAAATATTTCCGCAAATATTAATGAAGATAATTACCCAAAATTTTTATTTTTATTGATTTTTGGTATTAGAATCGAAGCTCTCTCCCCGTTCTTAGTAGAACGACATTTAGAAATGATAAAAAAGCACTAAGTAATTTCCACCATAAAACATGGAACAGAACTAAAGTAGTATTTCAATACCTACGAGTGTGGGGAAATAGATTTCAGAGGGGAGAGAGGAGTTATGTGAATAATACGAAGCGAAAAGACAGGCATGCAGAGAATAGATGAATGTTTTAAGTGGTGAAATAATGTAAAACTGAGAAAGAGATTGATGAAATGATTTGAGATGGAAGCAACAAGGCATGGCAATGAAACGGACCCGAGGGAGAAAAATAGGCAACACATTGACATGTATTTGATGATTCTGTTCTGTAGAAGCATAAACTATGAAGATAACATTTTGAAATGAAGATGAGCTTAGAGGTAAGCTTCTGAAAAAAAGATTCATCGATATGACTATCCAAAAGAAGAAGAATTGGATAGGAAATGTAATAAGGAACTGAAGATATGATGATTAGATGAAGGGTGCAGAGGAATGAATGGTGAAGAAAGAAGGACTACAATGAGTGAACGTCAAACATTGATTAAAGAAAGGAGAACCCAACTGTTTGATTACAAGAAGAGCTGAGGATGAGTGATATTGCACAAATTACTCCTATGGCCTAATCAAGCAAACCTTAACAAATGATAGTGGCTGACTTTGATTTAACACAAATTTACCGACCATTGCATACAATTTTAGGTGAATGTAAGATATTTGTTAAAAAAATTACATATATAAAGATCAATTTTAACTATGAATTACTCAAAGTTTATTTGCCAATCGAAAGATATGAATGATGCAGAGAATTTTGGGGTCATATTCAAACAACGATGCTAATAATACAAGAAGACTCAATAAGTGTGAAGGTTATTTACTTTTTCACTCCCCTTTCGGCCCGTCAGCAACGCGATACACCACCCGTCGACACTCGCGCCCTCTCCCTTATTATGTATAATATTTAAACAATCACCCTCCTTCGGCACTCGTGCCCACTCCCTTTATCAATAAAAAATATTTAAATTTTCACCCCCAAAATTACATTTAACAATATGAGAGCAGCATTGGTCAATATGACCCCAGATAGTGCATTTCTTTTTTTTTTTCAAATATTTCCGCAAATATTAATGAAGATAATTACCCAAAATTTTTATTTTTATTGACTTGGTATTAGAATCGAAGCTCTCTCCCCGTTCTTAGTAGAACGACATTTAGAAATGATAAAAAAGCACTAAGTAATTTCCACCATAAAACATGGAACAGAACTAAAGTAGTATTTCAATACCTACGAGTGTGGGGAAATAGATTTCAGAGGGGAGAGAGGAGTTATGTGAATAATACGAAGCGAAAAGACAGGCATGCAGAGAATAGATGAATGTTTTAAGTCGTGAAATAATGTAAAACTGAGAAAGAGATTGATGAAATGATTTGAGATGGAAGCAACAAAGCATGGCAATGAAACGGACCCGAGGGAGAAGAATAGGCAACACATTGACATGTATTTGATGATTCTGTTCTGTAGAAGCATAAAATATGAAGATAACATTTTGAAATGAAGATGAGCTTAGAGGTAAGCTTCTGAAAAAAAGATTCATCGATATGACTATCCAAATGAAGAAGAATTGGATAGGAAATGTAATTAGGAACTGAAGATATGATGATTAGATGAAGGGTGCAGAGGAATGAATGGTGAAGAAAGAAGGACTACAATGAGTGAACATCAAACATTGATTAAAGAAAGGAGAAGCCAACTGTTTGATTACAAGAAGAGCTGAGGATGAGTGACATTGCACAAATTACTCCTATGGCCTAATCAAGCAAACTTTAACAAATGATAGTGGCTGACTTTGATTTAACACAATTTTACCGACCATTGCATACAATTTTAGGTGAATGTAAGATATTTGTTAAAAAAATTACATATATAAAGATCATTTTTAGCTATGAATTACTCAAAGTTTATTTGCCAATAGATAGATATGAATGATGCAGAGAATTTTGGGGTCATATTCAAACAACGATGCTAATAATACAAGAAGACTCAATAAGTGTGAAGGTTATTTACTTTTTCACTCCCCTTTCGGCCCGTCAGGAACGCGATACACCACCCGTCGACACTCGCGCCCTCTCCCTTATTATGTATAATATTTAAACAATCACCCTCCTTCGGCACTCGCGCCCACTCCCTTTATCAATAAAAAATATTTAAATATTCACCCCCAAAATTACATTAAACAATATGAGAGCAGCATTGGTCAATATGACCCCAGATAGTGCATTTCTTTTTTTTTTCAAATATTTACGCAAATATTAATGAAGATAATTACCCAAAATTTTTATTTTTTTTGATTTTTGGTATTAGAATCGAAGCTCTCTCCCCGTTCTTAGTAGAACGACATTCAGAAATGATAAAAAAGCACTAAGAAATTTCCACCATAAAACATGGAACAGAACTAAAGTAGTATTTCAATACCTACGAGTGTGGGGAAATAGATTTCAGAGGGGAGAGAGGAGTTATGTGAATAATACGAAGCGAAAAGACAGGCATGCAGAGAATACATGAATGTTTTAAGTCGTGAAATAATGTAAAACTGAGATAGAGATTGATGAAATGATTTGAGATGGAAGCAACAAGGCATGGCAGTGAATCGGACCCGAGGGAGAAAAATAGGCAACACATTGACATGTATTTGATGATTCTGTTCTGTAGAAGCATAAAATATGAAGATAACATTTTGAAATGAAGATGAGCTTAGAGGTAAGCTTCTGAAAAAAAGATTCATCGATATGACTATCCAAATGAAGAAGAATTGGATAGGGAATGTAATAAGTAACTGAAGATATGATGCTTAGATGAAGGGTGCAGAGGAATGAATGGTGAAGAAAGAAGGACTACAATGTGTGAACATCAAACATTGATTAAAGAAAGGAGAACCCAACTGTTTGATTACAAGAAGAGCTGAGGATGAGTGATATTGCACAAATTACTCCTATGGCCTAATCAAGCAAACCTTAACAAATGATAGTGGCTGACTTTGATTTAACACAATTTTACCGACCATTGCATACAATTTTAGGTGAATGTAAGATATTTGTTAAAAAAATTACATATATAAAGATCAATTTTAACTATGAATTACTCAAAGTTTATTTGCCAATCGAAAGATATGAATGATGCAGAGAATTTTGGGGTCATATTCAAACAACGATGCTAATAATACAAGAAGACTCAATAAGTGTGAAGGTTATTTACTTTTTCATTCCCCTTTCGGCCCGTCAGCAACGCGATACACCACCCGTCGACACTCGCGCCCTCTCCCTTATTATGTATAATATTTAAACAATCACCCTCCTTCGGCACTCGCGCCCACTCCCTTTATCAATAAAAAATATTTAAATTTTCACCCCCAAAATAACATTTAACAATATGAGAGCAGCATTGGTCAATATGACCCCAGATAGTGCATTTCTTTTTTTTTTTCAAATATTTACGCAAATATTAATGAAGATAATTACCCAAAATTTTTATTTTTATTGATTTTTGGTATTAGAATCGAAGCTCTCTCCCCGTTCTTAGTAGAACGACATTTAGAAATGATAAAAAAGCACTAAGTAATTTCCACCATAAAACATGGAACAGAACTAAAGTAGTATTTCAATACCTACGAGTGTGGGGAAATAGATTTCAGAGGGGAGAGAGGAGTTATGTGAATAATACGAAGCGAAAAGACAGGCATGCAGAGAATAGATGAATGTTTTAAGTCGTGAAATAATGTAAAACTTAGAAAGAGATTGATGAAATGATTTGAGATGGAAGCAACAAGGCATGGCAGTGAAATTGACCCGAGGGAGAAAAATAGGCAACACTTTGACATGTATTTGATGATTCTTTTCTGTAGAAGCATAAAATATGAAGATAACATTTTGAAATGAAGATGAGCTTAGAGGTAAGCATCTGAAAAAAAGATTCATCGATATGACTATCCAAAAGAAGAAGAATTGGATAGGGAAATCAGTAAGGAACTGAAGGTATGATGCTTAGATGGTGGGCGTAGGAGAGGGACAGGTTAAGAAAGAAAGATGACAATGAGTGAACCTCACACATTGATTTAAGAAAAGAGAACCCAACTTTTTTGTTAAAAGAAGAGCGGAGGATGAGTGAAATTGCAACAGATGATAGTGGCTGTGATTCATTTAATACAATTTTACATATCATTTATCTACCATTAAGTGAGCGTAAGATATTTGTTCAAAAAAGCAACATATATAAAGATCATTTATAAACTATGAATATTTTAAAGTTTATTTACCAAACAAAAGATCTTAAAGATGCAGAGAATTTAGGGGTCATTTTCAAACAAGGTTGCTTATAATTCAAGAAGACTTCATACGTGTTAACATTATTGACCTTTCATTCCCATTTCGGCCCCTCAGCAATGCAATAACCACTAACGGTACATGCGACCTCTCCCAGGTCATGTATAATATTAAACAATTACCTACCATCGGCACTTGGGCCCAATTACTTTATAAAGTATCTTTTTAAATGATCACCTCATGCTAACAATAAACCCTTTGTAAGCAGCATTTGGTCAATATGACCCCAGTTAGTGTTTTTCCAAAGGTTAACATAAAACTTCATTAAGTTATTGACCCATTTTTTTGATTTTTAACAATTTTGGCTTCTTTTTCCTGTAATTTAGTTTATTTTAGTTTATGAAAACTATGCAAAATTAGTAGTAATACTTAATGTAAGTAATTATTTTTTAACATCATCCAACGGATGTTTTTATAATTTCGAAGCACCTATATATTTAGGAATGCAATGTTCAGTACGACAAGAATTATGGATATGTTATTAGACATGTCCTCTGAAAACCAACTGCCACCCACTTTCAATGATGATAGTGATTATTGTTCATTAAACATTTAACTGTACATTTTATTTTGTGCGTAATTAACGGAGTTAAGATATTTGGATAAAAGAGCTTAATTTTTTCTATCCTTCCTACATGTATTCCATGCTATTTTTGTTACCCTTTTGAAATTAGAATTTAACATTACACTTAAAAAAATAAAAGGAGCATGTGTATATAAAAGATACAGTATGAAAATAAGTAAAATGATTTTAATATCTAGGTGTGGGGGTGATGAAGGATTGGAAAAGAGCGAAAGAATACCCATACATCCTTCATGGTATCCTTAACTGCTATATATATGGAAGATAAAGGACATCACTAGTCATGCAGGTATACCTTTCTACAAATTACTAATAAGTTGATGAAATGGAAAATGTGTATGGAAGAATTGCCAAAATAATTAAGGATCGTCAGGGTTTCTTCAAGAATGAGGAGGAAGGAATGAGTTTTGAAAATTAACAGTTGAAGGAATTCTGTGTAAAGATGGCCTAGGCAGAACAGATAAGGGGTAATATTCTTTTTGAATGTTTTAGATGATGATAAAGGCAAGGTTCAAATACCAAAGAAGGCTTTGGACATGAAAGGCTGAATGGCAGATTATGGATATTGGTAACAAATTGATTTCATCCTGGAAGAAATAGAAGCCATTCAAGGGTCAACACATGTTTTTTCTTTATATTTCCCTACCAAGTATGTCTCTACTAGAGAACAGCAATGGTTAGCAGTTTCGACCCGTGTCCTCAGAGCGCCTACGAGCCCGGGTCTATTCGATGACGTAGGCAAAGGATGTAGGTAACCGTAAATAGCACACGGGTCCTGCTTTACTCGAATGGAACACGAGTACTCAAACACCCACGCGGGTCTGGACGGGTTGAAGAGACTCAAAATGAATCAATTGACCCGCCTTGAATCAGTTCCTGTCTTACTCGTCCCTCGCCGCGGTACTCAAAGAAAACCTGCTTATATGTGGAAGAAATTGTAATTTAGCGATGGTTCTTGTGCAGAGTGGTTTACATGTTTTTTTTCCTATTTGCGATATGTTGTTGATTTTTTTAATGTTAGATATTGATAAATAAAAATATATCTCTGAAAATTGGTTCACTTATTACAAACAGAGAAGAAGTGTATATTGCTTGTGAGATTACTTTAACTTGAGTACATATTTACACCAATTTATTGCGTCCGACTCAGATGGACGAAGTTAGAAGTCATACGACGGCATTCATTTTGCTTCTAAATGATTTTAATGGAATCTAGTCGATATAGTCCAGAAAGAAAACATACAGATAGTGGTCCGTGTGCATATAAAGAAGCATTTGCTCAAAAGTAAAAGATAGAAGTAAAAGCAAAACATTCTCTTAATTTGCATATGCATTTGCTTTTACTTACTAGCAAATGCTTTAAATGACGAGTAAAAGGTCGAATTGTTTCCATAGAAATGAAGTAATCAGCTACAGCCGCCACACGAACAGCATTAACTTGTTCAACTGAAACGTAAAACAGTAACTGTTGCTTGTAAATGAGTTGTTATTAATTTTATGATTAATAAAATCATTATAATCGTGTGAAAAAGTGATAGAGAACTCCCATGTGAAGATGTATCCTTTCTTATTTTTGGAAGAATGGTCTGTAAGAAACATGACGTTGTATTTTATCCGAGATAATTGGGAAAACATGGTACGCGATTAATTGCGTTCAAGTAATAAGGTTATACCTATTTGTCCTCCTTGATGCGAGGATCTGATACAAAGGGAGAAATATTTTTTTTTATTTATCAAAAGCTGGTCTTTCATAGAGGAGATAGAGCATAGAATTTTGATTATGAATGTATGGTATAAGATAAAAACATGCAAAAAGGAGGGGTTGAGAACAAGTTATTTTTTGAGGATCGCTTTATAATATGTATATAAATCCCTTTAAAAAAATTATTTTCTTCCAAATGCTTTGCGTAATACCTATTGCGTGTTGCTATTGTGTATTGCTATTGCGTATTATCCAAAATATTATCTAAACTCATCACAATAAGGATTGAATTAATCGTCCATGACTCCAAAAGAGCGATCAATTATGTATTTGTATGAATTTTTATTGCAGAAACTGAAATTAATTTATATATAAAGCAGAGATGAAGCCTATATGCACTTTCACAAATATGTTATTTGTTGAGTTTCATGTTCTATAATAAATTAGTTTTATTTATTCATGATGATGAAGGATTTCAGCGTAATTTTCTTTCCTTTATTCTGCAGTATTACACGATCAATTAAGAGAGGCGGTAAATGCCTCTGGTACAGGACCTCGGAACGACCAAGCTCCCAGGTGTGCAAGTGATAATTATAAATATATATAAAATATAAAAAAATTATAATAAATAAAATATACAATGTCACTCCTGAGTTAGATTCCGGAACCTTTGCAAACGTAGTCTTCAAGGAGTAATGACCGCGGAAAAGATCAAAATAATTCTGGGATTTCCATGGGTAAAACCCAAGTCGAGAACTACACAAAGGTAAGCCCAAAAAGTCTTTCTTATATGATAAGACTGGTCAGCATCACCACCTACTGAGCGTTAGGCACTTGCTCCTCAGCAGGGGTGAGGTTGGAAACGTCGGATCCCTTTTTGGGGGAAAACTACTCATTTGCCGATCTCTAGTCTCTACTAATATAATGTTTCACCTATTTAGGGAATAAATTAAACACATACGGAAAAGAAATTAGTCCCTCATGTCATCAATCTTATTTACAAAAGCTTTAGTTTATTTATAAAAGAACGAATTTAAGAGCAATAACTGTCCAAGTTTGAGAAGTAATTCCTGTCTGAAGACATTGAAATTAAAACAGTAAAGTTACTACTGAAGGAACAGTTTTCCAATTTATTGTAATTTATTGCAGCATACTAAATTACTGACTGCATATTGAAGAGGATGCTGACAAAAGAGAGCTTTAAGATGCAAGTAAAGGGTGTGAGTTAGCAAAAGATGTCCTCTTACCTATTTGCAGCGGATCCTGACTCCCATCAATGGATGCGCAACTGAGAAGAAGTATCACTGACCTTATTCTTAAGAATTCCACCCATGGTTCCTCTCTTGTCCATAATCCTTCAGTCTGGTGACATTGACCATCCAAGCTGGTTCTCATCCCCATCTCCCTTTATTCATGATAGTTGGTTCTCTTCATTATGTCTCGATGAAAGGGTTGACTTGCTTTCCCTCTGTAAAGGAAGATTGTTTTTAAAAACATTGATGAAATGTTTCTAATTATAATTGTAATGATTTATAATGTATTATATATAGATGCTTCTCCAGATTCATTCATATATATAGGGATATAGATAGATAGATAGGATACTAATTCACAGGCTAAAGCACAAGCGTCATCGACTTGATATTTTTACAACGCATTGGCCATAACGTGTAACCGCCAGAAAAATTGCAATTTTGAACCTCAGTGTCATGGGTTCGATTCCAGAGGGCCCCAAAGTCCGGATTTTTCCCATTTTCCTGCATTACTTAGATTTTCCGGAATTTTTGAAAAATACTTCCCGGTTAGGTAGAGAATAAAAACTCAAGAAGCCTATATATATGGTATTGATCTATCAAAAACATAAATGACTTTCACAGAAAATATCCTGGGTTTGATGCTAGGCAGATGTAAACATCTGTCCCTTAAAATACATGGGAGTAGTTTTTCATTATTTTTTTTGATGCACTTATTGAAATCATAGGAAGTTGGTGCTTAGTTAGAAGATGTATGGTAAAAATAGTTTAAGAATTACATTTTCATAAGAACGTACTATTCCAATGTTCGATGCCAGAGCACAATAACTATTCTCTCAAAAGGAATATATGGGAAAAGGAGGACGTCGTTTTAGGCAGTTGCAGGCAATATTTATGCTTGAATTTTCACACATAGTTAGAGATGGTGATTTTCTATTGTATTCCATAGGAAATATTACCAGAAAGGCCCGGGTACGATGCCAGGTGGTAAATTTATCCCCCATATTGTAACAGAAATCCCCAGTTCTAAATAGTATTTTGTTTAATTTTTGTGTGATGATTTAGAAATACAGTGCTGTGATTTCCTCATGTTTTTTTGTGTAATGTGACATTTGATGCTCGAGGGCAGAAAATGTGACAAGGGGGCTGTTGAAGAAAGAAGAGGAGGTAGAAGGACACGGAAGGCCAGAGGAAGCCACACAGAAAGAGAAGGCAGTGAAGGGATCATTAAGGACGAGAGGCTCCCAAGCTGACCGGCAGGCCGAAGCATTTAACATACTATATTCTGATACTATAAGTCTGATATTTATCTGAGAAAATAATTGGAAGAACATTTTATAACGATAAAAACTTGTAAGTTAGTAACCCTGCTGAAAGTGGTTTTATACATTTGCAAATGTTATAAAACAATTTTACGGGGACGAACACCCCAGGTTGGAATTTTTCACGACATAATTCGAAAAATTCTTCTGCTATCGTATTCGCTGGAGGTATTTCCCGAGGCGCGAACGAGTGGTTTTATATGCTTTCCGTCAGATGGCATAGCAATTTTGGCGTAACGTGACTGACTTTTATCAACAATTCAAACCTTCTTCCACTTATTCCGAAAATATGAGTTTTATTGGCCTAGTTTGAGTAAGAAAAATATTGCAGAATATAAAACTCTGCAGATTTAGGACATCGGTCCGCGTTTTGTTTAATTAATTAAAATTTAAACAAATTATGAGGTAAAACAGCTTATCAGCACTTGCACAAAAGTCACATTATGAAGTTCTGCAAAATTCACGTCTTTGCGACAAATAAAAGTATTTAATTACGAATTTTAAAAGTAGGCGGTCAAAATGACCGCCGCCGTCCTTCTAGGTATAACTTTGTGTAAAATCTACCACGTAAGTTTTAACAAAATTTTCATTATATCGTATTAAATTTTGGATAAAATTGAACAAAGTCAAAGAGTTTCAAAAAATTCAAAAAATGTTTAGTTAGAAATTTTTGAAGTTTAACTCTGAAAACGGTCAAAATGACCGCCGCCGTCCTTCTAGTGTTAAATAATAGCTTGTGCTCATCTCTGAGACATTTACCCATCAGCAAAAGTTAGATGATGGATAAAGAGTGAAGAAAAATTGAATTGCCATGCTTATGTGGGTAAAGTGATTGATTTTTGTGATGCTCTTTACAAAAAATTATACTACCAGTTCCGTCATTACAAAATGAAAAGAGTACTCGAGTGAGGTACGAACGATAGGAAACTTATATGCTATTAGCGGAATAGATAAATTTGTGTCCAATGGCTGTACATAATATCTTAATAAAAGTGCCAGCATAATAATTACAGCAGATTCTGTTTCTTGCGGAAATACTGTGATTTAACCGTAATCAGAGAATTAAATTCTCAGTCGGCAAGTAAAGCCTAATCTTACGCCATCTTGTTAGTTTATAATTGAATCGCTTTGCTCATCTCAGCTCCTCCTCCAGTTGCCAGATCCTCGGAGATCCTCCGCGTCACTCTGTCCAGCTCAGCTGAGCGCCGCTTCGCATTTGGTGGCCACCTGGCCTAATGAATACGCATTCGCAAAGTTAAATTAAGGAATGCGCCAAACACAGTAGTAAATGGGTGCTTGCAAACTGCAAGCAAAGAAAATAATTAAGGGATATTACCCCGAGTTATGGGTCTATACGCTATATTAATGTTCATTTTTAATTATGCCATTGTCTTTATTAAACATAATTTCAAATCTAAGATCGAGATTCATCAAATAATATAATAATAGAATAAGTACTTCGAAGGCCTTTCATGTTCATTTGATACGGGAGTTTTGGAGTTGAGTTCTTAATGAATACACATTCGTAAAGTTAAATTAAGGGAATAAAACCAAAATAAAGTTAGAATAAAAATCTGCATAAAATAAAAATGCGAGAAATCGATAGACGATTGGTTACCGGTGGTATGTACTCGGTTTAGTGCAAGACATACTCCAATTGAATCCTATGGCCTCGGCGCCTGCTTCCGGGCAGATCACCATGTGATGATGAGGACAATATTGACGGCGTGCGGAATATTATCAAATATCTTTTCCGGTGACACTAACACCCTGATTTTCTGAGGAACGTACTCTTCCTAGAGCGACATACAGCTGGCAATGTGAAAACACGTCACTTCTCAAATCAATTCCTACCTTACTTAGTTTTGGATTTCAGTCCTCAATGAACATCTACGGTCGAAGGTTTCAGCGGCGATCGGCTGATTCCATGGTATCTGTTTCTTGATCCCAATGCAATTATCGTAGCAGCGTTTATATATGCATTCGTAAAAGTAAATTAAAGAAAAAGGCTTAAGAATGTAAAGTTAAAATTAATACCTGCATAAAATAAAAAGGCCAGAATTCGATATACGATTCGTTACCTGAAGTACTCGGTTATGTGTAAGAAATACTGCAATTTAATCCTATGTTCCTTAAATGGCATCTACCATGACAATGAGCTCTGTTTCTAATGAAATTCACCAATTGACAATAGGCAACGTAATTATGTAAATAGTATTAAAGAACGTAGAAAAAAACTTTATTCTAAAGACCATTTGGAGAAGATGGGAAAATAATATTCATGCAATGATACATGCAAAAATTGTTTATACTAAAGAAAAATTATCCAGCAAACTTGATGAATGACGTAATCAGAGGGTCGTTAAGGAAATAAATGTAATTTATGTTTAGATTTTTGTTTTTCATTTTGATGAAAGTTGAATCACGTAATATACTACGTACCTACAAATGGTGTGCTACATATTAATTGAAAAAACGTAGAAAAAGAACTTAATTTTAAATTCTCTTTGAAGAGGATGACAGAATAATTAAATGTAATTAAAATAGAAAAGAAGAAACACAATAGGCATATAATAAAAAGCACAGAAACTCACATACGAAAAGCAATGCACCATATACGTAGAACAACGATATCGTAACATCGTTCAATGATACCATGCATTTCCTGAGTAGATAATTGTTGTTCAATTAGATGAAAGTTA
Organism: Sympetrum striolatum; assembly: GCA_947579665.1. Taxonomy (NCBI): domain Eukaryota; kingdom Metazoa; phylum Arthropoda; class Insecta; order Odonata; family Libellulidae; genus Sympetrum; species Sympetrum striolatum. The sequence goes on from OX388345.1 coordinate 95,291,433, forward strand.
CAATTTCTTGAAATTCAATGATAACATGGTCCTTCAAGAAAGGTGGGCAGCAATGGGTTTAGTTGCCGATATGAGCTTTTCGGTGACAATATATCACAATGTATGCAGTATGAAAGTGAAAAATAAATGGCACTTTTCAGTTCAGTATATGATAAATGTATTTGGTCAAGTGAGCTATGAAATAAAATAAAACTAAACAATAGTGTTTGTGAAACTAATGATGCGTAATGCTTGCAGTTATGTTATTTCTAAAGATTGTCATTAAACCTTTAAATTTACATTAATATCCCTATTTACTATGTAATATATATATATCTACGTACACTCCTGGCCAAAATTAACGCAGCACCTCTCTAGCGATCCTTACGGCCGGTGCTGCGTTAATTTTGGCCAGGAGTGTACTACATTCTCAAATAATCTAACTAATTACATGACTTTTCCGATTATCTTCGTTGATAAATGGTCTCGTATTCTCTACATAATTTTATGTTATCACAGCATGTATTCCCGAACAATTCATTGACCATACAGATATTCGCTATCTATTCTGATGAAATTTACATTTTTCAGCATTCAGTAATAGCACACATCGAAAGAAACATTTAAAATAATAAAAAATACATCAAACCTTTATCATGGCGCATGAAATTAGCATTGTACACAAATTTGTTTTCGATTTAAACAATGGTCGTTGTCATAGATTTAATCTTCGAAATGAGCAGAAAATAATGCAATAAATTGGCGTTCAAACTAAAATTTTGCAAATTTCTTGCCGGAATGTTAAAATCGGTTTCAAGAAAAGAAAACTTTGATCTTTTAGACGTAATATAGAACAAGTTCCACTGCTTTACAATTACTTTTTCACATTTTAATTAACAAAAGAAATTTGCTCTGAATGGCCATCTTTCGTTTTCCCCGTTTAATTAAATTGAAAAATATAATCGTCCCTGGGCTCAATTCTAGGACAAAATCTGGGAATTTTCGATTTTTTCCCAACTTGACTGTGAATTATGAATTTCTCCTGAAAATTTCAGCTTTCTAGCTCGATTAAAAATGCCCAGGAATTTGTGTCAATCAGTAGGATTTGCAGCTTTATATATAGTAATAATAATAACTAGTAAATGGGTGCTTGCATAATGCAAGCAAAGAAAATTATCAAGTGATACTACCCTGAATTATGGGTCAATATGTTACATATATGTTTCTTTTTATGTATACCACTCTCTATCGTATACATAATTTTGAAATATGAGATTGAGATTCAACAAATAATATGATAGTAAAATAATTATTTTGAAAGCCTTTACGTTTAATTGAGACGGGAGTTTTGCAGTTGACACCTTAAAGAATACGCATAGATAAAATGAAATTAAGGAAATACTCCAAACAAAGTAAAGTAAGAATAAAGATCTGCATAAGAGAAAAATGCAAGAAATCGATAGAGGATTCGTTACCTGTAGTTCTTGGCTCAGTGCAAGGCATTCTTCAATTGAATTCTATGTTCATTAAATGGCGTCTACCACGACAATGAGCTCCGTTTCTAATTATATCAACAAACAAATATGCAACAGGCAACGTATTTATGTAAATAATTTTGGAAAACGTAGAAAAATAACTTATTTCTAAAGCCTGTTTGCAGAATATAGAAAAATAATATGAGGTGAATACAATAGAAAAGAGTAAACATAATAAGCATACATTTTAAATCGCTGAAATTGTTTTACTTACGAAGAATCATCCAGCTAATACGTAGAAAATGTAATCCAAAGGTCAATCAAGGCATTCAGCGTATTTTATGAGTAGTTTTTCTTGTTTATTTTGATGAAAGTTAGATGTTCTAGATGTTATTGATATTAAAAACAAAAGAATATTGAAAAATATTTATAAAAATATAAAAACTTCATACTTTCATCACGGCGTATGTTATTCGGTGTGCAATCAAAGTTTTATTCCACATAAAAAATGGTCGTATCCAAACTTTTGATCTTAGGAAGGATGCAAATAAAAACAATATTAATTTGTGTTTAATTTAAGATGTTGCCGAAATGGCGAAATTAGGTGCAGGAAAAATCAAAGTTCCTCTTAGAGGTATAATTCAGTTAAATTTTCTCCACTTTACGTACATTTTTCATGCTTATGTGAATGAAAACAATTGGTTCTTCATGGACATTTATCGTTTCCCCAGCTGTATCCCTTATCATTACGTAAGGTACTACGTATTAATTAAAAAACGAAAATTTAACTTAATTTTAAATTCTGTATGGATAATATGACAAAATAATTATATGTTATTAAAATAGAAAAGACGATACATAATAGGCATACAATAAAAAGTACAATTTTCACACATGAAAGGCAATCCACCATATACGTATAATCCTAACATCGTTCAAGGATATCATTTTATTTCCTGTGTAGATATTTGTTGTTCATTTGAATGAAAGTTACACTTTCTTGAGATTCAATTATAATATGGTCCTTCAAGAAAGGCGGGCAGCAATGGGTTTGGCTGCCCGTATCAGCTTTTCGGTGAAAATGTATCACAATGTATGTAGTTTGAAATTGAGGCATACGTTACTTATAGCTTCCACTCCTAAAAGGAACATCATCTAAAGAAGCCACAATATGAGGTGGCACGCGAGCCAGAACGCAGGAGCTTATCTGTCGATCTTAAGAGAAACTTAGCGCAAAATACCTCACACACCGGGTGCGGTGAGGGAGTGGTCACTGTGCTAAGACTCCAACACCAAGGTACGAAGTCCGGCTAGCAAGATTCCTCTGGCTATAGAATGGTTGAGTGTCTTTGTTAATATTATTCCTTATTGAAATGGTGGTAATTGGGATCTTCCTGCTTTCATCAGAGAAGTTATGAATATCATTATTAATTAAAACGCAATAAAGTAGGAATCGGAAACGGCCATGGCAAAGGAAATTATTAGACATAATTCAGTATACGATAAATGCATTGGGTTAAGTGAGAATGAAGTGAAATACGGTAAATTTGCAGTTTGCCACCGTCAGCCATTATTTTTTTTTACCCCACTAGATTTAGCCTGATTTCAATCATATTTTCAGGGATTATACATCAAAGATGGCGGCTTATAGTTAGGGCCATGCCTTGGACACTTCCTATCCCCACAATGCTTTCCCTTAGGCACGCTTAGTGAGGCTAAGACCGCTCGATGGGCTCGGACAGTAGCCCAGGGGTAACCCGGGTAACTTAAACCGATCCAACCATTGGTAAGGAAACAACGCGTTGTCTCGAAATACAAGTGCCGTGTGCGGTACAATGTGGTTAGAGACGATTTATTTCAATTCCCAACATGACGTGAAGAATTACTAAGTCTCAATTCTGCAATAAATTTATTTTGCGACCAGCAACATTATCAAAAGGTTTTTACCATGTTGCTATATCACAGATGAATTTTCAAAGTTATGCAAATTATGTATTTCACAAAATCGCCTATCTTTGTGGAACAATTAAATGAAAGAGAGAATATTACGAGAAGGAATTAGAAGAATTGTGGATTTTAAAAAAACAGAGTTTCTTAGGAAAAAATCTATCCACTGTAGGGAAACTCCTTCTGATAGTAATAAATATATAAAAGATTAGACAAACAAAAAACATGGCAATATATATAAATATACTCCGTGTAAAATCTCGATAATTCGATTCAAAAACAATAATACACGATCAAACAAAATAAGATTCTTTATATTTTACCTGCTTTAGGTGCTTGTCTCCATTTCCTTTGACTATTTTTTTATTTAATTTTGCTAAAGGAAATAAATCCTGCAGCGGCAAAAATGAACCTTATGTACAGTGGCGGAAAAAATTATCGCAACACTTTGCGCGCGCACCAGTGGCTTTCACAGAAACTATTTGGAATTCTGCTTTCTGTGACTGACTGGCAACACCGAGGAAAGCCTCGAAAAGCGGTAATATTTGAGTCGGAGACTAGAACTTACACAAATTTCCTCTCTTTCGAACTCTTATTAGAGCCTTCGCGCGATCTCTCCACGAGTTCGTCATATTTATTTCGGCATTTCGCTTTTACAGATAGTAATCCTATTCATAGAACGAGAGGGTAGATATATATTAATTCCTATTTCAATCTTAAATGCACTAAAATACATGAACAATAATTGAACTTTATTTCTTAATAATGTGAAGATTGGCAGTTGTGTTTGAAGAATGACTAGCAATAAGGATTAAGTGAGATTAGAGTGGGAATACGCGATGTGGTGATTCTCATCTTTAGAGAACGAGATTTTTGCAGTCTAGAGGAAAAGAATGTTTTGCGAGCGAGATTATAATGAGAACAGATGACCTATATTGTTCTCTTTTTCTGGGTAATTAGTGCGCTAATAAGGCAGTTATTTCTTTAGTAGTTCCGTTTCTCACACAAACATATGTCTTACGGCTGCCTGCTGGATATTAATGTAAATGTAATTCTTCAAACGTCCAGTACAAACACAGGATATTCATTATTTGTGATAAAAAGTCCGAGGATGATTTTTGATTACAAGTCTTATGTTTTTCAGTCAGCAATTAGAATTCGAGAGGTCATTAGAGCGATTACTGAGTTACTATGACACGATGTAAAATTTGTATTTTGTCTACGGAATATAATTTTTCGCCAACTTAATCATGCAGATGAAGAAATTTCGTAACATAAATTTATATACACAATTTGTCACCTAGAATACATAAAATCAATGTCCGTCCAGAGTTAAAAGGAAAAATACCAATTCCAAAGTTAAAACAAACATGATTTCATAAAAACCGAACAATTTCTGAGCATATATAGGACTTATCTTACATTTTTTAAGAGGGAGCTCGGTGACCTTGGTCATTAGTCAATTGTGTTGCCTTCGCGCGGAGAAATTCACGTAGAAATGCATTAAGGTATTGATAATTCGCGAGGAAAGTCTTTAACCACATGTTGATTCCTTCAAAGTATTGCAGGCGCCAATACAAAACAAACGTTGAAATGTTAAAACATTACCTCGCTTGGAAAAGCTTTAACCATATGTCGAGCGCTTTCAAAGCAAGTATTGCAGGTGTCAGGTATATTTTTCCTTTTTGTGCCTATATCAGCTAGACTCAGTTCCCTCATTTTACAGTCGCCCAGTAGAAACTATCCTCTGGCTAATTCAAAGCTCCTTCTTCACCATGGTGCTAAGGAAATTAGATGTTATTGCACTCGTAAAAATATTCCCAAATAATATCATATTAGTGTATTTTATTAAACAAAGAATTCCTTATAAACAACCCAAGTTTTTAGTACTGATACGTATTTTATGAACGTCTGACTTTATAAAGTTAATTAACCAAGATTATGCTGCCATAATAAAATTATTAATAAGCTGCTAAAATGGACTTCTCAGTTTGTTGGGAAGTGTCATAAATATAACTAGTTGCTAATTAAGAGGTGATTTTGCAGCTGTCTGACACATGTTATTGGCATAGGAAGGGCACGAGCTCGAATTCCGCTTAAGTTAAATGAGTTTTTTATCTTAAACTTCTATTGTTCGGGAAATGAACGAATATAAGATATGGTTTCCACATTTATTTTTACGCCCCTGTGATGAATATATATATATATTTACCAGAGAGATGCAATTCATTATGGAAAAATAACCATTGGACATGAAAGATTCGGAACCGATTCATCACCAATTGTCGGTAAAGAACATGTTTCCTGTGTCAGTGGAAATTCCTCTTCTACCAAGGATTCGAGGTCGTTCGCTGAAAGACAATGTCCTTTGACTCATTTTCCACGATTAGAGTTTGTATTTGACAGGACCTCCTGATTTCCCGAAGCATGATGAACCTTTCGCTTTCAGTGCAGCGGATCTTCGAAAGCCTATGCGTCACTCGCAACAACAAACCGGTCGCAAGGCAAGGAGCTCAGGCATACTTATGCAGACTTATTGGCGACTATTTCTTCATTTAGGTCTTCACGTCGTTAGACGAACAACCAGCGGACCGCGCAAGCGAATCTTTTTCATTTTTACGCTTAAAAAAAAAGCCTTGAGAACTATTGACATTCTTATGCATATTATTATTCATTGTTCGTCTACAACCAGGACAATTCGCGGGTTCACAGTTTCCAATTTTCTCGGCGGTAGTTCCAAGCCAATTACATACATTTAGTTTTAGATATATACCCCGCGAGCTGCCAGATGGGCATGGTAGGGGTTGTAATAACACCATCATCACGTAATCTACTCTATCAGCCTCTCTAATTGTCCGGGGAAAAAGCGACCAAAAGTAATGTTTTGTGATTACTTCCCTGTAACGTTTTTTCGATGCTTCTCGGAGATCGCGATTAGGTCTTTAGTTGCACTAAAATTTATTTACTTCGTCTTTAGGTTCTGAACCGATAAAGCTTCCTTCGGTTATTAGATCTTCTCACCTGGAGCGAATTCCAATAAAGAAGTGGTTAACTCTATGTCTCGGAGGCTGAATCATATGGAGGAGAATGAAGGAGAATGGATATATTATTAATCATCCTATATTTTTCTTGATTCTAATGTAGTTCTCGATTATTAATCATAGTGTATAAGTGCACACTGTTACCGAGTCTGAGAGAAATACGAATACATATAAATATTTTCCACTTGCTCTAAATTATGTTAAATAGTCTCCTTCTCTTAAAAACATGAACATTAAATAACATTACGGGGATGGAAGTCTATGGCGGAGCTGACATTTTTTCATAATCATCTATGTGTAAGAATCTACGGATTCTATCGAATGTGGACATGAATATACAGATGATAATTAATGATTGCTTTGTTGCAGGGGCGCAGCCAGGATTTGTCTATGAGGGAGAGGGTTATTGACAGAAGAAAGAGCGAAACAATTTCTACATTTCAGGGCCGGTATATTCATGCACGCTACATGATAGAAGATATGTTAAATTCTTAAAAAAACTAAAATGCATAGAAAACTAGGATATGTTCACGGTTATGTGGCAAAATTAAAACCTTTTTGGAGATTTTAGTTTGTAAAATGAATAATTGAATAATAATGATGAATAATAATCCTCAATGATATTTGGATTTCCAGTTTTGATAGGGCCAATTTCTCTTACATTGTCATTATTTCTCAAGGTGTAAGGTTGTTATCATTTTAAATATTAATTTCGAGTGCCTAAGAGAGTTTTTTGAAATCAAAAGAAGGTTAATTAAACTTTCATTTAACTGTTATTGAATGTCAGAAGAAATAAATTAGTAGTAGTGATTTAGGAGATGATATTGAAACGTAAGTATTTTGGAGGTAGCACTACAATTTGGACAACCCAGTTACTTTGAAGGAACCCGAAGACCAATCGTAGCGGAGACGGATGAATTTTTCCTCTTAAATTATATGCTGTTTTATAAATACGATATATTCTGATTATTGAGTTAAAATGTCGACAACACAAAAACACCATAAAAATATGTCTATGTAAGAACCCTTCAATCCGCGTGTCGGCGTGTGGCAGGGGGTACAGGCACCTTAACTCTATTTTCCTAATCAATTTCTTTCGCGTATCATGCGCGGAAAAAATGAATTCTGGATACGATTCCTTCTAGCATTTATTTCTCTAATCTTCCTCGCAGTATAAGAGCGGCCCACATCAACAGGGAGGTCACATTATATCGATTGCATCATTTGAGAACCTAATTTTTCTGAACTTACTTAGTAAATTTATCCTTTGAATTAGTCTTCTATCTCTTAATGATTACCATCCCGCGTACTGTATCATCTGAGTAACACTCACCGTTTTATCATGGCAATTCTGTACAAATCGTATCGTATACAACCAATCAAACAAATGCCGTACACGAACTGTAATATAAAAGTTATAATCAGTGTAATCGCGAAACAGTATTTTCTCGTTTGGCTAGGTGGAATAAGAGGAATATGAGTTTTTTTAATCTTTGCATTCTATTCACTTTTCCTATCGCATCTCTAATATGTTCTTTCAAAGATAAACTACAGCTAAACGTGACACTTAGATATTTTGTGTGGCGCACTAATACTAAGGGTTGTCGCGAAATTTGTTGCTGCGTGGAAATAACGTTTTTGGATGATATCTAACATCCTTACGCTTTATATACATCATTCACAAAAAACTCTAGGTGCGTCTTACAAGATTTATCTTTATGGAATCCGTGTTGGATCCGAATGATTCCTACCTTTATGGTAAGGAACTGAATAATAGAGCTTGCTATAATATGCTTCATTATTTTGCAGAAATTCGAAGTTACCGAAAATTACCCATAATAATCTGATCATTCTTAGGCCCCGGAGTGACGTTTAATTTCTTCCACGACATTGGGACAGTACCCTTATTAATTGATTTCTGATAGAATTTCCTATCAATCTGTTGCAGTGAATTTCCACTCGCATCAACTTATGACCAAAATTCTTTCTAATCGTCAACTAGGGATATTAACAGGGTTCGAGATATATATTCCTGGCATTCCTTTCGTGATCCTTCCTCAAATAGCTTTTGCACTTCTCTATAGTTTTGATCACCAAGCTCATTGATCTCACCGCACGGTTTAAGTTTTCTCAATCGGAGTGAATGACTCCTATGCAACGATTCAAACTTCTTCCTCGTCTCACCTACTGTTTAGACGGAACATATTTAACTAAATCTACTTTGATTATCCGTAGAAACTCTACCCAACTATCATTTACTGTATTTTCACCTGAAAAGCGTAAAAAATTATCCAAGCCTTCGTTCAAATAAAACCTTAAACTCAGAAATAATTGCTTTGAGAATAACATAGACTTGCCTCACCGGCTTAAGAGATCTAACCGCTGCTACTTTCATCCCTGCCATTATGACATCATGGTCTGACTGTACCGTCAACTACAGCGAGGCTAGTTATTATTTGTGGGTGGGAAGTGGCTAGTAAATCTAAATTGATACCTTTCCTCGCACGATTCCTTCGAGTTTTAGTCATATTTACCTGATCTAAAGCATGCAACGAAAAAGTAAGATGTATTTCGTGATTTTTTTTTCCCACTGCTAGTGTTTGAGAATTTCAGATTATCCCAATGAATATTGGTTAGGTAAAAATCTCTTCCTACGGCGATGATTGGATCTTTTATTTTCTCACCATTTTTATATAAGGCCTCAGATAAATCAACAATACAACCTATTTTTTCATCGGGAGGACGACACAAAGAACAAACATTAATCTTACTTCCGTTTTGTCTTTGAATCGAGCACCAAATGATTTCGCTCCTGCTATTTTCTACGAATTCATTTCGCTTACTAATTAAATGAGTCCATACTGCTATAAAACCTCTACCGCTAGATCTACATAGTCATATTTTCGGTATATCATATAATCGGGGGAAATATCTCGCTTTGAGTAATATCCTCGCTTAACCAAATCTTTCTAGTATGATATCCGTGCAAGTTCTCATCGTAATGTTAAAGAATTCCACCTGTTTATTACGTAAGCTCTTGCAATTTACTATTATTATTTTTAGATCTCTCAGTTCGCACATTAAAACATGGTTTCCTTTTTCGAATAACCTTTATCTTTTTTTTAAGTGAATTTTTCTTTTTCACCATTGCAATTTTTCTATGTTTAGGGGCTAAGCTCATGCCCACCCTTTTGCCTATTTAAGTGGGCGTTAGTAACTATTTCTACTGCTAAATTAAAGAATAACTTTGTCTGCGTATATTCGTTCTATTCTCTAATGTATTCGCATCTAAACCGAAAAACAACGTAGTAAACAACATTTAAACTACGGTCTTTATGGAGGGAGAGGGGTTGGGAGTGTTTCGGAAGAGTCCGTAAAGTGCACACAAATTTTAGTAAAATCAGCGAACAATAGCTGAGTATGGCGTCTAATATATGGATCTAAGTAACCTTGAGAAGTATTTTAACATACGGAAATCAAAATGATCAAATTGGAAGCGGAAAATGTTATTCATCGCTACGGAGAAAGTAGAGAAGTGAATACCGGCCTCTTGAAAAGTTAATGCAAGTATTTTCTTAAGTGTGGCCCGTTCCACAGCGTAAAATCTGTGGGGCACCTGTAATTCGTCGAAAGTGTGTGATTATGTTTACACTAGGAGGCGAGTACGGAGTATCTAATGATTGATTATCGGACACTGGAATTATCATTTTTTATTTGCATTTAAGATTACAATTGTTGGCATAATTTCGATTGCATTCTAGCTCATTAATCAAATATATTTCAGCTCTGGATAAATTAAATTGAAATTAACTGTTGTAGAGTATTACACTCACTGAAGAGGAAAATCGTAATAGTGGTGTGATGAATGACTGTAACATCAATAGAGATGTGGTACCGTTGCAATTTATTATAATTTTTCAGTCAGTATGGTTAAAGTGCATTGATGTCTCATGAGAAACACCATTTGTTATTACACAAATATTACTCCCTATTACATATAGCCTGATAGAGCTGAAAATTGTTGATTACCGATTTCACTATTTAAAAGTTAATAATAGTGATGACAATTCCTGTCAAAACGTTAATTGCTAAAAAGCTCTTGGAAAAGTTGAACTCCTTCAACACACGGATTAGATTGGATTCATCGAAGGGATATTTCTAATACCTTAAGCAGTGGAAAACTACACTGCTCGAGAGAAAATAGAAAGGTAAGAATAGGACGCATCTTAGTGGTTTCTAAATTCGAATTTTAATGTGTTGAATTCTCTTTGCAAGAATTCAATTCCATCAAAATTCTAGTATTTAGTCCTTTAATTCGCGAAATAATACCTCAAAATATTCATTTAACGTCTGATATTCCGCTATCAAACAATCTTGTTTGTAACTATCTCCCAGTGTATTATATTGACATTCTATACAACTATTTTAACACGACTAACTTCGAATAATAAATGGCAAAAAATGAAGACAATGAGGCAAAGGCACTACTTGGAAATCTCGCGAAGGTGTCTTAAATGTCTGCATATAAAAACGAAACTAAAAGTCTATTTTCCATTCGTATGGACTTTGAATATTGCCGGTTTTACTGCCTCTATACAGAGTTGCCAAATTGTCGGAGTTAGAGTGATTTCAGTTAGTTTCCACGTAATCCGCGCTCTGACGCCAACTGGTGTTGCGATAATTGTTTCCGCCACTGTACATATCTTATAGAAATACTTTGTCTTGTCTGGGATCGAACCAAGGACAAAATGTCAACTTTTTTACAATAGAATTTTCTCTTTTTTGAATGGAACATTGTGTTAAAAAATTTTATATCAATTGACCCAGTATATTTCGAGTTTTGCGGCCACAAACATAAGCAGGCTGAATTTGTATATGTAAGATTATATAGCTAACCGATGGTAACAGTTATTCGAAAGTTATACTTAAGGGAAATAATAATTCGAGTGATTTTATGGCTTAAGAAACCGGTAGTTTCGAAAAACACTACGGGTCCAGTATATAAGATCCAATGGAGTTATTACATATAGATGTTTGTTTGTCCAATATAGTTAATTTCAATCAATTGCAGACATTTCTTTTTTGCAGAATTTAATCACAAATAATGGTTGTACTAAATCTAGATGTATCCCAAAAGAAAGGAAATTGAACAAGGGAAGGTAAAATATCGCATTCGAGTCGAGATTGAGAGAATTCAGATGAACTTGACGAAATATTTTTGTAATTCTGTGGGCATCAACAATTCCTTAAAGACAGAGGTGATTGTTGAACTTGCCACTCATAGAAATATATGGGAAAGATGGGCGCATAAGAAATGTATTGGGAAGAAGAGAATCCCCCATTTACCCAAGGGATTATTATCTTAGACATGCGAACAAATAGAAATCCTCAACCATGAAAATAGTAATTTTAAACTCGTTACTGTGCACCTTCTCACGAGCTCCTTGCTATCAATTGCTAACCTGCTTCCACCAATATCCTATCCCTCGCTTCCAAATACTCCACAGAAGTCATTATACCAACTTGAAGACAATCACACTTTAGAATTTAAAGATCAACTCGACTACCATTTACGCTACACTACGACTACATTTATAGTGAAAATTTCAATAAATATTAACCAATATATGAAAACCCGCCTACCCCTGCTGTTAATTGCTTTTAGATTCAGATATGTACCCCGCGAGCCACCAGAGGCGTATGGCAGGGGGTGTAATACACCACTATTATTTATTCCTCCCTATTAGCATCTCTAATTGCCTGGGGAAAAAACCACCAAAAGTAATTATCCGTCCTTGCAATTACTTCCCTATAACGCTTCGTCGATGCCTCTCGGAGATCGCGTTTGCTCCTTACTGGCACAAAAATTTCACTTACTTCATCTGTAAATTCTGAACAATTGAACTGTTTGAAAAGTTTCCGAGGATATTCAGATCTTCTCATCTGTAGTGAATTCCAACTGAGGGACTCTATCATTGCCGTAACGCTGCTATCAAACCTGAAATCCCCGCAAACGAATCGGGCTGCTCTACGCTGGACCATCTCTAAATCTGAGACTAAACCTACTTCATGTGGGTCCTAAACCGCACAGCAGTATTCTAGACTCGGAAGAATAAGAGAAAAGTAAGCTATTTCTTTGACTCTCGTTGAGCATCCTCTCAACGTTCTACCAGTTAATCTTTGCATTCTATTCGCTTTTCCAATCTCATCTTGAATATGTTCTTTAAAAGATAAGTTACTGCTAAACGTAACTCCTAGGTATTTGTTGTCGTGAACTAACTCTTATGGATGCCCTGAGATTTGGTACTGCGCGGGAATTATGTTTGTGGAGCGCGTAAAACTCATTGCAACGCATTTATTTCTATTTAAATTCCGCTACCAATCTTTACACCATCCTGATATTACGTCCAGGTCGTCTTGAAGTACATTACAATCGTTTACTGACAAAATCTCTTTGTATATCAGGGTATCATCAGCAAATAATCTAACCTTACTCTTAACGTTGCTTTACTTGCTTCCTCCAATACCCCAACCATCACCTCCCCCACCCTTTCACCTCCCTCCACCCTTTCACCTCCCCCCACCCTTTCACCTCCCCACCCCTCTCCTGATTCCATCCCATCTTTTCTATATATAGTGAAAACTTTTGATGATAATCCCGTGGTATTTTTGGAAACTACCAATTCCTTAAGCCGTAAGGTCACTCGAATTATTACTGTTTACCATTAGTGTAACAAACAAATAACTATTATCATCGGTTAGCTGTATAATTTAGAATATAAACTTTATAATTTCATGGTGTACAGCAAAATTTACTTGTTTCGCCAATTTTAAACATGCAATTTTAGAAAGGAATTCGTAATTCGTATAAGCTCTCCCATGGGATAGGTAGTAGACCAGTGGGGAGACGACATAGTGCTGCCATTAGTTCACGCTGTCGCCACTGTCTCACTAAGGAGGAAGTTTTTTTCCGGGAGTATCCTAGGCATGGTTCGGACGGACAGGAATGGCCTCCGGAGACCATGTTTGAAGTCTAAGTTATGGCGTATTGACGCCAGATGTAGCGGTGATCGTCGAGTTTCATGTCTTGGATAGCCTAAAATTCGTAAATAATAGCTAGCATACGGGCGCACTGAGTAAACAGGGGTATTGGGTGGGAAGGTATTGAAGTATGAAAATGTCGAAAAAAACACCAAATATTATCCAATGTAGCATGTAATACGCAGTATTTAAGATACCGGAAAGTGTGATTATGCCGAAAATCATGAAGCAATTATAATTCGAAGAAGTTTATTTGGGAATAATTTATGCAATGCAATCTTACGGGCCCATAGAGTGAAGCAGGGGCGCTAGGGGGGATGTTCGGAAAGAAATGCCATTTTTAAGTCATTTAACTGTAAGAAAAGGCCAATTTTCTTCAATATAACGAAGGAAACCCTTACCACCTAACTCAAACCCATCGGCACCGCGCATAATTCACGATTTTTAGCGGATATTGGGTGGAGGAGCTACGTAGTAATCATCCATATTTTACATTAAATGCAATATCTAAATTCAACGAAAGGAACCCTACCTACCACACTCAACCCATCGGTGCCGCGCATATTTCACGATTTGTTGCGGAGATAGGGTGGAGGAGCTACGTAGTAGTCGTCATAATAAATATAAGGCATAATAAAAACCTTTGAAACCGAATAATCTTGCAAACCAACTGTAGCTTGCTATCCGGACGGGAGGGTGACTATCTTTTTCATAACACAAACCCACTTTTGCGACGAAAACAATTTTCCATAAAAAAATAATGGAAGAAGAGATTCTAGCGACCGTTGAAATATTGCGAACGGGCAGAAGGATGCGCTATTTTAGAAAAAGTTTTTGTCACAAATGTTGCTATGTGGTAAGATAAAGATAGTAACCCTCACGTCCGGATCGCAAGCTACAGTTGGTTTGCAAGCTAAATTTGTTTCCAAGGTCTTTGAACAGATATATTAATATTTATCGTAAAACTTTCTTCGGCATACTTTTAGTTCAAAAATATCTTCATATCAATGGAATTAGGGAACGTTATATATTCGTAAATGGTCAATACTTCCGAAATTTCTAAAGATATTATGGCTAAATTATACTTAATTTTATTTGAGAAATATAATGATTTCGCTAAAGTTATTTTGCGTAAAGACAATGAAAGCAATCCTCTTCCCTCAATCCCTCACCCCAACCCTCAACCCCTCCCCTTCCGTCTACGTAATTTATCTGGATTATCGTATTTCTGTTTTCGGTTTAAAAAAAACTGCGTTTCAGAGGCTACATATCCTAAAATTTACGAAATATTGGATGAATTTTATCGAAAATTATTCATTATATTATACCCACCCAACACCCCTTTTTGCTAAAGGAGCCCTTAACTGAGTAGGGAAATGGGAACTTGGCATAAGAAATCATTCATTATTACACCCACCCAACACCCCTTTTTGCTCAAGAAAGCCCGTAACCGAGTAGTAAATGGGTAATGCACGCCTTAAGTAATAAGTATTGAAATAAGTTACAATCGCCCAAGCGGATTCCCGAGGAAACATAAAAAATGGTGGAAAAGCAGACGAAAAACTTCGAAAATTGGTCAGTTTTGGATGCAATTCCCTACAAAACCGCGTCACTTAGGAATAAATGCTTATCATATAATTAACCCGCACTCCTATATCTTTAAAATGGTGTATGAATGGTTTCTGTAACTCTAATAGTAACATAGAGATATAGAACTTCTCCCTGACGGTGCCAAACTGCAAAATTACCTGAAATACTATTCCTAAACTATAGCGATTGTGATGCTAATGATTCGTATTGTTTATAGTTATATTATTTCTAATGATTGTCGTATGATGTTACTCTAACATTAACATTTTAGGATTATGTAAATGTCAGTTTAAGTTCAAGTGATAAGGCTTTGGAACAAGGGCGTCGCCAGGGGGAGGCCGCTGCACCCCCCTGGCGGGTTAATGATAATCGGATAAATGATAACCGGGTTTCCGTAGAAATTTGTATAAGTATTGGAGCAATATAAGATATCTGTGAAATTTAATTTTCGATGATATTATTAATAATATACCATTTTGGAAGAATATCAGTCAGCTGAAAGGTATTGTGCGCGTAAGTTATGCACATATTTATCGTAACTGTGACTTGATGACTTGAAATAAATTTTAGAAACTTTTAAAACTGTGACTTAAATTCTTCAGCTTCCTTTTCGATGCAACCAATTTTTTCTCTTGTGGTAGAATCCCACGAATCTCATATCTGGTTATGCAAAGCCCATTCAAAATTTCAATTCGTGGAAAATTTTTGTTTTCCTTTGAACACTCAGTGCGTAAGACTGGGTTTTGTATCATCTCTCTGCTGGTTAAAGCACCTATCACTTAGTCTAAATAATTGTAATTTGACGTCTTCATTTTTTCCACCTTGGTATATAACTTGATTTCTGCAAATTCGATTATAATATCAACTATAATCAAAAGTCTACAGAATATTTTAATGCAGCCGAATTTGTATGTACTCTCTGGTATGTGACGTATTCAATTGAATACTTGGCTAATACAGAAATAGCAAAATCAGGCTTAAATGTAAGCCTACCAGAAAATTTCATCTGATATAAATGATTTTTTGTTTCTTAGAAGAGGAGGTAGTTTTAAAAGCAACCGATGAAGTCATTCCTAAGAAAGCTGCTGATGATATAGTCATATGGGTGCACCAATGTGGTGATTTATTAAAAAAAAAGTTCCAATTTCCCTCAAGAGATGGCATTAGTGTCAAAGTTTATTAACAAAAGTTCCAATTTTCCTCAAGTGATGGTATTAGTGGCGAAATTTATAAACAAAAGTTCCAATTTTCCTCTTAAGTTTTAAAATATAGCGTTAATGTAAAAGTTTAAATTAAAAAAGTTTGATCAGTAAATAGACCTTTGCCATTTTCGATGTATTCATGGGAATCGTATCTTTTTCGAGATGTTTACTTCTAAAATATATCAATAATTAATACAATATCAGTAAAAAATATAACAATTGATTGATAAAAGTAAAGAATTTAATACATATAACATTTTTAATTTAAAAAAAGGAAACGTATGAATTATGTCGATGTTATCAAATGCGTACTTCAGCGATGGAGAACTATATTAATTTTTTTCTTCGTAACTTTGCTACGTAGAAACATTGTTTTTAACACTGTTTGTAGTCAATTTTATGCACTAACTTCCTATTTATTTATTTCTTCCAAGTCTTTTCAATTGCACTTGCAGCGATGCAAAACGACAATTGAGTACACAACTAGCAAAATGGTGACGTCACATTGTATTTAATCATCTAATTTCTCCAATACATTGCAACTTGTGGCAATGATATTTACATCAAATTGTATCATAATCTACCCTTTATACATGAGTAATTTTTTCCAGCAATGTGCAATTTTTTTGATGATCATTTTTACATTTAATGTATTGGCTTTATAATCCGGAAGTGGAGTGTAAAAAAGAACACACCGACATCCCTCATTCCTGTTATCGTCTCTGATGCTCCCACTAAGTCATACGCCATTGCCAGACAAGAAGCGATTATTAATATATTAGAATTATTATATCTCCTCTTTCTATCGGAGGAATCTTTATATCTTTTTTCTCTATTGTCAAATCTCAAATAAAGTCAAATTGTCATGATCTCCGTGTATTGTCCATACCGAGATCGATAGCCATAATTGAATTGACATTCGATACATTAAATGTACTATATAATACACTTCAACACTAATGCCATCTCTTGAGGAAAGTTGGTACTTTCGTTATTAAACATTGACATTAATGCTGCATCTCCAGAAAAATGTGAACTTTTTTTAACTGAAAAATAAAAATATCCCTAAGTAAACTGTAACATTACCATAAGTTGAGATATAATTCAGTATCATACTTATACTATATTTAGCAAAAGTCTACTTTACCTAGGAAGGCGGGTTAAAAAAATAAATGTTAACTTTTTTAACCAAATATCTATTTCTATTTATAATAATTAAAGAAATTTTTAAACATTCATGTTCCAACATTTCATTAACTTTGATATTTTTTCTATTTATAAGTAACCTAACAGTTTCAAACTTTTGGAGTATGTAAAAAGGGTTTTTATATTGATTTTTAAGAACGAAGTCACTCTATGTTTCAAATGCCGTAGAAAAATAATGAAAATTAATTTCATTCCTTTCGAAAAAAAGTCAAAATATAACGCATAAATAATTTTTCGATTTTTTTATGAAACTTTGAGTTTAGCAGTTTTCGACTATGACATACGATTAGTCATACAGTAGGAACTCTGGTAATCCGGACGAATTCAGGCAATTGGCGTCCGGATTAGCGGGGTTTCTGGATTAGCGAGGTTTTAAAAAAATAACAAAAAAACTTTTTTTCTCAAAAATTGGTTTATAGATAATGCATGTATATATTGCATAAGGTATTACAACATATAAAGTGAATGAATATTATCAGCGAGCAAAAAAGTCAGTTTTACTTTTGCGCGACCGTTCTTCTTTTTAAATCAAGTGCGCGGTCTCTTAAACGTCTAAAGAGCATAATTTAATGTGCTTCAAAAATTGCTCCACGGCCCACTTTAATTATGTATTGAGTGCCGCCAAAGCCTAAGAATGAGAAATTTTGACGGAGTCTATAGGGTGGTGGTGGTGGTGGTGGTGGTGGTGGTGGTGGTGGTGGTGGTGGTGGTGGTGGTGGTGGTGGTCGTCGTCATCATCATCATCATCTTCTGCCGTTAATTATTACACGACTTGCGGATCATTAATTTAGACACAGATGCCCAACAGTTAGCTAGATTGAACACGACAACTTTTAAATTTACCTTTTCCAGTGCATTTTCCAAATTTTCATTCTGCTCAGGATCATTAAGAATATTTGTAAGAAGCAACTTACGATATCCTAACTTAATGTTTTGAATAACATTCTGATTCATGGGTTGGATCAGCGCAGTCGTGTTAGGGGGTAAAAACATTGCAGAAATTTCACTGTCATCAGTGCACAATTATTCTGCAGAAGGATGGTCAGGACAATTATCAAGCAACAATAAAGCACGTTGTGGTAAATTGACGGATTTCATAGTTGTCGAACTGCTGGAATGAATTCTGTTTTAAACCAATCCAAAAATAATTCTCGCGTGACCCAAACGTTTTTTTGCCCTCGGTAGCGTGCCTGACTTGAATGCACGGGGTTTCTTGGCTGTTCTGACAACAAACAAAGGAAGCTTATGTTTGCCAGACACATTTGCACACGGCATAAATTTAATCCTCGCTTTAATTACTTTCTCATTGATTACACACAGTAACTTAAAATTGTTTAGCTTTTCTCGCTTATAAACACCAACTCTATAGCCCATGCATAGTCATCCTCATTGGACGTCTATCAAAGGGAAGGATTGTTTCTTACGCCTCTTCTCTCATAGCTTTTTAATGAACGTGGTGTTATGAGAAGTGATACCCTGCTGCAACTGAAAATGTATTGTCTTTCGAAATATTTTAGTCTTGCACATATTAAGCATTTCTCTAATGGAAAAATTCTCTCAGAAAAGTATCACAACTTAGATATGTTATTGCAATAAACGAAATACCTCGCTCTACATCACATCATTGCAGCCAATGTAGTCATTTTTCATATAGTCTGTCCACCTCTCGTTTCTTGTTACTAATATGCGTGTTTATATGTTCACAAGAAGAAGTTGCGGGTTTGCGTAACTCCCAATGGACCGTCCGGATGACAGAGGGTTCCGGATTAGCTAGTGTCCGGATTACCGGGGTTCTACCCTATTTGCATTATTGTAAAATTAATCCTTATCACTGTCACCAACCTGTAAAAGTATAATTTAAAATTATGTTTTTGAATCGTGTTAAACTTGGGTCCTACAAATGATATTATAACTTTTTGTTATTAATAAACCATTCTTAACCTACATCCAGCCTAACAACTTCACGAAGCATGGTTACTAAATTCAAAAAGAAAATCATTCAAATATATTTATTGAGCTGCTCTTTGTTACGATATTAAAATATGCAAACACAGATTTGATTTCCAACAGATTAGCGGACGAGCATGTGTCTGAGAAAGACTACAAACATGCAAAAAATGTGTGGGAATGTTTTGTAGAAATTTCCCTTCTCCGGAAGTGATGTTTCCTCAAGTTTCTCGATTGAGTTTGTGTAATCATACGGGTAAACCCCCTTACGTGTGACTAGGTTCGTTTTCTCACCGAATACCTCGCTAGTATATTTAAATGTTTTTAAATTTGTTACCAGTGAAGCCAATGACGCTGGCATGAATCGACATGTGTCGAGAAATCTAATGGTGAAATTATTTTCATAGATTGACTTTGCGAATGAAATATACTTTTCCTCGGAAGTTCGGATAACTTCTGCTGACCAAAGAAAATATCAAATGCTCTCCTCGAAACAAAATATCATGAAAATGATGTAAAAGAATACCTTATAATGAGTTGGTGAGAAAATTTACCTAGGGGATGAGTTAGAGTAAGGAAACTAGGGGTAGCGTTTATACTCCCCCTAACGCGTTGAAATTATGCTTGAATAGAAAGAAACGTTTGTAATGAAGCAGTAGTGGGGGTAAATAATTTAAATAGAACTAAATGAGGGGAACTTTCTCATTTACTCCTACGCTTCGTCATTGAAGACTTGGTGTGACTTTGCTTCATTCTTCCGTTTCAAGATTTTGGAGTTATTCTTCCTGTTTGGAATTATTTCCTCTAAGAAGAAATACAGTAAAGTATTAACAGTTTGAACAGAAATCTGAGTAAGTATCAGTATATATACTTTTGAGTTATTCCCTTGTATTATTTTTTAACAATTTTTCAAAACTTTTAGGATGGAGTACAGTCAGTTGAACCCTCAAGTACTCGGTGACCATTCGATCTTTGAGATTGACAGGGCTATAAAGGGTCGACTGAAAACCTACTTGGTGGTGAGCGAAGCGCATAAAGACCTTATATCATTTTTAAATTAAACTTCCGATCCGATCGATTAGAGAGCGAATATAAGGAAGCAAAGTCGGAAACTAAACAAATTATGCATTTTTAAATTATACTTCCGATCCGATCGATTAGAGAGCGAATATAAGGAAGCAAAGTCGGAAACTAAACAAATTATGTGAGATGCCCTCCGTCAATATAAGAAGAAGATTTTACGCCAACACTTGGAAGAGGACCCAAAAGCGTTTTGGTCGTACGTTCGTGAGGTCCAAGGTAAAGAGCAAACTGTTCGTTCATTAAAGGATACTTGCAGTAATATAGTAAACGATGCTAAAGGCAAAGCTAATATCTTGAATGATTTTTTTCGAAGCGTTTTCACGTCTGACGATACATCAAATACTCTCCTGAGTGTTAAAAAACCTGAATCGATTCAAAAATCACCTTCAAAGAAGACGGCATCATTCAACTATTGCAACAGATTAAACCGAATAAAGCTTCGGGTCCTGAAGACATGCCGGCTCGAGTGTTCAAGGAAGCTGCGGAGAGCGTAGCACCTTTTCTTAAAGTTATATTTGACAAGAGTATGAGCGAAGGAAAGGTCCCGAAAGATTGGAAAATTGCGAATGTCACGCCAATATTTAAAAGTGGCTCTAAGGACGATCCAGCTAATTACAGGCCTATATCTTTAACATCACTGAGCGGTAAAATTATGGAACATGTAATAGCTAGCTCTTTAATGGGTTTTCTTGAAACGTCCAATTTCATAATTAGGAATCAACACGGTTTTCGTAAGACTCGTTCTTGCGAGTCTCAGCTGGCTTTATTAGTACACGATGTTCTAAACTCTGCTGAAAAACATAAGCAAGTCGATGCGATATTTTTAGATTTTCGGAAGGCTTTCGATATGGTACAAACGCCCGCAAAAATATCTTAAATTTTTCAAATATTACTTTTGAGTTTTTCTGAGTTTTATGTTTTGCGTGAAATATAAGGTTAGGGATACATAATTTAAGAAAAGGGTTCGGGCGCAAATCTTGCAACACCGCCGTAGCCTAGTACCGTTACCTAGGCCTGAGCCTCTTATCCCTCAATGAAACAAGAGGAACGCAATCCTTCCTGCTGGCATAAACACAAGGTTCCTATTCATGTTCATCTTAAATCGAGCCCCAGGAACTCTTCATACCTGTCACGCTTGGATTAATAGCCGTCGAATACATATTTTTACCACAACTCCAGCTTGAATACACGAGTAAAATGCTACTTACATTCTGCAAGCAAAAGTTAAAGTTTTTGTAAAAATATAGTAATTGGTCATCAGCATGGAGAGCAGTCATACATCTTAGCGGTAATAAACGAAAAATTTATTTCCGAATTTCTCAATCCAGGACCTTTTGAAATATATCCTTGCAAATAACGTTGAAGAAGATGAATTTTCAGCTAAGTGCAAAATTGATATGAAATATGAATCAGGTCTTTAACTACTTTTTAATACGTGCTTAATTTCCCATTTATTTGTTATAGGAGATCGTTTGGCGTGGTCTGGTTTGAACCTAAGATAACTATGGTTAAAAATTAATTTTTTTTATATAACATAGTATAAATATTCATCAACGTGGCACCTCTATATCTTTATTTTTAACAGGAGAGTTTTGCACCGGCCTGATATCGAACCATGGATACTTAATGCAATAGTTTCTACTGTTTCTGTTAGATCTGAAAAATGTCTCTTTGCTCCTTTAATTTGAGTTCTATTTCTTAGAAAAAATATTTCTTTTTATCCCAAAAATTGGCGCAATGCAATTTTATCTGTCACATATTACACCGAATTTTGAGATTTAAAAAAATTCCCAGAATGACAAAGAATTGAAATTCAGGACTCCAACAGATGAAAAAATTATCTATTGAATCTTCTAAAGAGTTTTTCGAAAATGACCCTGATTTCCAATTTAGACTGGTGCAAATATATACTTCAAGGTGCTTAGAGATGTAGTCAATAGGAAACCCCATCTCTATATATCTCTAGGCACCTTGATTTTGAATTCTATGTCTTTCCGGAAAGTATTTTTTATGTAATAGTTGGCGCAATGCAATCTAACGGGAAAATTCGTGATTTTGGGGGCATCTAATTTCGAACCCATGATAGTTAGGAAAGATATCTGATTTTTCCAGGGATATGAGTTTGGGCCATTTGCAAAAATATAAGCTGCCCAATCCTTCCAGAAGTTTTGCCCCTGAATTTGTATCTTCCTACATATATGAATCAGTGAATCAGGAAAAGCGTCGACACATAATAGATAGATGCATGCATATATTTTTCCGAGGAAGGGATTATAAATAAGAGTAATCTATCTTTCCAGTAAGAACTTTTTAAATAATCCCGAAAAGAACGACTTTTGAATGTTTTCTTTGCTATGAATATCCCTTAACTTTCCATACATTGTATTGTTTTGAAAGGCCCTAATAGAGCAGCAACAAACCGATGATTGAACAATCGATACTTGCGAGCTATCGTAGCCGTTGGGAAATAACTATTTACGGTTCTTTTCTCAGGATGAATTATATAAGCGACGTATGTTTTACCGACTGCTAAAATCGCATACACCATGTGTAAATAACTTTTTACCAAATAAGATTAACGGGCGTCATTAACGAAGCATTGCTTGTAATCAAGATCGGTAAGTTGATTAAGATAATAGATTCCATCCAAGACGCAAGGAAGCTCTGTGGAGGATCTGCTGCGGTACACAGGGCGAAGGTATTGTCTTCTTCTCATTATATCCTTCACCTGTTAGGCTACTATTTCCGCGTTAGACAATACCTCGTGCAGCGGACAAGAGGGACATCTTCATAGCAGGGGTTCAGGGGGATTCTCAGGTATTCTTTGTTTCACTATCTTTTTTCCCAAAAGGGCATTTCTATAGGCATCAAATATGGCACGCTTCCGACATTCTTGTAGGCGAAGTCCTAGCCGCCTATGCCCCCTCAGTGCGTAGGTTCTCTCTCTGAAATGGAACGGCTTAGAAAAACCCAGCAGATCTCCTGTGGATTTTTTTGTCCTGTATGAATTTGGGGAAAGGAACGGTTTGAGGCTCACTTGCGCTCTTGGATTAGGATTTAGATTTTCGCGTGTCTTTTCAAAAGGGGAATAGCCGTTCTGTAATTTAGTTCTTCTCCATCTGCAAAGGACGAAGGTCGTGTCGCTGTGATTTGCTCTTCATATTTTTTCATGAGGTTACGGTAGTGAATATAATTCAGTGAAATATTTTATAACGTTTTAGTTTTGATAGAGAGTTAAATCCTCAAATGTTAACATGTTGGTGCAACATAAATCTGATTCTTCTTGTTTTGTCCGAAGTGCGCTGATATTGCTAAGAAAAAAAATTCATGACAAACAAACTTTTACTACACCACTAATTTATTATCCGAATAACATGACCCATGTTTCGTAGCATCGCTACATCATCAGGTGGCAAAATAATAACACACTTCCGAATATATACACTCATGCCTCAGCTAAGTCCAAGAAAACCTAATCAAATAGTAGGCATGCTAATTGCTAAAACACCAATTTAGGAGATAGCGCTAGAATTTGGCGTTTCATATGTAACCGTTTATGCATATAAGAAAAGGTGGGAGGAAACTCTATTCGTCGATCGTAAGGAGGTCTCAGGGAGGCCAAGAGTCACAAAAGGGGAAGAGGATCGGCTTATTGTCGATCGCATATTGCTGAATCCATTTTCAACAGCAGAGGAGGCGAGGTAACAAAACGACGTATTTATTTACTGCATCATATGTCAGTGGGTTTCTTCCCTCTTCGTGGTATATATTATGGAAATGTATTCTCTATAATTTTCAACTAGACATGCTGTTGGACTGAATATCAGCCATGATACTGTCTGCCAGAGACTGCCTTTCCATGGGCTGGAAGTCAGACGTGCAGCAGTAAAGGAGATTATTTATTTTATTAATATTATTAGGAATTATTCAGGAGAATATTTTTTAAATTTTTGTATGTTATATTAAGGATTAATATATATTATTAAGTATATTTTTTCATCATTTTAATGTTTACATAGCCTGCGTTTTCGCAGGTTTTTTTCACCCCCCTACTTGTGTGGGTATTTTCCTGCATAGTGGCTTTTTTCTTCATCAGCCTTCAGCTGCGAAGATTTTTTCCCACCAACAAATTCTCTTTCCAATGTTTATTAATAAAGTATCATTCTACAAGAGTTGTCTTCTTTGTGTACGTTTTGTTTCACATATTTTGTAATCAATTTTAGTAGTTAATGAATCAGACTTAGCCTATAGCCTAACCTGTGATAAGAAACTTACGCGAATAATTTTAACTCAGAATATCTGACTTAACTAAGATTAATAACCGTCGTGCAATAGCCCTAAGTTGATTGATTTGCCGGAATATTGAGTCGATATAATATCATAACCTAAAAAATTGAACCTATGGCCTTTTTGGGCATTTATTTCCATCGATTTCTAAAGAAATAGCTCAACTTAATTCATTTCGTTTCCCAATCTCGCTAGTGCCGCAAAAAGCATAACGACAGATATTCTCCTTCAACTCACTTTTGTATTGCATTGTTAAAAGCTCTCAAAAGCTTAGGGCATTTAGCTCATTGGCCCCCACCGATAATAGAACCCGAAACCGTCGGGTCGGAAATGTAAGGGTTCCTTGGGCTGCGATAGTTCTAAACAGTAGGTCGTCGCGACCTCGCAAGGAGCAAGGGCAGTGTGCAAAGGAGCCCTAACGGTATTTAAGGCGGAGCGGCGGTGTTGCAAGATATGCGGCAGAACCCTTTTTTTAAATTATGTATCCCTAACCTTATATTTCAAGCAAAACATAAAACTCAGAAAAACTCGAAACTAAAATCTGAAAAATTTAAGATACTTTTGCGGGCCATTGTACCTCATCATAAATTGCTGTACAAATTAGAAGTTGCGGGTATCAATGCACAAGTTATTAACTGGATAAAAGACTTTCTCACCGATAGAGAGCAACGAGTAGTACTCGATGGTATTCGTTCCAACTTGGTTAAGGTGACCTCGGGCCTCCCTCAGGGCAGTGTAATTGGACCGTTGTTATTTTTAGTATACATCAACGACCTCAACAATCACATTGAAAGCAATGTTAGGATATTCGCAGACGACACAGTCATTTACAGGGAAATAGTTAGTTCAGAGGATAGATTAACCCTTTCGAAAGACTTAGATAGAATTATGAATTGGTGCGATGATTGGCAATTAGAGCTTAATGTAGAAAAGTGTTCGGTAGTTAACTTCTTCGAAAGTAAATCTATAATAAATGATTATTCTTATAGTCTCCGAGGGGTAAACCTAATGTCAGTAGAATCGGTAAAGTATCTTGGAGTAACTCTCACGAAGAATCTATCATGGAGTGCCCACATCCGAAATATATGTGGAAAAGCACTTATGAAACTCGGCTTTGTTAAAAGAATAGTCGGTAGGAGCGAAGAAAAGGTTCGCGAGCGATGTTACTTAGCGTTAGTTAGGCCTCACCTTGAGTGCACATGTAGTGTATGGGACCCTGCCAAGAAATGTCATATTCGGGATTTAGAAAAAGTACAACAAAAGGCTATACGATTTGTAAAAAATTGCTACGATAAAACAGCGAGTGTCACTCAGATGATACAGGACGCGGGATGGGAATCATTAGAAGATAGAAAAAAAATTCAAAGGAAAAAATTTATTAAATAAGTTCAGAGAAATTACGTTTTCAGATGATGTAACCGATATAATGCGACCCCCCTGTTATATGGGCCGTGCTGATACTGCCTGAAAGCTTAGGGAAATAGATGCTAAAACGAATCGTTTCAAAAATTCATTTTTTCCACGAAGTATACGCGAAAGCAACCGTTTAGGAAAATAGAGTCAAGGTGCTTGCACCCCCTGCCACACGCCGAAAGGCGGCTTGCAGGGTTCTCACATAGACATAGACATCTTTGAATTCCGAGGAATAGGGAATGAGCTAAGTAATTCTGCCCTTAAAATTAATATTGTGGTTAAGGCAAACTTTGAGGGGGGTGAGGAGACGATAGAACGAGCATTCAAAACGAGAAACGTTAGGGTTTTGCTAGCCAATGACGTTGGAGAAATTTTAGAAAGTTTATTTGGAAAATTACTTAAGGAAAAATCCGAGATGCAGGTGAAGGGATCAGGGTGGGCGCTGAGTAAAATCTTGGGTTTAGAGCTCCGAATTAATTGTTACACTCCATTACGCGGATCAACCTTTATTGAGTTACCACCCAAGATCGCAAGCAGAAAATCCGTTGTAAATGTTAGGAAGGACGATCAGTTTTGTTTTAAATACGCGGTTTGGGGAAAGAACATACATAAAGACCCCCAACGAGTCTACAAGTATAATACGGATGAATTCGACAATGGGTACGATTGAGATTGTATTGAATACCCAGTCAATCTCTCCGATATTCCTAAATTCGAGCGAACAAATAAAATTTCTATTAACGTTTTCGGGCTATACGAAAAAAAACTATGTCTATCCAATAAAAATTGTAAATACCAAGCTCGCAGATCATCGTGACCTATTTTATATTAGAAATGACAACACGACTCATTATTGCTGGATTAAAAACTTAACTGGAAAAAAAACGAGTCTAATCCATCTTCAGATAACAAAAATGTCGTAGGGAACTGTAATAGTAAAAAACCCGCGAGAATTGAGCTTCCTATCGAGGGGGATAAGATATTAAAATTTACCAAACTCGGGCATTCATTTCCAGTTCCTTATGTAATATGTGCAGACTTTGAATGTATTCTCCAAGGTATCAGCACTTGCGAATCTTTACCTAACGCATCCTACACGCACGCTATTCAGAAACACGAACCATTCAGCTTTTGCTATGTTCTCATAACGTCCAATGGATATGAGGCACCACAGCTTTACCGAGGTCCCAATACCGCACAGATCTTTATGCAGAAAATGAAAGAGGAAGCAGAGAGAGCATTCAAGTTGTATAAAAATGTTGTACCAATGGAATCACTTAGCCTAGAAGAAGAGACAAATTTTAAGAATGCGTTGTCTTGTCATATTTGTGGTAAAGAGTTGAAGTCAGACGCCGTTAAAGATAACGATCACTTGACAGGTAAGTATCGAGGGCCCGCACATTCTTTTTGCAACCTGCAGTAAAAAATGCCAAATTTTCTACCTGTGTTTACTCATAATCTTTCATCGTATGACGGTCATTTCTTGGTTCGGGAGTTAGACTATGATGAGAAAAAAAATTAATTCATCTGATTTAAAAAATCTGCCAATATAGCATTAAACGCCCTCCCCTCCTCCCTCCGCTCTCGGCAGAAATTTGGCTGCCCTCTGAGGGCAGCGCCGAACTTCCTTCAAAACGCTTGGTACAATCAACAACATTACTACATCACAGTGGCGCAGCCAGGATTTTCCAATGGGGTGGGTCCAAAGGAACGAAAAAATGCCATACTGGGACTAGTAAATTCATGCCCATTACTTACTACAAATATGTCAGTTCTTTCAAAAACTAAATACTTTGAAAACTAGAGGAGTTTAACGCTTACATGGCCAACTTATTAATCTTTCCAAGATAGTAGTTTACATAACCGAACTATTGGAAACTTATCATAAGTTTTGTTTGGATTTCTAGTTTGGATACGACCAATATCTCTATTCACAAACATCTGCCACTCCAAGAAGACCAACGATCCCCCGACCAGCGAGTCGGCCACCGAACAAAAGAATGCATTACGCCCTACTGGCAGACGCCAGTAATGACAGACACCAATCCATCAATCACCGCACACAATAAACCACTGCGAATTCTGGAATTGCAACAGCCTTCATCGGAAAGAAGGTGAATTACACAACATTCTAACTGCACACGACTTTGATTTTTCCGTCTAAATAAATACTCAAGCACTGAAAAAATATAAAAAATTACCACAATACGCAATACATTATTTCGATCGTCAAAACCATCATCATTAGTACCAAAACGAGCATCATGCACATTCCACTTTACATCGAACCAAAAGAAAACATCTAAAAAGTAGGAATCATTTTAATTAACATAACGTCCTTCGCTAATTAGGAAATTCAGATTAGTATTGGCACCCCTAAGCTCATTTCATTAGTTTTATAAGTAATACAATGAATTCAAGGAACATTATCAGAGAAAATGAGGCATCCAAATCTCGGAATCTAAATAATAATGACTTTTAACACTAAAGGATAGGCCTACATACCTTCTAAGGAGATTAAGTTTGTTAAATTAATAAATGCTTCAAATTTAAACTACAGGTAATTGGCCGTGGGAAAGCCCTATCACCGGCATGCTCTTTAAGATTCTATGAAGGGCTTAACGATCGTATGTAATACAAGTTCCCCTAAGGCAGGCTAATGTTCAAAGAAAATGCTCTCATGGCCGCTGCATACTCGGTTGTGCAGTAGCGTGGAGGGGGAATCTGAGTCGCGGCGCGGAAGACGGTGTTGTGGTAGCGGTAGGAGCAGCGGACGGTTCGGAGACAGAAATGGTAGCACGTAATGGTAACTACAAAATTTACTTAATATTTATTTTCATGCGTATGCTTTATACAAGAGTAGTATGACAATATTTACAAAGCTCCCAGGAAGGGTTACTTCCACCACCTTCCGAGACCCTTTTTGCCATGGTGCCATTCTACTACAAAAGACTGAATGACTGCAAAGGCCTAGTCTAGCGCGAAAGAACAGTAAATCCGAGGCCGAGTCCCGTGGCATTCCTTGGCGCCACAGCCACCGTGGCAGCGTTTGAGCATGCCTGCCCTAAGGATTACTTCGACAATCGCGTTCTACTTGATTGTTTCCAGGCAAAAAGAAAGTAAAATCCAAACACTTACCTCGCACTCCATCGGAAATTCCAGCAAAGGATGACATCCCTACTCCAGCTTCCTGTAAGTATGAAAAAACAAATGATTAATTGCCTGAAGTTACGATGATTGGAAGAGCACAGAAAATTGATGAGAAGGAAAACTGCAAATAGTGAAATCAGGAGGAAGAAATACGCTCAATTTCATTTCCAAGTAAAAATCAGGTTTTAAGATAGAGGGGGCATTTTAAAGTTACGCGAAGTCATCGGCCTATCCCAGGAATTGGAAATTCCGTTTCCATATGCATAAATTACGAGTAAAATGTAGCTTGCATACTGCAAGCAGATCGACAACACTAATTTCATATCGGCATCATATCGGGACGGACATCAAAAGAAAAAAAAAATTCAAAATATTCGTAGAATTCGCTGCAATTTAATCGCCTGGCAGCGAACCCCGGTCTTCCTGGTGTACTTACTATGCAGCAAAATAGAAAATTACCATATCAAACTATGTGTGAAAATTCAAGCAAAACTATTAGGTGCAACTACCTCAAACGACGACCTACTATTCACATACACTCCTTATTTGAGAAATTATAATGTGCTCTGGCATCGAACCCAGGAACAGCATGGTCTTATCTATTTTTTTTTCATAAACAAAGTGTTAATATACTACTTCCATCTAAGCAAGAGCTCCCTTACATATCGATAAATGCATAAAAAAATTATGAAAAGATACCCCATAGTATTATATATGGGTGATATTTTTACCGCCCGGCATCGAACCCGGGTCTTTCAGGCAATACTTTCTATGCAGCACAAAAGAAAAACACCATCTCTAACCGCGTATGCAAATTCAAGCAGAAATATTGGTTACAACTGCCTCAAATGACGTCCTACTTTTCCTTTATATTCCTTATGAGAGAAACGTTATTGTGCTCTGGCTTCGAACCCAGGAACAGTACGGTCTTATGAAAATTTTTTTCTAAAACTTATTCGTACCATACATCTTCCAGCCAAGCACGAACATCCTATCATTTCGATAAGTGCATCTAAAAAAATAATGAAAAACGGCTCCCATGTATTTTAAAGGGCAGATCTTTGCATCGTCCTAGCATCGAACCCAGGATAACTTTTGTAAAAGTCATTGATGTTTTCGAAAGTCCAAGACCATAAATATAGGCACCTTGAGTTTTACCTCTGTACCTATCCGGAAAGTATTTTTTTTTAATTCCCGAAAATCACGGCAATGCATTCAAACGGGAAAAATCGGGACTTTGGGGCCCTCTGGAATCGAACCTATGACACTGAGGATCAAAGTCTCTTTTTTCCTGGGGGTTTCACGTTATGGCCAATATGTCATAAAAATTTCAGATCAATGACGCTTGTAGTTTAGGCTGTGAATTTGTATCCTATCTATCTATATAGGTATATATATGAATGAATCCGGAGAAGCATCTATATATAATAGATAAACAGGTACTCAATTTCTCTAGAAGAGGCGATTGCAATAAATAAGATTTACAATAAAGTTAAATAGTCGGACACACGCACGACAAAATCTTAAAATTTGGCGGACAAGAATTAAAATTAGTAACGGCCTCTCAACGCAGAACAACGCATGAGATAAGAAAAATTACTTCACATATCAATATAAATAATTCATCATGTAGCGCTACGAAAGAATTAATGTTGATTATAAGTCTCGTCAATTACCTAAGATTAAAAATTTGCATGAACCGAAAAATTGTTTATAACATTGATCAGTTGGAAATTAAATTTGAAACGGTAATTTCAAGTTGTACGTGATGTTCCATCAAAGATTCGCCTATTTTGTATCAATTGCAATTGCAAAAGAAGTGATATTTTGTCAGTGATACAATTCAAAAAACGAAGAAGATAATCGGATAGATAGGTAGAAGATTCATCAAAAGCTTACAAACACACAGATACAGCTGATATTAGCATAGCATAGCATTGCTACTGATACGACATTTTAATTTAGGAAAATATTTTCAAATTACAAAAAGTGTATTTAAAATATTAATTTATACGTTCCGATTATGAAACTTTTATTAAATCATTTTTAGTCATCAATATTTTAATTTCAATAGTTATATGTAATTTGTGAAACATTAGGGACCGTAAAAAAAAATTATGTAATGCAATATGGGGGTGGGGTCCAGCGAGGCGTTACGGTCCTGGTCTGTGGGGGGTCAAGGCTTGTGTTAGGTCACGGTTTTAGAACTGCAAAAATAGATAAATTTCTGCATGTTTAAGGTTTGAATTTAAAACTTGCATGCAATTTGCCAGGGAAAGTTGGCAGCTCTAATTGGAGCGAGCAAGAGTGTCAAACAGAAGTAGTCAAAATGGAGTGTAGTAGGCTGCAGAGGGGTAACTAGGGGGTGCGGCCGGGTGTCACCGTCAAAGGGGTGATACCCAATGCATTTATCATGCAGTGCATTTATCAAAAAGTTATTTTTCACCAACTTCAAAAATGAAATGAGTATTCATAACATTACCTATAAAACATAATTCATTCATTGCACCTATGGCGATAACATACAATGCATCACTTTATACCGAGCTTTTCATTCATTAATGACCATAAAGAAAAACCAAGTAAGATTTATTCAATGGAAATGAAGTGCCAACCAAACAAAACTACCTAAAAAATAATACCATCTAGAAGTAATAAGAGAAGAAAAGGAATTAAAACCTCTAGTATAGACAAGCTACTGATGCTACCAATTTGAGGGGCAACTTACAGAGACATCGCTAAATGAAAAGCAAAACAGCTGCTAGAAATTATTGCTTAGTAATGAGAAGCGCCATTCCAATTGTCTAGCCATTTACTCAATTTGAGGAAGAAATCACCCTTACTATGGTATATATTAGTGATGGGTCGATTCCAATCCCGATTCTGACATTTCGATTCCGATTCTACCAATACCGATTCCGTTGATTCTAATGCCATAGGCTCCAAGAAAAATATCACTTCATTCCAGGCAATAAGACAACCACGTAAAAAATTATTACTCTGTGAAAGAATCGGTTAACAAAAGCATCACTCATATCACATTAAGTTATTAAATGGTGAAATTTCAAGTGTCCCATCTTTCGGTGATGAAACCTTTACTAGGGATCTATGTTGTTTATTAAAATGTTTTAATAAATTTGAGGTAGATTTTGAAGATCCCCCATGGAAGAAAAGGAAAAACCTTCCATGGTTCCACCACGGGAGATTCTTGCGTGGCAGTGGATACACACGGCAATTTGATCAATTATAGGATCAATATGAAAATGATTCCACACTATTGACATTACAATGTGCAGTAGAAGTCGAAAACAACGTTGTGCACCTAGAAAACTTATGAATCTTTAACATCACGACAGTACTACGTCATGGAAGAAACGGTCACTACTGATTCGATTCGAATTTTTGTTTTTACGATTACGTGGTGCAAAAATTCAAATGACTGTTGGAAGCACGGTCGTATATAAATTTGTGATTTGAAGTACTACTGGAATCGGAATCGATTTCTCACTTTGGTAAACAATCATTTTCGATTCCGATTCTTGGCATAGAATCGAAGAATCAAATGGACCCATCACAAGTATATATTTTTATTTCCTCTCTGATGATATGCTTGCGAGACAATTTATTCTAATGTAAATTTACAACAGAAATAAATCCAATAAACAAAAATAAAATTCACCAACCCCATTTGTTAAGAGAACATTATGACTAGTCTAGTTCAAGCTGGAGGTCATAGTATACTTGTAAAGTAGCCTATTATCTGTCCAGGAATTTACTCAATTTACAGATTAAATAATTATCATTTAAATAGACTTACTAATTTTCCATTATTTAAAATTAGGAAATTTGATTTAAACTGTATAATTTGTAGGGCTCTACATAAAATCTAAATCTTTGGCAGGCTTCCATGATTCTCACAGTGCACAAATTGAAATCCCTTTTTACCACCCTTCCTCCATAACTAATTTTTAATATTTTTAATCAAGATTTCATAAGCTTACAACTATTTACTTTTCACACCAGAGCATTTTAAATCCTAGCATAACTGAAACATGGATTGGGGACCAATACATTTCAAATAAATTTAGTTCTCACTTGAGTCTCCAAATGGTCATAAGCTTTGGCAGTGCCTGGCTTCACCATCATCATCCCTCTCCTAATGTCATCCCCCTTCACTCCTCTGATCAACGCTCCCAGTTCTGCATGCGCCTCCTCCAGGATTTGGTGGAACATTTCAACCCCTGAAACCAGCAACACAATCTAATGATTTAACTATATATGTATATAGGGTCCAGCAGAGAGGTATTTGGGATGGGTATGAAAGACGGGGACTAGTTTATTGGTCGTTGTTGGCAATTACTCACTGTCAGAAGCCATTTCAGTAAACATGAAAACGTTGACATTTGAACATCATTGCTCTTTTGAGACCTTTACCAAAACTGTTTGTTTGGTAGCACTTATGAAATACCAGATTTCATATTCATTTCAATGTTGCCTAGCATGGTGCCATACCATCTCTTTTAATCTCCATCTATTTTACCTGATATCTTTTCCCTGACCTTCATACAAGGTTCAAACCATGCACTTGTGATGCCCTTCCTCTACTTGCTACGCTTCAAAAAATGAAGGATAACTTTTCTGCTCGTCTGCAACAATGCTTGGACAGTGAAAAACTTGCATGGCTAAAATTTGAATTTTACTTTCAAAAAGTAGTTAAATTTGTTTTAATTTTGTTATACTTTCTTAAATGCCATTGCAAATGTACTATTATGAAACATAAAAAATGCTGACCACCAAAAAATGTGCATTAGTTTTCTGATATCCAACATGCCTACATTGGATCCTTTATTTTAAACTTAATCCATCGTTATTCCTCAAAAATACCATAAAATTAAGCCAATACTTTACTACATACATTATGGTATTATTATTATTAATCAACTGTGTATATATTATAATGCAAACACTAAGCATTTGTAAAAGGGGTACATAATAATGGGAAACCAAAATAAAGTCATAATACAAATGGAAAATAAGTTCATACTTCACCTGTAACTGTGCTTTTGAGGGTCTTGTTATAACCAATGAATTCACAATCTGCTCCCTTCTTCAAAGTACCTCTTTCTAATCTTCCTGTTACAACAGTGCCCCTTCCTAAAATGTAAAATATGCGATTGATGCGCTTAAGTATTCAAAAATTGGAAAAAGAAATTAAAATCCTGAAAGAATTTCCCATACGCAGTAATGCCAAAATGTAGGCTGGTTTATACAATGCTCAACGACAGATTTCATTCAAAGTTGAAATAAATTATTCAGAACAAAATGTTTTCCCTTACTGCAAAAATTGCTAAAAGTAGTTGTGTCACTCCTAATTGCTACTATAACAGCGATGAACTTTTAACACAAGACTGACATATTTTATGAAATGACTTGTACTCCAATGAGATGTCGAGTCATAGCATGAGAAATAACAATACCTGTATTAATACATAAATAACACACATTGCTTTAAAAATAACTATTTATAAGAAAAGAGCACTGAGCAGCAAGCCAACCTAAGTCAATAGAAAGCAAAAATTTAACTCAAGAGCAACATTGGACACGAGTGCCAAAAGTTTGCCACCATCCTATCCCGAGTAATTTGTTAACTTGAATTTTTTCAATATAAATTTCTACAATGAATCAATAAAGACTGTACTTAAGTTGGGTTAGAAATGGGTTAAGTAAATTCTCGTCATAATGAGAATGCAACATTTAGATAATAAACGAGAGGGAATACTATTTTATCAACGTTAATAATGAGCATCACCTGGAATGGAATAAACATTTTCTACGGGCAGTAGAAACGGCTTGTCAAGATCCCGAACTGGTGTGGGAATGTGAGTGTCAATGGCCTCCAGCAGCTTCATTATTGCTTCAGATCCTACAGAAAATAAAGAAAACAAACGTTACAAATGTACAGCTAACAGCATAAAAAAGTTACCACCTAAGATGCAACCAGCATAACTCGAGAAGGGCGAGTCTTCCAGATTCTCTGTTTTGAGCGCGCTTTTCGTCTTCCTCTTTATGCCTGGCACGTTTTGAAGGCTTTTGTGACG
The DNA here is from genome assembly GCA_947579665.1 of Sympetrum striolatum. Classification (NCBI taxonomy): domain Eukaryota; kingdom Metazoa; phylum Arthropoda; class Insecta; order Odonata; family Libellulidae; genus Sympetrum; species Sympetrum striolatum. Next base: position 95,326,892 of record OX388345.1, read on the forward strand.
ATATATATTTTATAAATAATTGCTGAAAGTCATTGCTTTTGCTACGGTAGAAGCAGTATTGTATTATGAAAGAATTAAATTCGTATTTCGTTAAATCGGCTCGAATCTCAAGCGTAATTCGCTCTTCTTCATAAAATATTGGACATGAATTACTTTGACTGCTCATATCTCCTCCTAACATAAAATATTCCATCAATGCAGATTTAGAATGAAATTGGTTATTTCAGTTAATGCTCCACATGCCCGCAGGATGAACGTTTTCGTAAAGATTATGATACGATAATTAAGAGAATATGAACTACTGTAAATTAGGTCAACTGAAGAAGGGGAAATTTAAAAAATGTAATAAGAATAAAAATGGGGTAATAATGAAACAATACCTGCTATTTAAAATAATGATATGTGATAGTGGAATTCAAATAGGAAATAAGTTGCTCGTTTTCATTGAAAACGAATTTGTGAAAGTCGCCAAGTTGTTTGGACGCCATTTACATTTGCAGGGAATTTTGATTTAAAAATTTAAATTTAAAACGTTATACTATATGTGAGATGATACCAGTATAGGCCATCTGTCCTCGCTATAATCTCGCAATAATCTTTTCGCCATCGGGCTGCGAAAATCATTATCGTTGAGAATAGGGTCATGTTGTCGCGTATTTCGTCATGTAAATCACAGCTAAGGAATATATCAAATAATAATTGTCTATACAGAGTTATATTCTTGAAGGATACTCAGCCGAGGGCTCCGGTCGTTTAGGACTTACTACCATCGAACCTGTAGTCTTTTAACAAACCGCTTTATATTGTATGTGGGAACATTTCTTTTGAATACTTAAATCAGAAGGACTAGTCGTGCAGAGTCGAGTCAAGCACCAAAAGAATTGAATAATATACTTCTAATTATTTAATTCCTTTCATTTACACCTTTTCCGTAATAAATGTTTGAATGCTAAAACGATTAATAATTTCAACATTGGAAAAAGGTATGAGCCAACAATTTTAGACATAACTCTATTTTTTAAATATACACGTAATGCACTCATGCATGAATAATAAATTTAAATCTGCTACTACGGGTTTCAGCGGTCAGTCCCCTTTGGTGCTATTTCTGCTCTCCTTGTTTTCGTCTACATAACGGTATATAAGTGCCATTCATACCGGCCTTCTCGACGAAACAAAGGTAGCTTCTCCGTGGGGGTGAGAGAGGAAAGAAAAAGGGTCTTCCATGCAGTGGTGACAGGTTACTTTTTCAGTCCGACTAAAATTCGACGCATTTTTAGGGTATTTGTGTGAGATAGAAAATTGCTTGAAAATGCCATTCTTAGATGTGGACGGAAATATAATGAAAAGTTCGTCATTGAAGGAATATGAATGGTGTTACAGTTAATTACTTATATATTTTTTACATAAAGCATGGAGACGATGATAGGAAAATAAACAATGGGGATACGGAAAATTTTATGCTTACTAAGAAGAGAATGCTGATTTTCTTCAACACAAGGCAATACATCTAAAAAATGTAAAGATAATTTGGTAAACAGGCTCAGAAGTGATGTGCACAGATCCTGGGATGTAGGCTGTTTATAAGATTGAGAAAATGGTTCAATTACAAGATTAAGAAAACGATGTAGGCCATTTTAAGACAAAATAATGCAGGATAGAAGGTGACCGGAAAAATATTTTTTCAATGGTTCAGCCAGAGAGAATGTAAATGAGATCAACCATTCGAAAAAGTTCTGATTTTTGTGGCAGTTTTCAAGTTTCATTTTCCTTACCTACTGCATTTGGTGTTATGTGAACTCACTTCTAAAACGTTCATTTACATCCAAAATTCATAAACCATAAACAATAGACCTATCATAGTCGAAATTATTTATTATCACTGTAAATTTATTTGCTTTGAAAATTAGTAGGATATAATCACGTAGGCATATAAGAATATGCATACAATTAGCATACATTCATGCATATAATTAGAGCTTCCGCCAGTTAATCCTACATAAATGTCGAGCAATTCACACATTTAAATTTCTGCACCTTCAAGATATCGTAAATGTCTTCCTTATCTTTAAACCAAGAAGTTTTAAGGAAGAATAGGCGAGGCCCATGAAACCAGCATTAAGATTCAGCAGTAATAGATTCTCCTGATAATAAGAAATATTTACCCAGAAGGGAAGCTTTACCCATCTTATTTAAGAGTAATTCTGGGTAATAAGTATGAGATGTCAGTATTTCTAGTGCTGTATCTGATAATGGCTGATGGACTTAACTGGCCTCTCATTAAAAAAAGGAAGGGAAAATACGAAGCCTAAATTTTAATTATTAAACGGCTGTTACCGATTTAAGGGCAACTCAAATTGATTACGCCTGATTTAGTAGTTTTACTAAATGTAATTTCTGTAAAAATATAGTCATTGCTCAACGACTATAAGAAATGGCGGAAATAACTAAGGACAAAGATTCACAATTTCTTATATAACGCTGTTTCACAAAGTAACGGCTTCTTCAATCAATTTGACTATAAGGAAATTATTCAGAGAACTTGAACCAAAGAAAGCTGCATCCATTGCGAAGAAAATTGATTACAATCATCGGGAAGGGGTAATCTGAAGATTATTGATATTCTGGGCAGGCAGACGTTTAGAGCTAGTTCCCCTTAATGGATAAAAGAAAGTTTAACTAAATATTGTGACCGGGTATAATCGTTAAAATTACGTAAGCTACGTGTATAATTTTATCATTGAGAATCTTCAAGGGATCTGAGAAGAGCACACAAACACTGGGAACGGTCTCCCAGACTGCCCATGTCTCGGACCGTCTCTGCTTTCAGCAGTAGAATTAAACATATATTAACCATAGAAAGATCACTCCCGTAGAAACTTAAGCTTCGTAAAATGCCAATTCCAATATTACGTTCTCAATATTTACATTCAACTTTTCAGGCCTTTTTCGCTATTTATTCTAACCAATGTTTTTCATAAACCTTTGGGACATCCTTACAAATCAATCAACAACAAAACGGGAAAATTTGAGAGATAGCTATTTGCGTAAACTAGCGTTCCTTTGGTTCTTTTTTATTACTATCATTGGATGTATAGGGTTTTCAATTCTTTTATTCCATTAAAAGATAGACACAGTTATTAGTTTCATAGATTTTAAGAGCCTTTAAAATTAATATAAAAAACACCAAAAGCAAGTGAATACATTTTTTCTCTCAGTGTTGATGATAGCCAAAACGTTAAACTCATCTTGATTCACTTATAAAATTTGCTAGTATATCTCACCTGGTTTATAAAATAAAAAATAAGGATGTCATTTAAATACGTATTTAAACTCATTTATAATCGTCAATACTGTAACACACATGCAATAACTTGCCCATTCTGTGTCGAGTACTAAAAACTCATACCTCTAGCCAAGTCTTAGGTTTGGTTAGACCTCGATTAACCCATTATCATGCAAAAGTAACAGATCTACGGATAGCGGTCTTATCATTTTCAATAACTGATAATTAAAAGATGGTTTTCTTAAAATACTGAGAACTTTGAAATAAAAAAATTGTAATACTCTTCGGAGGAGTTTCGTTGATCAATAAATAGCTAAAAATACGAGAGGAGTAACTTTTGAGAAATAAAATTTTTACCAAAAGGACGTCTACCGCTGGCCATTTACTACAGTATTTACTGGAAGACATTACTTTGAAATGATAAGGAATCCATGGATCCAATTTTTAGGACAGTGGTATCATCAAGCTATTTATTATTATTTTCATTTAATCCACATCAGATAAACAGTGAGATCTCGTAAGTTTTAGGCCGAAAAACATACAATATTTCTAATATGTTGCTCTGCAGTCCCACTTTATGAGAGATTTATTTTCTTTGAGTCATTCTTCTAATTGCGAGCTAAAAATTAAACATATATCAGAGAAGGCTAGCGAACACATTACTTTAGATAACATCAAAACGAATCAAGCAAATTGCAACCCAAATACTCTTCTCCCAACGAGAAAGTTTTTCCTTTCCATTCCCCTTCGGCAACAAAAGGTTTATCTTGTCCTTTTCCCCCACCTATTTCGTTTTGTCCTGTTTAACAGTTTTCCAAGAATTCTACCCTTTCACCTGCAGGTCACACTTTTGTTCCCTCTTATTCTTTCTTTTTTTCCAGGCACACGCCATATGGAGGATCGCGTATTTATGTAAATGTTGAAGATAGTGCTAGTAAGCGTCGAAGCTAATTGTGTGAATTTTTCTACAGTGTTGTTATAAGGATAATTTAATTTTACAAATTAATGGATTATACAATCTATAGTAGTCACGAGAGTAAGGGGAAATGGTAATCTAGAAAAGAATATTCGTTATTTAAATCAATCGAATGAGCTTTAACTTTGAGGAACTCCATAGGTAACTAAACACAAGGAAATAAATAAATTTGTCAAAGTTATACGACTTTCTGTGTGGAAGTTTTGGCACTTTTATTTCCTTGTGTTTATTCCTTACTTATTCCTCTTGATAATAGAACGATTTTCAATTGGGAAAGTTAAACGAAAGGTCTCTAAAAGCAATCAAATTATAGTGATCTACCCAATCATGCACATACCTTATATATTAAAATTCAGCCTGCGTATGTTTGTGCCCGCAAAACTCGAAAACCACTTGGTCGATTGACTTGAAATTTTTACATAACATTGCATTCAAATATATATATACGAAAGTGTTTATATTGTAAAAAATGGTGACACTTCGTCCTTGCTTCGATCCCAGACGAGTCAAAGCATTTCCGTGAGAAATGCACGTAAAGTTCATTTTTGTCTCTGCATGCTTCATTTCTTTTGCAAAATTAAATTAAAAATAATAGTCATACGAGATTGAGACAAGAACCAATAGCAGAGTAAATGAATAGAAAACCTTATTTTAGTCGTTTATTGTTGTTTCCGAATTAAATTTTTGAGATTTTTTACGGAATACACGAAAAGTTTTGTGAGTATAAACAGCCGGTCCCCCTGACGACAAATGCCATTGTTGAATCCGAGATCCTGCTTTTTGGCCTATTTGAAATTAAGAAGAAGAGAATAGTTGCTGGTTTCGTTCACATTGATGAGCATAATCAATCGTTGGAAGTGATTTAAACGATCGATTTTCGAAAAACGAAATGTGAGTTAATTTGATACCGAATGTTGTATTCAGTTAAATTCATTTGTATTGTTTTGGAAATGATTTAATAATCTGTTATCGAAAATCGAAAAAGTGAGAGTGACTTTGAATGCTGCATTCAATTCGATTCATTTCTTTAGTTATCTTCCAGTTGATCGTCGTCAAATTAAATAGTACGCGTTAACACATCAAATGTTGCGGCAGATAATGGATAGTAGTAAATGATCATTATATAAATAACGAAAATTCTCCATCCAAACGCGAGAGCCGAGCTAGCGTAATGTACCATGTTCTCCATCTTTCTTTTCTCTCCCTCCCTTTTCGAGAGAAAGGCTCGCCAGCCGAAATTTGGACTTAGAATTTCTTGGTGGGTCAGGGGTGGTAACTTTTTTTTGCTGTTAGCTGTACAAGGAACTTCTTTTTATCCTTGGGACAGTTCTCAAGAGGAAATCTTACAGCTGATTTATAGAATGATATAAAATGAATGTATATTCCTAATTATGCTGAATAGTTTGAATTTGAACATTATTAGAGCCCATGTATTTCAGAGACATCCAAGTAAAATGAATGCAGGAAGCAAAGATTGTGCGGAGAGCATAAGAGGAAAATATAGGACAGAAATATTCAGTAAGACAAAATAGAGAACAAAAGTGGGCATATATTGGTTTAAACTACTAAAGAGCAAGGATAAAAATCGAAGATATAAAGTTGATACACAATGTTTGAGAATTAGATTGATTAGAAAATAGCAAAGAAAGATGATTGCTCTAACTATTGCTTGAGATCTTGAAGAGGAAAAACATGATGACCATGAAAACTCTAACCTTATCACCATAATCTTCTAAATATAATCCATTCAAAAACATAACAAAATTTTGAGGAAGTTTTTCTTTGGATAATTCCCATTCATACACAAAAGGTTTCAATAAATGTTACATTGCAATCAAAGCACAATCAAAGTCAATATTATTTTGAATAAGGGACCATTTTACAGGGCTCTAAATAAAGATCCAAAGATTTTGAATTAATGCCATTAGATTTGTTACACAGTCCACAGTCTAACATACAGACCAAGTGAAAAACTGCATAAGTAGATAATAGTCCAATTTACTTAGCTGTTTTCACAGAAATTGATTGAATCTGGGTGGATTTCGATAGGACGGCATGCGTACAAATATTAAATGTCAAAGAATTATGGATATTGACCAATCACTGATTTCATTTTTCAACCTATCCAAGGCACCCTCTCACAATAAAAATGGACTGATTTACCAAATATATTTTCCAACCCTTACATGTCAACTATATTCATAAATATACTCTCTCTTGTCCTTGAATTTCTAATTCAGCTGATGCTGTTCACTTGCTCTTAAGTCAGTGTTAACTCAAATAATTCATTTTTAGATGAATTAAGTAACATAAGGAACAACATCTTAAAGTTTATGACCCTTTTGTAATAATATATATCTACTAGCAGTTGCCTACTGCCTTTTCTAAGCCTTTACGGCCCTACTCCGCAGGCAGGTTAGTTCCCTTACGTTTGATGGGGCAGCATCGAAAGGTATTCGAGTCCTTCGTCAAAGATTCCAAAAAAGTAGATAATGTCAGAGACCGCTAAGTCGGGACCTCACCCTCAGCAGTGAGATCAACCGATAAAGGCTTAAATATGTTAAATGACGCGCAAGCGATAGGTAAGCGGTGTTCGTCATCCCAAAAGAAAACGTCTCCCACTGCCCTCATTTTCCCGATTGTTTTCAGTTTTTCGCCCGTTTTGCACCTCTAAACTCAACCAAAAAATTTAAATCTTTGCACGCCTGTGCGTGCAGGCCATCTGCCTCCAGCGCACTAAAAATCGTAGCGGGAGATTGAATTTAGATTCAGATTTTGCTAAAAGTGTTACATCCCTTTTTTGAGGACAGACGGACAGACACGATTCTGTCTTAATATATATAGGATTATATATATATATATATATATATACACTTCTCTGGATATACCTAAATATATGGGATCAAAATTCCTACCATGTTCCACAAGTGTCGTTGACTTGAAATTAAGCGTAACTGGCATCAAAATTCAGATTTTGACTCTTCCTATCATGGGTTTGATGCCAAAAGGCCCAAAAATCCCGACTTTCTCCATGAAAATGCTTGGCAGGGATTTTTGGAATTTTTTTAGGCACTTCCCAGCAAATTAGAGAAATTGCTGAGTTTTATGAGGTCTATGCATGGAGGAACAAACCAAGATCGCTCCAACTACAACAGCCAACAATATTTGGGGAACTTTTTGTGTTTTCCTCTTTGCTTCGCCCACTATTTACTTTAGTTTTCGCAACAACAGTTGCGTTGGCCAGTCGAAAATTATGTACATCGTTTTATTGTCAGGGGTCTAAAACTAGGGACCTCTGGACTAATGCAACCCGCTAGGCCCTCTCATCCGGCCCGTGGAGACCTTCCTGTCTACAGAAAAAAATTACAGAAATTTATGTTAATCCTGCAAAGATCATGCTTCGTTTTCATTGACGTAACGTTTTTATCAAATTGAAATAGAATAATTATTACGTTTAATACCTAAAGCGAATCGATCGCTCAGCATCTTGTAGCAGAATCTCCAAAATTTCATGTTCAAAAGTCTCCGACACAACCGATTCATTAGATTTGGTTTTAATAGGATCAGTTTCATTCTAGAATAGATAAGTAAGAATAAGACAAGCACCTTAGAGAGATCAGGAATAAGAGGAAAATTAGAAAATGTTTGCGTTTTTGATCAACCAAGGCTAAAGGCAAATGTAATCGCATAAGCTATAGTCACAATAACTGGTATATTTGTAGGGTAAAAATTAATTACAAATTGCATTAAAGTACGGTTTACTCACCACCAATTGGACAGAACAAAATTCAAACCAAGGAAGAGACTGATGAAATTGTTATTGGGGAAGAAAACATCTACAGTGCCATTGCTGGGACTTTATAGATCCATCTGAGATCCGATGTAGAGATTTTCATCAGCTGAAAATGTAAATGTCCGAAAGGAGACACTAATTGTCCAAAAGAAAATCACGGAGTTGATTGATTTAAAAAATTGAGCTCGGCATGTCTCCGATTGATATTTGCGAATTATTTTTGGATGACACGTTCTTGCAAAAAGTAATATTCAATACTAATAAATACGCTACATAATTGTAAGTTCACTTTATCTGATTTAAGGAAATTTATTGGCTTTTTGCTTCTCACCGGCTACACATTTTTGCCGTACACAGGGACCAGAGAAAACCCCTATGAAACAAAATTAGGATTGGTTGCTAGGGAGACTTGAGCCTAGGATGTGAAATACAGCAACTTCTGGTAAATATCAACCTTCAAATAGATCCCTGTAAAATTATAGTAATTGAGGAATCAGTAAGTTAATTCATTTAGCTATTTCAGCATAAAATCTCTGGTGAAACCCTCAGCTCTTGCACAAGCATACACGGTATATCTTTTCTCTATAAAATAAATAAAATCAAAACATACGCAATACCACTAACTCATTTCTATGACAACATCATTTAAAGATAATCAAGCATGCGGAAATATTATTCGAGCTATCATTCATCTTCGAGCTTCCATTCTTATTAGAAGATACTTTCACACCAAACAACTGCACCTCTTATGCATTAAATATGTAATAAATAGAAACAGGTTTAATATTCCACACTTTGTTAAATCGTCCATATATTTAAAGGCCAGACTGGTCATGGAATGGCTCCCCAACTCTTCGCGTCATGTTTTGTGTTACCTAAGCAATGAAATAAAGTTTTTCTTTCATAAAACCAACAACACATAATAATAATTGGAGGGAAATTCAACCTTCCAGACATCGCTTGGCAAAACCAGGTAGTCAAGATAGGATCTCGGGATGCCTCTTGTAGGACTTTATTAAACATAGTGCAAAAAAATCGTTACATCAACTAGTCAAGGAGCCTACCTGGGAAATAAGCATTTTAAATCTTTTTCTTATAAATATTTCAGAGCCAATATCTAACATATAAGTTTGCTATGGACTTATGTGTGTGAAGGATAAACAAAGCCAAAATTATAGGTTTAGACCAAATTTGTTAAGGCACAGAAAACCTAAGCGTATATATTTACCCGCGAGTCGAATTCGAGGGATATCGAAGAAAGCTCTTATCAAATTCTCCAGAGTATGAAAAGCGCACGATGTTTTTAAATACCGAGCACAATTGGAATCTCTTTGTAAGAGGAATGCCTAAATGTTTCATATAGATATGGGTAGATTGGTACCCTTCAAAGCTTCAAACCAAGTTAATGAACCTCGATGATACAAGACTGGGAAAGCGCTAAATAAACAGGGGTTCACAGTCCAAATTAAAAGCTCTTGAGAGGCAAAATCAACCCAGACCAATTGAAGGACGAACATAAGGAAGCAAAGTCGGAAACTAAATGAACTACGATGGATGCCCTCCACCACAAAAAAATATTTTATGCAAAGAGGAACTAAAGCATTTCGTTCGTACGTGCGTGAGCTCCAAGTAAAGAGCAAACTGTAGGTTTGTTAAAGGGTAAGAGTGGTACTGCAGTAAACAATGCTTGGGTCAAGATAATATCCTGAATGTTTTTTCTCACACCGTTTTCATGTCCAATGATACATAAAATACTATCCCGAAGGTTATTAAGCCTGAATCGATGTGGCAAATCACCTTCAGAGAAGACTGCATCATTAAACAATTGTAACAGATTAAACCCAATAAAGCTCCTGGTCCTGATGACATACCAGCTCAGGTGTTCAAGGAAGTAGCGGAGAGCATAGCACCTTTTCTGAAAGTTATATCTGACCAGGGTATGAGCGAAGGTAAGGTCCCCAAAGATTGGAAAATTGCAAAAGTCAAGCCAGTATTTAAAAGCGGAGCAACCGAATATCAAGCTTATTACGCTTTAAAAGTGCTAAGTCTAACTCCATTTACATAATTTATTACGGGTCTATCACTTTAACATCCCTGAGAGGTGAAATTATGGAACATATAATTGCTAGCTTTTTAATGGGTATTCTTCAAACGTAATCAACATGGTTTTCGTAATGCTCATTCTTGGGAGTATCAGCTGGGTTTATTGATTTATTATTTCATATTCTGAAATATGCCGAAAAACATAAGCAAGTCGATGCGACATTTTTAGATTTTTGAAAGGCTTCCCATAAGGTATCTCATCATAAATTGCTGTACAAATTTGAAATTGCAGGTATCGATGCAGATGTAATTAACTTAATAACAATCTCTCATGGGCAGAGAACAATGAGTAGTACTTGATGGCATTTGTTCTAACTTGGTTCAGCGTCCCTCAGAGTACCACAACCGTTGTTAACTTTAGTTTTCATCAACGACTTCAGCTATCACATTGACAGCAATGTTAGTATATTCGAGGACGACACGGTCATTCACAGGGAGTTAGAGTTAAGGTGATAGATCAACACATTCGAACGAATTAGATAGATATCAAAGGGTGTGATGGTTGGCTCTTATTGCTAAATGTAGAAAAGTTTAAAGTAGTTAACTTATTCAAAAGAAATTCTATAATACATGATTATTTGTACAGCCTTTGTAGGGTAAACTTAATGACAGTAGAATAGTTATAGTATCTTGGAGAAACTCTCACAAATAATTTATCATTGAGCACCCACATCTGAAATGTCTGGAAAAGCACAACCTTCATCTGGGCGCGCGGACGGCAGTTTACCGTCACATTCATAAAAGCGCGTGCAATTTTTGCCTGGAGGTGTGCGGTGTGCCCAGATGAGGGTTGAGAAGCTCGGCTTCGTTAAAAGAATAGTCGGAAGGAGGGAAGAAAACGTTCCCGAGCGATGTTACTTAGCGTTAGTTAGGCCTCACCTTGAGTGCACATGTAGTGTATGGGACCCCGCTGAGAAATGTCATATTCGGGATTTAGAAAGAGTACAACGAAAGGCGATACGTTTTGTAAAGAATTTCAACGATAAAACAGAGAGTGTTACTCAGATATTACAGGATGCGGGACGGGAATCATTAGAAGATATGTCTAATTCTAAGGATAAATGTACTATATAAGGTCACAGGAAATTACATTCTCAGATGATGTAACCGATAAAAGTCTCCCTTGTTAAATTGGCCGTTCTAATACTGTGAGGAAGATTAGGGAAATAGGTACTAGAACAAATCGTTTGAAGAATTAATTTTCTCCAAGAACGATAGGCGAAAGCAATTGATTAGGAAAAGTCAAGAACTGCACCTCCTGCCACATGCCATGGATGTACCAGTGCTTTAACGCCGTAACGAACGAGAGCACAGGATTGCCTCCATTTGAAGTCGTTTTCGGAAAAAAAAAGATCGAACGCGAGGAGTATAAGGAATTAAAAATTCCAGGAAACTTATATGCCTCACGATGGGATATTACGACTAACGTTCCGTAATTTATAAAAAGAAAGAAATAAGGCGCAACAAAGAAAAAAAACTATACAGTCGAACCTCGATAACTCGAATCTCAAGGGACGGGCTAAAAAGTTAAGACTACCCAACAAAATCTAGTGACTTATTAAGAATTTTTTGGAGTACTTACATAAAAGTGAGGTAATAAATCTGGGGAAATAAAAGAGACAGCTGGTATTAGGAACATACTAAATGACGTAACCTTTTTCTTTGGGTAAATTCAAATTTTCATAACAATTAAAAGTTGTACATCTCTCAGAATACGAAATAAATTACTGTACAAATTTTGGCGGCGGAGGGTTCTTGACAAATTCGAATTATAGAGGTCGTCCTACCGAAAATTCGACATATAAAGGTTTTTATGCCCAAATCGTCGTCAGGAAAAAAATTGAGTAATGTTCTGTTTTTTCTTCGACTAATCGAGGTTTTTCAAGGGCAGGACGTTTTCTCCGAATTATCGAAGTATTCCAGTTACCGAAGTTCGGCTGTATATTCCGCGTGGGAGATCGCGTTCGCGTCATGACGCCCATCAGAGACGAGTTTAGTTCACATGTTTTATTCATTTGGACACGGGAGCTTTTAAAATAATAAAATCTTCTAAACCAAACCCGGGCAACTTGGAGGATCAGTCGGGATGGGAATTCGGCATTTATGATATTAGCATGCGTTTACATATGTAATGGGAGACATTCAATTGCAGAGGGCTCTTGCCTAGCGAACTTTGATTCGTCGACAAGGCAATCTGGACAGTCTTCCTTAAACTACGCTTTGTTTCGGTGATATTACATGATCATCTGATTTTTAAAAAATTTGCCAATATAGCATTAAACGCCCCTCCTCCCTCCGGTCTCGGCAGAAATTCGGCTGCTTTCGGAGGGCAGCGCGTGCGCCGAACTTCCTTCAAAACGCTCCGAACAATCAACAACATTACTACAATACAGTATCGCAGCCAGGATTTTCCACTGGGGTGGGTCCAAAGGAACGAAAAAATGCCTTACTTACAGGGGCTAGTATATTCAAGCCCGTTACTTACTACAAATATGTCAGTTCTTTCAAAACCTAAATGCGTTGAAAACTAGAGGAGTTTAACACTTTAATGGCACTCTTATTAATCTTTCCAAGATAGTAGTTTACATAACCGAACTATTGGAAACTTATCATAAGTTTTGTTTGGATTTCTAGTTTGGATACATCCCATATCTATTCACAAACATCTGCCACTCCAAGAAGACCAACGATCCCCCGACCAGCGAGTCGGCCACCGAACAAAAGAATGCATTACGCCCTACTGGCAGACGCCAGTAATGACAGACACCAATCCATCAATCACCGCACACAATAAACCACTGCGAATTCTGGAATTGCAACAGCCTTCATCGGAAAGAAGGTGAATTACACAACATTCTAACTGCACACGACTTTGATTTTTCCGTCTAAATAAATACTCAAGCACTGAAAAAATTTAAAAATTACCACAATACGCAATACATCATTTCGATCGTCAAAACCATCATCATTAGTACCAAAACGAGCATCCTGCACATTCCACTTTACATCGAACCAAAAGAAAACATCTAAAAAGTAGGAATCATTTAATTAACATAACGTCCTTCGCTAATTAGGAAATTCAGATTAGTATTGGCACCCCTAAGCTCATTTCATTAGTTTATAAGTAATACAATGAATTCACGAACATTATCAGAGAAAATGAGGCATCCAAATCTCGGAATCTAAATAAAAATGATTTTTAACACTAAAGGATAGGCCTACATACGTTCTAAGGAGATTAAGTTTGTTAAATTAATAAATGTTTCAAATTTAAACTACAGGTAATTGGTCGTGGGAAAGCCCTATCACCGGCATGCTCTTTACGATTCTATGAAGGGCTTAACGATCTTATGTAATACAGGCTCCCCTAAGGCAGGCATGTTCAAAGAAAATCCACTCATTGCCGTGGCAAACGCACGAAGCACGGTTTTTGGCGCTCAGAAAACGGTAGCTCAACTTTGAATGCTAATTTTTCAAAAACTTCAAGTTATCAACATGAAACTACATAAGATGAATGTTCAATCTTTTAAAATGTATATGCTGAAGCAGAATCTTGGCACTATTTATTTACTATCCAAAAATTGTTGATAAAGAAAACTCGGCGATTTTCGTTATTTAACAACCTACGAGAAATTTTAAAGTGCCGTAGTCACCGCATACACGCACTGTTGACGAATTTGATAACTTTTATAAAGAAAATTTCTACCATTGTCCATGTAGAAGTATTTTATCCTTGTTTTGTGGGGCCCTCAGCCCGCCTATCTCACCGAGAAATTGGAGGGAAAGTGGTGGAAAAAGCGCGCGCGGTTGCCTCTTCGTCCACCAGGTTATCTTTTTCCCAATAATTGTCTACTAATTTTTTTACATGATATATACACTTTGCCCAAAGGTCGGCAGTTTCTGAACCAAGAGCTTCCACGCAAAGTTGTCGTGTCACATTTGTATGATGATGATATGACTGCTCGCCGTGGGCCGAGATAGCCGATCGCCGCGACAGATAGCGGATGTGTGGACAGATAGCTCTGTGTGCCTGAGCCTTAATGGAAATGTACTTCAAAGGTATTCACGATGTGCAGAGCCCGTTTATCTGAATCCGAGATTCGCATGGTGCTCACTATATGTAGAAATAAATTTTCTTTCATTTTCAGTTTACTACATTACAATCGATGAATATGTTACTGAGATACAGTGGTACCTTGGTTAACGGCGGCCTTAGTTAACGACGGACTTGGTTAACGATGAGTTGCTGTAAACAAAAAAATACCTTGGGAAACGACGTAGGATTTGGCTTACGACGCCTCGTCGATTGGTCTTTCCGGAGTTTCACTTGTTTCAGCACGTCTATTTATAATCACTATATATAAACTAATATTTGGTTTACGGTACGATGTTACATCATAAAAACATACTGAAAAGCAGCTAGCGGAGAATATTAAAATAGTTCAATGCTAAATTATAGCTAATTCACATAGGCACATGTTGTCCCACCGGAGTTAAATCGGTAAATATTATATGTTTTGCTTCCAATAACTGGGGTGCGTCCTCGACGCCAGGAAATACGGTAATCCATTACCATTATTATACCTGTGGAAAATCGCGCCTTGGATAACGACGGTTTTGGTTAACGACGATTATTCTGGAACGGATTAGCGTCGTTAACCAAGGTACCACTGTACAACACTTCAAACTCGAGTATCTAGACGTTTTGCATGGACAGTAGTCTAGCGCGAAAGAGAAGTAAATTTTTCTCTCTAACTCCCGCAGGAGAGGAGGGGGATTGCCACAGGCCGAGTCCCGTGATTTTCCGCGGCGCCACAGCCACCGTGAACATGCCTGCCCTAAGGATTACTTCGACAATCGCGTTCTACTCGATTGTTTCGGGCACAAAGAAAGTAAAATCCAAGCACTTACCTCGCACTCCATCGGAAATTCCAGCAAAAGATGACATCCCGACTCCAGCTTCCTGAGAGCATGAAAAAACAAATGATTAATTGCCTGAAGTAATTGGAATAGCACAGAAAATGAATGAGAAGAAAAACTGCAAATAGTTAAATCAGGAGGAAAAAATACGCTCAATTTCATTTCCAAGTAAAAATCAGGTTTTAAGATAGAGGGGGCATTTTAAAGTTACGCGAAGTCATCGGCCTATCCCAGGAATTGGAAATTCCGTTTCCATATGCATAAATTATAAACAGGTACTCAATTTCTCTAGAAGAGGCGATTGCAATAAATAAGATTTATAATAAAGTTAAATAGTCGGACACACGCACGACCAATCTTAAAATTTGGCGGACAAGAATTAAAATTAGTAACGGCCTCTCAACGCAGAACAACGCATGAGATAAGAAAAATGACTTCACATATCAATATAAATAATTCATCATATAGCGCTACGAAAGAATTAATGTTGATTATAAGTCTCGTCAATTACCTAAGATTAAAAATTTGCATGAACCGAAAAATTGTTTATAACATTGATCAGTTGGAAATTAAATTTGAAACGGTAATTTCAAGTTGTACGTGATGTTCCATCAAAGATTCGCCTATTTTGTATCAATTGCAATTGCAAAAGAAGTGATATTTTGTCAGTGATACAATTCAAAAAACGAAGAAGATAATCTGATAGATAGGTAGAAGATTCATCAAAAGCTTACAAACACACAGATACAACTAATATTAAAACAATTTCCGCCATCAGAGAACAAAGTGCGTAAAATGAGTCTGACCACACCTCACATCTTGTGAAAAGGCAATAGACAATATACAGACATGCGCTAAATGCTAGAGCCCACATCCCGCCAGTGATAATCTAAGGTTATATTTCTAAATACACAGAACATACGATGAAATATCGAAAGATCAACGCTACACTATCTGAATCTGAAAAGTGAAATAAGTTTCAACTTACCGTCGCATGACAAGAGTTTTTTGAGAGAAGAGAAGCGCGGCAAATCTAAGAAACTTTGGTTGCCACATCCTTTTGCCACACTTTTCCAAAATCACTTGTATAATCCAGGCTTGCACTATCCCTTGATGGACATTCGGAGTAGTTTTACCGCTAGTATATTGACACTTAAGATGCAAATCACTCAGTACTTAATTTACGAAAGCCTTTCACAGGTTGCTAGTCTTTCTCTTGCAGGTTATCGTATCAAGTCGATTTGACCTGTCTAGCCAAAGAATTTCTCTACCCATTTGCGTTGAATTCAAATCCTCGAGTGCAAAATTAACATCGATGAAATAAACTCAATTTACAGTTATTAATAATAAGAACGAAGAAAATTGTTCTGCGAGCTGCCACTCCTACCACATTCGAACCACAACTGACAAAGGCCTCACCTGAGGACCTCCTCGACGAATCACTGGCTTGCTTTAACTCCCCTTTCCCTTTTCTGGCCAATCAGAATAAAATAGGCAAGAGGGAGGGGGGAGGGGAAGGACTCAGTCGCTCTCCAATTCCGCGCACTTCACGAAGCGCTGCCGCTCTGCCAAACTTCTCCACGAAAATCGCATAACGTTCATGCGGGTGGTTTGCATTTGAGTGAGTGTTTTGATTTTTTGTTTTTTTTCAGCCGCAATGGCAGAAAGGAAAGAAGTTTTCCAACGAAAAGGTCGGGAAAATATATTAATTTAATTAATGTTTCCTAAAGGAACGTTTGTATTCTCAAGAATATTATATTTTTGTAGTACTCGTACGTATTTGAAACTATTTAAGATAAATCATTGCATCAAAGATTTCGGGATAATAACCGTGAGTTCTTATTCAAGGAATTGGCAAGCGTTGGTATGCGGTGCCAAACGTGGCACGACTATAACTTGTATCTGTAATAGATATCTCAGCAAATGATTGGAATATTGGGGATTGATGAAAAATATTAACGAGAATTACGCTTCAGGAAGGATTCTTGAACATTAAAGATAGAAATATCCTACAAGGTAAATCCAGATAGGAAAAATGATATATCGTCTTCTCCTTTTTCTTCTGATGAGGGTAGAGCAAAAATTATTGCCTCCTGTCTAAGAGTAGCAGAAAGTTGTCGCCGCGCCGCGTGAGTGAGTGGCACAGAGGCAAGCGCCTCGGCTATTCGCTCTCCACAACCAGAAGCCAAAAGTTGAGGACGGCGGTGCAAATGCAGTGGACGGGAAAAATTTTCCGCGCGATTTTTTATTCCGCCTTACCACCCATTTGCTTCTTCGCGCCACTCTGGGATATGCGGCGGCGGTAAATATTCCGCTCCGGAAAAAAAACCACCATCTGCGTAATGGGCGAAAGAGCATAACAGCGCTCCGCAAGGTTTCCCCTCAACTGCATGCGCGAACTTCATATCGACCAGGGTAACTGCGAAGCTCACATTTAACTCCAGAACCTTCTCCTCGGTGAGGTAACTCGATCCTGCACGAGGCTTCTCGGATATTCTTCGGGGAAAGCGAGGATTTCGATTAACCTTGACCATGCAAGGAAAAGAGTGTTTCGGTCGTTCTCAATAGTCCGTTCACCATCATGAAGGCACAGATTCTCCCCATTTAAAATGCATAGGCCTATATATTTTAAATGGGAGAAATTTGCTCGACGTTGCAAAATTTCATGGAGTTAGTCAAAATTGTACGAGCAGTCTCGAGTTCTCTCCCTCCTCGCAAATACCATTCTCGCACACTTGGACGGATTGACTTCAGTCTCCACTTGGAGGCACAGTCGAAAACCCAATCCAAGTGCGTTTGAAGAATGGCATTTGCGAGGTTGGGGTTATTAGATTGCGCAGTGATTGTGCTATAGTCTGCATAAGGTTACATGCTCGTGCTCAGGCTGAGAGGGATATCGGCAGTGAATAAATTAAGAAGGGTGAGGGACAGAATAGAACCTTGCGGGACGCCCGCCTCCTTGGTATCCAGTCTTGAGTAAGATTGATTAATTTTAATACAAAACATCCTATTGGTTAAAAAAGAAGATATTAATTTAATAATATTAGTCGGCAATTCTAAAACAATTGATTTAAAAATAATGCCCACATTTTGTCGAAAGCAGACTGGAAATCCAGGAGGCAGGCGACCGTTTGTTTATTTAAATTAAAGCCTTAAGCGATTTCCAAGCGATGTGGAGAGCCCACATCGGCTTGGTAATTTCGACGTCTAAATAGTTTTCGATTCTATCATTTTTGATCTTCCTGATTTCTCTTTGTCTGAGCTCTCTGTATTTGGCCCACTCCTGTGGAGCTTTAAATTTTTGGTAAATCTTTCTGGTTAAATTTCTTTCTTTGATTAGGTTTAAAAAATCCCAAGGAAAAACGGACTTGAAAAAGTCTGACAGGGCCAGGAATCGAACCTGGGATCTTCCTCTATCCGGGAGGCTGCCTTAACCATCTAGGCTACCCGGCCAGAACATTTTAACAAGCCGTTTAGGGAACTTTGTGCGCAAGGGTTTTTTCCTGGGTGCACGCCCTTATATGCAATGTACCTTTAACCATTTCCTGATTAGGTTTACTATTTGAAAAGGGAGTCTTTTCTCCGCCCGCGAGCCCTGAATGAACTCGGAATATACTTTATCGGAGAAACGCTCGACAGTCAGATCGATATCTTTAGTATCTTTGGTGTCGTTAGGTTTAAAATTCCTAAATAAATTAGCTAAAATTCTGTTAAAATTATCGATGCTTAAAATTCTAAAATCTTCTTCGTCGCAATGCATTATATTCGTGTCGAGGTTTAAAATTTACATGGAGGTGGTCTGAAGCAAGGTCATTGATGACTGCTGCTTACAAGTCATTCGTCAAAAATGTAGAAATAAAAACATCTAAAATATCGGCCGCGTGGATTTGTCCGCTTAAACAGTGGGTTGGTTCGCCTGGGGCCTGCAGCGTGAAACAGCATTCGTTTAGAAAATTAAATAAAAGTTTTTCCGATGGGTTAGCCGCGTGACGGCCCCAGGCGGGATATTTTGTATTTAGATCGCCTCCGATGATCGTCAAAGTATTGCTGAATATCAGTTTCAATTTTTTAAGATTAGATATTAGCAGTTTGTTTTGAGGATGCTTATCAACAGATATTACGATTGGACCCCCTGCCACGCGCCACGGGTGGATTGCAGGGTTTAAATGTAAATGTAAATGACCTAGAACGATTTCGGCCCCGGTTGATTTTAGTTGTTTTAATTTTGGGAGACCAAGTTCTGCCGATTAAAATTTTTTTTTAAATTAATATGGCAGTTCCGCGAACGGCTGTTTTTTCATCGCATCTATAAAATATTTTAATCTGGAATGTCTAATACCTTTTGGGTTGTTAAAAGGGTTTCACAAACGAGCGCTCTTTGTATGGCCTTTATTAGAAAATTTTCAAATTCAATTTTCTTTCCCAGAATCCCATCGACATTCCATTCCAAAACATTTAGTGATCCATCCATGATTTAAATTTAAAAATGCATTCGTAGTTTCAATAACATGATCGAAAAATGGTGCCTCGTTGGTTTTTTCGTCGGAGATTAAATAATTGGACGATCCAGGTTTTGTTTTGCTGTTCCAATTATTCCCTTCGTTAATTGTTGACTGCGTATGTGGTTTGTTTTTGGGCTTTCAATTGGGCAGTTAGGGAAACTCTCTCTCTTTCATTGTCTCGATGTGCATCGAAATAGGATCGCGAGAGAGTTTTTTTGCCGCCGCGGAGTCTGACGTTTTATTTGCGCGATCGGCGGGAAATTATTATCAGTACATCAGGTACTCTGTTTACATTTAATTTCAGTCGCGCCTTTTCTTTTAGCAATTTAATTTTATTTTGTAGGGAGTGATAAGTCGGACAGCCGCGGTAGCTTACCGGATGATTGCACATATCATGGCTGATAGACAGGCTTCTTCGGTGTGATGATTAAGGCCGCACTTGACACATTAGGCATGCTTTGTCGACGTGTCCGTATTGCTGACATTGTGGTGGACCACAAGAGGTGGAGATTAACATTTTTCAAGTCTAACTTTAAAACCAGTAACTATTCTAATATTTAAAAACATTTCAACCATGTCAGCGTTGTCTACTTCGATTTGAAAAAGAGAAACCGGTCTGAGAGGAACTGATTTGATTCCTTTCTCAAGATCTTTTTATGTTGGTCTAGTTGTTTTCGGTTGCGCTATCTCATTAAAAGCTATTTTCTGTTCAGGTAACGAATCTTCAATGTCGGTTGTTAGAATGTTAAAACCTAGGTCTCGGATTGTAAAATTTTGCTTCTTTTCAGTCGCGAATCGGTAGGTAAAAAAGTCAATATTATCCTTAATTAAAATGTCTTTAACAGTTAAAAAATCGTTAATTGTACTACATTTAAGCAATTTTTCCCTGCCATTTGCTCAATTGGTTGCATTTCGCATCCAGAGCGAAGTTTTTTGAATAGTTGGACCCAATTGGTGATAATGTCTAAATTAATCGGTGGAAATCGCTCCAGTTTTGAAATTCTATTTGTTTCCGTATTTTTATCTATATCGTTATCAAAACGCAGCCGGTTCGGGCTTGGAGGGGACAAGGGTGAAAATGAATTTCTGGTGGCCGCAGGAGAAAGCGGCGACGAAGGCCTTTCGTTTACGCTTCCCCCCTGAATTGCATGCCAGTTTTCATTTGACTGACCGCCGATTTTCTGATTTGATTTTCGTTGGCCTCGTGTAAAGGGACACCATGCGGCAACATGTCATCTATAGACGACGCTCGGTTTATAAGTATTAAGTTATTGGCCTCGGAAAATATATTCTCTTGGATGTGAGGGGGGGGAATTTCCCCCTTCCCCCCCCCCACCTTGATCCGCCACTGCATGGGACTCGGTAGACCCCCGGGGTAAAATAATCACTCGCCTCTACCGGCAGCTGATTTTTCTTTGGTATATCCCCTAATTTATAATTTTATAGATGGTACTTGGCATTTCGTTTGCGGAAGCATCTACGACCACGTCGTCCACCGGTAACGACAGCGGATACTTGGCAATATCTTCGCTCGAGGAAAGGGTTGAGGTGACTCTGCACATAACCCGTGCACGTGCACCAAGGAAAAATCCCAAGGATAAACGGACTTGAAAAAAATCTGACGGGGCCGGGAATCACCACTTTGTGTTGCCTCTATGAGGCCATGGCTCGTGGACGATGCCACACAGTCGGGCGAAACCACACTTGCCCTTTCACACTGAGCTCCCAAAACGGCTTGTTAAATCTTCTGGCCGGGTAGCCTATATGGTTTAAGGCAGCCTCCCGGATAGAGGAAGATCCCGGGTTCGGTTCCCGGCCCCGTAAGACTTTTTTAAAGTCCGTTTTTCCTTGGGAATATCTTGGCTGCTATTTTTATCTCTTCGACCCGTGACAGCCGCTGCGTATTAGAGCGCGATGACTCGGTCTGCAAGCAGGGTTGCCAGATTGGGCGGATTTCCGCGAATTGGGCTATCTTCAGGTGCTCAGGGCCCTGATTGGGGTTCTTATTTGAGATGGGCGATTCCGATTCGATTTATCAGAAAATCGATATTATGAATACGATTTACGATATTTTCGAATCGATTTTTTAATCCGATTCAGATTCGATTTTATTCAATTCTCCAATTGCGCTCGTAATAACGAAGGTGCGTCTTATAGTGGGTGCGTATTATAATTGGAAAATTACGGTACATTGTTCGTCGGAAATGGAAAGTAGCCGCTAGCGCGATTAATGTGGTGCTTACAGCTGAAAGGGCTAATTATGGATTATGTGACCGTGATTTGGGCTTTCTCAGATCACCCGAAAGTATTCCTTTATCCAGCGCATTTGTTCTTACATTCGGACATTGTATCCTTCTTCGCCTAGCGTGCCTACATCGTGTCATTAAAAAAACAAGTTTCAAGTGCCTTCATACAGGTGTGGCAGTGGCGCAGCCAGGATTTGCCAATTGAGAATCCTTAGTTGTTGATCCGGCGTTCAACACCCTTCAAGTTGCGCAACGATTAGGAAGGATGCTCACATTTTCTTGTAAAGCTCCACCCAATTTGAGGGTGTATCTAGCAGGATAGGACCCCAACCCATCTCATGCTTCTTCAGGGTTCCCCCCCCCCCCCCAAGAGGCGTCAGAACGCTTAGAAAATGAGAATAAAGGTTTCATTTCGAAAAAGAACCTTTTACATATAGATTTAGATATATACCCGCGAGCCGCCAGAGGCGCATGGCAGGGGGTGTAATACACCACCATTATTCATTCCTACCTATTAGCATCACAAATAGCCTGGGGGAAAAACGACCAAAAGTAATTATCCATCCTTGCGATTACTTCCCTATAACGCTTCGTCGATGCCTCTCGGAGATCGCTCCTTACTGGCACTAACATTTCACTTACTTCGTCTATAAATTTTGAACGATTGAACTTTTCGAAAAGTTTCCGACGATATTCAGATCTTCTCATCTGTAGTGAATTCCAACCGAGGGACTATCATTGCCGTAACGCTGCTATCAAACCTGAAATCCCCGCAAACGAATCGGGCTGCTCTACGCTGGACCATCTCTAAATCTGAGACTAAACCTACTTCGTGTGGGTCCCAAACCGCACAGCAGTATTCAAGACTCGGACGAATAAGAGAAAAGTAAGCTATTTCTTTAACTCTCGATGAGCATCCTCTCAACGTTCTACCAGTTAATCTTTGCATTCTATTCGCTTTTCCTATCGCATCTCGAATATTTTATTTAAAAGATAAGTTACTGCTAAACAGATATAGACAGATCTTCCTAACCCAGGATGAAACTCCAATGCGGTTTTTAATTTAAGATATTAATCAATGTTTATACTGTATTGTTTGGTTTTATAGATCTAAATCTATTTAGTATATTAATGCAAAAAACAATTTTGAGTCGATCGATACAATAAACTATTTTGGTTTTTATATTGAGAGGAGTATGAGATTCAAACACCATATTTTTACCAAAAAGTTTCATATTGAAGTAGGCTACATTAATTGTCCAAAAAATCTAAAATCTTAATTTATAATGCTATTGTGGGCCCACTCCTGAAATCCTGCAATACAGTATTGCCAACCTAGGGTAAATTTAATGATTCTGTTTATTGCAATTAGAGCTAAGCAGAGTTTACTCAATGGTCAAGGCGATACAATAAATCACCTGATAAAATTTCAAAGGAGTAAAAATGCTAACTTTTCCAAAATTGCATTTGCTAATTATATAAAAACTGGTGAATGCTTCATGTGAATGGAAATTTAAAATATTTGAATTGATATTGTTTTCAATTGCTTAAAGTATTACATTAATCCGGAAATTAATAATAAATCTGTTAATTTATTATACTTCTAATTCCAAATAATGATGGTTGATAATGATATGCATTTAGTCATACAACTTCAGTATTTAAGGTACTTCATTTTGATTGATAAAAGTACATTTATTTTACACATTTCAGGCTGTTTTGGGGTCTGAGAATTGGGAAGGAGAATTTTAGGACTTGGTAACAAACTGACAAGGAAGATTCCATGATATTTGGAGTTGTCAGTTCTTCTTCTTCAAAGAAAGAAATAAATATACTCCAAAATCTCTCTATCCTAACCAGAAAAATGATTTTACCGTTCCTCTTCATGTCCTCCATTTTCATCCTACTGCCCATGCAAAAAGTCTAGATACTCGAGTTTGAAGTTTTGTATCTCAGTGACCTCGAACGCTTTTTCCACCCCCTTCCATCCACTTTCTTGGTGAGATAGGCGGGCTGAGCGCTCCACAAAACAAGGATTAAAAAAAACCTACATGGACAATGGTAGTAATTTTTCATTGTAAAAATTATCAAATTTGTCAACAGTGCGTACATGCAGTGACTACGGCACTTTAAAATGTCTCGTAGGTAGTTAAATAACAAAAATAGCAGAGTTTTCTTTATCAACAATTTTTGGATAAATAGTAACGAGGTTCTGCTTCAGCGAGTGCATTTATAAAAGATTGATCTTGCACCTTATGAAGTCTCATGATGATGACTTGAGAAGTTTTTGAAAAATTAGCGTTCAAAGTGGAGCTACCGCTTTCTGAGCGCCAAAAACAGTGTATTTTTATACAATGACAAATAAAAAATTTGTTGACACGGTAAAAAATCGCTGATGGTATTCACAAAACGTAGAAATAAATTTTCTTTCATTTTCAGTGTATTTCATTGCTATCGATGAATAGGTTACTGAGATACAACGCTTCAAACTCGAGTATCTAGACTTTTTGCATGGACAGTAAGTTAAAGAAAAATTACCACTTCGAGCATAGAACAACAAGTAAAAGGTGACATGAAATTTGATTTTCATTTCTTAAAAATACTGTATTTGTTCAAAAGTAACACATCACCAAAAATAAATATCAATGATGAAATAACCAGCCACTTATTTGTGCCATGATAGTGATGATGATAAGTTGAATTTCTATTTGAAATCTAGTAGATAATAAGTGAGCTTTCCTTTAAATGTGCCACTGTTTTCTTCTTAAGGAAATATATTTTTATGTATTTAAGTGCCTATTTAAATCAGCTTAGTAGGTGTTTCCTCCACCTTTATGAATTTCATCGTAAATTTATTTAATTGGTAGTTTGAAATGTAAATGAGCCTATGCCAAAATAATTCCTATCGAAACTGTAGAACCATGTTTCTCAAGTGTGGATGCAAAAACATTGTAATGAGGTCACAAATATAATCATAAAGCATTAATATTATTCCCCACTGGTTTAACATTTATTATCTCTTACAGATAAAACCATCTTTGGAATTAACAGTAAATGTTCTCAATATTATCATTGAAACTCACTATTTTTAATCAATCTGCTTTAACTTAACGGAGTACTGAGCCTATTTTAAAATGAAGATCAAAGATTTCACAATTATTTGTGAAAGTTCATTTAGTAACCTTCCTTACACAAAAAATAAATCCTGTAATGGAAATAATGATGAAAAGTTATCTTTCTTCGCAATGTATCTTGTTTTGAAAAAAATTACATATGACGGATTTTCATTTTAATTATTCATAGTAAGGAAAACTAATGCTAGCTGACTGTTATTTCTACTAGAAGGCTTAGGATTATTTCAAATGTTAAAAGTATTTGCATTTTAATACTTATTCCATCAAATATCAATTTAAAAATAGTTTTCTTTATGCTATGAATCCTTTTTAACGATATTTGTAGAAAAGACCATATCTAAATAGAGGAACTATCTGTATTTATGTTCACCAAAGCGAATTCTTGGATACCTATGTTTGTTTAAGTCTTCTTGTTTAGTATTTGTATAATTGTGAAAATTATACTCGAATTCCATTACCATATGTGTTTTCTCTTTGAAATTTATTTAAAATAGATATAACAATTGTACTGAAAACAGGAAAGCCATGTCAGGGGTAGATTGTGAGTCAGGTTGTAATCCAGTAGTATGTAGAATAAATGTAACAAAAACCTCTATATAAACAAAACTTGGAATCTAAACTAATTGAAAGAGGATGGGACTGTTAAATCATTAAAATAGAAAATAACAGAAAAGATGTCATATACCAATGCAAGGCAAGGTAGAGATCCAAACGTTAAATGAAACAAAATGAAAAAGGCTATCACAAAGGCAATGGAGGAAGGAAAACGCAAGAATCAAGGAGAGAAACCACAGATTACGCAATCCACACTACAATTGGTGGAAAAAATAAAAATTTCAAAGGGAAGAAATGCTGACGACTATTGAAACGCGTTCCGTGCAGAGAGCGGCATATGCTGCTCACGTTGGTCCTATCTTGTGGCTGAGAGCAGCATATCACGCCATAAATATTTTTAAAAACTGATGAAAGTTAGCATATATTTTTTTAAACTTATTGTAGCATATAGAGCTAAAATTCTATGTACAATTGAAATATTATTTATATAATTTTATTATTCTATTATATTATTTATATATATAAATATTACATAAAAAGTATTCAGCCATTGGATAGCAACCAATGAAATCGACACTGCACGGAACATGTTAAAGAGATCAATAAGAAATACGTGTAGAGAAGATAAAGAAAAATGGCTTTCTGAAAAATGTAAATAAATAGAAGAACTACATAATAAACATGAAATTAATAAATTACATCAATCAATTAAGGAAATTAGTAGCTCAGGAAGATCATACCAAAGGGAATAAAAGACAAAAATGGGAAAGAAAGAGTAGGAAGTACAGGAAAGATTGAAAGAGTATGGAAAAGAATGTGAAGTGGTAGCAGATAATGAAGAAAATAGATTGTAAAAAGAAAGAAACTGATGCAGTAAAAATTCACTTAACATAATACAAGAAGTAACAATTTTTGCAATAAATAAAATAACGGCAGGCAAAGCAGCAGGAATTGATAACATTCCTATTGAAATTTTTAAACATATGGACAAAGAATCAGTAAGAACTTTAACAACACTTGATGATTTTTGAAATGATATATTCTGTACATGTATTTTACCAGATAACTTCAGAAGAATGGTCATGATTCCTATTCCATAAGAATAACATGCAATAATGTGTGCAAAATATAGAACAATAATTTTGGTTTCACATGCATGTAAAATAGAACTAATGATAATGCTAATGAGAATAAAGAAGCAAATTGAAGAAAATATATCACATCATTAATATGGTTTTAGAGAAAAGAAAGGATGCTATAATGGAATAAAGGCTAATTTTGGAAAGGAATCTAAAAGATAGTAAAAAGACCTGTTTAGGTTTTATAGATTTCGAAAAGGCCTCTGACAAAGTTAACCAGAAAGTTTTAATACAGATGTTACATAAGATTGGAATAGATAGCAACTGCCTAAAAAAAAATCAAATACTTTATAGTAACCAGGAAGCTGCTTTCAGAGTAAATTGAGAACTGCCAGAATGGTTCGAAGTAAAATAAGGAGTAAGACATGGCTGTCAACATTGCTATTTAATGCAAAGAGTTAATAAAATGGGAACAAAATTTGGATTGAAAATTAATACCAATAAAACAAAATGAATGGCTGTGGCTAATAAAAAGAACAACATTGACAGCAATATAAAAATTAATGACAAACCAATAAAAAAGTCCAACAGTTTATGTATCTAGGAGGTTAAATATCAGACGACGGATACTGCAGTAATGAAATAAAATCAAGAATTGCAATGCCAAAGGAAACTTTATGGAAATACAAGGATCTAATGAGATCAACATAAAGTTAGAACTGAAAATGTTGATGTGTTATGTTTGGCCAGTTTTCCTGTACGGGTGTGAGATGTGGGCAATCTTAATTAAGTTATTAAAAAAAGAAGATAAGTTAGATTTAAGTAACTATAGAACATTATCATTGTTACCAGTATTTTAAAAGATACTTGATAAAAATGTAAAAGTTCAGTGGCTCAATATCTTGAATAGTATAAAATTCTCAAGTAAAAATCAATATTGTTTCCCAAGAGGTAAAAGTCCTTTTGCATTTCAGCTCGAACAATTATCAAGGCATGAATAATAAGAAAAAAGGAGCTGGCTTATTTATTGACAATACTAGGGCCTGGTATTATAATGTCCTTTTAATTCTTCCTTTCAACTAATGCGCACATTAAGTTAAAGTGGACATTAAGTAGTAGGGGTGTATTATAAAACTGTTTACAACTCTGTTTAGTTACAAGCCACTTTAATTAATAGATGGCTTGCCTGAGAATAATTCTCATACCCGTAGTTATGAGCGATATGAGGTTTGTTTAAAAATTGTCGCATCGTAATATGGCGCAGACGGTATTTGGAAAATCTTATACGTCTCGTATCTTTCATAATACTTACGGAATCAATATGGATTGTAGAAAAATCCAAATTTTACTGTTGACGAACAATTGATCATGTTGGATCTGATCGAGGAAAGAAAAAGCATTCTCGAGAATAGAAAAAGCGATACAAATACTTGGAAGCAGAAGGTATGTTTCGTTTTATTTTTTTTCTTGCGGTTTATATTAATGAGAAAGTGTTTGTAATTAATCATTGTGCATATGATAGGAGGAAGTGTGGAAATCAGTAGCTGCTAGGTTCAATGCCCAGGTAGGTTCCTATAGATCGTGGCAGAAACTTCGAGCGAAGTATGATTCAATGTCAACCAAAAAGGTCTTGGCTATTGAACGACAAAATTTACTGATAACAGGTGCTGAAGTGAGTTATAAAATCAAAAACCCAGTGTTTGAAAAATGTATTGTGTTGATTGGTTTAAACAGACGCGGATTGCTCTCAAGTCTTGACAGTGATGCTCCTATATGTAAGGTTTACAATTTCACAATTCAGAGAATTCATGAAGAAATGCAGTTAATCATAATCTCTTACCGTTAGGTTATATCATATTTCCATATTAGGTTCCACTGATATTACAGCAGATGAAGCCCAAGTGATGACGGTAAATACTTTGTAGATATGCTTGAATTAACTATCATCTTGAGATTGAAACTAATGGAAGAGATTAAAACATTCACACTATCCTATTACGTATTTATACTCGGTGCTAACTACGATGGAATCTTGCTATTATCCGGATATTCAGTTGTAAGATTAGCCTATGAAATTTCTACTTGAGACATTCATCTAATATTGCTGAAACTTTCTTACCAGGTTGCAGATGAGCTAGTTTGGAAGGTGACTCGCATGGTAAATTGTTAACTTACTGCTCCTCAAAGCTATAATCTCAAACATCAAAGCTTGTATCAGAGATTACGGAATTTGAAGATCGAGTCCGGATATACCTACTCCTTTTATTCATTTTATCCGTGTCATCATGCCAAGATTCACTTTACACCAGATTTACAAATGACGTCTTTGGGATAAGGATGGTTGCTTAATGATTTCATTACCACATTCATTAATACCCTATAAGCAGCCTTATGGCATGTTGTAGGGTGTAATTGTCTAAGACATTGGTACTAAGTTGTTCTTGGAATACTAATTAGAATTTATGCAAAAGATGTAGCTGTCAAGGTATGATGTCTGAATCTAATATCAAGAAAGTGTATACTTTTCTATGTCATTGAAAACCATTAGTTTCCCATTTATGCTTAAAAAAAGGACATTAGTTTTGATACATTTCGTTTGCATAAAGGTGCACACTAACTTGGGCTAAGTTACCCTACAACTTCTTCCTTTATCTTATTAAATGCATATGGTATTAATTTAGGTTTTAACATGTATTTACTTTCTCAATGAACATAATGATCCTTTATATTTTTAGATGACAGCATACATTCCCATATTATGCTGCGAAACCCTTTGCATGAGAAGAGGAAATGAAGTAATGGTATATTGAGCAAAGCACTTTTTAATTTTGTGACTTCTTTGTTTAAAAGAAAAGCAAATGGAACCTTTTAATTGTATAACTTCTTTTACTTCTTACTATAATCATACTTTTTACATTTACCACAACAAACTTTCATCAACTGTCTTTCACTCAATATAGATCTTTGTTTTTTCATATTAATAAATTTGATATGCACTCATTGTTAGAATCATGTCAGATTTGGAAAATTTTTGATTACAGTTATTGCAACGACTTCAAAAGATGATGGTCAAATGGTAGAAAGTAAGTTTTTTGAAAAAGCATTTTTAAGGTTTGGTTAAAATTGTTTCATAATTTATATCTAATGGTTTACCCATTTGTCAGCTCTTTCACTTAAAATAATTGAGGATAAGGAAAAGGAGGAGAAAGCAGAAGAATTTTTTAAGATGGATAATTTTATCAGTATGTAATAATTACATCTTAGATGTTAGTGGTTTATCTTATACAAAATATGATTAGTTACATTATTTAGATTCAAGAAGGCAAACCAAAAGAAGAAGATGCCCCAAGGAAAATTTAGATTTATTAACCAAAGCAAAATTAGAACTAATTGAACTGCAGAAAAGCATTTTATTAAAGGAATATAAAGAAAAAGAAAGAAGAGAGAATGAACTCCATGAAATTAAAGTAAAAATTTCCAATGCAGAAGAACAGAAAATAAGGTTGGAAATTTAATTAATTGAAAAAGAACTATTGAAATAAATTTCATTTTTATCTGACATTTATTGCTCTGTTAGATCATTAATTATTTTTTGAAAAAATCTAGAAAAGGCTTTCTTCCTTTCCCTGGCATATCTTCTATTTCATTGGTTCTTATAAAACCTTCATCCAGGTCTACATCTTCTACCCTTGGATCCTCTTTCTCATTAACTGCTAAGTTATGTAGCACAGCACAAGCCACCACAATAGCCATAGCGGTCTCTACACAAACTCGAATCCCAAGAGACAGAACTGGGAAACGTCTCTTCCAGATTCCAAACAATCTTTCAATGATGTTTCGGGTCTTAATATGGCATACATTATACATTTTTTCTTATGGTGTAACTGGATTTCTGATTGGTGTTAACATGTTAAGTTCCTGTCTGTAACCTGAATCTGACAAAATAACTGATTTACTAAATTTCTGATTAGTTAATTGATACTTGAGGTAAGAATTGTTAAAAAAAGTTTGGTCATGAGAAGATTCTGGCCATCTTGTCACTTAATTAGTTATTTTCATATCTGCGTCACATAGTACTTGAATGTTTAGAGAGAAATACCCTTTAAGGGTTTCGGAAACTTTCAGGTTCCTCTCCGCCTGAAATATCATCACGAATTAATTCAATTTGCTGTAATTTCTTCCCATAAAAGCACCCAAGTTATGGATGAAGTTAAATCAATAGTAACAACATGGGTTAAGGGAACTCAAGCTAATCCTCTATTCATTTGCAATGGGAAGTGAAATCTCATGTATGCACATGTTAATGAAAGTTGTACAGTTAGTTGATTAATGAATTTTTAGCTTTTTGTACTATCTCAAACCCTATAATTCATAATATACTCAAGATACTATATACTCATAATCAAGAATGAATGTTCAATTTACTATTAGTTCACATTCTTTCCTCATGAAAATTATACTATGCTGTTTATAGAACATTTCATTCTGAGGTCTGATGAAAACTTGAGCATTAATTACATCCACTGTAATTAGTTACATTATTTGTAACTATTAAAATCTGAATAGCTTCATGCAGTAAGCTTCCACATAGAGGATTCATATCAATGAGCCCCTCTTTTGAGGAAATTAAAGGCTTGAGCTCCTTATGATAGTCTGCTTAGTTTAGCACAAACACAGAAGCTTAAAATCTTTAAAGCTTAAAGGAGAAAATACGCATTCTATTTGAATAAACTTATTGACCTGAATATAGTAAAATTAAAAGGTATTATGGATAATCTAATTATTAATAATTAGATTATTGAAAGATTAGTCAACAAAAATGTTAATTATTGATTTGTGTTGAACCCATAAAATGATAACGCCTCATGGATAATGCTGCTAGTTCTGTCATCAGAGTCAGGTACTGAATACTAGACAACAAACATGACTTTAGATTTTATGAAGTGAGAATTAATTAAACCTTAATTAAATTTTGAAAAAAGTAGTCTGACTGTAAACTTATACCTGGTGATATAACCTTCACATGTGTGCAGTATATGCATCCAAACACCCTTGGGAAATGAGCCAATTCATAAAATATTTCTTGAGTTTTTTTCAACTCTTTGGCTGAAGAAGGGGTATTGACATATTTACATCGTAAACTAGCAATTGCAATAGTAACTATTTTAATGACTCTGCTGGCTGTTGATTTAAGAACTCCACAAAAATCACCAACTGCAATTAGCATGGAGCCTGTTGCATAATATCGGAGGGTCAAGAGCAGCTGGTTTATTGCTGTTAGAGCCATGTTTCTTAAAATGAAAATTATTCTTAGTAATCAATGTTTCAAAATACGAGTTTCTACGATTTACTGACACTTAGTAGGATACCTCTCTGTTTTGTTAAACAGAGAGGTATCCTACTAACCTAAACCTCACCCAACAATTTTTTTACCGTATTTTTCTTCAATCTGAATCTAATGAAGAACTCTTCATCACTCCATCTTCCTAAATTGTCTCTGAATACCCTTGCTTTTCTGGTGCGTTTGCGCAAATGGAGCATTAAGTCCTCTTCTCCCTCCTCTAAATCTTCAAATAAATTCATTATTTCCATTTTGTCTGCTGTTAATACCAATCGGCTAACCTGGAACAGTATTCTTCATGTCAAACCATAAAGATTACAGTGAAATTAAAAGATTATAACCCCTGCGCAGAAGCTATTTTCCACTCCAATCAAATCAACCTAAACAAGTTGAGGTAAATGTACGCACGGTACGCACCAATCGGTGAAAATGTATTACAATTTCACTTCGAAAGCTAGACGTATTGAGCCGCTGTCAACTGCTATTCTTTTCATACAGGAGCTATAAGCTTACAATTTCGTTGTAGACTTGATTATGCGGTATCATAATACATCCGAAACTGATGCTTTCAAAGTTTAATGAAAGGGAAAATTCATTTACATTGTATATTCATTTTCTTATCCTTGGTGACTATAATATTTCTACTTTTATGCAGTCATTTACGAATTCACTTAGCATGTCTGTGTGAAGTACGACTATTTTGACGTAATATCAGAGTTACACTTATACTTATACAGTATTTTATGCAGTAATTGAATAGATATAATTAATTGGCAGCTTCATTCTAAATACCACCACCATGTATAACTTATTATAACCCGTAAACAATCTGATAACTTAAACATTCTTCACAACACCGAACAAATGTGTTATGATTTATAGAGAAATAAGCCCATGTCACAAGAAATATCTATGTAAAGGGAACATACCGAATTATTTTAAATATATTGAGGATTTCTGACCGTAAATTCCACTGAACAAAAAAGATTTTTAGCGTTATAACACCTGAGGTGAGAGGTTATCTGTAGAAATTTCCGCCATATAAATTGTTTACATCCATAATGCATTGCGGTTAAAGTTACTTTTAAGAATTAAAGCTCACTCGATCTGGCTTTTAAGTTAAGAGTCAATTTAGATACCAGTGAAGGCTTAAATATCGATTATAATACACCTTCTTATACACAAAGTGAACATTAAGTTAAAGTCCACTTTAAATAGACATTCTAATACCGAGCTCTTGATTCAGTCGGCCGTATTCATAGATTGTTTATTTAACTAGGGATTGCTATGTAGTGATTCACTTCTGAGTGATTAACAACTAACTAAAATTTGGTATACACAGATTTCAACTAGCAGGACAACTGCTATATGGCGTAAAGTGACATTCAAGATTTGGCAATCTCACATCAAACAAATGAAAAAGAAATGGTTTACATGGCTTCTGCCCGAAGGCAAGGCTAAAAATTTATATGATTTTTCTCATTAAAGCAATTAATATGGTATCACTATCGTTAATTCTTTCTGCTGTTTGATGTATTGAAATATTCTCCGGTAAAATCTATAGTGCCGGTTTTCTATGGTGCTGATATCATCACATAGTAACAAATTACAGATGATGTCTAGGATTGGCAAACATTCATACGCTCTTCTTATTGATACGAAGGAGATAGTCTTTACATCAGTGATTTTTACAGTTGTTTATTCAATTAAAATGTGTAAAAATCGATCATTAACCCTCCAAGGACAAGCAGTGCCGGATTAACCCTCAACGGGGCCCTAGGCAACCATCAATTTGGGGGCCCTTTTTTTTCACGTCCATTCCCTTCTTTTTTCGATTAAAATAATAACTTATACCTTTCATAAAAATTTTCAGTTGTGATTATATTTTCATTTAATTCTTTGGAATTTTATGTTTGTAAGAAAATTTTCAAAGATTTTTTAATTTTTCGGGGGCCCCCTAAAATCTGGGGCCCCAGGCAACTGCCTGTTCTGCCTAATGGTTAATCCGGCCCTGAGGACAAGAATTATTACTTTCTCCATATACGAAGTATAGAGAAAGTATTGTTTTCATGAAAAAAATCGACTTCGAGATTTCAACGGAAATACATGTTTTGGGGTCCCTAGAACACGTTTTGACCATTTTCGGAATGATGTCTGTGTGTATGTGTGTGTGTGTGTGTGTGTGTGTGTGTGTATGTGTGTGTGTGATAGTGGGCGATCTAACGTGAAAACTATTAGTGGTATCAATACCAAACTTCATATATAGTACTGTGGTGTGTGCTGTCAGAGTTGATTAGTTTTTGGAGTAAATCGATCAACCGGAAGTCGAGCTTTATTCATTAAAGCTCATTTCCGGTTTTCAAAATATCTCCATAAATATGATATATAGGTATATTGTATTCCCTATAAAAGTTTTAGATAATGTGTTTTACTATAACTTTTGTATTTAACATACTTTTTTATCACCGGTTGATTAGGAGTTATTCGTGAAATACTGATAAACCGGAAGAAGATAATTATGTACTTTGTGGGCGCTCTAACATGAAAAATATTTGTTGGATCAACACAAAATTTCATATATAGTACTTTTATTACAGCCGTTAGAGGTGATTAGTTTTTGGAGTGAATCGGTTGACCGGAAGTTGAGCTTCATTCTTCAAAGCTCATTTCCGGTTTTCAAAATATCTCCATAAATATGATATTTAGGTATACACTATTATTTATAAATGTTTTAGAAAATGTAATTTACTATAACCTTTGTATGAAACATATTTTTGTATAATTGATTTTTTAGGAGTTATTCAGGAAATACTGATAAACTGGAAGTTGCTGATAATGTACTTTGCGGGCGCTCTGGGCTCTATGGGCGAAAGGCCAAATTCATCGTTTTTCATCGTTCATGTCCCGAAAAACATTATTTATAATGTTTTCGACGTAAAAGATAATAATATATAAATTAATCACTCATCTTCCTAGTTTAGATGGAATATAGAGTTCGAAATTACTGTCGTAGATAAATATTTACATCTTATATATGGAGAAAGTCATGTGCTGGCCACATCAGATTTTTTTTCTTAAAAATTACCCTAATTTTAGCATTTTGGTATTCAGATTACCTAAATTAACAATAGAAAATTGTTCAAAAAAGTTAACAATAATAGGTTTGTTGCAAATGCTCTTTCCCATATGGGCACATCAGTCCTTTCCGCTAATTATGCATGCCATGATGAAATTTAAGAAAAGAATTTTATTGCAAAAAATCTTATTTATTTCTAAAAAATATTGTATGAAATGGTTTTTTCTTGGAAGAAATAAATATTTATTTTATAATTATTTGGTTAGTAAGTACTTCGTAAAACATTTTACACAGAGCCCAATATCGCACTTTTTACGCATTGTTCTCCACGACTCTCACACTCTTCCTATGCACAGCATTTTCTCATGTTTTGTGGCATTTCACCAATTGCACCTATTAAATGATGATACCGCAACAACTAGCGTGGAGCCAGTTTTTGATGATGAAGCCTTTCTGAGTCATTCACCGGGTGGTTTTCATTCCGTCTTGTACCGAGTAGGGTAGGAAAAATCTAGAACAATTTTTGGGGGGGGGTCCGATCGAAAAATTTAAAAATAAAAGATTTTTCGGCTATTTTGTGTTTATTTGCGTTATTTGAGTTTCATTTTCGAAAAATATACACAAGTGATATTTCGGGGGGGTTCGGACCCCCAGGACCACCCCCTGGATCCGTACCTGCACCTGAGCAATCTCCTGTCTAAACTCTAATTTTGTCCTTTGATCTAAGGATTCCCTTTTATTATTATAATGTGATTGTCTGAGTTGTAAGTAATTTATATAAATCATATTTTACCACAACGCAGTGAATTTACGTTTTCATGAATTTGTGTCAGTTCCGCCCATATGCTTATTATACTTTGATATGACGTAGGGTTATGGAAGCTGAATAATTTTCTTTTGTTTCCCACAAAATCTTTTAGCTTTCATCAACGGCGTAACTCCATACGCTGTTGAAGCTGCCGCAATTACCGAATAGTCCAGCCATTTAGTGATTCCTATTCCTTTGCATGTAGAAATAGCTGTGACGCTCTTTCCACTCTCCTCCTTTTTAGATCATTTTTTGGTGGTAGCGGAAATTCTTTCGGAATCCGGTTCTTTCTGATTTGCCCAGTTCCATTGTAGTCACATCTTTTCAAATGTGGCATTAAATTCTTTGGTATAAGTTATATATTGAGTAAAATAAATTAATGCTATTACATTATTTCACATACTACTTCAAATAAACATAGATAAATACTAGTAAAATGTTGCTTGCATACTGCAAGCAGATCGACAACACTAATTTCAAATTGGCATTATATCGGGACGGTTCTCAAAAGAAAAAATGAGGAATGAAAACATTCTTAAAATTTGCATCAATTTAATCGTCTGGCATTGAACCCGGGTCTTCCTTGTGAATTTACTATGCAGCACAAAAGAAGATCACCATCTCTAACTATGTGTGAAAATTCAAGCAGAAATATTGGCTGCAACTGCCTCAAACGACGTTCTACTTTTCACGAATGTAAATGGCTTTCTGGTTTCGAACCAAGGACGATCGTGGAAATCTAAAACATGTTTTTGAGATGTATCTATGATGTCTATTTACATGCCGAATTCCAAGTTTCTATATTATTGGAAAAGGGTTCAAAATAATTACTAAAATACGATCCGTTACTGATTGTAGAGACGCCTGGTGTCGAACCCAGGACCTATTGTAAGCTGTGAATGCACAGAATGACCTGTTAGAACATGATCTTATTTTGTACAAACTTTGAAGTCGATATCATGCCAGAAAGTACCTAAAATTTGTTTCCGTTATCTCCATAAGAAATGCATTGAGGAATTTAAATGGCCCTCTGGGATCGAACCAAGGACCATCAGCGAATACAAAAAATTTGATTTTGAAATATATTTATGATATCTAACCCCATGCGGAATTTCAAGTTTCCATGCCATCGAGAAGGGGTCCAAAAAAAATCTTTCCGGAAAAGGAGAGAGTTGAAATTCGTGGGATCACTAGAAGCCGTGCATATCCAACAAAAATCAGAAAGACATCTTCGAATATTGTCCATGGTTCGATGCTAGGTTGGGGCATAAATCGGCCCTTTAAAATGCATTGTGGCGATTTTTAAGATTTTTTGGACCCTTTCCTGAATGCATGGAAACTTGAAATTCGGCATGGGGTTAGATATCATAAATATATTTCAAAATCAAATTTTTTGTATTTGCTGATGGTCCTTGGTTCGATCCCAGAGGGCCATTTACATTCCTAAATGCATTTCTTATGGAGATAAAGGAAACAAATTTTAGGTAATTCCCGGCATGATATCAACTTCAAACTTTGCATAAAATAAGATCAAGTCGTATCCAGTCATACTGTGCATTTACAGCTACCAATGTGTCCTGGGTTTGACACCAGGCGTCTCTACAATCAGTAACTGATCCAATTTTTAAGAATTATTTTGAACCCCTTCCATTTAATATTAAAATTTGAAATTTGGTACATAGATAGAAATAATAGATAAATTTCGAAAACATATTTTTCATTTCACTGATCGTCCTTGGTTCGAATCCAGAGAGCCATTTACATTCGTGAAAAGTAGAACGTCTTTTGAGGCAGTTGTAGCCAATATTTCTGCTTGAATTTTCACAGATAGTTAGAGATGGTAATCTTCTATTGTGCTGCATAGTAAGAATCACCAGGAAGACCCGGGTTCGATGCCAGACGATGAAATTTTAAGAATATTTTCAATCCTTTTTTTTCTCTTTTGAGGACCGTCCCGATAGGATGCCGATATGAAATTGGTATTGCCGATCTGCTTGCAGTATGCTAGCTACATTTTACTCCTACAATATATAGCTTTCCTTGACAGCCAGCGGCAAGGAAGTTGCGTAGTAGTGGGAAGGCCTGAAGTGCCCATATGGGCACGCAGCAATAAACAACATTATACAACAACAAATAACCTGAAACTCTGCTCTATTTCATTTCTTTGGATGATAAGAACGTCATACTAAGGTTATATAAGCAAAAGACTACTTTAAATTTAAAAAAAGTAAAACTTATAAAAATAAGTTGCCAGAAGGATCCATCTCAAAAATTTCCTGTTTTTCGAAAAATCACAAGAAATATTACCCTGGACTTAAGTGTGCCAAAACTCAAATGAAACTAAACTTTGGATTCTCTTAGCCCACAAAATAACTTCAACTGACCATTTTGTGACACTCGAAGATATAAACTCGAAGATAAAGTAGGACGTCGTTTTTAGGCAGTTGCAGCCAATATTTCTGCTAGAATTTTCACACATATTTAGAGATGGTGATCTTCTGTTTTGCTGCATATTATGTTCACCAGTAAGACCCGGGTTCGATGCCAGACGATTAATTAGCAGCGAATTTTAAGAATATTTTCAATACTTTTTTTTTCTTTTTAGGACCGTGCCGATATGATGCCGATATGAAATTAGTGTTTTCGATCTGCTTGCAGTCTGCAAGCTGCATTTTACTCGTACATATAAAAGGAGTCATACCAACTTAATTAGAATATACAAACAAAAATTTTCCTAAAACTGTGGAGTATAAACTTACCATACTGCGTGTTTACATGGGTTTACTCCCATGATGCGTTGCGCTATCCACCAGTTAAGGTTTTGATCACAACCCAATCTGTTAGTTAAGGTAACAAGCACTTTAACTTCCAGATAAGGCTTAACCGTTGATTATAATATAGAATGTTTGAGTTAACCCGGAGGTTAAAGTTATCCTATAGATACTATTTAACTACACATTATAATACCAGGCCTAAGTCTAATTAAGTCCATCCTCTTGAATACAAGAGCAGATAGTGCAGCAGAATGGAACTGTAAGGTTTTTAATTCAATACTAAGCTTAAAAATGCAAAAAAAAGTATGTTTGCGTCAAAAATACTGTATATACCAGAAAATAATGTGCACTCTTTTGGGTCTTTTTTAACCTCAAAAATCTTGATTCAGGTACTACTTGTTGGCATGTCCCATAGCACGGTGCCGGCCGTATCCTAGGCTTACCCTAGTTCCATATAACTCATCAAACGTTCTACCAATCAATGTTTGTATATATAAGTGTTTATACTGTATCGATGTTTGCACTTTTTACAAAACTGTAGGCAGATAGTTTTTAATTGAAAGGGAATAGGCTCCCCCTAATTGATGAACGATTTTGAATTGGCCATCACGTAGGACCTTCGGCATAGACACTTAATGAAAATTTGTATACAGCGTATGCATGTATAAATATATGCATATATTAGCATATGTCTGTATTGTACAGACCTATAAGGTGCAGCGACTGGGGTAACCGCATATCTTAAGGGGTGCATTACATTCGCGGGCAAATGATTTTTCTATGTTCAACGCTCGAATTTCGGGGTGCCCATTACTTGAGATGGCGCGTTATTATTGAGTTAACACATTATTTTATTGATTAACACATCATAATGAAACTGCATCTGCTAATATAAAATATGGAAAATTATTGCTCAATAATCGCTGAAAAATAATGGTATGTTATTCATGTCAAATTGCTTTCTCGAGATATTTTTCATTCACACACTTCATAAGCAATGATTGAGTTGTGAGGGAGGGGATCCGAATCAGCACTGCTCTCATGAGAGGTTTCTATTAAAAGCTCCCTGAAGCATCTTTCCCGAGGAAGGGTGAGGCGACTCATGGAAAACAAATGCATGAATTAGATGACGATAATATTTGCATTTAGTATTTTTCTGCCGTTAGAAGAGATAGCACACCATTGGCTTGTCGGACTTGGTCCCTCACATCAATTGACAATTCCGAGATATGCCTCCTGCAAGACAAGCATGGCACACGTGGCACTCGTTATAATGATTCTTCAGAAAAGACCACTCGTTATAATGGACGTAACTCCCTATCCTTTTTGCAGCCAGACGGACAACAGCAAAAAAAATCACTTGCTATAATGCTACTCTCATTATATGCCGTACTTGTTATTTCTGACTCCTACTGTACTTATAATATTGAGAGTGTGTCCTTAGAATGCTTTGTTGATATTGTGTTGATACTGTAAAGATCAGAGCTACTAAACAAGTCTCTTTAAGAATACACTTTTCCCTGCACTATATGTGGATGTACTTTCATTAGGAATGGATGACATAGAGCGTGTACCCAATGCCGAAAGATGGATAGCTGGGTGTATGTGTTAACGGAGTTATAACGGCAACCAAATAAAAAATGAATTAGGAGAGATAATATCTTGAGGTCTAAGTATCAGCAACACAAAAAGGTAAGAAAGTCAATTAAAATTATAGCAGCACAAGAATGTAATTGTGCCTGTTGAAAATCTAGACTATGAATGAAGTAAAAAAGAACTATACTGCGTTAGATATAATCGATTTTAACCTTTTCAGGGTCCAAAATAACAACTTCAACAATAAGATACATAATAAAAGATCTAAAGATTAAGAGGTTTTACTGCATTGATTTGATTCATAATCCTGTATAGTGACTTTAAACAGCTGATAAAGAGATCAGGCATTCAAAAAGCCATATAAACCAACAGCTAAATTAGCAACCTCAGGCAAAATCCGGTGAAATTATGCCAACAATACACCACATTGAGGCATAATAAGACAGAGTGAAGTATACACCCCTTCAACACAATAATTAATGGTATCTTTATTGCCTAGATAGTTAGGCACTATAGGCAGTATAATTGCCATTAACTTTCTCTAGATTTACAATCCATAAAAATTATATTCTTTATGCAACGGCAAATTTAGAAGGATTATCTCTCCGATAACAAACCAGATATCTCCCTACATTAAAACGTCAATGGAATGAGAAATTTGAACAGGCACTCATATGAGGCAATAACAACGGCATGCAATTAAATAGAGAGCTAAGAGATTCATACACGTCCAGCGGATGGCATATTTAGAGGCAAAATAGGGCATTTCATTGGTCGATCATCGTAGGCGCATTTGATTCAAGGATAATTAGTTCTGAGGATGACGAATGAGAGGTATTTTAATAGTGAATCCTCTTTTGCAATAACAATGGGACATTCTTTGGCACATTGAAATTAACAGGAAAAGTAATTAATGAAATAAGACTGTATCTGTCAAACTTCCCCTCCAATTTGATATTCTCATTCCTGGAAATCATGTCGCAGTTCAAGGCAATGCCAAACAGTCTCAGGAACTTCAGAAAGAAATAAGTTTCAAGTCTTTCATGAAAAGGCAAATATATCCATAAAAATAAGTCAGACATATTATAGGAGTAATATTTGATAAAAATTCACATAGAAAGACATTGTTAAAAATAGCATTCAAAAGACAATGAGGAAAATAACTCACCTAATCTGGAATTTTATTTAATAGATAACAGGCATCTATAAACACTGGACTCTAAATTTACCTTTTTACTTTCTCCATATACGAAGTATAGAGAAAGTATTGTTTTCATGAAAAAATTCGACTTCGAGATTTCAACCGAAATACATGTTTTGGGGTCCCTAGAACACGTTTTAACCATTTTCGGAATGATGTCTGTGTGTATGTGTGTGTGTGTGTGTGTGTGTGATAGTGGGCGCTCTAACATGAAAACTATTGATCGTATCAATACCAAACTTCATATATAGTACTGTGGTATGTGCTGTCAGAGTTGATTAGTTTTTGAAGTAAATCGGCTCACTGGAAGTCGAGCTTCATTCATAAAAGCTCATTTCCGGTTTTCAAAATATCTCCATAAATATGATATTTAGGTATAAACTATTATCTATGAATGTTTTAG
Organism: Sympetrum striolatum; assembly: GCA_947579665.1. Classification (NCBI taxonomy): domain Eukaryota; kingdom Metazoa; phylum Arthropoda; class Insecta; order Odonata; family Libellulidae; genus Sympetrum; species Sympetrum striolatum. The sequence goes on from OX388345.1 coordinate 95,368,685, forward strand.
AAAATGTAATTTACTATAACTTTTGTTTGAAATATATTTTTTTATCATTGTTTGTTTAGGAGTTATTTATAAAATACTGATAAACCGGAAGTTGCTGATTATGTAGTTAGTGGGCGCTCTGGGCTCTTTGGGCGAAAGGCCAATTTCATCGTTTTTCATCGATCATGTCCCGAAATACAATATTTATAATGTTTGTGACCTCAAAGATATTAATATATAAATTAATCACTCATCTTCCAAGTTTAGATTGAATATAGAGTTCGAAATTACTGTCGTAGATAAATATTTACATCTTATATATGGAGAAAGTCATGTGCTGGCCACATCAGATTTTTATAATTCGAATGGTGCTCACCAATACTACAACCACCAAGAATTGTACCTATTAAAGCTAACTAGAGCGGCTATGTAGGTTCATAGCAGAACCATGCAAGGGATTTGGAAATTTCTATACCCGAAATATACATATACCAGAAAATAATACCCATCTCCTCAAATTTAAATAAAAAATTGAAAGATTCAATTTAAAACTTAAACATATCAAAATACCTCAAAAAGAGCAATCAACAAATACAGCGTCCCAACACAGCACTGAATGAATTAACTCTTTACCTAACATTCCTACCTTAAACCAAGCTCCACCAAGTGAGCTAAAAAGTGCTTAATAGAAAACTTTGAATAAGACCCCGGTCAGGAGTCATGAGCAATAATTTTCAAGCAATAACTCATTTCAAAAATTTAGATTCCTTCTTTGAAAAAGCGGCTCAATTAGTTCACATCCTAATTCAATGGAAGCATTCTGTTTCATTAGTATCAATTCAGCCATGGAAGTAAACGATTTCTTATCAGATTCACTTTCTGCAAGTTTTTCTCATTGTGCAATAGGCAAAGCCACGCCTGTTACTGTTCCTACATTACCTATGCCATTAATTCCATGACAGAATATTTTACGTCAGGATAAGCTGAGTAGAATGACCATCTACTTTTGCATGAGTCTTGCTTGCGGTTGTGACAGAGCTACAGAGGATAGAGTGAAGCTGAATAATCCTGGTATCTCTTATTTGGACACTCAGAAAGTTGTGGTGCATTAAGTGCTGCACTTTGGTGGACTCTTTCTACTTGAGGCAATTTGGCTCAGTGAAAAATTAAGAGCTTCCTTCTCCTTCATCTTTTTTTGGGTTCTTGAGAGATAATGATGGAGAAGTAGAGATTCCGATTGGGGCTAAAACATATACCAACACTTACCTGTCCTTTCCTATACAACTATATCTAGTTTTTATATATTGCAAAACTTGCAATGGCTACCTCCCAACGTCCATCTTATCAAAATGATATTTCCAACTGCTCCTTTCATACATATGATTTCATTTAAATTGAATACTTTTATTTCTACTCTAGTAATTTCAATTCCGATATGATCCCTTTAGTCACAACTTTTCATTTTACAGCACAATTTATCCTCATGAGGCCATCTATCTCATTCGTTGTCAACCAATTTTCAATTCCACATTTGTCTCTTAAAACAGTTAAGCTTTCGTAAAATTTTTAAGGGATTTCCTCTCTTACTTCAATCTTCTATTCATCATCCCTTTCATAACGCTAAATGTGTTTTGTTTATACCATGTCTTGACTGAAAGTTTTGGAGAGAATATCCCCAATGCAAAGTCTATTGACCTCAAAGTTTGACGTAATTAGAGGACAAGTGAGGTAAACATATGAACGTATGCGCATAACTTCTAAACGCCATCCAAAAGCCTAATCTAGGCAGATCATAGCAAATAAGGCACACTTTATAACGGAATATTCCAAAAACGAACTTACTCTCCTCCATTCTTGATCTCCATCTCTACTGTTTCTCCCTTTCACTTCACATTCTTTCCAATTATTCCCATCCAATTCTCACTTTCGTCCCTCTTCTATTGTTCCCACTTCCTTGGCAGTTTGCAATGGTTCCTGGAACCAAATATTGTGATAATAAGAAAGCTACTAAAGCATGAGTGATACGGAGTTATATATGACAATAATGAATAATATATGAATAATGAGGGACAAAAAATAACCAACTTTAGAAACTATTTAAAATTAATGTTTGAGGAAAATTTACTTATTCATCTTCATTGTGAAGTGGGGCAGAGATAATTTATATTGTAGAGTTATTATTATACATTTGTATTCAGTAATTTAAATGACCAACGATGTTCCAAAAAATTTCCTTTGGTACCACAATTTAAATTATGAGTGTAGCTGTATTCTTTTCCTATGTGTTCTTTAAAAGTATCGCATTCATTTATTCACCATACTCGAATTTCATTATAAAATTAACAGCAGATGTAAAATGATGACAGCATAATAATATGATAAAAACTGCAGTAAAATTATATCAAGCATAATTTAATATATTAACAATGCATGAGGAGGCATAATTAGAGAAGAAATTAACAAAAATTACGAATATTTATATTAATATCCATTTTTAATTTATTGTGGTTTATGTATCACCTTGATAATAGCTATCATCAATTAGCTTGGAATCAATTTCCTTCGCAATGGATGCAGCTTTCTTCAACAATGTCTTAGAAAGCATTCTTCCACTGAGTATTTATATAGAACTAACAATAAGATGTAGCTCAATACACAGAAAGATCCTTCATTAAACAGACTTTGTTATGTTACCCATCAAATTCAAAGATTTTTCTCAGAGTTTTCTAGATGAAAAATTTCCTGAGTATTCCAGGTTGGTGAACACTCTGATTTCTAAGACTATATTCTGGAAATTTATCAGTATATTTCAATACGAGTAAAATGTTGCTTGCATACTGCAAGCAGATCGGAAACACTAATTTCATATCGGCATTATATCGAGACGGTCCACAAAAGAAAAAGAAAAAGAATTGAAAATGTTTTTAGAATTCGCTTTAATTTGATCATCTGGCATCGAACCCGGGTCTTCCATGTGAACTTACTATGCAGCACAACAGAAGAACTACGCGCGAAATTTCAAGCAGAAATAATGGCTGCAACTGCCTCAAACGACGTTCTATTTTTCACAAATGTAAATTATTCTCTGGATTCGAACCAAGGACGATCTTAGAAATCTAAAACCTGTTTTTGAAATATATCTATAATCTCTATCTATATCCTGAATTTCAAGTTTCTATATTATTGGAAAAGGGTTCAAAATAATTCTTGAAAATCGGATCAGTAACTGATTTTAGAGACGCCTGGTGTCGAACCCAGGACATATTGGCAGTTGTTAATGTACAGTATAATTTTTAAGGACTTGTTCTTATTTTCTGCAAAGTTTGAAGTCGATATGATGCCGGGAAGTACCTAAAATTTGTTTCCATTATCTCCATAAGAAATGCATTGAGGAATGTAAATGGCCCTCTGGGATCGAACAAAGGACCATCAGCGAATACAAAAAATTTGATTATAAAACATATTTACAATATCTAACCCCATGCTGAATTTCACGTTCCATGCATTTGGGAATGGGTCCAAAAAAATCTTCAAAATCGCCGCAATGCATTTTAAACGGCCGATTTTTGCCGTGACCTAGAATCGAACCATGGACAATCTTTGAAAATGTCATTTTGATTTTCCTTGGAGTTGCACGGCTTCTAGTGATCCCTCGAATTTCAACTCTCTATTTATCCGGGAAGTGCCTCAAAAAAATTTTCGAAAATCCTCACCATGTAACCTTATGGAGAAAATCGGGACTTTGGGGCCTTCTGGAATCGAACCCATGACACTGAGATTCAAAGTCGGATTTTTCCTGGAGGTTACACGTTATGGCCAATATGTCGTAAAAATTTCAAGTCGATGGCACTTGTGGAACATGGTTAAACTTTTGATCCCCTATGAATGAGTGTATATATATACGAGTAAATTGTTGCTTGCATACTGCAAGCACATCGATATAACAAATTTTTTGTCAGCTTCACATAGAGTGAGTCCTCAAAAGAAAAAAAAATCGATGGAAAATATTCTTAATTTCCGCTGCAATTTATTCCTCTGGCATCGAACCCAGGTCTTCCCGGTCATTTCTACTATGCAGCACTGTAGAAGATCACGATCTGTAACTATGTGAGAAAATTCAAGTAGAAATATTTACTGCAACTGCCTCAAACAACGTCCTACTTTTCCCTTATATTCCTTATAAGAGAAATGCTAATGTGCTCTGGCATCGAACCCAGGAATAGTACGGGCTTATGAAAATTTTTTTTTGAAACCAATTCTTTTCATATATCTTCCAGCCAAGTACGAACTTTCTATCATTTCGATAAGTGCATCAAATATATAATGAAATACTAACCAAATGTATTTTAAACGGGAGACATATTTGCCGCTGGGCATCGACCCCGGATCTTTCTGGTAATACTTCCTATGCGAAATAATAGAAGATCACTATCTCTAACTATGTGTGAAAATTCGAGCAGATATATTGGCTGCAACTGCCTCAAACGACGACTTACTTTTCCCTTATATTCCTTATGAGAGAAACGTTTATGTGCTCTGGCATCGAACCCAGGAATAGTACGGGCTTATGAAATTTTCTTTCTTAAAGCAATTCTTAATATATATCTTCTAGGTGAGCGAAAAGTTCCTTACATTCCGGTAAGTGCATCAAAAAAATTAATGAAAAACTATCCCCATGCATTTTAAATGTGGCATTTTTTCATCGTCCTAGCATCGAACCCAGGACGTTCTCATTAGTAGTCATTAATGTTTTTCATTGTTCTTGACCATAACTGTAAGCTCCTTGAATTTGGATTCTCTACCTGTCCAGGAAGAATTATTTAAAAAATTTTGAAAATCGCCACCAATTATCCTTATGGAGAAAATCGGGAATTTGGGGCCTTCTGGAATCGAACCCATGACACCGAGGTTCAATGTCAGCTTTTTCCTGGAGGTTACACATTATGGCCAATATGTCGTAAAAATTTCAAGTCGGTGGCACTTGTGGTACATGGTTAGAATTTAGATCCCCTATGAATGAATGAATGTGTATATAGGTACGAGTAAAATGTTGCTTGCATACTGCAAGCAGATCGACAACACTATTTTCATATCGGCATCATATCGGGACGGCCATCAAAAGAAAAAAATGGATTGAAATATTTCTTAATACTCGCTGAAATTCCATCGTCTGGCATCAAACCCGGGTCTTTACTGTGAACTTACTATGCAGCACCATAGAACATCACCATCTCTAACTATGTTTGAAAATTCAAGAAGAAATATGGGCTACAACTTGCTCAAAAGACGTTCTAATTTTTGCGATTTAAATGGCTCTCTGGATTGGAACCAAGGACGATCACAGAAATCTAAAAAATGTTTCTGAAAGTTATTTATGATCTCTATCTATATGCCGAATTTGAAGTTTCTATATTATTGGCAAAGGTTTCAAAATAATTCCTAAAAATCGGATCAACTTCTGATTGCAGAGACACCTGGTGTCGAACCCAGGACACATTGATAGCTGTGAATGCACTGTTTGATTTGTATGGACTTGATCTTTCTATAAGCAAAGTTTGAAATCGATATCGTGCCTGGAAGTACCTAAAATTTGTTTCCGTTATCTCCGTAAGAAATGCATCGAGGAATTTAAATGTCCCTCTGGGATCGAACCAAGGACCATCAGCGAATATGTAAAATTCGATTATGATATATTTTTATGGTATCCAACCCCATACCGAATTTCAAGTTTCTATGCCATCGGAAAAGGGTCCAAAAAAAATCTTAAAAATCGCCACAGTGCATTTTAAACGGCAGATTTTTGCCCCGACCTAGCATCGAACCAAGGATAATATTCGTAGATGTCTTTATGGTTTCCTTTAGATATGCGCGGCATCTAGCGATCCCTTGAATTTCAAATCTCCCCTTTTCCGGGAAGTGCCTCAAAAAAATTTTCGAAAATCCCCGCCATGTATTCTTATGGACAAAATCGCGACTTTGGGGCCTTCTGGAATCGAACCCATGACACCGAGGTTCAATGTCGGCTTTTTCCTGGAGGTTACACGTCATGGCCATAACGTCCTAAAAATTTCAAAGCAGTGGCACTTGTGGAACATGGTTAGACTTTTGATCCCCAGTGTATATATATATAAGTATATCCGGAGAAGCGTCTATATATAATAGATATCCGGAGAAGCGTCTATATATATATAGGTATATTTATAGCTATCTACTTACATATATAGATTTAGTCGGCAAATGCAAAGCAGCAAAAATTTTGCATGAATAGATTCATTGAAATTAATTTTTTTTTAATCTGATGTGGCCTGCACATGACTTTCTCCATATATAAGATGTAAATACGTGTATTTATCTATGACGGTATTTTTGAACTCTCCCACATAAATGACAAGCAATCCACATTATAATTTCTACACCTCCAAGATTTCATAAATGTATTCCTTATCTTTAACCCAAGAAGATTTAAGGAAGAATAGGCTTGGAAACAAGAATTTATATTGACAAATATTAAAAAACGCAAAGGGAATCGTAAAATTCCTTCTTTATGCTATAGGAATGCGAAGTTTCAAGTCCCGTACTCGTAAAAACTATTTTGACCCGATGTGTAAGGTATATTGAGAATGAAGTTTTCTCCACTGTGTCTTGCTAAGAATTTTATCAAATACTACGTTGATTTAATTGAGGATGAGTCATAGGTTGAATCAGTGGCGCAGCGAGGGGGAGGTTTTAGGGGTTCAAACCCCCCCCCCCCAAGACTCAAGTCCTATAACTAGCTCTGTACTTTTTTTTCTGCTGAATAATATTTAACCCCAATAATCACACAAGTCTACAGACAAACTGCTAGTCTTGTGTTTGCCTGATAAAAGTCAGCGTCAGCAAAAGCTTTGTATACCGTAAATATGGCTCCGATGTGATGTTTTCGTTAGCAAAGTAGGATTGGAGCTGACATAGATATCAATAGGACGCTACGATATGAGTGTTTCGCACACAACGTTCAACGCGTGCACTTGTTAAGCCTATCCTTTAGTTAGATGACTCACACCATAAGATAAGATTCCCATGAGAAGAATTCGAAAGTGATGATTTGTTTACTCCTCGAAAAAATACAAGGGAACATTGGAGAAGTAATTCGAAACTTGAACCCTGAAAACAGAGATTAATATTATGTTTGAGAGACAAACAGATTGATAAAACGCTCAATTAGATCTTCTGCATGTGACTGTTTCAAGGGTTTGAATGCAAAGCTAGGCTCACAGTGAGCAGTACGAAGGAGAGTTTAGTTTGGATTTCATAAGGTACATATGGATATCCAAAAATTATTTCCACAGTCCGCTAATAGATCGAGGCTGCCATCAGATAAAACGTAAATTAATGGCTATGTGGTTTTTTATGAAATAACCATCATTATATGCATAAATTAGGATTGACTTATTTTAGGGCTGTTATCGGAGGGCACATCTCAAGATGAGTTAGCGACAATTGCAAAGTTACTTGTTCCTTTATTAAGCATTCTGTACGATTAAAAGTCTGCCCAGTAGACTCTACATTACTCGGGATGATAGAATATACACTGATATTTATTTTATGATTGCATGTTAATTTGATGTATATTTACGAATATTATTCCACATTCGAATTTCCGTAGAAAATTGAAAAAGTATTGGAGCAATTCAAGATATCAGTAAAAATTAATTTGCGATGATATGATTAATAATATACCATTTTGGAAGCAAATCAGTCAGATGAAATGTGTTATAAGTTACGCACATATTTATCGGAACTGTAACTTGACGACTTGAAATAAATTTGATAAACTGATAAAAGTGTGTATTAAATTCTTCAGCTTCCTTTTCAATGCAGCCAATTTTTTTCTGGTGATAGAATCCCACGAATCTCATGACTTATCCTATCAACCACGAGGTCATAGAATTCCCATTCAAAATATCAATTTGTGGAAAATGTTGTTTTCTTTGAACACTCAGTGCGCAAGACTGGGTTTGCATCAGCTCTCTGCTCTCTCTAGTCTACATAATTGTAATTTTTCACCTTGGTATGTGACTTTAATTCTGCAAATTCAATTACAATATCAACTATAATCAAGAGTATACTGTATTTTTTTTAAATGCAGTCGAATTTTTAAAGTTCGGTATGCATCGCATTCAGTGGAATACTTAGCTAATACATAAATAACGAAATCAGGCTTAATTGTAAGCCTACCAGTAAATTTCATCTGATATAAATGATTTTTTGTTTCTTATATAAACCTTGTGGAAAAAGCTGTATTTCATATTTTTATACATTGATGGTGTTTTCTGGGCAGATGAATTTTCAATTAAATTCCAAAATCTGCTGATGATATAGTCAAATAACAAAAGATATTCAATTAAGCATGGGAATGCAAATGTGGGGGATCTAATGATTGGATGTTACATTTTACACCGCTTGCCAAATAACCGAAACTATTTTTTTCCTTCCTACGCTTCGCAACCTCTTGGAAGAAGTTTAGATCTACAACACCAGAAAACTTCAGCTTAGAAAAAAATGATTTTTTAATAGATATTGGACGTATCCAAACCAGAAATCCAAACAATACTCATGATAAGTTTCCAATTGTTCGCTTATGTAAACTAGTGTTTTGGAAAGTGTAATAAGTTGGCCACATAAGCGTTTAACTCCTCTAGTTTTCGATTCCTTTAGTTTTTGAAAGAATTGACATCTATATTGTAGTAAGTAGCGGGTATGAATACACTATCCCCTGTAAGGTAGGCATTTTTTGTTTTCTCGGCAGCCTTGGACCCCCCCATTGGCAAATCCTGGCTGCGCCACTGGGTTGAATAATACAATAAATAGTGATAACTACATGTTTATTTGTAAAAACTAAAGAAGGTTTTTGAAATGACGACCTTCACACACTGCAAATATTTCATCTTGTAATTAAATTTTTCTCAAGCCAAGTGCACGCTATCTTGTTTTTTAAATGGTATTTTCTGCTTCCTTCAATTTTCCTTGCAATTCTGCTAAGTTTTTTATTTCTTTGGAGTAAACAAACTCTTTATAGTAATCCCACAGGAAGAAGTATATGTGGTTTAAGTCAGGGGACCTTGGCGGTCACTGGATTTGGCCCATCACGACCTATCCATCAGCCTGTAAATCTTTCGTTAAGTTCCCTCTTGATTAAGAAAATTTGAGCGAATTAAGAGAAATCCAGATCGATGTGTAGCCAAAAGTCTGTGAAGAAAGCCAATATCATGTAAACAGACAAGTTTTGCGACAAATCCGGAGAAATACTCTGTCAAGAATCCGTGGAAAGAGCCAAAGTTACCAAAAAGTCACAAACCTAGACCACAATTGCATAAACTGGAGTGTGGAAGAAATTCAAAACCATATCAATACACAAAAAACCGTAGAAATAGCCAGTGTCCAAATAAATATCAAAAACCTGGATCACAATTGAGTACACAGAAGTGTGAGACTTATCAAGAACCACATCTAATAAAGTCCGTAAAAAATTCCTAAGTCGTACAAAAATCAAAAACTAGGAGCATAATGTATAACAACAAATGAAAGCAGGCATATAACTTTATTAATTGAAACTTTCTCGGAATGCATTGTTGGGAAAGCTTAGTTACGCCGCGACTCCTAACAATGGCTCTTACGTTATAATACTCGCGAGGGATTTTGTAGTTGACTTTACCTAGTAAAAAGGGGCGAAGTGGTATTTTTTTCTTACCGCCGGAGCGTGCCAAATCGATGCCAATTAGAAAAACATTTTATAGTTTGGATAATTTAACACATTAATATCATGAATTTGAGTTACAATGAGGTGATGACTCGTCCGTTAAAACTAAGTATCTACGACTTATTTTCTTTTAAATCTAATTTTAAGTATGTTGCCGTAAAGATAGCTCAACTAAATTTTGTGTTAAATAGTTGATGACTTGTGTAAGTTTATAGAGTAGTCACCAAAATTTGTTTTGTTAAGTTTTTTTTATTGCGTCTTAAATTCTGATCAACTTCATTACGTCATAGTTTTTGAAATTTGAAGTTTACTCTGACTGAATAAAAGCAGCTGTAAGAAGTAATATTTTTGGATAATTTGAAACAACTATTCAGTTATTCTATAGAAAAAATTTAACTCTGTATCTCAATTTTTTACATAGTCATTTGAAAAATTGTCTTGAATATCACGTTTCTTTTTAATATGAAAAAAAATTCGTAAGTCGCAAACGAATAAAAAGCAGACACCAAAAGGTGGGTGATTCAGGTAGCCCAAGAAGAGCTATTTCCCCTTCTCTTCCGATTATCACTACATTTTGGGGTACCCTGTATAATTTTGTATCTATTAATATAATGTACAAGTAAAATGTAGCTTGCATACTGCAAGCAGATCGACAAAACTAATTTAATATCGGTATCATATACAGACGGTCCTCATAAGAAAAAAAAGGATTGAAAATATACTTAAAATTCGCTACAATTTAATTGTATGGCATCGAACTTTGGTCTTCCTGGTGAACTTACTATGCACCACAATAGAAGATCACCATCACTAACTATGTGTGAAAATTCAAGCAGAAATATTGGCTGCAACTGCCTCAAACGACGTTCTACTTTTCACGAATGTAAATGGCTCTCTGGATTCGAACCAAGGACGATCTAGGAAATCTAAAACATATTTTTGAAATTCATCTATGATTTCTATCTATATGCCGAATTTCAAGTTTAAATATTAAAGGGAATGGGTTCAAAATTTTTCTAAAAATGGGATCAGTTACTGATTGTAGAGACGCCTGGTGTCGAACCCAGGATATATTGGCAGCTGTGAATGCACAGAATGACTTGTTAGAACTTGATCTTATTTCATAAAAAGTTTAAAGTCAATATCATGCCTGGAAGTACCTACAATTTGTTTCTGTTATCTCCATGAGAAATGCATTGAGGAATGTAAATGGCTCAGTACAGTCTAAACAACCATAGCACATTGGTGGAACATTTGACGATTTACGTAGATCCAGGGTGAGAGATATTGAGTTCTAACATGCACCACTATTTCTGAGTGAAGAAAACACCCAAAAGGGTGTGCATTATGTTTGAGTAAACACGTTAAATTGAATTTTTATTTATACAGTGGAACCTCGAATAACGTACACTCTCACTAGCGGGCACCTCCACATAAAGGGCATGAAACACTTTCCCCAAACTGAGCTCATAAGAAACATTAGTGTGTATACCTCTCATTAATGGCCACTCTATATAGCAGTCGCGGACAGTGGGCTTCCTCATTTCTAACCCCCCGTACCTCCCATTAGTGGTCAGTCGGGGGTAGGTATGATGAGTGGAAATGATAAGACATTGGAACTAGGTGGCATTGAAAGGGGTTGGAAGCAAAGCAAGAGCCTTGTTTGTTATGAGGCACCCCATGGACTAGCGTAATCAACCATTGAAGGAGGATTAGAGAAATTTTAACAATCAGCTCAAGCCCTATGCTACCACACCTTTCACTTTACTTATTTCAACGGTTCTGCAGCTCCATGGGATGCCTCACGAGAACCACCACTCCTCCTGCTTCCTCGAACCCTTCCCCACGTCCATCTATTTTGTAATTCTTTACCATATCCACTCCCCCTCCTACAACAAGCCAATAGCATGTAATCCATTGACTATAAAAGTTACATTCATGCCATGAATCGGAACACAAAGTTTACCAAGTTCCTGGATAACATTTGCTCTGTTCCTTTGTTTCTTAGTACACTTTCTTCGTCTAAAAATAAAATGGCAAATATGCGCAAGTGGCTTACAATCGAGGAGAAGGTGCAGATTTTGGAGGATCACCAAAAAACGAACTCAAGTCATCGCCAATTGAGTGAGAGGTGAGTAGTGGTAGAAGCTTCCACACACTTCTTCGGCATTTAGTTTAATTATTTGATCTGATTTATTTGAGAAGCGTCACTTTAGAAGTTTAAGTATGAGTAATTTTTTTTTCATTTTTCTCCTCAGGTATGCAATCGGAAAAGCGCAGATTGGGAAAATATTGAAAGACTGAGAAGAGATCCTGAAAACTTGGCAGGAGAATGGAAATCACCAAGCTAAGAAAAAGCTAAAAACTGAAGCCTCAGAAATAGATTCCATTGTTTTCCAGTGGTTCTGTGTTGCGAGAAACAAAAATCTTCTTATATCAGGACCTATCATCCAGGAAAAAGCTTTGGAGGTGGAAAATGAACTACAGCTTGGGAACAATTTCAATGCATCAAATGGCTGGCTGGAATAATTCAAAGTAAGGCATAATGGTAAAACAGACATTGGTGAACTGGAACAGCTGATTCTACATACCGTGTCTGAAGAAGGGATAAGTGCGGATGAGTTCGTAAATTGCGACAGAGACACAGTTACATCTTTTCATGAAACTGATGTAAAAGGACTGTTAGCATTAAATAAAAACATGAGCGATGAAGAAGAAGTTGAGCCAGAGAATGGAATGAAAGTAGAAAGTGACAACATCCCTAAGTCATACGTAGATGCCCTCAAACTCATAAGTAAATTAGAGGTGTTTGTACAAAATGACGAAGACACGGAAAGCCTGAAGCTATTAAAGGAAGTGAAGATGAACTTTGAAAAACGCAATGCTAATAGAATGCATAAATTTGTACAAAAAACCATTAATGATTTTTTTTAATAAAATTTGTTTTAAAATAAATATGTACAAACGTACTGTTCAATTTTTCTATTATGCACATTCCCTCATATCTTTGACAAAACTACCGCTCCTCCCACTAGCGGACACCTCCCTATAACGGTCATTTCTTCATTCCCCGCAGATGGTCGTTAAAAGGAGGTTCCACTGTATTAAAGGTTTTCATTGGATCCAGCCTTGTGATTTGTCAATGCCACGTCAACCATATGGAAACGAATTATCAATAGGTATGAACAGACTTATACTTTTATAATAATTGCTTCAAAAGAAGAACAGAGTAGCAAAGGATGGACTTGGAAACGCTAAGTATGGAGTGGTTAAACAACAGCAGTGTGGTGAACAGGGATGCTGCGAAAGATGAACTTATATGGCAATGATTAATGGATGAATGCACATTATACATGCAGATTATAGTTATATTTTCCTTCTTTATGAAACAACGAGAGAATAAAATCTCTATTCTTTAGACGGAATATACAAAAAAAGAAGTTTGTTCCGTCTTCCACAGGTTTAAATGCTATCTGTCAATAAGTGAATAGAAGGAATATTGATTTCCATCTGCATTACGCATGTTTTGCCTTAGAGAAGACCTTTCCTGCAAAACACCTTGAGTATGTCCAGTGATATTATTGATGCTTCTGACTTAGGCATTTGCCTTAAGCAGCTTCCACTTTAGATAGTGTAGAGATATCTACTATAGGAAACAGTAAATAGTTACTCACCTGTGAAGTAGATCCTTCTTGTATCAATCCACTGAAGATGCTGATGACCTCGTGGGGTCTTTGGGACAGCAAAACTCAGGTTATCAATACGGTGAACGGCTTTCATGCAAACTGTTGATCAAATTTTCTATTTCACCCGGCCATTGATAACCTGTAAAAAGAATTAATTCAGAATTAGTTAATGACATTATGGGAGGATCACAATAGGATTAATTGATTTTACAACATTTTTTAGTAGATTATTTTAAATTTAAACTGCATTTCATCAGCAGGTTCCATGAATGAAATTTGTAAAACATATTCTTGTTTTATAAACCAAGTGTTATTTCAAATTTACAACGTTCACACACATAAGTTGGTCCGTCAGTAAAGTATTCAGACCAAATACCAGTTGGTACCTCACACCCTTGGATATAAGCTACTAAAAGCAGAGAGGAATGAGGTTCACTAGGCAGGATGAGGAGTGAGGTAGTTTGCCATTGCTTTCTTTTATAAGCCAGAATGACATTAGGGGAACATGTACACCTAAATGAATCTCAAAGACTCTACAAGTAACACTTTTCTTGTCAGTACGTAAGGAGAGACCTTTAATCAGTATTAATTCTCATACCTCAGGAGCTTGCATTTAATCACTGGTAAGAACATACCAGCGACAAAAGTATACGAAAGATACATTTTTCTCTGTGCCGATTGGCAATATTCCATTCCTCAGAATATGGTAGCAGGAACACATAAGATGGGCCATCTTAATCAAACAAATTCTATATTCTACTAGATTATAAGGCATATTAATGATATATATCTACCAAGTTACTTTTGTTCACATTCCTCACAGATTATTCTAAGAAATTGAATTATTGCTATTTAAAATTAATTTATTGGTGTTACTAATGTTGATTCACTGAGTAATTCTGCAATTATTAGTGAATATAAAACCTTATTCAATGCATTAGGTTATCAAAAATACTGCTGCACCTAAGAGGAAATAAGAATATAAACCAAATCATAAATTTACCATATATATATATATATATATATATATATATATATATATATATATATATATATATATATATATATATATATATATATATATATATCTAAGGAAACAATGAGTTTCACTCATCAGCAATAACTAGATGTAAAAATATCTGATCATTACCTAGTTGGGGTGATTTAGAATCTCTAAGAATCCTCAAGAGTTTCACAATAATTTTTTTTTAACTAGATGAAATAGAGATAAGGGAGAAAATATTAAATATGAACTTTAGTATAGTAGAACCCTAATCCATTGTTCCCACATTTGTCGTTTTCCCGGATTTATTGTTTATTTTCCATAGTCCTGACTTAGGCCCATAAGGAGACATGTTAAATAATACCACATTCATCGTTCGTCGAAATATTATTTTCCAGCATCCATCATTCAGATTTTTTGGCCCCAACGAGAAATTTTCCTGCTGTTCCAAGGAGGTGTTCCAATATCCCTATTGATGGCACCATTATTAGAGGGAAAGGGAAGCAGATCACTGAAAATCTAGGAATAGAAAATTTACTTTTATAACGATTTGCTTTAGAGAATGCGGTTATGGAGATGTAAGCAATCAAAAAGATTCTGAATCCATGACATCAGAAGAAAATGAAACTTAGGAAAATGACTGGAATAGGCTTACACAGGGGCTTGAGGGGACCTTTGAAGATTACATAATTTGTGACAGTGAACTCCCTACTTGTGTTGACAGTATCGATGCTTTATGTGAGGATAAGGAAGAAGAAATAGGGGAGGAAGGTGACGGAGCCGATCAAGATCCAGATCCTGTTCTGACATTTTCCAAAGCAAAAGCTGCTTTAGAAAAATTAAAATCCTTTTTCTACGCCCATGACATCGAAGAAGGTGACAAGCATAAATTGGTGACGACAGAAGAATCCCTATTTTGGATAAAACAAAAATCCACAAGAAAGCAGCTAACTATCACCAGTTTCTTCAAGAATGAATAAATCATCTTAAAGGTAATTATTTAATTTTATTATGTTCTTTTTCAAAATCTTTAGGGGTTTTCTTTGCATAAACTTTCGTTATGTATTCGTTTTAATAGTGTGAGCTGAGTCTACATTTCCCGTTTTAATTATTTTCCTGCATTCATGGTCTTTTTCCCTCAGTCCCTTCAAAAACGATAGATTGAAGTTCTACTGTACTATAACAAATAATGCTAGAAATGTAAATATATTTGTTAAAAACTTCATCAAATTTTTTAATGTGTATTAGCTTTGTCGTCTCCAAATTCATAACAAAATGAATCATGATCCATATATTTCCAAGAAACCTAGAGAGCAGTGAGCATTAGATGTACTATTGTTGAAACTTAAAGATATAGAAGGGTTTTATTAAAGAAATAGAAAATCTTCACCAAGTAAAGAAAACTACAGGTAAAATTATGTTCATAATAGAAATACTACGCAATTCCCCCACAAAAAAATGATGGAATTAAAATTAAATTCAATAACCAAAAATATATATAATCCCAAAACAAGATTTTTATAGGAATATTTTAACAGTAGAGTATTTGTTTATTTAGTTGCTAAAAATATTGCATTTGTTAACATTGCTGCCTTTCCATTGATTTTGAGATCAACGTTTCCCATGTTTTTCAGAACAAAAACATTAATCATTAGAAATGTTATTCACACGACCAAGTTAATGCTACATCATAGTAGATGATATTAATTACAAAAATTTACAGCTGAATTTCAATTTCAAAACTTGAATAATAGTTCTATTGCCATCAAATGTCAGCTCTTCTTTCCGGAACACTTCTTATGAGCCTGTCTTTCACATTGATTCGTATGAGAGTTGAGTCCAAAAATCACCTTAGGCGTCGATTTATTTATGTTCACAGAAACACAAATTTTAAGTAATTTTTGACTGAATTCTCTCTGAAGAAGAAATGGAAAAATATGGGATGAGAATAAATGCCAGTAAAACAAAAGTTATGAGAGTGAATGACAGAGAAGTTGTTAATGTCGTAACAAATGAGGGAAGAAGAATAGAGCAGGTTAAAAGGATATCTGGGGAGCATGCTGACGGAGGATTGGAAGAGTAGTGCAGACAAGAATTGCTATGGCAAAGGAAGACTTCTATAAGATATGTGCAGTAGTATTAATCTAGAACTGAGGAAGAGATTGGTGAAATGTTATGTATGGAGCGTTACGTTATATGGATGCGAAACATGGACCTTGGGAAGAAAAGAGAAGGATAGGATTGATGCTTTTGAAATGTGTGGAGGAAGATGGAGAGAATAAAATGGGTGGAATAAGAAATGAAGTGCTAAGGAAAAGGCATTTAATCCATATGGCATCCAAAAGAGGGCTAAGAAAAAATTTAATTTAAGTAACTCAGCTGATGAGAAGTCACTATAGACTGATATCAATGTGCTGATACCTAAGTATCTAATGATTTCATCACTCTGAAGAACTAACATGACAAAAAGAAGAATCAAGTAATACTAAACAGTAATTATAATTTAAGAATCATTTTCTATGTTGCACCTAAGCTTTATAATAAATATGGAGAAAGAGAATTAAATTATTTTGTACCTAATTTACTCAATAAATATAAAGCATAAATAGATTATGAAAGAAATGGTCTTAATTTCACAAAATCTGTTAAAAGAGAGTTACTGAGTTATGTGTTAGTGGAGATTTAATGTTGAGTTCTTACATCATATTATCTCTTTACTTTGATACAATTTTTTATTGGAATAAATGTTAAAATTCGTGTAATTAGATGATTACTGTTGTTACCTCATGTTAGGGTTAAGCTGACAATATTTCCTTATTTGCTATGTAAGATTTTTATGCAAACATTTGTCAACAGCCTTTGCCTGACAAAACACGGATGTTAAACTTTAAAAATAAAATAAATTTGAACACATTGCAACTTTTCTAGCATTAAGGAGTTGTACAAATCTTTCTGTGCTTTAACAAAGGATGGAAAGTGAGAATGGAAATATAGAATAGATGGAAAGTATAGAATACCTGCCCGGGAAGTGGGAGACCTTGGTTTGAGTCCCAGCCAAGTCACTATTTCTCACTTCTGTTTTTTTCCTGTAGAAAAGTTAGGTATTAATGCGCTTGTTTTGGAAAACTATTTTGAATTAAAAACAACAGAGTTACCAATTTAGATGATAAGCTGGTAAATACAAGAAATAAAATATCAAATAATTTAATTTTACCCTAAAATAGGAAGTAATCAACATATTAAAATGCCTTCTATATTGAATAAACTTCCAAGGGAGTTCTGAAACATAGAACATGTGAGTACTTGAAAAAATAAAGTAATGCAATGGATATTCAATAAAATATAATGGTGATATTATTTAAATGCCATCAAAATAATTCCATTTTAATATCGATGTATTTTCTTGTTTCAATTGTCTTGATACTCGTGATACCATATTTATTAGGATGTTCAAATGAGAAGTGTCATTCCGTACATTTTCATTTGAACACTCTAATATTACCAGTAAAAGTTGCTTCCATTCTGCAAGCATAACGATGACATATTTTACCTGCAACTAAAAACTGTGCTACGTAATTGACATTACAAAGGTCTCCAACTGTTTCTAAAATTCCAAGTCGTGAAGGTCCTTCATCTTAATTCAGTATTCCCCTTTATTTGAATGGTACAATGTGAATGGTGACCTGATGTCAACCCTAGGACCATCAGGTAAGTGGTAAACTACCGTATATGCTGGCATACAAGTCGACCCCTAATATGTTGAGGTCAACTTCAGGTTTTAGCCTATGTTCGGCGCATAATTCGACCCAAAAAATAAGGCAACACAACTTCCCCAGCTCTATTATATCGGAATAAACACTACGGTATCCATAAATATGCGATAGCTTAAGATTAAGATGCTAGAATTGTTCCTTTCAGCTGCCACATCAACTTATCGCCTTTGCTTAACTATTACACAAATTTCATTCATTGGTATCTATCAGGGTAGACAAATAAAAATGTGTTATGAAACAGAAACACAATGGTGTTAAAAATTTTTTATAGAAATAATGAGAATAAAGCGAGATAATATCAAATCACGACACTGCTGAAACAACTTCAGTTAACTCCTAACGCTAACTCGAATCATAATTATGTGCAGTTCAGCCTCAGCAACTGCATTTGTCGCCAGAGGGACTGGATGTTTACAATATCATCTTTCCTTCCAATTTCTTGCTATTTCAAATCTAGAAGGAAGTTCCACAACCAAAATAAGATTCTATTTCCTTTGGAGACATGTCAGGCAGTGTTAAGAATTCTAGGGAACATTGAATCTCCTGTAAACATATTGGTTGAAGAACATAGACACATACTCTACAACTAACAATGAATAAAACCGCAGAAAATGTTGGCAAACTAGGGATGGGAAGGTTACGAGTCAGTTAAATGAAAAAATAAGGCTCAAAATTATTTAGAATAGCGGGAATTTATTTAATGAAAAATAAATTCTTGTTCCATTCAAAATTCATCTGAATCTGGTTTAAAGGACAGGAATTGCCGGACAAATAGTCTATGCTCTGAAACTATAAATAAATTTATCAACGTTACTGAGTCACAATAACTCAAAGTAATTGAGTAGATTTATTTTCATGTTCATTAAGATTTCACATACAACAAGTTAGCCCATGTGCAGTAAACATAAACAGCTGTTGGTGTAAACAAAGACTGAAACACGACATAAAAGCGAATCTATAAATTGTGATGAAAGGAAAATCCTATCTTTACGAAGGTTATCCTATCTTAGGTTGACGTTGAAGAGAATGTAGTTAAGGATCTGGGAGTAGGCTAGTGAAATAGAAAAGAGGCACGGGAAGATCTACTAGGAACTCGAAAATGGGAAATAAATTGGGGTTATGAGTAATAATTATATAATAATAATAGTATAACAGTAATAATAAATCTCCCTTTTGCACAATTCATAGATTGCTTTGCCCACTTGCCAGGTTCCTTCAGCAACCCACAGGATAGCATAATCGGACCGTAGACCTTAGCAATCGCATTAACAGCAAAGTTAGGATGTTTACAGACAACACAATCACAAGGAAATGGAGAGTTTAGAGGATAGATTAACACTTTCAAACGACTTGGATAGAATTATGAAATTATGACTGACAATTAGAGCTAAATGCAGACCGATGTTTGGTAGTTAACTTCTTCAAAAGCAAATCTATAACATATGATTATTCGTAAAGCCTTCGTGAGGTAAACTCAATGACAGTAGAATTGGTGAAGTATCTTGAAGTAACTCTTACGAATAATTTATCATCGAGTACACAGATACGAAATATAAGTGAAAAAGAATTTAAAAAGCTTGGCTTTGTTAAGAGAATAGTCAGTAGGAGCGAAGAAAAAAGTTTTAGAGCGATGTTACTTAGCATTACTTAAGCCTCACCTATTGAGTGTAGTGTATGGGATCCTGACAACAAGTGTCATATTTGGGATATAGAAAATACAACGAAAGGCGATACAATTCATAAAGGATTGCTACAATAAAACTGTGGGAAGGGAATCATTAGATGACAGAAGACTAATTCAAAGGATCAGTAAACGAAATAAGTTCAGAGAAATTATGTTTTCAGAATGAGATATAATAATCATCATTCTGATACGGCAAGGAAGATTAGAGTAATAGATTATATTATGCATTTGATAATGTATTTTTTCTGCTAACGATATCCCAAAGCAATCGATTAGGAAAAAAACTTCCTTATATACAAGGAACTTTTTAATTGAAGTTTTATTTAATATGATCGCGAAGTAAGAGAAGATTGCTATGATGATAAAGCTGGTTTCTTATGATTCCATCCTCTTTCACACACTTTTCATCTGCTCAATTTGCCCTTTCCACATTTTAATTGAATAGCCCTTCCCAAATAGATTATCTTCTCTCTAGTTTTCATATTTACCTTAATTGCCAGCCGTCTTTAAATCTGTATGAATGCTCTTTTTTGCCTCTTCTGATATATCTTTACTTTTTCCAGTGGCTACCAAGTTTATCTTCATATCATAAATTAGATATTGATTTAGAGGTTTATTAATGTCTTATATTTCCATTTGATAACTGCAAGAGTGTTTAGTTTATTGCTGCCATTTAAATGAAATAGAAACTAAAAGAATATAGTGTGTATCTTTCTGTAAGTTCATCAGCCAGAAGGTTGGTTCTATTGTCTTTCCCAAAACCGTTGGAGATGGAATGAGATACACTGGGCATGAAGAGGAATCAGGTACCTTTTGTGCAGCTGGAATGTTGAGTATAAAAAAGCACTCTATCAGTTGCACTGAGTCATATTATTCAATAATATGAGTGGAATATACTAATGGGTCGCCTTGATGAATTTGTTTCAATATTATTTCAACAGCTTTCATATTATCACAGCCATCATTAATCAGCTAGACTGAAACATAAGTAAATCAAAGATACAGTTTTGTCCATCTTTTGCCAAAGATGTTAGGAAAGAGTTCTTCAAGATATGCTTGTTGGACCATATTTGAAGTTAAATCTTCATTTGTTTATTTTTATCATAAATTCTTTAGCATGTTTTGATGTATAAATGCAGTTAAAATATTATGTATTTGGTGTACAATCAGTGAAATAAACACCAAGACCTAAGATGTTTCATCAAAGAGCACTTTATGGACCTTATGTTCATAGTGTTTACAACAGAATGCAATTTATAATGCGGAAATTGATCAGCCTTACATATGCACTGAAAACTTTTAACGAAACAGTTTTGTCTACGGTTCATCGTGGAATTTAGATAGAGAAAAATTCATTTGCTTTGTGGTGAAGCAATAACTTCATGATGGTGAAGAAAATGCATTTCAGACATTTTTCAGGTTGTTTTTCCGTTGAGAATTCTATGCTAGATAGATTGACCGACCCTCTGTAAGAGAGGACAATTCTCTCAGTTCATTATTAACTGCAGATCTTGTTACAATGATAATAAAATCAAATAAAAGGAAATCTTAAGAAGAATTAAGTTGAAGAAAAAATCTCTCCCAAGGCTTAAAGAGATGCCTGTTTAGCACAAAAATATCTCTGTGAAAACAGTGAAAAGAACTCGATGAAATTGAAAAGAAATTGCTATTTAAAAGTAACAGGAATTCTTCATTTACATGGAGAATTATAATTCAAGTTAAAAATTTAAGTTGGAGATGTTATTCTAGATACCCTTGCAGATTTAATGGGTATTGATGTGTTTTCGTTCAACATTAATGTTTTTCAATTGATTCATTGTCTTTTCAGGTGCTATGGCTCCTATACACTTGGCTCTACTTCCACAAAATGGTGATGTGCCCAAGGGAGCATACCTTTGGAAAGATAAAAAAGTTGTCAGCTGGGAAAAGGATTTGCCTTCTGGATACACTGTATAAATTTTATTGAGATATTATCATTCAAAGTGATGTTTTTATTTGGAAATTTTCAGCTGCGATAATGTCGTTTATAATAAAGAATATTGGAAACTGTTTAAAAATGTCACTTCTGTCAAAAGGATGCTTCACGAGCAAAATAGTGGTGCTTCCCGTAGTATATAATATGATTATATTATTTATTGATGTAGTAAAGGTACATGGAAATGGAGAAAGCATATGTGATGGACTAACCATGCCAAATGATGTTAGAGAGGATCAAGAAATGGTTTGATGTTCGGCAATTGCGGTTTAATGCATTTTGAAGCATTTGCGTAAGAATTTAAAATCCTACAGTGCCCTTCTGACGCTCTCTCTGCCATTGGATTCAACTGGACAGACATTTAGAATTAGAAAATGGCTATAATAATGGCTACAACGGCCTCTCTAGTCAGTGCCAGAATTTTTAACTGGGTTTTTATCATATCCACCTATGGAATTTGTTTTCACGCTAAAATTGGCACCAAATCATCTGATCCATGATGGGTGGGAATATAGGAGATAAAAGCAGTGCTCATTCGGATTCCCTGCGTAACCTCTACCACTGACACTGCGTTTGCTTATGAATCGTGTTAATGAAAAACATCTCATGAAAGAAATTTGATCTAAATTAGGCTTATTTAATGATATCTATTATATATAGATGCTTCTCCGGATTCATTCATATATATACCTATATAGATAGATAGGATACAAATTCACAGCCTAAACTACAAGCGTCATTGATCTGAAATTTTTATGACATATTGGCCATAACGTGAAACCCCCAGGAAAAAAGAGACTTTGATCCTCAGTGTCATAGGTTCGATTCCAGAGGGCCCCAAAGTCCCGATTTTTCCCGTTTGAATGCATTGCCGTGATTTTCGGGAATTAAAAAAAAATACTTTCCGGATAGGTAGAGAAGTAAAACTCAAGGTGCCTATATTTATGGTCTTGGACTTTCGAAAACATCAATGACTTTTACAAAAGTTATCCTGGGTTCGATGCTAGGACGATGCAAAGATCTGCCCTTTAAAATACATGGGAGCCGTTTTTCATTATTTTTTTAGATGCACTTATCGAAATGATAGGATGTTCGTGCTTGGCTGGAAGATGTATGGTACGAATAAGTTTTAGAAAAAAATTTTCATAAGACCGTACTGTTCCTGGGTTCCAAGCCAGAGCACAATAACGTTTCTCTCATAAGGAATATAAAGGAAAAGTAGGACGTCATTTGAGGCAGTTGTAACCAATATTTCTGCTTGAATTTGCATACGCGGTTAGAGATGGTGTTTTTCTTTTGTGCTGCATAGAAAGTATTGCCTGAAAGACCCGGGTTCGATGCCGGGCGGTAAAAATATCACCCATATATAATACTATGGGGTATCTTTTCATAATTTTTTTATGCATTTATCGATATGTAAGGGAGCTCTTGCTTAGATGGAAGTAGTATATTAACACTTTGTTTATGAAAAAAAATAGATAAGACCATGCTGTTCCTGGGTTCGATGCCAGAGCACATTATAATTTCTCAAATAAGGAGTGTATGTGAATAGTAGGACGTCGTTTGAGGTAGTTGCACCTAATAGTTTTGCTTGAATTTTCACACATAGTTTGATATGGTAATTTTCTATTTTGCTGCATAGTAAGTACACCAGGAAGACCGGGGTTCGCTGCCAGGTGATTAAATTGCAGCGAATTCTACGAATATTTTGAATTTTTTTTTTCTTTTGATGTCCGTCCCGATATGATGCCGATATGAAATTAGTGTTGTCGATCTGCTTGCAGTATGCAAGCTACATTTTACTCGTACCATTCATTTTTAATGATTAATGAGCAATAATTTTCCACTATCTATTAGAGGATGCACTTTGGTTAGGGCTTATGAATTAATGAAATAATATTTTTGTCACAAACATACTTTTTTATTCAATTTAAATCATTTGCACACGGATTAAAAACCCTACAGTTCCATTCTGCTGCACTTGCTCTTGGATTCAAGCGGATGGACATTTAGCATTGGAGATTGGTTATAACAAATATGCTTTACGATTACTACTTTTCTATTTTTGTCAGGTCTCATTATAACAGACTTCTACTATGTGTTATCAAGCACTTAAGTAGCTCTGCTGCATCAAGAGAATAGTTGGTAGTGTGAAGGAAAAGTCTACCAGCAATTCTACTCCGCATCAGTTCACCATGAGTATGCATGTAGTGTATGGGACTTTGCTTGCAAGTGTTGTATTCTGGAATAAAAAAAGCACATTGAAAGGCAATGTGTTTTGCAAGGGATTGAAACTCCATGAGCGTTACTAAGATGCTTCAGAATTCAGGATACGAATCTTTAGAAAATAGGATATGTAAACAAATGATTTATTTATTCAATAAATTTAAAGAAATTATGTTCCTAGGAGATGTAGTCACTCTTATGCATCCTCCTTAGTACAGTTATGGGCAACTAAAAATGTTACCCAAGGTCAACATTAAATCAAGGATAAAACTGCCTGTTAAGGGTCAGGATCAATGTTGCAACACTGAAATGCATCCCTGATCACCTATCTCACCCTACTTAGGCTGAGTGGCCACCGAATGCGAAGCAGCGCTGAGTTGAGCGGGACAGAGTGACACGGAGGGAAGCGTACCTATGTTTTGTATCTGAGGGTCGGCAACTGGAAGAGAAGCTGAGCAAAGCGATTCGTTGTTAAATAAACAAGATGGCGTATGTTGCTGTCTGAGAATTTAATTCTCTGATATTACGGTTAAATCACGGAATTTCCATAATAGACTGTTATAATAATTACGCTGGTACACTTTTATTAAGATATTATTTATAGCCATTGGATAAAAATTTATCTAAGTTGCTAATAGCTTATAAGTTTCCTAACGCTTGTACAACACTCAAGTACACTTTTCATTTTGTAATGACGGAACTGATAGTATAAATGGTTCTTAGTTTCATATCAATACATGGATACATTTTTCTGTAACGAGCATCACAAAAATTAATCACTTTACTCACGTAAGTATGGCAATTAATTTTTTCTTCACTCTTCATCCAACGTTCAACCTTTGCTGACGAGTAAATATCTCGGAGAGGAGCACAAGCCATTTCTTTAAACCTGCTTCAAATCGTCGTATTCTTATTCTTTTTAAGAGTGCATAAATGATTATCCTACTGCTATTTCTTTCGTAATTCTAGGGTTTTTAAGCTGGTGTTCCTCTCCGATACCTGCTGACGATGTCACAGCATTAGTTTTTTATTTTCAAAAACTGACCTGCGTTCAATGATTAAATTTACGAGAAAATATTTTCTCTGCTGTAGTGAACCCTTCGGACGACATTTTCACAATGATTGCATTCTGCTAAGATGAGTGATAATCTTAAATTAGGACTTAGTTGAAGTGTAACGACATTGGAAGTAATTTAATTAGGTGGTCCGATCACAATTATCACAGATTGGCAGAGTGATTACTTTTTGTTAAATGGAATCGGTCATCAATAATTACATTACAATGTTTCTGAAAGAAAGATATAATAGGAAATTAATCACACCTTTCAAGCTTATGAATGTAAATCTTTCACAAACTGATAACAATTCAGATACTGCCGAGGAAAGAAGCGAGAGGCTCCCCCCTCCACCGCGTTGAGAACTGTGGAGAGGGGAGCTGACTTAGCTTCATCACGAACCACGACCGTTCGGAAGATGTGCATTGCAAAGCTGAATGACGTCACAATTCTCAGCTCAACTCCGATTCGTATCCGGTGGCCACTGCTGCATTCAAAAGTATAGGTTCCTTTGTGAAAATGTCGTCCGCTCTTCGTAACTTCGCTCAACTTAGCTTCGCTTCGCATTTGGTGGCCACCCGGCCTTAGAGTTGAGTTACTGTTGTAAAATAAACAGGTGAATCTGACAAAAAGGAAGGGTACCTCTCCTTAAAGGATATGAGTATATTAAGAATAAATTTTCATTATTCGTGACTCAGAGACCCAAAAATTCCTTAGTTATGTATTTCTGCATCACTTGTATATTAACACCTGTAACATGTTCATTACACATTGATAGTTCTCTCATTGTTAAGGATGAGCCATATTAAAGGAGCTGAAGCTCAAATAGTTGAGGAGGTAAACATGAAAAATGCAAGAGCCAATAAATGAGATCAAAATTTCAGTGCATAAATACTGTCAACAGGAAACACTTCTTCCAAGAAAGGAAAAGAAGTGTATATGAGCAAATGAAAGACTACAAAATATGTAAAAACAATAGTGACAGAACTCAATCCAAAAATAAAATCTTAGGAAGCTTATATGTTATATTAAGAATAGAATAGATTAAGCACACTTCAATATAAAAGTATACAAATATACAGATAATACCAAATAACATGCCATTTCTAAAACGCATTTTTTATGCCAGGAAACCAAATGATTAGAATTAATGGAATAATAAATATTTTGTTTCATTATAAATCATCCAATTAAATCAGAGAAAAATCCACAGGAATATTTATGGAAAAAACATAACAAATACTCTAGGTCTTCTGGCTTCGACTGCGAATCACGAAATTCGAGTTATCTATGTTCATTAATAACTCAATACTTGAACTTTATGATACTCAGATAGCGATTAAATATCCTTACGGTTAAGTAATAACTTTAGTAAAACAAGATATTTATTATCGCAACAATTGTGCCTCTATGAGAGGAATCTTGCACATGAAAGTGATCCTTTGTGATTCTTTAAAAAAATACAAAATTCATGAAGATGAACTGAGTAGAGGATATTCTAAGCTGAAATTGTCATCATAATTCTCCTCGCAAAATACGAAGCTACGAACATAACCTCTCTTGGCATACCTTTATACTTTGATCTCTTGGCATACCTTTATGATTTGATCCTATACGGTTATTTAATGTTGCCAAAGACTCCGTTTTAGAGCGTTCGTTTCGAAATTGACTTAAAGATGCCAACCTTTAATTCAATTTAATGCATCTCATTGTATTTCATTTACTTGAAAATCAATTTGCTTGAACTATACATAGGATAGTAGCAAATTTATATTGAATTTAACATTTCTGAATCTGAAACTTTAATTTCACTATTATAATCAGATTGTACAATTTCAAATACATAACTAATAATATCTACTTAAACGCGGATATTCGATGGACGTACAATACCCTTCTACGAAAAATTGCCCCATGGAGGTCATAAACAGTGTTGCTATAACATTCCTTGTAATTGGAATCACGAAGGCAGAGGAATGTCATATGAACACATATCCATTGCACTCTTTGCATACATTTGAATAGAGTTCCTCCCTCCTTGAAACCGTTCTAATGTAATGTTATCCTAATTGAATACAGGAATATATGCAAACATAACAAAAAGTCACCGTAGTTTGATTCCTTGTATACATTTAGAAGTTTCGATACGTTTCGTAAAGAAATTTATTCTAGAAAATTATCGGTAAAATTTTTTATGAGGACTGTTTGGAAAAAAATATTTTTTTTATCAGTTAGTTGAAATAAATAATTACTTAATTGAAAAATAGCGTGAATTACATCCATACCTTCAGACATAATGCAATCCTTTGTTGCAAACACAACCATATGTCGAGCTTCTTACGTAAGTCACTTCCGAAGAAAGAGGCTCCGGATAATGAATTCGTAACAAGAGGAAAACGGAGAGCCACAATAACAAACGACGATATTGTGACAGGAAAAGTTTTGAGGCGGAAAGAAAAGGAAAATGAAGAGACATATTAGTAGTATTATAGGAATGAGAGTTAAGATAAATGATTTTTATTTATTCTTGCGATAGTTTGAGATTTATTTTGATTTTTACTTTGGGAATTATTCAAGATTTTTTCCAATCTTTGTGTGCATACTTACTCATATGTAAATATAGTAATTAGTTTCCAAATAAATTTGAAAATGCATAACTCCGTTTGAATTGGTACAATGGCCTGCAAAAGTATCTTAAATTTTTCAGATTTTAGTTTCGAGTTTTTCTGAGTTTTATGTTTTGCTTGAAATATAAGGTTAGGGATACATAATTTAAAAAAAGGGTTCTGCCGCATATCTTGCAACACCACCGCTCCGCCTTAAATACCGTTAGGGCTCCTTTGCACACTGCACTTGCTCCTTGCGAGGTCGCGACGACCTACTGTTTAGAACTATCGCAGCCCAAGGAACCCTTACATTTCCGACCCGACGGTTTCGGGTTCTATTATCGGTGGGGGCCAATGAGCTAAATGCCCTAAGCTTTTGAGAGCTTTTAACAATGCAATACAAAAGTGAGTTGAAGGAGAATATCTGTCGTTATGCTTTTTGCGGCACTAGCGAGATTGGGAAACGAAATGAATTAAGTTGAGCTATTTCTTTAGAAATCGATGGAAATAAATGCCCAAAAAGGCCATAGGTTCAATTTTTTAGGTTATGATATTATATCGACTCAATATTCCGGCAAATCAATCAACTTAGGGCTATTGCACGACGGTTATTAATCTTAGTTAAGTCAGATATTCTGAGTTAAAATTATTCGCGTAAGTTTCTTATCACAGGTTAGGCTATAGGCTAAGTCTGTTTCATTAACTACTAAAATTGATTACAAAATATGTGAAACAAAACGAACACAAAGAAGATATCTCTTGTAGAATGATACTTTATTAATAAACATTGGAAAGAGAATCTGTTAAGGTGCGTTCACACGAGGGGACTTTTGACGCACGGGTTTTATGGTTGAGGCCGGATGGGTTGCACCTCGCATTCACACGGAGGAACTTTTTGAGGGTACGCGCGGCTTCTAACGGTACTTAAATCTCCACTGCGGCAAAGCCGCGACGCTGAGTTGCAAACCTGTTCACACGTAGCAACTTGGCCCTCCTGCATCAAGCAGTTGGGATCAGGCGCCAGTTCTCAGTGGATGGGATTAGAGTCAAGCGGAAGGAGGATATCCGTTCATCTAGTTGCGTAGTGTAGTATATATTAGGATATTGTGTAGTGTAGTATATTGTGTATGAAGTATAGGGTATTGTGTTAAGTTTTGTATTTACTTGTTTAATTAGGTCCTTAGTTGTAAGTATGCCATCATTTATTCTTTTCTTTGATTACAACTTACCAATGTTTCTCTTTATAGGGGAACCTCCATATATTATAATTGTTCACAAACCTTCAAGAAATCGTAATTGAAATATTCTTGGAGCTTTATGAACAACTCTGTGAACAACTGTCTCAACAGCCGTGTTCCTTTTCTTCCAGAAATTTAATTAACTTATTGACAGTAACAATAGCTTTTTTACAATTTTTTACTCGTTATAAATCTTTGTGAATCATTTCACACTGATGCATACATATCCACATATTAACTTTGGTATTAGTGTACATCAAATTCGATCGGCTTTTTTTATAAATAGGGTATACTTAAAACTGTCCATTATCTGAGGCTGCAATTGTTCGATTTGCCTTGATTTTTACTTGGTTTATACCAGAATGTTTAAACGCACGAGAAGGTTGGTGTACGCAAGGGCGAGACAGAGTTAAGGATGTAATAAATTCCTCATAGTTCATTCATAGAGGGTATAATTTAGTCCTCAGAATTTAAGCCTGCCAAATTGATTTTAATCTCTTTTTATTCTAAGGGGAAAAGAAAAAATAATGCTTGAATAAATTGGGTAAAGGTAAAGAATAAAGGAATACTCAAAGGAAGTGAAAGTTTCATTCAGGCTTGGGAATGGGAATACATTCCTAGAAGAGATTAAGAGACTGGGTTTTGCTCACAATTCTGTATGTTCAGACTATTGATAAATTCTTTCGAAATAAGGTTGGCACAAGGGTCTACGAACTCATTCAAAGACAGGAACGATAGCTAAAGATAAGACATCCTACGAATACTATGGGGACCTCCTGCGCAGGAGGTGGTCTACCTTTTCTAAGTTCACATTTTACTTGTTGGGAAGGATAAACATCCTGCTATGAAAGCTGGTCTTCATTTAAGAATGGAAGGAGAGCATGGGCGCATTTCGAAAGCATTTGGAATAGAAGAAATAATGAGAAATCTTAAAGTTTAAGTTCATTTATTTATAAGGTTCACTTCGACATAATTTTAATTTTGTGCAAATGTGCAAGGTTATTTTCCGACATTTTTACGTAGAAATATCATTACCAAATAAATAAAATAATTTTTAAATCCAGTAGTGAGATAATTATACCGATGAGAATACTCCCTCCTACTACTACAGCATTCAAACTTCATTTTATTTTTTATCTGCACCACTATCCGAGTGGTTTAACGCTCCGTATATTCGTCAACTCTCTGCGCGGCATGCGGAAAAGTTTCAGCCGGTTAGAACTTTGCGTCAATGTTGCAGGAGCCTAAAAAGCCCTATTCACACGGAGCGTCTTTGCCGCACAAGAAAGCCGCAGACACCCGCTCTCAAGGTCACAAAAGCTGAGCCGCACAGTCGTTCACACGTCGCAATATTTGAGGCGCGCGGCATTTCGGGACGCGCTGCAAGAAAAGTCCCCCCGTGTGAACGTACCTTTAGTGGGAAAAAATCTTCGCAGCTGAAGGCTGATGAAGAAAAAACCCACTATGCAGGAAAATACCCACACAAGTAGGGGGGTGAAAAAAACCCACGAAAACGCAGGCTATATAAACATTAAAATGATCAAAAAAATATACTTAATAATATATATTAATCCTTAAGCTAACATTAAAAAATTTAAAAAATATTCTCCTAAATAATTCCTAATAATATTAATATAATAAATAATCTCCTTTACTGCTGCACGTCTGACTTCCAGCCCATGGAAAGGCAGTCTCCGGCGGACAGTATCATGGCTGATATTCAGTCCAACAGCATGTCTAGTTGAAAATTATAGAGAATACATTTCCATAATATATACCACGAAGAGGGAAGAAACCCACTGACATATGATGCAGTAAATAAATACGTCGTTTTGTTACCTCGCCTCCTCTGCTGTTGAAAATGGATTCAGCAGTATGCGATCGACAATACGCCGATCCTCTTCCTCTTTTGTGACTCTTGGCCTCCCTGAGACCTCCTTACGATCGTTGGATAGAGTTTCCTCCCACCTTTTCTTATATGCATAAACGGTTACATATGAAACACCAAATTCTAGCGCTATCTCCTAAATTGGTGTTTTAACAATTAGCATGCCTACTATTTGATTAGGTTTTCTTGGACTTAGCTGAGGCATGAGTGTATATATTCGTAAGTGTGTTATTATTTTGTCACCTGATGATGTAGCGACGCTACGAAACAAGGGTCATGTTATTCTGATAATAAATTAGTGGTGTAGTAAAAGTTTGTTTATCATGAATTTTTTTTCTTAGCAATATCAGCGCACTTCGGACAAAAAAAGAAGAATCAGATTTATGTTGCACTAACATGTTAACATTTGAGGATTTAACTCTCTATCAAAACTCTAAAACGTTATAAAATATTTCACTGAATTATATTCACTACCCTAACCTCACGAAAAAATATGAAGAGAAAATCACAGCGACACCGACCTTCGTCCTTTGCTGATGGAGAAGAACTAAATTTCAGAACGGCTATTCCCCTTTTGAAAAGACACGCGAAAATCGAAATCCTAATCCAAGAGCGCAAGTGAGCCTCAAACCATTCCTTTCCCCAAATTCATACAGGACACAAATATCCACAGGAGATCTGCTGGGTTTTTCCAAGCCCTTCCATTTCAAAGAGAGAACCTATGCAGTGGGGGTCATAGGCGGCTAGGACTTCGCCTACAAAAATGTCGGAAGCGTGCCATATTTGATGCCTATAGAAATGCCCTTTTGGGAAAAAAGATAGTGAAACAAAGAATACCTGAGAATCCCCCTGAACCCCTGCTATGAAGATGTCCCTCTTGTCCTCTGCACGAGGTATTGTCTAACGCGGAAATAGTAGCCTAACAGGTGAAGGATATAATGAGAAGAAGACAATACCTTCGCCCTGAGTACCGCAGCAGATCCTCCGCAGAGCTTCCTTGTGTTTAGGATGGAATCTATTATCTTACTCAACTTACCGATCTTGATTACAAGCAATGCTTCGTTAATGACGCCCGTTAATCTTATTTGGTAAAAAGTTATTTACACATGGTGTATGCGATTTTAGCAGTCGGTAAAACATACGTCGCTTATATAATTCATCCTGAGAAAAGAACCGTAAATAGTTATTTCCCAACGGCTACGATAGCTCACAGGTATCGACTGTTCAATCATCGGTTTGTTGCTGCTCTATTAGGGCCTTTCAAAACAATACAATGTATGGAAAGTTAAGGGATATTCATTCATAGCAAAGAAAACATTCAAAAGTCGTTCTTTTCGGGATTATTTAAAAAGTTCTTACTGGAAAGATAGATTACTCTTATTTATGATTCCGAGAGTTGTGAATATTTAACATAAATTGGAGAGAATTCTTCAAAAATGATCCTTCGTTCGATGCTAGACCGGTGAAAATATGTCCAATTTAAAATACATTGGAGTTATTTTTTTATGGAGAAATTACATGTAAGATATTGCGTTTGCGCTTTTTATATCGATAGATATCCGTATAATTAAGAAAAGCATTAAAATGTTTCCTTAACTATCCTGCATTCGACACCAGGGCACACAAGATATTCTCCTTTATAGGAGAATATCTTGTGTGTTGTGAATATATTGGAAAAGGAGGGCGTAGGTTGAGACCTTACATTTCGCACATAGAATATTATCATCTTATTTTATATGGGTGAAATGTAACCCAAAACGTCTAGAGGTTGACGCCAGGTTCATCACGATTTTTCCGTAAGGTATACATTGTAGAAATTTTAAAAGTAATAATATCGAACTCCTAACCGATGAGATACACAATTATTTACCACAGTGATGATTAGTTTCTAAACTTTTTACTATAATTACTTGCTCAGAAATACCTCTCGTTTAGCATACCTTACTCGTTTATATCTATTATATATATTTCCTTCTTATGATATATACATTCATACATCTATCTATTATAGTTGACGCTTCTCCTGATTCACTGATTCAAATATGTAGGAAGATACTAATTCAGGGGCCAAACTTCTGGAGGGATTGGGCAGCTAATATTTTCGTAAAATGGCCCAAACTCATATCCCCAGGAAAAATCAGATATCCTTAACTATCATGGGTTCGAAATTAGATGCCCCCAAAATAACGAATTTTCCCGTTAGATTGCATTGCGCCAACTATTACATAAAAAATACTTTCTGGAAAGACATAGAATTCAAAATCAAGGTTCCTAGAGATATATAGAGATGGGGTTTCCTATTGACTACATCTCTAAGCACCTTGAAGTATATATTTACACCAGTCTAAATTGGAAATCAGGGTCATTTTCGAAAAACTCTTTAGAAGATTCAATAGATAATTTTTTCATCTGTTGGAGTCCTGAATTTCAATTCTTTGTCATTCCGGGATTTTTTTTTTATCTAAAAATTCGGTGTAATATGTGACAGATAAAAATGCATTGCGCCATTTTTTGGGATAAAAAGAAATATTTTTGCTAAGTAATAGAACTCAAATTAAAGGAGCTAAGAGACATTTTTCAGATCTAACAGAAACAGTAGAAACTATTGCATTAAGTATTCATGGTTCGAAATCAGGCCAGCGCAAAACTCTCCTGTTAAAAAGAAAGATATAGAGGTGCCACGTTGATGAATATTTATACTATGTTATATAAAAAATTAATTTTTAACCATAGTTATCTTAGGTTCAAACCAGACCACGCCAAACGATCTCCTATAACAAATAAATGGGAAATTAAGCACGTATTAAAAAGTAGTTAAAGACCTGATTCATATTTCATATTAATTTTGCACTTAGCTGAAAATTCATCTTCTTCAACGTTATTTGCAAGGATATATTTCAAAAGGTCCTGGATTGAGAAATTCGGAAATTAAATTTTCGTTTATTACCGCTAAGATGTATGACTGCTCTCCATGCTGATGACCAATTACTATATTTTTACAAAAACTTTAACTTTTGCTTGCAGAATGTAAGTAGCATTTTACTCGTGTATTCAAGCTGGAGTTGTGGTAAAAATATGTATTCGACGGCTTTTAATCCAAGCGTGACAGGTATGAAGAGTTCCTGGGGCTCGATTTAAGATGAACATGAATAGGAACCTTGTGTTTATGCCAGCAGGAAGGATTGCGTTCCTCTTGTTTCATTGAGGGATAAGAGGCTCAGGCCTAGGTAACGGTACTAGGCTACGGCGGTGTTGCAAGATTTGCGCCCGAACCCTTTTCTTAAATTATGTATCCCTAACCTTATATTTCACGCAAAACATAAAACTCGAAACTAATATCTGAAAAATTTAAGATATTTTTGCGGGCGTTTGTACTTAAATTTACCTGAGCATCTAATAAACTCAATATTATTCTCGAAGAGATTCTGAAAAAGGGGATCGAACAAATCAAACTCTAATCAAATAGCGTTGAATACCCGATTGGGGCCAACATTTTTCGGTGTTCACCTGGCATTATAGTTTATTTATCTAACTCAATAAAATAGCTGGATACGACCCAGAAATACCTAATGGGATGTAGCACTCGGATTTGAGCAGTTTCTAAAAGAAAAATTCACCAGCATCAAATAAAGATTTTCAATAGGGATCTATTTATAGCTTCAGTCTCAATTGTTTAAATTATGTCCACTGAACGTCATCGTCGACGTAATTTTAAAAGCTCTGTGGTCGCAATACTTGGTTCGCGAAACAAAGCTGATAGAAATTTCTTATGGTGTTAGCTTATTTATGGGGGTTAGAAGGAAAACATAGAGGCAATCTAGTATCCAGAAAGTTTTAAAAAAACTGCAAACAGTTCTGCAAATATTAGTCTTCCTGCACCTTTTGTAAAAATAGGGAGGAAGGATCGTAGCCACCCTCTGCCGCCCAAAGCCTCTTAGGTCACCTATAGCGTGTTGAGCACGGGGTTATCGACAAAAATCGGCACAATAGGTAGAGAGTGATTATTTTGGAACTTCGAGGGAGGACTCGTTTAAGAATACTTGAGGCATTATAATTGAATGGAGTCTCGCCCAATCGGAAGTTATGTCTTGCTTATGGTTGAAATAGTTAAAAGAAAGGAAAGGTTTTTTTCATTTATGTTGGGTGAGGAGCCCACTTGCACTAATGGGTTTGCTTGTGATTTCAACCATCCTCTAATAAAAGGTACGATACGAAGGAAGCCTTAATTTTACCTTTTTGCTTTCCACGTTGTTTTCAGGCTGAATTTTTACCAAATATTAAAGGGATAACACAGGATGATTCAAGTCTTCTAATGATAACGAAAAATCCGATTTTTTTATTTTTTGCATAAATAGATGAAACAAAGATGAAAATATTAATTAATACATAAAGTGTTATTTTTTTCCCTACAAATTGTCAATGTGACTACCATTCTAATCGCAGAACAGATCTGAACGATATATTTGAAAAAGAACAGTTGTCACGAACGATGGAAAGACTTCATTTCTCGACATTTCTTTCTAAACTAAAACCTTTTCGATTCATCAGCGAGGACCCTGGCATATATCTCTGGAAATCAATAGATGAGAATTAGCACCAAGTATTAGCACATTACCAGTTCTCACGTGCAACGGTTAAGGAATATTTTTGAGGCCTTTTCGATTGAGCGAGGCTTAGTGTCGAATCTAAAATCTCAGCATTCTACATTTTTTCTCTATTTATTTGCTTAAAGTCCAAAATATTTACCCTCACCACCGTTTTCCGTCTGACCATTAAATCAAGCAGCAGCCGTTTTAACTCCACTGTTGGGTGATAGGGTGGATATAAACTCGTACACAGACTTATTGCATTCTGACAGACATATTTAAGAAACAGAATTTTGTTTCGGTTACACCGGAACTTCCGGTTAAGGGGAATTCATCAAAAACTAATCAACTCTTGGAATTGTTAGGAAAATACTAAATCTGAGTTTTTGAAATGATCCGATAAACATTTTTTAAGATAGAGCGCCCACAAACGTTTTTACCACAGACAGACACACACACACACACACATAGACATAGATGTTCGGGAAAATAGCGAAAACGAGCTCTATGGGCCCCAAAACTTAATTAATATATATTCTATAAATAGCAGACAGATCGCCATGCTAATAAAGCGTATTCAAAGATGATTCATTAATTTCTTTAAGTTAGTTTCACTACGAAATACGTTAAATCCTCATTATATTAATTTTCAAGAAAGGTTGTACTCAAGCTCCAACACGAACATTTCAAAATTTTGATGAATCTCTCATTCATCTGTAGATTTTGTAGAAGTGATCTTTAGAACAGTCTTACCGTTCATCAATACGGCCAACAACACTAAACACAAATTTGATTTAAAAATAATTAATTTCATAACTGGTCTTTCTTCTTTATCTTTTAGTTTTGAATGTTTTGCTTTCTGTTTGACATTGTATAAAACAATATCATCAGTATAATTATATATGTATCAATATTGCATTTTTTATTGTATTTGTACTTAATGACTTGTAAAATTGTGTCGTATATATTGTAAAAAACAACTGTATTAAGCCTCTCTTTTAATAATCCTTAACCCAAGTCACGCTATGTCGCGGTAGAATATTAATTTACATTAAATATATGTATATATCCGGATGGGTACCCGTCATAAAACATATTTTGTATCCATCCAATTGGGTATATTGTAATTACCTAAAGAATTCTATTGTAGTGCATATTTTCTACTGAATATTCATTTGACAACAAACATGTGCTCAATATATTTAGTCTTGCTTGTTTTGCTCTTTGTTTAAAAATTTTTAATTGCATTACATACTATTGTAAAAAGTACTGCATGTAAACGTATTATAGAGTATTAAATGAAGGGTACTGACTAGCAATGTTCATCAGATTATCAAAATTTCTAACAAAATGGCCCTCGAATAGTTCGTACCTTCTGTGGAAGAAAATACGCTATATTTTTCAAGAG
The DNA here is from genome assembly GCA_947579665.1 of Sympetrum striolatum. NCBI lineage: Eukaryota > Metazoa > Arthropoda > Insecta > Odonata > Libellulidae > Sympetrum > Sympetrum striolatum. Next base: position 95,405,531 of record OX388345.1, read on the forward strand.
TGTAGAAATAAGTAACGGCGTTAATAACAAGCAGACTCGCAACGGGTTAAGAAAACAATGTTAACATGTCAGAGAAAACTCAAAAGTTAACATCATTGGCCCTCCAACGAACACTAAACAAACGACTCATGTGGAGCACACACTAAAATGCAGTGACTGGAGTAGAATCCTCACCTATATATAAGATGGAAGAATTAAGATTATAGCATCGGATTTGTCTCTACTGCCGCCCTTGATAAAAATAATGAATTTCCTATGCAGAATAGCGGAACATCTCCGCCCATTGCGAAGTGTCCCTTCTTCCATCTGTACTCCAATCCCATGCCCTTTTCCATTAAACATCCCGAAGGTTTAACAGACCATACTTTTACACCGCATAAAGATGACTATGCGAAAGAATGGATTCTCCACTAAATGACGTCACGCTTTAAAAAGCAAGGAACGGCATTGAGAAGGTTATGTACAGATTTTGAACGGGCTATAATTTTGCGCACAATGATTAAGACATATCTGCTAACTTAAGGAGATTCTCTGATTCACTCTTCTCCTATATTAGGAAAACTCTGATTACCTTTTTTTAAAGGTTTAAGAATATCTGTAGAGTACAGGATATATTATCTCGCTAAGCTGATTCCCACGGAAAGATTTCCTTTTTTCTTAGATGATTACCATTTTAGGCAAGTGGTTCGGGTTGTTTCGTCAGAGAATTTTCCTCTTATCCTTTCCTCTCTGACTACTGAAAAATAAATGGAAGAGTGGAGAGGGAATTCAGCTGAAAATATGGAAAATTTGAAAGCATTCTTTTGTTACTTATTTCAGTTTCTTATTGTAAGGGTTAGGTTTTCAAAACTAGCTTCTCTCGCTAAAACAATGCAAAAAATTTGAGATATTTAAAGAGCTTCGATGAAATTCTTCAATATAAAAACAAGTTGGTCCTACAAAAAATATTTGTTGCTGTTAAGATTCTGACCCTGATGTTATAAAAGAAAGTTAAGGCTGAAAATCAGTTCCTCGAAGAATATAGTTTGTAATCTATGATATACATACGGTTGTTATACTAAATAAAATATATTTCTGTTGAAATAAGCCAAAGAAGCATTATCTTCTATTGGATGTAATTCAGTCCCCAAAAATATTTTGCACATATAAACACACAAACAGGAAGAATATTTCAGATAGCAAAAGCAATGTGTGCTTGTGATTTGTTTTAATGAATAATTTACTAATCTTTAAAAAATTAAACAGGTAAAATTTCAATTCTCTTCACATATTTATTTCAAGATGAGAAAATGCTTTAAATATCTTCGAAGTACCCTGAACTCTAATCCTGAATATGTTAGAAATCGTAAGAACTGCAACTCTTTATCCCTAACTCTTTTAAGACTCCTGAATGTTTCAAATAGAAGTATAATAAAATGAGTTCCCATAAAGCTTTACTGAAAGGAATTGGAAATAATAAGATGCGAGAAATGAAGTTTCTTATATGAACTATACGAAAAAAAATACTTTATAAATCAAAACTTGAAGAAAATCTATTCTACAAGCCTTTTAAACTATTTGGTTAGCGGCATGGTGATTTTTTCGCCAATGTTACATCACGTAAAAAAATTTAAACAAATCTGACTCGAAATTATTATGAATTTCAAAGTTGTTCTGTCTTCTAGGACACTGTGAGTTCAAATATAAAATAATTTAATTTCTGGAAAATACGTAATATCCTCCAATGAAAGAAGAGTAAGAAAACTGATGGTGATTGCTTTTATCTCGACCTATGTCGAACAACGACCATTCTCAAGTTGATCTTTAAACAGAAAGTGGGAAAGGATTATTAATAAACATTTCTTTTCTGCTATACCTAAGCTCATGTAGCACTTCTTTAAATAAGGGAAGTCCCTAAGTTTTAGCCTGTGCATTTCGTTGCTAAGCAGAAAAACATGGATAAAAGCTGTCGTGTGTAGTATGCTAGCTTATAGAATGAGTCAAAGTTAACCCAAGCGATGATAGAAAGCCTCCCATAAGGAAATTCCTGGAAAATATAAAAAAATACATAAGCACCTGTTTCCAAATGAGTCTAAAAATTGCTCGATTTCCCTTAATTTCTTATTTGGCCAATATCAAAAGTGTCGCATCTATTCAAGAGGGTCAATCCACACCAACCTATCCTTCATCGCCCCCTTAAGATATAATTAATGACCCATTAGCATTCTATTCGGAATATTTCCGCACGGGGAAACTTTCAACCGAATGTCAATCGAGGCCAATTAATCTTCGCCTTCAAATCCCCAAATTTTCCACTTAATTAAAAACAAATTTTGATTGACTGCTTGGGCGTGCTGCAAACTGGAGTGACGGAAACTATTTCTGAATGGACTCGATTGGCTGGTAGCACTCTGCCGCCACCAAAAACTTGGACGGTGGTAGGGATTCTTAAGGGGGATCCCGTTTTCCCGGAATCCCGTACGTAAAAATCATCCGGGAATTTCCCGAGAATCCACTGCATTTCCCGGGAAAATCTCAGAACTAAAAAAACAGATTTTTTATAAGCTTACAAGTCTTAACATCTACATCTACATCTACATTAATACCCTACAAGCCGCCTTTCGGCGTGTGGCAGGGGGTGTAAACACCAGTCAAATCTAAATTACTTCCTAATTCGGTTATTGTCACGTATTGTTCGCGGAAAGAATGAATCTCTAAAACGATTCGTCCTAGCATCTATTTCTCTTAACTTACGGTCATTATCGGATCGACCGACGTAGCAGGGGGGTTGCATGATACCAATTGTATCTTCGGAAAATGTAGTTTCCCTGAATTTATTAAGCAATCGCAGCCTAGCTTCCAATCTCCTTTTTTTCAAGGATTCCCAACCTGAGTCTGAGAGCATTTTTTTTTTCCTTTTTATCATAGCATTTCTTAACAAAACAAACCGCTTTACGCTGCACTTTCTCGAGTTCTACTGCTACTTTGATACTAATTCCATTAATTTTGTATGGGTGATTTGGACGCATTTTTTTCTTTTCGAAGAAATTAACTACGGAGCATTTACTTACGTTAATATCTAATTCCCATTTTTCGCACCACCTTTGGATAAGGACTAAATCGTTTGAGAGAGATGCCCGGTCTTCCTCGTTTGTTATTTCCCTATATATAACCGAGTCATCCGCAAATATCCTCACATTACTAACTATCTCGTCACTCAAGTCATTGATATAAATAAGGAAAAGAAGAGGTCCAATTATACTGCCTTGAGGTACGCCAGAGGTAACTTTGACTCTATTTGAGCTAACGCCATCCAGTACAACTTGTTGTTCCCTCTCGTAGAGAAAATCCTTAACCCAGTCGACTACTTCCTTGTTAATGCCCGCTTGTTTAAGTTTGTGAATTAGTTTGTAGTGGGGGACTCTATCGAATGCTTTTTTGAAATCTAGGAAAATTAACGGTGAATCCTCGCCACAATAAAGGATCTAATAATAATAATAATATGTTCTACTTTAGAAACAAATATACACAGGAAAATAATAAATTACATTAGTACGATGGATAATTGTGAAAATGCTTTATGTATGACATATATAAAATCCTTTCATCTACAGCTACGCAAATGCCCTGCTAGCCACCTTGCGATTTGTGGTAGGGGGATATTTTTGGATGGATTTTCTATTAATGCAATAGCACACAGTGTATTTATTCGGAACTCACTTTCTGATAAATGTACGTATTAGCAAATAAACCCTCATTCGGTTATGAAAATGGTTCAAGAACAATATGCTATCGCTAAGAAAATTGTAACATCAGAAATAGAATGAAGTCGAATAAAGCCAGATTCAGTATTACATCAGATGAATACACTTCGCTAAGAAATCACTGGTATTTAAACATAAACGTACATGCAAAGTCGAAGTTTTGGAATTCGGGTATGGTTCGTATTTCCGGGTCAAGACATGCAGAGAAAATAGTGAATCTTGTTGTAGAAAAACTATCTGAATTTACTTTATCTCTTACAAAGGACATCATATTGCCAGCATAACTGATGGTGCTATGGTTGAATTTGGCAAGGTAAGTGGGGTTGACCATCAACTATGTTTTGCGCATGGACTTTATTTAGCTGTCTGCGATGTTCAGGGTGTCCGCTATCCAGCAATTAAGAAATTCCCTGAGTTTTCCAGGTTTTCCAGGGTAATATTTCATTTTTCCAGGGTGTCCCAGATTCGAATTGCAATATTATATTAGCCAAATATTAGACATGTTGTGATAATTACGCACTTAAGGTCCACGAAAAGGTGAAAAACAGTTCATAGATTCATCACGATATTTTATTGGCATCCGAGCCAACCCTAGATACAGACAAGCCATCAGGAATCCTGGAGAGCAAATGTTTGAGAGTGGATGACGTTAGGTTTCTAAAAGTAATTCATCAGAAAAATTATTTTTTTTCCTTTCCAAATTTATGTATACCTTTTTAAGGTAGGCATCTACATCTTCTGTAAAAATTAACATATTCTGTAAAAAACTGTTTACTATCTTAAAGGGGCTCCTGAGAGGCTCCTTGCCAATACACCTCGGGCTGATCCTCATGAGTATCCTGTCATGGGTTGGTAGGTTCATTTAGTCATACCACTGTATGCAACAAGTATAGGTAAATACGAGTTAAATGTAGCTTGCATACTGCAAGCTTAGTGGGAATAAGTTTAACGTTAAAAGGTTCCAAAAGAATGATGAAAATTAAACCAAAATCTTTTAAATAGGAGATATATTTTCCGCCCGGCATCGAACCCGGGTCTTCCTGGCAATACTTCTTATGCAGCACAATTGAAGATCACCATCTCTAACTTTGTGTGAAAATTCAAGCAGAAATATTGGCTGCAACGGCCTCAACCACATCCTACTTTTCACATATATTCCTTATGTGAGTAATTTTAATGTGCTCTGGGATCGAACCCAGGAACAGTATGGTCTAATCTACATTTTTCTTGTAAAACAGGTCTTAATATACATCTTCTAGCAAAGCAAAAACTTCCTATAATTTCGATTAGTGCATCAAAAAAAAAATGAAAAACTACCCCCATGTATTTAAATGAGATGTTTCTGCATGGTCCTAGCATCGAACCCAGGACATTTTCTGTAAAAGTCATTAATGTTAGAAGTCCCTTCTTGCATTGAACCCTAAGACATAGTCTGCCCAGCCAGATTTTTTTCGTAATTGTAAATACCGAAGTCGCAAAGAATTATTACCTACTCAAAACGACGATATTATTTGAAATTTCCTTCACAAAGTACAATATTAATTCATCTTCAGTAAAGAAAACTACATTATTTGTAAAACCACATTGCTAAAATTCGATTTCCATGGTTAGATAATGCCTTTATAATCACGAAACGTCGGCTATCATTCCCCATATATCTCTTATGGCCCTATTCTATCAATGCAATAATATGAGAATCGAGTTCAACAATCGCCTCAGTCATCACAGGAACTGGTTGTTTATAACCGAAAAATAACGCATGTTTTTTGATTTATTTCTCTAAATTCTCGTAATTTAGAATCAAAAACGATATAACACGACCAAAATAAGAATCCTTAATAAATTTCCCGTCTTTTGGTACTCGTCTCGAATTTCGTAGGACCATTATTTCTAATTTAATTTTGCAAATGAAATGAAGTCTGCAAACGGTGAAATCGAACTTTACATGCATTCCTTACGTAGAAAATTTGTCCAGACCTAGCGTCGAACCAAGGATAATACTTGAGGATGACTTGAATGGTTTTCGTTGAAGGTTTACGACTTCTACCGGTATCTTGAATTTCAGCTCGATATTTTGACAGGAAGTGCCTCAAAAAAAATTCCCAAAAATCAAAGCAATGCATTCAAATGAGAAAAATCAGGAGTTTGGGGCCTCCTGGAATCGAACTCATGACCATTATGATCGATTTCTCACTTTTCCTGGGGTTACACGTTAGGGCCTATATGCTGTGAAAATCCCAATCCCAATATATATATACACATATATATATATATATATATATATATATATATATATATATATATATATATATATATATATATATAGGGGATAAAAATTCATTGCCTAAACCACAAGCGTCATTGACTTGAGATTGACTTGATATCTAGAGCAGGCATTCCTGAAGGAATTTATGAAGGATTTTGTGATCAAAACTTCTTTGATTCCTCCTGCATTGATAAATGCAGGAGGAATCAAATCCTCCTCCCTCAAATTTCCCACCAAGCACGCAGAATTCACAGAGAATCCTCTCTCAATACTAGCATTGCCATGAAACAGGATACATATAGATTTTACAAATAACTTCAAATTCTCATATCCCGGCTGATCTCCAATCAACTTCATCCAAAAATGATCAAGACAACAACTTAGTCTTGAATACTCTTTAAGAGCACTCTTCACTGAACCTAGACTGATTAGTTCCCTAAACTCTCTCTCAATAGCATCAGCAACATTTCCTTGCAATCTATTCAGATCACTAAGATAACTAAGTGCAGATGCCATGTATTTCCTTGCTGTGGACTCATCCAAGGCAACTTCTGGATCGAGACATGAAATGCTTTTTGTAAATGAGTAGGCCAATGGAGATTTTTGAAGCATTTTTTGGACCAAGGATTTCATAAAATAGGAACATTCATTGTGGAATATCAATAATTCTTTCTCAGATGGCTTATGGATGCACTTTCTGATAGCAGACCAGGTAGCATAACCTAAATTAATATCTCGAACCATGAGGAGATTCGATTTATCTTCAAGGTCAATCTGTTGGATAGGTTGCTTGTTGAAAGCTTCTTCAGTTACAAACCGTTCCATGATGGTTTTAACTAATGTATGAAGGGAAGAGTACAAAAATGGTGCAAGAGGTTTGTCCGATTGGAATTCTGTTAGAAATGGTTCAACTAAAGCAGCCATAGACTCGAAAAATGTGAGCTTGGCTAACAAAAGTTTATCCTTAAGAGCCTCTTTTACAATGTGGTAACTACCACAGTCAGGAATTGTAATGGAAATCTTTTTTATAGGTTTCCCCTCTTTCTGCTCCCTTTTCACTCTTTCAACTTCATTCACGTACTTCTCTATGCCTGGTAAAATATCTATAGCTCTCTTGACGACTGACCTATTTTCTACCCACCTTATTGCACAGATTTTTTGTGGGAATACAGTTGATCCTGTAATGTTGATAAAATCAGCTCTTCGAGAAGGCACATGCTTGAAGAGATTATGCAAAGCCCTCATGAATTTAATCAGGTCCCAATTGGATGCCTTACACCCAGTTTTGAATGCTACATGCACTGTATGCAACCCACATGTGCCAAAGTCAATTAGAACTGGATCACTTGGATTAAAATTCTTCTTCAGCTTATCTTTTAAGTCTATTAAAAATCTCCTGTTAACATTAGGACCATCCATTGAAACATGGATGACCTTTTTCATATCAATCCCTGTGAGTCCCTCTTCAAAACCCTCTAGAATGTTTTTGGCTTTTGTTTTTCCTAAAAAAAACTATGTTAGGTATCTAGTAACGACCTCGTTCAGTTTTGTGTCCCAAAAGCGAACAATCATATCCATTTGTTGATTCTGGCTAATTTTATTTAAGCTTTCATCAAACCCCACAGCAAGCATATCACAATTCAGAATAGATTCCTTAAGCTCCTTTGTAAAATATGGAGAGAGTCCATACAAAATACTGTAACTGAGTTTAGTTTTCTGAAGTTGTACTTTTGAAGCGATGACACTGTCAGGGAAAATGATAGGGAAGAGGTCTACAAGGCTGCTTACGTCACGCAATGAATTATGTCGGATAACAGCACTCAAACACAGCATTATCTCGGCCTTTGTCACTTCATTTCTCTCTATATATGCATTCATTGTCGCCCTACATGCACTTGTTGTTTGTTGCTGCTGTTGGACGGCGCTCTGATCTTCTAAGGCTATGACTGACGTTTCACTAGCAATGGGAGCTGTAGAAACATGGGCTGTTGCTGATAACCCTCCTGAAGAAGATTGTTCAGTGGACTGAAACAGGGCTGCGATTGATACAGTTTTCCTTCTGTTAGCCTCTTTCTCAGCATGCTTCTTCCCTTTGGCATGGCTGATCAGGGCTTTCTTTCCCATATTGCTCAATGTAAAACTTGATTTACACAGTGCACACTTAACTGAAGAGCTATCAGTAGGATCTTCCCGCACCCACCATAAATCTTTATCTTCAACCCAGCGATGGTTGAACCTGCACTTCCAGTTCTTTCCTGACGCCCTACGATGAAACAATGAGACCTTTACTCCAAAATGCGACAAACGATACGGCAATGCTGCAATTCGAATGACATCAACGGCACTTGACCGAGATTTACTTCATTACGCCCAATGGGATAAGGGAAAATTTTAAATACAAGAATCTCCGTGTAAATATATATGCATGGATTGTCTAAGAACACTGTCATCGCGATCCAGATCGCGGACGAACAGCGTCTTTTCGTAACGCACAGTGGTCTGGCATGGATTAAAAATATACTCGAGGGTAGAGTTGAATAAAAAATGAACTGGGAATCCAACAGTAAAAAGGGTTATACTAAATTTTAGAATGTTAAATTTAGACGTAATACTTTCTTTACACCGTCCGTCGGGGGTTATCGGATGGAAATCAAACATGTTTGATCGGACGTCCTGATCGGCCGACGTCGGGTGTCGTCGGACGGGGAAACTCCTTCCAGTGTAGGCACCGGCGTAGTTATCTTTGTGTTTGTTTTTCTTCCAACGTCGGCCGACATCGGATCGGGAGAAATACGGATCCAATGTAGTTGCGGTCTTAGGCAGTAGCGTTACGGCTATGATAGAGTCCTAAGGTTGGAATTCGCTCCAGGTGAGAATGTTGGGGGGGCCGCAATCTCACACATAAACTCACACATAAAACCATGCGCGATCCATATTGGACGCGAAACCCTCTCCGACCACCCTGGGACCTCCGGCGAGCTCGTAGAATGTGTGATCTACAAGGGACGCCTCGCCCCTTGACCCCTTGCACTGACGCCGTTGGAGCCCTCAGCAAGCCCGTAAACTATAACCATGCTCGAACCACGTGACCACATTAGTCAAAATGCACTACGGCACTTGCAACTACGTTGCGGCCCCTCCAAACCCTGTCCCCAAAACGGTATATAAAGCCGACCAAAAAGCCCCAAAGTTAGATCATTTTTGGTCTCCAGTGAACTCACTTGCTAGACCGGCCTCCTGCTGGTCTGCAGCGAACTAACTGGTAGACTAATTCCCCGGTCTGCAGCGACTCAGCTAGTAAGACTGCACTCCCGGTCTGCGGTACGCACCTTTGACGGTCTACGCGCTAGACTACCCTCCACATCGGGACTCCTAGCGGATACGAAGGTATGCTAGTTTATGTAATATTTTGTAAATAAAATAATTGTGCGGCCAACCTGTGGTTTTCATTAATGTCCCTACGACATTAAATGGTGTCAGGTGTGTCGGAGAACGTCCCTACGTGCTGTATTCATTGATAATGATACATTAAATTCGTGTTAGGTGTGTCGGAGAATGTCCTTACGCGCCGTATTCAGTGCTGCTTAGGAATTAATTTAGTGTCATGTGTGTCGGAGAACGTCTCTAAGTGATATTCAATGATACTTAGACATTACATAGTGTCATGTGTGTCGGAGAACGTCCCTGAGTGCCGTGTTCGATAATAATCCCGAGATTAATTTGGAAAGACTTGTTAGTTTTTTTTAATTCATTCGTGATGAGATTCTAAAGTTGTTCTGCTAGTGTGCGAAGTTCAGTTGCAAACCGACCGTTCTTTCCAAAATTTCGAGGGCGATTTTCTGAGTAAATCTGGGTTTTCTGTATTTCGAACGTCTTGTGACATATTTTACATTGCGGGGATTGTATTCGGGTTTTGCTTACAGTGTTTATTTGCCTCTAGTAACTTTTAAATATTCGTAAAATTCGCTCCATTGTTTTTTTACGAACTCTATTAGGACCGCTTTCATATCTTTCTGCGTGTTCCTCTCGTTTCGTTTTTTCGTCCCCTTCGCCTGCGCATCGTTTCCTTCTTCACCATGGCCGTCCGCTTCCCCTTCTCTTCCTCCTTTAAGCAAACAAATCCGTTCTAATCTCTCGAAGGCGCCCCAGCCGCTTCAACCGAGGGCGTTCCGGCTCCCTCGTCGGAAGACTCTAATGACGACCCCCGCGCTATTCCTTCTGATTACGCAAGTCCACTCTCTGATTCCGACAATTTTTTCCCACGAATAAACGTACTCCCTACGGAGGCGACCCCTATGGTTCCGCACCCCGCTGCTCCTTCTCTTTACTCCACCCCTTCCCCTGTAGCAGTGGGCAACCAAATCTATTTCATTCCGTGTTTTAGCGGAGACGACGACGTCTCCGTAGGAAAATTTCTTGAGAACGTGCAATTAACGAGTCAATTGAGCTCATGGACCGAGCCTCAAACACTGTGTCGCGCGTCTTAGGCGAGCAGGCACGGCAGCGGAGTTTGTTCAGGCGAACCCCCATGTCCTCGAATCATACGAACTTTTTTCCTCATGCCTCAAACGCAGATTCGCATGTAAATCGTCACCACTTGTAACTGTGCGCATGTTTAACACCTGTGTGCAGGGAAATTTAGAATCCGTTAGTGTTTATGCGACTAGGCTCCGCAAAATCGCGAGAGATCTTAAAGAGATCTCCTATGATCCCCAATCAGAAGCGACTAAACGCATGATCGAACATCGGCTATTATCACAATTTTTGTTGGGCCTACGGGAGGAAATAGGGCGTTTTGTTTTAGTACGTAACCCGGCCAGTATGTTGGAGGCGGAAAATTTCGCTCTCCTCGAAGAAGCAAACGCACGTAATTACGCGCACAAGTACGCTGAGGTTCACTCATTGCAGCAAATGTATGCTGCCTACGCTCAGCCACGAAATCTTAATATCCCCCAAAACCCTTCTTTACTCCCGAATTACGCCACTCCCTCAGAACAAAGGCAAGTCAATACAGTGAATACGGGACAACGGGGCCCCGCGAATTCTCCTCCCGCAGAGTCATCCAGACGGACGGTCCGCAAGTGCTATCACTGCGGCCAACCCGATCATATTGCGCGATTTTGTCAGTCTAGGCCGCGAAATTGTTATAATTGCGGAAGAACAGGTCATTTTTCGCGGACATGCCCACTCTTGCTATGCGGCATTTGCAGAAAGTCGGGGCATCGGCCGCTCGATTGCTCTAAAATACATTCGGGATCAGCTCAGGGAAACGCACTTCCCCCGACCACTCGGTCGGGGCAGAATTAATCTTAGCGGTGACTCCGGCGGCAGGCCTAGTGGTAGATGGTTTCATTCTAGGCAAACCTCAAAGATTTCTTGTCGATACAGGCGCGGCGGTCACTATTCTTCATCAGAGATGTTTTCCGTCGTCGTATCTCAGCATTCAACCAGACGAGACCTCAATTCTTAGTGCGTCAGGTCATTCCATCACCGTCTCCGGACAATCCGTTATTCCCCTTGTTATCGATAGACGTAGCTATCCTCATGACGCTATAATTGCAGATCTAGGTAACACTAATTACGATGGAATTCTAGGACTTGATTTTATGAAAAAGTATGGTTGCAAAATAAGCCTTGACAATTCTAGCTTAACAATAGGGGAAAATCATAGAGTAGACTTGGCAACAAGTAAAGCCTCGAGACCTGCAGTAGATTACATTTTTTTCGGGCATTCATCAGCAACCCCATCAAAACAATTTGCTTACAATGACTCCGAGCTTAAGTATGACAACAACGCGACACAAATGATAGAGGATGAGTGGGATCAGTTTGTTTGTGAAAGAGCAGCAGTGAAACCAAGAGAGGGAATAAAAGATAGCGAACCTCTAATTGAACCGATTATTGTCGAGGGACAATCGGCGATATTTCAGGAGGTATTTCAACCAAGGGCAGAACTAAATGAAGACGGGCCTCTAATTGAACCGATTATTGTCGAGGGACAATCGGCGAGATTTCAGGAGGTGTTTCAACACAGGGAATTCAAGCAGGAATGTGAAAAAGATAGGGAAAACGGAGGGAACCGATTTATTGCGGGGATGGCTCCAGGCGCAACACTGAGAGAGGAAGAATGTTTAGGAACACATGATGTTTGCGGAAGGGAATCAGTGGGTTTGAATGGTATAAATGGAAACCACACTGATGTCCAAGGCCGATTAGTTGTTCCTATACAATCGCATGACAGTGTAGATCCCGAAGTATTATGCATAAGGGAAAACGTAAGGGTTCCTCCATTTTCAATTGTTCTGCTGGAAGCAAGGTGCGAGCAACTCGCAAACATAGAAGTCCTTTTAGTAGATGGCGGTCACGATGTTATGGTATTGCCCATTCTAGTCAGAGTTTCACCCGAAGGAAAAGCTCCGGTTTTATTATGTAATGTTCGGGATACGGAGCAACTGTGGCTTAGAAGTTACCCCATTAAGGTGGGTATGAATGAGGGAGGAACTGTCCAGCATCGCCTTTGTATTGATAACCGTAGCAATATTACCGCCGTGGCGGCAGATGAAGTACCAGACTCTCACGACCCCCCTCTCTCCCCTCCCGAGCCCAATACCATTCCCCAACGGAAGCCCACATTCGGCGAAGGCGTGTCCTCTTACGGCCTTCCACCTTCCGTTTCTGCTGCTTCGTGGGTTGCAACTGCTGCTTTGTTGGTCGCGGCTGCTGCTTTTTTCCCCTTCTCCACGGCCACTTCGCCTTCTTTGGTAGCTGCTCATCATCCTTCGGCGTCCGCTCTGCATCCGCCGGTGAATCCCATGCATCTGTTGGTACCCTCCCACCGTCTATCGGTGGCCACTCTGCATCCATTTCCCACCGTCTATCGGTGGCCACTCTGCATCCATTTCCCACCGTCTATCGGTGGCCACTCTACATCCATTGGGGGCAGCTCCAGACCATTGGTGAGAAACCACCCAGACTTAAGAGCAGATTCCCCTAATTCCGTTGGAACCGACCATATAGTGTGGTGATAGTAATTGACACGAACGCCTAACTGTCAGTGTTGCAAACGATCGGAATGTGATGTGTTTTTTTTTTTGTGTTTACGGAATTAATGTATTTCCTTGTGACATAGTGAAGTGAAAGTGAACGTATTGTGCATTTTTTTTTGTTTTTGTCTAGGTTTATTTTTTCATTTTTCTTTTTTTACTTTTTGTACCACTGATTGAGCATTTCCGCATACCGACTAGGAGTCCTACTCTGTCCACCTCCCGGGGTTTTAACTGCCGAGGGGGTGATGTTGGTGGGGCCGCAATCTCACACATAAACTCACATATAAAACCATGCGCGATCCATATTGGACGCGAAACCCTCTCCGACCACCCTGGGACCTCCGGCGAGCTCGTAGAATGTGTGATCTACAAGGGACGCCTCGCCCATTGAACCCCTGGCACAGACGCCGTTGGAGCCCTCAGCAAGCCCGTAAACTATAACCATGCTCGAACCACGTGACCACATTAGTCAAAATGCACTACGGCACTTGCAACTACGTTGCGGCCCCTCCAAACCCTGTCCCCAAAACGGTATATAAAGCCGACCAAAAAGCCCCAAAGTTAGATCATTTTTGGTCTCCAGTGAACTCACTTGCTAGACCGGCCTCCTGCTGGTCTGCAGCGAACTAACTGGTAGACTAATTCCCCGGTCTGCAGCGACTCAGCTAGTAAGACTGCACTCCCGGTCTGCGGTACGCACCTTTGACGGTCTACGCGCTAGACTACCCTCCACATCGGGACTCCTAGCGGATACGAAGGTATGCTAGTTTATGTAATATTTTGTAAATAAAATAATTGTGCGGCCAACCTGTGGTTTTCATTAATGTCCCTACGACAAGAATATCTGATTACCGACGAAAGCTTCCAGAAAAATTCATCAGTTCAGAACTTTTAGACGAAGTAAACGAAATTTTGGTTCCAGTAAAGAACAAACGCGATCTTCGAGAAGCATAGACAAAACGTTACAAGAAGGTAATCGCAAAAAAAGACTTATTTTTGGTCGTTCTTTCCTCAGGCTATTAGAGAGGCTAATAGGATAGACTAGGTAGTGATGCTGGAGTTACTACACCCCTTGCCATACGCCACTGACGACTCGCGGGGTATATATCTAAATCTAAATATATGTACTTAGAGCCTTTGTGTTTCCTGATTTTTACCTGATGATGGCCGAATGAGCCGAAACCGGTCGTTGCTTTTTTAGTATTTTAACTTGATGATGTCTATTGATCTAGTTTTTATTTTACTTTGTGTAAGTAGAAATTAATTTTACCATAGATACGGGTAAGCTTGACAATATCGCAAGCATTCGATGATTGATTTCGGGGTGCGTATTCGCCGTAAAATATAAATTCGTATAAAATAAATCGGCCAATAGTAGTTAACGTAAGTTATAACCTGTTAAACATCCCACAGAGAGCTTTATAACGAGACCATGTTCGCGTTTATACATCAATCCATTTCTGAGAAAAAGTTGTTTTACAAAGCCAATAACGGAATTATCGGAAATAATCTAAAACGTTTTGGTCAAAAATAAGTATATTAATACGGTATTAAAATTTTGTTTTGATTAGATTGATAATATTTGAGAAATAAAATTTCAAAATGAGCACGAAATAACGGACATGCTAAAATTTAGTGCAACTCTTTTTACTGTTGGATGTCCAGTTTAGTTTTTGTTCAACTCCTAACTCGAGTATCTATACGTTTTAATCTGGCTGTAAATCGATTATCAAACTTTTTTGTATAGAATGAAAAACTTGCAGTTATATAAGATAGAACTCCACTTTGACTGACATTGATTGGTAACTTTTACTCTTTGGTAACTCATTTTACAGAGAATTACGCTTTCAATCTACGGTGACAATGATGGGCGGAGTTGCTCATAAATTGTCACTATCACTCTTAGAATTCAATCGATTCCACCAGTACAATTGCTTTCTTTACTACGAATGTTATTTGTAGCAATTCTCTCAATTCTAAAGGATAAGCATTTTTATGAGTATTCTTAAGATTTTTGACAATTTTTTACTCTATTTACCATTAGGTCTATCGAAAGGACAGCATTTTGCTGGGTAAATTCCAATTTCCGATGAATTAATACAGTAAATAGAACAATATATGTAATGTTTTTCGATTGGTTAATGAAATACAATTTTAAACAACTAGAGCAGTTTCATTCCCCTACTTTAACTTCTTCCACTGAATCCTGTAAGAAGATTCCGACGAGAATAGCAATTGAACTGATGTAAACCGATGGATAAAAAATATAAAAGTATGGGTTAGAGGGGATTCCTTATGAAACAAAGAAATGTCAGACTTTATGGTGCAAGATCAAATTAGTATTAATAAAGCAGATGTGACTCATTGTCGGATCTCTTTCTCACCGTTAGATACTTCGGAAGAACTGGTTAATCGCGTCACTGACTTATCAATTGATCAATAACTCAACCAAAGAAGGCTTTACTGTGTGAAAATCCATGAAAAGGAAATTTAGAAAGAATATTTGGACAAAATTTCAAATTAAATCGAAATTTCATTCCATATCCCATTCCAGATCCGTCAAGCAGCAGTAAGTCATAAGTTAAAACCTTTCCTTTACCTTTCACATTGATCAGGCATTGAAAGGTATTCAGAAATATACTACTCTTTCGATAGACCTAAGAGTAATTAGAGTAAAAAGATCGTAAAAAATTAAGAAACCAAAATGCTTATCCCAAGGAAGAACGGACATAAAAAAAGTCTGACAGGACCGGTACTCGAACCCGGAACCCCCTGATTGCCGGTCAGATGCTCTATGTTGCTCAGATGCTCGGCAATCAGGGGGTTCCGGGTTCGAGTACCGGTCCTGTCAGACTTTTTTTATGTCCGTTCTTCCTTGGGATTTTTCCTAGGTGCACGCCTTTTCGTGCAAAGACACCTTTATACCTTTTCTTGTTTAAAATTCTAATGCTTTCGAATAATTTTCGTTGCAAATAAAGCAATTCTGGTAGTGAAATTTTAACAGTGAATACTTAGCCAAATTTCTGAGAAATTCCGCCAAAGATAAATATTCACAATATTCTATCAGAATGGAGTTTTATCTTTCATAACAGCAATATCTTCGGTCTATACAAGAAAGTACGAAACATAGGCTTTTGAAAGTAAGAACGGGATACCCAAAACACACCGTTGACGTCAAACTAAGAAAAACAAGAAGGCAAGTACAGGAGACCCTCTCTATTCGCGGGGGAGGCGTTCCTGAGAATACAGCGAATCGTGAATACGGAAACTAACTTCTTACGGAGAAAGTGAGTACATGAAATTTTACTTAACGTACTTTTACTGATAAAAATTTCCACGAAAATGACTGAATAGAAAAAGACGGTGGTAGATTTCTGAAATCTATTAGAAGAGGGTATGAGGAGAGTAACAGAAGAAATATCCTCAGAAAAGCAATCATTAATAATGAGGGACCATCCGGAAATGAAACTATAATACGGATTGAAATTCAGATATTGTGTAGTTTCAATTCCTGGGAGAGATTTAAACGGCCAATCTATGCTCTAAATGAAACGATACTTCAGTAGATATTTTAAGGAGCAGTATACAACTATTTTAATTGATTAAAATGATATGCCCATATCAATAATCTACATTTTACGAACATAAACTTCGTTTGAAATACTTCGTTAATCTATTCGGAGTTTTTAAATTTTTAATGAACAGGTGATCACGAAAATTCTTCGAGACACGAAGTCGTGAATAGAGAGGGTAGTCTCCGTAAAAGAAAACTGTTAACCGCTTCCCTGACGCGCCCGTATATATCCGTAATCCGAGGTCGCAAAAATCGGAGCATGCCCGTATATATCCGTTCGATTCTCTTATTTCCGCTACGAACGAATCATGCCCGTCTTTTTCCGTCTCTTGCTCCCAACTTCGGTTTTCGCCCGTTTTTGCTTTAGAGATACCTTGTAGATTGCTTGAAACTGATTTTTTGAATTTTCAGACGATAAATGGAAGATGTGTGAACATTTAAAAAATCGCTATTTTCGGTGATTTTGTGAAATCTTCCTAAGTGTATTGCATTTGTTATTTCTCGTTACTTGATCCATTCTAACGTAATTATTTGACTACAGATGGAGTTCTCTTTCTTTTTACAGTATATTTAATGTAAATAGTAGCAAGCTTATGACGGTAACTATAGTTCGCATGATAAAATTTCATCACCCATAATTTAGTAATGAAAAGTTCAGGCTGCTGTGCGAAACATTTACAGATTTAGATAAAACATATAGGCTAATAATTACTGTTCACTTTGATTCTATAGTCGCAGTTTTACCCTAAATATCACACAAGAGGATGTATATGATATTCTATCCGCTTAGTTCTTTGAAACGTTTACTCTGGTCAGCGCGGTAAATGACGCTAACGCGCTCGCGGTGATTTGGGCGCAGAAGGGAGCTGTTCTCTTCAAACCCATCGCCTTTCTTCTTCACGCCAGATGTTTTATTGCACTTATCGGGTATTATCCACGCACATGCACAGCCTTGAGGACGTTTACCCTCGGGTTTACCCCATAATCCCTCTTGAGGCCTTTTCTTGGAAAACGCTACTGCAGACTATGACGATATTTCTGTGACCGCTATTTGGAAAGGTGCTGAACCTTCAATTATTCGTTGAGCTCTTGAGTGAAGACGTCTAGCAGTTTTGATTTCAGCGGAAGTTCGCTATTCTTTTAGCTATATTCCTTTGCTGATTCAGTTATACTGGTGATTTAGCCTATCACGATGGAACGCGATAATGGTAGCGATAGTTCCGACTATGAAGTGGAAGAGGAAGTTGACATTGAAGATTATGGCTCAGAATCCAGCTATTCGGAGGACACAAGCTCTGATTTCGGTGATACTGCTGAGTCCATAGAGGAGTCGTGGTGTGAAGTGGATACCTCAGGTCCTTCAGCGGCGGGCCGTCCAAGATTTCCATTTGAAGGTGATTCGGCTCTAAATTTTGAAGTGGATCCAGATGGAGGGGTGATGCAGTATTTCGATCTTTTTTTACACTAATCTGATTGATTATATCACAAACGAGACGAATCGTTTTGCTCATCAAGTGCTACGTGGAAGACCATCAACATCCACCGCAGATAAAGGTCAGCAATGGCTTGATACTAGTGTTCCTGAAATGCGTGTGTTCTTGGCACTTATTATGCTGCAAAGTATGGTAAGAAAGCCTGAGATATCCCATTATTGGTCAAAACGACCAATACTCTCTACAACTTTTTTTAGTGATACCATGTCATATCGCAGATTCGTAAAAATAAGACAATTTTTGCATTTTGTCGATGATGACACATGCGATCCGTCAACACATCCAAATCCAAAATTGAATAAAATTTGGAAAGTGCATCAGATGCAGGAGGAGGAATCCCACAAATTGTATACGCTGGAGAGGGACATTAGCATTGATGAGAGTCTTCTTTTATACGAAGGGAGATTAGGGCATATATTGGCATCAATATATGCTGCAAAAGAGAGCAAGATTTTGAATAAAAACTTTCATGCCATGTGAATCCAAGAGTGGTTACGTGTGATCAACTGTTATCTACACAGGGAAAGGAACGATTAGGGGCAATGAAACCAAAAAGCTTTTGATGTCAAGTCAGGTGGTGAAGTCATTGATGGAGCCACTGTTTGATAAAGGGTACTGTCTAACGACGGGTAATTTTTTTACGTCACCTGAACTGGCTGAAATACTGATTTCTCGATCTTCGAACACGTACGGAACAGTGAAGAAAACAAGAAAAGGAATGCCATTGGCGATGAAAACGAAAAAATTGAAAAAAAAGGTGGTTTCTGCTTAGTCCGTATCTTAGGTGAAGTTTCCGCGTATCAAAAGGGGAAGATATTAGTACTTTGATGGAAGGATAGGAAAGATGTGACCCACTGCTTTCTTTCATACATAGTGCATAAATGGTGAATGTGGAATAAAGGGGTGAAATGAAAACTAAGCCGAAAATTGTAGTAGATTACAATGACACTATGGGAGGGGTTGATTGAGTTGACCAGGATCTAGCGGACTAGCCGATCCCTAGAAAGAGGGGGGAAAATATTAAAAATAATCATTTTCATTTGATGGAGGAATTCTTATGTTTGCTACCGTAAGAAAAGGAGGAAGAATAGTGCAACTTGACCACCGGTTGAATCTGATCGAGGAAATAATCGACGCGAACTTTTCGAACATTACTTCACCGAAAGTTGGTCGACCACTCGCGACGCCACAACCCCGCCGCCTAACAGAGAGACATTTTATAAAAGTATATCCTCCTACAGAGAATAGGAAGAATGTAAGCAAGCAGTGCTTTATGTGCTCTAGAAAAAGAGACGCTAGTGGAAAAAGAAGGCGGAAGGAAACTAGATATAATTGTCCAGATTGCGATGTCGCGCTCTGTATTACACCGTGTTTTCGGGATTACCATACGAATCCAAATTTATAAAGTAACGAAAATGTTAATAAATATTATTTTTTATATCTATATTATGTGTAACTAATTTTTTCCTTATAAAACCAATTTTTATTCCAGTTTTGGTGTTAAAAAAAGGAAAGTATGTAAAAAATTGCCATTTTTAAAAAGTTTAAATATTTGGAGCAATTATTGTTTAAAATTATAATTTCCTTCATTTAATAACTCAAATTTATATGTTAATTTAAAATAACAAATAAAAAAATGTGTCTTGATTTTGAAGATTTACTCGAAAAAATCCGTCAGGGAAGCGGTTAATACTTACATGTTCAATGAGGACAACGCCTGACATCCACTGAGATAGTTCAGCTGCAAACTGCAACGCCAACTAATAATCAAAACCACCAAAGTCGAAAACAAATTCTTATCATGCTCTATTCGCAGTTTTTCACGCCCAAACAGAAATAGGATACCCCTGGAACCCGCAACTCCGTACGATCCCATGCTGCGTATTTGCGATATTGCCAAAATGTTACAAGTCGAAAGAAAGAGCACGTTTACGTCTTATAAGCTTTCAATTGGTCACGACAACACTGTCATCGAAACCTTTCTTCCTCTCAGGGAATTTTACAGAAGTAAAACGGACCGAAATACACGAGTCATGGAAGATCTTTTGTAAGGAGAGTAAAGCATCGATTTTTCCAGGTTACCCGCCAAATTCCCTGAGTTTTCCAGAAGAAAAAAATTCCCTGAGTTTTCCAGGGCTGCGAGTGTGTAATTTTAGTGAGAAGTGAGAACGTAACGTTTGTCACTGGATGAAAAGCGATGTCGGAACGATTTAACCTAATATCGCGCCGTTCCATTTCGGTGACATCTGTTAGGAACAGCGTTGCAAAATCATGCACAAAAGTGGGCGGAAGTCGTCATAGAAATGTAATTTTCGGCTGCTGTTAGTAGTAAATAAGGCATGGAAGTCAATTAAATTTCTACGATTTACCTGTATTATGCAAATGATATGCGTGATATGTGTAATACGGTAATTATATAGGCATTAAACCTTAAGAAAATAAGTAAATGTGTTCTGTAACTTATGTAATTACCTTATAACGAGTCTATTTATTTCTCTCCGTGTAACAGTTTGAGTAGACAATTGGATTTGAACGGAAAAGATCGGTTTTTTACGCATATATATTAGTCTACCAATTATTTTCATGTACACCAACAGTAGTATAGGTTAAGCTTTTATCTATAATGTAGTAACAAATGTGAA
Organism: Sympetrum striolatum; assembly: GCA_947579665.1. Taxonomy (NCBI): domain Eukaryota; kingdom Metazoa; phylum Arthropoda; class Insecta; order Odonata; family Libellulidae; genus Sympetrum; species Sympetrum striolatum. The sequence goes on from OX388345.1 coordinate 95,426,295, forward strand.
GTAGTAAGTTTTGAATTATACAATATTTATACGAAATTCTAAATTAGTTAGAATGTTTGAAAGCGAGGAAATGAGCTGGATTCATTGTGTTTATTTGATCCCATGTAGATTTTGGTCCATGTGTCGCAAATATTTGTGGAGGAAGGTACTAATTGTAAAAACACAGAACTAGATAGATTCACAAGAATTAAGATATCTAATTCTCACGACAAGCTTTCTTTCAGTTTGGCAGGATAACCTATCAATGTATCTTACCAAATAAGTGATTAATGCTGATAGAATCATTAGCTTTCTTAAATTTTCTATATACAGCATCCACCTGAACACCATCTTAAAATGTTTTTAAGATTTACTATGATATGTAACCAGATTTTTGGTGATTGAATCATGTTGAATGTCCCAGGTGAAAACAATCCTTTTTATTGACATTAAAGTGTTTGGATGTGTTTAATAATCAAAGGCAATAATTAAGCTAGACAGGATTAAAGTTGAAATTGGTCTATCATTCAAAACATTTGCTACAAGACTTCAAAATAGGCTCAACATGGTTGATCCCAAGGGTATTAGGAGTTCAGGCATTGTTAAATACATTAAAAGTGGTATTCATTACATACTTATGAATTGATGTCTTGATTTAGAAATTTATTTTACCAAAGTTAGTACTATTAATGTTTCTCATGGATATAAAGATGTATATTTGTATTACGAGTAAAATGTAGCTTGCATACTGCAAGCAGATCGACAACACTAATTTTATATCGGCATCATATAGGGTCGGTCCTTAATAGAAAAAAAAAGGATTGAAATATTTCTTCAAATTCGCTGAAATTTCATCGTCTGGCAATGAACCCGGGTCTCTCTGGTGAATTTACTATGCAGCACAATAGAAGATTACCGATTCTAACTATGTGTGAAAATTCAAGCAGAAATATTTGGCTACAACTGCCTCAAAAGACGTTTTAATTTTCACGAATGTAAATGGCTCTCTGGATTCGAACCAAGGACGATCTTGGAAATCTAAAATATGTTTCTAAAAGTTATTTATGATCTCTATCTATATGCCAAATTTCAAGTTTCTATATTGTTGGGAAAGGTTTGAAAATAATTCCTAAAAATCGGATCAATTTCTGAATGCAGAGACACCTGGTGTCGAAGCCAGGAGATACTGTAAGCTGTGAATGCAAAGTTTGATTTGTAACGACTGGCTTTTCTATCATGCAAAGTTTGATGTCGATAGCATGCCGAGAAGTACCTTAATTTTGTTTCCGTTATCTCCGTAAGAAATGCATTGAGAAGTGCAAATGGCCCTCTGGGATCGAACCAAGGACCATCAGCGAACATCTAAAATTTGATTATGATATATATTCATGATATCTATCGACGTGCCGAGTTTCAAGTATCCATGTTATCGGGAAAGGATCCAAAAAAAATCTTAAAAATCGCCGCAGTGCATTTTAAACGGCCGATTTTTGCACCGACCTAGCATCGAACCATGGACAAAATTCGAAGATGTCTTTTTGATTTTCGTTGGATATGCACGGCTTCTAGCGGTCCCTCGAATTTCAATTCTCTCCTTTTCCGGAAAGGGCCTCAAAAAAATTTTGGAAAATCCCCGCCATGTATTCTTATGGGGAAAATCGCGACTTTGGGGCCTTCTGGAATCGAACCCATGGCACCGAGGTTCAAAATCACATTTTTTCTGGCGGTTACACGTTATGGCCAATACGTCGTAAAAATTTCAAGTCAATCACGCTTGTGGTTTAGGCTGTGAATTAGTATCCTATCTATCTATCTATCTATATAGGTATACGAGTAAAATGTAGCTTGCATACTGCAAGCAGATCGGCAATACTAATTTCATATCGGAACGCTCCTCAAAAGAAAAAAAAAGGATTGAAATTTTTCTTAAAATTCGCTAAATTTTCACCGTATGGCATCGAACCCGGGTCTTACTGGTAAACTAACTATGCAGCACAATAGAAGATCATCATCTCTAACCATGTGTGAAAATTCAAACAGAAATATTGGCTACAACTGCCTCAAAAGACGTTCTAATTATCACGAATGTAAATGGCTCTTTGGATTCGAACCAAGGACGATATTGGAAATCTAAAAGATGTTTCTGAAAGATATTTATGATCTCTATCTATATGCCGAATTTCAAATTTCTATATTATTGGGAAAGGTTTCCAAATAATTCCTAAAAATCGGATCAACTTCTGATTGCAGAGACACCTGGTGTCGAACCAAGTACAAATTGTAAGCTGTAAATGCAGAGTTTGATTTGTAAAGACTTTTTCTTGTATCTAGCAAAGTTTGAAGTCGATAGCATACCGGGAAGTACCTAAATTTTGTTTCCGTTATCTCCGTAAGGAATACATTGAGAAGTGCCAATGGTCCTCTGGGATCGAACCAAGGACCATCAGCGAACATGTAAAATTTGATTACGAAATATATTTATGATATCTATCGACGTGCCGAGTTTCAAGTATCCATGTTATCGGGAAAGGATCCAAAAAAATTTTTCAAAATCGCCGCAATGCATTTTAAACGGCCGATTTTTGCCCCGACCTAGCATCGAACCATGGACCATATTTGGCGATGTCTTTCTGATTTACGTTGGAGTTGCACGGCTTCTAGCGATCCCTTGAATTTCAATTCTTTACTTTTCCGGGAAGTGCCTAAAAAAAATTTTCGAAAATCCCCGCCATGTATCCTTATGGAGAAAATCGCGACTTTGGGGCCCTCTGGAATCGAACCCATGACACTGAAGATCAAAATCGCAATTTTTCTGCCGGTTACACGTTATGGCCAATACGTCGTAAAAATTTCAAGTCAATGACGCTTGTGGTTTAGGCTGTGAATTAGTATCCTATCTATCTATCTATCTATCTATATCCTTGAATGAATCCGGAGAAGCATCTATATTTAATAGATACATGAATGAATCCGGAGAAGCATCTATATCTATATATCTATTATATATAGACGCTTCTCCGGACATACCTATATATAAGTTATATATATATATATACGAGTAAAATGTAGCTTGCATACTGCAAGCAGATCGACAACACTAATTTCATGTCGGCATCATATCGGGAAGGCCGTAAAAACAAAAAAAATGGATTGAAAATATTCTGATTATTCGATGCAATGTATTCGTCCGGCATCGAACCCGGGTCTTCCTGGTGATACTTACTACGCAGCACAATAGAAGATCACCATCTCTAACTATCTGTGAAAATTCAAGCAGAAATATTATCTGCAACTGCCCCAAACGACGTCCTACTTTTCCCTTATTTTTCTTATGAGAGAAATGTTAATGTGCTCTGGCATCGAACCCAGGAATAGTTCGGTCTTCTGAAAACTGTTTTCTTAAACCAGTTATAACCATACATCTTCCAGCCAAGCACGAGCTTCCTATCATTTTGATAAGTGCATCAAAAAAATAATGAAATACTAACCCTATGTATTTTAAACGGGAGACATATTTACCGCCCGGCATCGAACCCGGGTCTTTCTGGTAAAAACTCCTGTGCAACATTATAGAAGATATTAATCTTTAACTATGTGCGAAAATTCAAGCAGATATATTGGCTGCAACTCACTCAATCGAAGTCTTACTTTTCCCTTACATTCCTTATGAGAGAAATGTTAATGTGCTCTGGCATCGAACCCAGGAATAGCACGGTCTTACGAAAATTTTCTTCTTAAACCAATTCTTACCTTACACTTTCCGGCTAAGCACTAACTTCCTATTATTTCGAGAAGTGCATCAAAAAAAATAATGAAATAAAGGTCCCATGTATTTTAAAGGGCAGATCTTTGCATCGACCTAGCATCGAACCCAGGATATTTTTTGTGAAAGTCATTGATGTTTTCGAAAGTCCAAGACCATAAGTATAGGCACCTTGAATTTTATTCCTTTACCTATCCGGAAAGTATTTTTTTTTAATTCCTGAAAATCACGGCAATGCATTTAAACGGGAAAAATCGGGACTTTGGGGCCCTTTGGAATCGAACCTATGACACTGAGGATCAAAGTCGCTTTTTTCCTGGAAGTTTCACGTTATGGCCAATACGTCATAAAAATTTCAAGGCAATGACGCTTGTAGTTTAGCCTGTGAATTTGTATCCTATCTATATAGCTATATAGCTATATAGCTATATGGCTATATAGCTATATGGCTATATATATGAATGAATCCGGAGAAGCATCTATATATAATAGATATATATATATATATACGAGTAAAATGTTGCTTGCATACTGCAAGCAGATCGACAACACTATTTTCATGTGGGCATCATATCCGGACGGCCATCAAAAGAAAAAAAAAGATTGAAATTTTTCTTAAAATTTGCCTAAATTCCATCGTCCGGCATCGAACCCGGGTCTTTACTGTGAACTTACTATGCAGCACAATAGAACATCACCATCTCTAACGATGTGTGAAAATTCAAGCAGAAATATGGGCTACAACTGCCTCAAAAGAAGTTCTAATTTTTACGAATTTAAATGGCTCTCTGGATTCGAACCAAGGACGATCTCGGAAATCTAAAAAATGTTTCTGAAATTTATTTATGATCTCTATCTATATGCCGAATTTGAAGTTTCTATATTATTGGCAAAGGTTTCAAAATAATTCCTAAAAATCGGATTAACTTCTGATTGCAGAGACACCTGGTGTCGAACCCAGGACTCTTTGATAGCTGTGAATGCACTGTTTGATTTGTATGGACTTGATCTTTGTACATGCAAAGTTTGAAGTTGATATCGTGCCGGGAAGTACCTAAAATTTGTTTCCGTTATCTCCGTAAGAAAAGCATTGGAAAGTGCAAATGGTCCTCTGGGATCGAACCAAGGACCATAAGCCAATATGTAAAATTCGATTATGAAATAAATTCATGATATCTATCGACGTGCCGAGTTTCAATAATCCATGTTATCGGGAAAGGATCCAAAAAAAATCTTAAAAATCGCCGCAATGCATTTTAAACGGCCGAATTTTGCCCCGGCCTAGCATCGAACCAAGGACAATATTCGAAGATGTCTTTCCGATTTTCGTTGGCTATGCACGGCATTTAGCGGTCCCTCGAGTTTCAACTCTCTGCTTTTCCGGGAAGTGCCTCAAAAAAATTTTCGAAAATCCCCGCCATGTAATCTTATGGGGAAAATCGCGACTTTGGGGCCCTCTGGAATCGAACCCATGACACTGAGGTTCAAAATCGCAATTTTTCTGGAGGTTATACGTTATGGCCAATATGTCGTAAAAATTTCAAGCCATTGACGCTAGTGGTTTAGCCTGTGACTTTGTATCCTCTCTATATATATATATATATATATATACGAGTAAAATGTAGCTTGCATACTGCAAGCAGATCGGCAATACTAATTTCATATCGGCATCACATCGGGACGGTCCTCATAAGAAAAATAAAGGATTTAATTTTTTCTTAAAATTCGCTGAAATTTCATCGTCTGGAATCGATCCCGGGTATTACTGGAAAACCTACTATGAAACACAATAGAAGATCACCATCTCTAACTATGTGTGAAAATTCAAGCAGAAATATTGGCTACAACTGCCTCAAAAGACGCTCTAATGTTCACGAATGTAAATGGCTCTCGGGACTCGAACCAAGGACGATCTTGGAAATTTAAAAAATGTTTCTGAAAGTTATTATTGATCTCAATCTATATGCCAAATTTCAGGTTTCTATATTATTGGGAAAGGTTTCAAAATAATTCCTAAAAATCGGATCAACTTCTGATTGCAGAGACACCTGGTGTCGAACCCAGGACACATTGATAGCTATGAATGCATAGTTTGATTTGTTAAGACTGCTTCTTCTATCATGCTAAGTTTTAAGTCGATAGCATGCCGGGAAGTACCTTAAACTTGTTTCCGTTATCTCCATAAGAAATGCATTGAGGAATGTAAATGGCCCTCTGGGATCGAACCAAGGACCATCAGCGAATATGTAAAATTTGATTATGAAATATATTTATAATCTCCAACTCCATGCCGAATTTCAAGTTTCCATGCCATCGGGAAGGGGTCCAAAAAAAATCTTAAAAATCGGCACAATACATTTTAAACGGCCGATTTTTGCCTCGATCTAGCATCGAACCCAGGATATTTTCCGTAAAACTCATTTATGTTTTCGATAGATCATGACCATATATAAAGGCTCCTAGATTTTCGATTCTCTACCTATCCCGGAAGTATTTTTTAAAAATTCCCGAAAATCAAAGCAATGCATTTAAACGGGAAAAATCGAGACTTTGGGGCCCTCTGGAATCGAACCCATGACACTGAGGATCAAAGTCGCTTTTTTCCTGGGGGTTTCACGTTATGGCCAATATGTCATAAAAATTTCAGATCAATGACGCTTGTAGTTTAGGCTGTGAATTTGTATCCTATCTATCTATATAGGTATACGAGTAAAATGTAGCTTGCATACTGCAAGCAGATCGACAACACTAATTTTATATCGGCATCATATCGGGTCGGTCCTTAATAGAAAAAAAAAGGATTGAAATATTTCTTCAAATTCGCTGAAATTTCATCGTCTGGCAATGAACCCGGGTCTCTCTGGTGAATTTACAATGCAGCACAATAGAAGATCACCGATTCTAACTATGTGTGAAAATTCAAGCAGAAATATTTGGCTACAACTGCCTCAAAAGACGTTTTAATTTTCACGAATGTAAATGGCTCTCTGGATTCGAACCAAGGACGATCTTGGAAATCTAAAATATGTTTCAAAAAGTTATTTATGATCTCTATCTATATGCCAAATTTCAAGTTTCTATATTGTTGGGAAAGGTTTGAAAATAATTCCAAAATATCGGATCAATTTCTGAATGCAGAGACACCTGGTGTCGAAGCCAGGAGATACTGTAAGCTGTGAATGCAAAGTTTGATTTGTAACGACTGGCTTTTCTATCATGCAAAGTTTGATGTCGATAGCATGCCGGGAAGTACCTTAATTTTGTTTCCGTTATCTCCGTAAGAAATGCATTGAGAAGTGCAAATGGCCCTCTGGGATCGAACCAAGGACCATCAGCGAACATCTAAAATTTGATTATGATATATATTCATGATATCTATCGACGTGCCGAGTTTCAAGTATCCATGTTATCGGGAAAGGATCCAAAAAAAATCTTAAAAATCGCCGCAATGCATTTTAAACGGCCGATTTTTGCACCGACCTAGCATCGAACCATGGACAAAATTCGAAGATGTCTTTTTGATTTTCGTTGGATATGCACGGCTTCTAGCGGTCCCTCGAATTTCAATTCTCTCCTTTTCCGGAAAGGGCCTCAAAAAAATTTTGGAAAATCCCCGCCATGTATTCTTATGGGGAAAATCGCGACTTTGGGGCCTTCTGGAATCGAACCCATGGCACCGAGGTTCAAAATCACATTTTTTCTGGCGGTTACACGTTATGGCCAATACGTCGTAAAAATTTCAAGTCAATCACGCTTGTGGTTTAGGCTGTGAATTAGTATCCTATCTATCTATCTATCTATATAGGTATATACATGAATGAATCCGGAGAAGCATCTATATATAATAGATACGAGTAAAATGTAGCTTGCATACTGCAAGCAGATCGACAACACTAATTTTATATCGGCATCATATCGGGACGGTCCCGGAAAGGAAAAAAAAAAGAATTGAAAATATTCTTAAAATTTGCTGCAATTTCATCGTCTGGCATCGAACCCTTGTCTTACTGGTGAACTTACTATGCAGCACAATAGAATATCACCATCTCTAACTATGTGTGAAAATTCAACCAAAAATATTGGCTACAACTGTTTCAAACTACTTTCTACTTTTTAATAATGTAAATGGCTCTCTGGATTCAAACCAAGGACGATCTAGGAAATTTAAAACATTTTTTTGAAATCTATCTATGTTCTCTATCTATATACCTAATTTCATGTTTTAACATTATTGGGAAGGGGTTTAAATTAATTCTTAAAAATCGGCTAATTTACTGATTGTAGAGACGCCTGGTGTCGAACGCAGGAAATATTGGTAGCTGTGATTGCACTGTATGACTTATTAGGACTTAATCTTATTTCATACAAAGTTTGAAGTCAATATCATGCCGGGAAGTACCTAAAACCTTTTTCTGTTATCTCCATAAGAAATGCATTGACGAATGTAAATGGCTCTCTGGGATCGAACCAAGGACCGACAGCGAATATGTAAAATTTGATTATGAAATAAAACTATGATATCCAACCCCATGCCGAATTTCAAGTTTCCATGCCATCGGGAAGGGGTCCAAAAAAAATCTTAAAAATCGCCACAATGCATTTTAAACGGCCGATTTTTGCCCCGACCTAGCATCGAACTATGGATATTTTTCGTAAAACTCATTTATGTTTTCGATGGATCATGACCATATATAAAGGCTGCTTGAGTTTCGATTCTCTACCTATAAGGGAAGTATTTTTTAAAAAATCCCGAAAATCAAAGCAATGCTTTTAAACGGGAAAAATCGGGACTTTGGGGCCCTCTGGAATCGAACCCATGACACTGAGGATCAAAGTCGCTTTTTTCCTGGGAGTTTCACGTTATGGCCAATATATCATAAAAATTTCAGATCAATGACGCTTGTAGTTTAGGCTGTGAATTTGTATCCTATCTATCTATCTATCTATATAGGTATATATATGAATGAATCCGGAGAAGCATCTATATATAATAGATATATGAATGAATCCGGAGAAGCATCTATATATAATAGATATGAATATAGTTTCTTTTTAGCTCTTAAGTGGGCATATTCTTTTTATAAATGTAAGCGAATTATCAGCTTCTTTAGATGTATATCTTCTTTGTGCATAAATCGTTGAACTGCTCATGCTTTGTGCAATAAAAATACATAGATAAATAAACTAATTGTATTAAAGAAAGTATCATATCAGCGGTGGAATACACTATACTTTCCCAATCAAAGGATAGGAGATTGTCATTCATCTTAGAATGCAATGTATTTATGATAAAAGTATCTCTTTTACATCTTTCAGTTATTTCTATCAGTAGATTCGCAATAGTTTTTCACATCTATTTTATTTGTGACAGGGTTAATGCTGTGAATAATACATATTTCCTAAGATTCACTTACGTTTTTTGTATCCACGACAAATTTTTTCCTTTTCAATATCAAATAAAACATTATTTATGATTATTATTTACTAATAAGATTAAACTGGTGATGGATTGAATTAAAAAAATATTCATAGCTTAAAAGTGAAGAAAAACGCCTACGAGAAGAAGAGTGCACAAATTTCTGGTAAAACTATTGTTTAGGACTGTTTGGGAATTTTTTTCTTATACTAGAAATAGCCCGATTTCCGATAATTTTACCCAAACTTTTCATCAAAGTATATGCTAATAATATTAAATTCACTCTAGTGCGACACACTTAAGGCAAACACACTGATTCAAACGTGAATTACAATCGTCTATTAATAAATTACTTGGCTTATTACTCGAAGTGTTTTGATTTCACAATGTATAAGCAGTTAGTTCAAAAATCTAAAGATGTAACACTGAAAAATACCCGAAGATATTGATTTTAAGCTTACATTTATGTCAAGAATGAACGATCTTAAAAACGTTTTCACTAATAAGATTCTAAATGACAATTCTTAATTGTAAGGTGACTATTTTATTCACAATTAATGGCTATTTATTGATTCTATAAAAGTAAAGCACCGTGTGTATTTACTAGAATATGTGGAGGTATTGACGTGCATCTTCGAGCGGGCGGCAAAGAATCCGATAATTCCTCAATAACTTTAGGGATGCGATATAATTTGATAAAATCGCTGTCCGCCACATCGAAGGGATTGTTACTGTCTATCGATGCTATCAATCTCCTTCTCGTTACTCTTAAATTATTTACTTTTCCTACGTCTCTCCTCCAAAACCGCAGCCAAAATAAGATGCCCGTCCATGTTGTCACTGCCGGTAACGACGTAACTACACCTTTTTTGAGATCGTTACGTTCTCACACTCGTTTCGATACTTAGTGAAATCTAAAAATGCTTTTTTGAGATCTCGCGCGTTACTGCAAAAACATGGCCGACTTCTCACTGTTTTGGGACTTCTCACTCGAAGTGATAGTTACACACTCGAGGCCCTGGTTTTCCAGGATTTCCAGGGTAGCGGACACCCTGTGTATTACAATATAATCAGACAAACCATTAGATTCTGGAGTGAAAAACAATATGAAGCAAATTTGGCGCTCTCTCTTTCTGGACGTATTTTACTCGGTTAACATCAGAATAGGAATCAAATTAAAACTAATTATCTATCCTGTAATAGAGTAATATGTAGAAGGGAGATGTGTTTCTAACCTTTTCAGTCAAGAATCTGAAAGTGATTCAAACCCTTCCATGAAACCCGATGTACTTGGCTGTGGCTCATCTTCCGATGCTATTGCTGACCGCGACGATGAGAGACGAATAATTAATTCATCTACGTCGTCTTGCAAATTGTCTGCGTGCCATATTTCTTCTTCTACTTTCATCACATGTTCTACATGGTTTTGCCAATTTTGAGCTGAGATCTTGCCGAAACTCTCCGAAATGATCCGCTCCACATCTTTCTTCTTGAATGAAGTATTTTTCATCCCAACATAATGTTTGATCTGCGCCCAAACTCTTTCAATCGGGTTCAACTCGCAATGATAAGGCTGATTGCAATGCATCCCTTCGACTTCGCAGGTTCATCTACATTCAACTTTTCAAAATCTTTCCGAATTTGATTGACTGAAAATAGTAAATCTCTTTTTAAACTGTCAGCGTCAAAGTTTATATTTTTACTTGCCAGCCACTCTTTTGTATTATCTTTTTTCCAGCTGACTGTCGGTAAATATTCTAATTTCCTGGAATGATACGATGCATTGTCCAAAACAATTACTGAGCCCCTAGGAATGTTTGCGAGAAGGCAGTTTTCGAACCAGTTTTCATAACAATCCCCGTCAACTTCGTCATGTTCGTCCATGGTATTTTTCTTGCAAAAAAAAATTTAAGGCACCATCGATGAAACCATTTTCCGTACCAGCGTGTATGATGGCAAAACGACCTCCTCGAGATGTGGGGGCCTTTAATCCAGTGCTTAACCCAGAGAGAAAAGCGTCGAGTGGCGTTTTAATTTGTTTATCACGCCAAGCCTTGCTCAAGGTTTGACCAACATTTACCCATGTCTTGTCAGTATAAACAATTGTTCTTTGCTCCCTTCTATATTTTTGTAGTTGCGTCAGAAAGTCATGGCGACAACGGATGATGTCATTAACTCTCTCAATTAACAAGCTATACCTGCCCTTTCATTCATATACAAAACCGATGTCTGTTAGCAAGCGATATAAAATAGTTCTTTTAAAATTCGGCAAATCATTGTCCATGTTCACAGTATTTAATATTGTTTTCAGAGTTGAAGGAACCTTCTGAAAAAACAACTGGTGCACTTTTCTTCTCACTTCAGACCGCACGAAATCGTCGTAAATCATATCAAAGGTACGATGAAAATAGCTTTAAAAAAGCGTTAGATGAATTCATTAGTCGAAAAATAACAATCAAAAAGGCAGCAGAAAAATAACAGCTCCTGAGGCTCACTCAGCAAGATGGGAAACATTTGAAGGAAATCGTAGGCCAAACAGTGCTTCTTCGTGGATAAGAGATTAAATTAGTGTAAGTGTTACTAAATTTTCTATAAGTATTCGTGATATCCAAATTTTAGTGCAAACGTATTTCAACAGTAAAAAGTAAATGTTCAGTGCTTTCACAATAATTCTATACTTTGCGGAGCGATTTGCTTCTGCAATACGCTCATCGTAGCCAGCGCAATCAAGGGTAAGACAGCGGAAATCTGGCGCGCGGGAAAAACCATCATATTAAAAAATTCATAACTCCCTTTAGAAATAAGACAAAGTATTCCGTCCTTCACCAAAAACTACCTCATACATTTCTTTAAATTTCATACGCATCATGTATTGGGATATCTATTACGGTACGAGACTTCGCCGCTGATCGCTTTTTGGAATGCATAATTCGAAATTTTAGGATCAAACTGTACTTTTTATGTTATAAAATTATTCAGATTAGGTATACCGTAAATTAATGTTTACTATTATGGAAAGTTAACTCCGGAATACTTTCGGTGTAAATTTGGTGTCAATTAAAGCAACGCCATGTTTACAACAGCGTTATTAAGATAATGTCGGAAAATAGCGTTTCCAGGCGGAAATGTAAGAAAATATTTTTTATTAATGTTATTTTAACTAATATGAAGAAACCTTTTACACCATGTATTCATCCTTTATATTTACACCATAAATGATTTTATTATCTACCGATTTGTAAATATTTGTAAATGGCAACATGGGCCATCCTTCTTACGGGAGAAATACACGGGGAATGCCGCGGACGGTTTTCGTCCGCGTCCATGTGAAAAGCGGCGACCGCTCTCCGCGCCCCGCGCGCGTAGAGCGGAGCGCGGACCGTCCGCGTCCATGTGAAACGGGCCTTAGGTGGTGCAAGGCTCGCATCCCCATAAGCCCGCTCACTGGCGCTGCCATATTTGTTATCTCTGTGACGCTCGCCCCAAGCCTGCATTAACCGAGTGCCGCCCCCACGGCCACCGATAGCGACCTCGCCGATCAAGCCGTGCATTGCACAACACGCGCCGCTTTTTGCGCATGCGCAAAGTCACTGGCACGCTCGAGACTTCCCGGAGACGATCGCTTGGCGAGAAACCGCACGACGCGCGTCGCACCGCCGTCATCACTTCGCAATTACCTCCCCTCCTATTGCATCATTCCCACCACTCCACCTCAAGATAGCGCGCGCCGCCGACCGCCCCCATGACGTCACAGCAGCCGATATCCGACACTCCAAGACACACGATGGCGAACCAGACGCCGAACGAAATCACACACCGCTTTTATCAACATTGGAAACGGCCTCTCGACCCACAACGACGAATTAACAAAATTCACTTCACCCATGGATGTATGTAATTCATCATAAAAGTGCTACGAAAGAATTTAAGTCGATTAAAAGCTCGTCAATTACCCAAATTTAAAAAGTAGAAAGATTCGGCAATCATTACAGAATCCAACTTCGGGATATTCCCTCAGTGAGGAAAGAAAGGGCAAAGTACCTCACTTCTCATCCTGTCTAATAAACCTCATTCCTCCCTGCAAGCTCTATATAGCTTATGTCAGAAGGGGTGTGGCACCAACCGGTCTCCGGGCTGAATAATTTACAGATAGGATGCTAAGGGGTGTGACCGAATAGTTAACCAAATGTAAATATACGAATAAGGATACAAGAAATTTAAAATTGCAGATGTGACAAGCAATTGAACCCAGGTCTTCTACTCTCCCAGCAGGTGTTCCAAGCCACGCGCCAAATCTAAGTAAACATCATTACTCTGACCCAAATAAGCGACTGCGGCACAAGATAATCGCGATTCGCTGTGTTTTCAAAACGAATTTTCCCAGACCCGCCAAGTATTGTTTCTAATAGACTAGATATCGGGCCAGAAAAAAGCCATTCTGATTGAAATACTTCCGAAGTTCGACGACTATACTGTAGAGCGAAATAAATGTCTTTCAATATATTCCTCGATCATGTGCTTATCGATCTCGAGAAGCTGCATCCACCTGTTACTTAGATATTACTCTTACCCTCTCTCTTTGAATATATTGTGTCAACTGCTTAGATTTTTTAAAGAATTACATAAAACGCGTGGCTGTGATTGAGCGAACAAGTCCCAAAAGGTTATCTTATCTCTTTCTATTGAATATGGTCCAGGAAGGATTCGCTTGCGAATGCTTCTCTTTCTTTCTCCATATGAATCTTTATATGGAGCGGCTAATAAATGGAGAAATTTTTCCTTAAATACAAAATAAATGTTTAAAATCTCCAAAAGCCGTCTTTGTCGGCGTTCCTCATTTCATTCACTGGTATTCGGAGAAACAAGATACAGTAATACATATAATACAAGAAATTCAAAGCAAACGAGCGATTAGACAATTGTCATTTAGATATTTAGCGCTATCCTTCACAAGGCCTGCTAATACTGTAAAACATATTATTCAGCATTTATCAATGAAACTATTGATATTGCTTGCATCGTTTCAACAGAAGGAGAAAACCTACCTTTCTCTCTTTTCTGTGTTCTGCTGCTTTGGATGCGATGTACTCCTCCATCTGTGAATAGATAGTTGTTCACGTTTAGTCGAATATTCAAAACTATGGCAGAATGTGTGAATAATTTATAATTCATTTTCGTGAGTAATTGTAGTGATGGCATAAGGCTCCGCAAGGCATTGAAGAGCTCATGGACCAGAGAGAATTTATTATACACGTACGACGAAAGGGAATCGGGGATGATTCCCCAATCGCCAACAAAATGACGAAATTCTTAAATACTTTTAATGCAACGTCTTCATTGTAAAGGAAACTATATTTGCGGAAGATACAATCGGTATCATGAAACCCCCTGCTACCTCGGTCGATCCGATAATGAACTTAAGTTAAGAGACATAGATGCCAGGACGAATCGTTTTAAAAATTCATTCTCTCCGCGAACAATACGGAACAATAACTGAATAAGGAAGTAGTTTAGATTCAACTGGTGTTTGCACCCCCTGCCACACGCCGAAAGGCGGTTTGTAGGGTATTGATGTAGATGTATGGTCAGTCCATATTACATAGCCATTCAAACTAACACAATCATAAACATGAATTTTTTAAAATTTGATTTAATATTTATCGGCAACGTAAGGCAATATAAAATCTACGGAGGCGGACGTGATGTGGTGAACATTCATAATGGAAAGAAGATGTATTAATACTTGTGGAAAAGTATATATTCTCTATCTATTATTTAATTTCTTTCCTTTTGGCGTTCCACCCAAAGAAAATGCCTTTATTATAATAAGAACAATAATAATAAATCATCCTTCTTTGGGCCAGATTGAGACGTCTCTTCTTCCATCTAACCAATAGTCATTAATTAGAAAATATTTATATTATATAGCTATAAGTGAACTAATTCTGCTTATCTGTTTGTAGAGGAACTTACACTTGCAAGCATTTGTACAGAAGCGCAATTAAAATAAATCTTTTTCCGTTCTAAACAGTTTAAAGTGCTGTAGGTAAGGAAACGTTATGTAGTTAAGGTACGTTATGGAGTTCCACAAAGTGACAGCTTCGTCAATCGATTTTAGTTTTAAGTACTATTTTAAAAACTATAGAGCCGCAACCCACATATTTTATGTTTTTCATGCTGCTAGAAAATGAAATAGGGGAGACCGGGGCTGGTTGGCCCGGTTTTTTATTTTATATTATTTTTTGTACATATGGAAATTTATGAAAATATTGCTAAATTTTATATGCATTCTTACTGAATCTGGATGGCAATTATTTAACTTGAAAATATGAGTTAAAAATTAAAAAATATAATAATTACTGGATGTATGTCGAGTGGGCCAATCAGCCCCTATGGCCAACCAGCCCCGGTCTCCCCTATTGTTGTATTCGATACATAACGATATTCTCAATATACAAAAGCAAACAGGCCATAATAATGGAAAAGAATTACTTCGCAAACTCTCAGAGAATTAATTGGTGCGACAAGTTTCGAGAGCTAACCAGCACCATCAGGTGCTAGTACGCTAGCGAAACAGGTCACGAAATCAACCACTTGAGCTAGAATACCGTTGAAGCGGGTAGTCGCTTACAGTGGAAGACCCCCACCGCCTGTAGGTCGCCCTACAGGCGGTGAATTGACCGATCAAATCAAAGTTAATTGCTCTCAAGACATTACATCTAACATCTACTTGTGGTTATAGGTTCATCTATTATCCACGTGCAGTGACTGGCCACCTTGGACAAAGTGTAGCCCCACTGGCTGTAAGGGCATCTCTCCCGTACTGAAAGGATAGACCTCTTCTCGGGATAGATGCCCCAGTGCTATCTTTAGGTATATGTACCCTATTAGATCAATTTAACTTTAAGGTGATACCGATTAAGGCTTTCTTCAAGAAAACGTTTGTGACCTACATTTAAATTTCAATTCAAATTTAAATCCACGTTCTAATGAATTGTATGCACCATCAAAAGATGATGTAGTGTTTAGTAAGCACTAGGGTGGAGCGTTTTGCAGCTTTATTTCTGATCGAAATATAATACCCATAAAAGGTGGCCCACCCACATTGACATTACAAATATAATTTTATTCGAAATCAAAAAACGTATTCTGCGAGAATTTCTGCCTCGAAATTTCGACAAAAACATCAAAATTGTCATCTGAATCATCGTGATTTTCAGGACCTTTTCGCTTATAATAGTTGAGATCCTGGGTTTATTTTCTACTCTAACTCAATGGTTGCCATAATAGACGGAAAATATTTGTCATCAAAGGTGTTACCATTCGGTTGAAAAAAATTCAAAACGTATTAACTCCAAAAACCTTTGCAAGTATAATTAAAAAACTCATTCAAGCCAAATTAAAAAAGTCACTATATATTTTTAAGAAGCTACCACGAAAATCTAAAAGAGCTGTATTCACGGAAACGTACATAAAATTAATTAAATCATCTTAAGCAGAATAATCCCAGTTTTAAAGAAAAGAGTTTTTGTAATTGGCATCGCATAGGCACTCTTATGGCGGTCAGAAGAAATCCCCTTCCCCTCGTTACTAGGCGAAGTCGACAACGTCCCTCGCGAGTGATACTAAGTAGGAGCCATTGTTGGCAGCCGCGGAATAACTAAGTAACTACAACAATGCACTCCGAGATCTTTTCAATTACAACGCAGTATATTTAGATAAATACGAGTAAAATGTTGCTTGCATACTGCAAGCAGATCGACAACGCTAATTTTATATCGGCATTATATCGGGACGATCCTCAAAAGAAAAAAAAAGGATTGAAGTTTATCTTAGAATTCGCTGACATTTCATCGTCTAGCTGGGAACCTGGGTCTTTACTGTAAACTTACTATGTAGCACAATAGTAGATCACCATCTCTAACTATGTGTGAAAATTCAAGCAGAAATATTGGCTGCAACAGCCTCAAAAGACGTTCTGATTTTTACGAATGTAAATGGCTCTCTGGATTCGAACCAAGGACGATCTTGGAAATCTAAAACATGTTTCTGAAAGTTATTTATGATCTCTATCTATATGCCGAATTTCAAGTTTCTATATTATTGGGAAGGGGTTCAAAATAGTTCCTAAAAATTGAATCAATTACTGATTGTAGAGACGCCTGGTGTCGAACCCAGGACCTACTGGCAGCTGTGAAAACACATTTTGACTTGGTTTGACCTGATCTTATTAAATGCAAAGTTTGAAGTCAACAACTTGCCAGGAAGTACCTAAAATTTGCTTCCGTAATCTCCATAAGAAATGCATTGTAGGATGTAAATTGCCCTCTGGGATCGAACCAAGGACCATCAGCGAATATGTAAAATTTGATTATGATATATTTTTATAGTATCTAGCCTCATACCGAATTTCAAGTTTCTATGCCATCGGAAAAGGGTCCAAAAAAAATTTTAAAAATCGCCACAATGCATTTTAAACGGCCGATTTTTGCCTCGACCTAGCATCGAACCCAGGATATTTTTAGTAAAACTCATCTATGTTTTCGATGGATCATGACCATATATATCGGCTCCTTGAGTTTAAAGGCCCTACCTATCCGGCAAGTATTTTTTTTAAATTCCCGAAAATCAAAGCAATGTATTTAAACGGGAAAAATCGGGACTTTGGGGCCCTCTGGAATCGAACCTATGACACTGAAGATCAAAGTCGCTTTTTTCCAGGCGGTTAAACGTTATGGCCAATATGTCGTAAAAATTTCAAGTCAATGACGCTTGTGGTTTAGGCTGTGAATTTGTATCCTCTCTATATATATATATACGAGTAAAATGTAGCTTGCATACTGCAAGCAGATCGGCAATACTTATTTCATATCGGCATCATATCGGGACTGTCCTCAAAAAAAAAAAAAAGGATTGAAATTTTTCTTAAAATTCGCTGAAATTTCATCGTCTGGCATCGAACCCGGGTCTTACTGGTGAAACTACTATGCAGCACAACAGAAGATCACTATCTCTAACTATGTGTGGAAATTCAAGCAGAATTATTGACTGCAACTGCATGAAACAACGTCCTACTTTACACGAAGGTAGATGGCTCTCTGGATTCGAACCAAGGACTATTTAGGAAATCTAAAACATAATTTTGAAATGTATCTATGTTCTCTATCTATATGACTAATTTCATGTTTTAGTATTATTTGGAAGGGGTTCAAATTAATTCTTAAAAATCGGATAATTTACTGATTGTAGAGACGCCTGGTGTCGAACCCAGGAAATTTTGGTAATTGTGAATGCTTAGTATGATTTATTAGGACTTAATCTTATTTCATACAAAGTTTAAAGTCGATATCATGCCGGGAAGTACCTAAAACCTAATTCTGTTATCTCCATAAGAAATGCATAGAGGAATGTAAATGGCCCTCTGGGATCGAACCAAGGACCATCAGCGAATATGTAAAATTTGATTATGAAATATATGTATGATCTCCAACCACATGCCGAATTTCAAGTTTCTATGCCATCGGAAAAGGGTCCAAAAAAAATCTTTAAAATCGCCACAATGCATTTTAAACGGCCGATTTTTGCCTCGACCTAGCATCGAACTCAGGATATTTTCCGTGAAACTCATATATGTTTTCGATAGATCATGACCATATCTATTGGCTCCATGAGTTTTGATTCTCTACCTATCCGGGAAGTATTTTTTTAAAATTCCCGAAAATCACGGCAATGCATTTAAACGGGAGAAATCGGGACTTTGGGGCCCTCTGGAATCGAACCAACGACACTGAGGTTCAATATCGCAATTTTTCTGGAGGTTACACGTTATGGCCAATATGTCGTAAAAATTTCAGGTCAATGACGATTGTGGTTTAGCCTGTGAATTTGTATCCTCGCTATATCTATTATATATAGATGCTTCTCCGGATTCATTCATATATATAGCTATATAGCTATATAGATAGGATACAAATTCACAGGCTAAACTACAAGGGTCATTGCCTTGAAATTTTTACGACGTATTGGCCATATCGTGTAACCACCAGAAAAATTGTGATTTTGAACCTCAGTGTCATGGGTTCGATTCCAGAGGGCCCCAAAGTCCCGATTTTTCCCGTTTAAATTCATTGCCGTGATTTTCGGGAATTTTAAAAAAATACTTTCCGGATAGGTAGAGAAATAAAACTCAAGGTGCCTATATTTATGGTCTTGAACTTTCGAAAACATTAATGACTTTCACAAAAAATATCCTGGGTTCGATCCTAGGACGATGCAAAGATCCGCCCTTTAAAATACATGGGAGCAGTTTTTCATTATTTTTTTTGATGCACTTCTCGAAATAATAGGAAGTTCGTACTTAGCCGGAAAGTGTAAGGTAAGAATTGGTTTAAGAAAAAAATTTTCATAAGACCGTACTATTCCTGGGTTCGATGCCAGAGCACAATAACGTTTCTCTCATAAGGAATATAAGGGAAAAGTAAGACTTCGATTGAGGCAGTTGCAGCCAATATTTCTGCTTGAATTTTCGCACATAGTTAAAGATTAATATCTTCTATTAAGTTGCATAGGAATTTTCACCAGAAAGACCCAGGTTCGATGCCGGGCAGTAAATATGTCTCCCGTTTAAAATACATAGGGTTAGTATTTCATTATTTTTTGATGCACTTATCGAAATGATAGGAAGTTCGTGCTTGGCTGGAAGATGTATGGTTAAAACTGGTTTTAGAAAACAGTTTTCAGAAGACCGAACTATTCCTGGGTTCGATGCCGGAGCACATTAACATTTCTCTCATAAGAAATATAAGGGAAAAGTGGGACGTTGTTTGAGGCAGTTGCAGTTAATATTTCTGCTTGAATTTTCACAGATAGTTAGAGATGGTGATCTTCTATTGTGCTGCATAGTAAGTATCACCAGGAAGACCCGGGTTCGATGCCGGACGAATAAATTGCAGCGAATAATCAGAATATTTTCAATCCATTTTTTTTTCTTTTGACGGCCTTCCCGATATAATGCCGACATGAAATTAGTGTTGTCGATCTGCTTGCAGTATGCAAGCTACATTTTACTCGTATATATATATGGATACATGAATGAATCCGGAGAAGCATCTATATATAATAGATTTCTCTATGCTGATGATACAGCAACTGCGGCTACGGACAAAGACTATAATTCAACCATTCTAAAACTAAATGAGTACTTAGATGACATCGGCGACTGGACGGCGGGGTGGAAGTTAAAAGTCAATCCTTCCAAAAGTGCTCATCTCCACTTTGCAAACTTCACGCGGCGCAAAATTCCTGATCACCCAATCTCCCCTTCCATAGCTGGCAATCCTATTCCGTCTGTGACGTCCCACAAATTCTTGGGTGTAATTTTAGACCCTGCTCTAAAATTTAATCGGCACGCGAAAATTAAATTGGGTCAGGCGACGGCGGCGAAAAATCTCCCCTTCTTTCCTCTTCAAGTCTACTCTTAGCAAATGATAAAATCCGACTAATTAATACCACTATTATTCCAATCCTTTTATATGCCTCTCCTATCACTTTTAATGTTTCCCCGACAATCATCAAAAAATATGAAATATTCAATAGGAAATTAATTAGACTTGCCACAAAAGCAAGCCCGTTGGTCCCCACATCAGAATTATGTAATTATCACAAAATTCTCCCCCTCCTAAATAGGGCACATAACTGTGCGAAAAAATGCAAAATGAAAACTTCTCTCCTTAAAAATCCCCTTTTAGCTCATGTTTGGTTCCCCAAAATAGTAGGTATCATCCGCTGCAAAAAATTCAGAGTTCCCAATTGCATCTTCCCCATCCCCTCTTAATTCTCTCTAAAAACACTGATCGAGCTAAAAATTAATTACAAATAAATAGTCATTTTTCCTGGGAGTCAAAAATTTTGTAAGAGGTAAGCGATGCCAGGTGACACGCTCTTCGGAGCAGTTATCTAGAAAACAATAACAAAAAAAAATAAAAAAATAAGCTAACCTCGAATATTTATCCAGTTTACCAATAGAATAGAACACCAAGAATTTTACACTTTAAACATCTTACCCAAGCCTGTATATGGCAACGTTGTCGCTGAATGTGCCGGTTTAGGAAAGTAGCAAAAAACAAATTTGCATAAAAAATAACCTTTTTTTCTCCTTGTAGAAATAAGGCCGTCGAATTGTTCACTTGTCTATTTCCAATGGGAAATGTTGTCTGTGGTGAAGTGCAAGGAGACATTGGCCATTGGTTTCGTTAGGAATTGCCTAACAAAATTTTTAATAAGAAAATTAAATTGTAGTACCAGGAATTACCACGATTGATTACATTGTTGCTTGTTTACATTGCGGATATGATGTTGTCGGGAGAGCTGCTTTATTGTATTTATTGAAATTGAAGAGAATTGTGGAAACCTACACCTAAACCTAAACGAACTTTTCGTTGTTTTTTTTTTCGGCCCTAGGAAATAAGTGTTCGAGGTAAGAACCACTGGTCTCCAAAAGAAGTTTACTTCAATACGATTGTTTAGGGAGAAATTAGGTGCAAAGGTGATGGAAAATGACACCGAGTGGTGAAGAACCACAGTCTACTTTCAAGTATAGAAGGCCGCGATTCTTGGCAACGTAGATTTCTTGAGAGAAGAAATTTTATACATGGAAAAATTTATTGTTTTTTTTTGTTGATTGTTTAACACCGAAGAAAAGCTGTGCATGTGGAAAAAGTTGCGAACCGTTGGCGAAGAGGAACAATTCCTTTGCCCACAACTGATCTTTAATTTTGCGCATCTTTTTGCTAAAAAGATACGCAATTGACACCGAACGAATATTCGTTTTGATTTGGTGCAACACCGAGATTCGCTCGACTCGGAATATTATGTGCGTGAAATATTATCAGAAGAGAAAAAGCCGTCGTACCGAACGCCTTAAAAGGCCTACGAGCGTTCTGACAGAGATTAGGAGAGTCGCCAAATGACTCACGTAGAAATACATCAAGTTACCTTCAGAGGATGAGAAGATTATTATATGATACATAAGCATCCACAGATATTTGAAAGAAGTCAGATTAAAAAATCTGATGTGGCCAGCACATGACTTTCTCCATATATATAAGATGTAAATATTTATCTACCGCAGTAGTTTCGAACTCTATATTCCATCTAAACTTGGAATATGAGTGATTAATATATATATATATTATTATCTTTGACGCCAAAAACATGAATAATAATGTTTTACGGGACATGATCGATGAAAAACGATGAAATTGGCATTTCGCCCATAGAGCCCAGAGCGCCCACAAAGTACATAATCAGAAACTTCCGGTTTATCAGTATTTCATCAATAACTCCTACACAATCAGTGATACAAAAATTTGTTTCAACCAAAAGTTATAGTAAATTTTATTTTCTAAAACTTTTATTATAGTACTATATACCTAAATATCATATTTATGGAGATATTTTGAAAACCGGAAATGAGCTTTGAAGAATACAGCTCGACTTCCGGTAAACCGATTTACTCCAAAAACTAATCAACTCTTAAAAAACTAAATAAAGTACTACAAATAAAATTTGGTGTTGATATAATGCATCGTTTTTAAGTTAGAGCGCCCACAAAGTACATAACGGCTACTTCCGGTTTATCGGTATTTCACGAATAACTCCTAATCAACCGGTGATACAAAAATATGTTAAATACAAAAGTTATAGTAAATTAAATTATCTAAAACTTTTATAAATAATACAATGCACGTATATATCATATTTATGGAGATATTTTGAAAACCGGAAATGAGCTATAATGAATGAAGCTCGACTTCCGGTCAACCGATTTACTCAAAAAACTAATCAACTCTGACAGCACACACCACAGTACTATATACAAAGTTTGGTATTAATACGACCAATAGTTTTTACGATAGAGCGCCCACTAACACACACACACATACAGACACACACACACACACACACACACACACACACACACACACACATACACACAGACATCATTCCGAAAATAGTCAAAACGTGTTCTAGGGACCCCAAAACATGTATTTCCGTTGAAATCTCGAAGTCGAATTTTTTCATGAAAACAATACTTTCTCTATACTTCGTATATGGAGAAAGTAAAAAAGGAAGCATTCAGAAGTTTTGGAAACTGACCTACGAGTTATGCGCCGATTGGGCAGTGTGCGTCACAAATCGTTTGCATAAAGGCGTTTCATATTTCAGCTCAGAAGCAATTGCGGCTATCGATTGTAATTCCCTTTCTATCTCATTAAAACTTAATGAGATATTGAATTCAGAAAAACGTTTTAAACAGTAACATCAAAGTCGAACTAAGGAAAAGAATGATCGAATGCTTTGTATGTGTTCCTGTATGGCTGTGGAGAAAGGAAACAGAATAGAGGCGTTCGAAATGTGGGTTTGTAGAAAAATGTTAGACATCAAGTGGAAGGACAAAGAATGAAGAGGTACTGAGTAAATGAAAAAAAAAGATTGGTCGATTTGAAAATCCAAAGGAAGAAGAATTGGATAGGGCATGAAATAAGAAGGAACTTAAGGATACGCTGTAAGCGGAAGTGAAGAGAGAAATTCATTAAAAAAATGAACAGTACAGCGGGATGAAGAGAAGAGTGGAGGAAACATTGGAGACCACATCATGACAGATATTCAGCTGATAAGAATCGCTGAAAATTCCCAATGAGAAGTGTTCGCTTATCAGGATGGAAATGAATCAGCTTTATTAAGGCTGCTGTAGCGCTCGTCCGAAACGGCCGATTCAAGCCTGTTTTATTTATCGTTTTAAAGACGTTGAATTTCATCGCAGAGATTTGCGGTTTTCAGCAATCGCAAGAAAAAAGATTGAAGATGTGTTCCTAGGTTTTTAAATTTAAAGTTAAGTCATAGAAATCCTTCCAAAGGCGTTTGATTTCATTAAAAATAGCTACTTTCTCAGCTGAATTTACTCGCTAATTTTAAGCATATTCGAAAAATTAAAAGCTATAAGCACATTTTCAGACCTTGTTCTTAAGGAATGTGTAAAAATATAAGGGGGTCACAGATCAAAATCGGCTGTAAACTGAAGAATAAAACACCTCAGTTTTCGCCTATCGAGGTAGCAGATCGCGCGCCCTCTTAACGGCCGGGAAGTAGGGGAAGGGACTTGGAGGGGAGATTCTCCGCGAGACGACTGAATAAAAGCGATCATGGTGGTTACCCTGCTCTTATATTTTATCGTAGCCGGGCGTAGGGATTACTTGCATTGCAGAGGGAGGAGTTGATTACAAAGTATTGCTGCCTTTGTGAGTGACCATGCGTAGATATACGAAAAGTGGACATCTTCGACCAAGTGCAAAAAAATAAAGGGAAGAACCTGAAAGAACGGAGAATGAACAGGTCTTTGACAGAATGTGTAATAAGTTGTAATAAAGCAAAACTTTGATATTATTAAGTTAAATATCCTCCTTTCTTAGTAAATTTCTGTAAATGAAAAATTTAAGTTAGTCATCATAAATTTCTGTGCCGATTGATATTTCATTAATACCATGGTTTCACACATAATTTCTCAAAATTAGGAAAGCTATTCTCGGTGAGCAATCTGCCTTACGCACTCCTCGTGACGAAGGGTGTTCATCGAGAACTGATGATTATTTCTCCCATGAACCTCAAGATACGGATCATTCCTCGCAAAGAATGTCCTCTTGGTAAAATATCTTTTTACTAGACAAGTTCTTTTTTCGTATAATGTTTGTATTTATGCGTTTTCTTATGACTATACAATTTTCCGTAAAATATGAAACTTTTCTTCCGGGAAAACATGATATTTACTGAAAACTTGGCGTTTATTAATAGGCCATCCTTCGGGGGGCTGTCATCAATCGAATGCCGTAGAATGATAATTAGTAAAGGACTGCAGTGATATTTGTTATGGGATTTTAAATAACTTTTGTTTGGTTTAGCATTCAGGTACACTCACCATTACCACTGTGTGAGAAGACGGGAAATGAGGAACATAGAATGTCTAAGGGTGAAACAGTAGTATCAGAGATCGATAAGGAACATTATGAGACATTTGCGTATGTCCCTAAAGGTCGACGAATTTTCGATATCAAGTTCCTTTTCGAACAACATACATAATGTATTTTTATAAATTATTGTATTAAAAGTAATTATATTGTATTAGAAGTAATTATTAAAATAATTATTTCTACACGCAAGGCTAATTATTACGAAACTTTTATTTAGAAGAATAATCATACAGTGCGTACAGAATTACAGAAAGGTAGAATAATTCAACGATAAATTATTCTTAGATTCGAAAGCAGATATTTATTCAGAGAAAATAAATCTCTTCTGAAAATTCTTCGATCGGATATCATTACGTGCAGGGAATCGAACGCGGGACTGCATTGATCAAAGTCGAGCGGACAATGTTGGGAATCTCATCACAATTTCTAAATCAAAGTGAGACAGCATTCTGATCTTTGAGAGCGAATGAGCGGTGGCGGTAACTCGATGCCTAACATTATATCAATTTCTGGGAACTGCGATAAGTGAAGAACGAAACCAAAACGAACCGCCCTACCTGAAGAGAGGTTCGACTCAGTGGCCAGTGAGTGCCAACAGCTCCAGCATAATAGGCAAATGTTCTTCCCCACCTCTTTGTTAGTTCTGAAAGTCAACACTTCGTATGCTCTAGGATGCGAACGTTAAAATCGGAAATCCTCGAGCGCTACAGCAGCCTTAAGCAGCTCATGTTCAAAAACAGATTGAATAAAACGTTTATTCAAAGAGGTCGCTAAATTATCGGAGCGTGCACATCACAACGTGAAGACGATTTAACACGCCCCTTACAATAGTGCTCAAATTGCCATTCAATAAAATGTCAGATATATAATTCGGATTCTTTCACTTTTTAAGTTGATAAAAAACATTTGTTATTGAACCTACAAACCAATGCTAGGCATAAATCTAAGATATAAAGGGATAAAAATACAAAGAATACGAGAATTTACCCAAAAATTTAAAGATAAAACCGCAGACTTACAATTGTTTATAATGAGTCGTACATTTAATCATACAACTAGCTATCAAAAGAAGCAGACTTTTTCCTTGGAAAATACTTGAAAGATATGATAACTGTCTACGATCACGTGATGCATCCAAACTATTTCATCGAACAAATGCACTTCGATATTAATACTCAAAGAGGAGATCCAAAAGACCAATGTTTTTCCCACCGAAATGTCTTCCTTACCCCATTGTTCCTTCTTGATTTACGAAAATGGTGCCTGTTTATTCTAGAGAAACATATTGCACAAATAGATGCAGTCGGAGATTAATTCTTTCCATTTTTCTGAATATAACAACAGAGATTGGAAGCGCATATTCTTAAGGCCCCCGTCATTCATGATGGAACTCAATTGACTCTTTTGCTGCTGAAAAAGTACATTAATCGTGACAGAAGCCTTTTACTAAATACTAATCGAATAGAGAATCACTTTAATAAATTTAGCAAAATATCTAAAATACACAAATTCGAGTTTTTAAACGAAATGAAATTCGTAAGAACCACAGAAAACCACAAATTCAAAAGCTCTATTACGTTCAAAGTTCTATCGTCCACCAGAAATGTTACCCTCCGCAATATTTCTTCGTCATCACCAACGCATAAATGTCCTTTTGAAAATAGATTTGGTTAAAAAAATAATTAAAAAATAACATTCGCTACTAACATGTCGCTTTATGCAATGTATCATAGATTGCCTGTCTTGAAATCTCAGTAAATTGCCTCCTCTTCATAAATTCTGACATTAGTTCCTACCATTAATTCGGTATGGACTCAAAATTCCCGTGTATTCTTGCGGGAAAATTAATGTATCGGATTCAACAGTCGTTTAATTTGTCATATTTCTCGTAATTTAGATTCAAAAGGTGTATTTTACGACAATAATGAGATTCTTTATTCAATTTACCTTCGTTTGGTACTTTCCTTGACTTCGTAGGACCATTATTTCTAAGTGAATTATGTAAAAGTAACGACAGCCTGCAAGATACAAAAACGAACTTATACGAAAGTTTGCACAGTTGTTTGAAGCACGCTTTTTCCACCCCCTCCCCTGCACTTTCTTGGTGAGATAAGCGGGCTCAGCGCTCCGCGAAACAAGGATAAATAAAATTCTACATGGACAATGGTAGTAATTTTTCATTGTAAAAATTATCAAATTCGTCAACAGTGCGTGTATGCGGTGCCTAAGGCACTTTAAAATTTCTTGTTGGTCGTTAAATAACGAAAATAGCAGAGTTTTCTTTATCAACAATTTTGGGATAGTAAATAAGTAGTAACGAGGTTCTACTTCAGCATATGCATTTATAAAAGATAGATCTTGCACCTTATGAAGTCTCATGTTGATAACTTGAGAAGCTTTTGAAAAATTAGCGTCCAAAGTGGAGCTACCGATTTCTAAGTGCAAAAAAACGTGTTTTTTTTCATAGAATGCCAAATAAAAAAATTGTTGATACGGTAAAAAATCGCTGATGGTATTCACAAAACGTAAAAATAAATTCTTTCATTTTCAGTTTATTTCATTGCTATCGATGAATAGGTTAGTGAGATACAACACTTGAAACTCGAGTATCTAGACTTTTTGCATGGACAGTAGGCCTGCTCTGCAACCGAAAACATCAACTTAGCTATAATCGGAGCCATATTTACTGGCATGCAAAGCTTTCGCTGAAATTATAAGCAAATGAAGGGGTTTTGTACTCTTCAGCAGAAAAAAGAACAGAGCTAGTCATAGGACTTGACTCTTGGAGGGGTGTTTGAACCCCTAAATCCCCCCCTCGCTGCGCCACTGCTTGGCCTATTTGCAAAATACTCATCGCAAAACTTTCTTTTGTCCATTTTGAAGGGAAACGAAAAAAACTTTTAATCCTTTTTCTTCTGCCGGCGATTGTCGGACGATACTCAAAGGAAGTTTGAGGGAGAGAACATAATCGCATAACCTCGCGTGCTGATCGCATCGAGAGGCAGTTTTAACTACATTGTTCACCCTGAAACTGAACTTTTCTTCTCTTGGGAGATAAGTGGCGAGGGAAAGGAGGGATGACTGTTGACTCTGCTACAAAGTATTGTTGAAATATTTTTGCTGCGCTGGAGGTATAAATGAATTTCCTACGAGGATGTATGTACTTTTCCCATCACTGGTGTTCACACGTGCCAACACTTGACTTTGTTTTGGGTCTAAATTCTTTTCAAATACGCTCGTGCCTAAAAATTATTTCTACAACACATCCAGAAACCAAAATACGAATGGGTCTCCAGGGGGGGCAGCTGCCCCCCCCCCCTGCCCCCCCTGGCGACGCCCTTGTACCTATCATACATTATAATAGCTTATCAGGGTAATTAGAGATTTTCCGCTTGTGAAAATGTTTGTTCTAATTCATAATTGGGGCTCAATGCAGTAAAAATTGTCAAAATGACGAATCTGTTCTTACAGCCAAATGCACTGCAATTGGTCATATTGAAGGCAGAAACAAGCCCCTGCTTATTTACCTATTAAACCTTTAGAAACGCGAAAATAACAAAATTACTTCGTGTTACACATTGCTCAAACTACGTTTTGTGTTCCAAAACGCTCGAATTACTTGATCAAACCGTGATTACTTTGTATCAAAGCTGCAAAATCACGAAAAAACAATGTAATAGTATAGGGAGGTACGAAAAGTTCTCACCAGGATGGCGAAATGCGCAATTTGCCGTTTTACCCCTTGGCTTCACTTTTGGTCGCTAGAGGGAGACAGGATATGCTACCCCTGTGGCACCGCCCAACGTCGGCTTTCTCACCGCCATCATCATTCCGCAACTACCTCCCCTCCTATTGCATCATCCACCTCAACGAAGCGCGCGCCGCCGACCGCCCCCATTACGTCATAGCAGCCGATATCCGACACTCGATGGCGAGCCAGACGCCGACACAACCCGCCCTTACCTACATTGGAAACGGCCTCTCGACCCACAAGGACGAGTTAACAAAATTCACTTCACACATGGATATATGTAATTCATCATAAAAGTGCTATCAACGAATTAAGGTTGATTATAAGTCCCGTCAATTACCCAATTTAAAAAGTAAAACGAACCGAAAAATTGCTTATTACTTCGAACCGTTGGTAATCAAATTTGAAACGGTGATTTCAAGTTAGACGTAATGTTCCATCTAAAATTCGCCTGTAATCACCTTTTAAATAATTGCAAAATATATATCTGCACACATCTAGGTATGGTATCGAAGAGAAAAAATTGAAGATGAAATCTCGTCCTCCCAAAAGAGAAGATCAGTCTACTCTTTCCCGGTCCTCAAATTCATTATCTTAACTTTCAACAGAGGAAATATTGACCGGTAAAAAAATCGTGCCCAATAAGAAGTAACACCATATAAACAAAGTAAAATATTTCTCTACGAAAGGAGAATTCATCCAATCCTCGGTAAAATTTCACTTTCGGACTGTTTGGGAAATATTTTTTTTATACGATTGCTGAAAATGGTCTAAAATCTCTGATCACCGAAAAGAATTTCAATGAATGTGCGTAGTTAATTTATTCAACAATTTACTAATTCTTCAAAGGAAAATTAGACGCTAGTATTTTAATCTTACCATTTTTGGCAAGGTTATTCGTCGTCCGTTGTGATGATTCCTCGCTCCCATATTCAGTGCTGCGGAATGCCCACAAATACCTACGAAGCTAGAAGACATATTCAACAGCTACTCGAAGAACAAGAATTCTCAGTTTTCGAAATTCAGCAATTCTACACAGCTAAACCCGCGAAATCAGACATTAATTCGGAACAACAAACGGCTATGTCTCTGAATCAATAAACCCGACCGAAAATTAAAAATATTTCATTGACATTACCCACGGGATTACTGCGTGTGCGCACTAAAATATACAGAAATTCGACGGACCCGCTCAATTGTCAACAGTTCGGACAAAAATTTCAAAACATTTCTGCCATCTTCGATCTAAGTACGTAAAATGCAGAAGACCACACCTCACATCATCTTGTAAAAAACCACTAGACACCACAACGACATGCGCTAAATGCACATCTCCAGTTTCAGAAGTTCTCTCATAAAATTCAAAGAACACATTGCAGAAAGCATAATGAGAGAAAATCCAAGCACTGACCTTGCACTCAAACGGACATTGCAGCGAATGTAAATGTGAAAAAACAAATGATTAATTGCCTGAAGTTACGTTGGTAGGAAAAGCACAGAAAAACTACAAAAAATGAAATAAGGAGGTAAATATACGCTCAATTTTATTTCCAAGTAAAAATCAGGATTTGTAATTTCCAGGTATCCGTAAGTTACGAGATATCATTGGTCCTCAGGAACTAGATATTGCGGTTTCATATACATAATTATAAATAGCTATTCAATTTCTCAAGAAGGGGCGATTGAAATAAATAAGCTTTATAATAAGGCGACTAATGATAAATTTGATTAAATGAATTGAAATGAAATTACACCAACATGCGCTATACGCAACAGCCCACACCCCGAAAGTAATAATCTACGTTTATACTTCAAAATACACAGGGCCTCTTCATAAGATGCAATATCGAAGCATCATCGCTACACTATCTGAATGTGAAAGGTGAAATTAGTTTCAGCTTACCTTCGTATGACAGTTCTTTGAGAGAAGAGAAGCGCAGACAAAACGCGAAGAAACCTCGGTTGCCACATCCTTTTGTCGACTTTTCAAAATCACCTTTTAAGTCCAGGCTTGCACTATGCCTTTCGAAGTCGTTCTAACGCTAGTATATTAACACTTCACGTGCAAAGGACTACGTACTTCATTTGCGTTGAATACAAATCCTCGCGTGCAAAAATAACGTCGATGAAATCAATTCAATCCACAGTTCTTAAAAAACACGAACAACACGGAATTATCAGATGCTTACGCTTCGAGCTTCGACCTAATACTGACAAAAACTTTCCCTGAATGCGTGCTTGACGAATCACATCGAGAGGGACAGAGCTGAGGTGGAAGGGGAAGCGCCTCTTATTGGCTACTCGCTCTCCCCTGACCCGCCGCCAAAAGTCGAGAAAGAGCGGTTGGAAATATTTTTCGCGCCATTTGTTTCAGACTTACCTCCGATTATCTTCTTCGCGTCACTCATGTATGGCTGTGGCCATGGGCGTCGCCAGGGGGGGGCAGGGGGGGGGGCAGTTGCCCCCCCCTGGAGACCCATTCGTATTTTGGTTCGGGATGTCTTGTAGAAACAATTTTTAGGCACGAGCGTATTTGAAAAGAATTTAGACCCAAAACAAAGTCATGTGTTGGCACGTGTAAACACCAGTGATGGGAAAAGTACTTCCTCGTAGGAAATTCATTTATACCTCCAGCGCAGCACAAATATTTCAAGAATACTTTGCAGCAGAGTCAACAGCCATCCCCTTCCTTCCCAAAAGAAGAAAAGTTCGGTTTCAGGGTGAACAATGTAGTTCTGCCTCTCGATGCGATCAGAGCGCGTAGTTATGCGATTATGTCCTCTCTCTCAAACTTCCTTGAGTATCGTCCGACAATCGCCCGCAGAAGACAAAGGATTCAGTTTTTTTTCATTTTCCCTTCAAAATGGACATAAGAAAGTTTTGTGGTGAGTATTTTGCAAATAGGCCCAAGCAGTGGCGCAGCGAGGGGGGGAAGTTCAGGGGTTCGAACCCCCCCCCCCCAAGAGTCAAGGCCAATCATTTGCTTGATAAATCAGCGAAAGCTTTGCATGCCAGTAAATATGGCTCCGATAACAGCTAAATTGATGTTTTCGGTAGCAGAGCAGGCCTAGAGCCTACATCGATATCAATGGGACACTACGAGTGTTTCGCACACAATGTTCAACGCATGCACTTCTTAACCATATCCTTTTGTTAGATGACTCACACAATAAGATAAGATTCCCATGAGAAGAATTCGAAAGAGCTGATTCGTTTACTCCTCGCAATAACAAAAGGGAAAGCCGCCCACTAGCTGATGCGCTAGCATCACGGATTCATAGTGAGAAGGTTGCCAGTTCGAATCTCTGGTTGACCAAAATTTTACCCCCTGCCATACGCCTCTGGCGGCTCGCGGGGTATATATCTAAATCTAAAGGGATCATTCGAGAAGTAATTCGAAAACCCTGAAACCAGAGATTAAGATTACGTTTGAGAGACAAACAGGTTGATAAAACGCTCAGTTAGATCTGTTGCATGTGACTGTTTTGAGGGTGTGAATGCAAAGCTAGGCTCGCGAATGGTGAATTTGAG
Organism: Sympetrum striolatum; assembly: GCA_947579665.1. Lineage (NCBI taxonomy): Eukaryota > Metazoa > Arthropoda > Insecta > Odonata > Libellulidae > Sympetrum > Sympetrum striolatum. The sequence continues at coordinate 95,458,760 of OX388345.1, forward strand.
ATATTCACAGGGAACAGTTCGAAGGAGAGTTTAGTTTGGATTTCATAAGATACAGATGGACATCCGAAAATTTTTTCACAGTCCTCTAATAGCTCGAGGCCTCTATCGGGAAAACGAAAGTTAATGTCTATGTAGTTTTTTGTAAAATGACCATTATAAGTTGCATAAATTAGGATTGTATTATTTTAGGGCTGTTATCGGAGGGCACATCTCAAGATGAGTTTAGCGACAATTCCAAAGGAACTGGTTCCTTTGTTAAGCATTCTGGACGATTAAAAGTCTGTACAGTAGAATCTTCATTACTCGGGATGATATAAAATATACTGATCCTTATTTTATAATTACCCGTTTATTTGCTGTATAGTTACGAAAATAATTCAATAACCGGGTTTCCGTAGAAATTTGTAAAAGTATTGGAGCAATACAAGATATCAGTAAAAATTAATTTTCGATAATATGATTAATAATATACCATTTTGGAAGCAAATCAGTCAGCTGAAAGGTATTGTGCGCGTAAGTTACGCAAATATTTATCGGAACTGTGACTTGATGACTTGAAATAAATTTGAGAAACGGTTAAAACTGTGACTTAAATTCTTCAGCTTCCTTTTCGATGCAGCCAATTTTTTCTCTTGTGGTAGAATCCCACGAATCTCATATCTGGTTATGCAATGCCCATTAAAAATTTCAATTCGTGGAAACTTTTGTTTCCTTTGAACACTCAGTGCGTAAGACTGAGTTTTGTATCATCTATCTGCTGGTTAAACCACCTATTACTTAGTCTAAATAATTGTAAGTTGACGTCTTCATTTTTTCCACCTTGGTATATAACTTGATTTCTGGAAATTCAATTATAATATCAATTATAATCAAGAGTCTACAGAATATTTTAATGCAGCCGAATTTTTTCTCTCCGTTATGTGACGCATTAATTGAAAACTTGGCTAATACATAAATAACGAAATCAGGCTTAATTGTAAGCGTACCAGAAAATTTCATCTGATATATATGATTTTTTGTTTCTTAGAAGAGGAGGTAATTTTAAAAGCAACGGAAGAAGTCATTACTAAGAAAGCTGCTGATGATATAGTCTAACAACGAAATATGTTCAAATAAGGATGGGTGCACCAATGTGGCGATTTATTGAGACGTTTTATATCGCTTGCCAAATAACCGTAACTATTTTTTCCTTTTCACGCTTGGCAATACTTAAGCATCGAAAAAAATTAATTTTTAATAGAAATTGTACGTAACCAAACTAGAAATCCAAGCAAAACTTATGATAAGTTTCCAATAGTTTGCTTATGTATACTACTATCTTGGAAAGTTTAATGAGTTGGCCATATTAGCGTTAAACTCCTCTAGTTTTCAATACATTTAGTTTTTGAAAGATTTGACATATTTGTAGTAAGAAGCGGGCATGAATAAACTAGCCCCTATAAGTTAGGCATTTTTCATTTTATCTGGCAGCTTGCCCCCCCCCTAGCCCAGTGGCTGGCGACGCCCTTGGCTGTGGCAAATATTCCGCTACGGAAAAAATCGCCAACTGTGTAACGGGCGAGAGGGTACAACATCGCTCCGCAATGTTCCCCACCAGTTGCATGCACGGAATTAATATCGACTAGGATAGCTTAGTAAACCTCTCATCAGACTCAAGAACCTTAATTTCCCCCCTGCCATACGCCTCTGGCGGCTCGCGGGGTATATATCTAAAATTTAAAAACTTCGTCTCGCTGAGTTAACTCGATCCAGCACGACGCTCCTCGGCTGTTCTTCGGGGAAACTTTTCTTTCATTCGCCCCCGTCAAGTTTTATTAACGCTTAACCTTTAATAATACCACGCCACAAGTATTGCTTTAAAGAAACAATTACAAATGAAAAATGTTTATAAGTTCTTATTTAAAATTATTTATCCATATATATACGAGTAAAAGTTGCTTGCATACTACAAGAATATTGATGATACAAATTTAAAGTCGATATCATATCGAGAAGGTCCTCAAACGTAATTCTACAATCCACCTTTGAAGTATATGGTAGAATACAAATGGTGCCCCAGCGTCGAATCAATGATCGTAAGGTAAAATATATATTGTAAACATGAAACGCTCATTTCTTCTGTTTACATGCATGGCCATATAATTTTAAATTTCTTGGCAAATGAATCATAAAGGCATACATTGACTCAACCCAAAATATTTAGATTTAGATATATACCCCGCGAGCCGCCAGAGGCGTATGACAGGGGGTGTAATACACCACCATTATTCATTCATCCCTATTAGCAACTCTAATAGCCTGGGGAAAAACGACCAAAATTAATTATCCGTCCTTGCAATTACTTCCCTATAACGCTTCGTCGATGCCTCTCGGAGATCGCGTTCGCTCCTTACTGGCACTAACATTTCATTTACTTCGTCTATAAATTCTGAACGAATGAACTTTTCGAAAAGTTTCCGACGATATTCAGATCTTCTCATCTGTAGTGAATTCCAACTGAGGGACTCTATCATTGCCGTAACGCTGCTATCAAACCTGAAATCCCCGCAGACGAATCGGGCTGCTCTACGCTGGACCATCTCTAAATCTGAGACTAAACCTACTTCGTGTGGGTCCCAAACCGCACAGCAGTATTCAAGACTCGGACGAATAAGAGAAAAGTAAGCTATTTCTTTGACTCTCGATGAGCATCCTCTCAACGTTCTACCCGTTAATCTTTGCATTCTATTCGCTTTTCCTATCGCATCTCAAATATGTTCTTTAAAAGATAAGTTACTGCTAAACGTGACTCCTAGGTATTTGTTGTCGTGCACTAACTCTAATGGATGCCCTGAGATTTGGTACTGCGCGGGAATTATGTTTGTGGAGAGCGTAAAACTCATGGCGACGCATTTATTTATATTTAAATCCCGCTGCCAATATTTACACCATGCTGATATTACGCACATAGTTATAGATGGTGATCTTCTTTTGTGCTGCATAGTAAGTTCACCAGGAAGACCGGGGTTCGATGCCAGACGATTAAATTACAGCGAATTTTCAGAATATTTTCAATCCTTTTTTTTTCTTTTGAGGACCCTCCCAATATGATGCCGACATGAAATTAGTATTGTCGATCTGCTTGCAGTATGCAAGCTACATTTTACTCGTACATTGAAACACGTACTCTCGATCTATTTTTAAAATCTAATTTTTACCTGACAAAATTTTAATGTACCACCTTAAACTGTTTTCTTCTATTTTCGTGGACATTCTTTTTTAAATTTTGAATCGCTTTTGCTATATTTTTTATAAATTTTAAAATACTTTGCATTAATATTTACTAAAAATTGCCAATATTTTTAAATGAAAATTTAAAAAAGGCAGTTTACCTGATGCAATTTTCCAGCGTTCCTGAAATCATTTTTTCTACAAACCTTATCACCATATCACATAATCTCTTACCGGTTTATTTCATGCGAGGAATATCATTGCACACTGTGTCTTCAATTGTAATACCCAAAAGTAAAATTCGTGTAGTTTCGGATTAGCAGTACTTAAATAAAGTCATTCGATATTAAATGATCGCAGAACGCAACGCAAATTCAACGCCAGCATTCGATGCGCAATACATTGTTTCAGCGACATACAGCGATGTAATAAATTCGTTGAATGCATCGGAAATAGTCGGCGATACAGCTCGTTTCCGAACTCCAATCACGCAGTGGATTACTGGTCCCCCGATTTCGACTACACCTCCATTCGGAAAAAAAGGGAGAGAGAGTTCCGTTACTTTTTCCCTCCATTAATTCAAAAAATCCCGCGTACGATCAACGGATCGACATGAACTGGCTGGCGGGATATCGGATCAGATAGCTATGTTCAAATTTCATCAGCGTAACATATACCTGCCACACTTCCCCTAAATGGGATCAGGTAACGCGCCACCTCTATCCTCTCCTTTTGAACGAGTATAAAGTAAACGACAGAAAAAATCGAATAGATCTAATCGATTTTTCACTATTTTGAATGGTATTGGCCGTTACTTGGTGGAATTCCATAATGGATGAAATAAAAGAACACTTTGTGGTAATATGACTTTTAAAAGTTGAAACCGGTCGTGTAAAGAAATATATTCTGTGGAATTAATACAAAATGTTATTTTATTTCATCGATTTTTCACTCTCAAAGAGCAATAGAATAAATTTTGTCCGCTACGTTCATAAGAAGAATCGCGATTTTCTCGGGAAACTACCGCGCGAACACATCCGTTAATAAAATAAACGGGCTTCATTGTTGAAGTGACCAATGTCGGTTAGTTTCCAGCCAAGCCTTTTTTCCTTTTTTAAATAATTTTCGAAATCCGCGGAACCCCTTCTTCTTTCGATCCTACCCCCCACGACAGGATGTGTTTCCGGCCCCACCTTATTCGAAAGTTCCAGATAGCCATAACCTTACCCAGCACCCTTTCTTCGACCCTTTCTTAGAGACTTCTCGGTGAACCAACCTCCATCCCTTCCCTTCTGGACAATACCCCCGGTCATCACTTGAAGAGATTTCGCGTAACATCCTTTTTCACGGCTCTTTCTTCATGGCCCGAGCTTTCCCAGAATCCTTCCGATCCCATTTCCTTCTGCGTCTTCCTTGACCGAGGTCACCAACACTAACCCCTCCTCCATTGTATTACAATTTCGTGGATTGACGACCGAGATGGTCTTCACTCCGTCACTCTCCCCAGAGACTACGTAATAATCAATATCATACTAATGACAGATAGTCATTCCATTGCCTTCCTTTTTTTACAAGAGGCTCATAATGTAACTGGTGCCTCTCCACTCTCTTCTCAGAGATATGAGTTCCATTATTCTCTATGATTCGTGAATACTTCATTTTTGGGAAACGCGATGAATGAATAAAAATACCTTGGATTCCATGCTATCACTGTAAAATTCGAGCCACTTGTCGAATCACGTGGATGAGCCCAAAACACGAATGAGGTAAAAACGATAGCGCAAGACGAATAGCGACAGGAAATTGAGGCTTAGATTAATAACCGTATCCTGTTCGATGAAAACCCTCAATTCCGGTATTGATGAATAACTTGCTCTGTAATTAATCCCGCCACCTCCCTGTAAATCTTCTATTTCATTGAATACATTTCAAATCAGTGGAAATCAATCTTCGCCCCTTTTGTTCGTATAATAGAAGGATTAAATGTGGGAGGGATAAGAGTCCCTATAAAGCCCCAATTTCTCCATTTTAATAAAAGACCTATCCCAACTCACCCTCTTCAACCCCCTTTGCTTTTAAATTGAGATTTGAGAAAGAAAGAGGCAGAAATAACTCCCAGAATACAATATCCTTCAGAAATTCCCATGAATATCGACCTAAATGTCCCAGACGGATAAGAAATTTAGGATGAATGCAAAATGTAATGCTAATAGTCTCATTCGCTTTCGCTGTTAAGAATCATATTTTGAAACAGTATTTTTCGCTTGTTAAGTTTTCAGTTGCATAAGTATTTTAAAAGAGAAATTTGAAGGAAATCAATGCATTATTATATTTTTTCAATAAATTGGGCCGATTGGGCCAGTTCGATCATGTAATAAAGCAGAATTAGATATTAGACCCTAATGTTATTCAAAAAAATATTTCCTGCGGAGTGTAGTTCAGAGCAATAAAGCGGAAGTTTTTAAAGTAATTCTAAATTATGCATATAAAACTTCTTGTTGGTTAAGTTTCCGCGAAAAAGAAATAATAACCTGTGAAGAAGAGGAGTGCGTCTTGAAACCTAGCATATATAGAAAAGAGAATAGCGACATTACTGGAACTCGAACCTATGTCTTCTGCTCTTTAATTGTGGAGGAGGACTGATTCTGATTCAATATTCGATTCTAATAACTATTACGAAAGGAACTTTTCTGACAAATTATCAAATTAGTTTTTCATGGAAGTTCGTACAATCAGATGGACATATTTATAAATATGACCACGATATTGACAAATTTCCCACGATTTTTGCCAACATGGATTGCCAACTCAGCAGGCATAGATATACTTACAGAATTCATCAAGAACAGCAACACAAAGAAAAGTCGATTAAACCAACTTAAAGGAAGGGGTCTAAAATTCCACGATATAAAACGAAATCCATTTGTCTTAAATGAGTTTAGTTGGAGGTAGCCGAGGTAAATTCCTCATTGATTCATCTGAGTAAAATATGCACCACCTTGATTATTCAAGACTGATATCACATTCTTACTTCTGACCTTTAAGGCAGAAAAACAGAGAACCTATAGAGACTACATTCATTATGATTATTTACAAAAACATGTCCTTTAACTTGAGAATAGAAATGAAGGTTAAATGAGAAAAATCACTGGCCAAAACAGAGTAAAGGTTAAGAATGAAAGAGGTGGAAGATCGACAGAGCCATGAGTTTAATTTATAGATTTTTATGTATCTTTATTTCCAATTACGTTTATATATAGGATAGGATAGGAAAGAATATGGAAGGTCATAGTACCTTATTGTTTGGATTATCGTTATTATTATTTTTACTATTATATAAATATCACTGCAAGTAAGTGCAGGACCTGGTGGCATTGATTACAATTTATAAATACGACTTAGAAATAAAAATGCAATTTACGTAATGCACATAGTCAAAATTGCATATAATTTCAAAGAGAATAGGTTACTTGCAATGAAGGGAACACTTATTTGCCTGGCATTTGCCCTAGAAGGGAGGGGAAACCCCCTGTGTTTCTCCCTTGGACTGTAGCCATAAAACTTGCAAGAAAAAAGATAGACCTTAGAAAACCATTGAACCAATACACATATGATAATAGTCACCCTTTTAACAATATTTGCCCCGATTATTTAATGCTCATTCGTTCACTTTTCCATCATTTAAACAAATCACACTTTTTTCCCTACAAAATGTTCTTCAACTTGACCTTTAAAGGGACGCCCACGGGGAGGGAATAGCTCAAAAATGCTTCCAGACAAGTTGTTTCACTGATCAATTTTTCTATAACAAAAAAGAGTTTCTTACATACATTTGTCCTCTGAGGGTTTATTTATATATCAACATTATTTGCACCATCCCTTTCTACGGAATTTTCAAGTTTACGTAACGTCAACTGAAATGGAGTGGAATGCGGAACTTAAAGAATGTCTAATATACACAAACCAGCTTAAATGCATTAATCAACTTTCCATCGATGTAAATTTACTCTTTATTTATTTTTACTACAATAGAAACAATATCCACATTTTATTACTTTTGAATATTTTCAAAAATATTGTCATTGATGGACAGCGATATCAAATTAATTCCAAATCATTACTCTGAAAGCAGAAAATAGCAGAGCCAACTTGAAGTCCGCCATCATGCACAATGACCTCTCAGAGATAGGAGCAGCACTTGGCAAAAAAGGGAATTAGTAATCGATTAACTGCGTTCAAATTCTTCCATTCCAGTGAAACCTGTTGATTTGCATGTTGTATGATAGAGGGAACCGTTAGAGCACATTTATTGAGGAACCATTTGCAAAGAGGTACTTCATAGAAAAATAATAATAACAGGATAATAATATTCGATAATTGTGGAAAACATCCGAATTTCCGTATGATTAACCGATTCTGTACGTTTACCGCTCATGAATACAGTTGAAAGTTATAATTAGTTTAACTTAGAACCTCCTAAATTATATGTATGAATACTTACGGAACTAACAATAAGTATTTTCTCGTATATTTGTCATATTATACCCAGTTTCTATACCTTGACAATTATCCAGGTAAACAAATCGCCAGTCTCCTTTTAGGACTTATGAATCCTTTTCTCTTCGATCAACTCTCTTCCAAATTATATACGACCCATTTCTAGCAATTTTAATCTCCCCAAGTATTTTATCCATTATACGCCGCTTGTTATCTCCATTTCTCTGCTCTACCGGAATTCTAATTCCTTCATAACAAATCCTTCTTACAAGAAGAACATGATGTTTCTCAGTCGTATTATAGTTCTTAATTAGCCTTGAGGCAATTATTCTTACCGTTTCTTTTGAAATATACTCAAAAATCATAGAATAAGAAAGCATACTATTTTTAGCGCCAACTTCTTTTTCCAACCATCTATATATCGTTGTATTTTACGAGACTATCCAGGTATAACGATGTACTAATTGTTAAAGTGCAGAAGTACTTATATTATAAATTATATTAGTACTTTATATTATTTATTAGAAAAGTGTATTCTTTCGTTCGTAATTTATTTTCAATTCGTCTCTCCAATTTCCATATCTATCATTATGGATAACTATCTTTGGAAAAAACACGTTTCTTATGATTTTTGTTGCAGGTTTCACTATTTCTATAAAAATAAAGATCTCCCTTATCAGCCTAGAAAATTTGGACCATATACGAATATTTATTGATTTTAAAAATAGTTGCTGTATAAAGTCAATATTTCAAGATAATTAATGTCATAGGTATGGTAAAATCATTTGGCATATTCTCTCAATCTATCGCCATAATGACATATTCTCGTAATAATTATTTCCCTGCATCTAGATTTCGTCATTCGATACCATTATTATTTTTCAGAATGATTTTCATAATAATGACCTACTGATAGCGCAATGTTATAACACTATATGGAGCTCTATAAAATAGATATATTAGATCCAACCTGTTAGCTTGTAGCTCATTCGAACAGCGTAAAATTCCTTCATTTCTTAGCGGTTTTGATTCAGACTACGGAGATACCTCGATAGTTAGCCACAGCATCTTCTGTTTTTTAAATCCAATCATCCTCCATTTCCTCCCCACCTGACCTTCCTAGCCGTATGTCATCCTTCTCAGCTTCATTGTACTCCTTCAACGAGAATGGCCTTCTCCCTTTGCGGAATATTTCTCTCGTTTTACGCTCTTGAATCTAATCCCTTCACTCTTCGATTACAAGAATCACCAACTTCACTATCCTCTTCTTCTTCTTCTGACTTGATTTCAATCTATCTTCGATGCCCTTATTCAATACCGTCTACACGTGCGTAGTATTTGGACGGGTTAAAATATTTCCTTTCGCCCTATCCCACGTTTTCCGCCAATTTTCTGTAATGTCTTTCAGGGAAGTCTTTCTCCATCACTTTATATTTCCTTTGCCCGTTTTATCTTTCTTCTGTTTTGGAGATGATTCCCTATATCAAGGTTTGCCTTTTTGCAGTCCTTGGCCATTTTGATCTTCTTTAATCTCCCCATTCATATACGAACGCACTCTCATATAAAGGAAATCCATCTATTCCTCTATTTTCGGTATTACATCTTAGCCTTCCCTTAGCCCTCGGAGTCTCCTTTTATTTTCGCAATCATAACAGATTAAGTCGAAGGTCTATTCCCAACGCTATCAAACTTTGAACTCATAAACATATCAATTGAAGAATATTATCTTTTCATTGATGACTAATTCTCCTTTGCAAAACACACTTAGGCGTCCCTGTTACGTGCTTCTTCTAAAATTTCCAATGACAAATTCACATAATAAGGTGTAGGAGTAAACCCATCAGATGGAATGAAAGGAGTAATGTCCGTTTTCCATTTAATTTAAATTTTATTTGTTCATTTTTAGGTTAAAATCAGTGTAAGAATAACCTAGTAGTAGTAGAAGTGTTAAAAGTGCTTCGTTAGTATATTTCGCAAGTAAGGTTCCACATAGAATCAAATCCGGAACCGCTTTCAACAAAGCCGAAAGTGCTGCCTAAATGGCTATGCAGGACCACAAGATTAATATTTTAATAAAAAAATTAATAATCAGAATAGGTCTTTCGCTACTATATTTAATCATATATTTTTCTAGAATTTAGAATGCGTAATGAACGCATTCAACGCACTTTCATCAATTTATTCTGATAATTCCGTTTTTTGGTAGAAGCTAAATTCGGTAAACGTTATTTTCCCTCCTGAAAAACTAAGACCGTCCGAACTATAGTGAACACTGAAAAAGGTTCGTACACTATTATCAAATGTATTTGATGGCAGTAGGTTGTGTGATTTTTCAATTTTAGATACCAACACTATTTTTTTTAAGTAGAAGTAAACTAGTAAATAGAGAAATGGTTGATGACTTGGAAAGACAGCTATAAAGATAACGGAGTGACAAATGGAAGAGAAAGAAAAACTGAGACGCGCGCACGTTTAATCCTTAGGCCCGGAACACACTTGGCGTTTTTTACCGATCGGATTTTTTACCGTTGCCGCCGTACCAGTAGTGGCGCGTAGGATGGCATTGCGACTTACACATTCGGCGGAAATATGGACGATCGGATTATTTACCGCCGTCGGCAGCAATGCAGCCGACCACTGCCACTACAATCGACGGATTTTTTACCGTCTTCCCAGAAATGGTGGCCTACGTGACTAAATGCGCGTTTACACACTCAGCGTCCAGTCTGCCGCCGACCGCTGTAGTGTACGCGTTGAAAGTGAATTTGGTGAAAGTGGTGTGATATTATCATGACCGAAGTGGTTGGAATTGACAACGAATTATTAATTCATTTTGTGCAAGAAAGGCCAGTACTATGGGATAAAACCTTGGACGTTTTTAAAGACAGGAATGCCACTAGGAATGCGTGGCATGAAGTTTGTCTTCAACTGAAGAATGATTTTGATAAGCTGGAAGACAGCAAAAAGAATGACTTTGGTAAGTACAAAAATTTCTTTCTTTTATTTCTTTCTATTTATTGAATTAACCTTGATAGTCTTAAATTTTTTTCTTTGCAATTATAAATTCACTAACAAATGCAAACAAATCAAATTTTCCAAAACAAACAAAAAAACTCCGTATGTTAAATAAAAAGATAAGCAAGACACTAAAGCATTTTTACAAAACAACAAAGATCTTTTAATAACATCAGCAGATAAGGGAGTGGTCATAGTAGTAATGAATAACGTAGATTATAACAAAAATTTGAATTTGAGTTATTAAAAGACCTATGACTTCGAACGACATAATACGATACTTTTTCAAATTTGGAAATTTTAAAAAGAGGAAATTACACCATCAGCGTTTAAAATAAGGCTTGGTTAAAAAATTATCAATTTCGAAACGTTATATGTAAAATTGTACTAAGATTAGAATTTTTTATGCTGATCAGTGTCATATCTTTCCACAATGTACGTGATTATGTTTAGGCCCTCAGATCTTTGACATCTGCCAGGGAATGCTTCCAACACTTGACATGAAGTACTTGCAGAGAATGTTTCGCACGTTGTTGGCTTTCAAGCATCCTCTTGTATTGCACGCTACTTGAATGTTTTCAAGTCCTGTAATTGACGTAGCATCCTCAGCTACGTACCCATCTCCATCTCTAACATAATTATGAAGCACAATACAGGCCTTGACAATATCAGTAGCAAAATCAGGTTGTACATTCAAGGGACGGTGAAAAATTCGCCATTTGTTACTGAGTATTCCGAAAGCGCACTCTATGTACCTTCTTGCTCTACACAGTCTGTAGTTAAATATCCTCTTTTCAACAGTCAAGTGAGTACCAGCGTAAAGTCTCAACAAATTTTTATGTAAGCCGAATGCAGCGTCAGCAACAAAGAAATATGTTACTTTCGGGCTTTCTGTTCCTGGGAGGCACATCTCTTCCGGTAGATTATGTGAACCACTTTCAATTGATCTCCACAGCTTAGTGATTTTGAAAATAGAAGAGTCACAGTCTTTTCCATAACTTCCAATGCTCACGAAAGTAAATCGGTAAGAACTGTATGCGATAGCCAATAACACAATTGAATAATAATCTTTATAATTGAAAAACATAGAGCCACTTCCCGCTGGACACACTAGACGGATGTGCTTCCCATCTATCACACCTATACAATGAGGGAAATTTGCTATTGATTCAAATCCCTTTGCCGATTCCTCCCAGGATTCTTTAGTAGGTGGTGGCATGCACTCATTTTGCAAAACTAGCCACAGAGCTTGACAGACCTCCATAACAATCAATCTTGCTGTAGATATTCCAATTCTGTACGAATAATGGAGGTCGATAAATGTGCATCCACTGGCCAAATACCTAAAATTAAAAACATTAATTTAATGTTAAATTCCACACATTCATTATAGTTAACAAGTTGTGCTTATACATTTACTTCATTATTTCCTCTTACAAATTTTATTTTCAGGTAAGGAAGTCATTAAAAGGTGGAAACACTTACGTGATGCTTTTATCAGATCTCAAAAGAAATGCAAAGCATCAAAAGCAAGTGGTTCACAGGCCTCCAAGAAAAGGAAGTGTATTTTCAATGACGAGCTACAGTTTCTACGAAAAATTTACGAGGAAAGAGGAGCAGAAGAAAACTATTACGACGGAGATAAAGAAGACGACAATACTGAAGAACCTAGTGCTCCACCAGTACCTCCGGCAGTGACTAGAGTTGAAAGAACGGCCGAAACAATTGTTGCGAAACCACCAAGGCAACGTATAAAAATGGACGAAGTCGACCTAAAAATCTTACAGGCATTGAAAAATGAACCTGAGAAAATAAACAACAAACTGCGATTTTTTGAAAGTTTGCTGCCCCATGTGGACAAGTTTGATGACAATCAATGGCTTCAATGCCAAATGGAATTTCTTCAAGTCATTTCGAAGATTAAAAATACATACCCCTCCATACCTCAAACCCATAATTTAAACAACCAATCTACTTCCCAGATCCAGCAGTTTAATCAACCATCAAAAGTTAACTTTACACAACCATTCAATGTTCCCCAGATGCCTCAACAAGCATTAATGACTAACATACATCCACCGCAGTTTACAAGTATTCCAGCACCACAAATGACTTGCACTCCAATCACAAATTTCCAGCCAATTTTAAACGTACCGCAGCCGAAAAGTTCTGCTTCTCAGCATTATGAAAATTTTTCTCAAATCATCATGGATGATAATGTTCAATCTCGCAGCCCTTCAGTAACTTCATTATCTTCAACAACTACTATTGATTTTGCTGAATTGTAATTATTAATGATCAAATATTGCCAAACATGTAATAAAATACTGTAGCTTATTCTGAATAGAAATATAAGGTTCTGCAATTTAAAAATTGTGTGGTGAATTATTATTATTTCCCGAATCTCAATTAAACTTACCTTAAAGTTATTGCCAGCATTTCCACTGGTTGAATACAATTCCTCATTCTAGTATTTTTCCGCTGTATATGATTTTTCAGCAGGTTGTGCAGTTCGTCGAAATAAGAGATTGACATCCTAAAATAATTGAAAAACTTTTCTTCATCGTTTCTTAAATCAGGAAACAAAGTGTAGAAGGCTCCAACTTCCTCTCTCCTATGATTTTTTGGATGAACCCAAATAAGTCTATTTTTTCGCTTCCTCTTCAATCGACGACGAAATAACAGTAATGCAAGAAGTTTGTTCTCTATTCATGTTATACACAACACTACTTATTATATGATAAAACGACAATTAAATAGACACTTGTTGCACAATGGTCAGTGATCGACTGATGTGGCGTTGGTGTGATGATTATAGCGACGGATATTTTACCGCCCAGTGTGTAAACACTGCATTATTTTAGAGCGGCGGCGGTAAAAAATCCGATCGGTAAAAAAACGCCAAGTGTGTTCCGGGCCTTAGGCTACGGCCACACGTGCGTTTTTTCACGCAGATTTGCAGCGTGAAAACAAGCTACAAATATGAGCAGCATTGAATTTTATGCGATATGCCACAAGCAGCGTGTTTATTGTTTATGTTATTTTACTGACGACCGGTTTCGCTACCGGAGTAGCATCTTCCGGTAAACTGGTCGTCGTAAAATTAAAGTGTGGAAAATTTACATTGTTTATCTTCATTATCTAAATGGCTTGTTCCAATAGATGGAATGCTCTCCATTGGGCATGTTAGTGTGTCCTCGAAATTGTATCCATCTTGTTGCCTGACGAAGTTATGGAGCATGCAGCTTGTACGATATTGTCAATGCTTACATCAAGAGGGCGATGGAATATACGCCATTGATTAGCTAAAATTCCGAAACCACATTCAACATAGCGCCTCGCTCTAGACAGCCTGTAGTTGTAGTAGTAGTAGTATTGCAAAAAGTGCTTCGACAGCTTAGGGCATTTCGCACATTGGCTCCCACTGGGATTCGAATCCGGGACCGCTTTCACCAAAGGCAAACGCGCTGTCCACATGACTATCCGGGAGCCTGACAGCCTGTAGTTAAATATTCGTTCTTTCCAAGTCATATTCTTAGCAGGGTATGGTCTCATGATGTTTTCGCACATTACAAAAGCTTTATCACCTACAAACACGTATGGCATCGGTACACTGGATGGATCATTAGGTAAATGCGTTGGTGGAGGTAATCTCAGAGTTTTTATAAATTCTTTTGCCTAAATCACTTGCTTTCAAAATATTTGAATCACCCTCACGACCAAATGACCCTGCATCAATATATCTAAAATAGTAATTACTATCAACGACTGCCATTAGTACAATTGGAAAAAACTTTTTTTAATTGAAAAACTCACTACCTGCACCCCACGGCTTCAAAATACGGATGTGTTTGACGTCAATAGCTCCGATACAATGTGGAAAGTTTGCTCTCCTCTCAAAAAAATCACTGATCCCCTTCCATTCTTCTACAGTAGGCACATTCATATACTCCTCTTTCATTGTATCCCAAATGGCTGTATAAGTATCGCGAATAATTAAAGAAATAGTAGAACGCCCAAGCAGAAATTCGAAGTGTAGAGATCGAATTGGAGTTTTCAGAACCCAAATATCTGAAAGTAATGGAATTATTATAGCAAAAGAAAAATTCTTAGCTGTAAGAACTATTAATTATGACTATGGTATATATTTCTATATTCAGTTAATATTTGTTAAAAAGGTTAGCTATTACCATTTTCCGTATTCCTATGTGGAAAATTAAAATAGAATACTATACTCTCATTGTTACAGGAAAAGAAGTGCAAAGACGTGGGAAGAGCATGAAGGATAGTTACCTCAGATATCTTAGAAGCGATGGGGGTAAAAGTGGCGATGCAAGTAAAAAAAGGAAGCCTTATGTTTACTACAAACAAATGAGCTTTCTTCAATCAGTATGTGATCAAAGACAGTAAGTAGCCTATTTAACATAAACTAATTTATTTATGAAAAATTATCATCTTTCTTACCTTACTTTGCTTGTCTGTACATGCCTAAGGTCTGTGAGAGGATCTATTAAGCAAAGTAAGGGATCGCAATATAGTCATATAAATTACTATATGGCACCAACTACATATTTAGCGCTGCCTAACCTGCCTCCCCCTCCCGTTCCGCTACGGTCTTGCTTTGCCTTCACATATGTTATGTAATAAATCTATTTTTTAACAACGGAGTGTATACTATATACTACGTAATCTATGTTAATACAGTAGTTATATTTTTTGCATTGTAGCCAACCCGGCAATCACTGTCATTCGTTAATTTTTGAAGGCGATTATATTTAATGCCTACTTCTTTTACAGAACCTCCGGAAACATGAATGATGACCTGAATAAAGCTAATGACTCTAAATGAAAAACTGGATTTTCAAATTAAACATATCCAGTTAATGCAGACTTACACTGTAAAAGTGAGAAACCCTCAACCTCAGTTCTCAAATCTGTCTTCTGTTTGCAGCCTCGTTTCATCCACTCCAGATACCCCAGTAACTGCAGCAAACGAGTTGGAGGAGTCTTTAGTCTAAATGGCATATTTGTAAAGTTAAAATATTATAACACTATGGTATTGCCAACATGTATAATTTACTTTGAAACAATAAATCTCATCTCAATGTTACTGCGAGTTTCTCTTCTCTCCTATACAATCCCGCATCGTGGTGTCTTGTTTTGAGATCTTCACAATCACCTTCGATGGCAGTATTTCAAATGAAGAGGTGGACATCCTATAGTACTCAACAAACTTGTCAGGATATTTCTTGAGGGTGTTATGTAAAAGCACAAACTTCCCCTTCGTTAATCTGTTGTGGACAATTGGACGGATCCAGAATTTTCTCTTGCGCCGATCACGTCGACGACGAACAACTAACAACGCACATATTGTATTTACTGCATTTTTATTTAGACTTGCATGACACGGATTCATGTTTGCTCTAACGTTCGTTCACCAGCAATGATTGAGAAAGACTGCCGTTTTTCACGCGCCGTGTGGCCGGGTCCACGGCAAGATTTCAAGCAGCGGGAAAACAAGCCAATTTTACAGCGTGAAAACCGGCACGTGTGGCCGTAGCCTTAACCTTCACGAGGCGAAACGGGTCTTAATCCCGCTTGCTTTAATTCCCTCCCCGACCTTCGTTATATGGCTCTCCAAGGAAGCACTAAGTCAATCATTATGTTAACGCAGGATATTTCGTGGGCCACAAAGGATAGGCGAAGTCCGTAGTTGGCGAAAATGTCACGGGAGATGAAATGAAGGGATCAGAGGGAGGGATTAAGGAAGTGGGTAACAATCGAGGTAAGCAGACGTCAAGATCCCAAAGGAAAAAGGCTTTTGAGTATAAAAAGCCCCGAGGATTCCCTGTCCACGAAGCGCGTCCCCCTGCAGAGTGCGACCTCGATAAATACAGCACACACAATTCCCAAATCCCTTGGGCTCTGCGAGACACGCACTCCCGAGGACTTATATGGGGTAACAACGTGTCACATCCTATGTGACAGCAGCCTAATCTTAGTTTTGAGAGATTCTCGGAAAACCGCGAAATACCTCTTATACAATTTAGGTAAGATTGAGTGAATTTAATACCTATATTGAGCTCAGAGAAAGGAATTAGTGATGAGTTCTGACAATGCAATAGACAAAAATAGCCCATGGTTTTCTAGATGGAAGCAAAATAAGTAATTTCAGTATTTATACTTTAAAAAAAAGCTTAGGGGCTCGATGAAATCAATATTATTTTCAGAGGATTGAGTAAGTCAATGATAGAGAAAGATTTTTTTCATATAGAGTAAAATTAGTTTCGAATTGGAATATAACATTATTAACTTTTAAAGTCAAACGTTCATTGATTAACTTTTCCTTTACTTTTCACCTTTGAATTGATTAAATAGGTACCTATGGAGAGTGTGATATTCGGCACATTTGAGATTTTATAATCATTCCATGCATTAAAATCATTTATACATCCGTTCCCTTAGAATTAAATTTGTTGCAAATCAATGAACTACTTCATTGTGCATACAATTTGCACATAAATTTATGTTTGACATATTCATTATCGTTGCTAACGGTATTGCTATTTATTCTCGCAGACTAACTTATTGATTAATAACAGATCATCTATGCTAGTTTAAAATAAAATTGTACTAAGATAAAGAGAAGAAATTCAGCTTCAAAGATACTCCTCCGCCATTCCTTTCTTAGTCTGTAAGGTGATCCATTCGTACTGGATCGATATATTTCTTTTCATTTTTAGCTTGAACAGATCTTTTGCTTGCTTTGCGCTGAAACAGAAAAGACTTACTTTTACTCTCACGACCAATTTTTACTTATTCATGTAATATTGGGAAACGTTGCAGCACATATTCCGGGTCTTTCAACTGGAACGTTAACTTGCAGAGAAAGATTTCTCGGTTTCTTTAACCCTTAAAGGTCCGACTTTTTTTTGGTTACTCCGCGGAACAAGGGAGGGTCAAAAATTGTCCACTTTAGTTTTTTTCGATAAAATAATAAAAAACATAATATATCTTCAGCAATTGCCTCCTTGGATTTTTAAAATCTTCTTACAATAATATTTCTTGCTAAAAATTGTACTACTGCGATAAAAATAATGAAATTTTTATTAAAAAAACTCATCATATGATAAAGCTTCTTCTCTATGGTACCTGCTTTAAAGCTCTTATTCGGAAAATAAGTTTGTAAATCACCGTTAGTTATACTTAAACATCAACCACAAGTTATAATTAAAAAAATTAAAAACTATTTGTCAAAACATATGATTCCATTTGGTTCAAAAATATGTCGCAGGTTGGACCAAGGGAGGGTCATTTTGCGTCCAACGCTTATTTCCGCTCTCATTACATTGCTTAAAAAAACGTACAAAATGAATCAACATAAAGTTATCTTTAACAACCTATATTTGACAATGTAATGAAGTTATAAGACTGTATAACACGATTAAGTTCTTAAAATATTGAAAAGAAAAGTGGTGGACATTTTTTAGCCCCCCCTTGGTCCTTTAAGGGTTAACTTCCATAAGTGAATATTGTGCCTTCCATGTATCCAATGGAAAGTCGCAATGTTGAAACATAACAGGAAAAGAAATATTAGAGGTCTTTTCCGGAAAAACTGGTTATCAACTCCTATTGAGTTCTCATTAGGTTGAAGTTATATAAGGTTTTTTAACCTCTACAAATCTATAAAATCTACAATAAAACAATGGAAACAGTTGATTAAGCATACAGGATAATATAATTGGAAGGTTTAAATGAAAACTACAGTGCTCCTTAATTTTCGACCAAATTTATTTACCAAAAGTGATGTAAGTGGTGCAGTTTACATAAATTGTAACTTGAACATATTAATGTTATAAATGAGATTATCTATCTAAAGACAACTGGAACTTTTCATCACTGCCGACAACCTCTTGGTCAACAGCAGAGCACGCAAGAAATCAAGCTTCAATTCCATCTTGTTTGTAGATAATCCACTAAAACATTTCTTGGTTTAATTTCCAATTCTATATCTAAAAGCAAAAAATTCATTTACCTTTACAGTCAGGTATAAAAGGATTGTGATTCCTTGCTGCTTTAAATCCAATTCTTTACACTTCAAAGGAAGCAATCACTGAATTCAGGGATATTTCAACGATATTGATTGATATATGCTTTAGCGTTAACGATTAAATACACGGTGGGACGGTAAATGCAACGATTAGTATTTAGATCGGAAAATAAGAATGAAAAAGTAATCAACTTACCAAGCTAAAAAGATATAATTACTTTAAATGAGAAATGAAAATTAATTTAATACGACGATAAACATTAATTTCACGTAAAGAATAAATAAACATTGCTGTTGCTATAAACAAAGCTTGGTTGCTGCAGACGCACTTATGCTAACAAACTTGAATTTAAAAATATCGAAGGTTGAACAAGGAGTGAAAAATTGTGACATGACTGGGACTCGAACCCAGGTCTCCCACTTTCAATATTGTACGAATTTTGAAATTTTCAACATATTTAGAGTTATAGCGTGAAATAGATTTTTGACCCCGACTGGGGACGAACTGAAGACAGCTAGGTGGATAAAAGGCGTATGTTGGTAGTCGGAACGACAAATGACCATCATGACAAATTTCATCAAAATCGGTTGAACAGTTTTTGAGTGATGCTGTAACAGACGTGAAAATTTCTAAAAGGTGTTTCGGACTCTGGAATATCCCTACTATCCAGCAACACAACTTTTTTTAAATCGGATAAATGTACAGACACGACCCCCTCTACAGATTTATTATACAACATAGATTTTATTAGATTTGTAGAGGTTACCTTATCCTAATACAACTTCAACCTAATGAAAACTCAATAGGAGTTAATCACCATTTTTTCCTGAAAAGGCCTAAAATATTTTATTTCCTGTTATGTTGCAACATTGTGACTTTCCATTGGATACATGAAAAGCCATAATAGTCACTTATGGAAGTTAAAGGTAAATAATAAGCGGTACACAGATTGCAATGTCGATATAAGCGAGATACCTTTCTTATTCGGCCGTTGAGAACATTTCCCCACAGTACCCGCTCCTTAGATTATGACTTATTTTTTATGAGCTGCGACGTAATTTATAAATTCTTATTCAATGTTCATACCGGCCGGCAGTGGTGGAACCTACTTTTTTCGGGGAGTGAATTCTACCAGTTCGTAAATTATATTATTTGTGGTAGAAATCGTTTGTTTTTAGTGCGTTACTCGCAGCGAGGCGTTCATACGTTATCACACAACTTCGAATTAAGTATTCTCCGGTAAAAAAGCAGTACGTACCATAACTATGTTTTGTTTGTGCCTTGCCATGTATTCTCTGCAGGTACTGACAGTTTACAGTTTGTTATTTTCATTAGAAATAACGTCTCATCTCGCTGAAAGCAAACTACGCACGGCGAGATTTCAAACGCCGCCATTAAATTGACCCCAGTCACGTGACACTCCGCTCCGGTATGCTTGTCACGCGCGCGCCCGTAAGAGGAAGGCGCAAAGCGCCATCTATATATTACTGATCTAGGGTTCGCACGTGTTAGAAATGGATGACGTGACGTCAAGCGTAGAAATATATTTGTGACGTCATAGATTACTCCACGAGGAGAAATAGTTCCGTAAAGGCGGGAGACTGACAACCGATGTGACCGCAGATCCGCGTCCTCTCTCTTTTGAGACAGACACGACAATCCGGCCCCTTCGAATCGGCGGTCTTGTCGAGTATTTTATCATTCTTTGCTAACACACGCAACGACGACGTTTCTGAGCTGATCTTCCAAGCCTGGTGCTTCGACGACGATGCAGAACTGCAGGAAGCCTTGAACGGGCGGCAGAGCTATGTCTGTGGTATTCAGAATAAGGTTCACCGCTACGACAAGTGCCTCATTTTCTTACCTTATGATGTTGCTTAAGAGTTAGGCTATCAAATTTATACTATAAAATATATTTTCTATCATTTAGTTCATTTTATTCTAAAACGTAAGTTATGCTGTGGATAACCCTCGTCTACTGCGTAAAACTCACCACAAGTTTTGTTAAAATCTTAAAAGAAAATTTTTTTCTTGAATTTACTCATGCGAGTATAACACTGAATTAAAAATTATGTCTGCTAGAAATTTTGAATAAGTAGCATAATATTTTGATTGGTACATTTCGTAAATAAAATGTGAGATAAGTAAAATAAAGGTTAGAATTATAACTTGTAGAAGGACTTGATGGCAAAAAACATTCCATTTGGCACCTAATATCTCTTGAAAGCAAGTTATCTCCTAGTTATATGGATTAATGTTGGAGCTATGCTTAAACATAGGAAGCAAGAAAATGATATGATAAAGTTAGCAATATAATAATTCAGAATAAAGTAATCAGAATACGGTAAATAATAGTTTAAGAATGTGAATAAATGAAAATTATCACTAAAAATTGGAAGAATGAAGCAATGAATCATGATGTGGATACAAGAAGTAAAAACGTCTCGTAGAATAGTGCACAAAATGGAGAGCATAAAATTTGAATGGAATTTTTGGTGAGCCAAAAAACAAATAGCAAAATACTGAAAGGAGAATTGGCATTTTCGTATCAAAGTTACAGAGTGTTTTTCTTTTTATATAGTAAAAACTTAGTCAACAGTAGTGGACCGTTAGAGAAAGGGATCTAAATCAAGAAGATCTGTGAGACTGAGGGATTTATGCTTTTAATTACTGTGAACTTCGATCACTGATAATAATATCCTAAGAAGAAAATCAAGCATAATAACTTAAGTATTCAGGTTAAAAATTGTACTAATCTCCGATAAAACGCTTTTCTCTTGCTACTTTGGTGAATAAGGTGATGGTCAGTATTTGTCATCTCCCCTCAAATCTTGGTTCGTGTTTCAAGTGATGGATATTTCGTGTAATTAAACCATTAAATCGCGCGACAGAAATGGATTAGAGGCGAACGGCAACCTCAGAGATGAATCTTCTTATTTCTTGTGTTTGCAAAATGCATCACATACCCTTCATTTCGCTCGAATAGAATCCCTTACCATCAGAATTCTAATGCTAACAGTAATTAAACTCTCCCACAGACCATTCCTAATTTCGGTGCCCCTTTGATAATGTACATAGTGGGGCAACGAGAGAGGCTTTACCCCCTAAGTAAAACATTCCATCAGGCGGATATCTCGGCATTTGAGATTAAAGATCTTAATTGGGGTCGGCGGTGGGGCTTAACGATTGTTATTTTAAACTTCAAATCCTAGGAAAACAATAGTTTTGTTATCTTGCGAATTTTGTCTTCAGTAGTGCTTATTAAAACTTTGGAGAGTTGTTCGAAGAACGTTTTCAAAATTCACGAACATAGATAAATCAATATCCAACTATAGCTATTTTTATCAATTCACTTGACGTCTATTATATTTCTTCTTATGATTAATGTTAATCCATTCCAAATTCACTAATAATAATTTGCGTTCTTCCTTAAAATATTCCTCATTAATTCCTCTCTGCGTAGTATTAAACCTATATTTAGCACATTCATAGCATTTGGTTGGAACGGCTATTTTTGCTAACAATTTGCTGTATTTGCATGTCTAGGAATGGACACAATTACTTCTATAGTACACAAAATATCCATATTTGTTAATTTCCTCTCCGTGGTAAAATTCCATTTTTAACTGAGAAAGATAATTTATATTTTCACGTACATTTAATAGCACCTTTTTTGGCTTAATGTAGCGTAAATAAATTTAGTTAAGAGTATCAGAAAAAGCAGCACAAGATATATTACTGACTCTTCGTTTATTGACTTAATTTTTGTATTTGAATAAACAAAGCACAAATCGAACTTTAAGACGTTCTTCTTTGAAACTCCCTGAGAAATAAATTTCATAATTATCAATGATATTTTATAAGAACCAGTTTGTTATCGTTCACCACTTATATGTAATGAATAATAAAAATAGTAAATAAAATAACTGGATGGGTTCTCAGAATACTAAACTGGATACTATAAATGGAACAGCAAATTTGTATTTGACGGGAATTTCAGATTAAGAATTAAATGGCAAACTAATTTGCATATTCAAACTAATGTTATAAATTAATACAAAACATTTTTGACATAGAATAAATAGGCTATAGAATAATATTATTTAATTAGAGTCACTCGAGTAAAATTTTCTAAGAAGCTCATCCTGCTTCATTAATATAGTAATAGTAATAATAAACTAGTAAAAGTAAAATTAAGAAAAAGACATGAATGGCAGTATTAAATATCTACGTTATAAATGTTCACAAATTACCACTCAACACGACAAAGAATTCCAAATAACTTACGTTGTGAACTTAGTGTTCAGTAGTATCGTACTTCCTTCAAGAGGATTTTCCGTAAAATTTTAACTTCCAAGAAATTAGTCTTTCGAAATGCAAGATATTGATTTCTGGTGGTGCAACACTTTTTAAGAACAGTTATCACAACATTTCTTGTTATTGGAATATATCTTTATGAATCATTACTTTGTAGAATTAAGAAGCAGGCATTAGTAATATTTCTGCAATATTAACTAGGATTTGATTTCCGCTATACTACGAAAAAAAGAAGCCGAGCGATGGAAGGAATTCCACTTCTTCGGATGAAAAGGAGTTGCGTCTGATCGCTCTTTTGAGGAAAGATATGGCGAAATGGAAGCTAGAATTAAGTCATGCAAAATAATGCAAAATATATTCTTCTTTCAAAATAGAAAAGCGTAACCTAGCAACAGAGTCGGCCCTTTGTTCTTATACTCCCCCAGTCCTTTGCGGTTCTCAAGATTCCGCCGTTCTGCTTTTCCCATTTTCCTTCCATCGCCGCCCATAAGTTTTCCTGGCGCTTCTTCCATTCCAATATCCGGAGACTCCCTCCAAAGCCCCGTCTTCGCCTCATTTTAATTTCATTTGCCAATTCGCCGAATCCTACTTCCCTTTCAAGCTGCGCACCTTCTGTCTTTCCCTACCACGCATCCTAATCTGTCTCCGCTTTTCTCAATTCATTTGTTTTTGTATCTCATCTTCCTTTGACCGATCTTTTCTCCACTCTCTTTTATCTTCCCCTGTTTCATGACTCTTCTGTATCTAACAGTTGTATATAGAGAAAAAAATAGAGGACATAACTCAACTTCTCAGAAATTTAAATTAAGAAATTCCATTTTCTTCGTTGCTATTTTAAGGGAAACACTGTTTAAAGTGATCATAAATATTTACAAAAAGCTATAATTTATAGCGTTATTTTGATACTTAGTGTATAGTACACAGGCTTATCTATATTTTAAGATATCCATGAAAATAAAAAGCCTTCCATTCCTCGTCTATGTATATGGCCTTAAACTTCCCACTCCCTTCCTCCGGATAAATGCCTCCATCTGCATTCTCTTCGTGCTCCATAAAACTTTGCGAGAATCATAAAGTTGCCTAGTGATAAAACTCCCGTTTCCATGTCAAGTAGGTGAAAATAACACGTGATTGCCGCTTTCCAGTCGTGATCTTCACGTCATCAGCGCTTACCTCAGCATATATTTCGTACTAAAATGCTATCTTCCATTAATTAATTATTTTGGAAAATCATCTTTTCTTTCAATAATATATCATAAATAATGAAAAATTAATGATAAGATCCAATTAGTTCCATTAAAATAGTTAAATATTTATACATTCCGTTGTTTTAGGGGTAACATTTTAATATGTCTTATATGTATGGTGACATATATTAACATCTCTCTCTCTTAAAAAGGCCATGCAGTGATAATAATCAGGGAAGTAGGTGCTAAGACTAAAAGCGTAAATATTTAATTTTCTCTGCGAAAGAAACTTAAAAGTATAATAGGCCAGACAAGTAGAGTCTTGGTGCATACACCATCTGTCACACGCTGAAAGGTGGCCTATAGGATATGTACGTAGGTTTAGGTGAAGGTAGTGTTTATTATACCTCAACTTACATCTTCTTCAGCCTCACTTTGCTTTTCCGAGTTGTATCCTTCATCAACCAAAATTCTTACGGCTGTATGAGTGCTCTGCTTTGAAAACAAAACCGCCTTGTGTATTTGCAACGACCTCTTGCGGCAGAAGGCGTCACTCTCTCCTCCTGAATTTTAGATGAGATTAGAGCAGGGAAAGTGGCTTTTGTAATTGCGACTCCTCCGATGCGGTTCGCGGCCCTACTCTTTCATGGATAGGCGGCGCTGTTTTGCGTCCTTTGGAATGACACGATTAATCACGGAGACGCACAAAAAGTGCATTCTAACGAGAGGCCCTCATAATAGATTGGCCTATCGTATCTTAGGGCTTCGTTATACCATTAATACGTTTTTTGCTGGAAGACAATATGCTTCACTACAAAAATAAAATGTTCCTGTGAATAATTGCGAGGGAATAAACGTAGCGTCGGTTGTAGATCAAAATTAGAATCTTAATATCAAATAATTTCAAGAACATTTATCAACTCCTCATTATATAAAATAGATTATTATAATCCTACTGTATTTGCATTTACTACATTAAGTTGTTGCGTTTAATAAATTTCCTTGTATACACTTAATCTTGTATAAGTTTGATTTGTACACTACATTTCTTCATATTGTTCAGCATAAACTATCGTTTTGCGGTTTTATTGTTTGTATTTATACTAATTTAACGAACTTCTTTCTACTTCATACCATTACCAGTTTCGAATATCCTCAAGTATAATGTCTTAGAATTAATTTAATTTTGAGTTACCTTAAAAGATATGAATACAAGTAGCCCCCTAACAAAATATCGAAATTTATGCAAAAACGGGTTTTCATGACGGTTCCGAATTTCCTCTGTTAGAATACATACAAAAGTTTATTTATTTGAACTTTATTATCAACGTCACATCATGGTTATTGCATGTGGTAGATATTTTCTTTCCTTTAGTCCCAATTTTTCCGAAAGTAATAAACCTAAGAAACATTCTGTAAGAGACATGCGTAAGTGTTTAATCATTCAAAATTTCTATTGTGCTTCGGAATAGATGTGACTGAATGTTTCATTTCCTAAAAATGTTGGGTGCCCAGGCTCAAATGCATGTTGAAGTGCATGCTATAAATAACGTTGAAATTCAACTTGGAAAGATATTTTATTAATTTTAGTGGAAAGGTACAAATTATATTTTTATTATTCATAGAAAATCAAAAAATAGATTCCTTTATATTCAGCATTCAGAGAGTACTCAGAATAGTGACAGAAGAAAATATAGAAGAAACGTACAATATATCAACACAATTTTGTATATATATGTTAGCGGGACCACATTCTGTGGAAAAACGCCTCTAAGAAAAGAATAATTCAATGCAAAATAAATGTATTTTAAAATCCAAAACAGATATAAAGCATACGGTAGTCGGAATGCTAACCCATATGGTACGTTATTCTAAAGAATGGGCAGTGAGAAATTTTATTGATTCAAATTACTTTCATGAGATATATGTCTTAGAATTCTTTTATTTCTTCTCAGAATACTTTTTAACTCAACATATCAATAAATCAAACGCTTACCTTTTGGTATAGCAATGGAGAAGTTTCAAACCATAGTTTTATAAAAGTTAGCACTTGAAACCAACAATGAATGGTAACATAGCACTAACTAATTTGGAGATCTATCTGATAAATGAATCTTCAGTAATTGAAGCTTCCATTGTGGCAATATCATTTCCATAATCGAATAACCAAATTCTCGATTTACTAAATTTCACGATATTGAAAAGTCACGGATATGAAAGTTTTAATTGGGTAATTCTAAAATATCTCTTCGATTCGGCGAAATTTTGCAAAATCATCTGGTAATAACAATTTTAATGCAACTTACGTACTTTCAAACCTATATCGCTATCAAACTGGAGAAAAAGTCTGGATGGCTTTAAACTACTATTATTATATAAGCTTTTATCCGTACATTAATAGTATCATCATATTCATTCATACCTTATCCCCATCATTCCCTCTGAAATTACACTTTGAATTAATTTTACAGTACGTTAGCATTCTCTGCGTTCATCATATTGAATTTCCCCCGTTATTATCGTGTCAGTGAAGAATTGCAGTTCGAAATCGTGGACTCGATTTTGCCTTGCACTTTGCTTCAGCCTCAAGTTCCTCCTGCACTACCGTCCCTTAAGCATCTCATTCTTCCATTTCATACTCTAAGGGTCCCTTCCTACAAGTATTTTCGAGAGAAATTCTTTCAGTTAGTTTGTACTTTCATGGGGGCAACATGACCTACCTATTGAAATTGTCTTCGCTCTTCCACAAAGTTTTATTTGCCTAGTCCTATTTGCCTTAAAATTGCTAAGACTATCTTGCAGTTCTTCAAATTATCTACAATTGGAAGCGCTACTTATTCAGAAAGTTCTAATAGAAAAATTGAACAAAAATATTCCTATATTAAGATTGGAGGTTGAGGACGGTTAGATTCTAAGGAACGATAGTAAAGTTAATGAATATCCATTCATTTGTTATGTACTAAAGTAAATATTTCCTTCTTTTGAAATAACCATCAACATACTATCATCTAATATCCCCGATATATATTTCTAGTTAATATAAATATAAAATAGCGGCATTTCAATCAACTTCTTCTTTAATGTATACCAACAACAACACAAAAAGTAAAAACAATACCTGGTGATGAGTCAGGCCTCAAAACCTGAGTCATGTTGTTTTTACTTCTTGCGTTGTGTGGTTTATGTAAATTGGAGATTTTTTGCTTAAACTGTTGTTTTTTAGTGATGAAATACCACCAAATAAAGGCCAAAAATACTGTTTTTACCATAATTTTATAAAGTTCTTCGGTGATTAATAAATATCTTGAAGTATATGCTCTAGTCGGTAATAAATTTCATGAAAATTAATGTCCCGAATGTATTGATTACAGCACTACCCATTAGTCTTTATTTATCTTTCTTGGAAGCAGAACATCATTCTGCCATAACAAGGCAATACGAGCAAACGATAATGCTATCCCTGCTGTGCCACTCGTCTCCTTGCCTGCATTGTGTCTTCGTCAGATGGGTTTCTTTATGTTCTTCGATAAATTATGCTTCTTTCATATCCATTGAGATGAAATTTTAATTTATAAATGAAAACGTAGCATTCAGTGTAACGTACATTCATTCTATACAGCATACAAAACGTACAGGAAGGTTTGTCAACTAAAGGTTCTCTTCCTACTTCCATGCAGCGAGGCTTTATTGAAAACTGAATTTTATTTATGTCAGTGAAAGCTTTTTATATCATTGCACACCAATTGAGCGATCAAGAGTTATTAAGATATTTAACTCTCTTTATCCCTGCTTCCCATAATCCTCCAAAGTGAGGAGATCGAGGTGGGATAAAGTGCCATTCTATTCCTTCGTCCGACAGGGTACTTATTATTTTATTTTGGGTCGCCTCCTGTTGGAAAAATTTACGCAATTCAATCAATTCCTTGTTGGCTCCCACGAAGTTCGTTCCATTGTCGCTGTAGACATGCGCGCATTTTCCCCTGCGGGAAGTGAAACGCCTGAAGGCAGCCAGAAATGCTGATGTGGTAAGATCCGACACCAACTCTAGGTGAATCGCTTTGGTCGCAAAACATATGAAAAGAGAAATGTAACATTTTATTGGCGAAGTGCGCCTTTGCTGAACACGGCGGCAAAATATTGGGCCACAGTAATCCACGCCCGTATATAGGAATGGTCTGCACGGATTTACTCTGCTGGACGGCAGTTCTCCCATTAGTTGATGCGGGAAGTTTGGCCTCGCCTTGGAGCACTTCAAAGGATTACGCACTGTTTTTTTAACTAAAATTTTTCCTCGAAGAGGCCAATAATTTTGGCGTAAATTCGCTAAAAGCGCTTGAGGTCCAGCATGTAAAGATACGATGTGGGCATTGAGTGAGATTAAATCTGTCAACTTACATTTATCCGGAAGTAGTGCAGGATGCCTATGTGCGTAATTCAAATTTGCATTCTTTAATCTTCCGCCCACCCTGATGACGCCATCCTCGTCTAGAAATGGGGCTAATGATTTTATTTTGCTTTTGGAAGATACTTCCTTATTTCGTAATAAATGCCTGATTTCTGCTGCGAAATGTTGACGTTGGGCGGACTTTATAAGAATTTTCATAGCAGTCTTAATTTCGACAGCTGTAAGTGGACCTACGGTTATTTCATGAGTAGGACTCTTGCTGTTGCGAATGAATCTCATGCAAAATGCGGTCACTCTTCTCAATTTTCCGAGAGAAGAAAAGCGCTCTGCCAAGTCGAAATCTACATCAGTGGACATCCAGGCGATGATTTTAGGATTCTTTCTTTCAAGATCCGCTTCCGGGTGGTTCTCTCCTCTTGTTAATGGCCAATCCTCCTCCTCTTTCTGAAGCCAGTTTGGCCCAGAAAACCATAATGGGGATTGGCTTATTTGTTCTGGAGATGCTCCTCTGGATAACATATCCGCTGGGTTATCATGTGTTGGTACATGTCTCCAATTCATGTCAGCCGTGGCGTTCTGTATCTCTGCTACTCGGTTGGCGACGAAGGTTTTCCAGTGATGGGATGGAGCAGAGATCCATGAAAGCACGATGGTCGAATCTGTCCAAAGAAACACTTCATGAAAGTCAATGCCAATTTTTAAAAGTTTTGCAATAGTCTGCGTGAGTAAGAGAGCCCCACATAATTCGAGCCGTGGGATCGTTAATCTTTTCAATGGGGAGATACGAGACTTTGCAAATAGGAGCTTACTTGATATGTTTCCCACAGCATCCGTGCAGCGAATGTAAACGCAAGCACCGTACGCAACTTCGGATGCGTCGGAGAAGCCATGAACTTGCAGTTTCCGAATTTCTGTTTTGCAAGAAACTTGCCTCGGAATAGATAATTTTTCAATGTATGACATTTCCCTTTGGAATTGGTTCCATTTAGTGTGGATTTCCAAAGGAACTGATTCATCCCAATTTAATTTTAGCTCCCATAATTGTTGCATTATTAATTTAGCCTTTACAATTACTGGGGCTACTAAGCCTAAAGGATCGAATAATGTGGAAATATTGGATAGAATACTGCGTTTGGTTACTCTTGAAGATTTTCTTGGAGTGTATTGAATTTGAAAATAATCTTCTTGAGGATTCCACAATATTCCCAACGTTCTTTTAAGAATTTCGGGCTCGATATTGACCGAAGATTTACTTTCCCGATCTTGTGGATCAATGGATTCCAATAATTTTGCATGGTTTGCGGACCACTAACGCAAATGAAAGCCTGCGCGTCTTAACATACATACAAGCTCACTCTGTAAATTGAGAGCTTCCTCAAGAGTGCGGGCGCCGCTTATCAGATCATCCACGTAGAAGTCCTCCTTTGATGCTGCGGCAGCTAGCGGAAAATCCTCTCCCTCTTCCATGGCCAGTTGGACTAAGCATCTGGTCGCTAGAAATGATGAACTTGCCAGTCCGTAAGTGACGGTGGTTAATCGGTATTCCTCCAACGGGTCCTCAGGAGAGCTGCGCCACAGGATGCATTGCAAGCTGGTATCTGATGGATGAAGTCCGACTTGGCGGTACATCTGCTTAATATCTGCCGTGAAAACATAAGTATGAAATCGAAATGAAAGAAGAATTGATAAAAGATCACGCTGAATATTAGGTCCAACCATTAATATATCATTCAATGACATGCCCGTCGAAGTCTTTGCCGAACCATCAAATACTACCCTTAACCTTGTGGTTGTGCTTGACTCCTTGATTACCGGATGATGTGGAAGATAATGTTTTGAAGTGGATTCAGTGGGTTCCACTTTGGAAATCGGCTCCAGATGATCAAGCTCCAGGTACTCATTTAAGAATTCGCAGTAGTCTTGACGTAGTTGCCGATCCTTGCAAAGTTTTCTTTCCAGTGTGCGGAAACGGCGTTCAGAGTTGAGTCTGGAGTCTCCCAAAATCATGTGGCTGCTCCTCATGGGTAATCTGACGACGAATCTGCCATCTGGATTTCGTCTGGTATGAGTAACAAAGTGTTCCTCGCAAGCCTTTTCTTCCGCTGAATATCTGGGCTCTCCGCTAAGGTCTTCCACCATCCAGAATCTCTCCATCAATTCCTGAAGTTTGGGCTGCGTACTTAAATTGCAAGAAATTTCATTAGCATCATGAATTCTCCCTTTATTTATTTGTATGTTTCCTGATATGATCCAACCAAATACGGTTTTTTGTAAAATTGGAAGTTTTTTGGTAAGTCTTATTTGTCCAGTACAGATTAAACTCCAGAATATATCTACTCCAAGTAGAGCATCTACATCAGCTGGTATATTAAATCCTGGATCTGCTAAGATAATATTCTTCGGAATTTTGAGGGCAGATTTATTCAGTCGGCATTGAGGTAATCTTTGAGTTATTTTGGGAAGCACCAAAAACTCAACAGGGGAGCGAAAGCGATTAATTCGAGACGCAATGGTGGTGTGGATGCAATGAGATGCTTTCACCATTTCTTGATTTATTCCTATGATAGGTTTAGATACCTTGATTCGCTGGAGATTTAATGCCCTTGCTAACGTTTCGCTCATAAAATTTGATTGGGATCCCGAGTCTAATAAGACTCTACATTGATGCATTAATCCTTTCGAGTCCTCAATATTGATTAATGCAGTTGCAAGCAATATTGGATGAGTGTCATTACAGTTATGAAGACAACTAGGTGTTGCGTTGGCATTATCATTCGCTTGATGATCATCTGCGTTCCTACCGTAATTCTCCAAATGCAGCAGCGTATTGTGCTTTTTGTTGCATTTTCTACAAAGCGTTGCCTTGCACTGAATTGTTAAATGCCCTGTTCGTAAGCAATTCTTGCAGAGTTTAAATTGCTTGACCTTGAGCAATCTCTCCGACACGT
The DNA here is from genome assembly GCA_947579665.1 of Sympetrum striolatum. Classification (NCBI taxonomy): domain Eukaryota; kingdom Metazoa; phylum Arthropoda; class Insecta; order Odonata; family Libellulidae; genus Sympetrum; species Sympetrum striolatum. Next base: position 95,490,390 of record OX388345.1, read on the forward strand.
TTAGATTTTTGAAAGTAGGACAACGATAAATTAAATGACTCTGCTCGCAAATTGGGCAGATTGGCTCATTTGCAGTACAATAACTCGAAAACCGGTGGTCTTGAATCTTCGGTTTGGATGCGACCGTTCCTTTCGAGTAACCAGATGATTTATTTGATATGACTTCCGAGTCATCTTCGCATACCTCTAACATTTTGTATCTTCTTTGAAGAAAATCAACCAATTCGCTGAATTTAGGCAGTTCGGCGGAAGTCTCTGATGATTCCCACGCGTGTTTGGTGGTAGAATCAAACTTACTCGTAATTAAATGAATTAACATAATATCCCATTGGTCAGTGGGTTGTCCCAGCGATTTTAAGGCTGTGGTATGCTTTAGAGAATCATCCAATATATGACGCATTGAAGTGGCCGATTCTTTTTCTATTTTGCTCAGACCGAATAATGCTTGAATGTGCTTATTGATTATAAATTTCTTACTTTCATAGCGACGCTTTAAAAGCTCCCACGCTGTTTCGTAATTGTCAGCCGAAATCTCCAGTGAAAGCAAGATTTGCGAGGCATCGCCTTTCAGGGAAGACTTTAAATATTGAAATTTCTGAATGGAAGAAAGCGAGGCATTTTCATGAATGAGCGAACGGAAAGTTTCGCTGAAATTAAACCACTCGTCACATGCGCCTGCGAAGGTAGGCAACTGGAACGTAGGCAGAGGTATGGGCAGAGGGGCGGAAGCGCATTCTTCCGTTACCCTGTTTTCGCGGTTGGCATTCTCATGCAAAAGGTCTTTGAACCGAGCCATTAATTCGTAATAGTTTTCCTCGAATTGCTCCCGTTCTTCCATTAGCTGAACTTGCTGTTTACCTTCGGCATCACTAAGCTCCAATTCGGTTTGGACATTGTCAAATTCGGCCCACGTGTCTTCTAGGCGAGTAAGTCTCGCCTTTAATCGATTCAAAGGAATACGGTCTTCCCCTTCGTCTAAAAATTGCCTTAATCTCGTTAGACGAGATTTAACTAGTCCTCTCCTATGGGTTAAACGCCTTATCTCGATAGCTTCCATGGCAAATTAATAATTCACTGACGGAGGTGGAAAAAAGGGATTGGCTTGATAAGGAAAGCCAGATTTAAAATTTAGACTCCACTCACCTCTTGATTCGATGATTAGATTGGAGTTGGCATGGTCCTGGAAGTGCCGTTGATCGGTGCACGTGGTCTCTCGTGGTGAAGTCGCCGATGCTGGTCGATCAATCACTATCACGTCGGGGTCACCAAAAAATGTTGCGAAATGTAGGTCTTTAAATGAACGCCTACGAGTTATAAAAATGAACGTATATTTCTTCTTATACAATGGTTGTACAAAAACAGAAATGTAGAAATAATTTCAGGAAGCATCGTCCCTTCCTTTCCTTCAGGGTTCTCCTAAAGAGAAACTTTTATCCGCTTGCCTGGAACATATCCTCTTGTATCGCCGGCGTAGATATTGCCCTGTCTCGTGGCAATTTTCAGGAAATGAAATTCCGAACAATTTCATAATACATTAATTGGAATAGAAGTCTTCCTAAGCTGTTGTTAATTCCGCAACAACCTTTCTAAATAGTCAACATCTTATTCTAAAACATGAAATGATATCCTTATATCATTGTATTCCTTCTTCCTTTGATCATGTTATAATTTGCGAACTTATTGCATGCATGCTGGAATGTTCATTACTCAATGCTCAATATTTTTTCTCTGCACATCACAATCATATATTCTTGATATTCAAACTCATTTTACTAATTTCTACTACGTAAAGGCATTTTGCTCAAAATCACTTGTCTTGATTTTGATGTGTTAGTAAAGTCGTTCAAAAATAACCAAAAGTATGTTGGCTAAAGAAAAATAAATGAAATGTAAAATACAACTTCGATTTAATCGAACTGATTGTGAGTTTCAACAGAAGGAAGTAAACCGCGAAATTATGCAGTCAAAATTATTCACAAACATCAAATATGCCTGATAGTCTGTTATGGCTGTCATTTGCAACTCTATAAAAACTAAATTTATGAAACAAAAAAGAAAATTATCATTAATTACATGTGTATGCTATTATTGCGCATAAATACGGTGGATAAACTCCGGTGATTGCTTATGAAGTAAAAGGAATTACTTATATGATTTGAATCTATGTATACATTTATTGCATCTTTATAGGTATTGATGATAGGTTTCATTGCAAAGTAGTTTGATAAACTTTCCACAATAGTTAATTATACATTTTATCCGTGTCCGTTGGTTTCCCGTTTTTGAGTAAATTTTAGTTAAAATATTTCTTTTAATATAAGAATTAATTATCTCTGAGAGATGTCAGATTTCGAAAAATTATATTTGGCGGAATTTCAAACAAACTGATGTATGCTTCAAGAGAAGGTTGTAACAAGTAATATATAAGCTCTCCGGTACATATTAAAGTATACAGGAATAATATTTAAATTTAAGAGAATTATTTAGTCATTTTGTTGTTTAGAAAAGGTTGTCCTAAAAAGTGTGATAACAAGACAAATTTGAATTTAAAATATTGTATTGATGGATTCAAAAACTGAAATTGTTAATTATATCCATCGAGTTTATTGAAACTAACATATCTGTTATATACGAGTAAAATGTTGCTTGCATTCTGCAAGCATGTTGATAACACAAATTTCAAGTCAACATCATATCGAGAGGGTCCTCGGAAGTAGAAAAAGTATTGAGAATATTCTTAAAATTCGCTGCACTTTCTCCGTCCGAAATCGAACCGGGGTCTTCCTGGTGATGATTACTATGCAGAACAACAAAGGATTACCGTGTCTAACTATTTGTAAAAACTAATGCAGAAATATTGGCTACAACTGCTTCCAACGACGTCCTATTTTTCCCATGTATTCCTTATGTGAGAATTTTTAATCTGCTCTGGCATCGAACCCAAGAACAGTACTGACTTATCTAATTTTTTTCATAAAGAAAATCTTAATATACATGTTCTATGTAAGCAAGAACTTCTTATCATATCGATAAATGCATAAAAAATATGAAAATCTACCGTAATGTATCATAGATAAGGGCTATATTTACCGCCCGGTATCGAACCTGGGTCTTTCTGGCGATACTTTCTATGCAGCACAACAGAAAATCAACAACTCTAACTACGTATGCAAATTCATGCAGAAATATTGGTTGCAACTGCCTCAAATGGCGTCCTACTTTTCCCTTATATTCCTTATGTGAGAAATTGTAATGTGCACTGGCATCGAACCCAGGAACAGTAAAGTCTTATCTTATTTTTTTTCATTAAGAAAATCTTAATATACATCTTCTATGTAAGCAAGAACTACCTATCATATCGATAAATGCGTAAAAAATTATGAAATGGTACCCCAATTTATTATATATTGGGAATATATTTACCGCCAGGCATCGAACCCGGGTCTTTCTGGCGATACTTTCTATGCAGCACAACAGAAAATTACCATCTCTAACTACGTATGCAAATTCAAGCAGAAATATTGCTTGCAACTGCCTTAAACGACGTCCTACTTTTCCCTTAAATTCCTTATGAGAGAAATGTTGATGTGCTCTGGCATCGAACCCAAGAATAGTACGGTCTTATGAAAATTAATTTTTTAAACCAATTCTTACTGTTCATCTTCCAGCCAAGCACAAACCACTTATCCACTTATCAAAAAAATAATGAAAAACTACTCCCATGTATTTTAAAGGGAAGATATTTGCACCGTCCTAGCATCGAACCCAGGATATTTTCCGATAAATTCATTCACGTTTTCGATAGATCATGACCATATATATGGGCTCCTTGAGTTTTGATTCTCTACCTATCCTGAGGTTATTTTTTTAAAATTCCGGAAATTCTAAGCAATGCGTTTAAATGGAAAAAATTAGGAATTTGGTCCCCTCTGGTATCGAACCCATGACACTGACGTACAAAATCGCAATCTTTCTGGCAGTTACACGTTATGGCCAATACAAATTACAAATCACGTTTATAGGAAACATACACATGTTCAAATTCCACCTCTAGCATGCTTTTGATATGGAATGAAATACACGACCATTTTGGTGTAGATTGATTTTACGGAACAAAACGGTAACTGAAAGAGTTGAATTAATTTATTCATTTGTTTACATCGGACTATAATATCAGGCATATCATGCATGTTCAAATTTCACTCAAATAATTGACCAAATTACTGGTTATAACGTTTGTGAATCGTATTTAAATCTCTTTGAACGCAATAACTGGAAAATAAACGGAGATTATTTCGTAGTATTAGGTTTCTGCGGAATGCAGAGCAGATATTTTGAGAAGTGCGAAGCTACGCATAACATCCAGCATGGAATCACAACCTTTCTGCAAAAATGGAAAATTCTCCAAAATAATTAATATGAATTCCTTAAAATAGCGGTTTATTTTAAAGACACAATTACTACGAAGAAGGTAATTGATGTATTTTAAACCGCGGCCCACTTTCTGAATAAGCTTAACGTTCACTGATGGTTGCATCCCCTGAATTCTATTTATAATGCACCTCTCTCATAGTTGCGAAGTTATTTTCGAATAATGAGAAGTTCCAGCGCAAACGGATCCCGATTTCCGCACAGCGAACTGGAAGGAACGATTATTGTTCGCGCTCCTCCTTGGCTCTGCGAAGGGGTTACTTGATATTCGCAACTGGTACCTTTAACTGAGTTATTAAGTGAGGATTGATACAATCTCTTTACTCGGGAAGAGCCCTTCGCTCCTATCCCAGCCATCGCTCGATATATCAATCTCGGACTTAATTGATAATTTCCGCCGGGGAAAATCGCCTCCACGCGAGAAGTGTTGAATTTTTCGCCGTTTTAAGACTTAGCGCGGCGTTCTCGGAAGAATTCGTCTTTCGGAATGAGGAAAAATCTTCGTTCTCCGCCTAGTAATGCTCAAAACCGCAATTTGAGCTCATTATGCATTCCTATTCCGCGTAAAATAGTGTACACGGCGGTGTGTATGAGTCAGAGCTGAATCTAGGAAGGGGAAAGCGACAAATTGTCTCGACGCGGTAAAAACTGGACGTAGAATTTATTGCTGTCCATGCGCTTTTTGAACTGTCGATTGATTAATTCAACGACACTTGTTATTCAGTTACAGTATATAACCTTACCTTTTCACGACCCTATATTGTATTTAATATATTTTTAGAATTTTCCGTTCCAAATGTGTATTTTATATGTACTGTTTAATTAGGATTAATGAAACTGATGTTGTCAACTGAGCCAATTCACCCCTTTAAGAATACTTGATTACGGTAATCTCTCACCTATCGAAGGTGTAATAAAAACTGAATCACCAAATGGAAATAACATTTCAGGCAATTTTTGAATAGGGGATTGATTAATCAAAAGATACTTCTTATTCAACTACATGACTGTAGAATATAACCTTACCTTTTCACGTCCCTGTTTGATATTTTGCATAGTTTACTTAGAATTCGGCGCTCTAAATATTTAAGCATGAATACTTACTTTAAATGTGCTATTTTAACTATTTACTTTTCCCACACTTGGTCGGATTAAGGACGATGACGGAAACGAGATAGCAATGTTGACCCCTTAAGAATCCTTTGTTATAAGAAATTCTCAACCAAAGAAGGCTTGATGAGAATACACGCACTAAATTATAATTTAAAAAATATAAATTAGTAATTTCTAACATATCTAAGACTGATTTACAAATTTCCTGACCAACGTACATTCAGCGAGAAATGTGCTCCAAAACAGCTACTGACACGTTTTGACAGGAAAAATGAAGAATACTGAAAGGAAGAGCGAAGGATAAGAAGGGAAAGAAATTAAAGAGGGTGCGTCTAGGATTAAGATTGAGTTTCCTTCGCAACGAGCCTAAAATGAAAAGGGTTTTGCTTTGAATGGAAAGTTTCGTGTGAGTAAACATTCCGATACTTAAAAATAATATAATGTGAGAGTAGTTTTCCTACCTAAGGTATTTAACTATATAATTCTGAAGGGGGCAGTGGCAGTCTCTATAGATTCATTATATTCCAAGCACATTATTTAGGCATCAACAATTTAGAAATTAATTGTAACATAAGCATAAATGTGATATCATAATTATTAACTTAACTATCAATTAATTATATAATTGGCAGGATTAAACACTTTGCAGTAGTGCAATTACAGAAAATAACCTTAGTAAATATAGAATGGAAGGCATATTTATTGGCAATACACTTTTTGCCAGAAATTAGGGCCAAAATTACACTAAATGAAAAACATTGTGGACTGAGATGATTTCCAAAGGGTTGGAATAACTTTCAGTCAAGAAGACAAGAGAGCAACAGAAAGACTCTTCTGTTTATTAACACAAAACTGCCAGTTTACAAAATTGGGTGCCTGATTCTTTGGAAAACACAGAGAAATATTTATTATTTACAAGTTATCATTAGTTTAATTATGTAGGGCAATAGATAGAATAACAAGTGGTGTCCTTGATTATTACCAAAAGGAGCAGAACAAATATAATAACTCAATTACAATAAATGCCAAATGAGCAGAACAAATATAAGAAATCATTTAAATGAATGCCAAGTCCTCCATAAAATTAGCAGCTAGTAAGAAATATAGTCAAACAATTAGCATAATTGTGCTGTGTGATGCCTTCATTTGCCATAAATATACTTCAAACAATACAATAATTACTTAATTCAGATAGATCTGTCCCTAAGGGGTCCAAGACCCATGTGAAACTGAAAACTGGGGCTGTTTTCAGGAATAGAGTCTCTTCTCTGCCTTTACAATATTATTCAAGGGCAAAAGCCAAAAAAAGAACACAGGTTAGCTAAATAGGTCAAAGAAGAGAACTCATATGGCCCGGATACCCAATTGTGGAATTTAGGGTACCGGAAAACTTCGCTTTGACACAATGTCGAAAGGTGTATAGAAAATATTTCTAACATAAAGTTAGGTGGTAGTTGCAACAAGAGAATCTTGCCGGGCGATGCAGATCCCATCCTGCTACGCCACCTATCAATATTAGCAGTATTATGTCAAACACTAAATACAAAAACATCCAAGAGACACAACAGAATAGAAACAAGTTTAAGGACCGTGAATTTGCATGAACTTATTGGGCAACCAACCCTTCATTAATGATATGCTTTAAATTGCGAAACATGTGATATTTTCTCCTTGTTAGGCCCAACCTGTAACACTACAGTAACAGGAGTAACAAATCTTATAATTGAAAAGGGTCCTGACCATAGAGGCTCCAATTTAGACATTCTATTCTTCAGTTTTGAGCTTACTGAATGATTTTGAGCCAGTACTTAATCCCCTATTTTGAATTGTGGTACTGAATGTAATTTGTTATGAGAGGCAGCATATCTCTTGTGAGCCTTGTTTAAATTTTGAACTGCTTTGGTCCAGTGCTGCCTGAGATCACGGTCAGAGCAAGAAGTATCAAAAACACAATTAGGTAGATCCCACACATTATTTAGGGGATGTGGAATCAATCTACCTAGAAACAGTTTAGCAGGGGAATATAAAGTACTTTCATGAACTGATGTATTAAATGCAAATGTCAAATCTCCCAGAAATTCATCCCAGATTTTATGAGAATGTGTACAATAGGCAGACAGTGCAAAACGCAGATTTCTATGAACTCTTTCTACCAGATTAGGACAGGGATAGTAAGGGGCTGTATGTACTATTTTAATCCCAACTTTAAAGCAAGCATCTTTAAAGGCAGACGAGGTAAAAGCAGTAGCATTATCAGACACAATATATTTGGGATAACCAAATTTTGAGAACAAATTATGAAATAATACATGTATTGCACTTTTGGATGAAGCATCTCTCACAGATTCAAGGAAAACAAATTTAGAAAAACCATCAATTACTGTAAAAATATAAAAATTTCCTGATTTGGATCGAGGAAGGGGACCCACGAAGTCAATGAAAATTCGCTACCAAGGGTTGCTAATAGGCTGAGAAGATAATACACCAGAAGAAAGAACATTTCTGGGCTTTGTTATCTGACACACTGAACATCTTTTAACCATATCAGTGATCTCAGTCTTAAAGTTTGGCCACCAATAACTCTGGGATATTTTTTGAACAGTCTTAAATATGCCTAAGTGCCCCGAACTAGGTAAAGAATGGAAATATTGGAATAACATTGGTCTAATGACCACAGGAACAACAACTCTAAAGTTTTTAGCCTTACTAACTTTAGAACACAATAAATTATTCTTTAAGGCAAAAGAAATCCCATTTTCTTTAACTAACTTAAGTCCATCATTAGTTAATTTATTGATAAGTGGTACACAGTAAGGATCATTATTTTGGTGAGCTCTAATATCAACAAAAGACATAGGTAGCTTATGTAAAAAGCAAGAAGTAGCAGACTCTTGTAACCGAATTCTAGAGAGACAATCTGCTGGTTTATTTAAATTAGCCTTAATGTGATGAATTGTAAATTTATAAGAAGATAACTTTAAAACCATCCTAGCAATTTTTCCCAATTGCTTTGGATGATTAACCAGCCAGGTTAATGCCCCATTGTCGGTATACAAATGAAAAGGTCTAAATTGTAAATAATCTTTAAATTTTTCAATACCCCAGATACATGCCATGCATTCCAATTCATATGCAGTTAGCTTCTGTTCATGTGGATTTAAAGTTCTACTAGCATATGCCACAGGACAGTATTTCCCATCAATATGGTGATTAAGAACTGCACCAAGAGCCACATTACTGGCATCGACAAATAAATGGAAATCACGAGTGAAACAAGGCATCGATAATACAGGAGGGTTGGCTAAAGCATTTTTTAATTTATTGAAGGCGTCATTGTGAACAGTAGACCACAGAAACCTTGCATCTTTTTTCTTGAGTTGATTTAGAGGGTGGGCAATCTCCGCATAGCCAGGAATAAATTTAAAATAAAAACCTGCCATACCTAGAAATCTGGACACTTGCTGAAGATTTAGCGGAACAGGAACATTCTGAATGGGTCTAACTCTTTCCGGGTCAATATGAAGACATCCCCCTCGAAGAACATGCCCAAGAAATGAAATAGAATTTTGACACAGCTTCATTTTTCCTGGATGAAGAGTTAGCCCAGCGTCTCGCAGTTTTTGGAGTACAGCTCTCAGATGGACTAAATGAGAGCTGATATCCTTTGAAAATATACAAAGATCATCAATATAAGGATAAACACAATTATATTTCAAATCACCAAGAACAAGATCCATTAAACGAGTGAAAACTTGTGGAGAATTGACAAATCCAAAAGGCAATCTGGTGTATTGAAATAGACCGAAAGGCGTTACAAAAGCAGTATATATCTTAGAGGACTCACTCAAAGGTATCTGATTAAAGGCAGAATTTAGATCAAGAATAGAAAATATTTTAGCCTCAGACAGATATTGAAATGCATGTTCTACAGAAGGCGTTGGATAGGGGTCTACCTGTACCTTTCCATTTAATTTTCGATAATCCACAACCAATCTCCAACCTTTATCCCTCTTAGGAATGAGAAATGCCGGTGAAGCCCATTGCGATGTGGAGGCCTCAACCACACCTTGTTGAATCAGAGATGATACAGAATCTTCGAAAGTAAATCTATAATAAATGATTATTCTTATAGTCTCCGAGGGGTAAACCTAATGTCAGTAGAATCGGTAAAGTATCTTGGAGTAACTCTCACGAATAATCTATCATGGAGTGCCCACATCCGAAATATATGTGGAAAAGCACTTAAGAAACTCGGCTTCGTTAAAAGAATAGTCGGTAGGAGCGAAGAAAAGGTTCGCGAGCGATGCTACTTAGCGTTAGTTAGGCCTCACCTTGAGTATGCATGTAGTGTATGGGACCCCGCCGAGAAATGTCATATTCGGGATTTAGAAAAAGTACAACGGAAAGCGATACGATTTGTAAAGAATTGCTACGATAAAACAGCGAGTGTCACTCAGATGTTACAGGACGCGGGATGGGAATCATTAGAAGATAGAAGAAAAATTCAAAGGATAAATTTATCAAATAAGTTCAGAGAAACTACGTTTTCAGATGATGTAACCGATATAATGCGACCCCCCTGTTATATGGGCCGTGCTGATACTGCCCGAAAGATTAGGGAAATAGATGCTAAAACGAATCGTTTCAAAAATTCATTTTTTCCGCGAAGTATACGCGAAAGCAACCGTTTAGGAAAATAGAGTCAAGGTGCTTGCACCCCCTGCCACACGCCGAAAGGCGGCTTGCAGGGTTCTTACATAGACATAGACAATCTTGTAGGATCTTGGCTTTGGCTGGAGGCAAAGAAAATGGATGTGACCTCACAGGAGTGGTATCTGTAAGCTGAATTTCATAAGCCATTACACCGGTAGACCCAAATTTGGAAGTAATGACATCTGGAAATTCATTAATAAGTTGCAACACATCCTGTGGAATATCCGAATTATCAATAGGTGAGCATGAGTTCACCTGTTTGTTCGACCCCAGGTTTGACGAGAAAACAGGGGAAACCCTTTTAACTGAAGAGCTTGATCTTAGCACTGGGTGAACACTATCTGGTGAACTGTTCTCAAGCTGCTCATCAATAAAAGGGATTATTTGAGTGGGATTAGACTCGAAAGTAAAATAATTATGGCCTAAAATCATTTTCGTTTTTAACATAAAATCCCTACCAATTAGTACTGGAAATGGCAAGTCAACAAGGTAGAAAGGATGGCTCCAAGAGAACGAGCTGACCTTGACCTTCACCTTAACTTGCTGAGTTAAAGTAAATGTAGTTCCTCCAAGAGCTCGTATTTGACATGGGGACTGAAGAGTTTTAACAGAACATAACCGTAAATTGTTACAGGAATTAACATCAATCAACGAATAAGTAGAACCAGAATCGATCAAGGCTTCGAGAGAATGATTACTAATTGTCACCTTAACAATTGGCAAAGCAGGAGACAGAGAATCAGTTGCATGAAACATCGTAATAGCCGGCCGATTCGAATTGGAACTGGATTTTCGTCTTCGATGTCGACAATTACCAAAAGTATGACATTGACGATTGCAAAAGGTACAAGTGATTGGAGGTGGCGAGTTGGGGTTGAAAGTAGCCGAATAATTAGCAAAATCCATCAGCTGCTTCGAGGCGTACGACAATAATTGCTTCAATTCTAAAAGATTAGTAGGCTTAGTTTGGAAGACGAACGTACTTCGTGTGAGAGGATTTGTCGTAGCGACATTGGGTAAAGATAGAAATAACTCATTTTAAGTTCCCGTTTAATGACTTTTATTGTCCCCTTTAATAATGGGATCCCGCTTATTGTTTACCTGTTTTGCCGCGTCCCGCCGTAAGGCTGCCGCAGGCCGTGGGTTTAAAGGAGTGCCGCGTCCCGCCGTGAGGCTGCCGCAGGCCGTGCGTTTAGGAGTGGTATGCCGCGTCCCGCCGTAAGGCTGCCGCAGGCCGTGCGTTTAAAGGAGTGCCGCGTCCCGCCGTAAGGCTGCCGCAGGCCGTGAGGTTAAAGGAGTGCCGCGTCCCGCCGTGAGGCTGCCGCAGGCCGTGAGGTTAAAGGAGTGGGTCCTAGCCCTTTCTGGGCGTTGCCTTTTATACCATTTTTGGGTGCAAGGGGTAGTCGGAAGAAGGGGTGCACTATCAGTCGTAGCTGACACAGCTCCCACGAAGGGGTACATTATCATCGCGGCTGACGCAGCTTCGAACGACAAGATTCGGCAGCCGCTTGAGTCCACTCTTCTTGCCCCTACTCCCGACATCACCCCGGTGGCAGTTAAAACCTCGGGGTTGCGGAAAGGAACGATTGTCGGGGATCCCATTTTTCATACATACAAGTATTAAATCATAATAATAAAATCAAACAAAACAAAAAAAAAATCCCAGTAAAATACCACAAAAGACAAAAAAAAATAGAAAAAATAAAAATAAACTTTTTAGAATCGTGGTTCTTGTCCTGCCAGCACTTTCACAGTTATTTACAGTAAGCATTGTCACACGCTACACTTGTTTGGTCCAGGACAGAGAATAGGGGGAGATACACTTTACAGTTTTCACCACCTAAATATATAATAACACATTAAGTTTTTTAACTAAAATCTTTACAATTGCTTTGTTTAAGCAGAAAATACATTGTTCCGAAGTTAGCACCGTCCAACCATTTATTTTTGTGACCAATCGGGCCAATTTCATACGTACAAATAATTTAGGCATATTCACGGAAGGGAAAAGAAATATCTAACCTAGTCAATTACACAGAAACACTAACACAATAAGTAGTCACTGCAAAATAACGAAAATTCCTTTTTAAACACGAATTATCGTAACTTACACTGGTTAGCACACTGGGGGATTCTAAAAAGAAAGCTGCACTGGGGTTAAACTTAACTCTGCTATCAGGGAAACAAGGGAACGTCACTGGGTTGATCACGTTCTGATCGGGAAATGCTGAACAGGTTCATCACAGCTGGCACCGGAGTCACTGCTACTGCTGCCTGAGGATTGGCCGAAAGATCGGTCTGTCTGCTTCCTCTGGCACTCCCATGATCCGCTCCTCTGTTGCTGCATCTCGAGGCCGTCGCTCCCTCAGAACGGCTAACTTCCTCTGGGCTGCTAACCCTACTGCAGCAAGGAAACATGCGGGTAGCTCCGTTTCACCTTGTAAATCTCGTCCATCGCTTCTGCATCCCGGGACCATTGCTGCATCGGCACTCCAATGGATATCTTATCTCTTTCGCGAGGACTTTCCTGCTCCAAATGTTTGCTTTGCAGGTTTTGGAGAACTAGCAAAAATAGTAGAACCATCACTTCGAAACAGTCGTGAGGTTTTGCCCTCTTGGCAGTGGACCTCTGACTGGAACAAATTAGAGCCTTCCCGCTTGATTCTAGTTCTCCTCCACAGGCTCCCTCAGCATTGATTAGCTTTGGTTCTGGCACCACCTCCTTAACCTCGCCGTCTGCTTTCTCCTGGAATGCGATGATGTTGGTACTCCAGCAGTGCAATCCCTGAAATCAGCTTCTCTGCTAGATACCCAAGATATCTTCACATCATCCATGGAGTGCTCTATGGGCCTGGTCTTCTCTCTTACTCCAGTATACGTTTCCTTAACGCAGACCCCTTTTGTTACCAGATCGTTGCCCACTCTCCGTTCGAATCGCCTTCCTCTGGTTTTCGGATGATTCGGTGTCGATAACCGCGGCTCCGTGGAAGTCATTGCTTGTTTAGGCAGCACCTGGTCTCTGTTGCCCATCTTCTCCCCGCCGATCTTCTTCCCTGGATGAACGGCTGAATAAACATTTACATTCTCGGCCTCCACAGGTTTTCTGAGTTCGAGACCCTCTCGACGGTAATGTTCTCCTTCTCCTCTGCAATGAAACAGTTGCTTCTTGCCACCATTTTTCGGAGGAAGGTACGCCCGTGCTCTGGGGTGCGTTGACTGCTCATCACTCATCGACCGTCTCGGAAATGACAGATCTCTAGGATAATGCCTCACTGAGGCTCGGTGCTCGCAGTTTTGGGCCTCAGAAAATCTAATGTTTCTGCAATTTCTCTTCAGGTGTCCCTTTTTTCTACAATTATAACACCTTTTTAGTAATGCAGGAACTTTTGCGGCAAACCGCCTCGAACTTCGATTGCAATTGGTACTTGCATTGCTCCTCGGAACCGACAAGCTAGGAGAACTTAGCTGAGACTCGACAAAATTATTTTTTTTGGCAAGAAGTGGAGTAGGAGATGAACTTTGTGAAGATGATGGATCGATCTGTAAAATTTCTGTCTGAAGAAAACCCCGATTATCGTCATTTTTACTACTGTAATTACTCAGAATTGCCTCCTCTTTCACTGCAAATTCTACTGCTTCCAATAGATTTATTGGTTTTCTGACCAAAACAAAACGGCCAATTTCCTCTCGCATACCAAACAGGAATTGCGACAAGGTTTGGTTCTCCATCGATAATGTTGCTGCATCCGGAAATAATGCGTGATAAGATTCCTGAAGCTGTGCTGCTAGTTTTCGAATTCTAGTTAAAAACTCTAGAACTGATTCCTGAGATCCTTGAAGACAGTTAACAAACATTCGTTCGAGAGCAACAAGGGGAATTTTTGGAGCAAATCTAAGTTTAATAAACCTAGAAAATTTCTCGAAGGTTTCTAAAATTTCAGGATTATATTGTACGAATTCCGCCGCAGAGCCTCTCAATCGCAGTCGCGCAATGCATAGTGCTTGTTGTTCTGTCCAAGAACCTAAAAATCTAGTTAATTGAATACATTCAATAAATCTTTCCACAGAAGTTCCATTTCCGTCATCAAAATATGGTATTAGATTAACTAATTGCCCAATATCGCTGGAAGAATGGGGAGGGTTTGATTTTAAGGGGTCAAAAAATGAATTTGTGAAAATGTTGCCAGACGTTTCTATCGAGTCGAGAGGTTCTGTGAAGCAAGAGAAAGGATTCGAATTTTCTTTAGCCATGATCTTACGAAACTTAACAGAAGCTTCAAAAATATTAACAAAATGATAACGCGGCGTAAACAATGCAAAAGAACAAGGTCGGCAGTTAATGATACCAATGATTTGGATAGATCATATAAATTTCAACGACGTTTTTTCTCGTGGTACAAATTAACGTAAGTAACAATTGATAGGGGAAAAGTCATCGAAATTTAGAAATGGATTCGAGACAGCACTTCGCTGAAGAGAGAGAGAGAGAGGGTCTGGGGCTATCGGAAGAGATATGCGGACGTGCAGCATAAACAACACCGTAAGGCGAGTCCGAGTTATCGGGCCGCCAGAAGGGGTTTGAGTATGAGGCGGATGACGAACCAAGGGGGTGGAAGGCCATGGCGAGAGGAGAGTAGATAACGGAGTAAACACAAAGATCGCAGTAAGAGAGAAGATGACGAGAACTTAGACAAAACAGCAATGGTTGCGGGACTGAATCCTCAACGAAATAGCTGAACGAGGAAATGATACATAAATAAGTTTAATTCTCCAATGACAAATGGAAAATGTAATTTTAGCGGAACAGCAAATTACCTGAGTTGAATCATCGGAAAGCTGATGATTTTATAATGAATTATTATTCAACGTATCAAAGGTCGAATTGTAGCATAAAAATTAATGAACTTTTTTGCAGTACTGCATTCCCTTGAAAGAAAAGACCGCATCACACAGTAGAAACCCAAAAAAGAAACAAAAATGAACAGGAGCGAGTGAAAGATTGAGTTCCTACCATCGGAACACATGAACGGGAGCAAATGAATGAACAGAAGCCAATGAAGATTTGAGACGACCGCTTAAAAACACGAACGGGAGCAAATGAATCCATAAGACATGAAAAGGAGTGAATGAAGTTTTGAGTTCGTACCGCTTGAAAACACGAACGGGAGCAAATGAATTCATAAGAACATGAAAAGAATTGAATGAAGTTTTGAGTTCGTACCGCTTGAAAACACCTGACACCATTTAATGTCGTAGCGACATTGGGTAAAGATAGAAATAACTCATTTTAAGTTCCCGTTTAATGACTTTTATTGTCCCCTTTAATAATGGGATCCCGCTTATTGTTTACCTGTTTTGCCGCGTCCCGCCGTAAGGCTGCCGCAGGCCGTGGGTTTAAAGGAGTGCCGCGTCCCGCCGTAAGGCTGCCGCAGGCCGTGCGTTTAGGAGTGGTATGCCGCGTCCCGCCGTAAGGCTGCCGCAGGCCGTGCGTTTAAAGGAGTGCCGCGTCCCGCCGTAAGGCTGCCGCAGGCCGTGAGGTTAAAGGAGTGCCGCGTCCCGCCGTGAGGCTGCCGCAGGCCGTGAGGTTAAAGGAGTGGGTCCTAGCCCTTTCTGGGCGTTGCCTTTTATACCATTTTTGGGTGCAAGGGGTAGTCGGAAGAAGGGGTGCACTATCAGTCGTAGCTGACACAGCTCCCACGAAGGGGTACATTATCATCGCGGCTGACGCAGCTTCGAACGACAAGATTCGGCAGCCGCTTGAGTCCACTCTTCTTGCCCCTACTCCCGACAGATTTACTCCATCGAGAACAATAGAAACGAGCTCAATATCAGATAAAGACAACCCCAAAACCTTTGCCGAAACAGTTACAACATTTAAAAACTCCAAGGGAGGCTCGGATGGCATTTGATAACGTTTAACTTAACGTATACGGAGAAAGTCATGTGTTGGCCACATCAGACTTTTATTTAATAGTAATCGGCTTATGCGAATTTGGTCCGTTAAGTGACGAGCCGTTGAGTGACTTTGGAAATTGTGTTTTCAAAATCGAATGTGCGAAAAATCGCCGGCAGAATCACCTTTCCTTTCTCCTCCTCGAAAATATTCGATTCAATGGACTACTTTTGCAAATGTTTGGTTAGATCCAGTTGCTGTTTTAGCGCACTTATAGGATAAAGCTTTCTTTCTGTTCCGGGAGAGATATGACTCTAGGCGTTCAACCCATCGGCTACCAAGGTGTTTTAAGCCTTACCTCTCCCAAGAGTGGTAACTGGGTAACCCCAAAATTATTTTGTGTTCTGAGTGTTTATATTCATGATTAAAACAAAAACACTATGAGTATATCTTAAATATCAGTGATAATGGATAGAAAAGTGACATTTCCTCTCGAAAAATATCTTTATTGGCAAATAGAAGTAAAAAACGATAAAACTTCAAAAATCTTTACCACAAGCCATTCAAAAGCTTATTTACTTCACAAAGTTATGTAAGGTCATATTCTGTATGGTGTAATCAACATTTAGGAATTATTTCACAAAGAGAGCTCCTAGAGAATGAATGGTCTTGCTTACGAACATATGTCTACTTTTTCTATCTTCACCTCTTTTACAGATAGTAGTAGTATTGTTAAAAGTGCTTCGACAGCTTAGGTCATTTCGCACATTGGGAATCGTACCCGGGACCGCTTTCACCAAAGGCAAACGCGCTGTCCACATGACTATCTGGGAGCTCTTTTACAGATTTCCCAGCAAGGTTTTTCTAAGAAAATTGCACCAAAATTTGTGGTCGATGAAAAATATGCAAAGAATAAATGTATTAGATCTTGAGGAACAAATACTTAGACGCACGACATTTTTTTAAACTTTTAACCTAAATAACTCAGAAAAACTATCGCCGGGGCAATTGAGTCACACCCATTTTAGCTAAAGGGTTAAGATTTTTTTATTCCCTTTTATACTTACAAATATACGAGCAATACTGCCATATAATTTACCAAGCGGTTATAAAACATAACAGCGGCTTCTATCTATACACTTTTTATGATATTGTAATGCAATATATACATATATTTATCTACATCTCGTCTCATACGGCCGCAATTTTTGCTCCATCGGGGAGGAGGGGTGTGTTCACAGCAGTTGGAGGCGATGTATTGCCCAGGCTTAACCGTGCTAAAAATACTTTCACAATAACTCGAGTCAAAATGGCATTAACCAACCGACAGTAGGACAGCCTGTATATATCAATTATAAACGGATTCAAAATAGGAGGAGACCAGAATGATGATAGCTAGGGATTACAGGAAAAATTCCTGCCGAATATTTATACACGCGGAGGATAGTAACTATTAACTCCATAGGGTTTATTAATTTCTTAATTAAAAATATGAGGTAAACCTTCAATTTCGAGGACTATCTTTTTACACCGTTAGAACATAACTCCTTTACCAACTCGTGACTCCTTTGAAATACACCTCCCATTTGGGTAACTGACCGGATAATTTAATTGCCATCAATTTTAGATACAGAATCTAGGGCAAATACAACATTGGTACAGTCATTTTAACCACATAACGCATTTTATACAAACTTTCGATATTCCTGAAATTGGGTTTAATTGTATAATTAATCTAAGCGGTTTTTTATGATGTATTCATCACATCATGACGATCCTCATAGATAATTCAAATGGTATCAATATGTCCCCAAATCATATGCATACGATTGCCTTAAATTTATTATCTCTGTGATAACTTCATCATTGTGAATACAATGAACTGTTTAATTGGAAACATTATTATTATTATATTACTTAATATCTCATTAAAGCTTCTCTTACAGAAAATCTTAGAAATTAAAACGATATCATCCATTTATTTACACAAAAGTTTTTTTAACGAATACTTTTTTACTTTTTCCTATGAATTTTTATCATTCAAACGAGAGTTGCTAAACACACTTTCCCTCATAGATGCATAGCTCAATGAGTTAAAAGGAGGGTATTACAGTCTTTTCCGATACCAGCTTTATGCCGACAAAGAGTGCACAAAAGGTAACTGGAAGGGCTGTTGTCAGGGTATCCTTAAAATACACAAATGTTGGATCAGCTCATTCGTGAGAACATCGGCGATTTGAATTCGTCATCGGAAGAAGACGAATTACAAAGCCGAATAGATTTGTTTTGATTGAGTCGTAGCTTTCCGTAGGAGAGCTGAATGCACGCGGGGAACTTCCTCCTTTAACAAAGCAGTGGATTCGAATCGAAATGAATCATTCATTTCTGTGTCCGGTGAAAAGAAGTTCGTCGGCGACCAATGAAATACAAAAGAAATATTCATTATTTCAATTGAGATGGAATTTCAATGGAGGCGAAAATTAGCTGTCATTTTTTCTTGGGAACTCACCCCTTCCACAAATGTAAAAGTTGGAGAAACAAGAGAGGAATAAATTTCGCTGAAAAATATTCAATTTATTGGTTAAAAATAATAATATAGCGTGAGGTCGTACTTCCTACTACCTTTTCCCATCTATTTAGGGTTGATGTAAAGTTAGCATTTCACTCAATTGCAAATCTACTGTAAATTTTACTCGGAGTGAGAGGTCAGATAACAAGATTAACTTTGGCGTAAATAAATGGATTTTCCAGAATCATGAGTAAATTTTCAAATATTCCAGGTGCTATTTTCCTGTTATTCGTTAGTTATTTATCCGAACTAGCAACAAAACATTCGAAATATTTAGAGCTTTTTTTAGTATTTTAATTGAAATGCAATTAAGTTTTTCTGATATAAGATTTAAAATTCCAAGTTTATCATCTAGCGATGTGTATTGCATTGAAACTGAATGCAGACAAAAAGTGTGCGATAATTATAGTTTTTTGATTGCTGTTTATTCCTTTAAATTTAATCGTGTTTCAACAACAAACAAACGTCATTAGGACAACACTGACACCGTGCTCGAGAATCTCATGGTTTTATACATAATTAATTTGTTTAGAATCTCTCAATCTTTTGGGACTAAAATAAGCTTAAAATCTTCTCAAATCGATTAGCGGATAATTTTTTTTCTTAGTTATGTAATGTGTATTAGTAAAAATGATATCCTTCTTTTTAATTACTATTTTCATAATTCCAAAAATGCATCACTCGCAAGGATTATAAACAATAATTAATAATTTAATACTACACTTAATAAAGCAAGATATTAAAATGTTCTGTGAACGATCAGATGATGTGGAAACAACTACAACAAGGCCTCACGAGGTGAACAAAACAATTTTTTTTATTCAGTGGAAATTTCTCCATTAAAACATTTTCAAGGAATAAATTTATTCGCTTTGCATCAAAAATCTAAGGTATTCCTGAATATTTATGCATCCTCTTTCAGTTGAATCTTTCGCAACCTCAGTTTTAATTAATGATGATATATGAGGTTTGAATTTCTATATTTCCTATTTTCGGAGCAATTTATTCAAATGCTTAACTTTTCGAGTTGACGACTTTTTTTACCGCTTCAAGTTTCCCTCGGGAGATGTCACTTTCGCTGTCTCCTGATGTCATTACTGCGACGAAAGCAGAATTATTCAAATACGCCTTTAAATGGCGGAGGCGCATAAATCACTCATTCGACTATAAATCGAAGCAAATGGAAAATGAGCGGGGATCCGTAGCGAGGAGCGTCAATTTTAGCCCATTTCCTTCTCTCAGCTCCTGTATCTTAGATTTGAGCATATTTAAACGGATTCAAATGGAAGAATTACTGAATCATATATAAAAGGTGTAGTTTATTGTCAAAAAATGAATATGATATTTTATGTATCTCTGGTTATCGTTTCTTTATTAATTATTCTACTGGTTATTGTGTTACATTTCGCTTTTATCGTGCAAGATTATTAATAATTATTCTCTTCTACCATCTATGACACGTTTTTTATAATTTCTCTTTTATAAATTGAAAATGAAATAAAACCACTTTTCAAAAATAAACTAGTACATTGTTTATCCAAGGATTACTTGTATAATACCACACACAAAAAATATTCTTTTACAAAAACGATATGTTTCTACGCATATGCATCATTTTGACGATACTAGGTCTATTAGACGAATACCAAAAATATACTCACCAATTTGTTGAGTTTTTTAAAACGACATTTTTCTACGTATAAACGTAATTTTGACGCCATTATATGAATACCATAGAAATAACTCAACAATCTGTTGACTATTTTTTTCTTTTTGTGTTTAGCGATGTTTGACGTCTTCGAACTTTCCTACTAACACACCTTTTTCATGTATTTTTATCGGTTGATATTTTCATTTTAGTCTGCAGAAATTATTTCCCTTCGATTTAAAGATTTAGCTATAACTATCAGTATGTTTCGTAGGTTTCCACTCTCCCTTCTAATGGACGTTTTTCAACGGTGGAGATTGTTTCCCTATAATCGACTTGCAATATTTTATCTACATAGGTGTTTCTTTCTTCTTCTCTAATTTTTGTTGCTTTATTTTCCTCTACCCTTGACATTATCTAAAATAACACAGAAATAGATGTAAGAAGAGATATTAAAGTATCAATTCTCATTTTATCTATTTTTTACGTTAATTATCAGATAAATAAGATAAATTTATCTGTATTACGTATCTTCAAACAATAAAAAGGGCTGATAAAACCCACCCCGACAGAGCATACCTCAAAATTTCTCACATGAGAGTATGAAAGATAAAATATTCACCTCCAATACCTTTGCCTCAATACAGAAATAAAAAAATATACTTTCGTACAAGAAAATGGGAAACGTGGTTTTATGACTCCATATCAAGCTCAGTCAAAGAAACTTTTGGAGAGAGAAAAGAATCCATTCAGGAGAGACTACACGGCTCAAATTTCATTAAGAGCAACACGGTTCCAGGAAGGCTGGTGGAAACGGAGACTAATCTGAAGCCCAAAATCAGTGTTTGTAGTGAGTGCAAAGTCATGTAGGTTAACTTTAGTTAGTTATATCGTAATGGAAAGCGATAGAAATACGGGTGTCTCGACGAAGATAAGCGAATATAAAGACATTTTATGACATGCCATCCGACTTGCGTCAATGAGTCGATTCATTCCAATACATTGAGAGGTCGACTATTTTGAAAAAATCTGATGTGGCCAGCACATGACTTTCTCCATATATAAGATGTAAATATGTATCTACGACAGTAATTTCGAACTCTATATTCCATCTAAACTTGGAAGATGAGTGACTAATTTATATATTATTATCTTTTACGTCACAAACATTATAAATAATGTTTATCGGGACATGTTCGATGAAAAACGATGAAACTGGCCTTTCGCCCATAGAGCCCAGAGCGCCCACAAAGTACATAATCAGCAACTTCCGGTTTATCAGTATTTCATGAATAACTCCTAAACAATCAGTGATACAAAAATATGTTTCGTACAAACGTTGTAGTAAATTACTTTTTCTAAAACATTTATAAATGATAGTATATACCTAAATATCATATTTATGGAGATATTTTGAAAACCGGAAATGAGCTTTGAAGAATGAAGCTCGACTTCCGGTCAACCGATTTACTCCAAAAACTAATCAACTCTGACAACCCACACTAGAGTACTATATATGAAGTTTGGTATTGATACGACTAATAGTTTTCACGTTAGAGTGCCCACAATCACACACACACATACAGACACACACACACACACACACACACACTCACACACATAGACACACACACACACACACACAGAGAGAGACATCATTCCGAAAATGGTCAAAACGTGTTCTAGGGACCCCAAAACATGTATTTCCGTTGAAATCTCGAAGTCGATTTTTTTCATGAAAACAATACTTTCTCTATACTTCGTATATGGAGAAAGTAATAAATGAGCGAATAACTCAGATAACGCGCTAATCATATATTCTGTGCGCAATCTCGATACATATTTCAGCAAATTACTTCTCTTTATTTATTTTTCATAACTACCGAAGTTGGTCGATGGGACAGTTGGCAGCATGTTCCTACAATTTACTGCACTTAACTTCAACCTGTATTGCTTTAGATAACTAGTATTAAAAACCTGTGTCATTAAATAAAGTTGGACAACAAAACAAAATGAATTAAAACATATAGAGTCCTCTGAAATGAAATTTCTTCGAGCAGTTAAGGTGTGTACAAGGAGAGACAACATAAGGAGTACATCTATAAGAGAGGAACTAGGAGTTCAGAGCGATTAATAGAATACAAAAACAGATGGAAATAGCATGTATTGCGAATGCCTAGAGAGAGATTTCCAAATCAAGCTTTGGAATATAAGCCATTTGGTAAAAGGAGAGTTGGAAGACCAAGATTAAGATTGTAAAGTGAAGCCGGGACAGGCTTAAAGCGTAATCCTGGAAGGAAAACGAAGAAGATCATGAAATAAACAAGTATATACGCTATGTTGATTAATAATTAAATACAAACTACGCTAATTTACTATTGTTAACTTTTTTAAAACAACTACACATCCCATGTGAGTTTAACAGTTAACTCGACTAGTTCCACAGTAACCTTACAAATGCGGATGCATAGTCTCAGTACGTAATATAAGAAATTGATACTCCTTGAGATTAAGATTTTTCATGGTTCCCGACAGGTCTTCACGGCTACGGTAGCGGGCACTGGGCCCATCGTACATACAGAACCGTACTCCTTCTTGTCTCACTATCTATCACTCGTTTGGCTCAATTGCGATGTTTTTATTTATATTCTAAATACAATAGCCGAAGTATTTTAGAAAAGGCTCGAAGGCCTCTGTAAGACTCCTTCAATCGGTATAAAGGAAACATTATATGAACATGTTTATTGGTGGTGGTGTCTTTATGTTTCGTTTTCTTCATCTTTGTTTGGTTGTTTGTGTCTTGAGTGATAATATGTGTGTCTTTTGGGGGTGTGGTATTTATTAACTTTGAGGTTTACGTATTTTGCGTTTTCTTGTTTGAATAGAGGTATATCAATTAAGAGAAATTGTAGTTTTATTTCCTTCGGAAACGAGCGACCCTGAGTTCATGCATTTCGCGGTAAATTTAATTTGTTTCTTCTTTTGAATATTGGCGCCCAACTTTCGATCTTTTGATCAGTATTTTAAATCTTTCAAACCTTTTACGCCCCGCGCGGCATTTTTTATTTTATTTCTTATTTTATTTTGAAAAGTATCGTTACAACTTGGCGACCCAACGTGAAGGGCTCGAAGAAAATAGAGCATAATTTCTCTTAATTTTTTGTATTATTAGGTGGTAGGGGGGCAATTTTTAAATTAAGGTTTTTAAATAGAGGTTAGAATGGAGGCGGAGAGTGATTGTAAATGGGGTTCCCCTGATGAGACTATGGAAGACATCGAATGGGAGCAAATAAAAGCAAGCATAATTGCCGAGGTTGAAAAGTTATCCAAAAGACTGAATAAGCAGATTACTACTGTTAAGCAATCGGTGGAGAATCTCGGGTACCGGGTAGATGAGGAATACCAGGCCATCAGCGAGAGGATATATGAAGTAGAGAATAAATTAAACAAAATACAACGGGAAGTTCGCAGGCCACATGAGGGCGAGGCCTGTAAGGAGCAGGTGGATGGAGGTGAAAGGAGACCAACGTCTGAGGTCTTAGAAAAAGTTTGCGTGCAACAAAAACAATCGCACCAATTGGACTTGCCCGCTACTCCTGTTTCGGGAAGTATGCAAGACTCTGTGCATGGGTTCGAGGCCACAATGCCCTGTGTCAGTAAGGAAGGGTTTTTGCATCGGTATCGGAAGGAGGAGCTGCGGATTCAGGGAACAACGGTCAGTTACTCATCAGTCCGTCATCCCCAATCCAACCCTAGTGAGCGGGTTATGCGAGAATTAGGTCGCCTCTTCAGGACTTTCTGTCATAAACGACATACCATGTGGCCTAATATTCTCAACGTAATAAATGATCTGCTCAACTGTGTGGTGCACGACAGTACGGGGTTTACTCCGTATGAACTGCATTACGGAGAGAAACCTAAGAATATCCTTTGTAAGATCATAAAATTTCCCGGGGTAAACATACCTCCCCTCACCCAGGAGCATAGACTAGAGCTGGCACGGGGGCGAATGACCCGAAGGGCGAACGCTCGGAAAAAACGTCACGACCGCGAGGAGAAGATTGTAAATTTCCGAGTGGGAGAAAAGGTACTCTTAAGAAGTTCATATGTGTCCAGTGCTGCCAATAAACAAATGAAAAAGTTTTTCCTGTTGTATACGGGCCCACATTCTGTCATTAAAATTGTGGGTCCAAGCAGTTATGTGTTAAGGTGTGATATAACAGGAAAGGAGATGGGGATCCATAATACGCGAAATTTACGGCGGTATCTGTCCTAAATTATCTTATAACTTAAAAGGTTTTGTTTGATTTTCTCTTGTGTTCTGGATTGATTTTAATGTGGAGTAATTTTAGTGGTGTATAAAGTGGAAGTAAGCGTATTTCTGTGTCTGGATGGTTTCTGGGAGTGTCGTGAACAGGGGATTAAGGTGAATTCTATTTAGTCTTTGAGTGAATTTTACGTTGTTTTCATGTTGTGCTCTGAGTGTATAGTTAGAAAGGTACTAGACTGGGTATCTAGGTAAATGTGAATGGGGAGAACTGTGTCGGTTTGATATCATATTGATCTTCATTGAAGTGTGGTTTCGGGGTATTTTATTGTATTTGTGTTTATATTTTCATGTCTGATTAATGTGCTTTTGGTCGGTTTTGTGTCTTTTTGAAATTTTGGACGTAAGTGAAGTGTGATTTCGTGGTATTTGATTGTGTTGGTGTTTATGTTTTCATGTCTGATGAATGTGCTTTTGGTCGGTTTTATGTCATTTTGAAATTTGTGTCGTAATTGAAGTGGATTTTGGGGTGTTTAATGGTGTGGGTGTTAATATTTTCATGTCTTATTCCTGTGATGATAGCAATAGGAAGGAAGTTGTTTGGTTTTATTTGGAGTTTTGGGGGAAGTTTAATCCTGTCAAAGAGGTAGTTGGCAAGATTGCAAATACTGCATTAAATTGCATTCTCACGAAAATAGCGGAGACTTTTGGGGGAAAAACGGAAAGAGAAATATATTTTGGGGGTTTATATGTGCTTGGGCGTTTGTTTAAAGGGAAGTATTTATGTTTTGTGGGGTTTTGTCTTGTACGTAAAGATATTATTAAATGCTTGAAAAGAGATGTTAGTGATAATCAGGCCTCTATTGCATTCAGTTGCAAATTTTGCATTAACTTGCATTCTCGCGCGTAGAATTATAGGATTTTGGAGGGGAAAGGAAATTTAAAATGCAACTTGGGATTTATATGTGTGGGTTGTGAAATAGGGAAAATATTTACGTTTGATCAAAAGTTTGGAGTAATTTCTCTCAGAAGACAAAATTTGACGATTTCTGGACAACTTAAGAGGTAGTAATCCAAATTTTGTCTGGGGGGCTATTGTAATGTTAGTTTATTGTAATGTTAGTTTATTGTAACTTTAGTTTTATGAGTAGAATTTTATGGTTAAAGGCAGGAATGCGCCACACCCTGACCCTGTTTCGACCATCGGAGCGTTTCCGGAGTGCGGGTGGTTAAACATGTGTTGACCATCTGCATAAAGGGAATGGGAAAAGCTTTGGTCGAAACGTTTGAACAAAGTGCAATGATTGGGTGAGAGAAACCGACGCCAAAGAAGACGCGGACTTCTGGGCGTCCTTTTCTTTCGGAAAGCGTAGTCAAAGAATATAGCTTGACCAGAACGGTCCTCAAAAACCCTGGACCCACTCCTGTTGTGATTTTAGTGTTCCCTCCCTTTGTGTGAATTCGTCCCCCAATTATCGTGTTTTGTGTATTAATATGTGTTCTGTGTGTTAGGGTATTGTAGTGTGGTATAAGGTTTATTGGTGGTGGTGTCTTTATGTTTCGTTTTCTTCATCTTTGTTTGGTTGTTTGTGTCTTGAGTGATAATATGTGTGTCTTTTGGGGGTGTGGTATTTATTAACTTTGAGGTTTACGTATTTTGCGTTTTCTTGTTTGAATAGAGATATATCAATTAAGAGAAATTGTAGTTTTATTTCCTTCGGAAACGAGCGACCCTGAGTTCATGCATTTCGCGGTAAATTTAATTTGTTTCTTCTTTTGAATATTGGCGCCCAACTTTCGATCTTTTGATCAGTATTTTAAATCTTTCAAACCTTTTACGCCCCGCGCGGCATTTTTTATTTTATTTCTTATTTTATGTTAAAAAGTATCGTTACAATATGAACATCATTTCACGATTTAAATTATCGTTCCCTTTTGAAAGTAATTTGCAAACTAGCAATACATTCTTCAATTAAGCAGTCGATCATGCATTAGATCTTCAATAATAAAAGAAATTCTAGTGAAGAATACATAGTACAAATTGAGTTTGTTAGATTCTTTTTTTAAGTTCATATATTTTATGTTTTCACAGAGAAATGAAGTAAACGAGGGAAATTTGTAATTCTCTCGATATATATTTTGTATTTTTACGAAGAGACATATGATTTGACATCCATAATTATATTAGGCGAATGAATCTAATTACCGATGTATTAAATGAAGCATAATACATAATAATTAATTTCTCTCTTCCTTTTTTATTTCAATTCCATTTCAAAACGTAAAATTTACATACCAATAAAATCTGTATTTAAGGACAGAAAGTCATATAACAGAAAATTCTCCTTCGCATAATAATTCTATATCAACTTTTCATGATAACCATGGAAAAAAACAGAGGATTAAAGCAAAATTAAATTACTCATTATCTACGGAGAGTTTATTCAAGCAAAATCACACAAAATATCCATTGATGCCGATTTGTTCAGGTTTGCTGATTAAGATCAACACGCACCAGAGCGCAAACATCAAAAGTAATTTTATATAAAAGTGGAGCAGGCGTTTTGAATGTAATCACGGACCTCTGTCGGATTATTATCAAAATCGTTCACATAATTATCTTGGATATCTCATCGTAAGCAGATAGAAGTGGATTTCCAAAGGAATCAGCGCATTGCATAGAAATTTATCACTAAAGGAATCCTTCGTAAAACGTGAACGTAATGGGCGGTGCTGATTACAAAAAGGTTTCCGTCGAAGTGGAAGTAAATCGATTCTGTTGGAATTAAAGATAATTAAATGCGTCCACAGATCCTTCATAACCGAATGCTCTTGCTTCAGGGTATAGATGCTATTTTAAGATTTAAAACAAATATATATTAAGTAAATTAAGTATGGCTGCATGGCAATCCTCAGGGTATATCATATTGTATTGCTTATAGTTCCTCTGCTGGCCGCACGATCTGTACGCCCTCCGGCAGAAGCATCACTTCTCCTCACGTTCGCGTGTGCTCTAGACGGCCTTTGTGCTTCTGTAGATGCATATAGTAATCTTTTGTTTATTGTGCAGATTACCAATAAATAGTGTTCTTAAGATCTTCTGTGTGTTTATTTACAATCGCATTCTAATAGGTTATGGGCCCAGGTGCGTTAATAATTGAGCACGTGTGTTGAGTTTGTGAGAGAAGTCGCGCCGCGTAGTTCCTCAAAAATGTCTGTCGTGAATTTTAGTTCTTCTCGCATCGAGTTGTTGTCAAAGGATAATTATGACACGTGGAAGATGCAAGTGGAAGCTTTGCTGACGAAGAACGACACTTGGGGATATGTGAGTGGTGAAATTCCTTTGCCCTGTGAAATAGTCGGTGAGGGAGCGTCGGCCGCCGAAGCCAAACTAAAGGTGCTTTTCAGATAAGAAGGCGAAGTCTGATTTAATACTGTCAAGAAGTCCTTCGGAATTGAAACAAATACGTGGTTGTGAGACTTCGAGGGATGTATGGCTCAAATTGGAGTCTATTTATGCGTCAAAAGGTCCCGCGAGGAAGGCGACACTCTTGAAACAGTTAACTTTACAGCGTATGCAAGAGAGCGACGATATAAGAGAACATGTGGGAATATTTTTCGATGCAGTGGATAAATTAGCAGCCATGGATGTTGAAATTAATGCAGATCTTCTTGCGATCATGCTGCTTTATAGTCTTCCGGGAAGCTACGAAAATTTTCGCTGTGCAATTGAGTCGCGAGAGAAACTGCCTACCGCGGATGAACTTAAAGTTAAAATTTTGGAAGAGACAGATGCCAGAAAACAAGCAAGTGTTTTTGAATGCGGGGGTGCTATGGCAGCGAGTCGTCATGGATTCAAGCCCTCCAGGCAAAAGTCGGAAGAGAATAACTTTAAGGGGACAGATCAAAGAAAATTTAAATACCGCTGTTTTCGTTGTCATAAGATAGGACATAAGGCTGTGGACTGCAAGAATAACCGAGCTACGGATAGGTCGCATCTGCAATCGAATGCAAAACTTGTTTCGGGAAACGCAGATGATAGTTATGCAGGTTTTAATGTGGAATTGCCGAGAGCTGAAGAAGCTGACTCCGCAGTTGATGACGAGAGGGGGCCAAGGGCATGGATATTAGATAGTGGCTGCACGTCTCATCTGTGCGGCGCCGTATCTAAGTTTCAATGGATGCACTCAACGCCTCAGGCTCAACTGAGACTAGCCGACTCATCATCAACAAGCGTGAGGGGAAAAGGCGCCGTAACAACGAAAACGACAGAAGGTTGGTTGAGTTTAAAAATACTCTGTATGTTCCCGATCTTCGTACCAACCTTGTCTCTGTCTCGAAAATCACTGATAAAGGTTACCATGTTACTTTCAAAAAGGATGTTGCAGTTGTTACAAATTGTAATGGAGAAGTAACATTGACAGCTGATCGGAAAGGCGATCTCTACTATATAAGAGAAGAGATGAATGCAAGTGCAAATTCAGTGACGATTAATGAGCAATCGGTTCTTAGAAAATGGCATGAACGCTTGGGACATTTGAATTACAATGATGTAATTAAAGTCATCCGGGATAGTGGAATAGGTGATTTTAATAAAGATATTGTTAATATTTCCCAGTGTGAAGTATGTCTGCGAGGAAAGATGGTTGCGTCAAAGGGACGAGAGCCTTGCTCCGAGAGACTAAAAATTATATATACGGACGTTGTGGGTCCGATGAGAAAAGAATCTTCGGGAGGTGCAAGATTCTTTGTAACGTTCATTGATGATAGCACGAGGTGGTGCGAAGTATATTTACTTAAACAGAAAAGCAGTGTGTTAGAGGCTTTCAAACATTATAAAAGCTTTGTTGAAAATCAGACGGGAGAGAGAATTAAATATTTTCAGTTTGATAATGGTGGCGAATACTGTAATGGATCATTTGATAGTTTTCTTTCCAGTAATGGGATTCAAAGAAGGCTCACCGTTGCGCATACACCGCAGCAAAACGGAGTGGCGGAGAGGATGAATCGAACAATCTTAGAAATGGCAAGATGTATGATTCTGCAGTCGGGATTGCCAATTTCATTTTGGTCTGTGCACCGTGGATCGTCGTTCTTTTACATGTTATACCTTCCTGATGAGTGGAGCAGCCGTGTCCTGGAAATCTCAAAAGCAGAGAGTGGTGGCGCTATCTTCAACCGAGGCGGAATACATCAGCCTGGCGGAAGCTGCCAAAGAGGAAATGTATCTCCGGAGTCCGCTAAAGGAGTTGCGAATACAACCCATGACTGACTTAACGATTTTTGTCGATAATCAAGGGGCGAAGTGCATTGCTACTGATCCTATTCTTCATTCAAGGACCAAGCACATTGATATTAAGCACCATTTTATTCGCAATGTCATAAATTTAGGGTTAATTAAATTGCAATATTTATCGACAGAATTTATGGTAGCTGATATTTTGACAAAAGCTTTGCCAAGAGTTAAAAATGATTTTTGTGTTATAGGCTTATGTTTAAAGATGGTTAATTAAGCGGATGTTTCATACCCTTCGTCTTGAAAGGGGGTATTAAGTAAATTAAGTATGGATGCATGGCAATCCTCAGGGTATATCATATTGTATTGCTTAAAGTTCCTTTGCTGGCCGCACGATCTGTACGCCCTCCGGCTGAAGCATCACTTCTCCTCACGTTCGCATGTGCTCTAGACGGCCTTTGTGCTTCTGTAGATACATATAGTAACCTTTTGTTTATTGTGCAGATTACCAATAAATAGTGTTCTTAAGATCTTCTGTGCGTTTATTTACAATCGCATTCTAATAATATATACATCAACGATTAATGTGGGCTGTAATGCAAAGTCAGGTATTAAATATACCGTTGAATTACGTCAATGGAATAGAAGGACCTTTTTCTAACTTTCCATTCGTTACAAAAGACAATTTTCAATGGTTAAAGTATCGCCAAAACATAGATGGTATTTGTTTATTGACTGGATAGCGATTAGGAAATTTAGGGGACACACGTAAATAAAACGAGTTCCATTGAATGTTTTATTACTTTATAGTGGACATAATACCCACGTATAGTTTTTATCAACAAATTTCTGTTGGAAAAGCTATGTGTACTGGTATCAACCACATTTAACCAGTGCTAAATAAATCTTCATTATTTGGCTATTAATTTGACGCATTCACTACCACAAATTAACTTAAATTTTGGAACCAAAAATTCTCGATTGAATGAAAAATTTCAGAAAAAGTCATCGAATTTAATGAATGTTGATGCAAGTAATTTCATTTTATTTATACAGCCCACGTTTATCTTAGCGTTGGTGGTTATTAGTCATAGGCAGAAAAGCTCGTTTTATCAATAAATGCATGATGAATATACCAGCTCGTATTCCTACTTCTTCCCAAGATTTTTTCTTGAGTTATATTTAAAAATTTCTGTTTCTCGTCTTCTTCATCAAAACTGAATTCTTTTGATTCCCCAAATTCTCAACATCGCAAAGTCTGTAAATGGATCGATTTACGTTGCAGAGAATTTACTGAGTTGAATCTGAAAATTTTAATCTACGAACCAATATTTTGTATGCTAGGATATAAGTTTTTCTTTGATTCCGTATCTTTTTTTGAAGTTTTAATTGACATTTTTATCGGTATTGACAGCACGTGATTCTATTTTGATTTGGTCCAACTTACCATGTAATTAACAATCATTTCTATAAAACCTCGAGCATCAAAAGAAATTTATATTCCTTTCGCACTACTCTGCGCTTTGATTCCCACCGAGATGGTTATGGTGGGATGATTCCTCTTCATAACTCACTGTAGGTACAAGAAAGAAATTAGTCAGACGGAATATTTTGAAAATATAAATTCATAGGATAGGGTTTCAGAATTCTTTGAATAGTAATTCGTTACTGGTAATGATACCAACTTGCAGTGTTAGATTAGATAAATTAAATACATTCACAAAATTTAGGAATATGTAATAGATCGTCTTATTTTCACCTTCAAATAATGACATTATTTAATGCCTCATCTTTGTAAATGATTGGTTGCATTTGTGATTGTAACGCATGGACATAATTATTCCTTAATTTTAATGAACACTATTATTATAAATATTCCGAAGATTTCGGTCCTAACGATGGAAACAAAGACCGAAACAGATTGTCTAGCTTTGATGATGAAATTTTTGGACAAAGTGCAAATCTATTCGATTATTTGCCATGGCCTTTCACAGCATATAAGCCACTTCGGTATTTATTCTTAAGGACTATAATTAGGCAATTAGAGGATGTTCATCGAGAGTAAAAGAAATAGCGTACTTTTCCCTAATTCGACCTCTACTTGATTATTGGTGTGAGATTTGGGATCCTCACGAAGTAGGATTAATTTCCGATCTCGAGATGGTTCAACGTAGAGCAGCAAGGTTCGTCAAGGGAGATTTCAGATTCGACAGCAGTGTTTCGGCTATGATACAATCCCTCGGATGGAACTCTCTTAGTGATAGAAGACTTGAGTATCGACGGAAGCTTTTTGATAAATTTATCACTACCGATTTCGGGGAGGATATAACAGATGTTGTCATCCCAGTAATATACTTACGCGACCTTTTGAGAGAAAACAAAAGAGCGATACAGGGAAGTAGTTGCCAGGACAGATAGTTACTAATGGTCGTTTTTCCCGCGAAGTATTAGAGAAGCTAATAGCTCTCCAGATTAGTTAAGTATTTCAGAGTCTTACACCCCCTGCCACGCGCCACTGGCGGATTGCAGGGTTTAAATGTAAATGTAGGCACCAGGCCAGATGGTAGTCATTCCTATATTATATTTAGTAGTTATTAGTAGTCATTCGTTTATTTATAATCCTATAGTATATTTTATGATTGCAATGCATCTATGAAATATATGACTATAATATGTGATTACAAGATTGTTATGTATGAGTGTTATGCGTGATTTAATGTTTAGTTGTAATTTATGATTGTAATTTACGGATATAATTTAAGATACCAATGCATTTATAAGATTATGAATGTGATTTATGATTGTAAAGGAAAAAGTGAATGCTCAGAAATGGCGGTATAATATTTAATTTTAAAGAAATAGTAATATTCAAGGGGTATTTACTGTCGGCCGCTCCTCAATTAGAAAGTGAATAGATGCTGAGTGTGGCAGGGACGTAGATGAGACTCAAAGCAGATAAGAGTATCTCTGTTTTGCAGTACACCTTTGTCCGCATTACACGGGACTTCTAATTTCTCCGACAATTCGCCAGTGACAGGCTTAGCGGGGGATGACCGGATCAGAAGGTCAACGAAGCCAAAAATTCCATCAGGTTTAATCATGTTTATAAGCAGCCCGGAAAACTCATGCCGAGATGAAGCATTAGCCCGCGTGTAATTTTCGTCAGCTCAGGAGCGCATAATTCACGCTGCTCCGTGCACTGTGCACGACCGAAAACCATAACAGCACGAGAGATTAGGAGCGCTTGCTAGTGGACTCGATGGAAAACACTTGACGGGAAATGGCAGTGAGTGGAATGGAATTAAAGCTCCCTATAACCATTGTTATAGGGAGCTTTGGGCGGGATTAGGGCAACAGCGCCAACATGCGGCAGGAGGCGGCAGCTTATCTCCTGGCGCTAATTGGTCGTGGATTGAGGCGAGCTAAGGCGCTTCCGAATAAGCCGCTGGCTGCGGCGTCTTCACATCGACATGATGTAGGGAGAGTGCGACATCACGGTTAGCTGTAAGTACCAGGCGTGAAAATAGAGTGGAAAATGGGAAAAGAACTTGATTTGCAAAACTTGCGAGAGTTTTTGCTATCTTACTCAGATTCAAATAAAACAGCGTTTATGAAATACTGGAGAGAATCATTGAAGAAAATAAGGAAGTGACTAACCAGAGATCTGGTAAAATTTAGTCATTCCCTTTATCGATATCACAAGAAATGCTTATACTTTAAACGTAAGTTAAACCTTCAAGACTTATTCCCGCATTATTATTATCCTAAGATTTGGTCCTTCTATTAATGGAAATATTTAATATTTACATAGGTTATAACTTTTTATTTCCATGGAATCTGAAATTGAAGACAAATTAATCGTTTAGCAACATCGTCAAACTAACTTCGCTTCTCTTGAAACTCACTGAATTTAATAATATTATGAAACGGGTGACGTATTAGAGAACATAGCAGATGATCGGATAAGAATTTACTACCACACCCATGTACTATATGAATCTCGAGGTGGCCTAATCGAATATCAAATATTGTTCGTAACTTAAAATTATTTTGGGATAGAATTTGGGCATCTTAAAAATGTTACTATTAGAAATTCTCTAAATTTATCTTTAACAGTTTTTAATTTCCATGCAGAATAAAACAAAAGGTAGAACGAAAACAAAAGAAGGGAAATTGAATAAAGATTTTTATTTTGGTCGTGATTAATGATTCGAAATGGCGATGTTTTGATAAATAATGAGAAATATTTTGAACTTTTGTGGTTATGAAAACCTGCGATGTCGATAACCAAGTAAAAATTTGTATTTACTACTATACTTTACTGCTGTGTTGCTACTTAACTTTGCTATACGAATACTCTGGAGATTTATGTCAGCTAGAGACAAATAGTCAGTCGTAGGTGAAAAAATTGAAATGGTCAAGCGTGACCAAGCAGGATATCACACTAATTGTGAAATATGTCACTGAGGCTACTGACTGCTATTTAAGGCGCCAAAATTAATATAAATAAGCGTGCATACATTCATAATGGTTACCTCTTAAGATATCTGGGAAGAATTGCATACGAGAAACATATGAAGTGTTAAAAATAGGAAATAGAAAGTTCTTTCTCTATATTTTGTTTAAGAGGTACGTCTTATCGTAATAATAAACCATATTTAATATAATTTTCATCATGAATTGGAATTGATTCACCTTCAATTCGCTTCCAGATATAATATCTTGCGTATTTTCCCCGTATTTCTTTTCCGCTCATCTGTTTTGTTCTCAATCTCTTCACTCTCTCTAAGAGTGCAAAGAGGCCGAAACCGATTCAAAAAGATGGGAGGAAAAGCCGACGATTTGAAACAATTATCTTTCAACGCCGAAAAGTGCATTTCAATTGTTCTTAATTGATGGGAAATTCGGGATCAAGCTCTTTAAAACGTCATGAGTTTATTAATTGGCGGAGAATTTAATCACGTAAATGGAGAATTATTGATCTGTCTTTTCTAAAACTTACGCGAACAATGTCAAGAATTTGGGGTACTCAATTATCTTCTTGATTTAGTTAATTAATTAAGCTGCGTTACTGAACTTCCTGGGTAAGGAATCATTACTCAGTTGTGCATTTCCCGAGCTCAATTTAAAATTTTCTGTGTTCTTTATCTCATTGGCTATGAAAAGAAAGGCTTCAAGAAATTAATTTATATCGAATAATGCATGCAATATAAATGCCCTAGTAATTGTATGACGCCATTAATATTTCACCTTCAGTAAATGAGTTCTTCGTATATTGTTTGACGGATTTAATTGCATCCCTTCTATTCCTTTCTAAAGAGAGATATATAATTAATGATGGATCAAAGACAAGGCAGATTCTCAACTTCATGCGTTTATTTTTCATGTATACTTTTTTATGTAAACTTCAATCATGCTGACTTTCTAATTGAATTATAACTAAGTTAGTATAGAATTTTTATTGGATATTTATCATAATTATATTTATATTATAAGACTTTCACTGTTAATGAAGAAAATAATTCTAAAGAATCGATTGTTGGGTTCTTCTTAATTCGAGTGGAAGAATTTTCTCGGCTTCTTCATCCTGAGTTCCTGTGATTCCTTACATTCTCAAAACAGCCAAGTCTGTGATTGGATCGAAGCTCAGAACTTGATATACAAAGCAAACGAAGCATCCCAGTATTTCTTTGATATCAATATTTTTATTTTGAAATTTAATTAAAAATTAAATTAATAAAGCAAGTGTATATCATTAAAATACGTTTAAGCTAAGGACACAAAAGACTGATACGGCCAAGAATTCATTTAAGAAAAGAGAGGTTTAAAAATGTTTCTATACTGCCTGAAGAGGTCTAAATACCCCTAAATATATCAAAAGGCAGTTCAGGAGTAGATGTTAGAGTATATTGTAAAATAGTATAATAAACGCTAAGTATTTGTTTTTCTGTAAGTTTTAAGTCAAATATTTCCAAATTTAACTAAATTATACATGGCTTAGCAAAGGAATAATATAAATTTGCTGTCTGGGCTCCAACTACCAAATCCTAAGTACCGCTACTTCTATTCTATAAGGCGTCAAACTAACGATTTTTTCATAATAAGTTATTGCGCAGATTTCTGGAAATTTACCTGACGTACTTTTCGAAATTTTGCATATCGAGAATCGGGATATTTTGGCATATGTTTACCTGTAATGTGGAATGTAAAGTTTCCGGGGATAAATGTATTGATGGGTTAGCATATTTTCCCTTCGCCAGAGCATTTCGAAGTAACCCCAGATTAAATACTGCGGAGAAAAACCCCGATGTTCTTTGGGTGTGTTTTGTAATGTAATTTGTGATTTTCGTGAACGGAGATGAGTAGGCATCAGAGATACTGTTCAGTTTCGCCAGCGGACGAAAACATTACACCAGAACTGCGATTGATCAAGGAAGTTCCAGCAATGTCATCGTTGAAGTTTTTCCCACAATAACATTTTCGTCAATATTTTCTTCGTCAGTTCTTTCTTTTTCCAAGTGATAGTGAAGGAATCGTACTCCAGTATGTATCTGTTAATTATTTTCTTATCAAACCAGTTTTTATGACTGTTGCTTTTGCCTTGTTTTCATTTGTCTTCAGCCATGGTTAATCCATAGCTCAAACGTGCAGGTCTTATTCTCACTAATCTAATCTTGAATGAAACTGATCCTATTGGAACCAAACCAGATGAGTCATTTTGTCTCAGAGACTTTTGAGCGTGAAATGTTGACGAGAGTGGATGCTGAGCGGTCGAGTCTCCATTATAAGGCAATTGTTATCTTCTAGATAACAGAACGATGTACATAATTTTGTCGTACGATTGACCACGGCTCACCAACGCTAATGCTGGTTGCGACAAGAAAAATGAATAGTGGTAGAATCAAAGAGGGAAGCACTCCGGTCAGAAGAAGTTAGGAGTAGTATTGGCGATACGTAATCAATCGAAAGATCCTAATTCCCAAAAATCCCCTTTATCACATTATCAATGCAGTAAAAACCTTCGTAATTAGAATACAGCCTTATTACAATTCATCACATTGTATAGGGGTCATTTTTATACTGCGCATATAGTTTTCTGAGCTAAGTTACTTTTATAGCATCAACCATGGCTGAAGACAAATGAAAACAAGGCAAAAGCAACAGTCATAAAAACTGGTTTGATAAGAAAATAATTAACAGATACATACTGGAGTACGATTCCTTCACTATCACTTGGAAAAAGAAAGAACTGACGAAGAAAATATTGACGAAAATGTTATTGTGGGAAAAACTTCAACGATGACATTGCTGGAACTTCCTTGATCAATCGCAGTTCTGGTGTAATGTTTTCGTCCGCTGGCGAAACTGAACAGTATCTCTGATGCCTACTCATCTCCGTTCACGAAAATCACAAATTACATTACAAAACACACCCAAAGAACATCGGGGTTTTTCTCCGCAGTATTTAATCTGGGGTTACTTCGAAATGCTCTGGCGAAGGGAAAATATGCTAACCCATCAATACATTTATCCCCGGAAACTTTACATTCCACATTACAGGTAAACATATGCCAAAATATCCCGATTCTCGATATGCAAAATTTCGAAAAGTACGTCAGGTAAATTTCCAGAAATCTGCGCAATAACTTATTATGAAAAAATCGTTAGTTTGACGCCTTATAGAATAGAAGTAGCGGTACTTAGGATTTGGTAGTTGGAGCCCAGACAGCAAAGGTTGACTAAAAGATACTTGCGGATTTGATTAAGAATTTGCAGCCGATATGCAGCTGCAAACCTTAAAATGTAATAGATGCTAGAATCCCGACGTTATGTATACAAATTACAATAAATGCCCCTTAAAATTGTAAAGAATACTTGGAAAGTAAGAAGATGAAATTTTATTTCAAAAATATAAGTCATCTGTAACTCTCGAGATCTGTGATGTAAGCACGTGTATGGCGTATTTACC
This sequence comes from Sympetrum striolatum, assembly GCA_947579665.1. Taxonomy (NCBI): domain Eukaryota; kingdom Metazoa; phylum Arthropoda; class Insecta; order Odonata; family Libellulidae; genus Sympetrum; species Sympetrum striolatum. The sequence continues at coordinate 95,528,229 of OX388345.1, forward strand.
TAAATGCGCTTTTAAGTTGATAATTTTCCATAAAAAAAAATCATTGTTTAACTGTCAGGTACGCCTGTCAGTTTAACGGTCAGCCACTAGAGATATCACCAGAGGTAAAGAAGGGCTGTTGTGTGTGCAGCAAAAGAAGTAAAACAGGGAAAGGGAAGCGTAAAAGGAGCCGCACAATATGTACCAAGTGCGAGAAGGCCCTTTATAGTGTATGCATAATTTTTAACAAATTAAACGTAGCTTTTGAAAGAAAAACGCCAGAAGAATGAAACTTTGTGTTTAGGTTAACCAATAATTGCAATAACTAAAATTGGAAAAAATATCGAAGGCTAAAAATGATTTAATAAAATTTTCGTAATCGAAATGTAAAAGTTTATTTTTTAAATCTACATTTTTTAATTTAAAAATATATTCCTGAACTATAATTTTGTATCATTAGAAAAGTTACATTTTATTTCGAATTTATAAGTTTAGTAAGAATAAATAAAATATCGGCATCATGGTATAAGGATTAGCTATTATATAATTTTTTATCCAAAAGAGTAAATTTTCATCAAAGATGCCTTGGCATTCTTCGCACACACCATGTAATCGAGGTCTTTTCGAGACCTTAAATCCCAAATGTATCTCTGAGTGGCCGGGCATTTAAATGCCGAGGGTAAGAAAATTATATAGCTCTCCAGTTTGTTAAATAACTCGAAAGCTATTATTGATGGTCTAATTAAACTACATGTATATTCAAGACAACATCACAATGTCAATATGTACTTCTTTTTTATTGTCTATATTATATTTTAACTTTACAGGAACTGACCCACAAATGAAGAATTATATGATTTTTTACCCAGGGAATATGTTTTACGATGTATCGGAAATTTTACTTTATATTATAATTTTATCAAATAATTTTAATACATTTACAAAGGTATTTGTTTGTTTAGTATAGCCCTTGATCTATTTGCTGGCGGAACTTCGAACCGAGGAGACACTCATCTGAATTGAGTGACGATGAGCCAGAGGATGAATTTGAGAGGAGTTTAATCTTTGTTTTTTTTCTGAGGAAAAGAGCTGACCACTTGTTTCGACCAAAGATGCTAGGGAAACTCAAGAGTGTTTACGTCTAACATAAACGAGTAGGGTGAGGCATTGGGACTGTTTACATTTCAGATGCACAGGAGAGAGATTCATAATGAGATGGGCCTAATTTCGAAAGTGATAATGAATGTATACTACATGTCAAGTGTGATTCATAGCCTTAACCTTGGTAAGAGGGTAATCCTAGGAGCCTGAGAAAAATATCTACCCATTCTTAGCGAAGAAAGTGATAAAAAGCTGATTTGAAACAAAGTGTCTCAAAATCAGTGGTCCTAAAAAGGGACCGCTCGGTCGTTCGTGAAAACATAGGTTGGTTCTAAGGCGGGAACATAAAGTCGTTTCTAGTACCTGGTGTTCATGATAAGAGGCATTCCTCTGAACTGGATATTGCCATTAGACTATTTTATTTCGGAGCATGGTCTCAACAGTGGGCAAATACGAAGCATTTTTTCCTTTGTGATTTCGCAGCTATATGCAGAATTTATTCAAGCATGACTATGCGAGGTTTCAAAGTACGCATTCAAAAAAAACCACTTTCTTATTTTTGGCCAGCTTTTTTCGATTCCAGCCCACTGTGCGATGAGACGTACTTGTTTTTAACGATGCCTTTTCGTGGCTCAAACGTTTTTCACTAGAATTGGCGATAGTTGCTAATATAGATAAAGAAATGCCATACTTCCGAGAAATTTCTGTTTTTGTTTTCCCGCGATCACGTACTTCCTTGATAATTGACCTTTTGGTGACCAAACTCAGGGACTTCCTCTTTTCCTTGGTCAGCGATGCTTTATCCATTATTTCACTGAAAGGCACACGGGATATCATAACACAGGCCACCTTGATCAGAGAGTGATTCTGACTGAATGCGCGCAATTTTTTCTCGCTTGGAGACGAATATTTTTCAGCGTGTCCACGCTCGCTAGGGGGAAAAGATCATTGGAGGTGACGCAAATATGTGCAGATGCGGCGTGCATTAAATTTTAAAATGTTGTTAAGGTGTTTTGATACCTTTTACGAAATTTATTTACTTTTTAATACTCGCTCTTACATTTGCATAATGTCAAATGTTTACACATCGAATTAGGCATCGACGACAAAACACGGAAGTAAATATATATAGAATGACGATACCAGCGATAGCATTGCGATCCGTAAGAATGCATGGATGATCATCCACAGGAATTTTACCACAGTGTAAGCACTTCAAAAAACACCACACTTATATTCGATTTTTTCACATTTTCCCATCTAAAATACATGTACTGAGGATCCTCCCAACATAGACGGTCTGGGTTCAGCTGCTCCTGTTTACGGCGATCATCATCCCGTTGTATTGAACTCAGTGCGACAAAACCATTTCAAATACTTCGTAAAACCTGGGTTCGTTCACTAGGGACCGGCTTCTCACTTCGTAAAACATGAAATCGAGGTTTAACGTAAAACTGAGGTAATTTTACTTGTACAAAGATCGGGACCGGCGGAATGGTTCCTAAAACTGCGTCATTACCTAAAATTGAGGTTCGTAAAAACAGGGTTCTACTGTACTATACCCTGTTATTCAGTTTGCATGGATTCATTATCGATCTTCCAGAACATCTACTCAGTACTCGAAATAAAATGAATATTCGTCATTATCATCGTAAATAATTAAGAAGATTTTTCAACCATCCATGATAAATCGGTGAACAGTTATTAAAAGTCAATTAAAGAAATGTTAGTAGCAAGCAGTTGCAAGATTACAGGGCAGTGGTCGGCAAACTTATTAATCAATAGAGCCAAATATTAACAATAAAACGATTAAAATTTATTTTGAAAGCCAATTGTTTTTAACTTAAACTATGTAGTTAAGTAAATTATTAAAATATAAATAAGAAAACCAGTCATCACGAAAAGCCACACTCGAGGCGCCAAAGAGCCGCATGAGGCTCGCGAGCCGCGGTTGGCCGTCCACTTGTATAGGGGTTCCGCGGAAGCATCGACGCGAATGAATCGGAGAACGGCTAACTTGAGCCGTTCTTGAGCTTTGGGGGGTGTTCTTATCGCTTTAATCTAATCACAGCTGCGAGAGATAAGCTTCGGCTCGGTGGCCGGGCGAAGAAGAACTACGCTGAGGGCATCTATCGAGGAGGAAAAGAATGAAAAAACTCATATCATTTAGTCCCATAAGGTTAGCCCTCTAGTATAGTTACTCTATGGTATCATGAACGGAAAAGTGAATTCTTGATACGGTTCCTTCTAGCATTTATTTCTCTAATCTTCCTCGCAGTATCAGAGCGGCCCACATCAACAGGGAGGTCGCATTATATCGATTACATCATTTGAGAACCGAATTTTTCTGAACTTACTTAGTAAATTTATCCTTTGAATTAGTCTTCTATCTCTTAATGATTACCATCCCGCGTACTGCATCGTCTGAGTAACACTCACCGTTTTATCATGGCAATTCTGTACAAATCGTATCGTATACAACCAATCAAACAAATGCCGTACACGAACTCTAATACAAAAGTTATAATCAGTGTAATCGCGAAACAGTATTTTCTCGTTTGGCTTGGTTGAATAAGAGGAATATGAGTTTTTTTTCTTTGAAACACGATGAGCATCCCCTCAACGATCTACTAGTTAATCTTTGCATTCTATTCACTTTTCCTATCGAATCTCCAATATGTTCTTTCAAAGATAAACTGAAAGCTAAACGTGACACTTAGATATTTTGTGTGGCACACTAACACTAAGGGTTGTCGCGAAGTTGCTGCGTGGAAATAACGTTTTTGGATGATATCTAACATCCTTACGCTTTATATACATCATTCACAAAAAACTCTAGGTGCGTCTTACAAGATTTACCTTTATGGAATCCGTGTTGGATCCGAATGATTCCTATCTTTATGGTAAGAAACTGAATAATAGAGCTTGCTATAATATGCTCCATTATTTTGCAGAAATTCGAAGTTAACGAAAATTACCCATAATAATCTGATCATTCTTAGACCACGGAGTGACGTTTAATTTCTTCCACGACATTGGGACAGTACCCTCATTAATTGATTTCTGATAGAATTTCCTATCAATCTGTTGCAGTGAATTTCCACTAGCATCAACTTATATCTCTATGGAAATCATCTCCGAATCAATGCGCGAAGTAAAATCGTTAACTCGACCATCATCTAATGAGAAACATTTCTGGAAGTACGGGTTAAGTAAGTTAGCTATTTCTGCCGATTTATTTAAGGCAATTCCCTCTTCGCTTATAAAGCTAGGCACAGAAAATTGACCACCACGAGTCTCACGCACTTATGACCAAAATTCTTTCTAATCGCCAACTAGTGATTTTAACAGGGTTCGAGATCTATATTCCTGGTATTCTTTTCGTGATCCTTTCTCAAATAGCTTTTGCACTTCTCTATAGTTTTGATCACCAAGCTCATTGATCTCACCGCACGGTTTAAGTTTTCTCAATCGGAGTAAATGACTCCTATGCAACGATTCAAACTTCTTCCTCGTCTCCCCTACTGTTTAGACGGAACATATTTAACTAAATCTACTTTGATTATCCATAGAAACTCTACCCAACTATCATTTACTGTATTTTCACCCAAAAAGCATAAAAAATTATCCAAGCTTTAGTTCAAATAAAACCTTAAACTCAGAAATAATTGCTTTGCGAATTAAATACACTTGCCTCACCGGCTTAAGAGATCTAACCGCTGCTACTTTCATCCCTGCCATTATGACATCATGGTCTGACTGTACCGTCAACTACAGCGGGGATAGTTATTATTTGTGGTTGGGAAGTGGCTAGTAAACCTAAATTGATACCTTGCCTCGCACGATTCGTTCGAGTTTTAGTCATATTTACCTGATCTAAAGCATGCAACGAAAAAGTAAGATGTATTTCGTGAATTTTTTTTCTCACTGCTATTGCTGGAGAATTTTAGATTATCACAATGAATATTGGTTAGGTAAAAATCTCTTCCTACGGCGATGATTGGATCTTTTATTTTCTCGAAATTTTTATGTAAGGCCTCGGATAAATCAACAATACAACCTATTTTTTCATCGGGAGGACGACACAAAGAACAAACATTAATCTTACTTCCGTTTTGTCTTTGAATCGAGCACCAAATGATTTCGCTCCTGCTATTTTCTACTAATTCATCGCGCTTACTAATTAAATGAGTCCATACTGCTATAAAACCTCTACCGCTAGATCTACATAGTCATATTTTCAGTATATCATATAATTGGGGGAAATATCTCATTTTGAGTAATATCCTCGCTTAACCAAATCTTTCTAGTATGATATCCGCGCAAGTTCTCATCGTAATGTTAAAGATTTCCACCTGTTTATTACGTAAGCTCTTGCAATTTACTATTATTATTATTAGATCTCTCAGTTCGCACATTAAAACATGGTTTTCTTTTTCGAATAACCTTTATCTTTTTTTTAAGTGAATTTTTCTTTTTCACCATTGCAATTTTTCTATGTTTTGGGGCTAAGCTCATGCCCACCCTTTTGCCTATTTAAGTGGGCGTTAGTAACTATTTCTACTGCTAAATGAAAGAATAACTTTGTCTGCGTATATTTGCTCTATTCTGTTCGCATCTAAACCGCAAAACAACGTAGTAAACGACATTTAAACTACTGGTCATGGAGGGAGAGGGGTTGGAAGTGTTTCGGAAGAGTCCGTAAAGTGCACACAAATTTTAGTAAAATCAGCGAACAATAGCTGAGTATGGTGTCTAATATATGGATCTAAGTAACCTTGAGAAGTATTTTAACATACGGAAATCAAGATGATCAAATTGGAAGCGGAAAATTTTATTCATCGCTACGGAGAAAGTAGAGAAGTGAATACCGGCCTCTTGGAAACTTAATACAAGTTTAGATTATGCTGCCACAAATATTTTCGTAAGTGTGGCCCGTTCTACAGGGTAAAATCTGTGGGGAACCTGTAATTCGTCGAAAGTGTGTGATTATGTTTACACTACGAGGCGAGTACGGAATATCTAATTATTGATTATCGGACATTCGAATCATATTTCGATAATAAAATAAGTAAGAATATCTTCGATATTATTACTTTCTCTTTTTATTTGATTTCAAAGTTATCCTTTCTAATCCCTATTTTTCACAGTTTATTGATATTTTTTTCTGAGAGTTGGGGAAGTATAGATTTGTCTACAATGTAATGTAGAAACGTATGTTTTCTCTAATTAAATAGCATAATGAACTACGTTTGTTATTATTAGTATTTATTATATGTTTGTCTTTGCAGTTAAACTTTATTTTGGTTCAAACACAGGGGTCAGGAAAAAAATTGGGTTTCATGTTATCTCAATGATTTAAACGCACATACAAAACGTTGCAAGCAGGGTTAATTTCTTTTGCAGAATTTAATTAAAGATTATCGGTCTAAAATTATCGAGACAAGCGCCAAAAGAATTTAATAAACAATATTATTACGGTGATGGAATATCGGTAAAGATTCGAAATTACGATAAAAGAGAGAATTTGGGAATTTAATTTCTCGCGGTTCCCGATAACGTAGACATTTTAAACTCTTGCGATTCATTAGAGTGACAATGAACGATTAATTAGTGATATGTTTGTGCCTAAAGTGTCTTTGGTTCGACTCCCGTCGGCTCGGTGACTTTCCAATAGGAAATGCAAGTGGAGTTCTTTCTTCTGTTTGCAGGCTAATTTTAATATACAGATTTAAATAAGAAATAATGGTCGTACGAAGTCGAGGTGAGCACCAAAAGAAGGGAAATCATTTGAAGATTCCTATTTAGGTCGTCTTATACACTTATTGAATCGAAATAAAGATAAATATGTCGAAAGAAACGAAAATTACTTAATACGCATTATCAAAATCAGTAGGTTTACTTCTTCCGTAAGAAATGCATGTAAAGTTCGTTTTTCTGCTTGCAGGCTTTTTTATTTTGCAAATTTAAATTAGAAATAATGGTCGTACGAAGTCGAGACAAGTACCAAAAGAAAGGAAATAGAACAGAGATTCTTACTTTGGCCTTTCTTATACATCAAAAATCGCTTTTTAGTCGAAATTACGAGTATTATAGCAAAATAGTCGAAAATTACGTGAAATGTCGCCGTGGTAAACAATCAGTCCCTTGACGACCACGGTGATTGTTGAATGCGAGCTCTCGCGTTAATTAAAGCAAAATTAACAGTATGCGAGCTATCTCAACTAGTCCTAAGCGTAGATAAGCGCAATGACAGCGCATTTTAAGCGGTTTAGATGAGTGCAATCCAGCGGTGATCGTCTTATGAAGGAGGGAATTTTAAAAAGTGTTCAGAGTTGCTTTAAATGGAAGGGCGATAATCGCGCTTGAATATTTATGACAAAAGAAGAGCAAAAAGCGAAACAGCTGAAGGTGCGAGGGCGGAGAAAAAATAGCGATGTCCTTCATTTTTGTTCCTTTGTTACAAACGAGCTTGTTTCTACTTGCAGATGAAGCAGAGCTTACGTAGCGTCGAAAGTGTTTGTACTGAAAGTACGTAGTTACTATGTACCAATCTATAGGTATATATAGAATCGAAATTCTGTTGGTGTGTTTGTCTTGGATTGGAGGCCACACCGTTCGTCCAGGAGAAGCAACTAGTGCCTCCGTGGCTCCCACAAAGACGAGAGCTTCATTAAACGTCGCAATAGAGATCGAATTACGGAAAATAAAATGCGTCACGGCTGTTTTTTATATCTTCACCACATTATGTGTAAATACGAAAAAAATTCCGTTCATTTAAGAGAAATCATCTGAAACATGTGGCACTTACCATCACAGCTATGAGATGACGAAACAGATAGTAACTACTTTACGTTATTACTCGATTGGGGTCAATATTACCCCAAAATTCTCTGAATTTCTAAAACCTCTTTAAATTTTCATTCATGTTGTTCAATTTATCAAATTCATAAATCATCATTATTTAAAAAAATAAATGTTAACTTTTTTAACCAAATTTCTTTTTCCTTTTATAATAAATTTCAAAAAATGTTTAAACATGTAACAAAATTGCATTAACTTATATAATTGATATATTTCCTATTTATAGCTAACATAACAGTTACAAAAATTTGGAGTATGTAAAAGAGGGTTTATAACAGAAAACTCCCGTTTATCCGGAATGATGGCGCGCCGTTCGAATGACGAAAATTTCGGATAAACCGAAGTTCCCGTGATTAACGTGCATTTATTTGAGACTTGAACGATTTAGCATTTCCTTCGGTGGATGGACTTACAGCGATACTCCCAAAAACAGAATTATTTATAAAATGTTTTAGCTGGTTAGTGCTATACAAGACGAGAAAAACGGAAGCGCAAGTCGTAGATTCTGCACTTTCCTTCCTTTATTCACAGTTAAATGAAAACTGTCAAAGTACGTAACGTGTAATTAGGTATGCTATGCAGAAAAACTATGCTGAAATTAATTTAGAGCTGTAAACACAAGACAGAATACAAAGCGGCGAAATTCGTAGATTGGGGCGCCACTTGTACGACGCGCGCTCTCTATTTGGGGCTCGAAAACTACTGCGCTGATCTAATCGATATCTTACGAAAATCACAGTTTAAGTCTGATAATGTATTGATAATAAAATCAAAACAATACAAAAATACGAAGGCTCTCTAATCACCTGCGATGACCGAAAAAAAGGCCAAAATGTTGAAAAATATCAACTTTAAGGGCAATGCTCACGTCTTTCCGTTTACCGATTTAAATAATATTTTACACATTTTATTTTCCAACCCTATGGAACAACATTATGGGGTATCCCAAATATTCGCTAAAATGGGTTCAGGAAGCGAAAACGTTACTTTCCCTACGGGTTTAACTAAAGTACTAAGTAAATTTTAATTTTCAAGTACAAAAATGTTAAGTTTAGAATGTTAATTAACAGTATAAAAAATAAACCTGTCAAGCAACATTTACGCCTCCGGGATATGCAGTAAAACTATCATTCTTTTTGCAAAATTAAGGTCTTAATTGTTGACTATTTCATACACTTAAGGTCTAGTATTTCCGAAGGAGAATATGGAGTTCCACAAAGTGACAGCTAACTCTATTAATTATAGTCTACTATTTCATTTAGAGATGTCTTAAAACATACAAATAAAAGTATTCCGAATGATGTAATATTCTTACATTGTAAACTAAACATTTTTGTACTTGAAATACATTTTTTTTTGTAATTATGTTTAAAAAAAATAAAACCTATTTTTTTTGAAAAGAAAAATCAATCTTTAGGCCCGTTGCGGGAGACCTGAATATCTTTTGAATTCGACTAAAATTTTTTTGGGTAAACATGTGATACATTTTAATCGACTTAAAATTTTGAATTTCCAAAAATAATTTTCTTGTAACGATTATAAAATTAAAAGATTGACAAATTTAGGAAAAGTACAATAGAGAATCGTTAAAGATATTTACCATTGTCTTGAAGGCTCTGTAATGCCGCCCTCCAGATGGGCGAGGGTTCGCTTAGGAAATAGCAGGGAACAGAGAAGAAATCATTGGCATCAGAACGCTTTTTATTTACTTCCATAAACTACATATCGCGATCGCGTCCCTTCATCCACCGCCCGTGCCTCGTGTCACCTCGTCTCTCCCCCATCCCCCCGTCCTCCCAAGCCTTCGTCAGTAGTCAGCTTGTATTCTCCCAGGTGTGCAGCTTCTCACGCCATAAAGAAGACGAAGGTGCGGGGAATGCTGACGAGCCCTGCAAGGGGCAGGGTAGCACAACCTGACACTTACACCATCCCCCACCAAAATTAGAGTTGCAGTATAAACTGCAACTCAACAATTATCAATGCATCCACAATCAACCACATCAGCACATCAATACAATTAATTACAATAAGAAGTAACAAATAAATGTAAAATATGTTCTGCAATATTAACTGCTTTCAGCATCTACTTCAACACTAAATTTTTGCTAAACTCTAACCCACGAAAGCACGTATTTACTATATAAAATCTACTAAGTGCAACTCACTCCGGGCTATCTTCTTCAATCACTACCCGCACATTCTTGGCATCTATTGCTTTAGGCTTATGCACTCGATTTTGAACAATTTGGCACTTACTCGCAATCCACTTGCGCCACCAAAATATAAGTGTAACACATACCACTGCACCAGCAATTCCCCCACCGACATTAATATGTAAGTTCATTGATGCTGCCGATTTTCTGCGAGCACCAATCCTGTACACCACTTTCCTGAAATCAATTTCCTTCCCAGATTCCCTCATGTCTTCCTCTATTTCTACCTTCACCTTCTCTAAAATAAATTTTAATTTCTTATATTCATCCCGCACATCTTTTAAATAAAAATTGATCACAATAGTCCAAACATGCTCCGTTTACATCACATCCTGTTCCCTCTCAAATACAATTCCATTACTCAGAGGCAAAATACTTTGTTCTCTTACTAATTCTAAAAGGCTTAAAATTAACAAACACACGCACAATTTCCTCGTGGTTCCTAAATCTTCTCTTCCGTCAACGAACCTGGATCTGTGGTGCAAACACTATCGGAAGCCGAGGGGGAAGACACGTTTGGGTTCCCTCGGGTTCTTACAAGGGAACATTACGCGTTGTGTGAAAGGGATCTTCATAATACTTTTAGGGAAGGCTCTCGTGTAAATAATAATAACAATTGTGAAACCTAAGCGACTAACTTTCGGTAATTTTAAAGAAATAAGCGTTTAAAAATCAGCGTCGGATTTTATCGCTCATTGTTAGGTATGCGTACATACCTTAGTACGAGGTTAGCCGTGGTGTAGTGGATCGAGCCCGGCAGTAGAGTCGTCGTTCTTAGGGCCTATTGTCGAATTCATCCATATTATATTTGTAGACTCGTTGAGGGTCTCTATGTATGTTCTTTCCCCAAACCGCATATTTAAAACAAAACTGATCGTCATTCCTAACATTTATAACAGATTTTCTGCTTGCGATCTTGGGTGGTAACTCAATTAAGGTTGATCCGCGTAACAGAGTGTAACGATTCATTCGGAGTTCTAAACCCAATATTTTACTCAGCGCCCACCCTGATCCCTTCACCTGCATCTTGGATTTTTCCTTAAGTAATTTTCGAAATAAACTTTCTAAAATTTCCCCAACGTCATCGGCTAGCAAAACCCTAACGTTTCTCGTATTAAATGCTCGTTCTATCGTCTCCTCACCCCTCTCAAAGTTTGCCTTAACCACAATATTAATTTTAAGGGCAGAATTACTTAGCTCATCCCTTATCCTCGGAATTAAAAGATCGGAAGTATAATTTAGAAATGATATAAGGTCTTTACGCGCTTCACTCACCACCCAGTAGGTTTTCAGTCGACCCTTTATAGCCCTGTCAATCTCAACGATCGAATGGTCACCGCCTACTTGAGGGTTCAACTGACTGTACTCCATCCTAAAAGTTTTGAAAAAATTGTTAAAAAATAATACTAGGGAATAACTCAAAAGTATATATACTGATACTTACTCAGATTTCTGTTTAAACAGTTAATACTTTACTGTATTTCTTCTTAGAGGAAATAATTCCAAACAGGAAGAATAACTCCAAAACCTTGAAACGGATGAATGAAGCAAAGTCACACCAAGTCTTCAATGACGAAGCGTAGGAGTAAATGAGAAAGTTCCCCTCATTTAGTTATATTTAAATTATTTACCCCCACTACTGCTTCATTACAAACGTTTCTTCCTATTCAAGCATAATTTCAACGCGTTAGGGAGATATAATATAGTGTATAAACGCTACCCCTAGTTTCCTTACTCTAACTCATCCCCTTGGTAAATTTTCTCACCAACTCATTATAAGGTATTCTCTTACATCATTTTCATGAGATTTTGTTTCGAGGAGAGCATTTGATATCGTCTTTGGTCAGCAGAAGTTACAAGTACTGCATAATCAGCGGATTCTAGGAGTGCGTGCGTGTTGAAAGATTATTTCAAAAGAGAATCCCTTATTCCACTTAATCATTTCTATCGGTGAATACGTTTATCTATAAGAGCACGAGATCCATCATCTTTGCACTTGCGTGAATTTTTAAAAATGAGTTAAATAATTCAGAAGAACTTTTCAAAAATTACCAATATAAAAGGAGCGTACTATCTCTAGTAATTCAGAATTTTTTCTCGTTTTTCATAACCTTGCTGATTGGTAAAATGCAAAATTACTTTCAAGTATACTAAAATTCATACCAATAAGTCCGCGTACTCTTGTGTAAAAGCAAAAAAATATTTTAAACAGAGTAGATAAATTGACAATTTTTGTGAATCTGAAAGTGGTGAGTTGGAGGATGCAAAAACTAGTATTGAAAATATTTTCAACTAAATAAAAAGTGTCCGTTAAAACCTACGTAAGCATTACTTGCCCTAGTAAATAATATTTTCAAGCTGATAGGAATAAAATAATGGAAAACTTTTGATGAAATTTTATAAGAAGGAAAATTAAAGATTACGACAAGGAAATAAAAAAGAATATTTTGGAAACATGCAATTCTTAAATAAGCAATTCTAACATTTAAGTTAATCAATTGATAATTAATTTTTAAAGAAGTGTGAACATTTTCATAATTCTCTCTAAAAATGCGGCGGGGAAAGTACTAGCGGGCGGAGGTAAGCAGGGGGCAAGTGGTGGAACGCGAGGGAGCGCGGGAATAGCTTTTAAACATTGTTTTTAGTAGAATGACCTTGAAACGCGCAAGGATAGACTTTTTGTATCTACTCATAGAGATCTAAAATATTCTCCAGCACTAAGAATAAGGATCGATTCGTAAGCATAATGAAACATTTACGGTTTGATCACAGAGAAACTCGGAGTCAAGCTCTGAGAGAAGAAAAATTTGCTTTAGGTTCTGAGCCTTGGAATACATTTATAACTGACTCCCGAGCCAGCTACAACCATGACGAGAGTGTTACGGCCGATGAACAATTATATCCTACAAAGTGCCGATGCCCATTCATCCAATACATGCCGAATAAGCCAGATAAGTTTGGGATCAAGTACTGTGTATTAGCAGACGTGAAGTCTAAATATTGCCTAAATGCATTTCCTTATGGTGGAAAAGATGATGCTAGGGGATCAAGGCAGTCTCTTGGAGAATATGTTGTGCTATGGTTGGCAGAGCCGTTCAAAAACTCCGGTATCAACATAACTTGCAACAATTACTTCTCTTCAATCAGCCTCGCTGAAAAACTTTAAAAAAACAAAATCTCACTGGTTGGAACGATAAGAAAAAATAGAAGAGAATTACCTCCTTCGGATCATCACAGCGATGAAATGTACTCAACTAGAGTTTATAAAAATAGACTAGGCCATAGCTTGACAAATTACCAAGCAAAAATATAAAAACTTGCTTTTAATCAGTACAATACATCAGGACGTGATGATTTCTGACTCAGAAAAAAAAACCGGATACAGTTTTGTTTTACAACTGCAACAAAGTAGGAGTAGATATAATGGATAGCATGTGCCAGAAATATTCAACTCATTCGGCTGCAAGGAGATGGCCAGTGCATGTATTTTTAACATATTGGACCTGGCCTCAATAAATAGCTGGGTTCTATTCAAAGAAACCACTGGGCGTAAACTCAGCCGGAAGGAGTAAATTCAAAGACTTGTATTAGAAATTATTGGAATCTTATTATAGATAGAGCTTTACTTTACAGGTTAGATGGAAGAGGAGACTTTTTAGTCTCAATCCTCAATCTCGCCTAATAAAGACCCCTAATAATAATAATAGAGCCACCTCCCTCATGTTCCTTTGCAATGTCGGGAATTTCATCAGGGGAAGCAAGTGCGCCAATAAGACCGCAGGAAAGAAGAAAGCGTCAGATCTCACCTGGATGTTACAACAAATCCAGTAATTTGTGCCTAAAATGTAGGAAAATATACAGTGGAATATGCTCTGTAAAAGTGGCAATGTGCAGAATCTGCGGTAAAAAATTATGTACTCTTGGATACATACAGTGATATTCTCTCTTATCATATATCTTTAAAATGTTAACCCATTACTTAATAAGGAATAAATATTAATTTGTAAGAACAATAGCGAAGCTTTATTATGATTTCAAACCTTACATTGTGAAGATGATGAAGTGTTACTATAATGACTTGGATTTATTGTAAACTAGCGAATGATGGAAGGAAATAACATTTTAAGAATGATGTAAGTATTAAGGTAAGTCTAAAATAAAAATCAACGTAATAAAACTAGTACCAGAGTGGATAAGCACAGAATGAGATATGTGTAAGAAAAGGCCATTCTCGATAAATTCATGATTAATTGCTAGGTTTTCCATGAATGTCTGATTGCTGCCTTCACTTTACAGCCGAAAATGTTAGTAACCCTGCTTCTTTATAGTTTATAAACTTATTCGGGATCCCCAAGAGTTTCGACAAATCACATGAAACAAATCTGTGCTCAAAATATCCCTTTAGTTATTTATTCTGCGAACGCATAACTCTCTGTTTAGAGATCCGTTCTTACGATTGGTAGCCCTGATTTATAAAGTTAGTACCCTTGACATTAATTCTAATTGTTCAAGAAAGGTGATTGAATGTAAACTTGAGATATCAGTTTGAGATTTACCTGAGAAAAACATTGGAAGAACATTTTATAATGATTAAACTAATATGTTGGCAACCCTGCTAAAAAAATTTTTATGAATTTTTTAATGTTATAGAACGATTTGGCATTGATGAAAACCACAGATTGGAAATTTTCACGACGAAATTCGAAAAATTCTTCCGCCATCGTATTTGATGGAGGTTTTTTCCGAGGCACGAACGAGTGGTTTTATATGGTTTCCGTCAGATGGCATAACAATCTTGGCATGACGTGACTGACTTTTATCAACAATTCGTACTTTTTTCCACTTATTCCGAAAATATGAGTTTCATTGGTCCAGTATGAATGGATAAAATATTCTAGAATATGAGATTCTGCAGATTTAGGACATCGGTCAACATTTTGTTTAATTAATTAAAATTTAAACAAAATACGAGGTAAAACACCTTATCAGCTTTTGTGTAATGGTCAAACTTAGAAGTTATGCAATATTCAGGTCCTTGAAAATCATAAAAGTATTTAATTACGAATTTTAAAAGTAGGTGGTCAAATGACCACCTCCCGTCCTTCTAGGTAGGCCGAAACTGCAGTCCTCGTACTGTTAATGAGTTTGCCATAGAAGCGTCCAACTTCTCTAGTTACTTTCTCCATATTCAAAGTATAGAGAAAGTATTGTTTTCATGAAAAAAATCGACTTCAAGATTTCAACGGAAATACATGTTTTGGGGTCCCTAGAACACGTTTTGACCATTTTCGGAATGATGTCTGTGTGTGTGTGTGTGTCTGTATGTGTCTGTGTGTGTGTGTTTGTGTGTGTGTGTATGTGTGTGATAGTGGGCGCTCTAACGTGAAAAATATTAGTCGTATCAATACCAAAATTCATATATAGTATTGTCGTGTGTGCTGTCAGAGTTGAATAGTTTTTGGAGTAAATCGGTTAACCGGAAGTCGAGCTTCATTCTTCAAAGCTCATTTTCGATTTTCAAAATATCTCCATAAGTATGATATTTAGGTATAAACTGTTCTTTATAAAAGTTTTAGAAAATAAAATTTACTATAACTTTTGTACGAAACATATTTTTTTATCACTGATTGTGTAGGAGTTATTTGTGAAATACTGATAAACCGGAAGTTGCTGATTATGTAGGTACTTTGTGGGCGCTCTGGGCACTGGTGCGAAAGGCCATTTCATCGTTTTTCATCAAACATGTCACGAAAAAAATTATTTACAATGTTTGTGACGTAAAAGATAATATTATATAAATTAATCACTTATCTTCCAAGTTTAGATTGAATATAGAGTTCTAAAATACTGTCGTAGATAAATATTTACATCTTATATATGGAGAAAGTCGTGTGCTGGCCACATCAGATTTTTTCAATACATTTACTTTTTAAATGAATTGACATATTTGTAGTAAGAAGCGGGCATGAATAAACTAGCCCCTGTAAGTTAGGCATTTTTCATTTTAACAGGCAGCTTGCCCCCACCCTAGCCCAGTGGCTGGCGACGCCCTTGTTGCTACCGATGGCGCCCTGGCAATGGTTGGACGTTACCGTGGTTTTATTTCATATTTGAAAAGTGCGGTACCAAATGTAGTCGCCGTGCATTGTGTAATTCACCGACAACATTTGTTAGCAAAACACCTTAGTGATCGCCTTCACCGCTTGCTACAGTATGAAATTACTGGCGTTAACAGGATCTGAAGCAATGCTCTCGATGATAGATTATTCAGAAAGCTTTGTGATGAAAACGACGATGACTTTAATCGGTTACTATTGCACACAGAAGTTCGTTGGCTGTCAAAAGCTACTTGTATAAAATGATTTTTTGAACTCTTTGAAGCAGTTACTAAGTTTTTTGAAAGCAAATATGATTAATTAAGAGTGAATTTACTGAAATGTAAAAGCGATATTGCTTATTTGACAGATTTATACAACAAATTTAATGAAACATACCTACAACTGCAATGGAATGATTTGAATTTGATCAATGCCAAGGCAATTCTCTCTGCGTTTGTGTCAAAACTTGCTTTGTACAAACAAAATTTGGGTAGAACACAATTTCATTAGTTTCCAAATCTTTTTTCAATGGAAACTAATGATAACGACATTCTCGCTTACTGCCAGCATTTGGAAGCACTAAAAGAAGACTTTACAATTAGATTTGAGGATTTACTCGATATGGTCATTCCAGATTGGATCATAGAACCATCCTCTAACTTAGAAATCAAAGAATTATCACTGCTGGAGGAGTTTATTGAATTGTCAACAAATGAAGAGTTGAAATTTAAATTAAAAAATGGGTATCAAGAATTTTGGCTTCAACGTCAAATTTCAATATTATATCCAGCCTTATGGGCTGCAGTAAAGAATTTTTTCGTTGCTTTTCCGTCCTCATATTTAACAGAAAGAGGGTTTAGCATGGTGACCAATCTATTAACTAAGAAAACAAACAGGTAGTCAATAGTGGAACGCGGTGACTTAAGGTTATTAATGACAATAATGGCACCAGATATTGATAAATTAGTTTCATCGCATCAAGCTCAGCTGTCTCATTAATAATATTAATAATTATTAATAACATATTTTAATCGTTCTGTAAACAATACTTCAATATCTTAAGATTAAAGAAAAATAAAAATTTGTTCTTGTTTTTCAATATATAGCATGTACAATGTAGTTAACCTAAGGGGGGCGCTATCAAATTATTGACTGAAAAAGTTGGCGCTGACTCAAAAAAGGTTGGGAACATATGATGTAGACCTTCAAAAGTGTGCAAAGTAAGCGAGTAAAGACACAGCAAATGAAGAGACTTCCAAAAAAGTCTTTTAACAAATGATACATACTCAGTAATTTGAAAAAATACGAATTGATTTATGAAGATACTGGATATAAAAGTCAAGAGTTTGATTTTAAGTAAGCTGTGGATGCACAGTGGTGTTTTTTCTCAGACAGAAGTTATTATGATTAAAATTGAGGAATAAGTTTTTAATTTATTTTGTAAGTTTATGAGAGACCTAAAATAGAAGTATTTTGTTAAAACAGCCACTTTTTCTTGAGTATTATTTTCATTGTAAATGCAAATAAAATTTATAATAAATTTTGTGTGTCACCTGAAAGGTTCAGAGCTCCAAGCAATAAAATAACAAAATAGGATTTTTTTCACCTACATTTTCTTCTTTAAATTATGGAGCACATAATACTGTGATCACAGGTAAAGCTAATTAATATGGTAATTATTTTTGAGTATTACCAAGGAGGCTTGGGGCTCATGAATAATTACTTTTTGTTTTTTTTCTTTTGTACCATAATTCAAGAAGTATATGAAAAGGACTAGTTTTTAAAGGGTATTTTAGTTCTTTTACATAAGTATCACTACCAACAGTTCAAAGAGTATTAAATTAAATTAACTTCAACATGAATCATAATCATTTTCAACAATTTTATATTTTTATGGAAAAATTACTGGGCAACATCTAAAACAAACTCAGGCTAATGATAAGAGGATCAAATAGGTAACATAAGGGAAGACTATTACAATATAGGTATATCTGGAGAAACGTCTATTTATAATGGGTGATTTATATTCAAACGACCATGGTTTCAACTTATTGTTTTCAATTATTTGGGCATGGTCATTGATGAGAAATTGAAATTTGTAGAATTTATAGATTATATAAGAAAAAAAGATTTGTATATTTTTTGTAAATTATGAGTTGTCCTATCAAGAAAAGCCAGAGAATTATTATCTTACTGGACAGGCAGATTGTTTTTATAGAACTGGAAATGTTTCAGCAAAGCTAGGTTCAGGAAACTATATTTTATTAGGAAGTTAAGGTCTCATCATCATCATATGGTGCTCTGCAGTGAAGCAGGTCCCACACGCCATCTCCACTCCTCTCTGTCCATTGCCCTCTCCTTAGTATTTCTATAGTTCTTTATTCTAACCGCATCCACCATCTTTATTCTTCCTCTCTTATTCCTTCCTTCCACTGAGCCTTCTAATGCCACTTGTAGTATGCTATTTCTTCTAATTATGTGGCTTAACCTTCCTTTTTCTTATTTCTGTCACATCCTTCTTTCTTCTTTCACTTCTGAATATATAACAGACGGGGTTTCATTATTTGGGAAATTTACATTGTATATTTATTTTTATATTTTTTGGTGACGGTGAAGTTAAGAAACCTAAGTTTCATTTATTCTTTTGGGAGGTTTGCAATATATAAGTTTTAACAATGCGATTAAAAATATCAATAACTTATCTTTATTAAAGTGAAGAAAAATCTAAGTTGAATTCACAATAAGACCGATTGGAAAAATGCTTAGACAACAAATCCCTTAAACCAGTGATTCCCAAAGTGGGCGCTGCAGCGATCCAGGTGATGACTCTAGGTGCATTTGGGGGGCAATAAATAACTGTGAGGGGGCGGTGAAAGCATAAAAGAAAGAAGAAAAATTGATTTATGCATTCCGCTCATAACGCTTAATTTTTCTTTGAACAACGCACTGGACTTTCTCAAGTTGGTATCTTGTCAATTAATTTAGAGGTGTGACTAGTTCACACAACTCTTCAAATTGTCTGGCCATCATTCGTAAAACCTTTCTCTAGGTTTCTGGATCCTAGTCTTTAAGTTCTTCTAAAAGCATTGAAGATGCTCCCAATGTTTCTCTTTGTTGCATCAATGGCCGAACCAACCACCGCCTCTTCTGTTTTAGCATATCCAAACAAAGCTCACTCACTTCAATTCTTGATAGCCACTTAGGATTTTTTTTCTTTCTACCCACAGACGACATATTTTTGCGAAGTAGCCACTGGTACTGGCAGCTAGTGTATGGATCGTGACCACAAAACCAGATTGC
Organism: Sympetrum striolatum; assembly: GCA_947579665.1. Lineage (NCBI taxonomy): Eukaryota > Metazoa > Arthropoda > Insecta > Odonata > Libellulidae > Sympetrum > Sympetrum striolatum. The sequence continues at coordinate 95,547,784 of OX388345.1, forward strand.
TTGCTGGTGCTACCACCAGCTGGTAAACAGCCTAGTGTGACCTGTGCTTTAATATTGAAAACCACAGTTCCTTGTCAGATACAGAAATGCTGCAAAATCACTAACTCTGCGCCGTCACACACTGTTAGCGACCGACATTTTCCATTCACTTACTATCCCATTTCGGGAAAACTACAATAGCTATCGTTATGAAACTTTAAGAAATGAAAAATTCAAGCATTATTCATTATTTCATTTGCAGTGTATACTGATGTGAAACTGATATCTAAAAAAATACAGCATCTCAAATTTTTCATGTTCAATTCCATTAAATTACAATGCAAAACAAATATTTAATTGTAACTGTTGAAATGTACAAATTACAACAATTACAACAATACAAAATTATCATTAGACATTATCGTAGAGTATAATAATAGAGGAAGTCAGACAAAAAATAATGAAATTCTGAATGATAGAACTTGAGATACAACGTGATACAAAATTGGTATTTAACGAATCGTGTGTCAGGATTTGAGCATTGTATCAAAAATACAGCAAGGTGAAAATCCGAAAAAGTGTTCCGTATCTAAAAGTAACATTTCTGAAAACTCTACTGGCGCGAAAAGGTTAATAATATCATGTTTATTTAAATCATCTGCATTTATTTTTTTTGTTTTTAAAAAATATTTCAAAAATTATTTAAAAAATATGAATTAAAAATACCTCCATAAAAATGTTATTTCTTCTGCAAAAAATAATAATGGTTCACAAAAGAAAAAATGTAGGCAATATAATATCGAATATTTGAAATATGGCTTTATTGAGTCGCCTGTAAGCAATACATTACCAATTTGCCTGATTTGCCAGAAAGTTTTATGAATTGAAGGTATGAAACCTTCCAGACTACAAGAACATTTGACTAAAATTCATTGTGATAAAACACATCTTACTTTCGAACACTAAAAGAAATATTAGCAAACAACCGTGATTGGCAAACTCTTTTCAACCGCAACCACACAAGATGGCGATGGCTTGCTTGCTTCTTACTATATTTCGTTAATAATTGCCAAATCGGGGAAACCTCATACTATTGGTGAAGAACTAATTATACCGGCTATATGTGGAGTAATACGTACTGTGCTACACAAGCCAGCATCTGATATTATCATGAAAATTTCGCTGAGCAAAAATATAGGGTAAAGAAGAATTGAAATGGCTCAAGATGTTGAATTTAAAAACATCTCGGTTTTCCATTCAATTCAATGAGTCAACTTTGATATGAAATGAAGCTTAACTTTTAGTGTACGTGTGGTTCACTAAGGAAGAACAGTCTTGCCAAGAATTATCATTTTCTAAATATTAACAAACTGATACTACAGGACATCAATATTTCATAAATTTGATGAGTTTCTTAAAGAAATATAAGAAATATTACAGTAATATCTTATCATTAGCCACAGATGGTGTTCCAGCAATGATAGGGAGCTACAAGGGTTTTCTTGCAATATTTAAATAAGGAGGTGCCAAATACATTCATCGGTGATTTAAGATTACTGCTGACGAAAATAGAGCCGAGCATTATTAAATTGGTAGCAGTATACCAGGTTCATCCTTCTCATTAAGATGATTTCGAATGTTTTAACTTTTTTTGTATTACCTTTCTATTCAGAGTTCAATAAATAGTTTAATAATTTAAAATTGAATGTTTCTAATTGACCCCTTTCTCTACTATATTCAACGAAAAGGTAGAAACATTAATACATATATCTTTCTGTTTAACTGCTATTAAAATGATAAAAACACTTAATTCCAGGGGGGCGCTGAGTAATATTTTTTCTGGAAAGGGGGCGGTAGGCCAAATAAGTTTGGGAACCACTGCCTTAAACTGCTTCTATTTAATGGAAAACATTTATGATTCGGACGTTAGCATTTTCAGAATATTTGTAAACTTGTGGAAAAATCGAGTACATAATGTCATTTACTCTGCTTTCAAAGACAAAAGATCAATAGATCATAAAAATGAGAAATTTTTACAGAAGTTAATGCAATCAGATGAATATGTATGAAATAATTTAAGGTTCGAGTTTCTTGTTATAAGGTTCTCATCATGAAGGATATATGATATGTTGCAGGTATTGAAGCTGGAGATACTTTCAAATATCGATCAAATTTTTCTACCGCAATCTTCCTTCGTTCTTTCTGTGCATTAGCATGGCTAAGTTAGAAATTCTTTAAGGCCACAACCATAAAATGCTTTGCATCTTCTCATCTGCTATATCTTTCCTTGTCTTTCTTTTCATGTTCTCGTAGCATGTTTTCAATTGGCCATGTGATCTTTTAACAACACCTTAAGAACCATATAAATTCACTCCTGTTATCTTAAAATTTAAGCAACCTAAAGAAGTTATTTGGATAAGATTAAAATTAGTGAGAACATAAAGTTATACAAGTATTTCAACTGCACACTATAATTGCTTTTACGAATTAATTCTCTTTAAAATACTTGCAAATATTGAAGACTACTAAAATAACATTGTACTAATAACTAATACTATAAATACACATTGATAAAATTCAAAAGCAAGCAATATGAAGAGTAACAGGTATCCAAAACACGCCTGGTGTCGAACACAACATCACTAGGGCTTTCTGGTGATACTTCCAATGCAGCACAATAGATGATCACCATCTTTAACTATTTGTGAAAATTCAAGCGGAAATATTGGCTGCAACTGCCTCAAACGACGTCCTACTTTTCACATATATTCCTTATGTGAGAAATTTTAATGAGCTCTGGCATCGAACCCAGGAACAGTATGGTCTTATCTAAATTTGTTTCTTAAACCAATTCTTAATATACATCTTCTAGCAAAGCAAGAACTTCCTATCATTTCGATAAGTGCATAAAAATAATGAAAAACTGCTCTAATGTATTTTAAATGGGAGATTTTTGCAACATCCTAGCGTCGAACCCAGGATATTTTCTGCAAAAGTTGTGGCGGCAACCTTTCTCTTCAAACTTTTCTAAAATACGCCCAACAAGAATGACGAATTAGTACTGTTATGATTGAATTGTCAACGAACCATGGAGTATAAAATGTAACGACCAGCTTTCATTAGATTTCATTTAGAATTCCATCTTCAAACATCATCAAAGAAGCTGTTTAAATTAAAATCGAGATTTGTGTAAAATAATATTAAAATTAAGAGAAATTCCATTATATAAGAAATAACTTTAAGCAAATTACAGCTTATCAGGCTAAAAAAAATTAAAAATCTTATTTGGCCAACACATGACTTTCTCCGAATTTATTGAAAACAGAACCCTATGCCGGTAATATATAAATAACTCCAAAACAATGAGTGTTACACGAAAATGTTTCATACAACATTAGTAGTAAACTACATTATCTATAACTTTTGTACATAATTAAGTACGCCTTAATTGCATTTTGACAGAGATATGTATGAAAAACGTCCATTTCTGGGTAAACAACAACTTCCGGTTAACCATTATTCAAGAATAACTCCTAAACAATCAGTGTTACGAAAAAATGTTTCATACAAAAGTTGTAGTAAAATACATTATCTATAACTTTTGTGTGTAAATGTATATACCTATATTGCATTTTCACAGAGATATTTAGGAAACGAAATTTTATTCCGGATAAACCGGAACTTCCAGTTAAGCAATATTCACAAAAAACTAATCAACTTTTGGCATTGTTAGGAAAATTCGAAATATGAATTTTGAAAATGATCTGATAATTACTTTTTAAGATAGAGGGCCCACAAACTTTTTAACCACAGACAGACACACAGACAGACATGTTAGGGGAAAATAGCTAAAACATGCTCTATGGGCCCCAAAACATCTATTTACGTCGAAATCTGGAGGTCAAAGTTTTTTGCTAATACAATACTTTCTCTATACTACGTATAGAAAGAAAGTAAAAATATACAAATCATTGTCATTCTTACTTAATTCGATAGAAATCGAGCGTCAATAAGTTATACCCAAAGATCTTTCGATATTTAAAAGCAGTAAGCAGAATATGTATAAAATAACCACTGTCAATAATAACTAGCAGAATAAATATATCAGAAAAACTATTATTAACTAGCTTTCTCCGAACTGTGCACAGCCTTTTGCATGTTATTTTTACTGTCATTTTGATGTTTCTACATACATAGGCTATCTTAGTCTTTCGCAGATTGGTTTTTGCAGGTTCCACCATCTAATGGTGCATTAATTATGAATATCATTTCATTTTGTGGTGTTGCTCTTTTGCTGGTTGAAGAAAGCAAAATGTCTCCTTCCTTTTGAAAACTACACAAAGAAAAAAATATGAATTTGCAAGCTGATTCAAGAGAATATACAAACATTATAGCATATAAAGTTAATGAGTACAAATATACGCAAACAAAATATTACCATGTATTAGAACAGTGAAATATTAAGAAGACAAGACAGTGGCTTCAATCCATCTTCCCACTTTCGTGACCAAAACACTGTGAACAGGACAGATTAACTTATCAAAACAAGGCTCTTAAGATCATAAGCATAATTGGTGTTTGTCTTTGTGTCTGTTTACCTTTCCTTTATCAAAAGTGTTGATTAAGATGAGGGATTTTCTTGGAATCTGAGCTGTGTCAAGTTTGTTATACAGTGGTAACATTTGTCACAAACAATTTAATGGAGAGCTGAAAAGTTTCACTTGAGATTATCCATCTTTGGCATGAAGAGCAACTGTGCATGGCATCCATCCCCATCATCACAAATATTTCAACATGATAAACTTATAACTCCTCATTTTGCTTTTTCATTGTGATTTTTCATCTGTTAGCTATTGCATCCCATTTTATATCATAATTTTATAGTGCTGATTTTTTTGGCTCTAACAAAACTAGCTGCTAAGAGTTGGCAACTGAAGAAAAGTTATCTCATTTTTATTATGAAGTTGGAATAAAATTTCATCCTTGTGTAATTAATCTCATCAGATCTAAATTTATTTTCTCAACCATCATCTTCTTTCAGCCCTTGCAAAGATGAAGAAGTCCATCTCCACAAGAAATGGACTTGGCCATTTTGCATTTCCCCAATTACTTCTCTTTTGCAGTATTGACTCAAAAATAACCCTCAAGAAAGACAAGGCTGGCCTGTATGACAAGAAGGTATATCCAATAGCTCTTTTTAAATTTCATTCAGAAAAATCTTTCACACTTAATTGGTGAAATTAATAAGACATTTTTTATTATTAATTACTTCAAAATATATTTGCCAAAAATATTCCAAATGTATTTCTTAAATTTACTTCTGAAAATTATTTCTAATAATTAGTTCAGAAAATTATTTCCATAGAGTATTTATTTATTCATCATTTCCCACATATTTTTTCCAAGCTCTTTTTTTTTTAATCAGTCTCAATTTTTCAAGGGTAAGGAATGCCATGATAATTTATTAAAATATTTAGTATTCAAACCTTGTATTCCATCTTCTGACAATATGACATTTAACAACTTAAATAAAAGCATGAACAAAAACCTGAAAAAAGACAACACAATTTCATTATAATTCAACATACAGGATTATAATTAATAACACTGGTAAGTTACCAGAAATCAAGCTGAATTCGAAAAAAACGAGATGATCAATATTTTCACTGACATAAAGATCATTTAGAGTTTCGTGGTTTGAGTTTGCTCATTAATAAGGTGAATAAAAAAAAATTGGGTCTGCGTTGGACCAGACGGTGGAAGTTATACTTCTTTGGCCATTCGCACACGCCCATCCACACACACACACACAGACGGACAGGATGTGTAAATGAAATATAAGACCTTTTCCTCTGTTATCCAATTTATTTCTCTTCAATATATTATTATGAGTGCCTTCATTATTATATTACAAACTTATACATCATCAATATCAATAATCTCTTCTACAATCATTCTTTCATCTTGACTATTTTCTGGTTCCTCATTAGAAATCGCACTGTATTCCAAGAAAGACACAATCGGTTTGTGATAACTAAAGTAACTAACAAATATTCTAGATTCACAAGGGTGCTCGGATCATCAATTTCGCTCGTGAAAATCAGTATTTTGCCGAACATTTTGAAAATAAACATTTTGCCTCGTGAATTTACTATGGTTTTTTCTTCATGTACATTAAGTAATATAAGAATCAAGGAACCTTCAAAATTGAATATTTTGTCTAACCTGTATTATGAGCACAATATTTCATGTATCCCCTGTAAATGCCATCTGGTTCTATCTCCCAAAATGTCGACTTTTATATCGAGTAGTTGATCAGCCGAAAAATAATGTCGTGATTCCCTGCGAAAAAATTGTTTCCATTTTAGATTATATTTATATTGATATTATACTTGGAAAGACTACACCGCCTCAATGACGAGTTAAACCCGACCCCTTCATTCATCAACCCTGGCCTTGTCTCACGCCTAAATGTTTCTGTGTTTTTGGTGGATTTCCTAAAAAAAAACTTTTGTTCTGCGACCCCAAAAACATAAATACCAGATAAAAAAGTGAAAAAAAAACTGCGAAAAATGACCAAAAGTTGCCTATTGTGGGCAACTGGACCATTTTCGGTAAAAAACGGGTATAATATTCGGGTTCAGCGACCCCAAAAACAAAAATATCAGATAAAAAAGTAAAAAAAGGTATAAAAAGGCACTTACAGAAAAATCTAACGCGAAAAATCTCACGCGTTACGCGCTTTTTCGACCGACACCCCATCCTGTTACAACGAGCACAAAGAAGTATAACTTCAAAAAGGAATAAAAGTTAAAAGGAAACACAATGTCAGATAATGCCACAAGAACAATAACTGCATTACCAGAGTATTAGGAGATGAATTTATTCCCCAGCATTTTGCATAAGATAATACAAAACAAAACATGATATGTTTTTGTATACTTTTTAATCTAAAACCAGAGTTGCGTACCCTAGCTACAAAAGTTAAGTATTAAGAATGCACAACAGCAAGTAAGCAAGGAAACTACTATGACTTAAGTAGCACATTTTCAACCAATTTCTCAAACTCTGGAATATATGGAGAAATAGCCAGTCTCAAGCAGTTCTGAATCTGGGTATCAGCCATAACACTCCTAAAAGTCAAAAGTTCTAATGTAGAGAACCCACTTTCGCACATATATGTTGACCCAAAACAGGCATTTATTCTTTGAAATGTTTCCTTTAACAAGGGGTATTTTTCTTTATCAACCATATTCCAAAAATCCCTTTCAGAAGATGTAGCCTTCAACTGCAAATTGGACTGAAATGAAATCATTTCTATCTCTATATCGGCTAACCTTTTGTTGATCACATTAGCTACCTGAGAAGACATTTCACTAATGTCAGTCTCAACAAATGGATTCAAAAGAAAAGTGGCTGCAGATTGCATTAAATTGAAATCAGCAAAGCGAACCTCAAAACTTTTCTTTATTTTTTCCAGGTACTGGCAGTAGATGCTGAGATCAAAACCTGCTTCATTTTGCATCATTTTCTCCATGCATGGGAAGTGACTGAATACATTTCTCTTAATTTGAGCAATCCATAGATTCAATTTTGATTTAAAAGCATTCACTGATCCAATCATTTGCGACAAAGTCTTACCTTTCTCCTGGAGTTCAAAATTAAGGTTACATAGTTTAGACGATAAATCAGAGAGGAACGCCAAGTCTAACTGCCATCGAGGATCAGATAGTTCATTATAGTGTTCATTTTTGGAGTCTAAATGTTTAATAATGTCTGGAAGAAGGTCATGGAATTCTTGCAGCACTTTCCCTTTTTCAAGTAATCTAACACTGGAATAAAGCATCATCATGCTGAAGTCTTCCTCGCACTCAACTAAAAGGGTTTTAAACAACCTGCTTTGCAATGTACTGAAATGAAGAGATTTGACTATATTCATAAATATATTAACAACGTGATCAAAATTGATGACCTCAGTGAACACAACATGTTGCTGAATGATGCAGTGATAACTGAAAAAGTTTGGGAAGTCAGCATCTTTCTTGCAGAAACTTATAAAACCATTTTCAAAGTCAGTCATCATTGGTGAACCATCTGTTGTTATGGACACAAGTTTCTGAAGAGGAAAATGAGTATCATTCACATAATTTTTGAACACTTGATAAATGTCTTTTGCCTGAGCTCCATCACTGAATGGGATGATTGTGAGTAAATCCTCCCTCGAAGAACAATCTCTGAACACCATTCTAGCAAAGAAATTAAACTGAGGTTCATAACTAGAACAAGAGGCCTCCACACATTGCAAACTCAAGAATTCACAATCTACCAGTTCATTTCTAAGTTGATCCTGTACATTACTAGACATTAACTGTATTCTATCAGCAACAACACTCTCTGACAACTGAATATCTCTAATGGCAGGTAGAATTTCATTTTTATTTTTGTGTGCATGAAACAATGATTCTGAGGCTGCAATGAGGCAAGACTTAATGAATTCTCCATCTTTGATTGGCCTTTTCTTTAATGCAAGCAAGTGAGCTACTTTAAATGATGCAATGGTAAATGCTTTGGATTTGCAGCCACTGAGAACATATAGAGCTTGCTTTTCTTTCAAGGCTATTTTCAGTTCCTTGACCTTTGATTTCCTAAGATCACTTTTAGAAGGATATTCACTCTCAAAATACTTGTGAACAGTCATAAAATGTCTCTCTATGTTACATTTCTTTCCAACTGAAACACTTGAGTGGCAGATCAAGCAAAAGCATTTTCCATTTAAGTTAGTGAAGAAATACTTCTCTTCCCATTCTTCATGGAAACTATACCTATATGTTCTTGCTTTCTTCTTTGGTGGCTCCTTTGTAGACATACTGGAGACCTAAAGAAAAGAATTCCAGGATATATGTTTGCAATGACAAAAAGAGTACAACTCTAAATGTGCAACTGAAATGTGTATCTACCTCCTCTGTACATAAAATCGGGACCCATCAAAAGATTTTGTGAAAGCAATGGACAAAACAGAGATTCAAGGATTCATGTACTTGCAACAGAAATTCCCAAAGATCAGTAATCAGAGCATCTGTACATCATACAAATTCTGCGACTTAAAAATTATAACTTCACCAAAAGCATACTAATTCCCAGTTTCATTTTTATTACAATAATTATTTATAATAGCCATTAACCCGCGATTACTCGCGCTCAATTTCGTGGAGTGAATGCTCGCTCGGAGTGTTTTCACAACCCACCAATCTTTCTTTGATATCCTTTTTTTACAATTAATTGTACTCTGGATAGCTTAAAAAGCCTTCAAGGTGTATCATAGAAGTTTAATGACGATATTTAAAATTTTAATTTCACAAGTTACTGAAAATATTACGCCCGGAAAATGGTATAAGTAATTCTAATCTCCGATATGAAAAGGTTTTAGAAACGATATAATCGATATGAGAAGGCGTGAATTCGTGGAAAGCCATTTGCAGAATGAAAATACTTCGTACTTTTCCACAGAAAATTTATTTTGGTTTCATAAGCGAGATTACATCTTCAGGTCTGAAGATGTAAGCCTGAAGATGTAAGCTCGCTTATGAAAACGGTCGCAAAATAAATTTTCTATGGAAAAGTACGAAGTGTTTTCATTCTGCATTTTAGAAACGATATCTTTGCACGAATAAATGCGTCTGTAGTTATGAAAATACTTAAAGATACTAAACAAAGTTATTTTTTCCATCTAACACCATTTAATGCTATCTTGAAGCTAATTTACTGCTTCTTTTGGGAAGCGCGTTCATGAAGCTGAAAAGGAAAGGAAAATATTTCGAGTGGGCTTGAAAGAGTAAACAATGGAAAATCCTTTGACTTATTTATTAATATTTTTAAAAAATTCTTCTCAAATTTTATCAAGTGCTTGGCACGCAAGCGTTTATCGCAGTATTTGCAATGCAGTTAAGTTTCTATATCCTTATTCCTGGGACATATAACACATCGCCCACTACCTCCTTTTATAATCTTCTCTTGAGGCTCTGATGTCGATGGCTCACCAAATTTTTCTGTTTTTCTTTTTAGTTCCTTTGGCAAGTTTTTTGCGAGCCCTCTTTATTATAGAGGGTTTTGTCAACCCCTTAGCGATTTCTCTGAGGAACATCCTCCTATTTATCCAGATATCTGGATATATGCTTCTATGTACAATAAAAACATTTATACCCAAAGTGTTTAGCAAATGGTAAAATATTGCTAATGGCCATCTTCAAGTATTTTTTGCCACGCTGTAAGTCCCACACATTTCATGTACACTCCTGGCCAAAATTAACGCAGCACCGGCCGTAAGGATCGCTAGGGAGGTGCTGCGTTAATTTTGGCCAGGACTGTACAGTATCTACGCCGCTTTTTATCGAATTATAAAATGTTATTACCTCAGGCTTCTGTTTCTTGCCCGTGGACCTATCAATGCTGTTTTCTTTGTGCATACTTGAAATGATCAACACATTCCTTTTTCTCTTTTGAGACATATGATACCAGGGTCATGTTTTTCCTGAAGAGAAACAAGCTGCTGTACCCCTCTCTTTTTTTACTTCTACAATTTGTGGAGGGAGTTCCTTTTTATTCTTACGGATGGTCCCGACTAGCGTCAACTTTTCCAGGAGTAAATCCTCTAAAAGTGGCACGCTTAGAAACCAATTGTCGGCAGTCACGGTTCCTCCTTGTCCCCACATTCGGACCGACAATCCGTTTTACGACGTCCTTGGGACTATTGCTGTGTTTTTAAGGACCATCTGGTTGAACCCCAACATAAACTTTAAGTTTTTGGTATAATACACTCCAGCATCCACAAGAGAGAAAATCTTTATCCCATACTTGGCCGGTTAGTTGGGTAGATATTGACGGAAAGAACATCTGCCTCGAAAAGGAATCAATTGTTCATCTACAGTGAAGAAAGAATGTTATAATTGAGATACAATAAATTCTCACTTACTAATTTTTACTTAATAATTTTACTTAATTTTTACTTAATAATTAGTTACCAGGAGCTTGGAGGAGGAGATGGATAAACTTACGAAGAAACACTTTTCTAATGGTATAGAAAAGCACAGGAGAATAGTAAAGTAATTCCATCCTTCACGTTGCTTTTCTTCACTGAGTAAACTTATCGCACAAACTCAAACACTCGCTAATGTCAAATCTATGAGGCACCACAAAATAGAATGAGAGACCAAATCTTTCCACCCTGGTCTTGGGGTAACGAGTTTTGGTACCCCAAGGAGGACCGTCCCTGTTTCTTCTTGAACGCGGTCAATCGACAATTATTTTAGCCATGCGACCGAAGAAACAAATCCTTATTGTTATGTCTCCTAAAAGTAAGACCTATGTGCCCTCAGAACAAACAGTAGTGGGCAATAAACAAGGCCGCGCTCCCTCAGAAAAAAAGGGGCTACTCTTCCTTTGTGCTGAAGGCGACGATAACGGTGTCCGCTTCGTAATATTTCATTTATTCATAATAACAAATACAATAAATGAATTCCTTATCTTTTAATTTCTAATCAATATTATCTCAAATTCTGTAACTGGCCTGAGAACTGAAACCTCGCCTTGGAAAGCTTAACGGAGCTAAATAGTGAGAGGGATTATTAGAGATTACAAGTGAGATAAAATTACATCAACGAACTTACCAATAACATTCATGAATTATAACATTTACTTAGTGATCATTGATCATGGAACACACGAATAAAAACATAAAACTTAATAAAATCATAAAACGTAAAAGAATCAATAAAACATGAACTTTGGAAAATTAACCAAAAATAGGAGTATTATCAAATGAAAAGCGTCATATTTCTGCAAGAAAATCACGATTTTTGCAGAAAAGGTCAGGTACATAAAAAATTGAAGCTACTGTGAAGAAGGGGTCAATAAACCTAAGCGTTAAAAAACAGATGCTGATTGAAAACGGCTGGGGTGTAGAAACACCCCGCACGAGTAATGGCGGGTTAATAAGTAACTAAATTCAACCAAAAATATTCAAATGTCACCACTCTTACTGAAACATGGATCCTCCATAGATTTTTTTTTATATTAAAAATATTTTTAAAAAATACAAATACATATTTGAAGAAATAAATTTTTCACTTGTACTATATTCCACCGCGTATTTTACACACAACCGGTTTCGTAAGATAACTTACATCTTCAGGACCTGAATGTGGAATACAGTACACGTGAAAATTTTATGTCTTCAATTTATTTCTATGGAATTCCACATAGTCAAGCCTACTACAATTGATTTTATTTACAAATATTTCATAAACCGATATGATTGTCTAGTCACGAGGGCCGTATCGGACATATTCGATATGCTGAAGGAAGGAAGAGGGAAGACATTCAGCAACAACAGGAAAATGTTGGCAGAAACCAGGGTCTGCCACGGCAGTAAACCTGTTAAGCCATACAAATTCAAAAGTTTAATAATGAACAGGTAGGAGTGAAGATTTTACGGTTATTATCACCAGATAATCAATTATAGGTTTTTCAATTTAGCATAAAATTGAGAAAACTGTAAATGATATTTATAAATTAAAAATCCACCCAATGAAGAGAGAGTATAAACAAATAACAATACAATAACATCATCATACACAGATTCCAAGAGTACATTCAAAGTAATTCTTTGAAAGAAAGCTATTGGGGTAAATTCAGGAATTCATACAATGAAAGCAGAGGTCAAACAGTTTTTGAAGAAAAATGGCAAAAAAATATTTGCAATGGAATAAGAGAAACTTATCATCATCTGGTATGAGAAAAATAAACTACACAGATTAAATTGTAAGTATATTCTTACAAGCAGACAATATCTAGATTGGTGTATTCCTTACAACTGGCATCATACAGTGCCCTGACAAATGAGGGCACAACAACTCAGCACTCCTACAATTGAGCACTTTAACAATTGAAAAATATCTAAATGTTTGTAATGAATTATTTAACTATTAAATTTAATCTGCAGTTTTTCTTAAATAAATATTTTGTAAGTATTTTCTTCTGATACTTCCTGATACTGATATCATATAGTAATATGCAATAAATAAAAACGTTTATGGTATACAAACAATAATATAAATAGTTAGTATAATTATGTTTAAATGATACTTTATTTTTTAGCAACATCCAAAAACAAAACTCACTCTCTTTAATATATTCATCACAGTGGTATGATTGTGCTTTTCATAATATCAGGACTTAAAAATTCAAGGCTTAGATTGTTTCCTTTCTCAAAATCTATATAATGTTTCACTTCCAAAAATGCAGCAACTCAGAGAACCAATTCTTGGAATGGTGGGAATGGACAATAGGCATATTAAGGCAGTAAGGCTGAGCACTACAGTTGGATGAACAATTACATGTGATCTTTACTAATGTCAACATCAACTTTGAGTAGAAAGGAATGAGTGCTTGCCTTTGATAAATGACAATGTTTATGTAATCAAGAACAGATTTACAGGGTGCGGCAAGATAACTTCCTTATCTCATATTGCAATAAAACAAAAAGTAGGAAAGATATCTTTTCAATTTTTTTATGACAAACATTACACATTTAAAGTTGTAAATTAAATTGTTTTGAAAATTTTATCGGGTAGGTGATGCCCCCTGTTGTTGATACACCGGCTGAACCAATTTCTTCAGTTTTTCATTACTCTCTCCAGCATATTGATGGGTATGTTGGCAATTTCTTCCTGAATGTTCCTTTTCAGGTCTTCCAGAGTCTGTTGGCATACACACAGGATTCCAAATATCCCCACACAAAGAAGTCACAAGGGTACAAGTCAGGTGAACATGCCACTGCAAAGCGCCCCTCAGTGAGATGAGGCGCACTGGGAAGTGATCCTGCAACACAGCCATTGATTCCCTTGAAATATGCTCCATCCTGCTGAAACCAAACATACCCTAAGTATATTTTATCAATTTGAGGCAAAAAGAACTCCTCGAGCATGTTCACATAACAGGCTGAAGTGACCTCAAAAAACCATGGGCCAATAATCCCAACTGACAACAGCATCAAACGGTGACATGTGGTGAATGCAAAAGTCTCTGATGAAGATCTGAGGGGTTGCCGGCAGCCCAGTGGTGCAAATTTTGCTTATTGATGCATCCAGTCAAGTGAAAATGAGCCTAATTGCTGAAGAACACAACTGCGTCGACGTTTTCAAGAAGTGCTTCATATGCCATTTCTTGAGAATTAAAGTCACATTTGGATAGTTCCTGTGCAATGACCAACTTTTAAGGATGGAAATTAAGTTAATTGTGCAGAATTCGCTTCACAGAACGATCACAAATTCCAAGAACAGATGCATATTCACACGCTGAATGCTGTGGAAATCACAAAAATGATAACCTTAATGCTTTGATATTCTCAGGTAATCTGATGGGACGTGAGTCTCCACTTCTTCTTCGTACAGAACCAGTTTCCTCGAATCCTGTGACCAACAGAAGAATCAATTTCTGGTCCGGGACAGGATCCAATGGCACAATATTGAAGCGATTTTGGAAGGCACGTTGGGTTGAAATCAGTGAATGGCTGTTCAAAAAATAGGACTCTACGGCAAACACACCCTGCTCATTACTACAACACATGATGGCGACTGAACCTTAAGGTCACTTAACTTTATGATCCCCTCTCTCGATTGAGACCTGCCTGGGGCACCCCTAAGCTTCAGGGCACCCATTTCACAAAAGCAAGTTAGGCTGCCACACCCTGTATGTTAGCAATGATAATATTAAGGAATGGTTGGAAGGAATGCAGAAGATCTGGGAAATTATGGTTTTACCAAGAGCACTGTTTCATTACTTTTATGATGCAGTTACAGACTTAGACATAATGCAAGGGTCATAGCTCTCACTCCTACAACATAAGGCAAGCTATCAAAGTGGGCAATGTAACATAGTTTTCTTTGGTAACTCACTTCATTGCCCTTCTGATCAAACAATAGGTCCATTAAGAAATAAAAATATTGCTACAAATTTAAAAAGTAGTCTTATAAACCAGCCTTGGTGGCTGAGTGGATAGCATGCCATCTAAGTTATCACTCCTACCCCAAGGTCCTGGGTTTGAATCCTGGCTGAGTCGGATTTTTCCATTCAGGGGATGTGTGTGTTTGTAAGTTACTGTTGCCACGGTGAAGATACTACTGACAAGTTCATTAGAGCTTAGGAGGATTTCACCAGAGAAGGGCAACTGTAGCTTAACAAAAAAGAATTATTTCATTACTACTAATATTTTTATTTTGTAAGCAAAATTGGATGTTTCAAAAAATTAAATTCTCTCCTCATTGTAGCGGATATTTTAAGATTCTAAGAGTTAAAATCCTTTTCAGATTAAGAATAGGAAGAACCATTCAAAAATGAGAATCAAAGCAAATTTGTTGTATTTAAGGGCAGTCACTCCATTAAAACTACTTCAGGGACAATTTAGTCTTAAGGGTAAACATAAATACTGCAGATAGAATATAGTAACTTAATTATTCATCTACAATTAGAGAAAGAGAGATTTAATTTTATCAGTGTTTGATAAATGATGTTATTAATCAGAAAAAGACTGTAACTTAGTTGTTTTATTGAAGAAATTATTGCAAATTTTGATATAATAAATACATTTCCATACACTTCAATTCTAGTAGTTATATTGATAATGAGTAAAAATACTAATGCTCAATTTCTTCATCACTGATGGGAGTATAAGAGATTAAGTACATCATTTACATTTCAATATTATTGTTTGAATAGCTAAAGAATCAGACATGCTCAATCATGCAAGCGCTCAATAGACAGAGCATTCAATTGTTGCAATTCATCAGTACGTGGTCTAAAGCCAGATTTCTCAGAAATCAACATTAGTACCACATAATAACCCCTACACCACTGACTTCTCACTGTTGCTGCTTCTCAAACGCCAATTTCAGTAGTGACATAACGTCTTATGTTCCTTGTAAGAGTTGCACTTCATGATTCACACTATGAAATACGAATATTCTGGGTCATCCTCTCTGTCGTCTTCTGCAATACTATGGGGGGCTCCCGAATAGCCATGTGGCCTCACCCTTGGTGAAAGCAATATTGGTTTCATTTAACAGAGGGGACCCATGTGTGAAATGACCTTAGCTGTTGAAGCACTTTCATCTATACTACTTCCATTATGTTTTTAAGGAAGTGTTATCTCATTATGTGATCAATATACTTTATTTTTCAGGGTTGTATTGCTTGTTGAAGTGTGTTTCTTACACTGATTTCTTCCATAACTAGCTCATTTGTTATTTTTTTCATGAACGAACTTGCTTTTGCCATACTCTCCCAGAAGCACCAATTCACTTCTCCTTTTTCCTGTTAATTAGAAATCCCTGTTTCAAAACCTTAGTAAGCACACTACGTATGAAAGTCTTAAAAATTATATTTGAGTCAACTGAAAGGTTATTTGAGGTTGGACTTCCATTAAAAGGCTTGCTTGGCTCGGGCAATCCTTTTTACCTCTTTCATAGTTTAACTTCCTTTTATTAGTGCACTTCTCAAGTAGTACAATTCTTTAACTTACTCTATGATAGGGTTTCATAATTGTATTGGAGGAATTATCTACTACCACCATTTTAGTTCTCTGAGTGTTGATATTTAATTTAAATTTCTTCAGCTCTCTTCTAAGTGTCTCAAAAATGTTGTTCATGACAGTTTCTATATTGGGAAGAATAATAAAGTTGTCAACGAACTTGATACTAAGAATGGGTATGACTTTTATACCTCTACAACTTAGTACAGTAGAAGTCCGTTATAACGAGTACAGCATATAACGAGAGTGGCATTATAGCAAGTCATTTTTGAGTACGTTATACGTACATTATAACAAGTGGTCATTTCTGAGGTATCGTTATAACGAGTGCAACAAGTGCCATGCTTGTCTGCAGGAGGCATAGAATCGTCAAGCTAACGGTAATCAGAGGTGCGTTATCTCTTCAAACAGCAGAAAAATATTAAATGCAAAAATTCAGGGAGCTTTGATTAGAAACTTCTCACTAGTTTCACTCTCCCCTTTATCCCTCCGTACATCTTATCACCTCGTCTTGTTTCTTTTCAGCACCTCTAGTCAGCGCCGGAATATTTAATTTTCTTCCCATCACATTGGCATCCACCCGAGGAATTTGTTTTCATTTCAAGTTTCAAGATTGGCACCAAATCGTCTGATCCAGGATCAGTGGGAATATAGGAGATTAAAGCCGTACTGATTCGGATTCCCAGGGCAACCTCTTCCCCCCCCCTCGCGACTCAGTCATAGCTTATGAAGGATGTGAATGAAAACTATCTCGAGAAAGCAATTTGATATGAATTAAGATTATCTAAAGACACGTCATTATTTTTCGATGATTATTGAGCAATAATTTTTCACAATTTATATTAGCGGACACAGTTTTGTTATGATGTATTAATCAATAATGTGTTAACTCTAAAATAATGCACCATTGAAAGTAATGGGCTCCCCGAAATTCGAGCATTGGACATGAAAGTCCTACAT
Source organism: Sympetrum striolatum (assembly GCA_947579665.1). Classification (NCBI taxonomy): domain Eukaryota; kingdom Metazoa; phylum Arthropoda; class Insecta; order Odonata; family Libellulidae; genus Sympetrum; species Sympetrum striolatum. The sequence goes on from OX388345.1 coordinate 95,565,305, forward strand.
AAGTGCCAATTCAAAATGGTTCATTTAAAAATTTTTAGGGGTAGCCAATTCCCTTTCAATTGAAAACTATTGGCCTACAGTCTTGTATGTATTGCAAACATCGATAAAGTATAAACACAAGTATACAGTCCAAACATCGGTAGTGGATTGGTGGAATGTTTGACGAGTTATATAGAACCAGTGAGCCTAGGATGTGGCCGGCCCCACGCTACAGGTAGTATTGCACACGAATCGAGTGTGCCGTCGATTCTATCTCGCATCCTGATTTTTGAGGTGAAAAAAAAAGACCCAAATGGTTGCGCGTTATTTCCAAGTAAATACGGTACTTTTTTGTGCACTATGAAGCATTATCATAAGGATAAAAATCCCATCTTTCCATTCTGCCACAGTCGCTGCTCTTGGATTCAAGAGGATGGACTTAGTTAGACTTAGTGTTAGAAATTGGCTATAACGAGTACTTTTCCGAATTTTGTTAGCTCTCATAACAATGGACTTCTACTGTATTGTTTTTCCAATTCTTTTTCTATGGATAGACTGAAAAGATATGTAGACAGAGGACAGCCTTGTCTCATCCCTCTTTTTCTACTCCTTTATGCACATTGATGTTAACTTCATTGATTTGCAACTTGTAATAATTTACAATTAGTGTTCAACTCCTCCTGTCAGTTTGTTTTTTCATGAATTTGAACAGCAACTTTCAGTCTACCCAATGAAACGCTTTGTCCAGATCATAGATTCCCTAAGTGGTCCATACAGACCCCCAGGGGTCCATGCAGATTCACAGAGAGTCCACGTCAGGGAGAAAAACAGGGGCTCATTGATTTTTTTCAATTTTTGAGAAAGTTTTAATGCTTTTAGAAGCCAAAGATCTCGTTGTGAAAGATAATACAATCAAATCGAAACCAAATATAGCTTTTTAACAGAAATATTCTATATTAGGCAGGCTAGGGGGTCATGGAAAATTTAAAGGGGTCCATGAAAAAAAATGTTTGGGAACCTATGGTCTAGATTGATGATAGATGAATGTGACATATGAGCTTTTCACCACTAATAAACATTTCATAATCCATTTTAGGGCTGGTGATGGTTGTCTTGTTCTTCTACCAAACCAGTCTTTTCCAATTTATAGATCTAACTTGTTTTCTTGATTCTGTTTCATGGCATTGATAAGAACATTTGATGCATGGGATAGTCGGGATATAGATATATAGTTGGCACGGGCACTGGGATTTACTTTTTAGGGTTTTACTCTAAATATAATCTAAAGGCAAGGTAAGATTCCTTTCATGTAAACTTCCATAGTTGTTTTATATAAGTTGATTAGTTTCATTCTAAAGGATTTTTAAAATTATTGTATATATTTATTTTCATTTATTGGAAATTCCCACAAACATCCATTTATTGACAATTACAGTGGTTATCATAACCAATAACAAGGGACAAATACAAACAACCTTTAACCAGAAAAATCTGATTAGCCAGGACTCAAACCCAGAACCTTGGGTTTGGAGCTCTAGCCACTGTCACCACCACAGCCATTATGAGAAGTTTAGCCAAAGTCCTTCCATAATTAAGGCTCTTCTAATAAAAGTTTAACTCTGATCAAGTAACAAGTGAGTTTTTTCCTAGTCTCAAGTAAACTTAGATTAAAGGATTGCCATGGTCATCAAGGAGATGGGTTGTTTATAGCCAAGATATTTACATATATTTTATCAAAATCCTCACAAAATCAAATGGAAAACAACATTGCATGACCAAAATAATAATCTTCATCATTTTACCCTTCAGGTATTTATTTTGATTTCAAAGGACTATTATGTCTAATTAAATTTTATAAAATAAACGATACCAGCAAGAGATGAAAACCAACTTAATATGAATTAATAATGACAGTATTTTCAGGTTGTTAAGACTGATATCCTGGATAATTTTTATAAGTAATGATAAATTTAAATGATCTATGAAACACTCTTATTAATCCTATAATTTCACACTTCTATTTTATAAGGAATTTTATTTTCTATCTGAATTTGAATGTATAACTAGTCACTGATTTAGTAAAAATGTTAGGTCAATGATAACACCATCATGATATTGGTTGAAAAACAACTTCTTAGAAAATGTAGTTTTGATTGAAAACGCATACATTACAAGACAAAATTAAAAATAAATTAGTTTCCCTACTTCTGTCTTCAACTTCTATTACATGGTTCAAGATTGTTCTACCTGACTTTCAGCCCCACAAAGATGTCCACTCGAGCTTGCAGCACCAAATGACTTTTCGGAATGGTCATCTTCCTTTACTTCCAGAATTACCTGAGGAATCACAATAATACAATCTAATTCAAGATTAGCTTATACTACTGGATTATGTAAGTTTCAAAACAAATATTTGCATAAGAAGTTAAACAAATTCTAGTGTATGGCAACTTTAGGGAAGAGTATCAATCAAAACATTGGAATATTTTATAAATTTGGTTATACAAGAAGTGAAAAATAGTGACATGTGAAATTTCCTATATTGATCAAGTTTGCTGTTTATTTATGATTAGTTTTTAAGATGAAAGTTACAGTTATCAAAAAGCTGATTCATTTATCAGTACCTCACTATGTGAATGCCTACAAATACAAGGAACTTTATAAGCAAGCTCAGATTTTCAAATATTTACTGTGATAAGGGAGCTACGCCTCCTGAGACAAGGGTTCAAATCAGCTCAATTTTTTCCCATATGTCCAGTAAAGGCAACTTCATCATAAAACCTAAAGATGAACAGAAGTGGAAAATAGCGACTGTATATATAGTCTTAGTTTTGTCTCTCAGTCAACTTGTAAACGCCTTTATGTAATGCCAAACCACACTTTTGTTAAAAACACAAACACACTTGTACTAATTCCACAAAATGTTTAATGTAACTGTTTACCGGTTTTGGTGTCACAGCTCCATCCTCAGAACAAGAAGCTCTGAAGGAAATGAAGTTCCACCAAGTAACGCTCGAATTGATTTCTTTAATTCACACTTTAGTTGTTTGCATAAATTACTGACTTCGCTTCTATCCAACCAATTTTTTTGTGTATTCCATATACCCCACAAACATCCATTTTCTGGACCCTTAATGTGGAAGTTAATCTTAGTTTTCAATTTTCTTCTTTATGTAGCCCGAATACCATTTTTCTGCATAATAATTTGCACTGTTTTCAAGTTGCAACTTTTACCCAAAGCCTTTAATCGATATGAATTTTTATCTATCTCTTCCCAAGGTTCTTCCATAATCTCTTTTATATTAAAAATTGATAATGATAAAGGGAAGCCTTTTTTACTTCCCGAATATTCTCATTCAACATCCGCTATCCTTACTCCCCATCTTTGACTTATGCACAAATTTTGCACTTATTTCCAATCCAGCCTAATTTCTTTACAACACCCATCAGTTTTTGCCATTGGGCTCAGTCAAAGACTTTTCAAAGTCAACAATACATACTCAAAAATCCCTCCTAAATTCCAGGATTAATTACATCAGTACCATCATTCACATCCCACATTACTTTTACTCTCTGTAAACCAAATCAGATTTCTCTAATTTTACCTTCTATCCATCAATTAAGGACCCTTAAAATTAATTTTGCTGCATTAAATATTAAATTTACCAGAAAGTTCCTTCTTAGTTTGTTTTCTACAGCACTATACATTCTATGCCCATGCTCAGTGTTAACCCTTTCACAAATTTCTTCTTTCCTCCATTTTATTTAATATTTCCACCGTTCCCCATGCTTCCCTTATTTTGTTTGGCTGGACCATCCAATAGTTCTTTGTACAATAACCCTGATACTGCTTTTAAAATTTTCCAAATCCTAATAGATGTTGAATTCCCTATCTTTACATTTCCTTGCTAACAGACTCTTGGAACCTGTACCATCCATGAGGGCTACTGAATTTCATTTTGGCACCATTTTTGCTCAATTGATCAGTTAAGCTCGCTCCTCATCATACCAGTATATAACTCGAGTATACATCAGCACCAAGATAACTTCATGAGTTTTTAACACTATTCCTACAACTATCCATTACCAAAATTAAATCAATTTGGAATCCATCTGTATCCCCGGCTAAGAGTAAAAGTAGTGGTACAGATGTACCTCTACAAAAATATCAATTTCCATCTGCTGTCATATTTATTTCCTAGTTCAAACTCTCTCAGTTCTTCCTCATCATTGCCCTTCCCAATTACTCCATTCCAGTCTCCCATAACAATGAGGTTTTTATTATCTTAAGCCATTCCTACTGTAACCTCTTTTATTTTTTACAAAGTAGTAACTCTACATTATCCTCACTGCAATCACTAGTGTACAAGTATAACTGAACTAAAATAGTGATTACTGGTTCTGATTGTATTTCTACTGATAACCTGGTCACTTAATCAGTCACTATCATAGCTTTTACCCACTCTCTTGTTTAACATTATTGCTACTATCCTCTAGCTAGTATTTCCCTCATTAAAAAATATCACATTATTGCTCCAGAAATCTCCTCTTTGCTTAGCCCTTTGTATTAATATTTATTGTATTACTATATAAAGGTTTCCAACATTTCTTTCCTTAGCATTATCCTTACATTCCAGTCTCCCACCCTTGTCCCTCTTATTTCTTGTTGGATGATGAACAACTCCCATCACAGCGGCGCATGACACTTTCCCTAGAGAGCTGAGACTTGTGTACACCATTATCAATGTCACAATGTTGAAACATCATATAGAAGGAAAACGAGTCGAGCAAATTGAACACCCAACACACACAAAGCATAGATCCCTGCCTACTGATGTTTCCGGCATGGGTGACCATATCAGGAACAAAATTCTACCCAGTTTAACTCTTAGGGTCATAGGAACATGTGACCCCTTCCGTCACAATAAGGTAGTCCCAGAAAGGACTTAGTAGATGATAAAGGAACAACTCATGAGGGAAAAACCGACTTGAATAAGGAGCCAGGAATAGAACCTTTCTCCAACAGGGAGGCTGTGCTTTAACTACTCTTCCTTGGGATTTTTCCCAAGTGCATGCCTTTATGTGCAAAGTTAACCAAACCCTTTTTCTCTGAAGAGTAAGATTATTATTTGTGTAGTACATATAGTATTTAGACCAAATACATTAAAAAATAGAAAAGAATTCTTCTGATGTAGCACTTACCTCAGGAGATATATATCTGTAATACGGAGAAACTTTGCTATTTGGAGAATAGTTTGCCTGTAAAGAATTATGAACAAGATACATCCAATGGACACTTTCACTTAAAAGCCACAAAAGAGTGTTTCTTAAATAACAACTTACTGGGCCCTGCACCACATCTCCGCTCTCAGCAGATGCAAATTCTGAATCAAACAATTCATTATTATCTTCTTGTCCTTCCTTCTTAATGTAAACCTGGTAAACCTACGAATATTATTGAAACCAATTAGATCAGCAAATGAATGAGAACTGAATGTTGTAGAGGATTTCTCTAACAATAGATTGCAAAGAAATTACCATTAGAGTAAACTAAATTTACAACACATAAAATACATTTGGAAGAGATCAAATATTGACTATCTCTAAATTAACAAGGCTCAGCAATTTTGGATTTTAGGAGTTATGAATTTAAAGGGCTTACAGAGTGGCAAGATGCTTTAGCCTGCTCTGCCAAGAGATTCTAGGTTTTTTTTTGCAGACACTATCTCTAAAATTTGTAATCAATTTTGGGAGCAACCTCAATTGAATGATAATAAATCTGATTATAAAAGACGGTACCAATTATGATACAATGGAGTTACTGCAATCTGGCAAGTCTCACAAAATTCCAACGTAAATAATAAAATCTTGGGCCAAATACGAAGATGAGCAGGCTGCTTACTTCAGAATGAAGATAGGCATTTCCTTGCATTCAATTATCTGAATTTTAAAGCAACACAATGGATATAAATACATTAGAGGAACCACATTAACTAATCAAAGATCTTCCAAGCTGACATAAGAGATTGATAACAATTAGACAAAGGCGGGTGGACGAAGGGTAAGTTGAGAAAATTTGTGGGTATTCCCTTCCATCTCTCCCTTATTTATGTATAAATAAGCCAATTTAAAATTCTTAAAATTAAAATTTCTCAGAGGAAAGAGTAGTAGTAGTATTGATAAAAGTGCTTCGACAGCTTAGGTCATTTCGCCAGAGGAAAGAGGAGAAAATTCCTAGCAAGAGGCTTTAGTCATTGGTTGAATTTAGCCATATTCAAGTCAGTAAAAAAATTGATTCTTGCTTTAAGAGCTACTGAGCTAAGATGGATTAAAACAAGCTTTATTGAACTACAGAAGTCTTTTTTCACAAGGAACAATGAAATAACACAAAATATCATTACAATAATATAATTTTAGCGACAAGAGATTTTTTCAATGCATTGGTCATGTCATCTTTTCAAGAGGCCACTAGAAATACTACATAACATAATGGACACTTAAGTTCTTAATAAAGAAATAGAATCATGGAATAAAAAATGTCTAAGGTAATATTTTCTCAGCATTATAATAATATACTAATAATTAATCAACCATTAAGGGACAAGAATAACAATATGTTACATAATTAAATAATTTTTACAAACTAATACTGAATGAAATGCGATGGGGTCCACAGATGCCAATCAAACCCAAAAGGGAGCCATGTAGAAGATATGATAGAGACCCACCAACAGTATCATTACAACATGATGAAAATTTGAGCTTTCAGATCAATTCATATTGAAATTTTTCACTCACACTTTCCATTTTCTTCAATGAAAACTCAATATTTTAACAGAGAAAGAATGTATACAGCTAAAGCTCCTTCTCCAAATAACCCTCTTCTGGCATCATCTTCTTAAGCTACCTGAAACAAGTTCATTTTATTCATTATACTTCAAGATGGCGACAAAAGAATGGTGCATCAAGAGAAAACCTTAAATCCCCTAGAAAAGTATATAGGGTTCTCTTCATAAACATAGAATTGGGTTGGAAAATAAAGTTAAAGTTAATCTGGGATAGATAATCTAATAAGATAGATGGAATGACTTGCTTTCCCTGTTCGGACATAATAACCCCCAGATATTCTTACAGGAAATTCTTTTCTAGTAAAACATATCCTAGAACGGAAATGAAGCAACTGAAAAGCTCATGTAAGAGAATAAAAATAAGAGGAAACTAAAAAATTAACATCCTTTGACTTTTGCAGTTGGATGGTTTTCTGTTGACGAACAAAATGACAGATAAAAAGTCATTGACTTAAACAACAACGCAAATGACATTCTTTAACAGCTATACGGCATAAAACTCATTCAATTAATCAGACATGACGTAGTGATATTTTGAACTTTAGATATATTAAATGGCAATTATTGTCGACATTCTGCTGACCAGTTGTTCGAAGCTGACACTAATATACCTTCTTTAATACACGGAAACTAAATTCACGTTTTCCTATCCGTACAAATAAAATATTAGAATTTGCTTAAGTGTATGATTTTACGGATGTGGAGGGATCTATGGTATTGTATTAAAGTACTTAGGGGTCCACAATAATATCTCCTTTAAATTTATCAATGATCATTCCTTAAATAAATAGAAAGCAAAACGGATTGCATTGTAATTCTTAAAACAGACACGTACTATTGCAGATGAGTTGTGTTTTCTGAAACATAAAAAACGAGAAAATAGCTTAATTTAGAGTTCTTATTCAAAACTGTTGTCACAATTTGAAAACATATTATACCTGTTGGTACATACGTATTTTTTGAAAGATTATAACTTGTAAATGTTGACGGCAAAAATATTCTTATGAGGCAGCCATATTTACGTATCTTGTTTGTTTCGAGAATGATGAAAAACAACTTGAATGTCGAATAGATGGAATAGATAGAGCCACAGTTGCCAGATAGGGCGGATTTCCGCGGATTGGGCTATCTCCAAGTGCGCAGGAGCGGATTTGAAAGTCCCTATGGCGGTATTCCGCCCAATGGGCGGGTTGCTTATTCAATGACCGCGATTTGGGCTACCTTCGAAAACTGCGACAAAGTTTTATGTTTCGAGAGCAATTATTCTAATATTCAGTCTCACGGTTCTTCCGTTCCTCCCCCGAAAAGCAAATACATAAATACAATGTTTCATGGAAAATAGCTGCTAGCGTGATTAATACGGTGCTTACAGCTGAAAGGGCTGATTGTGGATTATATGACCGCGATTTGGGCTTTCTCAGATTACCCTAAAACATTCCTTTTTCCAGCAGAGTTGTTCTTACATTCGGACATTTTATCCTTGTTCGCCTAGTGTGCTTACATCGTGTCATTAAAAAAAACAAGTTTCAAGTGCCTTTATACAGGTGTGGCAGTTGCAGGATTTGCCAATTGCCCCCCAATTGTCCAAGGCAGCCTAAAAACCGAAAAATGCTTAACTTACAGGGGCTAGTTTATTCATGCCTGCTTCTTACTACAAATATGTCAAATCTTTCAAAAAATAAATGCATTGAAAACTATAGGAGTTTAATGCTTATGAGGCCAACTTATTAAACTTCCCAAGTTTAGTTAGTTTAGTTTACATAAGTGAACTATTGGAAACTTGTCGTCAGTGTCGTTTGGATTTATAGCTAGGAAGAGTCCAACATCTATTAAAAACTAATTTTTTTCTATGCTGAATTTTTTTAGTGTTGTAGATATACAATTCTTTGAGAGTTCTTTCTTTCAAGAGTGAAAAGAAAAAGAATAGTTACGGTTAATTGGCGATAGAAAACATCTCAATAGATCACCAAATTGGAGCACCCATGCTTATTTGAATATCTTTCTTTATTAGACTCTATCATCAGCAGCTTTCTTAGGAGAGCACTGGGCACACTGTCTCTGCATGAGGTTTGTCCTGAAGCTGTCGATCCATCAGAAATCGACGTTGTGAGGTTTTGGACTTGTGTTTGGAACCTCAGAAATGCAGTAAAGGAACAGACGTACAAGGATCTTGCTGATTTTGCCATAAAAGCGCTTACCCTACCGATAAGCAACGCCGTCGTAGAAAGTCTTCAGCGTAATGAACTCTGTAAAGACAAACCCTAGGAACAGAATGAAGACTATTATGCTGGAAGCAATTTTGCGAATCCGTATTCAAAAAGTAAGTATAATACCAGCATTCTACTTAAAATAAGTTGAGAAATTATATTGCCATTTCATAATTTTTAAGTCCAAAATATCGTAATTCCTAAAGCTCTTTCAAATTTTAATTAGGTCAGTAACGTTAGCTGCGATCACTTTACTCCCTCCGAGGAGATGCTATTTCGCTACTCATCTCAAATGTACGAGAGCTTGAAAGATCCCTCTCAGGCTGCTAGCACGAGCAGAAGTGAAGAGAAAAGAGGCAATCTCTTTGAAGCGCTAATAATGTTTGACGAGGAAAGAACTGATCCATGAAAAGAATACATCGGAAACTGTCCTGTAAAAAGTTTTATTGTTCATTTACATTTTGTAATTATTTAGTTAAGAATATGTGTGAGTTGAATGTGCAATAAGTGTTTATATCCTAATGACTCATGGTTAGTAAAAGAAAATTGTTTCAATTAATAATTTTGAAAAATTATTTAATTCTTCATATTCTTAATGTACCAAAATTAATATGCTTCATGCATTCACTTGCGAAATAAAGGTCTTTAGATGTTTATTTTGATATATATTTATATGAATTTCCCATATGCCATTTGAAAGTGAACAATGGGCGGATTTGGGCTATCTCAGCGCGATCTGAGGCCATATTATGTAACTTGTCGGTTTGGAAGCAGTTGGTTCGATTTCAAATCCAACCGACTGGAGAGGAAACCAGTCCATTGGTATTGCAGGGAATTAAGGCAAACAACACGCAACCTAATGGCTTGTTTGTACACGCTCGCAGCTGACGTAATAGAACAAACTTCAAAAACATTATAAGCAATAGTCATAGAGTTATAATCATTGATTAAAGATCCTTAAAATTGTGGTATTTTCTTTGTTAGTGGATTATTCCAGGATGGTTTGGTCGAGGAATCAGACCGAGAAATTCATTTCCATTGTAAGTGAGCGAGTTTTGTATCTATTTACATGTGTGGAACTGTTTCTATCCCGTTTTGTTTTAGTTGGCCAACCACCACACAATTAACATTACATTCTATGAAAAATCTCCTTTGTTCAGCCTTTCCCTGCGTACTTAAGCCGAGATCCTTCCCTTTCATTCTAGCGAGAATCAGGTTTCGCAGATCCGCCATGTTGGATTTAAAAAACAATATTTTATTTTAGATTGTACCGTGTATGAGGGCTCTCGGAGATGAAGAGAAAAATCAAATATTGTCGACAATATTTTATTTTAGATTGTACCGTGTATGACGGGCTTTAGTTTTCTACAGAAATGTAATGGCCACCAAATCTTGTAGGTGGGCCATTGCGATAACTGGTAATTGTATCCCGCACTCGTTCCCCCCACCCCTTCGGAATTACGCCTAAGAGAGGATCCTTGGCTAGACGAATACCCACGTGGAAACAGACCTCGTCCCTCGATTGTGGTGGGCATAAGAAAGGCCCTTTGTTCCGATTCAACCTCTCCGGTTGTGGTGGACATTGGAGGACTCGGCATCACGTCTGATACGCATTAACGCGTGTAGACGAAAACCCGCGTGGAGACGGACTGTCTCCCCCAAAATTCCTAACCTCGAGTCGCCAGATATTAGCGCGTGTCGGTTTGTTCTTTGGTTCCGTACTCATCCCAGTACTGAGTAGAGAATGGCCTTTGTTTCCGACTCAACCTCTGTAGTCGCGGAGGACCCGGCGTCACGTCTGATCACGTCTGATACGCATTAACACGTGTCGGTGAAGGCCCGCGTGGAAACAGACGCTGTCTCTCTCAACCTAAGCACGATCGCCCCCCTCCCCTAAATTCAACCCTTCGAGACTGGCCCCAGTACTGCGTAGAGAAAGGCCTTTGTTTTAATACAACCCCTCTAGTCGCAGAGGACCCGGTGTCACGTCTGATACATATTAACGCATGCCGACGGCTCTGCTCCCATCCTCATCTCAGTGCGGCATAGAGAAGGGCCTTCGTTCTCTCACGTCCCAAAACCTCCCTCACGTGTCGTCCCTTTAGGCTCCCTCGTGCGACCCCCTCACCGACGACATTTTTCTCTATTTCCCCTTTTCTGATCAAGAAAGCATATCTAGTATATATAGATGTCAAAAGGGGAAATAGCTAGTTTTTCAGTTCAGTTCAGTTCGGTTCAGTTCGCTCAGTTCAGGCTCTCTCAAGTTCGCTCTCGCACCAAGACTCTCGCACCAAGGCTCACGCTCTCACTCTCGCACGGAGATACGTCAGACTCTCGCACCAGACTCTCGCAGATTCGGAAGGACTCCCTTTCATACGAAGCTCTCCCAACGGACCCGGACTCTTTCTCGCCGCCACACGGACCCTCGTTCTTGGACCAACCCCTTTTTGAACGCAGTATCGTAGATTCATTTCCTTATTTAAAAAGTCTCTTTTTAAATAATACAGTCGTGTCGTGGCTGTTTGTGAATTCCCCCTAGTTGCGAAGAAGCTACGTCCAAAAGGATCCTCCGTGAAGGCGATCAACCCTTTTTATTCCAACTTCCCGAGTGTGCCCAATTCCCGTGGACTCAAGGTAATAAAGAATATTTATTTTATCTTTTAAGGAAAGTGTTTTCTTCCGGCAATCAAGAGACAACCAAGGGCAAGAATCCTTAAAAATAGTAATCGCTAAACCTCCATTTAAATCGGGGGGGCGGCATTACAAATGGTGGCAGCGGTGGGATTCAATTAATTGCCTAGGTATCTTAGAGGCCCATTCAGGTCACCTCTGAGGCGTCTTTAGATAAAGGAAGAAAATACACTCCTCTTTATTACTTGTCGCGAGTGTTTTTATTTTTTTTTGTCTTTTCAGAATTTTTAAATGTCGAGAGTACCTTTCTCCTAAAGTTTCAAATTGCTATGTGTCATTTTAATTGAATATTGCAAGTACTCTCGAAGTAACTTTGTTTGAAATTTAAGTAAATTTTCTGAAATTTTTATTTACGCGAGTGTTCCCCCGAATCTATTATAATGACGTCAACTCCAGCAACCTCAAGCACGACATCGGTAATACCCCCTAATGTAGCAGGGCTAATCTATTTAGTAGACACCTTTTCGGGAGACGATACTTCCGATAATGTGTATGAGTTCCTGGAATCTTTAGAAACAACTGCGGAGTTAGGAAACTGGACTGATAGCATAAAATCTAAGGTGTTAAAATTAAAAGTGCGAGGAAGTGCGCGACAGTGTGTGCATTCACTAACGGGAGATGAATGTACTTGGGCGAACGCTAAGCGCGCTTTAAAAGAACGATTCTCGCGGCGAGAATCGAGAGCCGCGAAGATGATTAAATTCCTTGAGTGCGTACAGGGACCGAGAGAGAGAGTGAGAGATTTCGCGGACCGATTGTGCGCGATATCCAAAGAGACGAGTGATGTGTCCACCGACCCCCTCGAAATAGCCATACGGGCGAAATTCACCGACGAAATGGCCCTCCATCAATTCACCCGCGGACTGAAGGAAGGAATCAGACGGTTCGTACAGGTGCGAGAACCGGGGTCATTGAAGGAAGCCATCCGTGTCGCCATGCTGGAGGAGCAGCATGAAGAAGAGACGAGGACCAGAAGGTGCCATGTCGTCGCGGAAGAACCGAAGCCGGACATCCCGAGAGCAGAGACGACGCCAGCCCAGCAGCCCACCCCCCAAGTCCAAACCCCTTGTCCGAGATGTTGCGAACATTCCGCTCCAGAAGTGCGACATAAGTGGAGATCCCCCGTTACGAGAGAAAATAGACTGTTGCAATGTTTCCGATGCGGTAGAACGGGACATTTCGCGAGGGAATGTTTTAGTCAGAGACCCCTCCCTCCTACGAGCCCCCCACAGAATTTTAGGTATCCCGCTCCTCGTTTCCAATACGAGGCGGAGAATCATAGGTTCGTCGGCCGAGCGCGACCACCTAACTCGCGATGTTTACCTCCCGCTCCGCCAGAAAACCTTTTTCGGAGGAATAGACAAAGTCAGGGCAATGACCGAGAGCAGCGTCATATTCCCCCTCTGATGAATTTCAATTCTTCCCCAAACGGTCGTCCCTCCGCCCTTTTCCCGAGGCGCGCGGAGGACCAAGGTCAAATAAGATAAGGGAATTGAAGGAAATATGGATAAGCGACGTGGAGAGGCCCGAAAGCTCTGGATATGGAGTAAAAGTTAAGGTTGGAAATAAGAATGTCCTCCTCCTTATCGACACTGGAGCAACCGAGTCGCTTATCAAAGAAGACCGCGAAGAATTCGAAGGACCATATCTTCCCCCCACAATAAAACTTCGCGGTGTAACGGGCCATGAACTTCCCCTAAGAGGACTTATTACCCTTCCGGTCAGCACTCTGTACGAGCAATTCTCGCATCAATTTCACGTGGTAGGAGATGATTTCAAATTATCATGTGACGGGATCTTGGGGCTCGATTTCCTTCGGGAAAACGAAGCGAGAATAAATGTCGCGAAAGAGTGTATCGTTTTTCGTAATACAACGCTCCCACTACATCGCTTACCCCTAAGCGGACCCCCTAGTGTAGAGACGAGAGGAGTTACGAAAACGACCGTACAAGGACGGAAGATTGTTAACAGAGAAGGAGAGGAAATTGTTAACAAAGAAGGAATCAAGGAAATAATTAGAGAGGAAGGAGACGAAGGAAAAACAAAGGGAAAAGGAAAAAGGGAAATCTCGAAAAGAAGAGAGAACAAGAAAAAGGAAGGAAAGAGAAACGGCGTATCGGGAAATAATAGGAAACCCAAGAGAAAATTGGGAGAGAAAAAAGAAACCGATAAAGAAATCACGAGACAGAGAAGTTCGAAGGACATCGGAAATAAAGCAGAGGAACTCCAGGTAAAGGTGAGAGAAGTAATTAAGCTCCCACCACGTAGTGAAGCCATTGTAGATGGATACTACAATCCTGGAGACCAAGTCAAAGGACAGGCACTTTTGATGGAACCGGCTGAAATCACCATTCATGGGGTAATGGCCGCGAGGTGTGTAGTGAAGTCCACAGACAATTGCAGAATTCCGGTGAAGCTGATGAACATCTCTGAAGAAGAACTCGTGATACCTGCGAAAACCGTCGTCGGAACGGTAACGAAGGAGTTCGCGGAAGCCACCGCGATACAAAGGGAAAAGAGGCCGCGAGGATATCTCCCGGAGAAATTAATGGAGAAAATAAGAGAATTACCGGAAGAATTAGCGGAACCTCTGAGAGAAGTCTTAATGGAATATGAGGATGTATTCCATAAAGAAGGAGAACCCCTAGGAAAAACAGACAGAGTTCAACATAGAGTTGAAACGGGAAATTCCCCCCCAATTAGCAAAGCGCCATATCGTGTTCCGTATACACAAAGGAAAGTGATAGCGGAGCACATCGAAGATATGTTGGATCAAGGTGTTATTCAAGAATCCAGTTCCCCGTGGAGCGCACCTGTGGTATTAGTCGCGAAGAAAGATAGTGGAAGCGGAAATAAATTGCGATTTTGTACGGACTTTAGGGCCCTGAATGCCGTGACAGTTCGCGATGTTTATCCGCTACCTAACATCCAAGATACGCTCGATTACCTGGGCGGTGCGACTTATTTCTCCACCTTAGATCTTGAATCCGGATTTTGGCAGATTGGAATTGACCCCAAAGATAGAGAAAAGACCGCATTTTTCACTCCCGACGGACACTGGGAATACCTGAGATTACCTTTTGGATTATCCAATAGCCCGAGCACGTTTCAGCGCCTGATGGACTCCGTACTTAGCGGTTTGAAAGGAGCAAAATGTTTGGTCTATATGGATGACATCATCGTATTCGGGAAAGACGTCTCCGAACACCTGGTGCGATTACGAGAGGTATTTCAGCGACTCCGCGAATCCGGATTAAAATTAAAACCGGCGAAATGTAAATTTCTCAAGGAAGAAGTTGATTATCTGGGACATGTTATCTCTGCTGGCGGAGTTAAACCTGATCCAGAAAAGATTTCTGCAATTCTGAATTTTCCTCGCCCGCATAATTTGAAGACGGTAAGGAGTTTCCTGGGATTAGTCGGATATTATCGGAGATTTATACCCGACTTCGCGAAGAAAGCTAAGCCACTGACGGAGATGACGAAGAAGGACGTAAGGATAGAGTGGACCCCAGAAGCCACAGCATCCTTTGAATTTCTCCGCAACGCTTTATGCCGCGAACCAATATTGAGATACCCCAACTTTCGGGAGCCGTTTATCCTCCACACCGATGCATCGGGAGAAGCAATAGGAGCCGTACTCGCCCAAAAAGATCCTAGCGGAGAATATGTAATCGCATATGCAAGTCGCAAATTGAATTCCGCAGAAAGAAATTATAGCACTACGGAAAGAGAATGTTTAGCCGTAGTGTGGGGCGTAAAATACTTCCGCACCTACCTATACGGAAGAAGATTCACGGCGGTTACAGATCATCGCCCCTTAAAATGGCTTTTATCTCTGAAGGACCCCTCCTCGAGACTCGTTCGCTGGTCACTACTCCTCAGCGAATATGATTTCGAGATTCAGCATCGACCGGGGAAAACACACCAAAACGCAGACGCGCTATCCAGATCCTTCGCAGGAGCGATCCAACCCACCTACGAACCTACCTGGGATCGCGAATTAATCCGCGAAGAGCAAGTGAGGGATGAGTTCTGTCAAAAGATACTTAAAGAACTCGAAGAAGGAGAAGGAAAACAGACACGCGAGTTCACAAGAGATAAGGATGGACTCCTCTATAAACTAAGCGGTCTACGTCACGACCAGCTGATAGCGCCGCGTAATATGAGAAGTCGTATTTTGCGAGCTTTTCATGACGCGCCTTGGGCGGGACATATGGGTGTAAAGCGAACTTTAGCATCCATATGCTCAAAGTTTTGGTGGAATACGATAAGAAAGGACGTTGAAAATTATTGTGAGAAATGCCTTTCTTGTCAAGAAAAGAAAAATCCCCACAGAACGCAGAAAGCCCCTCTTCAACCCCTTCCCGAAGTTTTAGCACCCCTTCAACGCGTCTCCATGGATATTGTCGGTCCTTTACCTTCTACCTACAAAGGTAACCGATACATCCTCACCTTCCAGGATGCTTTCACTAAGTATCCTGAGGCTATAGCGTTACCGAATCAAAAGACGGAAACGGTAGCGAGAGCATTCGTAGAACAAATTGTACTACGTCATGGAGCACCGCGCCAATTACTAACAGATAGAGGAACCAACTTCACCTCTCATCTCATGAAGGAAGTTTGCCGCCAATTGGGAATTAAGAAACTGCAAACAACTGCATATCATCCCGCAGGAAACGGATTAGTAGAAAGAAGTCATCGCACCTTTATGAACATCCTCTCACATTTCGTCGATACGAAACAACGAGATTGGGACGATTGGCTTCCCTTCGCTTTATCCGCATACCGCAGTACTCCTCATACCGCCACCGGAGAAACTCCCCATTACCTAATGCATGGGCGCGACATCGAAATGCCTTTCGATGACATCACGCAGCCCTTAGAGATCAATTATTCGACCGATACCAATTACGCCGCAGAACTGCGAGCCCGGTTGAATATAGCATTTAAGGAAGTAGGAGAAAAATTGCAGAAATCCCATCGACAACAGGCGAAAAATTATGACCGAGGTGCTAAAGAAACAAACCTTCAACCAGGTGATAAAGTATTCCTACATATACCATACGTAGGAATAGGGAAGAAGAAGAAGTTAAGTCGTCAATGGCAAGGACCCTACCGGATATTAGAAAAAACCAGCCCGGTAAATTTCCGTGTGCAACATATTTACAGATCAAAAGACTGTCAGTTAGTGCACGTAAATAGATTGAAACCTGCCATTGGAACGGACATTCAGCTATATTCCCCTCTATCGCGTCGAAAACAATTTTTGACCTTGCCCTCACCCGCAGTTCCGCCTCGAATTCCCTCTAAGACCAGCCCAACTCCCCCCTTTGTGTTCGAATCCGATTTACTCCCTCCACTTCCCTCGTCGCCTCCTCCAACGATATCTCCCCCTGACCCTCCTCAACCACCACCCCCTCATCGGTATCATCTCAGAAGTAGAGGACCTGTATCATCGGAAGAACCGCAGAGATCCTGACTAAACAGCTGGAAGACCATTCCTAATACTTATCCCGAAGATGATGGAGAGTACCTACATACATGAAGATAAAGTGATCACCGCCCACACAAAACTTACCCTTATTTTTCCCACATATATCCTATCATCCCCTCTTTGTATGTTTTTAATTTTTTAATTAGTAATTTTGTTTTTTTTTCTTTGAGTTTCGAGGTAACTACAACTTGGATTAAGATAGCTCTTGGAGGCAAATGAAATTTATCCAGGAAGCTGCATAAGACAAGTATGGTTACCGCAATGGATGGAGAGCCTCCTCATTTTTTCAAGATTTCACCGATCCTGTTACCAATCTACTTCGGAAGCAGTTTCTACAATGCCTTCCCCTGTGTGTTTCACCCCCAAAATTATTGCGAAATATGTCCTAATAGCGAAACCAGTGATTTTTTTTTCTCGTGAAGTGAAATAGAAAGTGTCAAGTGCACGCTATTGAATAACTTGTTCAAGACTATTAACCGATTGAGTTATTCTTGGGTATTTTTTTTTTATTACTTTATTGGATTTAAAATATGAACAATGTGAAGTATTGGGTTATTCTTGGGTATTTTTTTTTATTACTTTATTGGTTATAATCTATGAAAAAAGTATTGAGTTATTTTTCAGAATGAGACATTTAATTTTTTTTAATGGAATTTTAGAAATTGATCTGTTTATGAATCTTGACTATTTTAATAATGGAATTTTTGAAATTAATCTGTTTATGAATCTTGAGTATTTTAAAAGTAAGTTGCCCTGTGAGGCAACTGATTTTTTCCACGGGAGGGAGTATTGTAATGGCCACCAAATCTTGTAGGTGGGCCATTGCGATAACTGGTAATTGTATCCCGCACTCGTTCCCCCCACCCCTTCGGAATTACGCCTAAGAGAGGATCCTTGGCTAGACGAATACCCACGTGGAAACAGACCTCGTCCCTCGATTGTGGTGGGCATAAGAAAGGCCCTTTGTTCCGATTCAACCTCTCCGGTTGTGGTGGACATTGGAGGACTCGGCATCACGTCTGATACGCATTAACGCGTGTAGACGAAAACCCGCGTGGAGACGGACTGTCTCCCCCAAAATTCCTAACCTCGAGTCGCCAGATATTAGCGCGTGTCGGTTTGTTCTTTGGTTCCGTACTCATCCCAGTACTGAGTAGAGAATGGCCTTTGTTTCCGACTCAACCTCTGTAGTCGCGGAGGACCCGGCGTCACGTCTGATCACGTCTGATACGCATTAACACGTGTCGGTGAAGGCCCGCGTGGAAACAGACGCTGTCTCTCTCAACCTAAGCACGATCGCCCCCCTCCCCTAAATTCAACCCTTCGAGACTGGCCCCAGTACTGCGTAGAGAAAGGCCTTTGTTTTAATACAACCCCTCTAGTCGCAGAGGACCCGGTGTCACGTCTGATACATATTAACGCATGCCGACGGCTCTGCTCCCATCCTCATCTCAGTGCGGCATAGAGAAGGGCCTTCGTTCTCTCACGTCCCAAAACCTCCCTCACGTGTCGTCCCTTTAGGCTCCCTCGTGCGACCCCCTCACCGACGACATTTTTCTCTATTTCCCCTTTTCTGATCAAGAAAGCATATCTAGTATATATAGATGTCAAAAGGGGAAATAGCTAGTTTTTCAGTTCAGTTCAGTTCGGTTCAGTTCGCTCAGTTCAGGCTCTCTCAAGTTCGCTCTCGCACCAAGACTCTCGCACCAAGGCTCACGCTCTCACTCTCGCACGGAGATACGTCAGACTCTCGCACCAGACTCTCGCAGATTCGGAAGGACTCCCTTTCATACGAAGCTCTCCCAACGGACCCGGACTCTTTCTCGCCGCCACACGGACCCTCGTTCTTGGACCAACCCCTTTTTGAACGCAGTATCGTAGATTCATTTCCTTATTTAAAAAGTCTCTTTTTAAATAATACAGTCGTGTCGTGGCTGTTTGTGAATTCCCCCTAGTTGCGAAGAAGCTACGTCCAAAAGGATCCTCCGTGAAGGCGATCAACCCTTTTTATTCCAACTTCCCGAGTGTGCCCAATTCCCGTGGACTCAAGGTAATAAAGAATATTTATTTTATCTTTTAAGGAAAGTGTTTTCTTCCGGCAATCAAGAGACAACCAAGGGCAAGAATCCTTAAAAATAGTAATCGCTAAACCTCCATTTAAATCGGGGGGGCGGCATTACAGAAAAGCATAAGTTTCCACAGAAAACTTTTCTGTGGAAAAGTACGAAGTGTTTTCATTCTGCAAATGGCTTTCCACGAATTCATGCCTTCTTATATCGATTATATTGATAATCTGTATCAAAGGCGCAAAATCAAGAAAAAACAATGTATTGGAATAGGGAGATACTAAATTTCACACGTCTACATCCACTTCTTGTCATTGTCACTACGGCGAAAATTTTCGTTTATTTTGTCATAGTTTTCGTAATTTCGATTCAAAAGATGTATTTTACTTCAATATTAAGATTCTTTAATTAATTCTACGTCCGTCTACCTCCACTTCTCACTTGTCACGCCAGTTCTCGCCTACTAAATGAAAATCGACAAATATAGCGACAGTTATCACCTAAGTTCTCACTCGACAGTGAGAGCAACGTTTACAAAATCGCAAAACAAGATTTCGGTCGACTAATTTCTAAAGATGGCCGATTTCTCGACCGATAACTCCTGTCGACAAATTACAAAATCGACCCCCTGGATCTGGCAACCCTGCTATCGAGCTCTTCCATCAGCAGTTCCAGATACTTTGGCTGGGGAGACAGTAGTCTTGTTGAGAAGTCGTTGTGAAATTTACCGAAGAGGAACAACTGTATTTGCAACCTTTTTAGGCCCTCTTCCTTCATCAATTTCTCCATGATTGATCTTTGACTTTTGCTCTCTCATTGCATATGAAGTTTTGTTTTCTTTATAATCAACTTTCTTTCGCTCTCTCATTGAGTATGGGGAAAACCTTATTTTATCTGGAGATTTTTTCCAAAGTGCTGATTCCTTTGCTGAGATATTGTCCACCAGAGCTTTGCCGTAGATGTTAGCATCTAGATTTTGGAAACCCATGCTTTGAAATTTCACCTAGCCATCAAAGTTATCGGTAACAACATCATTATTATTTACAAAATCATTCTCAGATTTCAAAGGTTTATCCTCCTCATCTTCGTTCTGATCATAAATTAATTTTTCAAGATTCAGACTACGAACGGTGTCATCATAGCTTGATGTGATCAGCCTATCTCCATAGTAGCAGCAAAACGTGGTATAGTTAATCACTCCATCATGGGGATTAAACCGGTGAATCCCTGCCTGATAACCCACAACAGCTTCTTTCTTTGTTTTATCCTCACCCAATGGAGGAAATAATGTCCAGATTCCAAGAGATCCATCTTTTCCTCCAGCTGATATCAGAAGGCAATCTTCCGAAGGATGGACTGCCATTGATGTTACCCTTTCGTTGAGAACTCTTGCCATCGTTCCGCACAACATCCGTAATTTACTCACATTTTCTTTGAACTTATCCAAATTCTCCTTCTCCCTAGGATATGACCAGCATCTCTTTGCCTTTTTGAATTGATTAATTTCATCAATCCATGAAAATTTCTTTCGGGTTGCAGCTATCCTCATTTCCCCTACCTCTCCTGCCAAATACTGACCCAGCATTTCCATATCTTTTCTCCTCTTCATTTGCTCCCATCAAAACTTCATCCATTTTAGAATAGTTAACGTGGGGATACCAGCTCTTTCAGCACGCTTCGATCCCTCCTCATTTGCCTTATTAGACATGACAAGCACTATTTCAGCAGCACTTGCTCTATTAGGATCTGTGGTGGGATCGATAAGAGCCTGTAGATGAACCAAAGCAAAAGTTAGAAACAAGACTTCATTATCTCACATCATGGCATGTATTCAAAATTCCTGGAATAAAACTACAAAATTATCATAAAATTAACTAATTCTGGAAATGTACAAAAATATTATTACAAACTGTAACATAGCTTTTACCTGGAGATTAGTACCACTTCCTGAAATCAGTAAACCAACAGCTTTACGTCGAACCATCTGTTGACTAACAGTACTGTAACGTTTTTATTCAACACATGACTCTGCAACGTCTTTCCGAGGAAAATGGCTACCTCGTACTCTGCCCAACAGTGCCTATTTTCCCGTTACCACAACCGGCAACAATCACGCCTACGTAATGCAAATGCGCCTACGGAACACTCGGGACCGGTATTCATTACACTGCCCCCTCCTCAGCTCCGTTCCGTCCCGGAACCGGCAGCACACTCCTGTTGATTCCCGGCTCTCAGACTCCACTCGAGCGACCCGCCCATCTTTATTGCTACCAACGTACGGAGCCAACCGATTAAAGTGAACCACTTTCGGCTTTCCAGTTGGTAATTTTCTTACTCGGTATATAACGTCATTAATCCGCTTCTTTACTTCGTAGAGGCCTTCCCAATTTGTCTGTAACTTAGATGACAGACCACGTTTCCTCTGCGGGTTGTACAGCCAAACTTGGTCTCCTTCTTGATAGCCGCCCTCCTTGGCGTTGAGGTCGTAACGCTCCTTGATGCGGTCACTGGCAATATTCAGCTGGTAGCGCACCTGCTCGTGGATGTCATCCATCTTTTTCCGCATTTTCGAGACGTAATCCTCTCCTGCCACGTCTTCGCCCGGTCTGGTGCCAAATACCAGGTCGCATGGCAGCTTGAGTTCCCGCCCGAAGAGAACTTTGGCAGGAGTTTGTCCTGTCGATTCGTGAACGGCTGATCGGTAGGCCATTAGGAAGAACGGTACATGTTCGTCCCAGTCTCGTTGGTGTGAAGAGACCATTTTCGCCAAATAGCGGTTGAGAGTGCGATTCATTCGTTCCACCATTCCGTCAGACTGGGGGTGAAGGGCTGTGGTCCTTGTCTTCCGGAGTCCAAGCTTCTCACAGACCCTTTGAAACAGATCACTCTCAAAGTTCCTTCCTTGGTCCGAGTGCAGCTCCAGGGGTACTCCGAACCGGCAAAACATCTCCTTGACCAACACATCAGCTACCGTCACTGCTTCCTGGTTAGGGAGAGCATACGCCTCCACCCACTTAGTAAAGTAATCCATGGCGACCAGGATGTACTTATTCCCTTGTTCGGTTACTGGGAATGGTCCTGCAATGTCGATGGCAATTCTTTTGAACGGGCTCCCTACGTTGTACTGTCTCATTGGAGCCTTGGGACGTTTTTGTTGCCCATTACTGGCGAAGCAGGTGGTACATTTCCTACACCAGTCCTTCACGTCGCCCGAGCAGTTCACCCAGTAGAATCGCTCGCGCACTTTCTGAAGGGTCTTCTTCATCCCTAAATGTCCGCCAGATGCCTCGTCGTGAAGGTGCCGTAATACTTCCGGGATCTTGCTTGAAGGAACAACCAGCTGCAGCCTCTGCTCCGTTCGATCCTGGTTCTCCAGTGTCCGTTTTAAAACGCCATCTTCCACCACTAACGAGTCCCATTGCGCCCAATAGCTCTTGAGTTTGGGGGAGCCTGATGAAATTTCCGGCCATTCCGGACGCTGACCCTTTTCCTTCCAAACCAGAATTTCCTTAAGGACCGGGTCCTTTCTCTGGTCAAGTCGTAACGAAGGAAGCGTCCATTCTACGGAGACCACGGTAGTTCTACAGACCCTCTCCGACTTTTCTTCGGCTCGATGACAATGAGAGCACTCTAAAGGGCACGGTCTTCTAGAGAGCGCGTCTGCATTTCCATGACTCTTACCAGGCCGATGTTCGATGTCGAATTCATACTCCTGGAGCCTCTCGATCCAGCGAGCTATCTGTCCTTCAGGGTTCTTGAACTGAAGGAGCCATTTGAGTGCGGCATGATCGGTTCGCAGTAGAAACTTCCGTCCGTACAGGTATTTGTAGAAATGTTCCACAGACTTAACGACGGCTAACAGCTCACGCCTGGTTACGCAATAGTTGCGTTCGGGTTTCGAGAGCGTCTTGCTAAAGTAAGCAATAACCCGCTCCTGCCCGCCTTGGATTTGGGACAAGATTCCTCCTATTCCGAAGTTACTTGCGTCCGTATCCACGATAAATTTCTCTCGTTCGTTCGGATATCCAAGGATCGGGGATGTTGTCAATGCCTCCTTAAGCTCTACAAAGGCTTCCTGACAGTCCTGACCCCACTCGAATTTCCTGGCCTCCTCGGTGAGTCTTGTCAGTGGTTTCGCAATGTTCGTAAACCCTTTCACGAACCGTCGGTAATAGGTACACAGTCCCAGGAAACTTCTCAATTGGTGCTTGTCACGGGGTACCGGCCAACCTTTAATGGCCTCTGTCTTCTCACTGTCGACCGCAATTCCATCTCCGGACACAACGTGTCCCAAATATTTAACTTGTTGGCGCAAGAAACAGCATTTCTTCGGGCTCAGTTTTAGACCTGCCTCTCGTAGTCTCTGGAATACGCTGCTCACGTTGTCCAAGTGGTCGTCAAATGATTTTCCCACCACGATAATATCGTCCAGGTACACCAGGCAAGTTTTCCACGATAGTCCGTTCAAGATGCCTTCCATCAGCCGCTCAAAGGTCGCTGGGGCATTGCACAGCCCGAAGGGCATCACCGTAAACTGCCATAGTCCCGATCCGAACGTAAACGCTGTCTTCTCTTTGTCTTCCGGGGCTAGTTCAACCTGCCAGTATCCACTTTTCAAATCCAGGGTGGAAAATATCTTCGATCCTGCCAGGGTTTCCAGTGTATCGTCGATTCTTGGTAATGGATAGCTATCCTTCCGTGTGACGTTGTTAAGTTGCCGATAATCCACACAAAATCGTGTCGATCCGTCCTTTTTCTTTACCAGGACCACTGGAGAGGCCCATGGGCTGTTTGACGCCTCTATGATTCCTTCATCTTTCATCTCCCTAAGGACTCGTTCTGCTTCTTCGCGTTTCGCCAGTGGCAAGCGTCTAGGCGGTTGACGAATAGGTTTTGCATTCCCTGTGTCGATTTTGTGTCGGACGATGTTGCTTCTCCCTCTTACTCCGTCGTCCACATCGAACACATCTTGAAATTTAAGGAACAGGTTCCTGATTTGTTCCCTCTGTTTCATACTTCTGCCACTGCTCGTATCCGCTATTAAGCTGGCTAACTTTGGAGGGATCTTTGTCGAAGAATCGGTCGGTATTGTCCGTATCTGATGCTGAATTGACGACACGGTTGCACAATTTCCTAATACAGCGCCTCTATCCAATTTCACAGGGTGCGAATCGATGTTCATCAATCTGATCGGGACTATATCTTCAGCAGTGATCACTTGCTTCGCCACTAGAATTCCCCGACCGACATGTGCGTCATCATTCTTGGGCTCCAGCATAATGGTTCTTCCGCACTGTGGACTTCCTTCTAACCACGCCATCACGAATGTTTCCCTCCTAGGATTTATTATTGTATCCTCGGAGAGAATTGCACGTATCGAAGCACTTTTTTCAGGATTTAAGATCATTTCTTCGTTGTCCACCCTCAATACTCCGCGCTTCAGATCCAATTGGAAACCACAGCTGCCCATGATGTCCATCCCTAGGATCACACAATTTTCTATGTCAGCGACGAGGACACGGTGATCCACGATAGTCGATCCTATTGCCAGACGAATGTCCATTTCCCCATGCACATTAACCGCAGCGCCCGTAGCCGTTCGTAGTCGCAATTTAGTTGCGACTGCCCTCTTTCTCCCAATAAGATCGTGCCGGATGATGGTTCTAGTCGCGCCCGTGTCTACCAGCATGGAACAAGGTCTTCCGTCGATTGACCCATCGACACAAACACTTCCGGATCCTGGGTTAACGGTTGCCACAATAATTGTATTCTTCGGGGTATGGTAATCCTGGGTCGCCGTTTGCCCCATCTCACCGACCCAATCTAGTTTTCCGCCGGCGTTGGTTCCTCTTCGGTCTTCCGGTGCCTGTTGCATTTGCTCATTAGATGCCCCAGTTCACTGCATTTCCAACATCGCGGACGAAACGGCCTACGGCTCTTCGTCTGCTCCAATACTCGCCGCACTACTTCCTCGATGCTGTCCTCCGTCACCGTTCGCACCCTACTAGGCCCGTGTGATGCTTGTTTGGCGATTTCGAACTCAAGCGCTATCGCTAACGCATCACTTAATGTCTTCGGACGAGCCATCCTTACTGTTGTTGCTGTTTCGGGATCCTTGAGACCGTCGATAAATACGTCTTTCGACATATCTTCCAGATATTCGGCCGGGCGCGTTGGATAAGACAGGCCAATTAACCGAACTATGGCGCATTCGAATTCTTGAAGGCTTTCGTTGGATCGTTGTTTGCGGTGCTTCAATTCGATGCGGTAGACCTGCTCCAGGTGTCTGTTACCATATCTCTCCTCCAGACGCTGCACTAGCAGCTCGTAGTCTTTCTTTTCATCGGCGGTAAGGTTTTGGATGAGGTCTAGGGCATCATCACGTAGCGAACCCTTCAGTGCCGACGCTTTCTCTTCTTTCGTCCAGCTATAGGCTTCCGCTACGTTTTCAAACGCGCTCAGATATCGCGCGAAGGGAGTTTTGCCATCAAATGTTGGCGTCTGCAACCTGAGTGTTGACCCATCTCTCACGGTTGTTGCACAGGCTGCATACGCAGGGGCAACTGGCTTCCCCGCCCACTCTTCAATCCGTGCGTTCAAACTGTCCATTTCTTTCCGAAACTTATCGGTTTCCTTTAGTATTTCATCTCTGAATTTCACTTCCAGGCTTCGAGCATTATCGTTCATTTTTACCTCTAAGTTTCTCGAATTTTCTAGGAGTTCTTCTCTCAAAGTTCGAGAACTTTCGGCTATCTTTACCTCCATAATAGAAAGTCCCCTCAAAACGGCAGAAATATTTCCTTCCAACTCGAAAAGGGTGGTATCCGGATCTTCGCCATTTTCCAGCAACGCTTGGCGAAGGCGGTTTTGAAGAGTGGACTTGTTTCCGCCGATGTCGAAGTCGCGCTCCTCAAGTTCCCTCTTCAGATCCTTCACCTTCAACTGCTCCAGAGTCACTTTAGTTGTTTCCATTTCTTTCTCAAACTGAGATTCACACTAAATTATTTGTTAATCCCACTTCTGACACCAATGTAACGTTTTTATTCAACACATGACTCTGCAACGTCTTTCCGAGGAAAATGGCTACCTCGTACTCTGCCCAACAGTGCCTATTTTCCCGTTACCACAACCGGCAACAATCACGCCTACGTAATGCAAATGCGCCTACGGAACACTCGGGACCGGTATTCATTACAGTACTTATAACATAAGGTTTCATGACAGCTTCCATTGCAGGAATAAAATTTTCAACACTGACTTGGCTAGTGCCTGAAAAAAATTCACACCATTAATTTTAACATAGATTAGCATATCAGAGATTAAACTAATAAAAAGAAGATTTCTTAAAATCAGTAGGATGCTAAAATGGGTGAAAGAATGTGAATATCATTCTGATGAGTAAGCCTCATGATATGTTACGTTTATTTGTTCTATTGTATTTGTAATACTGTTATGGCAAGTCTTTATACTATCAAAAGACTTAAGAGTAGGGTGGGAGATAATTTATTCGGATGAGATGAGATGCAGTGCAAACCATAATGTAGAATATGGATGGCAGGGTAGATGGTTTTCCATCCAATATCTCAGAACTGATTCCATTGATCTTCATGTCATAATAAACAAGGAGGTAAATTGATGGAAAGGTGGAATTTAATACTGTCAGAAGCTGGTAAGTGTATCATTATCTTGCCAAAAGAGAGTTTAAACAGTTTCTTGAGGCACAAAGAAGATTCTAACTTATAATATGTTTATATTTGAAGAGAAAGAAGGATCAGTTGGAATATTATGAGGAGATAAAGGCAGTAATAGTGCTGCGTAGTCAAGTGCCTTTTTCGTTACCTATTAGCACCGACAACCTACCCCATATCTCTGAATACTTCCACCTTAAGTATCCTTTCCCCCCCATTTTCATGTAGTGAGTCTCTTCTATGCACAAGTGTTGACGAATTCTTTCGATTCACGAATCCCTAAGACATATTTGTAGAAAAACAATAGAATGATTAGCAATAGCTGACAACCACAAGGAAGAAAAGTCATACTGTGGAGTACACCGGGTAAGGAGTTTCCCTCCAAGGAGGAGACGTGCAAAGATTTCCACGTAGGCTCTCTACTATGCGGTACTATTATAACTATGAAGAAAATCTTCAACAAATATTGCTCAGGCTTCCTAAGAAATGTCTTGGTATTTGATCAACCTCCTTATCATACAATATGTAAAAAAAAAAAACTTTTAATTGGGAAGAAGCTGCAATTGAGTGGCTACTCATTCAACTCAGAAAGCTAAAATCTAGAAGTATCGTGCCTTCTTGAAAGAAGTTAAAATTTTTTAACTATTGTTGTGTACTGTGAGATGAATGTCATCAACTACTTAGGGCAGGTGGTGTAGAAGAAAAATGAAACATGTAAGTTGAAGGATATGTTGCAGATTTGTGGTAGCAATAGAAAATATATCAGCATCAGACAGGAGGAATGCTGAGTAACACTTGAAACAAATTGAAGATAATTATTGAAAGGATCAAATCACAGAGGATTTATTGATCTTTTGAGAATTGACATTGGCGATTGTAGTGATGATGAGGATGAATAATACTTATGGATGAGTAATTACAGAATTAGGTATATTAATTCTATTCTATTTCCAGTGCATGATTTTTAAGTAATTGGTAGTAGAGGAGCATAGTCATTAGCATAAAAAATGGACAAGAGTGACTGCAAGTCAAATCAGCTTGGAAATATAGCATTAAGATATTTTAAATAAATCTGAAAAGTGGAACTTACCGTTTGTGGTAAGTATTTCTGTATGAGACTGAATGATTATTTTTCTTGGCTGAATTAATGGGAGAGGTACATCTGTTCAAATCAATGAGTCCTAGTGGTATAATAATTATTGCAAATGAAAACCATATCTTCCATAATGTGCCATAGTAGGCTATGTAAAGTGCAGATGCAAAATGTTGCCATTTAAACATACTGAAAAGGCACATTATATTGAAATTCAGAAATAACAATTTTTGTTACATTTGGTAGGAATTCTACATTCCCTCCTTGCGTATCCCAGTGCTCTTTTCTGTTAGGACTGCACTGATAACACTTTCAAAACAGTTTTCAGAGACTATTAGCTGCATGATAATATCCTTATAAAATGTTTTTATAATAGGCTTATTCACATGAATGAACAATAAAGTAAAGCTTTCATCCGTTTAAAATCTCTATAGGCTCCCGGATACTCATGTGGACAGCGCGTTTGCCTTTGGTGAAAGCGATACCGGGTTCGAATCCCACTGGGAGCCAATGTGTGAAATGACCTAAGCTGTCGAAGCACTTTTAACAATACTACTACTACTACTACAATCTCTATCAAAGACTTTACATTCCTTCCTACTGTGGGAAAGAAAAAGGTTGAAGGGGGCGGCGGACAGGTGCTGCCGCGAGACAAGAACTAAAGAAACAGTGGAACGAAGGGTGATGAGAGCAATGGCGGCTCGAGGGAGTGCTCGTGATGGGCATGTGTAAGCCTTGGGAGAATAAAGGGTGTGATTTGAGGAATCTGGGTGTCTTCTTTGGTGTATCGAAGTAAGAGGTTTCCTAATACTACCTTATATACTAACTTTCTCAACATCTTTCCACTTTCATGCTTCATAGGTAGCATGAAATGATGTTAACTGTACATATAATAAAAAATACAGTAATACCAGTATAAGGGAGAATTCAATGCCGAAAATTGTTGATTGGTTTAAGCACCCTATCAGTAAGTGGTAGATCTGCATTCAGCTTCTTGTCTTATTAGACTGGTAAAATTTCTTTACCATTAGACTTTTGTAATTGTCTTTTGGGCGAGCATTGGAAAACTTAGCACTTACCTAGTTTTGATTTTCTTGGCTTCCTTTTTGTCTTTCACTAGGAGTCCGTCCTCCATCTGATTAGCTAGCTTATTTACTCTGTGGTTATAAACATTTTCTGCAGCAGTTACGGCTCGGTATTTTCGGTACTATTTTTCTCTTTGTGCTGGAGTACCCGCACCATATCCACCGTAACTTAAATACTGTCTGTGTTGTCGAGCTGTGTGCTGAAAAGTTGGAAGATATGAGCAACTGAAACACAAGAGGGATTATTGAATCTCATAAAAGAATCTACATACTTTAATGTCGAATACTTGTGCCTCTTCCTTTTTCCCCAGCACATTGTTGATGATTGTATCTTTCTTTTGACATCTTCTTCTGTAAGTTACGATTAGCATTCTCCACCTGTTTGCATAAGTATTTAGTAACTAGTTTAACTGGCTTTATTAATGAAAAAGAATACAATGAAATGTAGGGAATGACTTGACACAAAACTCCCAACAAATGATTTACATTTAACAAAAGGAGTTGGATCAACTTGGCGTTTCATATAAAATCTGCTTGTTGAAATTTCAAAGCATGGGTTTCCAAAATCTAGATGCTAACATCTACGGCAAAGCTCTGGTGGACAATGTCTCAGCAAAGGAATCAGCACTTCGGAAAAAATCTCCAGATAAAATAAGGTTTTCCCCATACTCAATGAGAGAGCGAAAGAAAGTTGATTATAAAGAAAAAAAGGTAAAAGTAAGTGAAATATTACCGAAAAAAAAAAACTTCTTCATATGCAATGAGAGAGCAAAAGTCAAAGATCGATCATGGAGAAATTGATGAAGGAAGAGGGCCTAAAAAGGTTGCAAATACAGTTGTTCCTCTTCGGCAAATTTTACAATGACTTCTCAACAAGACTACTGTCTCCTCAGCCAAAGTATCTGGAACTGCTGATGGAAGTGTGCTCGATAGTAAAGGACTGTAACCCTTAAGACAGTTAAGCAGTTAAGACAATCTTACTTAAACTGTTTTCACCTATCGAGCAGGGTTCGGGCAGATTTCGACAAATTGGGCTATATTCAGGTGCTCAGGGGCGGGTTTGAAATTCCCTATGGCGGTATTTCGCCCAATGGGCAGGTTGCTCAGGGGGTATTTACTTGGATAGGGAGACCTTTAACACTGTTTTTGGCGCCAACTATCGATTAACTATGTGATTTTTGGTACTAAAAAGAGGAGTGGGGGTAGCTTGGCGTAGCCATCTTGGAAATTAGCTTGAGGCAGCCATCTTACAATTTATTCATTCTGATTCTGGGGCCATATTATGTAACTTGTCGGTTTGGAAGCAGTTGGTTCGATTTCAAATCCAACCGACTGGAGAGGAAACCGTGATCTCTCACCGACTCGGCCTCTAAATCCTATTCTGTAGCATCGTCGGGCAGAAAACTACCAAACCGACTGCCCCCACCCACTTTAAGGGTAAACATCCGAGCATTTCCGAAAGTGACGGTCACGTGCTTAATCTCAACCAATGAGAGGGCAAACGAGTAGACAAATGAAGAATGAAACAAGGCGTGTAAAAGCAGATGTAAATATCGATGATATGTATGAAATTTTAGGTAACTAAGATTTGTTGTTGTCCTTTGTTGATTTCTTACTAAAGTTTTGAAAAAAATCTTACAGGGAAGATATTTATAATTGCATTAGTTAGTTTGTATGGTCTTAAATGGCTGATGTTTGACTTTAACATAAATTGATAGCAGAAGATTTTCCAGTGCCCAAATTCGAGCACACTCATGGTAATAAAATATCGATAACTAATATACTATCAGCCCTACAGTGAATCCCTAAATTTCGTAATTTTATTAACTGGAAGTCGGTGCGTGATTTTCAGAACTTAGTATCAGTGAAAGAAGTAGAAAATTAGTAAGTACATAGTACCTTCGATACACTCACTGACTGATTTCTTGGAGGTTAGATTTCCACGAATTCCTTAGGTGCTTCATAAAGTTATTGTTGGAACTGTTGCTGTCTTCAAATCAGTTTACTATTGGTCAGCTAGTAAGACCTCGATTCGTATAAACGGATAGGTATCTTCTATTTTTTAATATTTGCTACAAAAGCAAAATCCTCTCGTCTCCTTGTGAACCGAAGTACTGCAACTTTCGACTGTAGCACTTCCTTGTACGTAATTAATACTTGTAATTAGTTTCGCCTGGATTAACTTCACTCTACAAATATTATTCAATTATCTTGGCCTTTCATATATTGCTGAAATATATGATTTTAATGGAATCTAATGGTGAAATTGTGGGTAATTTTCTAGTTTCACGGTGTTTGGGAGAAATTCTATATCTCCTTTACTACTGAAGATACACATACCATTCTTACACCATATTATAGAGGAAAGATTGCAGTTTATATATATGATAGCAATCTCTTCTAAGTGCTGCCATTTCGGAGAAAATTCTATCCAAAAACGACAAATTTTCGACGTTTTTCGTCTGCTACTAGAAAATTACCAAATTGTGTTTTAAAATGAACAAAAATTATACCATCCACGTCAGTTAAAAGTTAATCATTATACGTTTAAAAATTAGAAAATTCGATCGCATGAAGTCCTATGACTAGGTTTAATCTATTTCTCTATTATTTATAGTTTTCTTCAAGCGGGGTCATTATTTTTCCGTAGTCAAGCGTCGCACGGGGAAACAGTAACATATGTTACCGATGTTAAGCGTTTCCCAACACTTTACCTAATGAATTATTGATGGTTATTTACATTTATTATTAAAAGGTTAAAACGTTTATTTTATTCCACGTCCTTGGACAGATGCACGCTCCAAGAAACGTAGTACATACGTGCATCCATATGTGCTATGGCGTACATCATTTTGCATCTAAAAGCGAGAATCGCATTCATTTTATGCGATCGCATGTCTTATTGCGGCTCTATTTTACATTCTGCTAATTACGGGTATTCAATTAACGCATTTGCCTTGATGATATTGTTAAATATGCTCACACTTGCCACAGTTCGTCTGCTAACCGACTGACTCCTATCGCTACCGACTCTTTTTCATTATCGGTAGAATTCTCCGGATTCTACCGACGATGGCTAGCCGTCGTACCGACGCAGGAGCTTCCAGAATAGCATCGAGAGCTTGCGGAGTCGGTTTGCGATCCCAACCGACTGCTTGGCTACCGTACCGACGGGAAATGAGATACAGAATATGGCCCCTGATCTCCTTGGGTGAAGTTAAAAGTTTAAGTATGAGTTGCAAGTGCGCTGTGAAAGGGTGTAAATTCAGGAAGGAGATGATAAAGTTCTGTTTCCCAAAACCGAGAGAAATGTAAGTACTTAGTACCGTATTAATCATGATTTTATATGATTTAAATTATTATATTATATTTACTTAAGAAGTTAAAGTTCGCAGCATGTGGTCAGTGCAATATGTTAAAATTCGTAACACATGGCTAGAAATCATCGTTCTTGATTTATTTGAATTACTATAATGTGTTTCTTTATTTGTAAAATAATAATTTTGATGTAATGCTTGTGAATATTTAATATTAAGCTCTTATTTACTGTAAACTAGTACGTCGCCATCTTGCATTTGCGATATGCTGTTCGATCTTGAGTTTATTAAATGTTTGTGTGGAATTGTTTATAGATGTGACTAGAAATCATCGTTCTTGAGTTATTTAAATTACTATAATGTTTCTTCATTTGTAATATCATAATTTTGAGGTAATGCTTGCGAATAATTAAGATTAAGCTCTTATTTACTGTTAACTAGTACGTCGCCATCTTGCATTTGCGATATGCTGTTCGATCTCGAGTTTATTAAATGTTTGCGTGGAATTGTTTATAGATGTGACTAGAAATCATCGTTCTTGAGTTATTCAAATTACTATAATGTGTTTCTTTATTTGTTATATCATAATTTTGAGGTAATGCTAGTGAATAATTAAGATTAAGCTCTTATATACGGTTAAGTAGTACGTCGCCATCTTGCATTTGCGATATGCTGTTCGATCTCGAGTTTATTAAATGTTTGCGTGGAATTGTTTATAGATGTAACTAGAAATCATCGTTCTTGAGTTATTCAAATTACTATAATGTGTTTCTTTATTTGTTATATCATAATTTTGAGGTAATGCTTGTGAATAATTAAGATTAAGCTCTTATATACGGTTAAGTAGTACGTCGCCATCTTGCATTTGCGATTTTGTTCAGTCCTCGCTTAATGATCGTTCTTGAGTTAGCTAGTCAGGTTTATCATTCAGATTGTGTTTCTCACAGGAGTTGATGTAGGGTTCTCATTTTGCAATGCTTATTTATGGTTTCTTCCCAATCAGTAATATTGTATAACAAGGTAACTCCATCGCTTTCCTCACAATACTATTTAATATTTGACTGGTATGTTCTTCTGCCTGCTCTAAGTAGCTCTGCTAGATCCAATCCAAGAAAAGTTCATCCTCAATAGTTCTCCTTATATGCAGTCCAATTTTTTCAAAGTTCTGTGTGTACTATTCAGAATCCTCTCTGATATCTGCGTGGCACCCACTACCAAATCAAGTAATTCCTTGCTAGGAGAATTTTGCTGCCCTCACAATTCCTTGTAATATAATGTAATGTATTGTAGAAATGTTACTGTCAGTGGACCCAAACTTAGCCGACCTGCATCCATTGCACTGACAGCTTTGTAAGACATTTCTTAAGACGGAAGTGGTCAGAAATGCCACAATGCTTTCTGATGTCTCCATATCTGCTTTCTCTTCATTGTTTGTGACTAAGAAGCCAGACTAATCAGCATCCTTTTTATTGTCCTACTTATTGATGCAAAGTTATCATCCTCCTCACAATTGCGACCTCTAACATTGGATGAAAATGCTAGGCCATTCACTATAGATGCCTTTAAGCTGCTTATAAATAGGGCAGCTGTTGGAGGAGTGTTCGACCCACAGTTCCCTCTGATGCACCCAAATAAGCTCTCTAAGGGATCCTGATTGACGTCACTCACAACAGCATCTGCTCCACAGAGTAAATCCCGGAATAACATTAAGAATGCTTTCAGATTCAGCCATCCTTTCTGTGATGGAGGCATTGTTCATTGTATCCTCCTTTGCTTCCTTCACCATATTCCATTCCTTGACCAGCAACTCAGCTTTCTCCCAAAATTCTATGTGAGGTCTCTCCATAGTCACTCCTTCTAATAAGGGCTTATAACCAGCTTCCTGAGTCCTCCCATTCATGGAATCAAACATCTCGTCTATGAATCCCACAAAGGCAGATGTAGTTAATGTTCCACTGGGCAGCCATTCTACATTTGCTCAGAATTCTGAGCTTCCACCACCAATAAATTCACCAATATTACTCCTGTGAGAAATGACAATGGATGAAATTCGTTATTTTGTTTTCATTTCATGTTATATGAGTTTGTTCTTTATGTTGGTGTCTGTTGTTCTCATATTTTTTGAATTTTCGTTTTATGTTATTTCACCTTATGCCAAAGTAAGATGCTTTGCATTATTTTGTAATGTATTTATCGTTTTTCAAAATAAAATATGAAAAATGAACTCTTTATGTTATTTCTCTCCTGCTCTTCTTTCCTATTTCCATTTCAGGTGTGTATTGTTTGGATTAAATGCACAAATTTTTTGTTGTAGATAGTATTTACTTGCATAGAAGTATATCAATTAGTAATGTATTCGTTTCAAAATAAAATGTAGAAAATTAACACTTTCTATTATTTTTCCTTTGCTCTACTTCCGTATATAAGCATTAGCCGATTAATAGCTGAATTTGAAAGATCTTCAATTGGTAGTCTCGTATTATTATAATAAACTGAACTGGGGCCATATTATGTAACTTGTCGGTTTGGAAGCAGTTGGTTCGATTTCAAATCCAACCGACTGGAGAGGAAACCGTGATCTCTCACCGACTCGGTCTCTAAATCCTATTCTGTAGCATCGTCGGGCAGAAAACAACCAAACCGACTGCCCCCACCCACTTTAAGGGGAAACATCCGAGCATTTCCAAAAGTGACGGTCACGTGCTTCATCTCAACCAATGAGAGGGCAAACGAGTAGACAAATGAAGAATGAAACAAGGTGTGTAGTAGGTACATAGTACCTTCGATACACTCACTGACTGATTTCTTGGAGGTTAGATTTCCACGAATTCCTTAGCTGCTTCATAAAGTTATTGTTGGAACTGTTGCTGTCTTCAAATCAGTTTACTATTGGTCAGCTAGTAAGACCTCGATTCGTATAAACGGATAGGTATCTTTTATTTTTTTTAATATTTGCTACAAAAGCAAAATCCTCTCGTCTCCTTGTGAACCGAGAAGTACAGCAACTTTCGACTGAAGCACTTCCTTATACGTAATTAATACTTGTAATTAGTTTCGCCTGGATTAACTACACTCAACAAATATTATTCAATTGTCTTGGCCTTTCATATATTGCTGAAATATATGATTTTAATGGAATCTAATGGTAAAATTGTGGGTAATTTTCTAGTTTCACGGTGTTTGGGAGAAATTCTATATCTCCTTTACTACTGAAGATACACATACCATTCTTACACCATATTATAGAGGAAAGATTGCAGTTTATATATATGATAGCAATCTCTTCTAAGTGCTGATTCGGAGCTGTCCATTTCGGAGAAAATTCTATCCAAAAACGACAAATTTCCGACATTTTTCGTCTGCTACTAGAAAATTACCTAATTGTGTTTTAAAATGAACAAAAATTATACCATCCACGTCAGTTAAAATTTAATCATTATACGTTTAAAAAATACAAAATTCGATCGCATGAAATACTATGACTAGGTTTAATCTATTTCTCTTTTATTTATAGTTTTCTTCAAGCGGGGTCATTATTTTTCCGTAGTCGAGCGTCGCACGGGGAAACAGTAAAATATGTAACGGATGTCCAGCGTTCCCCAGCACTTTACCTAATGAATTATTGATGGTTATTTACATTTATTATTAAAAGATTAAAACGTTTATTTTATTCCACGTCCTTGGACAGATGCACGTTCCAAGAAACGTAGTACATAAGTGCATCCATATGTGCTATGGCGTACATCATTTTGCATCTAAAAGCGAGAATCGCATTCATTTGATGCGATCGCAAGTCTTATTGCGGCTTTATTTTACATTCTGATAATTACGGGCATTCAATTAACGCATTTGCCTTGATGATATTGTTAAATATGCACACACTTGCCACAGTTCGTCTGCTAACCGACTGACTCCTGTCGCTACCGACTCCTTTTCATTATCGGTAGGATTCTCCGGATTCTACTGACGATGGCTAGCCGTCGTACCCGTCGTACCGACGCAGGAGCTTCCAGAATAGCATCGAGAGCTCGCGGAGTCGGTTTGCAATCCTAACCGACTGCTTGGTTACCGTACCGACGGGAAATGAGATACAGAATATGGCCCCTGAAAGTATGGACGTAACATGCTATATTACGTTCATATTGCCCGCTGAACCTTGCCAACGCCATCTGTCGATTACCTATGATTTTGCGTGAACTACCTGAACTCGGTCACCGGCCAATACATGGAAGTCGACACAGCCTGGGGTTGCTTATTCATTGACCGCGATTTGGGCTACCTTCGAAAACTGCGACTACGTTTTTTGTTTCGAGCGCTATTATTCTAATATTAAGTCTCACGGTTCTCCCGTTCCTCCCCCCGAAAAGCAAATAAGTAACGTAATTTTCCATATATAGTACGCATTTTTTTCCACGAAAATAGTAAAAGAAAATTGTTACAATTAATAATTTTGAAAAGTTATTTAATTCTTCATATTTTTAATATACCAAAATTAATATGCTTCATGCATTCACTTGCGAAATATAGATCTTTAGATGTTTATATAAATAGAGGTCTTTAGATGTTTATTTTGATATATATTTATTGAATTTCCCATATGCCGTTTAAAGTAAACATTGGGCGGATTCGGGGGATTCGGGCTATTTCAGCACGACCTAGAGGGCGTATTTTCGGATCTGGATCTGGCGTGGAAAGAGCCTCACAGATTTTCATAAGGATTGTCGTGATCCATCAATTTAAGACCTCTCCACTTAACGAAGAGACCAGTGGATTGTGTAGTTATATCTCAGGGATGTAACCAATTAGTAAAAGCAATACCCTCAACAGCCATATAGGATAAGGGTAAATTTAATTTCTCCCAAACTGGACTCTTCTGGAAATTTAACAGGATAAGTATTTATGTTTTTCGAAGATACCACAGAGAAGGGGTATCATTTCGTCTCCCTATAGTTCAAATACCTTCCTCATTCTTGGAAGTATCGCAACCGATGTTTCTTATCAACGTAGTAGGAGTTTCGTGTCTTTGATCCAAGTTTGTTTACCACCAATGCCACCAATTTACAGTAACAAGACGGAAGTGACGTTAAAATAATGACTCATTATCTTAGGAATTCTGGGCCTTGCCATGGTTCACCATAAGACTTTTTTCATTTGCTTGCATGAAGTTTTGGCTGTTTATTAGTACTGTCTATCCCGTGTAGACAACTGACAGAAGTTATCCATCGTAAGATAAAGGTCTAGCGTTTCAAACTGTTGTCTGTCGGTCTTTAATGCTGCTGTATTTATTCTGTATTCCCCAATAAAAATATTGCGATAGAAAATCATTGGTTGGGTTGCAGCAGCTTTCTAGCTTTATTAAGCTGAAAGGTTTCACGACCTCCACGGACAGGAATTGAATGTCTTATCTCAATCATTTAATACGCATACTATTTCTGAACATTTTCTTAACACTCAGGCCATGTGATTTGTATTCCTTGGTATGTATTTCATGGAAATAGTAAATGGATGTAAATTTTTTCCTGTTGGTAATTTCCAGCTCTCTGTATTTTCTACTCACAGGTTTTCAGAAACCGTAATATCTTACTCATAAAAAAACGACTGCCTGACCTTGTAGCAAGAAAGTATGGCATTGAACTGTATGAAAACGTTTCATGACGTTTCTAGGCGTAAATTTTCAAATTTTACAATTGAATGTGGGAGGAAAGTTACGGAAATACAAATACCAGTACCATGGGGTCATATATCAGGTACGTAATTACATATAATGTAGTTTTGATGAGGCACGCTATGAGAAATGTTTTCAATCTCTTCTAAATTAAAGAAGTTCATGTATATAGGCAAATGGTGGGGAAGAACAGATCAAAAACCTTTACTTGGACTTCATGGGTGGCAGGATAATGCTGGAACATTTGATCGATTGATACCATTACTACCAGAAGGTATCAGTGTGCTTGCAGTAGATCTTCCTGGACATGGTTTATCGTCATGGTATCCATCTAGCTTATATTATAACCCTCTGCAAATACTGACTACAATACGAATGATAGTAATGCATTTCAAGTGGAATAGCGTTTCTATCCTTGGTCATTCCATGGGCTCTGAGTTGGGTTTCTTTTATTCTGCTGTCTATCCTGATGAGACTAATACATTAATAGGTCTTGATATTATAGAACCATTTACAGCTGAGCAGAATAGCTTGGTTAAGAGAGCAGGTTCAATCATTGACAAAGCATTAGACATACATAACCTTAATAAGGACAGTTGTCCTCAGTATGACTATTCAGAGTTGGTGGATAGGCTCTTGAAAGGTTATAAGGGTTCTTTAACTAAAGATTGTTGTGAAGTTCTCTTGAAGCGTGGAAAAGTATCATTTGACAATGGTAAGTATTACTATGCTAGGGACCCAAGGCTTCATTTTACTACTAGTTTTTTATCGAGATATCCTCATTTATATCTCATGAAATTGGCAAGTAATATAAAATGTCAAGTTCTTAATATCAAAGGCAAGCCTGGAATGAGTTTTGATGATCCAAAATATTATTATGAGGCCCTTGAGGTGGTTAAAAATTCTGCCAAAAGGTTTGAATTCCATAGGGTAGAAGGTTCACATCACTTTCATCTTAGCAATCCAGTTCCAACTGCTGAAATAATCACCAGATTCTTAAGAAATACTTGATAAATGCGACCATTGTAAATTCTGTAAAATTTTGTATTCCATGAATTAGTTGAATTCATAAAATAAAACTTGGTGGTTGAAGGAAAAGGAAGAATTTTTTTATCAACTATCGTTTAATGGAATAAGATTAATTTTTCTACGGCTCATCGAAATCTTTGTGGCTGAGATAACACGAAACATATTGTGCCATAACAAATTGCTGCATTCTTTTTTCTATACATGAATATTTTCTTAATATACATTATATTTTTATTTTACAGTCAAATCACTGATTTCTCATAAGGCTAAAACTGATCAAGAACTATCAAAAACATTAATGACTTCTATTAAGAACGTTCTGGGTTCGATGCTAGGATCATGCAAAAATCTTGCATTTAAAATACATTGGGATAGTTTTTCATTATTATTTTTGATGCACTTATCGAAACGATAGGAAGTTCTCGCTCCGCTACAAGATGTATATTAAGAATCGGTTTAAGAAAAACATTTAGATAAGACCATACATTTCCTGGGTTAGATGCCAGAGTACATTAAAAATTCTCTAATAAGGAATACAAGGGAAAAGTAGGAAGTCGTTTGATGCAGTTGCAGCCAATATTTCTGCTTGAATTTTCACTCATAGTTAAAAATGGTAATCTTCTGTTGTGCTGCATAGAAAGTTCACCCGGGTTCGATGCCAGACAATTAAATTGCAGCAAATTTTCAGAATGTTTTCAATCTTTTTGTTTTCTTTTGAGGACAGTCTCGATTTGATGATATGAAATTAGTGTTGTCAATCTGCTTGCAGTATGCAAGCTACATTTACTTGTAATCTGTACAACTAAGTAACCCTAAAACTGCTAACATATTTTTAACATTAGTATTTTTATCTCAGTTCAAAACAGCACTCATTGCCCTATTCTGTACCACTTGTATCCTATCTGTATCACTTTGGTTCGCTAAAAATAATACTGTTGAACAATATACTAAATGTGGACGAATAATACAATTATAAACAATGATTTTTGAGTCTTTAGATAAACAGTTTCTTTATCTAAATAACACTCCAACCTTTTTTGCAGTTTTTCTTGTGACATATTCACAGTGTTCTTTAAATTTATTTTGAGAAAACAAAGAAATATGTAGAGATGAAGCGGCTGGATAATAGAAGCAAAGAGTGGAAAGTCAAACCAGCCATAGAATTGATAACTAGGAGTGGCATCAGGGTTCCTTCTTTTGTTTTCTCATTATCACTATTCAAAATGATAACTGCTCTAGAAGGGCAATGCTTACAGATACTGTCCTAAGAACACATTCTATTACATTAAAACTAGTGATTAAAAGCACTGACAAAATTTGAAGAATAATGATTACGTTTTTGCTCTCTTGAGTGCAGTTGAAAAATAATGATAATGCAAGCATACACATCATGGAGAACCATGATCACACCCTAGCAATGAGGATGATGATGACAAAGGCACAATTGTTATTTAAAAGGAAGTAGGTCGGCTCATATAATACCACATTCAGAAACACAATTCACAAAGAATGAAAAATTGTCAGGCACATACATAAATAACTTAAATCCTACTACC
Source organism: Sympetrum striolatum (assembly GCA_947579665.1). Taxonomy (NCBI): domain Eukaryota; kingdom Metazoa; phylum Arthropoda; class Insecta; order Odonata; family Libellulidae; genus Sympetrum; species Sympetrum striolatum. The sequence goes on from OX388345.1 coordinate 95,606,026, forward strand.
TTGATTCATTCAAACTTCTTTGGGAAGTACTCCCTTTACTGTAAACATTAACATTTCCTGTATACCTTGGCCTCACAATGACAAAATTTCTTCTCAACAAAAAGTAAAATCATGCTTCCTCAGAAATTAGAAACCTAATACTCCCAAAAAGGGAAATAAGGGACCAGAGACCCTGATGTTCATTCCTTTTGATTTTACTGACACACGCTGGAGGTTATTGTGACTTGGGAGTGGCTAGCAAGTACACCTGTACACAATCTGAAGAGAAATAAATATTCCATCGTCCTCACCATGAGTGTAAAGAATAAGTTTATCTTAGGTGCATAAAATTACTTTCTTAAGACCATATAAGAGCTCCAGAACCTCATTTAGGCAAGGTACTAAAAGCACTGAGCCAACACACCAACAGAAAGTGCCTACTTATGCAAAATTAACATATTTTGACTCGGGAAAGCAAATTTCCAGGTTAATTCAGCTACATTCTCAATTTCCAGAGCCATTTTCAATATCCCTGACTTTTCTGAGATTTTCATGTCAGTAGCAACCCTGAGTATGTATATATTGACTTTGAAATGAACTTTATTCAAATTAAATTACGGGAATGGTACAGATGTGGGCCAGTCATTACATGAGAATTGTGATGTCTCCAAAATTTAGTTCAGCAACATTTTAGAGAGTATGCTACAAGAATGGTCATCCAGCCACAAATGGAACCCTAGATCTGGGCAAAGAAAAAGTGATTAAAAGAGGATTGGGTTGGAATTTATGCAAGCAATAAATAATTCTATTAATGTCTAACTAATGCATATGGTGATATTTAAAAACAAGCTAAGTTTTAAAGCTGAGGGTATTTTGGTACTTGAAAAAAAATGAACTTCATGAAATGTATGTTTTGGGCATATCTGTTGGTAAGGTTATTAACGAATTTGTACTTAATGCTCAGGAATGTCATGAAATAAACTAATATTTTCTTTTAAATTCAATGCGATATTTATATAACTTATGTTTCCACCTTCCATTACAACACTCATGAATATTTGCTGAGCGTAAAGAATAAAATAAACACCTAAATCTATTAATCCACTGAATCATTATTACCTGGAACTACAATCAAACTGGTCACAAGATAAACAGATACATGTGAACAAATATCTATACCGATCACTTCATTACTGAAGCACAAGTTCAAGTATGGGCAAAATGGAAAAAGCAAAATCTAGAAAAGAAACATGTAAGGGATGTAAACAAAGTCATCAAAATATATTTGCTTAAGGAAGACTCAGTATTCAAAATTTGTATCAGCACAGGTTAACACAACTGCTCGAAAAATCGAAGGTAGACATAAATGACATGACAATTAATAAATAATAAGTAAACATTAAGAATGTTATAATACAAATAGCTAAACAAGTTTTGAACCTGAATAAAAATCAAATTGAAGAGAGGTTTAAAAATCTGGAATGAAGAGTAAGCTGAGGCCATCAAGACCAAGAACGAAGCATATAGAAAATATCCCAATAGAAATTGTACAAAAGCAGTAATAAGACATGTATTCATAAAACAGATTAATAAAGCAAAAAAGTAGTATTGAGACAGATTTATATGTTGGTTGGAATATGATTAAGATGGTACACCATTAATAGCATGAAAACTAATGATAAATCTTAAGAAGTCAGAGAAAGACAGTTAAATTAAATGTTGTAACAAAGGAAGAATGGATAAAACGCTACACAGGATTATGGTATGGTCCTACCTCTCAGCAAAAGAAATTCCCAAATGACAAAGGATGAAATAGTTAAATTAAGCCGAGATAGGCATAAAACTGTATAGGAGAATGCCTAGATCAATTATAAATAGGTATTTATTGTAACGTGGCAATGAGGAGCTCAGGACAGAGAAAATTGGAAAGTACTAATAATTTTAAGTATATTTTGTGTAAATAATTTCCTTTACATGAAAGTCTACAGAGTCTAAAATTACTTGAAACTATTCTTATGGTAAATGAGTACATGAGGGGATGTAGATGGTGGTTTGAGCATAGATATATGGGTAAGCAGCAGCATAATTGAGTAAACTCAACAGCAAATAGAGGATAGGGGTAAATGTCCAACGAAAATGCATTCCTGCAAATATATATGAAAGGGAAAAAAAGTTATCCAAAAAATGTAATAAAAGGAGAAGAGTGATGAATCAAAGTTATCCCCATACTCCTTAAGCATGAAAGTTGCCACTTTATCATGTTACTTGTAAGAAAATAATATCATAACAATTTATATTAACCTAAATAAACCATTCCGCTGGTGGTTATGAACATATAGAATTCCATAATGCTGCCTCAAAGAAGTTCTGCCAATGCTAAGGGATAACTGTTATTGTTTTTAAGAGTTTCATTTCTGTGAAAAAGAATCCGGCGCCTCCTGATGAGCTTCCAAGGTCAGGATCTTCTATGTCAGATAAATGTAAATACTTCTGTAACTACTTTGTGCAATAAACAATTATATCATATTTTGACTGAATTTGCGAATAATGAGTGAAGCATTTTGTCCGGGGATTAAGACAGAGGAAAAAACTCAGATCCTAGAAAAGAAATCCGAATATCCGCAAGGAATAATGGATCAAAAATGTTTCCATTCACCAGTTTAACCAGATAACCGATTTTCAAATTTGTCTTTAGGAGTTTCTAAAGCTTAATTTCATTACCAGCCGTGATCCAACTCATTTCCTCGCAACACTTTAAGGATTTCTGTAATCGAAGCGAGAAGTCGCGAAATTTGCTAAATGGAAAGTTCGCAGAGTTTTTTTCCGCAACTACACAACAAATATTTGATCATAAATTATTCTAGAGAATCATATCGATGACATCCGTAACATCGATACTACCTAAATTACTTGTTAGATTCGAATAATGATTTGGTAGAAATTACGTAATGATCAATCAAATTTTTCAGCATGACCCATATCGCTCAGAATTATCAACAGTGCTTTTTTTTAGTTTTCATAGATGACTTCAATGCACATAATGATCATGACGCATTCGAAACGTTGGCAGCTCAGTATGAGACTGCTGGTAACAGCTGGTAATCCGTAATCTTACCTAGATTCGGTTCTTGATCCCAAGAGAGCACTATTGTAGGAATATTTTGTTTCATACCCATTCATAGGGTATTTATTTCTCGTTTTGATAAGAAGTAGTGGGAAAATGTTTGCGTTTTGGCATGGACTGGTTCCGTCAAGGACGAAGCTTGTAAAGTGTAAAGTTATTTGTACTTTATCAAGACTGTTGCACAAAAATAGCGATACTAAAGCTAGCAGCAAAGAAATCACCATTCCCTCTCCATGGGGCGAGATATCAGGTGCAAACACGCTCACGCTTAGCATTCATTTTGTAATAAAGTTGAACCTCACTTAGAAATTATCCGTTTCAGGGAAATGGTGGGGATCAAAAGAATCCCAACCAATTATTTCGATCCATGGCTGGGAAGATAATGCTGGAAGTTTTGACAGGATAGCCCCACTTCTGCAAAAAAGTGTTCTTGCCATCGACTTGCCTGGACATGGTTACTCTTCATTCTCTCCTGTGGCAACATCGTACAACTTCATGGATGGAGTGACGTTACTGAGACATATTGTTCGACACTTTAAATGGCGAGATATTACCTTGATGGGCCATTCATACGGAAGCGCGATAGCTTTCGCATACGCAGCATTTTTTCCGGAGAATGTTAAACATTTGATTGGGATAGAATGTTTACGTAGCGCAGTTGCATTGAAATCTGAACTAGTCTCTAGTTCATTGAGAAATACAATAGAGCGCATCTTATCTACGAGGAATTCTAGTTTAGAAGATCCTCCAATTTATTCATGGAATGAAATAGTTGACTTGTTGCAGAGTCGGAGTGGAAAATCAATTTCTAAAGAATCTTGCGAATGCTTAATTAACCGTTGTTCCAAGAAAGTTGGTGAAGGAAAGTACATATATTTAAGAGATCCAAGATTGGGAGAGTTGCCTTTAGGTAGGATGACTGATGATATGCTCTTTGCTTGTGCTGCACGGATTACATGCAAAGTGTTGAGTATTTTGGCTGATCCAGGTTTGAACATTGCTGATTCTAATGACTTTAAAGAAACGGCTAATTTAATGAGAAGAAGTGCATTGGTGTTCGAGGAGCATAGCGTAGATGGAAATCATCATGTACACATAGAAAATCCAGATAAGATTGCTCAGATACTTACTGCTTTCTTAAGAAGAACATGAAGTAGCTGGTGTTTTGTCAAATATTTTGGCCTTAATAATTGTTTTTGTGGTTTAATCTAGTCATTGCGAGAAAATCAATGTGTAAATTCTATTTCCCCTCGAATATACAGGCTTTATATATTTTAGCGACAGCAAATCTTGGCGAGAAAACATGCCAATTGGAGATTTCTTTGTACTTTTTACCATTCGGTGACGAGAGTTGCTTGATCATTTCGGAACTTAGTATCCTATCCTATTAAAAAAGTATGACAATGATATTGCTTTGTATGTATTCTTAAAATTTAGACATTGTTATTCACAGTTACACTAGTGAAACTAGGGTTACATGAAAATAAAATCTGTAATGCGGTTGTTGATTCTCTGAATTTTAATTACTGAATGTGGTCACACTGGATGCCATGCGCGTCGTATGCTATCGGCTGATCGCAGCGGATGATTTTCGTATGTGTTGGCAACACTGGTGAGTTCTTTAAAACTCTAGCAGTATATAGCTTTAATATCAATGCTAGAACTATGCCAAGTCACTTCTTGCGTCATATAAATCGGTTTGCTTGAGCCGATTTCATCCACAGGTTTCGCGGATAATATTTTTCGAGTAAAACGATGAATATTGGGCATTCATTAAGCTTCTGCCAATTGATTTTCTCTGGTATTGCCCTTTGATAACAGAGGCAACGTATCATTTTAAGTTAACTATTTTTTCTACCTTTATACGAACGTAAATTTTTCATTTTAATTAAAATGGTGTTCCTCGAACTGCGAAACCATTTACCGCAAAACATTTTCAGACATACTTGGAAATTCGGTAAGCGGTACTTTTCAAACGTTAGCTCTGAATCTGGTAGAAAAGTCTCCGAAATACAAATTCCAGTACCGTGGGGTCACATATCAGGTACGTAAGATAAGAATCCGTTCTACTAATGATGCATATCTGGGAAATTTTCAGATTTATTTTCAATTCTTTTAAAATTAAAGAAATTCCTCTTGTTAGGAAAATGGTGGGGAAGAACAGATCAAAAACCTTTACTTGGACTTCATGGGTGGCAAGATAATGCTGGAACATTTGATCGATTGATACCATTACTACCAGAAGATATCAGTGTACTTGCAGTGGATCTTCCTGGACATGGTTTATCATCATGGTACCCATCTAGTATTTATTACAACTCCCAGCAGGGACTTGTATGTGTACGAATGATAGTGAAACACTTCAAGTGGGATAAAGTTTCTATCCTTGGTCATTCGATGGGATCCGAACTAGGCTTTTTATATTCTGCTGTCTATCCTGATAGTATAAAGACCCTAATTGGTCTTGATCTGATAAAACCAATATCAGTTGACCAGGTCAGACTAGCTAAGAGAGCTGCGTCTATCATTGATAAAACATTAGACGCACATGATATTAAAAAGGATAACTGTCCCAAATATAATTATTCGGAGTTGGTGGAAAGACTCTTAAAAGGGTATAAAGGGTCTCTAACCAAAGATTGTTGTGAAGTTCTCTTAAAGCGGGGAAAAATAACATTCGAGAATGGCAAGTATTACTATACCAGAGATCCCAGGCTTAATTCTAGTACTGGTTTGTTATCAGAATTTCCGCATGACCATCTTATGACTTTGGCCAGTAGGATAAAATGTGAAGTGCTTAACATTAAAGGCAAACCTGGGAAAGACTTTGAGGATCAAAAGTATTATCACGAAGCACTTGATTTGGTTAAAAATTCTGTCAAAAGGTTTGAATTCCATGAGGTTGAGGGATCACACCATTTTCATCTAAGCAATCCGGTTCCTACTGCTGACATAATTGAAAAATTTTTAGCTCTAAGTACTCTAGATTGAAATCAGTATTTTCTCCAATGCTTTCCCCTCATGTTCATAAAAAATTGACTGAAGTGTTTGGTGATCCTCCAATTTTGGAAAATTAATCATCAATTAAAAGGACAATCTACAGGAATCATTTGTTTTGTAATCGTGTCTAGGTTTCTAGATATTTCTTTCTGTGGTATTTATCAAACCCCTGTAACCGTATAGAAAAATTAATATCATTATCACTTTGCATCTTTATAAAATCAACTCATTTGCTATTAATATATATATATATATCTAGTTAATTTTGGACAAGCCTCTAGGCTTTCAATGTTTGCTAGAGAAGCATCATCTCTTAGGAGAATCGAATATTCTCTAAATTTTGATTTGGTGTCTGGTCTTGCTCATCTGTTAGCTTATTATCTTCATTTAAATTTACCACTACAGATTTTTATTACCTCTACAAATTAGGTCCTACTGTTTCCTTGAATCCATTTGCACTATTCTTGGAGAATACTAGTTCGGTATAATTTGATCTTAGATGCATAAATTGCTTAGTTTACTGAGTGCCCATGAAATAGCTGAACATAGTTAAAACACTCCCACTGAAGAAGCTGTCTTACTTAAATACTTATTTTTCTACTGGTCCCTTTAAGCTGAAACACATGATAATATTACCACTTAAGACATTTTACTTGTACCAAATTTTACTGGATCCCTTGAATTATCTTGCTCTTTTGAAGAATTGTTTGCATTATCTCTATCACCATCCTGTCCTTTGCCAGGTCTCTGGGTCATTTTGACTCAAGTTCGCAATGGAAAACTTCCCCATCAGTCTCAGCTCAGTGCAGGATAGTCAATGAAAAAGCCGCTTGGTGGTGTTTTCTTTCATTTGCAGAATCAAGATCCACACTCATGAAAGAACCCCCGAGTGGCAGTATTGAGCATAGTCTTAGAGGGATGGTGCTCTGCAGTGGCCCTTCACTACTGCTTGTAATCAATTCCCAACTCATCCAAATCCAGTTTAAAATTTTGTTGTAGATTAAAAAATGACCAAATTGAAGTAATGAAGGAAGGTAATCTTTTGCCAGAGTGACTGATCATTCTTCGTGAACATAAGATTGCACCTAATTTTACCCTGCTATACTTTATGGATTCTTTTGGCACCCCATTATAGGAGGTATCAAATAATACAAACCGTTGTAGGGTCTTCTTAAGTTAAAAAATGTGTGAAGAAATTTTTCTCCATAGAAAGGGAGATTCCAAAAATTAATCATTTCATAGTTGCCTTTTCATAATTTATTCTGACATATTGCAACAACCTCTTACCAGCCAACTATGTGCTTGGTGTGAAATAATAGTTGCAAACTATACTGATTACACTGGCTAACAAGGTTTTGGTAACATAGACCTTGTCCCTTTTGTGTTAAATTCAACAGTATATGTGAAAATTGTCCACGTACAGCTTACGAGAATTTTGAATAAAAAATGTAAAAAACCAAGTAATCATTAAATCTTTTTGATTGATAACATTCTGAATGTATATCATTATCAGTTCATTAATTTCCTATACGTACATTTAATTTATATTCCTAGACCGTATTAGAAGAGCTACAAAATGGCAAGTTGACTAAATCCCCAAAAGAGTGAATTTTGGTGCCCACACTAGCACAAATGCTTGTTTCTCAAAAGGTTTTTAACTTACAGGGCATCATGTACACTAATCTTAAAGCCCTAAAAAGAACTTTATTCAAGTATACAATTTTATTCCATTTCAATTAATCCTTGTCTATTTTAAGACAAAATACGGTTGTGACGGCCCTCGTATCAGTCCATCGGTTCCCATTTCCTGTTATACACATTCTTTCAGTATTCTCTTGAATTCTAGTAAGTAATAATGAATCAAAGGGAATAATATGTTTCCCTTATTCTTAAGTCCAGGATAACATTCCAAGAGTACCTAATATATTTAATCATGGTGGTGTAGAAGTGAATGGAAGGAAGGATATGAGAGGTGTAGTAGGTGGTGGATAAACAACAGAGATGAAAGCTTATTCTTTATGAAAGGGAAATCTAAGCTCAACCTTTGTTATAATTATAGTGTCTTCTTACTTAGTATAACATTGTTGAAAAGAGAAAAAATGCTCTAATATGATAATTGTGGTGTAAGCAAATACATGCGGAATGAAGGATGATAAAAAGGTAAAATTCACCTTAACAAAAAAATCCTTACGTTATTGAGTTCACATCTGTAATCAGAGACAAAATTAGTTGAGAACAGCTATTACCACCTACATTACTGGAAAAAATTATTTTTGCGATACAGGCAACATGTAGAATTACAGAAATTGAAAAAGTAGAAGTTACGATAACAAAAAACCTTACATAGTGCGACTTTTCTGAGCTCATTTCTGGAATCAGTGACAAAAAATCAGTTATGAACTGCTATTATTATCCATGTTATCGAAAAAGTCAAAATTTGTCATCCTGTGTTATTTGGCAGCCGGTGTTTATCTAGAACTCAGCGAAGGGGATGAAATTTTGGAGAATTTTGCATTGATCTTGCAGTGACGAGTAGTATAGCTTTCATTATTCACCACATAGCAAAAACTGCCACTCCGTTGTAATAAGTGCAGATCATACAGAATTTGTGATGGATTTCACTACTGTTTTAGTTGAGGCTTCATGTTGTATCATTGGCAAACTGTTTCTGAGAGTTCAAAAAGCATTTGCTTTATATGGATGAACGCCAGCAAAAGACTTCTCCCAAAGCAAGTAATTAAAAAATATACCAGAAATTGTAACTATTTAATCTTTAATGTAGAAGAGACTAGGCTAAGAAGAGCAAATGGAAATTATCTATAATCAGGGCTTTGATAAAACCTGATTCAAACTGCCATATGAGATTATCCTCATCTGCATATATTTTGCCTTTGCTATTAGAACTCCATTTCTTGTTATATCCCAATCAACTCTTTATATGTGTTCTTACATATCCTGAATATCACTAATATTTTATGGCCGCGTATTTCCTATACATATGATTTCAAGATCAATTGTCTCTGTTGTAGGCTTTTATAACCCTTTATTACTTGACATTGTCTGAAAAAAATGAGATAATGAATGTTTATAAATAAAAAATAGCTTTCATGTTTTGGAAAGGAATATTGCAGTACATTTAACTATTTAAGATGTTTCCAAATGTTAATCTTATTGAGAGTAATTATAAAAAAGTTAAATAAAATTCTACCAGTAAAGATAATATCTATTTATTTAAGTGTAACTAGGTATACTACTGGAATTGATATCAAGAGGCAAATGGAAATACTTTAAAACTTAAATTGTTTTTGATTATCATGAGTAGGACTGTAACCAGTTTACAATATAAGTTTTAAATCCTCAAGCATACCTGGTAAGTACACAGCTGTAATGTATCACAATCTTACCTAGCTTCTAACCCAAAGTCACAATATCTTGGGTAGCTTTGAAATAAGTACTATTTTGAATCATGGCGATACCAAATTAAGAAGGAAAAGGGAAGCAAGAAGGCAAGTAAATTCTACAGATATCCAATATTAGGTAATTCAGAGCTGTCCTGGTCAAAATGAATAACAGTGTTGCTGTACAAAAATGTAGATATTTATATTGTATAAGAGATGTATCAGATAGGTACATAACACTAATAAGTAAAACACCAGCATACATTTTCAAAAGAACAAACAAAATTGGAACATGCCAGGAGACATCTCCAAAATTAATAAACACTTCTTTAGACATCTGATACCTAAATTTGGTGAGCATCTCTTCATACAACATTCATTAACAGCCTCGCATCCGAATCCTTGTCCTAAATAAAATGCACTCCATAAATTAAACACAGGCTCACAAATAACAGAAACATTGGAAAACTATTCACTTAAGCATTTTAATATACACCTGAAAATGTCATATGTACATAAAAGGGAGGATTGCAAGTTCAATGCAACAGTAGCCAAAATAAAAACTTGGATGCTATAGAACGAGGAGTACCTCCATCAGCAATCCCATGTCTGCCAAAGAAGGCTGCATATCAAATCACACAAGTGACGTGCTTATTTGGAGGTATTAGCTTCCTGAGAAGCATCACATTCTGCACAGTCTCTCACTGTACATTTCATAGCAAATTCCACTGCTATTGCTACAGGTGACCAAACCTTTTTACATATCTTGCACTTGATCGACAGAATATCTGTCGATCCCTTGACCTACGGGAATTGAGATGGTCCTCCCCATGGTTCATTTTGGTTGATAGCCAAGAGATGGCACTGTTTTGCGTAAAGACGGGCCCTTCTTGAACGTCTGCGCTGCTTCCTAGGCCGTCTTCTGAACCCCATGTGCTATCCTATAGCAATAAAGACTCAAATTACATTTTTACGTCTCAAATTGATAATATTCTGATGTTAGTAAATAAGAATTAATAATTATAATTTGCAATACTAAAAACAATAGCTTGCAAGAGGTAATTATTACATTAAAAATAACGGAAAATTGAACCAATAAAATTATTTATCTATTTAATCTCAAACATTTAGAGAAGGAAACTGAATCTATACAAACTTTGGGAAGCAGTAACCCAAACAAACATGAAAAGATTTCAAGCAACGATATCAATCAATCAATATGAACTTCAATAAAGTCTCTTTATCTCATAAAAAAAATGGCTGGCCAGCAACTAGGGGCCATACACAAATTACGTAACACAATTTGGGGGGTCTGTCCAGGCGTCACAGTCTTGGTAGTTGGAGGGAGGGTTACATCATGGTTTTGGAACTGCAAAATTTCTGCATGTTTAAAGTTTGAATTTAGAACTCGCTCGCAATTTACCAGGGAAAATTGGCAGCTCTGATCCGAGCGAGCACGAGTGTCGAACGGAAGTAGTCAGAGTGCAAATGGAGTGTGGTAGGCTGCATTCCCCTGTCTGTTTTTTTTTAATTATTTCAATTTTGAATTGAAAGTGAATTATTATTGGAAACTAAAACTCTTTCTTTCCTTAATTTAAGCCCAAAACCTTTCACAAAGCACTCACTACGTAACAGAGTGGGGGGAGGGGTCCTGCGTGACGTTATGGTCCTGTTACATGGGGGGGGGGGACTCCCGGATAGTCATGTGGACAGCGCGTTTGCCTTTGGTGAAAGCGGTCCCAGGTTCGAATCCCGGTGGGAGCCAATGTGCGAAATGACCTAAGCTGTCGAAGCACTTTTAACAATACTACTACTACATGGGGGGAGGTCAAAAATAGGAGAGTTTTGCATTACGTAATTTGTGTACGACCCCTTACTCCAAAAAGCAAATATATTTCTAAAATCTGAACAAACTTCCTTGTCCTAATTGAGAGGATAACACATTCCTCCAAGACCACAAAACATTTTTCTTTAGTGATTACAAACTAGAATGGAACTTGAATGAAAAAATTCTTTTTACATTTACTTATGGTTTTACTGTTAAAAAAAAAAGACACTATCCTATCAATATTAGATAAATTAAAAATGTACGATACAATAACTCTTCAAAATCATAAATTTCTCCACACAAACTGATCATAGAAATTCATTAATCAAAGTAAGCCAATACATTTGAGTTAAACTATCTTTTATTGGCATGTAAGTCTACAGAAACAACAAATGAATTACCAGGTTCCAGACCGGTAGAGGGAAGTCCATGCTGGTTCATAAGGAGCGCCAAGGCATTTCTGACACCGTCAGTGGCAAGTGAGGTCATCCTTCCACCACTCAGAACACTGTGTACTGGTCTCTGCATCCCTAGCCTTCCCTCGGAATCCTGCATGCGCTCTGAGTTAGAGGCATTGTCACCTGCATACACAGCATGTGCATCAAAGCCTTCAGGTTGATTGCTGGACCAACTGGTACCACCTTTTTGCCATTTATAAAGATTAAAATTGAAAGTGAAAACTGACTCAACACCAAACTTTCATTCAGGGAGTAGCTGTCCTGTAATCTATCACAGGAACAAATCAAACGTTTCCAGGTTTACTCGAGGGATGATTTGGATGGAACTTCTTTGTGATAAAAATGACATTGACTATAAGTTGACTGCGATGGAAAGGCTAAACTGTGAAATGATCACATAAAATACATTTTACTCCAAAGGAATAAAATGCATATTTACAGCCTGATAGGGAAGTGACAGAGCGGAAAGGATGTTGATTAGAGGAAGAGTAGTATTTTTAGTGCACGACAATCACTAAGTAACACAATCTGGGTTTCACTTCAAGATCACAGAAGGGAAATAGAAAACATCTGAATCTGCAGGGAGTGACTTCCAAATGAAGAAATGAAACAGTTTGCATGATTAACCTCATTCTTACATTCGTACCTAAGACCAATGATGCATTGCAAGGTACATAGGTGAGTAGAAACAAAAAATTGGTTTAATTTCAGAATAAGTACAAAAACTTGTAGATAGCAAAAGACAGTTCTCAGAAGTGGAGACAAACACCAACTGCTGCTGCAACACAATTTTCGTCCTCCCGCAAAATAAGCACCAAATATGATGTGCCACATACAGTATAACCAACTCTAATCTCTATTTCAATCAATATTTTTAAGTTCATCAGTATCTTATTCACCACCATCTCTTTAAGACATGAGCAAGGATTAATTAAACAAGATTTAATAACAATTTGCTCGAGGTTGCAGTAAACCTATGTTCAAGGCCTGAAAAACTTGACCATGCCTCTACCAAATCAATTTATATGATATCGTTTCAGGACTGGAAAAAATCTTCAGTAGGATCCTCATGATGCGATGGCATTGTAAGCAACACAAAAACTGCAGATCCTTCATCAATAGACTGGCTAACATTTACAACATCATACCAGGGAAGAAAATTGGTGATGGTGAGTAGAAAAACGTCTTCTGGTGCACGAAGAGAGAGAATCTTAGATTATTCATTAATATTCAACCTCCTCAATAAGCTATTGAGTTAAGTTAAAGATAGATATATATTTATTTATTTCAAAGAATTTTCAACATCTACAGTGGGAGATCTGAGATTCCACAGATTTTTTTCCTATTCACCCCATGGGTCTCTATTATGAGCAAAGAGTTTAATATCTTTCCCTTCCACTCCTTTTGTATTTTAATTCAGCTCATATATCAACTTTAAAAGTCTCCAATTACTTTTGGTGATTTGTCTTTTCTGTAGTTCTTAAAATACACTTTTACATGAAAAGTATGTCTCAGAAACACTGTGCCTATGATATGGTGGCGCAACACTCATTTCATTACAACTTTTAACCCCTAGCCATAAGTACGCATACATTACATTACATATTGGGTAGTTAGGTCATGAATAATTATTTTTTCTAACTAAGATCTCATCAACTCTCAATTACAGCATGGAACAAGAAAATATTACATCAAAGTTTTCATTTCAAATTCATGGTTACAATGTTTTGGTAGTAACCTCTTTGCAAGCAACTTTGGAATAAACAATATTTTTCAAAAATAATTGAATATTTTACATGTACTGAGATAGATTAGCAAAAGATATTCAGCGTTTGTAAAAGCTAAAGGATTCATAACCGGCCGAGTGGTTAGCGTGTTCGCACGGTAATGCTCCAACTCCACGGTCCGGGTTCAAATCCCGGCTAGTCGGATTTTTCCAGTTCGGTAATGGTCTTGTGTGATTGTTGTTGTTAATACCTTCTGTTAAAGTCCAGAAAATGGATGTTTGTGGGGTATATGACAAATAAATAGAGATGAAAGCATCTAAGTATTAACAAATATTACTGACAAAACAGAAACATATTAAAATACTTCGGTCTTCTCTGAGCCTGAGTTTATGTGAAGAAAATAACAATATTCTTTAGACACAAAATAATACTAAAATTGCACTACCAATGCAATTTTAAATAATAAAGTATTAGAGATACCAGAAGAACATTAATGTAAGTTTGACCACAAAGTCGAGAGAACCATATAGGAATGAATTAGATCCGATGGTGATTTTTTCTCGCAATTCTTTTGAGCTGATGGATTGGCCAGTTGGATTTAGAAGAATAAATGACTGGTCAGCTAAGATGACGATAGACCAATGTGACGCTCCAATTCCATACCCATTACATCCCATTCTTCAGAACAGAACAAAAGGGATACACTAGTCTATATCAATGAATAATGACAGATCAGAATAGTATATTTAGCTAAATTAGAAGAAAATTTATCTTTGGAAATAGTAGAATAAATTTTTCTTATCAATTTGTGAACCTTAAGCAAGTTATTTGCTGAACAGCATGAATTAAGTAACAGTTGAAGGTACTGCATGAAACAACAACTATGAAACAACCTATAGCAAAGGCAATACTATCTAAACACCTTCAATGGAGCTGAGAGAAAAGTGAAAACAGCGAGCTTATATGAGGCCTCAAAAATCGCATCCAGATTTCAGATGAAAGAAAATTAAACTAAGAATGTAAATTGGTAATTTAAAAATTGTGAATCACGTGGGGGATCATCGTCAGTCACAAACTGAATGAGATTTTGGTATTGTTCAAAAAACATGTGGCTTTATTTTTTACACTTAGACTACTGAAAAAGTAACTTAAAAACCTGAAAACAATTTTGCATTTCATACTTAAAATTTCTTACCAGTTTTTCAGCATAAATAATTATCCACAATTCCTTATCAGCAGAAGTAACTCAAAAGATGATTTCACATATACAGTAATTGGAGTTTCAAAAAAGTATTTGAATCTATCAACTAACAAATAATGTTGGACCAAGGTTTGTGTACCTCTTCCATAATAGGCTGCTGCAAACCAAAGAGCTTGTAAAGACAAGTATTAAATTCATATTTGGTATTTTTATTTGCAAACTGTTGATTTCTCCTGTGCAAGACATACTTACTTACTGAAGAAATATTTAAAACCAAGAAATATACTAAAATTTGTGAGTTTTTTATGATTATTTTACTGCAAATGTTTTTCTTTACTAGTATTAAAAAAGATATACTATTACTTTTTTCCTTCCATAGAAATTTACAAATATTTCTCTAGTTTGGTTTTTCAAACATTTTCTGTAAAAGCCAATAGCTTACAAAAATAACGGCCAAAATAGTGAAACAGTTGTAGAATATGTTGAAAATGTTAATGAAATAATAAGTTACACTGTAATCTCCCACCATAATATAATCCAAACAGAACTGAAGCACAAAACATCAAATAAGGATATGGATGAAAAAATCGCAAAGACTGAAATACCTGAGTGCATAAAGACAGGCTGATTGAGATCCATCTGTGACATCCTATCAAAAGGAGGATTTCCAGCAGTATTGTTTCTCCCAGCAACAGCTTTCATCAGCTCCTTTGAAAGGTTTGACACTAGCTGACTAGTGTGTTGATCAATCTGAAAAGTCATAAAAAATACCATAGAAAAAATGATTCATTTATAAAATAGACAAAGTTCATAGTAAATTAGAGGTACATGAGTGAAATAATGAGAAAGGTATCAAATGCTATAATAAAAAGAAATGACTCCGAATTCTTTGAGAGACAGATGAAAATGTACGTCATAATCATGGAAAGACTTTTCTCCAAAGCATTGTCCTTGCCCAGCATCCATAACATATATTGCCACTCCCAGAATAATCAAATCTTGATAAAATTAATGATTACATATCTGATCAGCAGCAAGCAGAATGAAAAATTATAGAGGATACAATTGTATAATTTGGGAAAATCTGGACCATAGATTTCTATCAATATGTATTTTCCCATCAATCCCACTTTAAAAGAAATTCAGATTTTAAAGGAATGGGTGATTTACAGTGTCAGCAATATTCTCCAATAGCAACGAGAGACAACAATAATTGTAACAACACAATATGCATCCTCCGACTCAAATTCATAACTGTTCATGAAATATGGAAATATGATGACTGAAATTAATAATTTAAGTCTTGAACATCTGATCTAGGTTCGCAAGAATCAGTTAACATCGTTGTTATATTCCCTTATTAAGCTATGTTTTATTAATACAAATAGTTACACTCAGCAGGCCTCAAAGTAAAACTTTATTAGCATTAATTGGTAATCATTTATCTATATAATGCATATACTTTAAATATTTTATAGAAAATAATATAGATATCCTAATGTATTTATTGAGATTTTGGTTTGAATAGAATTTTCAAATGCAAGAGCTCCGAAATTATTTTCTGCCTTTATTGTTTATAATCAATTTCTTAAAAATTCTAGATTAAGAAGGTATATCATTCTGAACAGTTTTCAAACAAAAAGATAAGGAAAGGGAGCAACAAAATTCCAGTTTTTGTTAAAAAATAAATTAATCCTTATGCTACTAATAAGGTCCTAAAATAAAAATTTGTATTTCTTATAGCTTCAAAAATACATCAAAAACATTCTCTTAAGTTGTATTTACCATATAAATATTCCCTGATTTTTATCAATACATGATTTAGACACGAAGAAGAAAAATAATAATATTAAAAGGCAAATTGAGTACTTCAACAGCTCAATAATTTTAAGAAAAGATGCACATACAGAACTAAGAACAAAAGCGACCTGTGTGAATTGATTTTCATCACACTTATAGTTTCATATTAGTGGAGTTACATTTACTAACTTTAATTACAAGCATAAATAACACATCTTAATAGAAATCAACACATACGATTTAAATGATTTCTCTTTTTTTTTCTCTTTCAGAAAAATTGAACTATATCTTTAAAGGAATTTTTTCGGAGCTTATAAGAATATTAGTAATTATTTAACCTATAAACAAAATTTTGGTAGGATAGTACTATGTAACAAAAAATTATTATAGACAAATAATCTTAGGTCTCAAGCTTGTCTTATTTTTCAAAAACATTATCCTTTCTTCGCACAAAAGCTTTGAAAATAGTATGAACCAAGAATAGCCGGACAAAAACAAAATTGATTTACTGATAAAAGATTTCTGAAAAAACAATCCTCTACATTCTCCCAACAACAAATTGCACAATATTCAATGTAATTTTAAAATTAAACAAATCATCTCAAAAATTAATTAGCATACATTGTCATAATTTACAAAATAACAATGGAAGGAAACAGGTTTTTAAAACAATAATTCCAAATAACAACATCTGGTAAGTACAAATAGAAAATGTTTTTATTTTTGCTGATGTCAAATAATATTTAAAATATATCACTGAATGAAATATATCAAATAAAACATACCAAATATTCTTCAATAAGCTCTAGTACTTAAGGAATTTGGTTAAATAGGACTAAACAGTTTATTTTTAATAATTTGAGGAAGATACATTCAAATCTTACATAACATACAAGTTTTCCCAACTCTAAATTCCATACTCTTTAATTGCACAAGTCAAAATCCACCCTAAAAATACATTTTCTTTTTCCTAATGATGAAGAACAAAATGCTTTGGTTCACGAATTCTCTTAGGGTTTTTTAAGGTTCAAATTAATTAATAATTTGGTATTAATAGAGGGTTACAACTTAAACTGCATTACATGATGTATGAGATACGATGATTTTGGAAGATGAAAAATGCAGATACCAATGAAAGTAAGGCCTTTAAATGGCTCTATCATTAGATGTTGCAATGAAGTGAGGGATGATGATAAGTGAGGTTTACTATGATTACAGTGTGCACACCAATACATACTTTCAACTGCATCAAGATATCATGTGTCCCTTTTTCTTTGTTACTTATTTCCATAATTTTAGTATAAATAAATGTTACTTGACTATAACATGCTATTTTATTCTAAATAACACATCAAATAAAAAGAAAATGAAGATCCAACATTCAAAACTTCCTCAAGAGGTGGTAGCCCACCCATTGGCACAGCAGTTTCCTGTCACTCAGAAAGAATGTTTCCTAATGCTCAATCAAAAAGAGTCTAAGTATGGCTTGGCATTCGTTTAAGTATGACTTAAACTTATTTTACAATACAGGACGAGGAAAGGAAATTACTTTGCACGAGAAGTAGGGCAGCTTTAATTCATTTTACGATGATATTTCACATTTCCCTTGTTGAGCAAATATTGAAGTTACCTAAACTAATACGTAAAAAATATAATTGAAACTTATCTGTAAAAATCTTAGTTCCTCATAAAAATAGTCACATTATAACTCATTTTTACTTTTACTGTGTACATTTCTACTGTGTTTAGTCATAGGAATTGGGTTTGGACACTTTCTACTTCTGCTAATCTTTTTATAATAACCAATCATTGAATAACCAAAATCACCATATTAAAAATTTCCACTACCGATGGACGCTCAAAATCGTGAGTAGAGAGTAATAAGAGGGCGAGAAATCATGATGGAAATGAACTTAATTTAGACTAAGATTGGGCATAAATGAAAGAATAGAATGCTCAATGGATGCACATACTCAACAATTAAAATCCGAGATTGTGCCCTTCACAAGAAGAAAAATAATGAATAATAGAGGTACTGAGAAGAGGGAATTCCACAAAGAAGTTTACTCGATTGCTTGTGCAACTGACAAATTTGTTAGTGAACTGGTAAAACAAAGTTTATAGCTATATTATTTTCCAGGATAAGCATTCAGTCTTTCAAGATATTACTTTAAAGATTTTTTTCCAAGCCTTCAATTAAAGCTACCTTTTCTTTGGCCATCTCTTTATTGAAGGTCACTCTGTTTTCCAGCTGAAACTTCAATATTTAAATCAATGACAGCAAAACTTTAGTTTCAACAGCTTTAATCAAATGATAATCCATAGGGCTTAAACCTGGACAAAAATGAAAATTCTTGGTACCAAGCTTCTAATATGTAGTATGTAAATTTTGCAGCAAGCAGCCACTGTGAGGAAGTATCCTGACTCCTGGAGATTACAGTTTTAAGAAAAGTCTCAATTAACTGTAAAAGCTAACATATCTCCTTGATAAATATTTAACCCCTTAGAAAGAAATGAAGAGGCATTTCCTCAATTAGTAAATTAACTGACGCCACTGTAGTCACAGAAATATTGACACTCCTACTGCTCAGCTTGTCATAAATATTTGTCAAGTGACTCAAAGATGGCTTTAAGATTATTCTTCAGAGAACACACATGAAAGTAGCATCAGACAATTTGCTAATCTTGAGAGCCTCACATTGTATTTGCAATACTATGGCTAAGTGTACGCATGTCATGTTTAAGCAATCCAACAACAGCTTCAATCTTCAAAATAAGCTTCTGTGCTCTTCAAAGGAATATTCTTACAAACTTCTTCGCAAGCATTTCTTTAGCAGATGAGATGAAAACTCCCTTCAGACTTCATCACACTGTTGTGATGCTGAGAACATCCAAGCTACACCAAAAAACCACATTTTCTAATAAGGGAATCTGCAAATACGTCTTGATTAACAACCATTCCATACATTAATACCATTGATTCCAAACATCCATAAGACTTTGATCAAATGTATTGAAATGAAATAATCCTGATTTAGCTGATATGCAATTTGAGTAAGACAAATAAGCCCCAATTATTTCTACAGCTGTGAGAAGTTTACAATCTAAGAATTTTCATTGCCATAAAAGGAAAAAATTACAAATTAAAAATTCAGATAATTTAAGAAGTGATGAACATACAATTTGTAATAAAACTGCCTGCATGAATATAGTTGTTTTCAGAATGATTAAATAAACACTTAACAGAAATATCTTAACTTATTTAACTAATTGCTCTGCTTCTTCAGTCCTGGTTTCAGCTCGTTAGAGAGAAATAGGACATCCACAAATTTATCAAATCCACTCCACAAACCTCCGCCTTCCACAACTTCTTGACTTACATAAAAAACGTTAGAAAGTGTGAACCCTACAACAACTTCTCTCTGAGCAATCAATTGCTCAGTGAAACGAGAAATACTCATGCATAAACATGATAAGTGGATAAAAAAATACACAAAGCATCTAGGCACTTCATGAGAATAAATTTCATTTACAAATAACACCAAGATTAATTTTATTATGATTATTAATTTCTGTATCTGTGAGGGAGAAATACAGAATGCTTGAAATTGTCCTACCTGAAAATTACTCCACATATCTTAATTTTAGCATTAAATATAATTGGATGTCTACCAAATAAAAATAAAATTTTAGTCTTCCAAGTCCACCATTTTGAATTGTTTATAAGAACGTAACTTAAGGAAAAACATACAGTAATTTTTGAATACTCATTTATATTATATTCTTTCCAGTTGTGAGAATAATAAAAGGTTTATGCAACAATATTTAAAGAAGTTACTTTCTGAAGTAAAAATTCATTAGAATATCCTTCCAAAAGAAATGCAAAATGTTTCTTGCTAACTGCAAGCTTGCAGGGAATAAGTTTCAGGTCAGTATACTTCCGCAAAGTAACTTCAAACGCATTCTGAGTTTACCATTCATTCCTGTAGTTGAAATTTGCTAATCGTAATCCTGTGCTTGAGTTAGGGCTTATCTGGAGGGGGTCAGAAAGAAATAAGATAGAGTCTACGTATAATAGATAAAAAAGCAGTGTTAAATGACTTTAGTCAGTTACATCACTATAAGTATACCATCTAAACAAAATTATGAGAAATGGTAACTCTACCACAGCTACCCAAACAACTTTTTGATCCACAAAGAATAAATGGATCGTGATTAAGAAAAATTAACTTGAAGAATATAGGTAGGGTTTCTTGTTGACAGATTCACCTTGTGTGAGAACAGATTGTCATCCTATCATTTTATATACTTAGTGATATCTGTGATGATAATGTTTGTAAGAGAACTTTACTTTAGAAATATACAATGGTAAAAATCACCAATTGTTAAAAAACACACTTTTAATGCTTATTTTCATTAAATCAATCAAATGATATGCTTTTATAGCAATCATAAGAGCACCCTGCAAGTGAAAGTTTGGATGATTTTCAATGTAAAAGAATTTCGATTATTCGAAAGATGAACTTGCAAAACTCACGTTCCACATAATGAAGACATTCTACAATAATCAAGTAATTTAATTCCTTAGCAAAATAAGTGAATTAAATAGGAAAACCCTCTTCAATGTATCCAAATTCATTACATTTCCGTTCTTACTGTTAGTTTGAAGATCTAAGTTGAGGTTAAACTTGATCTTACTAAAGATAAATATAACCTAATTGTAGTCAAATAGGCAATTCACAACAAGAACCAACAATGGAAGGAACAATTTGATCTTGATTCATATCTTTTAATAGGATAGAAGATGTAGGTAAAAAGTAAGATTTATTCAAGCAAAACACTTTTACCTTTTCTTAGACTTTAGAAACCATTTCTATTATAAATAAAATACAGCTTGTCTTAAAAGTTTTCTGTAAAGGTTAACTTACAAGTATTTTTATTGCCAACTCAGTCTTCCAAATTAATTATAATTTGAATTCAACGCTAAATGGTGACTTTATGAATTTTTTACAGGTGTTTTAGAGTTTATTACTCGACATTAATACATTTTATACAATATTTGCATTAACACAGTCTCTTAGATTTGTGTGCTGAAATTCGGATAAGGCCCAATATCCATCATAAGCTTCATAAAAATATATCAGAAATGCTCTTTTTTCAAATTAAAAAAATACTTGGAAGAAGACTACTAAATAGGTTTTCTTAAATATCAAACTTAGTTAGACACTGTCAACAGAGATGCAAACTCTTAGCACAATACTTTTCGTTAATGGCAGAAAAACAATATGCTAGACAGAACTAAATTTTCAATTGCATAAAATGTCACTTGCTTGAGTTTTCAATTAAGTAAAGTAAACTATGGGAAAGAAATTTTGCTCCACTGAAATAAAATGATTGTTCAATCAATGAAATTATATATATTACTCGTAGAAACTAAAAAATACTTTATTTTCACTGGAAAATATCATGGATAGTATTCATAGAAATGGAACAATATTATTTCACCAAGTTACTCTATTATTGCAATTATTTATGCAGAAAGTGTTTATATTAAATCCTTTCCCAAGAGGAATTTAAGTACTCAAAATCATAAACAAGTAATATTCGTCACAGAGTTGAGATTGGAACCTTATAATATACCAACACTGTGAATACGGAATCCGAAAAATACGCAATTGATACGTAAATTTACTTTTTTAAATCGACACGAGTGTCAACCCGAAACCGTTATCTATCCAGAGTTACTTAGATTTCTCCGCAAGACTTAGCGCTTTAATTAAATTTTGCATCTTCAGACGAAGCTTGTCTGAAAATGAATCGCATCAGCAACTCCCGAAATTTATTAAAGAAAAGACTATATATAATTTTGTCTATAGAAATTCGTGCCAATATACTTCCTAATCCCCCCTGCGCTTCTGATCTGCTCTTGTGGAATGAGTCTGTTAGTGACTCACATAATCGTAAGATTAAGGCGGTTTCCTTCTTGATTTCCAAGAGTACGTCAAGAGCGGAACATATTACGTGCCATTGACCTATCGTTAACTTGGTGTGAAGATAATTTGCTAACATACTTTCATTCCTTGATACAAAGCGCAATATTACATTATCCTTAGTGCATAATTTCTTCTAAATAAAATAGTTTTTGCCAAAATATTTAAGTATAAATGTTTCTGAAAACCAATGTGAGCAATCATAAAAACAGGTTAATTTACTTTGATCCCGGAATAACGAAATAATTTGTATTCAAGGGGGGTTTTAACATTATAAGAAACTTTTACTTTCCTTCAGTTCTCAATGACACCATTTAAATATAAAAAAAGTTAATTCTGGTAAAACATGAGAAAAATATGATGCTCACATCCTTACTCAGTTCACAGATCTTGACTCTGAAACATTTAGTTACTCAGCAATTTGAATGGAAATACTTCATCTCATTTTGTACAGAAACAAAAACTTGGAACCGAGTGAGGACATGCTTCAGTAAATTATGAAGATAATTCAATAACTCCTAGATGAGGAAACATCCCGTACAATGTAATTCACACATCACTAGTATCACCTTATACAAAGACTAAAACTACCGTGATAATCATAATACCCAAAAAATAAAAAGCCTACTCAAGGTAGTGATAAGAGGTTAGAAAGTAAAATGAATATAACATTAACAGAGGTTAATCCAAGCATCAAGGGGCACTCAAACATGAATAGTTCACTAAATAGCAAAAATATATTTAAATATTGCATATACACTATAACATACATATTTAGGGTGATAAGATTTAAATTAAATATTTTAACATTAAAACTCTGAATAAACCCAGGTAAAAATAGCAATTTTAATTACCTATTATTACTGCAGATATTTATTGCGCATTCTTTTCCAACAA
Source organism: Sympetrum striolatum (assembly GCA_947579665.1). Lineage (NCBI taxonomy): Eukaryota > Metazoa > Arthropoda > Insecta > Odonata > Libellulidae > Sympetrum > Sympetrum striolatum. Next base: position 95,629,428 of record OX388345.1, read on the forward strand.
GTAAGATAACTCAAAAAATATCAGATTAATTCTATTAACACCCTATCACACTCTCACAAATTTGAAATATATTTCATCTTTGTCTTAGACTCTAGTCATGAAAAATATTAAATAATAATGATGATTTAAGTTACACCTCAAAATTCAATATTTCCGATTAACTCCGAACTAAAGAGGTTTTTGTCACATATAGACAACATGGCTAGTTTATTTTGGGGCTTACAGTACGTCAACAAATCTTGAAGTACACCAATTGGATTCATAAATGACTTCTCAAAACGGATATTACTAAAGAAACAGACAGGTTAGAACATTAGAGTGCTAGAGCTGACATAGCAAAATTAAAAGCTATTCCTTCCTACTTAGAAGGTAATTTATTCCTATTACGTCCACATAACTTAATTTAATTATGTATAAGAACTAGATTAATTTCAATTAATAAAACAAACTAAACTCCGTGTTTATTATAGAAATGGGAATTTTCCAAAATAATTTTAGTATTAATGTATAAAATGGGTAGGACTTGTTCTATTTTTTGCTAATATTACTTAAAATGCATTATTGTGAGAATGCGCATTCTTAAAGCGAAGTTGAGATATTTTGGCATTTATAATACATTCCATTCCTCATGATGACAGAGAGGTCAATTACTAAATAGTGATAATCAACACACAAAAAGAATATCACTTTCTCTCATTTCCCTTCAAAACACCTGAGCATCTAAATAAACTCGAGGCAAAATGAAGTACTAGCTGTAAGGAATTATATCAACTGTAATATCAACTTATCAATGCACTGCAGATGTTTGTATTTAATCGAGTATCTGACAACTAAAAATTCAACAGTAACGGTTATTACAGCTAAAAGTGTCATCCAATAACCCTAAATTACTAGATTCTTATAGAATCAAACAAACAATATCAAAAGGTAATAAAGTATGAAGTAACATATTGTAACTAATTCAAAATTCCATAAGAAATCTTAGTCAAATTCTTCCCTGCATAAGAGCACTGGAGAATTCCAAGAGAGAGAAATATTCGGAAGGTACACTTAACATTTTAACAATCATTGAAAAATAGAAATTGTTTTGCAGATAAAAATTTAACTAAGAGCAATATGTACACAAATTATAACAAAGATCTCATTGCAAAATAAATTCAAAAACAACAACAGGAATTGATTAGAAAAGATAGATTTAACTCTAATAAGAAATATTTGAAGCAGCGTGATATTACTGCTTTGGTCATAAAAATGCATCGAAGATTATTATTGGAACAGATACAAATTTGAATTTTCTCTCATTGGTAAATGAAATCCCTCAAATAATTACACCATTTTGTACTTATTTACAATGGGATTGAATACAAAGTAAAGTGGGGAGGTAGACATAACTCCAAAAAGAAACAGCTTTCACACTAAGAAATTTCCTGTTTAAACAACACAAAAATTCAAAGAACTAAATAAAACTTAAGCTCACATTTCAGTTTCGTCTCAACTAAAGAAAGGAATGTAAAATGAAACTACTAAAAAAAAAACATTATGTATATAATGTTGAATTTCTATTTAGGATAAACACAAGGAAAAGTTTCAATTAATACACACATAATAAAAATTAAAAATACATAGGCATTTCAAATCATAAATTCAGTTCTCTTCCTAAAACATCATTTGCCTTTACTTCACTCTCATATCTGTATCTCTGCAACTGGTACGAGCCTACGTAATCAATTGTTTTAATCCAAATTATAATACATCAATAATATTATTCACTTAATGCTATTCGAGTATTAGCAGGGAACTATACATTTAAAGCATAGTTGGTTCATATAATTTTAAAATATATTGGATGAAGGTTTCCTTTTAAATGATATATCAGGGATATTACAAATATAAATAAAGAATAGTTGGTACAAAATTTTTTTATTATTTTCCATCTTAAATTTCAAAGAATTTAATCATACAAACATGTTAACAACAAATTGAATCCTCTTCCTTCACCAACACATTCCAAAGTGCTGTCCCAAACTCCAGGTGTGATTCAAGCTCTTTTTAGCTTAATCAAACTTTTTGAAACCCCTTGTTTCTTCTTACAATGAAATAAATATCAATGCCTGAATAGAATTATAGCGAGGCAAGGATCTCATTATCTACATTTTTACAACAGCATACCAAGAAAACTTTCATGGTGGATTTAAGGCAATAGTTAAACGCAGATCTTGAAAAGGGTACCATAAAACTGTTTTTAATACAAATTTTATTAATAAGTGATACGTAGTCAGCCACAAAAACTCATCTATACCGTAACTATAGATGCAGTGTCAAACAATCTTAGATGACAAAAATAGCATATTCAAGAAAATCATGTCCTGTAAAAAAATATCATTAGAAATGAAAATAACTCGATAATGCCACATAATTGTTTTCAAACAAAAAACAACTGTCTTCAATCTTCCAGTTTATTGCCTGGATAAGTATCCTAAGTATCTGTAAGGAAATCTATCTTCCATAACTAACAAGTTAATAATTATTTTCTAATGTACATAAAAATTTTCTGATTTTGAATGACAACAACTGCAATGGGATGAGATCTTATAAAATTATCACTTCCGAGGCACATTTTGAAAATGACCAAAACCTATTGACATCAATATCAGAAGATAGTAAGTCACTTAATGATGCAGCAGTACACAGATGCATATCCCCTGTTGACTATTTTTAGAAATGATATGAAAAACATTTAATTTCATAATTACTTACTCCCTGAAACCATAATGACTCTGAAAGAATAATAACATCAGACAAAAATCAAAGTATCTCTTTGATTATTAAATAAATCATGCTGACTTAACTAAAATGAAATACCGACAAATAGCACAACAAACCAGTTTCTTACTGTTTCTCCCACAGATCTAGACTTTAAACCATATTTTAAGTAGCCACTGGTCAGAAAAGTATAAATAGAAATTAACACAAGAGAACAACTCAACCGACCTCCTTCCCAGAATGCTCCAAGGCTAGAAGCTGCTGAACTCGAACTGTCTTGTTACTAGACAGCATTCGAGAGATGGCTGAAAGCTGTCCCATGACACTTCCATCCAACGAAGATGAGGAGGATGGTGGAGTATTACTTCCATCTGAAGCGTTTTGACTGCGACCCTGGTAACCATGAGGCTGCATCAGGGCTCCGCGAGGCACTGACGGAGGAGGAGGAGTCAATGAGTCGCCTGTTGCAGTGACCATATCCAGCGAAGGACCTGCTCTAGGACGACCTGACGGCTGTGGTATACCCCGGATGAGGGCAGATGGATTAGAGCGAAAAGGTGAAGTGCGGGGTGAAGAAGATGCAGAGCACGCTGCCGGGTGTATCGAGTGAAACGGAACGCTTGCATTACTCAGACTATACATATCTTCTCTGGCAAATCCAGCTTCCTTCTTCAGCGCCTTTGAAGAGCTGTGGAGGAAGATGACAAATAATCACCTAAGCGAAATAATTTACGAAAGATTGACATTAATTAAATGTCTTCGTCAATTTACATTATTAAAGGGGATTTTTAATACACTCAAATTTAGACTGAAGCAAGTGCTTAAAAAATGGACATTTATGATTACAAAATACAGATCACAATCTTTGTGTACTTTATAACTTTTATGCAAATTCATCACAAAACAAAAATAAGTAATTTATAACTTTCACCATAAAACCAAGAGTGAGTCCATGCATTAATATTACCTAAAGAAATCGTCAAATATATATATATATGCAAGGTGTCACAAAATACAATATCAGCGACCAATTACTCCTTGGTCCTTTTAAGAAGTATTCAACAGTTTTATTCTTTTTTTTTACACATTCAACTCTTCAAATATAATTCATTGTTATTGATTCTAAATTAATAAGAAATGCATATATTTTTGGGATACCCTGCATATTTGTCAGTGTTAGTGAGAAAATTATTTGTAAGTGAAAACACGATGGTGAGGGTAATTTATGAATGCTCCAGCAGTGATTGCACAAAGGAATTGAGATAGTTATTACAGATTGTAGCTTCTGAGGGTAATTTTAGTGAGTTTAAATTAATAGATATGAAGCAACTCTAAGATATTTATCTAAGATTTCTCCATGAAACTAAACATGGAAAATATCGAATTTATAAGCTGGAAATTAGTAAAAATTTAATAATATTATATTCCATCATGCTTCTGAGCAAGAGAGTCCATCTCAATAAATTGTTCCAGATCCTATATATAGTCCTATACCTGAGATATTCTTCTTATTTAAAAATTTGGTTAATTATGTCAAGTTCGATTTAAAAATTAAATTTCATCTAGTCCATTAGGAGGAAAGCTTAAGTATTCTATCCAAACAAATCTACAGAACTTTTCTCATCCTTTTCACACAATTCATAAATTTCACAACATTAGCAGTTTGAATTGATTTCTGAATAACTGATTAAAATTAAATTGCCAAGTTAACTAGTATATTGAAAAAGAAACTGAAGAACAAAGCTTAGATTAAAGCTTCAAACTACGTTTGGAATTTTAAATAGCAGTTTATTTAGGCAAAAAATAAAATTGCAATTCACAAAGAAAAATAAAACAAGGATATTTTCAAGGCAAATTTATTGCTGTAAGATGACTCATTGAGCAAATATGTTAGTAAACATGCAAATTTGGTTTTAATTACTCACTTAACTCCCAAATTCAATAAAATTTTGATTAGAAACTGAGAGACCATTTGTCAGTTCCTTTGACCTCTTCTATATTCTAGCAAACAATCTTATTGAATGAATACAAAAAAATATTACCAACAAAAATCCTTGGTGACCATAAGGATTCAATATCAATCCCTCAGATGAATCAAAGTTAAGTTAAAAATTTTTAAATAAAAATTTGTTCAATATAACAGCGGCTGTTACTGGAGCAAATTTATCGAATAGTCTTTGAAAGAACTGTTACTTTACTCAAATTGAATAATATTACGAGTTAAGTAGAGCAGGTAACACAAACATGCAACACAACAACAAAAACTTAAAGGCATTGGCGAACAACGAGTATTAGAACAAATAGGTTGTAAAAATTACTAAATACAATAAAGATACAAAAATAATGAAATATACAGTATATGGGAACTAATACTTGTAGTGATATAAATGTGCAAAGATAAAAATTTTCTCAAGTTAAAATAAACTATTAAAAACCGCACACTTGAACCTCTTTAAATCTTGCAGTTGTGATGGTATGAGCAAAAGCAATATTGAATTTTTCCTCAGCTAGATCATGTTAGTTAGTACTGTCACAAAAATACACAGGATATCTAATATTAGTATGTCATGCTTTTTCAGTACTAAATGACATTTTTTCTCAGATAGGATCCCTTATAGATATCATTTTCCTCCAAGCAATTTTGTTCAAACGTAATAAGATATTTCCCAATGCACCACTACAATGCAAAACAAATCATGTCATTACCTTTCATATAATGACCTCTTCAACGGAGTGCGGTTAGGGGATCTGTAAGCAATTAGCCAACAGATTTTCATTTGATATCAGTTTACAATGTTATGCAAACAAATGTGCAACACTATAAAATAAAGAAGTCATAGGTAAATCAATAAAAGCAGAACAAACAGTTAAAAATGCTTAACCTTCAAGTTTATGTTGGTGCAATATAAAAAGAAGAAAATTTACATTATTACCAACATATCTACCAGGTTTCAATAAAAATTGCATACAATCTTAAAAAATATAATATTAAAATTATTGACTATCACATTTATATCACAAAAATTTTTCATGCAAAATTGAATAAAATTTGGGAAAGAATTTAAATATCTTTTCTAATAAAATAAAAACATTCTCATTGCAACGCAGCTTGTGTAACTTACCCTCCCAACTCCATGCTATCTTCAAAAGGTTTACCAGTGGCTTCTTTTGAGATGGGAGGCTTACCAGGAGGCAAGTTTTGCATTGCCTCTTGCTGCTCTTTCATCTGCTTGCGGCGCTTCTTGCTCCACAGCTCATGACAGTCTTGCCACGTAGGTAATTCAGGAGGCGGCATCCTGCAACGAAAAAGAAAATTAGAGGTGAACACTGTTTCCAAAAGAATGTCCGTGAAACCAAAGCCATGAGCCGGATACACTCCACCATTAACTATAATTTATAAAAAGAAACTATTTTCCCCGTAAGTTTGAATAAAATATGTAATTTTAACTGGACCAACAAATATTTACTAAACGAATAACATTTATTCAGCTTTATCCTTAAAATATGACAAACATCCAACTATTTCCAAAATATCACACGAATTTCCTAACCTAAGAGTGTCTTTCCATAGATTATTGAGCAAAACCTTCAATACCACCTTTTATACATAATTATACCTTTAGGATATATATGATCATTCATAATATTTTTTGATATGACAATATGAAATTTGCAATAGTTAATTGAAGAAATTTTTTTGACTCAGATTCATGTACAGTTATAGACCGTTATAACAAGTACGGCATATACTGATAGTTGCGTTATAGCGAGTGATTTTTTGGCCTTTAACTGTCTCACTGCAGAAAGGATGGGAAATTACGTCCATGATAGCAAGTGGTCATTTCTGAAGTATCGTTATAACGAGTGCCACGTTTCTGTTTGTCTTGCAGGAGGCATATCTCGGAATCATCTGAGGGACAGAGTCCGACAAGCTAACGGTAATCTGAGGCGCTATCTCTTCAAATGGCAGAAAAATATTAAATGGAAAAATTATCTTCACCTAATTCATGCACTTGTTTTCCCAAAGTCACCTCAGCAAAGATGCTACAGGGAGCTTTGACTATAAACTTCTCACGAGTTTCACTCTCCCCTAAATCCCTCTGTACTTCTTATCACCTCGTTCCGTGTTTCTTTTAGGGGACGACCTCTCTAGTCAGCGCCGGAATTTTTAAATGAGTTCCCTTCATATTTGAAACCACCCATGGGATTTGTTTTCTTACGAAACTTGGCACCAAATCGTCTGATCCAGGATCGGGGGGAATGTAGGAGATAAAAGCCGTACTGATTCGGATTCCCAGGGTAAACTCTTCCTCCCCCCTCGCGACTCAGTGATTGCTTATAAAGCGTGTGAATGAAAAATATCTCAACAAAGCAATTTCGTATGAATTAAGATTATTTAATGACACACCGTTATTTTTCGACAATTATTGAGCAATATTTTTCCACATTTTACATTAGCAGCCACAGTTTTGTTATGATGTATTAATGGATAAAACTATGCGCTAACTGGAAAATAACGCACCATCGAAAGTAATAGGCTACCCGAAATTGGATTATCGAACATTATAAACACATGTATAGAGTCCAAACATAAATAGCAGATTGGTGGAACATTTGATGAGTTATATGGAACCAGGGTGAGCCTAGGATGTGGTCGGCCCCACGCTACAGGACATACCAACGAGTAGTATCGTACCCGAATATAGTGTGCCGTTGATTCTAACGCCCACTCTGATTTTTGAGGCGAAAAAAAATAGACCCACAAGGGTGCGCATTTCTATTGAGTAAATATGGTACTTTTGACGCAAACGTAGTTTTTTACACATTATGAAGTATTAGCGTAAGGATTAAAAACCCTTCTGTTCCATACTGCTGCACTCATTGCTCATGGATTCAAGAGGACAGACTTAGTTAGACTTGTTATTAGAAATCAGTTATTACGAGTACGCTTTATAACTACTACTTTTCTGATTTTTTACAGCTCTCGTTATAACAGACTTCTACAGTACTTATGAATAAAATAGGGAGGAAAGTGATGGAGGAGTGCATGGTTTTGCCTCCTCCTCAAAATGTGTTAGTGGATGGAGATCTTGCAATCGAGCCCAGAGAATAGAGAGCAAGTGGGTGGAATGTCAATACAGCTGCAAATGTCTCAAACAATTCAAATCAACTTGGCATTTTTCTGCTATATTTTGTAGATATTTCCAGTTACATTCTAGTCGATTATGGAAAATGCAACCTCTTTTTGAAATGGTAAGTAAAAACAACAGCAAGTATCATAATCCTACTCATCTTTTAGTAGTATACGAGGCTATTGTGCTTTCTATAAGTACAGTAATTTTCGAGCTGTATATCTTTTAAAATCACACTTTGCTATAAAAATTTACAAAATCTGCAACAATAATGACTATGCTTATGACATGTAAGTCTACTTGAGCATAGAGAGACAAATAGCAACATAAGACATGACAGCAACATTTGTAACAACCTCTGCAATGAAGAGGGAAAATAGTTCAGCTGGCATATGGGTTACATGGATGATGCAGATAAGACACCCAATAGTAATACCATTGCTCACCACACTTGGAAAAAGATTAAATATTGTTAAATATAGCATTAAATAATAATTATCCTTTGATATGATTAGAAAAGTCAACACAGAAAAATAGCATGATTAGAGTCATACTTTTTTCCTCCTTAATGCCTTAAAAATTCACAAAAGAAAAAGTTACAATAAATAACATCTCTAAACTAAAAGGAAAAAAATTGATTTGTGTGAGATGTGTGAAAAGGAGTGATTTTAATGTGAATTGAAGATGAGTTGATTCAGTGCCGGTCTTTAGTTGAGTTTTTTTATGGAGATCGTCTTTTCTACCTAACATGATCATTTTTTATATTTGTAATTTTAAGGGCTTTCACTATGAAATGAAAGCTTCTATTAAAGGGTTGGAGAAAAGGTGCACAAGAGGTTAGTATATTGCCTCATTTCTATCTAATTTAAAAATTCTTTTCTGAGATCCACTTTCCAGTTTGATCTATGTAAAAAGTTACTCAGATGAAACTTAAAAGAGTTAATCATGAAAAGTTACAGCAGCGAAAGATATTTCAAAAGTATAAAATAAATATACCCTATAGTATAAAAATATATACAGTTTTTACTCACAAATAACTTGCAACCTTTTGGCTCTTCCTTCTGCTTAAAAATTGGGAGGCACGTTAGAATCAAGCACAATACTACTCATCCACATGTCCCGTAGTACAGAGCCAAACAACTTAGACAATCTAACCATAATCATTTTTACTTGAAAATAAGAGAGGTTTTTAAAACCATAAGAGATGTAGAAAAAGTTACAAAAACAACTTACTTTTCAGGATTGACATTTTTCAACCAGGAACTTTTCAAAGCATCCTCTGCGGTGATTCGCTTACTTGGGTCCAACTCTAGCATCTTATCAAGAAGATCCAATGCTGTAGATGGCATGAAAATGAAATCTTCCCTCAACCTTCGCCGGTATATTTTCTTAGGCTTCACTGTATGCCATAGTGGTAGTTTTATAACTGTAGGCCAAACAGCAGGAGTAGGTGTGCCACATAACCTTGATATCATTTCCAACTGCATCAATTCTACATTAGCCTGAGAAAAAAGCAATTACCAAATTGAATCGTGAAAATATCAACAAAATGATTAAACCGGTAAAAAGGCAAGAACAACAAGTACTAAAAAAATTGACAATACTTATACTACTTAATTTTTATGGCACATAAAATTCAGATGATTAACATTACGGATTTCATTCACATATGTTTATGACATAAGGTTAAATAGAAGTAAAAAAAAGTGATATTACTGGGGCTAAAACCCAGGTCTTTCACTATTCTAGAAAGATTTCTAACCACTAGGCTACACCAATGTCAATGTACACAAAGCAATGTCGTAATTCTTCACATCCATTTAACCTTTGGTTTAAGGTGCACACTTCTTCATACCAACTTTCTCTTCATCTTCATTCATGTATTTAACTAGTTAAATTTGAATGCCAACACAAGGCTTTAAGCATTTACTTATTGAAACAAGGGCAAATTCAGAATATATACTTGAGTTCCACCCACATCTTTAAGGTAGATGTAGAAGCTAAAATTTTAAACTTCACCTTCTCTTAGCTAAAAAAGCAAACATTATCCCTAGAGACAATGGAAAGGTAAAAATGTATATCCTACCTGAAACAGAGGTTTCTTACAGAAAAGCTCCCCTAAAATGCATCCACAACTCCAGACATCGATGGCAGGCCCATACCTTTCCTCTCCCAACAGTAATTCAGGCGGTCTATACCAAAGAGTGATAACTTTGTTGGTGTATGGCCTTTGTCTATCTTCAGCATTGTAAAGTCGGGCCAGTCCAAAGTCAGCGAGTTTTACTTCCCCCCTAAAGAAATGAAAAGAAGTTCCAATCAAGCTTCAAAAGAGTTAATGCGCCTCATAATCAATATAAATGCAAAACTTAAAGGGCAATATTTATATAAATAAAATAGATCAATTAACATACAAGTTAATACAATACAAACCAATTTAATAGTCAATAATATAAGTTGCTTATATTCTCCATATACATGGGGAATATAACAGTTTACTTTATCAATTCAGAAATTAAAAAGTTTAAGTTGCTCGAATTCTACAACAGATTCAATTTAGATAAAAACAAAAAACAATTTTCTTCTAACTTATGCTAAAGAGGCCATGATGATCTGACTTACATTAAATGTTAACACCATAAGATAATTTGAAAGAAAAATCACTGGAATTCAGGATTGTTTAACATCCTACTTTATGTTAAAGTGATTACTTAGAATACATTTATGTAAAGAATTTCCTTTCGTAGCAATATTATACTTAATGTCTCACATGACGCAACCTACGGAGATGTTATATATAATTATATTTTTACTGAGTTAGTTCAAATTTAGATGAAATCATACTGAAAGTTATGTAAATTACAATGGAATTTAATTGAGCTAGCTTTCGGTTAATTTAAAATAGTTTCTATCAACAAATGTTTCAATGATTATTGTTATTGTTTCACAGTTAAACTTTCCCAAAGACACCAGGCTATCTTTATAAGACCAATATTCCATGAAAATAATAACCTTTACTAGGAAATCTTATCTGTTAGCATCAGGTGTACAGAATAAATGCTGATAATTAGAATATTTTTCCTTAGCTAAAAAACAGAAAGATATCGTCTAATTAAGGCACATAAAAATACCTGTTATTCATTAAGATGTTGCTGCATTTTATATCTCTGTGCAAAAAATTCTTTTTGTGGCAGTAGTTCAAGCCATCCAATAATTGCTTCATAATGCTGGCGTTATGATGCTCATTGAAATCAACCATACCGGATTCCAGCAGCCCCATCAGATCATGGTCCATGTATTCAAACACTAAGTAGAAGGAACCTTTGTCCTGAAAAAGGGAAAGAAGAGATTAGGAACAACCAGAGATAAAAATCTATGACAGTTAAAAGACATCAAATTCTAACCTTTCTGAAATCCAAAGCATCTTGCTTGTCAGTTACAATTTCACGCAAATTAACTATGTTTTTATGATTTAATTGCCTCAGAATTTTGATTTCTCTCACAGCTGTGATCGGGAACCCCTCTTTCTCGTTTTCTAACCGCACTTTCTTCAGGGCTACCATATCAACTACACAAAAACGAAAATAATATTTTGATGTTAGCACAAAATAAATCAATTGAGCAAATAAACAACAATCAAAATGCATCTTCATGTTCACCAACCTGTCTGTTTGTCTCTTGCTTTATAAACTTGTCCGTAGGTGCCTTCACCAATTTGTACTATAACCTCAAACACATCAACACACCTCTCACCCCAGTCTTTTCCACCAATAGTTGGCGGATGAGTTCGCTTCCTGTTCACTATTTTTGGCCTCTTAACTTTTGGCTTTGGAGTCTTCTTCTTCTTCTCCATCGTAGGAGGTGGTGTAGTGGCCATATCTTCATCAGGGCTCAGCTCTTCAGTACCTGGAACAACTTGAAGGAAACAAGAATCATTAATAAATCACGTGGGATTATCTCATTCCTCTGGGAAGATGAATTACAAATTCAGTCACTGCCAAGGGGTTCGTACCGCTTAGCTCTCAAGGCCACCGCGACCCTAAATTTTATGATTAAGGCTTATTCATCAATGAAGTAAAGGCGTTACTGCTGCAGAAAAAAAGTAATTTGAGTGCTTCATAAAATTCGTGTTTGTACCACAATTGGGTAACAGCAAAATAAATAACGGTTTTCGTTAAATTCAAGATGAACACAGCAAGATACTGCATTCACTCAGAAATGACACGCCATCAAATATAATGCTCACTCCAAATCAGAAACAGAAAAATCATTGGCCTGCAAATTTAAAGCGCACTTTAAGACAAGATAGCACTTTGGTAAAACTTCTGACAAGTTACATGACACGTGGTTTAGCCAAGGACCCGGCCAGCCCTGTAATAAAGGACATCTCCACGAGTAGTATTCTGCCCGAATCTAGCATGCCGTCGATTCTCATGGGAGCCTCAATTATTGAGTGGCAAAAGGAGCCGAAGGGGTGCATGCTAAGTAAATAGTTTTCAACTTTGATTCTCGTTGTGTCTCATTACCACTAAGTTAAGCCTGAACGGTACAATCTTCGAGTAAATACCAACAAAGCTAAAATTGGTTGGATTATAAATTATTTAATAATGATCATATGCAAATGGAAAACAAAGTATAATTTTAAAGTTACTTTAAAAGCAAAGGTAGCTGAAAGAATTAATAAAGGGAAATTTTCATTGCTAATGACCAGTAAACGTACTAGGGATCACATTTAATATACAAGGAAGTTTTGAGAAAGTATTTCAATTTAACTAAAAATTCAATAAATAAGAGATTGAAGGGATGATTTAACTTTGGTAATTTCTAACCAATTCCTTGAGAGAGGAAGACTTGTTTTATAATCATATTGAAGAAGTTTGGCTCATTACAACAGCTAGAGAAAAATAATCATTTATCAATATTTGTACATAATAAGAGATAAAACATATAACTTGAAAAATTACACAACGCAAAGCTACTGAAGAATATTAAAGAAACACAAATTTAACTTAAAATATAAACATGAAATTGTTGAAGAGATCAATTGTCTCCTAAGTATAGGAAAGCATAGTCTTATCAAAAAAGACTAATAGCAAGGTGGCAAGCCTTAAACCATTCCTTACTTGTAAACCAATATTTACTTTGTTTGCAAAGGGAAAAGTATTAGAGAGATTTCTTTAACCTACCTGGAGGCATAGGCAAGTCTCTGATTCCTTTCTTAGGTGGAGTCTTGATTACTTCAGGCTCAGGACTAGCAGATAAACTTGGTGGAGAGTCAATACTTTCAAAATCACTTTGATTAATTCCTGGAGGCATTGGCAATTTTGTAAGACTTTTGGGCTTTGACATTAAATCAAGTTTACTTTGTGTATTTGCATTTTTACTGTCAGTCTTCAGTTCTGTTCTTACTTTTTGTTGATGGGCTGTACTCTGATCCATCATCAACTGAATGTCTTGCTTCAAACCAGCGATCACATTTGGATCCATACCCGCTTTGGGAAACAGAGAGGAGAGTGTATTCATGGGTGCTCCACCCAAATTTGTTGCGCTGACCATTGCAGGTGGTAAAACAGTGGTGGTTGAAATTGATGCAGGATTCACAGAATCGAGTACGTGTACTGGAGTAGTAGACTGAACAAGAGAGATGGGATGCGTCACAGGAATGGAGAGCATTGGATTTATTGCAGAAGTCATTTCTGGATGGCCAGATACAGGAACAACACCAGGATTTGTAAAAGTCAAAGGTGTGGTAACAAGAGTGGTGGGAATAACTGCAGGTACTGCAGCTGGAGGAAATTTAGCAGGTGATACCTCACACGGTATAGGTATGCTATTAATATCCATAACCTGAGAAAATGATGTATTCACTGGAACAGCCACATCTTGAGCCGGCTGAGAGGCAGAAGGCAAAGATTCTTCAGATGGCTCTTTGTCCAAATCCACTATTTCAATTGAACTAGTTTCTTCTTTAGCCTTTTCTTTTTCTTTAAACGCAGCTAATCGTTTCATTGCCAACTCTCTCATATTCTTATCCTTAACGAGTTCTGCAAAGAGGCTAGTTTCACTCATCTTTGCTTGTTCACGCAACACTTTAGCACTAGGAGTGGTGTGAGAATGCCTATGGTGACGGTGGTGATGAGAGGGAGATCTTGGCGATGGACTAGAGGGGGATCTCCTCCTAGACGAACTCCGAGCTCCAGTGCCTGAGCCGGTTACAGATCTACGGCCTCGGACAGGAGTACGACTTCGACTGCGAGACCTGGCCCTAGAACCACGTGCACCCCAACTAGGAGAGCGTGACCATCTTCGTGACCTCGGAGACCTTGGACTCCTTGGCCTAGGAGAACGAGGACTCCTGGGCCTTGGGGATCTAGGGCTTCTGGGTCTAGGTGATCTAGGACTCCGAGGCCTTGGAGATCTAGGACTTCTGGTTCTAGGTGATCTAGGGCTTCTTCCTCTTGGTGATCTAGGACTTCTTCCTCTTGGTGATCTGGGACTCCTTGTTCTTGGGGATCTAGGACTTCTGCCTCTTGGTGATCTGGAACTTCTTGTTCTTGGAGATCTGGGGCTCCTTCCTCTGGGTGATCGAGGACTTCTTGGTCTAGGTGATCGAGGACTCCTTGGTCTTGGAGACCTAGGACTCCTTGCACGAGGAGTCCTAGGGCCCCCTGTTCTAGGTGATCTCGGACTTCGTGGCCTAGGAGATCTTGGGCTTCTAGGTCGTGGTGACCGAGGACTGCGTGGTCTGGGTGACCTGGGACTTCTTGGTCTAGGGGATCGAGGACTTCTTGGTCTCGGAGACCTGGGACTTCTTGGTCTAGGAGAACGTGGGCTTCTTGGTCTAGGAGAACGTGGACTGCGCGGTCTAGGAGAACGAGGGCTGCGAGGCCGTGGGGCCCTGGGACTTCTGGGCCTTGGTGACCTTGGACTGCGAGGTCTTGGGCTCCGTGGGCTCCTAGGTCTAGGAGATCTCGGACTGCGAGGACGAGGTGATCTCATCCTTGGAGAGCGACTTCTTGATCGTGATCTCCTCCATCTAGGGATGCTGCGACTTCTTGATCTAGTAATTGATCTACTGAAACCTCTCCTCAATCTATAATATAAGAATTATATTCTTCTGTTAAACTTGTGCACTCTGATAGTTTTAAGCTATCACTTATTGGAATGTTAGAGAGAGCAACAGGAAGTTATACAAAAACTAACAGACAAAAGGCACTTCATACAATTCACACAGAAGTGTTCAAAGCTGATGGATTAGAGACCTTTTCATTCTTCAATTAAAATCACTTAACCACTCTACTAACATCAATTAACATCCCATTTAAGCTCTTATTTCTGAAATGGATGAACCACATCTGCATGTCCTCTGCAAATAACTAATTTTACAACTTGATTTGATAATTCCAAAGTCTCACCTAACATAAATATGATTTAAATTTATCGTCAAATTATTTTTAGGCATTTACTGGAGTTAGTGTGATTAAGGGCATTTGTAATCTAACAGGGAAGAGATTCCTCCTTCAATCCAGCGATTTTCTTTTTCACACCAAGTGTTTCATTATTCCCAGTTGTATTAAGCCATTAAGTATTGAGGAAGTTTACACTTTGGTTTCAGTTTGTAGTCCTTTTAGGGCCTTTTCATGGAAACTGCAATTATATAACACTAGCATATTTTTGCAACAGCTTTTACTTAAAGAAACTGATCTTATTCTTATTCCTCTGATAATTTTCACTTCATCTTAGCGTTAATAAAAGGTGGGATTACAATGAGGAAGGAGGATGTGCAGGATTTTGGATCAGAAACTATCTATTCTGACAGAACACACTCTGATTACAGTGATAACCATCTGAGTGATTTGGTTTTGTACAGATGAAGTAAACCATTAAATGAAGGAAACAAGAACATTTCTATGCCATCAAGGTAGTTGATGAAGCCACTATTAATGAATTTTGCCTGACAATAGATAATTTTTCACTAATCCTGAACTAGCTGGATTACTTATTCCTGATGCTTCAGATACATAAGTAACTTCACAAAGGATGAGAAAAGAAATGCAGTCCGCAATCAAGAGAAAAAATAAACAAGATGAATCCTCTAATCAAAATGTAAAAATACTGGCCCTCTGGTTGAATGAAGTGACAATGTTATCTTCACAATACAGATTTAAAATGTAAATGCAGAGAGAAGAAGAGAAAATTGTATGTAATTTTGTGGTAGATAATAATGAAACATGGAAGGAGTGAATACAGAAGATCAACATTTGTTGTAATGGGTGGTTTGCTCCAACCATAAGTAAGGGAAAAATATGTCAAAACAATATGTCTCCTATGAATGGAGTATAGCTATTTGGAATTCCTCCATTGCTATAAAAAAGGGAAAAAGGCGCGCCATGAATATAAAATAGGTTAGATAGCAAAAATCGCTGGATATAATTATTGCAGGCTTGCTTCTTTCAAAGCTGGTAAGCCACCTACAAATTGGTAACAACAAATTCTAGTTGCCTAACACAGGAGTTTTTACTTGAAATTATATCACTCATGACAAAATAAATGACAATTTTCTAATGATCCCAAAAGAGAGATGCATAGAAGGTGGGATTCACAGAAGGAGATATACTTGTCTTAACTGTTATGTGGCATTATGTATAACACCATGTTTTGGAGATGATATTTTATAATTGTTATACCTTAATATCTTTTAATGGGTAAATTCAATTAATTTTTAAAGGAATATTGGTAGAAAAATGTCACTATTATAAAATATAAATGATTGTATCATTCAATTTTTAAGCAAAATATGAATTCTTTCCAATAATTTGCCTAAGTATATCAGCTTAAAACAGGGAAAAGTGATTGAGCCTTGATTTTGGAGATGTTCTCAAATAAACACCAGGGAAATGATAAAAGAATGGCAAAATATTTTAATCGGTAGCTAGCGGGATTTGAGCTACCTACTAGAGAAAAGTTGGAATTTCAGAATGAAACAAGAGACTAGGTTTAATTAAAAGTGAACGGTAACTTCTACAAATACATTTTTGTAAGACCGACTAAATAATGGAACTATTCTTGAAATTAAGAAATGCTCTTGCTTAATACAAGTAATCATGAAATTGGAATAAAATATTTAGTATCAGTTTAAGAGATATTAAGAAAATTAAACTTGCGCAAACTCCTCATCTAGCTTAAGAGTTCAATTTATCAAAACTGAAAAAATTACCTACAAACTTTCTAAATATTTAAGAATATTATAGAATAATCTCCAAATCTCTTTATTGTACAGCCAGGGCTCACATTAAGAGTATCCAGTAAATGTTAACTGATATCATGTTAAATCCTTGTTACATTTAAGACCTTAATGATAGAAAATTATATTAAGTAAATGAAGACCAATATCTAACAACTCTTTTGAGAATAGCAATGAATTAGATTCATTTCTATCAATATCTTAACAGTAGCACATACATAGCATACCAATTTATGTTATTCACATAATTTTAAATCATACTAATTCATTTTTACTGTTAACTGTATACTAATGTTCCTGTTGGCAATGGTACTACTACTAGCAAACATGCAGAATAAATTTCAACATAGGAATGTTCAAAATGCCACTGCTACACACTGAGAACAAGAAATAGAGTAAATGATTGCAGTTGATACTCATGTATTTTAATATACCTGAATGTTAACAACTGCAAAAAGAATCAAATTTAAACATTTACAGTAAACAAGTGGTAAATTTTGAAAGAAGATTAAATTGACAAAATTGAGGGGTCTATTTTTTATTTTTTTGATAATTCAATTTTTAATTAATGTTATTATAATAATCAATAACTTTGGGAAGAAGGATAAAACAAAAGAATTTACTTATTAAAAGATAAAGATGCCCATGAATCTATAACAAACTGATTGATATTAAGTATCATAAGTTATAATGAACTTAAAATCAGCAATATACAGATATTAATTTTTTATGCCAGGTTTAATTGAATTCCTCAAACCAATTTCCTTCTAGTTCCATAAAGCTTCAATGTATCTCAGCAAAATATGTATTACCAGAGTTGATAGAAATGGTAAGACAGATAAAATTCTACTCTTCAATGACAGAAAGGGTCATACCCACAAAATTATTGCAGTTAAAACTTGCTTTTAATAGTATAGTGCAAGCAATGTGAAAGAGATCAGCTGTTCAACAACATAACATATTCTAAGTCTTAGACCTCTCATTCAACTTCATCAGAAATTCCCAAGATTACTGATTACATCTCTGAAGACGTCTCCAAAGCAATCATATTTGGGTGACTGAAAAAACTTAAGCTTTAGGAAGAAATACATTGAACGACGTTATAATCCGATTACATAAAAAAAATTATATTCTATGATGGTAAAGTAAAGGGATTTACTATCAAACATTCCATACATCAATGTAGATTAAATGATAAATCATGAATGGTTAAGTATATAATAATTGGCGATTTAAAACATTTTAAAAAATTATCAGATTAGCTTGTATGAACTATGGTTAACTAACTCTATCGGAAGCAAAACTTGAGAATTTTTTTCCACTTAACGGTAAAAATTTGTAAGTTACTAAAAAAGTAACATTCCCACCACGCCTTATAAAAAAATGTAGGAAAACACAGCTGAACGGAGGTTACCTTGTTCTAAAAAAATTAGATTCCATTAAAATCAGAGGTATAAATAATGGATTAACTCCTAAATACCATTTCCAGGATATTCTTAAAGAATCATAAATCATACAAATTATACAATCAGAGCTCAAATGCTTCTGACATTGAATCCCTTGCAACAATAACCCAGTATTTTAAATATTTAATTACTCTAATTTGTACCAATGAAAAACACCAAAAACCCTTCTTATTAACCAATATTGCTCTCTCTTCATTCAAACAGTATTTTAAAGCCTATATATGACCAGGCATTCTAATACCAATATCATTACAACAGTAAACAAAATTTACAATTCATAAATTATTTAATTATGGAAATCTTTGATCGCAGGAGTGTTG
Source organism: Sympetrum striolatum (assembly GCA_947579665.1). NCBI lineage: Eukaryota > Metazoa > Arthropoda > Insecta > Odonata > Libellulidae > Sympetrum > Sympetrum striolatum. The sequence continues at coordinate 95,648,350 of OX388345.1, forward strand.
TCAGTGATTTATGCAATAGAAATAAATAGTAGAGTTCAGAAAATTAATCCCAGTAATTAATACAGTAAGATAGCCTAGAAGTTACAGGCAAGTGATGAATCACAAAAGAATGAGATCATTATGCCTTTCACTCTTTGGTTTAATCCTACAGATCAATAATTATAAATTTGAACTAGCAACATTTGACAATATTGTTAGGAACCTCTAAAGTCAATGTTCATTAATGAGCTGGAAAATGGAACATTTGCATGGAAAAAATGGAATATTAAGAGGGTTAACAACATGATGCCAATAAACTTTAAAAGTTAAAAATGAAGAAAATCCACATCTATAGCTTTCAGAATGAAACAGAGTACTTGAGGGCATAAAAAATCCTGAAGTAGCACACATCAAACTTTCCTTATCTTAACCTTTCATCAGTCGTGCCAATGATCAGAACACGAACAGACAGATCAATTTTTGGCCAAAATTGTAAATTTAATTGGACTAGTTATTATTTCTGAGTACTAAACTTTAGGTAGTAATATAATTTAAGATGTGCAATTTAAGAAGTAAACAACTTTAAGTAAAAAATATTATTATTCACCTGTATTAATTTACATGCGTTCAGAGAGTACCTAAAAAGCTAGGCGTCTATTATTTCCGAAATTGAAATGCGTTAATAAAGTTTAAGAAAAAATAAGTGAAAAATTACATGTAAACGTTATAATGAGCAAAAATAGAGTCCACCAACAAAAAATTTACCCAAGCGGTCACGCATTGTATGTGTTACAACAGTAGTCACTTCACACTACTCTTCACTACTCGCTTTCGCAGTCGGTTTAACTCTAAAAAGGATGTTTTGACGCCTTCACAAGTTAAAGGTAAGTGCAATAAAGGAATTTTCCCAGGCATGAAGGGACCACCCACTTAGAAACGGGACCCGAAAAAGGGTTAAGAAAGAATGACTAAACAAATCAAATATACATTTATCTACTCCCTTTTTCAACAGTCAAGGGTAATGAGTGGTAGTGCTTTCCCTTGGTATTTAAATGCTAAGTCCCAATAAGTTACATAGAAATTTTCATCAACAAATTTTATACAAAAAACTCCCGAGCTTTTAAGCCATTTAATTTGCTGTATCTTAGTCCCTGTGACTCGCTACTGCCCAGCTGCAGCTTTTCCAAAAAAGGAGAAAAAATAATATAGTTACAAAATTACCACTCCGAGTTACAAAATTACCACCAAATAATATATTTTAGAGTATAGAGCACTCAAAATTTAACAACATTTTTCTGACAGCCAAGTATATGAGGCAACTAAACAAATATGAGAAGTAGTTGAATTTAAAGAATTATTTCTTGGAGAATTTGAGTACACAGGTACTTCATAAATAATTTCCTTTGAGCAACTTATGAAGTCGTAATCTTCAGTATTCTGGATTTCTTCACATGAAACTGATGAAGTATTGTTGAAATAATTTTCCTCAGTATCTTACCTAAATAAACAAATGAGAGGCTCGCAGACTGAGATTCTAAAATGGGACAGTAACAAACAAGATATTTAAACCTAATCAGGAACACCAAACATTGATCTTTAACACTCCTACTTGAGCGTTAAAGCTAGAGATAAAAATATAGATTGTATCAATTTAGCAGAATTTTTTACAGTAACGATTATTTTAATAATTACAATGATTTTCTACAGCACATTTAGGGTTAAATTACATATTATAACATGATGATGTAAGCATCAAGCATTTTTCATAGGAAACAACCACCAAATGAAAAAAATCCAAGGTCGATATCTTTTTTTCCCAGATCAAGTAGAATTACTTTTCTAACTATTAGTTAAATGATTATTAACAATTATTGTAAGTTCTCTATCCAATATTTTGAGTGGCCATGGCTGAGATACTATTATATATGTTGAATGTGACAAGACAAATAGATGTAAAAGTAAGAATATGTTTTTTGGAAATATTTAAGTAAATGGTCATTAACCCAATGACAATACAGAACCAACTGAATCAGATACCTGAATACCATGTAGAACAGAATATTAAAACTTATTGGTGTGGTTGGGTCTCTTACTCATTGATTTACTATCAACTTCAGTCAATGATTTTCCATTTTGAGACCATGTTAATTACAACAGAAAAGATAAAAAACTGTTATTAAAAATAAAAGAACAAAGAGTTAGAAATATTACTTTCACAGACATGTTTTTACTTCAGGGAAAATATGACTAAACCATAGAATACATAACAACATGTGCACAATTAACCGCGACACATAATTTAGGAAATATATCTACTAAAATAGTTGAATATAAAATTACATTCAAATTCCACTTAAATTAGTGAGGTTATTATAAAGCTCGGACACCAAAGAGCGTCCGAATCTGTGTATATGGTGACCAAGAGAATTGAATTATAATATTCATAGTTTTTGGAAGCTCCGTGCGTACATTTTAAATCACCTTCGAAAAAAACGCCATTGTATACTATCAAGTCACATGCATACCCCCCTCTTTCTATACAAGTTATTTCAAAATGTTGTTTACTATTCGTTTATCTTAGACTGACTTGTATGCACACACAACAGGTGAAATATATTTCTAATATCTGAATCAGGGACTTATTATTAAATATTACCTATTTACATACCGAATAGGAGACCTTGTCCTACTACGGCTCTTTCTGCTTTTCTCTCGCCTTGATCTATGGTTTCGGCTGGATGATTTCTTCCTTTTGGAGGGCGAACTCTTCGATGAAACTGACAAGATTGGTGCAGGTGAAACACTCCGGTAAGCAGTCAATTGACCCTCTGTGCTAGCAGAACGATGCGAAGACGATGATATAGTGCCTGAACGAACAGGTAAGGCCTGCACTTGACCTGTTAACTTCTCGTATGCTTTCGGAGGAAGTGGAGGTGTATGGGGTGAATGAGGGCTTGAAGGCGCTCTAACAGCTTGAGGCGAGTTCGGAGACACGGGAGGGCTGTAACCCGCCGAGACTTCCCGCCTAGGGCTCACACCACTGTACTGAGGGAATGAGTCTGAGTCTCTAGGACTATAGCTTTCTAACCTCCTCTTCTCCTGAAAACCGATCACCGAGGCGTTATCAATTCCGCTACTAGATTTCCAATTATCTGGTTGAACACTTCTAAGAACATCAACAGAACTACTACCATCGACACCAGTGCCAGCATTGCTATGGGGGCTTAGACTAGCAGAATTTCTTTTCCTTTTCTTCCGTCTTTGTGGAGATTTAAGTTTCTTCTTATCCTTATCGTGTCTATGTTTTTTCTCTTTCCTATCCCTTTTATCGCGTCTCCTTTCTGCATGATCAGAATTCAAACCATCCCTACCTTTCTTGTGATCGGATACAGAATGAGGTGAAACACTACGTTCTCTGCCCTTATCATTGCCTACGCTGTAAGGCGAACTGGGAACTTTCTTTTCTGGATTTGAAGAGTGGACTGGAGACAATACAACTCCTCGCAATTGATCATCACCCTTGGACTGTTCTAACGGAGTATGACTCCTATCACGTTGGTGCTTCTCACACCTTCTACTAGGTGAAATAGATACATTCTTAGAATGATGTCGATCACTTTTCTGGTCTTCCACTGGAGATTTATTCTCGTCCTTAACTTTAATACTTTTAAAAATTGTTATATCACTTCTAAGTGGAGACGGAGAGAGATTTCTATCTCTTTTTTCCTCCTTTACCGATGCCGGAGATATATCTCTCATGCGACGCCTACCAATGTCATCGGACAGTTTCGTTTTAGACTTTTTGCGACGTTTTTTTGGCACAGGACTCACTTCACCTTCACTCAAACTAGCGCGAAAACTGTCATCACTCTGTATTTCACCAGCCTCTGGTTCTGAGAGGTCCTCCGAACTCACATCAGAATATTCTACCAATGGTTTAACGGGTATTCCAGTACAATCGTATCCCTCGTTTCTGGAATGTCTTTTTTTCTTGGTTTTCCTTCCAACACGTTTATGCTTTCTTTTCTTGTCCTTAAATGATGCACTTGATTCAAAAACACCTAAATTTTGTTTCTCTAAGTCACTCCCACGAGTTGAAACTTCTGATTTTGGACTAGCATAACTTGCTCGCCGACGATCCAGAGTAGTCCTTCCATTTCTTTCCGGATCTTTTCCGCTGGGCATGACACCTTCCAAAAAATAAACTTTTCAATAATGTGAAGGCAAAATGTAGTAACCAAGAAAACCAATGATTCTCACAGTTACAATAATGAAATATTTTTTTAAAAGAGCTTATCAGGGAATAAATACTTATTATTACTCAGAGTAGCTAGCAGAATAGCTTTGTATCCACTAAAATTAATATTAATAGCTATCAACCATAACCATGTTAACGATTACGTCCGCCATTTTAACACTGGATGCAGTCGTATCACATACTTTTAATGTAAAATACTTGGTTATGGACAAAAAATTCACAACTATCACAAATGACATAAATCAAAATTTTACTTACTTGAATTTCAGAAATAATGTCTTAACAGCCGCTTCGTATAACGAAGATGAGGTTAACCCTTTAGAAAGCAATTTTCAGTGGCAACCGTAACAGGAAACTTCATTTCGAAATTAATATGTCAATTTGGATTTCTTTAGCCAGGTTTTTGTATAGTATAGTTAAAATGCTTATTATTCTTTTAATATATATTGTCAATTATCTTGGATGGTCTATTATGCATCTACTTTTTTTGGATTTCGTCTCGGACGAACATTTGGGTATGAATGACGCTGTCCTACCTGCTCTTACATTTGTGACGTCGGGATGATAATGCGCACAGCTACTGGCAAGAGCGTAGAACATTCGGCGCTATGTCGCCATTTTTAATCCAAATCTTCGACACACGTGATATTGGATTTTGAATTGGTATATTTTTAATTCATTAATAAAATCAGCCGTATAAAAATTAGATGATGTTTTATGAAGACATTATATTAAATTTCAGACTCAATTATTTAGGAGAATATGGTATCAATAGTCAGGATCTTCGTTCATTTAACTATCAACACAATTTTTAACGAAGAGATGCAGCAGAATGTTAAACTGGATTTAAAAACACCCGAATTGTAATTCAATGGAATATTTTATCAAAAAAATATAGATTATTCCGTTATTTATTATTTTATCACAAATTTTGTTTTCTTTTTGTTTGAAATGATAATATTTTATGAAACTTTGGGTTAGAACTTGCACCAGTATTATTCCTATAAATTCTCTAAATATCATTCATAAACTGATATTCAACATTGGGAGTATTTATCAAATGATTGATTTCTTTTATTTTTTCCTATTTACCTGACTCTGATTATGGATCTTTTTAGAAAGAAAAAATCTAGCTCTCACAAGGCTTTTTTTTAAGATTCAAGTCTCCTTTTTATTCAGAAAGATTAATTCTTCATTGTAGCATAAGTCTTTCATATCTTTTAAATTAGACTTTTCAAAATATGATATAAATTCTAACATGGACAGACTCACTCATTACAAGTGACACTGAAAAGGCACTTTTCCAAAAATAGCATTTCTATGTTTGTAACTATTAAACTAGTCCGTTATCAATAGCTATGCATGATAAAATTTAATCAAACTTCTGAACATTTCCTTTCTAACAATATACCATCATCAAACTTTTTATGTTAATTATTGAATGGGGTTTTAAGAAATCCAAGGTAAAGTTATTAATTCTTCCTTTTAATAGATCAGTGGTTTCCTATGGCACATGTGCTTTGCTGCTTTAAACATTCAACATGTATCTTAGTTCTCTCCTATCCCTATAAGCTACAGTTGATTTAAACTCACATTTAAAAATATGATGCATAAGAAGTTAATTCTTATATCCATCCAAATGTATGCATATCTCACCATCCAGGAAATACTTAAGTAAGGTAAGCTGATGGGATGAGAATCAAGACTATAATGAAATGCCAAAGTGTCTGACTGATCCATCAGTTGTACTATTTGGAGACTAATGTAATACTTTGACATTAAGTGAATACCTTTTCCACCATAGAAAAATTTCTTGAGTTGGTTTAAAGATATATGTAATTGTATTAATTCAAATCAGTAAGATATATTGCTGGAGGGAAATCCTCATTCATGTTACTATAATAACAGTAGTATTGAAAATGGTGCACTTTAATTTGTGAGTTATAGTCCATTTACAAAATAGTGGCAGATACACTGTAGGCTACTGCGCAGGTGAGTCTTGTCCAACTAGGAAAATAAGAGAGGTAGTGCTCACTGAGGGAGGAGCCATGCACAAACCAAACTGAAATTGGATAATCAGCATGGCAGGCAATTACTCTTTAAAAGCTCTCCATCTTTTCCCTGTCTCGCATGGCATCATTCACCTCTACTTAGCAAATGGGCTATACTTAGTCCAACTGCCTATAGAGAAGCATAAGTTCTAAAGGCACGTTTTAAATATTTAATCATAGAATCAATTGATTGTATTTGGCAACAGAATAGACGTCTTGTCCTTATGAATATAGTTCTTGAGAAATATGGAAACATGATAGCATAGATAGGGAGGCAGAGACACCAAGAGTATTTGGATTTTCATATTTGTCTAAGCAAGAGCAACCTCTCACCATTATAAATATTTTAGGCTTCATATCAAACAATTTAAGTTAACATAGTGATTGCATGAAGGAATTTGACATCCAATAGACAGTGATCCAAAAAAAGGAAAGGAAACAATAAGATGATTTTGACTTTTTGCTTTCATAGAATAAAAAGAATAACATGTTCTCATCCTACATAAAATTCCATTCTATTAATGGTGGGAACTAGAAATAAGGAATTTACAATGAATATAATTTATTAATACAATTCAGAAGTTTAAAAGATATGTTAGAAGCTTTGTAAGCTACAAGTCAATAAACTGAGGTATATTTGTGCATTGTGAAGCCTAGAGTTGATATTTGTCTGCCAAGCACTATCCAAGTTAATTTCAAACCATAACAGCTAATACATGAACTTACGCTCTTCTTTATGTTAGCAAAAGATCCTATTATCTATCATTATCCTATTATTCTTTATCCATACTACAGCTGCCTAACAATATACAGTCTATCTAAGGGGACAGAAGCAACTATTCAAGATATGAAGTTAGAGACCATAATAGACAATACATCAGTACACATTTAATCACGGGGTAGTAAAATTGTATCATAATGGCTTTAGTACTTTGATGTGAAAGGCAATCAGATTCCATCTCATCTCTCTTCCTAGAGCAGATGCAGCTCTTCACTATTTTGGACACAATCTGTCCTCTCGATTCAAATTCTCCAAAGGATAAATTGCTTCTCTCTCGTGTCTCTTGGAGGAGATTCTGTCTCCAGTCTTCACATCAAGAATGCAATAAAAGCCACTGAGGAAAATGCATTAAATCAACTAATGCAAGAAGAAAGATAAAGGATGTTATGGTTTGCAAATAAAGCAGCAATACTAACTGAAAAGAAGGAAGATATAAAAGAATTCTGCCTAACATGAAAAAGAACCAAAGAAATAAAAATGAAACATAGGTGACCTATACAGTTTCGTCTATTTTGTTGACTATATCAAAATTCTTAACAACTCTGAGCTCTCTACTTTCAACACAAAGATTTTTAGGATTGTATTTTTTGTAATTACTACTTTATGTTTTATCCTTGCTATCAAAGTTTGATATGCACGTAAAATGAACATTGATGATAGAATCTACTAATCTGGCCTCGACTTTGTGGGTAGTCCTCCATTATAAAGAAAAAAGCACTTAAATCTTTACCACATGGTTTTGACCCTTTGAATGATGAACATGTCAGTTGAACGTAAGATGTCAGATGAACATCCTGAACATTGATGTTGACCTGGAGATTTTGTTCTTCCACCTGGAGGAACTGCAAGTCAGGAGATTCTGGATCAAACCTCTCTATCTCCCATAAAAGAAGAAAAGTTGGAAGAAGAACAACGAAAAAGCATACTTGAACAGGTGGAAGAATTCTACCAGCAATGGAGGGAAATAGTAAGTGGTCTAACTTCAGCAAAGTTCTACCAGAAAAATGATAGTTGGCAACAATAATACAATCTTGTGAATAAAAAAAGTTAAAAGAAACCTGTATGGAAATTCCTCAGGTAAAATATAGAAATTAAAATAGGCAGACCAGGTTGTCAATAAAGAAGTTATTTAAAAAGCAAATGAAGGAAGAATTCCTTGCATAACGATGATTGAAAGAAGAAAATAAATTGGGCCCACACTGATATCAATGGTCTACTGAAGGGAGTATCGGAAAGAATAGTAGAAAAGAGGAATTTTCATTTGATTGAGAGAGGCAGATGAAGCTCAGGGTAGGAATTATAGGAGTATTCTACTAATCTTTTGGTATTAACTGATTTTTTAATGTATTATTAACACTTCATGTTTCCCTATATTTTAGTTTTAATTACCTTTAAGTCATTTTACTTGTTTTATTCTTGTTAATTATTTTTCACCTTATATAAAGGCGAAGCACCTCCTAACAAGTTGACTTTCATCAGATAGTGGCAACAGCAGCTTAGCAGAAAAAATATTATTTTCTATGATAACACAGTTAATGGAAATTTCCTATTTGTATGATTTAAAATACCACATTTACTCAAAAATAACTTGCCACTGAGATTAATGTGCACCCTGAAAATTTAGCTCTGGAGAAAAAATGATTTACTTATGACTCTTAAGTGCACCTTTATACTTGCTGTCACACTGCACCATATACGTATTTATGATACACATATACATATTGATATGCTTAAATACTGTATACAAAATACTGGTGGCGTCTATGCCAAAAGTCCTATGCAATTAACCAATTAAAAAATCAGTCAATTAAGGCTCCTATAGCACTCCAAAAACGTTTGATGGGCTAGCCAATTTCATTTCAATTAATAACTAACAGCCTCCAGTTTAATCTGCTGGGACATTCAAATCATCCAAAGTGGTGGAAGGTTTGAAAATTTAGATGAAACCAGGGCAGGTCAAAGATCCGGACACGTGAATGAGTAAAATTGTACCTCAATCTAGTGCACCATCGATTCTGATGTGCGACCTGATTTTTGAGCTGAAAAAGTACCCAAAAAGGTGCAATCAATTTTTGAGTAAATAGAATAATATTATTACATTGAGATAAATTCCATGATTTAATTCAATAAAAGGAGATATAAAATAAAAATACAATTTTATTTTCTTATTTGTTTAAGATACAGACAGCAAGAAATTTTCTATGTATTTTTGGACAGGGGAAACCCAAACATAAAAAGGAAAAAGAATAAGAACGTATTTATATTATTATTGGATCAGAAGAATCCACATATCATAAAATAATTACAAATTTTGATACGTACATTCACTTCGAACACAAGCATTAAACTATCACATTCATACTTACATAATAATATGGAATCATTTGGAATATTTAAATACTCCTTATTCAGGTAATGAAATTTACATAAACTAGATAATACTTTTACAGTTCACATGCTCCTTCTAATATTTTTGAGGTGTTATTATAAAGTAAAATTTAAAAAAATTCCATCAACTGAGACTTCTATTTTTACGTCAGTTTCCTTTTTCCTTTTCCCTTTGAATGTTGATGAAGGGTTGAAGTAGAAGAAATAATTTTGCCATCATCTCCTTGGCGATGCACAGTGCGTGTTACAGCTGAAACTCCATCAACAAATTTTGTTTTAAACAGGACATTTGCATTGTTGAACATACCATCTTTCAGAGAAACAATGATGAACTGAAATATTGAAAAGATGTTTATAATACAGAATCAACATAAATAGGTACACTAAAACGATTGAAGAAATTTAAGAGAAACGCAATTTGAATATATTTGTAGCAAATCCCTAAAATCATTCAAGTCGGATATCAGTTAAGTCATGAGAAATAATAGTGACCACGGTTTTTTTCCCACAAGGTGGATTCTTGCTAACATGATGTTCAGAGAAATTGAAAGCTTATGACCCCTATTTAATGGAGATCATTTGAGCTTCAAGAAAGTTGAAATTCAGGGGATGAATCATAATGCAAAAAAGACAGACATGCACCACAAACAGAGAGGAACTTCCATTCTGCACACATAGGAGGAACTTAATTTCTACCAGACTTTGCATTCACAGAGTTTAAGTTCATCATAATTATCAGCACTGGTAGGGAGCTTTATTGAAAAGGATGATAAAAACTCTAAGTTTTCTTACAGATGACCAAGTATATTAGATGATTCTCATTATTACATTCAATAATTCATTTGTATTAACAACAATCTATAATAAATAAAAATGAGTAAGCATTCGTTCCAATCATACTAAAATAATAAATGACGTGAAAATAGTAAACTCACCTGTGAATTCAAAAAATGAGTCCTAAGCATTCGGCCAATATTTTCTGTGTGAGAGAGATCAAGGGCTGCATCTACTTCATCTAAGATATACAGCGGAGCAGGTTTGAACTGCAGCATTGAAAGAATTAGAGAGAGTGCAACAAGAGATCTTTGCCCTCCACTTAGTTCAGTCAAACTGTCTTTCCATAAGCCACCAAATCCCACCTTGACCTAAACAGAAAACAGCATAACAATTGTGAATAATTATAAAGCAACAAATATGTTGTCCAAATAATGTACTTTTAAATAATTTGGATGATTTGTAATCTATGGAACATATAATTAATAGAGTCTGACAAGTTTAAGGTTAATACAAGGGATATATTTACTAAAAGGTTCATAGAAAGTACATTCTCAGAAGATGTAACATATGCAATATGACCTTCCTGTTATACAGGCTGTACTGATACTGTGAGGAAGATCAGGTAAATACAGTGTATTTCCTCAGATGAAACGAGGTATGAATTTTTGTCTAAGTTCAATCATTTTAGCATATATAAGTCAAACAAGACGACCCCCAAACTGTCAACTGCCTATGAATTTAGTTTCAATCAGCAATCATCATCCTAATAGTAATACCATACAGTGTATATGGATTTATATCCTAATTGTAATTTTTCAAATGAACAAATTTTATTTTCTCGCGCCTGGTAGCACTGCTTTGAAATTGATGCCCTCGTACTTAAGCAAATGAGCAACATTTTGATGAAGTATTAAAAATGAGACCCTAATTTAACTTTTCCTAGAATAAGAACTCAAATGGCTCTTAAACTTTTAATCCAATTCAATGCAAATTTTTAGGATATTATTTAAGCATAAAAATGAAGCAGCATAAATGGAAATCAAGATACTGTTGCTCAGCAATCAGTAATGCTCCAAACTGAATTCAAGGATTATTTAAGTTCTAGTGTGCTTAAAAATAAAGTTCTAGTATGCTAGGAAATAGAGATTTGGGAAAAATTTATAGGTGCATTTGCAGAGGCAATTCTGAATGGTTCCGAACTAGTTCCGGATTTTTTAGGGCGCATGCACGGTTCTTCAGAATCGGTTCTAGGATTTTGCACCGCGAACGACAAAGAACTGGTTTGGAATTGTATACCAACCCTCTAGCGGTTCAAATTTGAAACTCTTAGCACCTGCTGATTTTGGCACGAACAAAGTATAAGTCCTTTCGTAAACTTTGATAAAATATTATGGAAAGTAAGTTAAGAATATGAAATTTGGAAGAAATATACCGATTCTGAGCTAATATATCCAAGAATACGAATGAAATATTTATTTTTCACGTAAAGTATTCAATTAGGCAACCAGTTTTAACTAATAATATCATCATCAAGTAGGTTAGAAGTATATTGCATTGAAGTATTAATTGCAGAAAATATAGATTTTGCTTTTGTAACTGAACCTATTTGTAGAAATAAGTATTTCACCAGTCTTTCCTAAAATGCAATGGTCATCTATTCCGCTTTGAATAATATCTAAGTATAACTGCAAAGTAATGTGACTATAGTTAATTTTGTTTCCTTTCTTAATATTTAAGTGAATTTGTTATAATCCAATGTGAAGAGGAGAGAAGGGAAAGCGTGCACTGGTCCAGAAATAAAACTTTGCTATTACTGGACTCGTACAAAAAATTCAGGGGACTGGTTGGAGGTGACAAAATACGAAATTTAAAGAAAATGTTTGAGGTGATCGCGGAAGAACTTTCGGCCACCACGAAAGAGAAAATTCTCACAACTCATTGCGAAAATAGATGGAAGGTGCTAGAAAGAAATTATAAAAAATGGATCGACAATGCAAAAAAAACTGGCAGATGACGGAAGGACTTAAATTTTTCGGACGAAATGTCCAAAATTCTTGGAAACAAGAAAAGCATAACGCCAGAAATCGTCCCTTTAACGATGGCTGAAGATCACCTGGATCTTTCAGCAATGAATAAGGAGACAATAGGTAAAGAGTTATATGATAAGTGATCAGATGACTTAATGCAAACAAGATTTTTATGCAGGTGTAAAGTGCAAATAATTTCATTTAATTGACTGTTCCTGGAGATATTTGGTAAATAGCAGTATATCAATTTAACTCATATTACATGAATAAAATTCGCTGTTTTCTTTTTTGAGAATAAAATTTAGGTAATGCACCTTCATGTAGCATGAAAAATCTGGTTATTCTCTATTTAAGAACTGAGTCACCACAAGCATCTGAAACCCCTTCAAATTTAAGACCATCAAGGCCTGCAAAATTTAATATCCTTCGGGATATGAGGAGATAGAGGGGGAATTTTTATAACAAATACTTGAAACCCTTCGACTGGATCTGAAATGCTCCATATATTGCTGGTCACTGAATTTTGGAACAATTTCTTCAAAGTAATTTTCCGTTTTCGGGACAGAAACTGCTTCAAGTGCATCTTCCACATCTTCGTCACTTGAACTGAAATGGCTGAATAAACTCATTCTGTTTTCACCTCGTTACGAATGAATGGATACACAATTGATAATTGCCTAAAGCAGGTTATCTCGAAGAGGGGAAAAAAAACGTCTACTCTCATTAAAGATTCTCAGCGAACAGGATTATTTCCAACAAGTGTCCCTCTATCGATACGCCAATACAAACAACAAAACATCAAACAGATGATTTTCAAATCTCCGCTCCCAACAGGATTTAACCCTGTAAGAAAGTAATGCATATGCGCCGGACTATCTGTCCTTCCACCGATCCTGGAACTGAAATTACCAATTCCGAACTGGTTCTACCCTTCCGCGAACGCGGGACTAACAGTTCAGAACTGCCTCCGCGAACGCCCAAAATTATCCTGCGCATGCGCCGCAGTTCGGAACTGCTGCCGCGAACGCACCTTATAGTTACTTTGTTCAATCAATATCCCTGTTTAAATCAAGTTCTCATTCTCTTGAAAAGGAAAGTGGCACAAAAAGAGCACAGCATTACATTCAATTCTATGAGGCAGCCATCATTTTGTGGAATTATTACCATATATATCGTAATCATGCAACCTAGCACGATTATAATTAACAGAATGTAGAAATTCATATTCTAAAGGTAAACAGAAGTCTGAGAGAACTCTTTCTAGAGACAGAAAGTGCTAAAATAATATTATTTTTATCTCTTGATTATTTGCAGAAAATAGAGCATTCAATTTTAATTTGCTCAACTGTATGCAATTCCTATTATAAAAAAATTTCCTTAGATTCAAGGTTGCAAAAATATAAAATTGGATAATTCTACAAGGTTTCTCCCAACATATTCTTTAACACATTGAAGGTACCTCTAAGCCTTCTACAGGACTCATTCCTTCAGGTGGTTGAAGCTTGGCTTGGGCTCCAGGTAATAATGTTGAGAAAATGGACGAAAAATCCTTGTTAACCTATAATAAAAAAAACAGTAATGAATGAAAGGTCCACCAAATGATACTCCACTGCTAAATAGCTAAAATATGCGATGCTTTGCCCAGAAAAATAATAAAGATATAGCTTTACTCATTTGAAATAAAATTCTGAATTTTAAAAACTAACAATAAAGTTTATGGTGGGACTAAATCAAAATGGTGACTGAAGCAAAATATATTATGATTTGATGCAATAAAATTACTTCTATGACTTAAATTCACTAGACAAGTGCCCTATTTGGGATATCTCATTAGTGATGTGCAAATACAGGGTGTCTGCTTTCTAGCGATTAAGAAATTCCCTGAGCTTTCCAGGATGTTCTAGATTTTATAAGGAATATTATTTTAGCCAAATATTAGACATGCTATGAATTAGATAATTACACAATCAGGGTCCACAAAATGGTGACAAACAGTTAATAGATACATCATGATATTTTATTGGCATCAGAGCTGACCCTAGACACACAACACTTTCATGGTGCATATTCGTCGTTGAATATAAATTCGTATAAAATAAATCTATACACAAATATACACAAACAAAACTGTTGCATTATATGATTAATCACACGATGAAACATGCTAAAATTTGATGCAAATCTTTTTACTGTGTGATGCCCAGTTCAGTTTTTGTTCAACTCCAAACTCCAGTATCTATACATTATAATCTTACAGAAAAAAGATTTTCAAACTTTTTCGTATGGATTGAAAAATTTGCTGCTAAATTTGATAAAACTCCACACTGAATGGTAACTCATTTTACGGAGAATTAGGCTTTCAATCTTGGATGATGTTGATGGGTGGAGTTTCTCATAAATTTTGTCAAAATCACTATTAGAATTACATTGATTCCACCAGTAGAATTGCTTGCTTTACTACAAATGTTATTCGTAGCAATTCCGTCAATTCTAGACTGTTAGCATTTTCTATGAATATTCTTAAGATTTTTGACAATTTTTCACTCCATTTACCCTTAGATGTATCACTTGAAACAGTAAATCTTTGGTCTAAGTGGAACGATACTTCAGCAGATAATTTTAGGAGAATGGTACATGAATAGCAGGATATAACTTTTTTAACTGATATAATTCATAACTCCTTATCAATATAGTACATTTTCCGAACATCAACTTTGTTTAACACGTTCACTGCAGATCACTCCACCGTTAAAGTGATGGCATTTCCTTCATGTGGGGCAAGTCACTCCAACGTTGGAGTGATGCCACTAGGTCCTTTTGTGTTGTCTTACCCCTCCGTTAGCTCTCAACCGATATCGACGATTTTTGGCAGACGCACTCACTCTGCCCTCTAGTCTCCTAGGGTTCAAGTCATTTCCAAATCGGACCTTTGCTTCATATTTTACAGGATTTTGAAGGTAAAGTGCCATTATTTTAACAGTTTTACGTTATTGATTTTATTTCATATATTTTACAAAAATTATAATTAATGTTCTACATTAGGAATAATATATTCTCTTTAGAAATTTTCTTTTAACAGAAAAGAAGATTTTCTTGGTTTTTTTTGAGGAAAGCCTATTCTGGAGATCACGGTATATCACGTTGTATCACAATCACGTTTCTAATTATAAAGGTAAGTGTTAAATTATCATTGTTTTAGTTATTTATTACCTACTATTTTGCATAAACGTATTGTTTATTTTACCTGCAAAAATCTATATTAATATAATTTTTTAGGCCTGTCTGCTGAGCATAGCAGAAGATCTTTTAATTAGTGGAGCGCTTTCATCGTAAAATATCTACTGTTTCCATACAAAGTAAGTACAATTTTTTCAATATAGTTAAGTTTTTCACTGTAATTGCTGTTCTACCGTTCAACTATGGTGGGCTTCCGTGGAAGTGCATTAATAATCTTATTCCTGTTCATTGGAGGAAACGTCTCTGGGCTGCAGTTTTTTGATTTTACTATTTTATGAGGTTGTTCTTGTATTGCTTTGTATGACTTCAAGTTCTTCTTGGTTTTTATTTCAATTGTTAATGATGACTAATAGTAGCGATTTAAATAAATTGGGAATAAATTTGTTTATAAAATTTACTCTCCTTAGAATCGGTTCTTCAATTCTGATATTAGAATGCTATATTCTCTTTATGTAGCACAGTTTCTCTTTTCTTTGAAATTTTTATTCTTAACAAATTTTCCTTCGGATTGTGGTCCAGTACGTTTATCACGAAGTTATAATTACTAAAGAAATATGTACAAAAATCAGTTTACTGCAAATTTTCTGCAATCAATGCTTCTCTGGCCGTTTATCATTTAGACAATTCATTAAGGGGAAACGCCATAAGTATGGCATTAAATTATACATGATCGCGGTGGCCAGTGGTCTTATTCTGGATCTGCTTATATATACTGGATCTAGGGATCCTGAAGTAGGTGGGAAAGGCCAAGCAGAGAAAATGGTGAGGAAGCTTATGGAGGGTCGTTTAGGAATAGGACATTCTCTCTATATGGATAATTATTACACATCTGTTGCTCTGTGTTCCGAATTATTAGGAAGGGACACATACTCAACCGGAATGTTGAGAAAATCCCGTAAGAACAATCCACCTTCTGTTGTGGGGAAAAAACTAAAACCGGGGGAAACAATTCGTCGAATCTTAGAGAATGGTGTGTGCGTGTTGAAGTGGTTCGACAGAAGAGAGGTTCTGGTGATTTCATCTAAATTTGGACCAGAGATGATAGAAGCCAGCACAAGGAAAGCGATTAAAATGAAGCCAGAAATTGTTGTGAAATACAACTAAGAGATGGGAGGAATTGATCGGTCTGACCAATACCTATCGTATTACCCTCTAGAGAGAAAAACTCTCAGGTGGTATTTGAAGGTAGGTCTGCACATTTTCCATATTACGGCCAACAATATTTGGATTCTACGTGGTGCATTCAAGTTATAACACCTCCGATTTTTTTTCTCAGGACTGGCTACTGATAGAAACATGCGGTTTGCTTTAAAATACGTGCACACTCGTTTTAAATGCATGATAGAGATTTCAGCACTTTACTGCACATAGAATTCCTGTGGCAGCAGAGACAGTTAGGACTGTTTTTGATACTTAAAATTGCGCCGTTCTCAATACAGGAACAGTGCGTAATCATTCTTTTTCTCAATTTGCGTGCTGTGCCACTGTTTAAAATGCATCGCCAGCTGAGTGAGACATGTGGTGATGGTGTCATGGATGTGACTTTTGGCTTTTTCCAAAAATTAAAGACACACTTTGTAGTCGCACATTCACTACTGCGACCACAAAGAGTGTCTTCCGTACACTTCACATTGATTTTTCGCCGATGCCAATGAATACTATCGCAAATAAAAATTTAGAAAATATTGAAATACTGCTGTAATTATATTATCAAATTCTTGGTGCATTTTCTTTCGATATGTTTTATTTTCAAAGTTTCTTACAAAGTCTTACTGTGCGGGGTAAAATGAGATCTACTAGGAAAGCCATGCATATTAGACAGTAAAAATTAACGGTCGATTAAAAGAAATGTTTATTTTTGTAATTTAGAATGTATGAGTTTTCGAGGAAAGATCACGAGATCAAACTTGAGCGTACTTCTTATAGTGACCGATTAACTTGATTACTAATAAGATCTGAATTACTAGAAATAAGATTTTGGAGGAAATTAAAAAAAAAAATAGTAGATAACTTCCATTGGCTTTCCTTTCTACCTGCAGTGACATTTTGTTTTCACATCCCACATATGTAACAATATCATAAGTGAACATTTGTCTCTCAAAGTGAAATTAAAAAATTGAAATGTAATTTAAACCCATTTTAATGTAGAGGAAGGAATTTGCGCTGCTTTTGTAACATAATGGTCACATACTCATCATATTTCATTTAGGAAATATATAACTTCATTCCCAATAGAATCAAAATTTTATTCACCATTCTTAGAGTTACTTCACGTAATTCTATGTATCATTCATTAGCGATCATTTCTTTTCCTGATGATCGAAGGAATCACAATTGTTCTGTTACTTTTCAATTTTTAACAATTGGAAGTCAACGGACAGTTTTACTATTCTTTTGTTTAGAGTGTGGGTACGTATTTGTTGATATTGAATTCGAGAAATAAAAATTGAAAAACGTAACAACTTATCATCATTGTTAAAAGTTACCATCCTGCAAATGGTAGAGTTTATCACGTACATTCATCTTGGTCTACAGTTCAGTCCCCACAAGTTCCATCGTTATCATAAGAAATGTATGCTGATTTTATTATAAATTGTAATTGCAATGTAATTTTTTATTAAAATTAAATTACAAGAAACTGCGATTCAAGCTTGAGCAAAGTTTAATATAGGTAAAGTATAATAGTAGGCAATTATGGAGTACGACTAAAAATTATGCAAGTTCTAATTAAATATGAAGATTTTTCTTCCCGATAACCTATCCCGTAGATTTAAACTCATATGAGAGAGGTTAGATTCTCCTCTCTTAAAAAAGGGCTATCAGCTTAAGGGCTAAGGGCTTAACCTCAGCTAGTTGATAATAAGACAGAATCTTCCCTCAGTGGGCCTCGGCTATTGAAAAAGCTGCCAATCTGACTGAGCAACGTTGCTGCGTGTCACAGTGTCATTTCTTGCAAAATCAGGAAAATTCTTAATTTTTATCGTAGAACGTCGATCAAAGGACGCTTGCATATTTCTTGGACGCTCTTTGGATGAGTGAGACGACGAAGATAATAAATTGTTGCTCATTTGAATTGTTTATAACTTTTTAAATCGTATTCCACCAGGTCAGTTTCTTCATGGTCCCCCTTGATGGGAAGGTCGAGCGCACATGAGGTTTGAAGGCGTGCAAAGGGTCCAGATTAGGACATTTCTAAAAATACTGAATTCTCTGATTCTAAATTTCTAAAAATAAAAAAAAAAAAATATGTGTAAAACAACCAGAACCCTTCCATTAACCATATTTTTTACAGCAAAACATAACATTTAATAAGTCAGTAGTAGAGAATTAAGGCACTAACATTATTTACAGTAAAACCCGGTTGGGACACTTTATAGGGGAAAAAATGAAAACTGCGTTATAAGCAGGATATTTTTATCGTAGGGTAACGATTACTCTATATTTCATTTTCCTTGGAATACGAAAAGGAGGGGTTTTCTGACTAATTTTTAAATACGCTCTTTACACCTTAAAGGTAAAAGAAATGCTCTTTAGTTTGCTTCATATTACAATACCGTTGATAGATATAAAATATAAATTACATAAAATAGATGATATAATATTATTATTACTATACTATACCTTATATTAATAGATACAAAATTATACAGGGTGTCCCAAAAAGTAATGATAATCAGAAGAACAGAGGTAGAGCTCTTCTTGGGCAACCTGAATCATCCCCCTTTGGATGTCTGCATTTTATTCGTTTGGACTTACGAATTGTTTCAAATTTTTTGAGAAAACTGTGCCTTTCAAGACAATTTTCCCACTGGCAACGAAAATAATTGAGAAACTGAGTTAACTTTTTTCTATAGAATAACTGAATAGTTGTTTCAACTGATGCAAAAATATTTTCTTACAACTGCTTCCATTCAGTCATGCCATGAATTTGATCAAAATCTTTCAGACCCATTTAAAAAAACTCGACAAAAAAATTTTTTTGGTGACTACTCTATAAACTTACACAAGTCATCAACTATTTACCACGAAAATTTCATTGAGCTATCTTTACGGCAACATACTTAAAATTAGATTTAAAACAAGGTGAGTTGAAGATTCTCAGCTTAAACAGACAAGCCATCACCTCATTGTAACTCAAATTCATGATATTAATGTGTTCAATTATCAGAACTAAAAACGTTTTTCTAATTGGCATCGCTTTGGCACTCTTCGGCAGTAAGAAAAAATACCACTTCCCCCTTGTTACTAGTCGAAGTCAACAACAATATCCCTCGTGCGTATTTCAAAGTACGAGCCATTGCTGTAGCTTTCCAAACAATGCACTTCGTGAATTTTTCAATTAATACAGTCATTTGTCTGCTTTTCTTGGCTGCTATACATTACACTCCTAGTTTTTGATTTTCATGATAACTGTGGCATTTTCCATGGATTTGATTGGATATCGTTCTTGATAATAATAATAATAATAAAAGGCCTTTATTCGGGCGAGATTGAGACTAGAAAGTCTCTTCTTACACCTAACCCATGATAAGTCTCACGCTGCTGTGTACTCAATTGTGATCCTGATTTTTGATATTTATTAGGACTTCGGATTTTTCTACGGTTTTCTGTCTTGATATCATACTGATTTTTTTCCACACTCCTGCTTACATAATTGTAGTCTAGGTTCGTGATTTTTATGGTAACTTTGGCTCTTTCTACGGATTCTTGACAGGATATTTCTCCGGATTTGTCTCAAAACTTGTCTGTTTACATGGTATTGGCTTTCTTCAATGTCTTTTGGCTACACATCAATCTGGATTTCTGTTAATTTGCTCGAATATTCATAATAAAGAAGGAACTTAACGAAAAATATACAGGTAGATGGATAGGTCGTGATGGGCCAATTCAGTGATCACCAAGGTCCCCCGACTTAAACGACTTCTTCCTGTGGGGTTACTTTAAAGAGTTAGTTTACTCCAGAAAAATAAAAACCTTAGCAGAATTGCAAGAAAAATTGAAGGAAGCAGAAATAAAGATTTAAAAAACAAAAAATGTATTTACAGTTGCATTGTATGTGAAGGTCATAATTTCGGAAATCTTCTTTAATTTTGGCAAATAATCAGGTAGTTAACATTATTTAACTTTATCCTCAATACTAACTAACTAACATAAAATTAAACTTCATCCTCAATAAACTTTACGAATCGGGTAAAAAAAAAGTTTTTTTTTTTTCGAGTATGGGACTTGAAACTTCGCATTGTTATTATAAAAAGATGGAATTATACGTTTCCGTTTGTCTTTTTTTAATATTGTGAGATGTCGAAAAGATACAGGGGGTCAAACTTGAGAAATGTTTGCAGAAAATTAGTCCCTCGGGTTTTTCAGAGGAACATTCAAGTTTGTTGATTTATAGAGACTTGCGAGAGAAACTGTTGGAAAAAAACGACGATGCAGTAAAACGATATCGCTTGATTCGTAGAAATTTTTGTGGTCAAAGATGGGTCTTCGCTATATAAGGGCAATAAAATGGCAGACCCCTTTTTCAACCAAATTTCGAGATAAAGAAAGGAAAACAACTAACTAAATGGCAATGAACTACCAAGTGTCTTATATCACGTCAATCAACTAGTCTTCATAAGAAATTAGTAAAGCACTTCGTAATTTCCACAATATTATTTATTTAAAAAATGACCGGTGCGTGAAACTCTAAAATTACCCAACTCCATGGTCAGACTAAGTGGTGCTACTGATGAGACATTGGAGGAACTCATGAGTTTAGTCAATTTGTGTGTATCCCAGAACTATTTCCAATTTAATAATCGGTTCTTAGAGCAAAAGGAAGGATTAGCTATAGGATCGCCACTTTCGCCCATCCTGGTGGAGATATTCATGGACCATTTAGAAGAACAACTGTTTTCATCAGGGAATAGGTTAGTGAGAAACATAGCTTTCTGGAAGCGTTACGTGGACGATATCTTTTGTGTTTGGGATGGAACTGTCCGCCAAATTTCTTCTTTTTTAAACCTACTAAACTCTCTAAACCCGAGGATTCAGTTCACGCATGAATTGGAAACTGATGGTGTCCTAAATTTCTTAGATCTTTCTATCCGCCTTAACAATGGCAAAATTTCGTTGGAAATCTTTAGGAAGTGCACCTAAACTGACCATGTGATCCCTTCATATTCTTTTCATCACCATTCCCACAAACACGCATCTTTCCATGCTTTAATCCACCGTTTAGTGAATGTCCCTCTCTCCCCCCAATCCTTTACAAAAGAGTTGAATACCATAAAAACTATAGCCCAGAATAATGGCTACTCCTGTGAGTTTGTGGAGAAGTTATTGAAAAAGAAAACTAAGAAAATTGCAATTTCCTCCATCTTCCCTTTCCGTATCCGATGACCCCAAACCCAAACTTCCATTTCTAGGAAATATATCCTACAAATTAGCCAACCTTCTTCCCAAGAAATTCAAAGCAGGGTTTTACAATCCTTCAAGTTTAAGGCACTCCTTATCGCAAACTAAGGACAAAAGGGACCCTTCTTCTCAGTCAGGGGAGTACGAATTGAGGTGCGATGATTGTACGGCAATTTCCTGCAGCCAGACTGGTCGTCCCATGAAGATAAGGGAGCAAGAGCACCTGCAGAGCTACCATCTCTAAAATCCAAACTCTTCAGCCTTCGCTGCCCACCTCCTGGAGAGCGGCCACAAAAGTTCCTTTTCTGCGAAACTCCTACATTGTCACCCCAAAGGAAAGAAGCTGGACGCTTTGGAAATCATAGAATTAACCTCCGCTGAAAATCTCACCAATGAGTACATCTTTCCCAACCCTTCCCCTCTCCTTACTCTCCCCTCAAAACTGCTATGATATATATATGTGTGTGATTTTCTGAGCTCTCACCTGAGGATGGCGTTAGCCGAAACCGGTCGTTTTTTAAATAAATAATATTGTGGAAATTACGAAGTACTTTACTAATTTCTTATTATGGCTTTCCACGAAGTCCGACCTAATACCATAGAATTTACAACTAGTATTCTATTGTCTGTCAAAAAAGTCCATCGAGTTTGAGAAGCTATAGCTTCCAGTAGAGTCCACCGATATTAATGAAATAAAAATCAGCTGATAGAACGTTCATTTCGATGTTTATTAATATGCAATTAGATTTTTTACTTGCTAAAGCTCTACTTTTACTGTACTTTTTTGAAAAAGTAACCGATTTTTGCTCTTGGAAACTGATGGCTCAACTTTCTTCGATTGTCACTACGTTAATTTTTACAGTAATAACTTGCAATTTGTATATGTATTAGCCAAAAATTCTTCCAACATTTTGGTGTAAAAAATTGTAACAGTACTTACAATTGTACTGGCAATGGAAAATGTTGTAAAGCTATGCTAACTTCGTAACAAAACATTCAATTGGAATATGAGTTACACCGTTGTGATTGCAAGAATAACATAAATAAGAACTTGGATGGAAATATTGATTAAACATGCCAACATATACATAATCAATTTTTATTTATCTCCATTTTAGGCTCGCAAAACAGGAAGGGCTCTTGAGCAGGCAAGGGGAGTGTGCGTGCCGTTGTCTAACGCTATCATGGATTGTTGTACCCTTTCTTTGAAGTTGGATTTTAAATATCACTAAGAGTGAGTTGGATTTTAAATAAAAATCACTTCTGGTGGTCGTTAGGATAGCTGGGGAGGTGCTTCGTTAATTTTCGCCTGCATCGTACTATTTCAGGATGCTCAGCAACATCAGATCAGTGTTCTAGTCTAATGGCACTCCGATGTTCTTTAATTCCGGTTTTTCTGATGTGTTCAGTCTCTCATATGTAACCTCTGCTGCATGTCTAACATTTTATCCCTTGGTTTCAAATTTATCATCATATTTCTTAGAAAGCCTCGGATTTTATGTTTTGGTTTAAAACTGGTTCTAATTATATAGTTCTTTCAAAATTATTGCTGCACAAAAAAATGTAGTAGCTGTTCTTGTACATGTGTTCATATAATGAAACTGTTGTCCATATATCTTAGCCACAATAGAGATTTGTGGGTTGCGTCTGTTATGGCAGTATTTTCGAAGTATATTTTGGCTAACGGCTGGTGAGATTGGAGGTTCCACGACTATATTTTGCAGTCACACCCAAGTGTCTCCCAAAGAAAAAAAAATAACCTTTTGCAAAGAAAAGGAATAATTTAGAAACTTGGATGCTCTGGAATCCGCCAAGAATTAAACAAAAATCTTATTTAAAAACATACATTTTTGTTTTGGGGGAATTATTAACCAAAAAGATTTTCACGGAAGAGGGTCCCACTGCACACTTAAACACCAATATCACACGTTGTATTGACATTTACTGTGCAAGGAGAACCAAAACCACACACCTTGAAAACTCAGTGTAAAACAAGCGATTTTCCTGTACGTTAATCTTCTTAAATCTAAGTACACTAATATGGATTATAACTAGAGACAGATGAAAACTAGTCTAACTTGGAAGAGTACCTTTCTCAAAATTGCAACAAGAAATCTCTTTAAATTGTTTTGACAGAAAGTTTAAGTTTTTTGTTATTATCTATCAATCTTATCCTTAACTTTACTTCTCCAAAACTTTGAGGCTCTTTAACAGTAAACTCATTCAAAAAGTGGAATTCATCTCGCTTACCTGCTGCCATGCCTTTGCTACTGCTTTCTTCTTCTTGTCGTCCAAATCCTTTATTACTCTCATAATCTGATCTTTATCATGCAAAACAGTCTTCTTCTTCTTTATAAGATGAGCATACTATTTTAAGAAAAAGAGAAAATGAGTTGGGGCAATGGAAAACGTCATCAATCTCAGATGCAAAGAATTCACTCACCTGCTCTTCCACTTTCCCAAGTAAATTCATAGACCTTGTGTTTACGTTACGGCTTAACTTCTCTTTTATATCAGTGAGAGAGGCAATACGTTTACGGGTTTCTTCGGTATCAACAGAAGTGAAGTCATATTCTGTATTGGGCTGACCGAAATACTGTTTATCTGCCTGAATCCATTCGTACTTACTGATGAGATCTTTAACCTGTTGGATTTGAAGACAAATAATTAGTATTTCAAAATTTAGAAAAAACGCTTTTGATTGCAAAATATGATTTACTTAGTATTTGAAGTTTGCAAAATAGCCATACTTTTTTTTTGATATTTTGATTTATATAAAGTCATTTTAACTTAAGCCATTTCCAGTTGTATTAGAAAAGATTTATATCTTATTATATAAATACACGCAAAAAGTTCTTTAGTTGCATTAAAAATGAATCCACTGTAATCAGTTTTCCTGTATTAATCTTATTAATTTATAAATATGATGTAGATTCAAAAGAAGTGATACCACCTTTTTTGATTGAATTTTAGTCAACTAGAAATAGCAATTTTACAGTAAATATGCATGAAAGCAACGAGTATAAATGAATCAATACACTTTAAGCACAAGTTTAGTAACATGATATTGATGCTAATTCCTCATCTTTCTAGAACTATTTTTTGATAGTTTTGCTTTTAATTTGCTGTTAGGCTATTTTCAAGCATCTAGCAAATACTACACATAGGAAATTGATTCACAGAATCAAGTTTTAATGAAACATTTCAAGTAATCTCCCTTCTATTGACCTGATAAGCTTCTTTAATCTTGAAATTTTAATATGAGCTTTCAATTAATGTTTGCAAGTCTTAGCTTCTAGAAAGATAAAGCTGTAACCAGATGCACTTTACTATTAGAAAAAGCATATGGGGTGGGAAACAATGATAATTATCATTAAAATACTGATAATCTTCATTAAAAAATTATGATGATTAATATAAAACGGAGAAAAATCCACCCTTATGATTAGAGGAACTTACAAACCATTTGTCTTTACTGTTTGACGAATTTTGATACTTAAAAGAGACTAAGTAGACATAAATTTTTAACTGTTCCACGACAGTACACCCAAGGGAGCCATGGAGCACAGTTTTGGAAGCCCTGCCAAATCCTTTCTTGATAATAAATTTATTAGCATAACATCTTCGTTGAAATAATTTGGATGATCAGATACTCTTAAAATTTATACTTTTCCTAATGGCAATTTCTTCCCTGCATCAAATTATGTATTGGGTACCCTCGGCAGATTCTTCCAATGCCGCTGATCTTTGAGTATTTTACAATCATCTTAGATGTACTAAAAAAACTCTTCGAGATATTTTTCATTTTATTTGAATTTATCAAATATATTAGATAAGCCTTAGGCCAAAACATCCGGTCCGTGCATCGGAGGAGCTCGTCTGAGGTAGCCTGTATGGCGTGCTGTTCACGATATAAATGTACCATACGAAATTTTGACGTACGTTCATATTTTTCAGGCTCTTATTCACTACATATTTCATTCACTACTACACGTTTTAGTTTGTTTTCAATGGGCAGTATTTGTAATATAAATAACAATTATAAATTGATATGCAAACTTAGACGTCAACATTCAATGATTTCATCTTCGTTGGGATTTATGGGCAAGTTTTCATTGATGGAAGGTAGCGATATGAATAATTCAGTGTTTACTTCCACCTTTGTAATCAACCCTATTATTTCCTTACTTTTCAAAAAATATTTCCAGCACTAAATCACTCCTATTTGTATTATTTTGAAGGTTTTGTGCTCAGCTGTAAATTTTTAACGAAAGATGTTAAGATATATTGATAAAATCATTAAAAAATATCGATATGAGGTGTTACAATATAAACTTAAAATATAATGAAAACAAAGGTCGGTAATTCTTTGGCGTAGTGCCAGAAATTACCTTCACAGTGAGTGAGTTATGCTATACCTCATATCAGAAACCCGACTTATGACCAGAAGTGCCAACCATAACGTGTTGGGGAGTGTCTGTATATGTTTGGATGTATATAATGGATTGTTGAACAATATATTATACCTTGGTATTAAAACTACTGTTCTTTTCAGAGATTTTAAAACGGTCATCACTGTTGCATAGTGATAAAGTAGCTTTCCCATAAAGATTATATAAATATTTTTGGTCTTCAACAGGAAAACGTATTTTATAAAGTTGACTCATTTTTATGCTTTTAATCATTCAACAGTAAATTCCCAGAAATGAGAATTTATCTTTGTTTGAATTATTACTTTAAATATAAAATCTCTAAAGAAATAGCAATGGTCACACAGGCGATTGAACTCCATGAATATGAGTCCAACACTGTGATGCATTCGTACAGACTGTTTCCATCCAGGGTTGAAGAGGATGCAGATTCAAAATTTAGATGCAATAGTCTTAAGTAAACGAGGAGAAATTATTCTCTTCTAGCCTTCTTGAAATGCAAAGTGCATAGGCACTTGACAACACGAGTGGGAGGGTGGTGTTGGGTCAGCCAAGCTCTACTTATGAAGAGGCTTCAAAAGCGGGATTAAACTCTAATCTTAGGAAACAAACAGGTATTCAGATAATATATTTCTTAAAATATCTATATAGAGCATGGGTACAAAGTATTGGTATATGCGTAGCTTTTTTATGTGAGGGATACAAAATGGTTAACAATTCGTCAATGTAGCATTGTGCCTGCCCACAGGGACATATTTGTCCCAAAAGTTTAAATTTTCAAAAAGATGTTGATCATTAAAAATAATTTGAATAATTTCACATTTTTCTACATGGACTTCTTCACCTACAATGCAAAATATGATTGATGTGGTACAGTTAACCTTCCTTGGAAAAATTTACAAACTTTGGAAATTGAGGACATCAAAAACAACTTAAATTCTTATTTAATTTCATTACATAAATATAAAATATTTTGATACAACAAAAAAGTATAAACATATTGAATTAATCTAAGAAAAATATCAATAGAATAGGACAAAAGATCAACTGACCAGAATTTTTTAAATTCATGGGATATATATGTCCCATGGTCCTTAAAGGGTTAAGATACTTTAGAATAATAGTATGCCAATTTAAACTTTAAAGCCACACAAATTTGTATACCAGTATTAATGTGATTATCTTTCTCAAATGATGCAAAATCCATTGTGAATCTATTTATGATTTGATGGAAGTTCATATAAAGGGACTAATGTTGAAATAATAATATATTCTACAAAATATATTTAGTGATGTCACATTCTAATACCTATACTTAATACTTTTTGAGGGAAATTTAATCTCAGAGAGTTGAAAATAATTTAAGGATAAATATGCAATATTTAAGCTACAATAAAAATAAAATTGCCCTCCACGTTACGATTACAATTTATCCACAGGGCAAATGGCCTTAAGGGCCATTCCTGCCAATAATTCTTTTTTTACTTTCTCCATATACGAAGTATAAAGAAAGTATTGTTTTCATGAAAAAATTCGACTTTGAGATTTCAACGGAAATACATGTTTTGGGGTCCCTAGAACACGTTTTGACCATTTTCGGAATGATGTCTGTGTGTATGTGTGTGTGTGTATGTGTGTCTGTGCTTGTGGGCGCTCTAAGGTGAAAACTATTGGTTGTATCAATACCAAACTTCATATATGGTACTGTGGTGTGTGCTGTCAGAGTCGATTAGTTTTTGGAGTAAATCGGTTGACCGGAAGTCGAGCTTCATTCATTAAAGCTCATTTCCAGTTTTCAAAATATCTCCATAAATATGATATATACGTATATTGTGTTAGTTATAAAAGTTTTAGATAATGTAATTTACTATAAATTTTGTTTTAACATATTTTTGTATCACCGGTTGATTAGGAGTTATTCGTGAAATACTGAAACAGCGGAAGAAGATGATTATGTACTTTGTGGGCGCTCTAACATGAAAACCATTCGTTGTATCAACACCAAATTTCATATACAGTACTTTGATTAGTGTCGTTAGAGTTGATTAGTTTTTGGAGTAAATCGGTAGACCGAAAGTTGAGCTTCATTCTTCAAAGCTCATTTTCGGTTTTCAAAATATATCCATAAATATGATATTATTTTTTACAAAAGTTTTAGAAAATAAAATTTACTATAACTTTTGTTTGAAATTTATTTTTGTATCACTGATTGTTTAGGAGTTATTCCTGAAATACTGATAAACCAGAAGTTGCTGATTATGTACATTGTGGGCGCTCTGGGCGCAAGGCCATTTCATCGTTTTTCAACGAACATGTCGCGATAAAACATTATTTATAATGTTTGTGACGTAAAAGATAATATGAAAGAAATTAATCACTTATCTTCCAAGTTTAGATTGAATATAGAGTTCGAAAATACTGTCGTAGATAAATATTTACATCTTATATGTGGAGAAAGTCATGTGCTGGCCACATCAGATTTTTTTCTATTTACCTTCACTTGGTTATCTTTTGCTTGATCTTTCAGCTTGGTCATATTCAGTTTCAATTTCTCTATTTCCAGATTGTGTTCTCCCTTTTCCTTCGCCAGCTGTTCCTTCCTTCCGATTGCCAACTCTATTTCATGGTTAGTAGCACTAATGGCATCTTTCTTCTTCTGGACTTCACCCTTCAAACGTAAAACTTCTTCCTGAAAGAACAAAGAGATATTTTTTTCAGAAAAATAAACCTAAATAAAGCATTCCCAGTTTTCCTAGTTTATTTTACTGCTTAAACTAAAACAGGAAACTAAGTAAATCTTTCATTAACCTTTTTAAGGGTGTCAAAGGAAATTTTTTTTGATTCCACTTGAGATGTGAAATATCCATGAAAAAATCAATCAGAAATTTGGTAATTTTTAAATTTCTACTTCTGAATTTGATAGTCATGCATCAATTTCCAGCATTTTTGGCTATGATATACTTTTTATAACGATTAATTAAAAAATTTTCCTTTTGACTTATCCTTACGAACAGGCTCGTAGATTGTTACAGATTATCATTAAATTCTCTGGAATATCTTTTCTTTAGATCAGTGATTCCCAACCTTTTACCTTACCTTATCAAAATACGTCCATGGTCCATCGGTGAAGAATAAACCATATCCCTTCCTAATGTATATATAATTTACAATCAAATATTGCAAATATATATAGATATTGTAACAGGAACCCCCATTTCATAGATTGTACTTTATATATTTTTTTGTGTAATGAGTTTGAAGCGACTGTTGTGAGTTTGAACGCCCGAGGGCAGTGAGAGAGAGAGAGGAGAGAAGGCTCGAGTCAGTGCGCAGCAGAGGAAAGAAGGGAGTGCTCCAGCTGACCGGCAGTGCCTCATCGCTTACCTTTTTATATTGCTATATCAAGTATTTTCTTCTGGAATGAAGGAAGTTGGAAGGAGAAGGAGAAGTTTGTCACAATATATATATATGCTTATTTTTTATATTTTTATTATCTTTTCTGATGGGTTATTTGATGGTTTCTGATAGTTTTAGGATCGAGTTGTGACCCACCTTTAACACTTCCGTAACCCACCGGTTGGGAACCGCTGCTTTAGACTATCCTGAATAGATTATTTATAATAGAGTTAATTATTTTATTTATGGCCCCTTAAGTGTATGCAGCCTACTTCCTTATTTCTAGTGCGTAATAATGTGCCAACCATCCAAAGCTGGCTTTAAATTTAGTATTTCCTTCGATCTGCTAAATGCAGCTTGATTTGAGACGTTGTTCTGATCAGCGTACTGAATCACTCTGTTCTTAAATTTCGCTGAGCACGATGTCCTCTTTCATACTGTTTCTGCATCCACTTGCTCCTCCTTCACTGTTTCAGTTCACAAACTTGTCACGGATCACCCATACCACACACCACCAACCAGGACCAGCAGTGTGTCGTATGTCTAGGGTAGGCTAGACATTTTTGCTTTTTACACACTGACTGGATGCAATAAAAAGGATGTGGCTTAAATTCCCATATTATATATTACTATATATAAAACTACACTCCAGACTCATTGATACAAACTGCTGGGCTATTTCTAATTGAGCTAGAAGGCCGAAGTTTTCAGGGGAGATTTATAATTCACGGTCGAGCCGGGGAAATATCGAAAATCCCCAGATGGAGGCCCATGAGTCAGCCTGTCTGAGAACAACATTTGGAAGTACAAAAAAATTGATTTATATCACAATTACTCTTACATCTAATCTATCCAGTCATTACAATGGTCAAAGTCATACATGGATTAGAAGAGACTTTCTAGTCTCAATCTCGCCCGAATAAAAGCCATTTATTATTATTACAAGACCTTGAATTTTCCAAAATGTTCTAAACCCACAAATAAGTACATTTCTTGGTTAGATATTAGTGCAGTGATAGACTCAAGATCCCAGAAATGATCAGGGATGGATCATAAATCCATCAGAATTTTGTGGTGTCACAGAGCCAGTCTTGGACACAGGCACTTGCGGCTATCCCCAGGGATGCAAAGGTGTGAAGGATAGAGCGAATACTGTTACTGAATACTTTTAATGCCTTGAATTCAGTACAGTAGAACCTCGATCTATCGTTTTTAAAGGGACCGAGAGAAAAAGACGATGAATGCGGGAAAAAGATCAAAATGGGAAATGTAGACTCAGCTCACACTATTAGAATGAATACATAACGAAAGTTTATCCAAAGAAAACCCCTAAAGATTTCGAAAAAAACGTACTGAACTCCTAGAGACGGTACAAACAGGGTGAAATGTGCCAGTAAACTGAGATGGACAAACAGGGCTCGTACGCGCACCCATGTGAAAGCTCTCCAATAGGATACAATGTATTAAAACAGCCCCGGATGTGTTTAAAAAATCCGCTGTTTTGAGCAAGTGCTAAGACAGTCTTAAAAAAAGTTTATGCCAAGCTATCAAAGAAAATTTTTGTCGCAATTCCTAATACATTGTCTTTCTTCCTTGATTGGGCCAAAACTCTGAACGATGGATGCGGGAAAATAATATTTCGATGAACGATGAATGCGGTATTACTTTACATGTCTCCTTATGGGCCTAAGTCGGGACTATAGAAAATAAACGATAAATCCGGGAAAACGACAAATGTGGGAACAATGGATCTACTGTATATGCATCACATGTATAGCGGATGATAGCACAACCAAAAACCTTCAGAACCCCTCCTATGACTTCAGGGCATATTTACAATCTTCCGTGAAATTTTTAATTATTCTTAACTTTAATCCTAATGAATTTCTATACGTTCACACCGTAAGAAACCCATATTTATGCAATAGGAGAGGGATAAAAATATCTTTCACTTAAGGGACCAATTACCAGAATTATGTTAATAATTTTCTCAAAATCGATAATATTGATTAGTTTTACAATGAGGAGAAACTTACAGTACTGCTTTTAACTGCCTCTTCCACATTCTTAATGTCTTCAATCATTTTTTTCACTTTTTCATCCAATTCCTCAATCTGAGTTTTCCCTGACTCAACACTGGAAGTCAGCTCAGTTGTTTCCAAGCGTAATGTTTCTAATTCCTGTTAAAAAAGTTTTTTGAAAAAAATTATCAATGATCACCACCATTAACTACATTCCAAAAACAACATTTACAAACCTCTTAAGAATAACAACCATTTTACACTTTTATATTTCAGTGAAAATGTTTCTTTATACACTTATAGCTAATAAGGACTAATAAATCAGATGAAACTGAAGAGATGAATTAAAGAGGAAAAATTGTTTTAATTAATATACCTGCTCTTTCCCAGTCCAGTCCCTTTCACTTTTTTCTGCAGATAACTTTGCTTTCTCCATGGTTGTCTTTGCAGCTTTCAGCTCTTTCTCTCTCGTTCCCTTTGCATCAGCAATTTTTGCTTCCAGTTCTGTTACCTTTTTCTTCCCATCTTGTTCCTGTTTTTTGCACTCAGTGACCTTGGATTTAAGCTCCCCTAAAATAAAAAGTTATGGATATGGAGAAAAGTCTACTTGTTAGGCTCCCAGATAGACAAGTGCTCAGGCTTTGGTGAAAGCAGTTATGTCCATGTCAGCAAGAGACATTTTAAGTTTAACATTCTTTCAAGAAATTAAAGAGAAATTTCATTTAAGAAGAAATCTCCTTCATCTAAATTAATTCAGAGAGAAATATGCTGTTATAAATATAAATGTGATGTTTTTGAACTTAAACCTTTTTGAGTGTGGAGTAGTAGACTAGTTTTAGTACTTTGCCTTCTTAGAAATGATACTAACTCGGATAAAAGTTATACATTGAAATTTGCAATAAAAGATTTTAAACGTTATGCTGTCTTCGCTGGACTAAAACTACAAATGAAACTTACCGATGACAACTTTCAGCCGATCAACTTCTTCCTGATGCTGATGATGCGTTGTCTGTCTCAATCTTTCTTCGAGAAGATTTAGCTCTGTCCTCTTCAAGTCAACTTGCTGTTTCAAAGCATGATATCTAAAAACGAACTTCATACAGTATACTACTTTAAGATAATAAATCATACACTGAAATTTAGATTTTCAGCAATTATTTCCGCAATAAGAAGAATATTATTTTATTTGACCATATTCACAATATTTTTGAACCCCATTAAATGTACAGTATCTCATAAATTTTACACCATTCCTCCCTCCCCTCATTTGGACTTTGCTCACTACCTTTGATGGCATATGTCAGAGCATAATGACTGGGATTATGCCCAGCCACAATATCCAGCATAATTACCCAAAAGGGTACCAATTCCACTTTAACTTCTTAAATTATTCTAGTTACTGCCATGTAAAGTTTGTACTAACTTTCCTGCAACTTGATGGAGACCACTCATTTCTTGTTCAATCTTTTGCAATGCAGCTCTACCAGTTTCACAAGTATTCCTAGCAGAATGAAGATCATCCATTTGATTGAGGACAGATGATCCTGCCTTTGGAGCTGACCCACCGGACACAGTGCCACCTATGCAATAAGTGAAGGCATACAATTAGCAAAATGATTAAAAATTAAATCTGAGACAAACTTATTTGAAAACTGTTAATCGATGAAGACAATTTTTTATTTTTAGCACAAGCCATTAATTGCAACAATAGGTACTTTAGGAGAGGGTGGTCTTTCAAAAAATATTTTAGAAGATATTTAATCGAAGAAAAATTGTACTGAGCTTCAGCTGATGCAAGCTAAGCTGAATAGGTTAACCGATTCAGCTCGTTGAAATTTTATTGAAATTTCTGTAACTGAATCTGATTTTCCTCTGGAGTAGAGAGCGCCCATCAGCATCTTCTACTCCAAAGGTACCATTGGCTAAGCCACCAATTGGCAGCCTCTGATAAAATGTCCACAGATTGTCTAACTCAAAAAGCAGGAGACGTGAGCCATATGCAAACAAACCAAATTCGGTCACTGAGCATAACACATGGCAGACCCCTCCCCATCTCCTTCACTTTATGTGATGTCCTCTGCCACTATTTCATCAACTGACAATAACCTGGGTATAGGGTGAATATAAATAATAATCAAAATAATGCTGACCTGGATCCATGGAATCTCCGTCAAGAGTAATACAGCGAACCTGAATTTTCGGATGAAAAGCAACTTTGGTAGCTGTATCCGTGTCCTTACAAATGAAAGCATTGCCAAATGCCCACTCTATGGCAGGGGCTACTGAGGGATCGTATTCTAAAAGGGGTAGAGCAGCCCAAACTTTATCAGCACCAACCTACAAAACAGTAATTGAAAATATGCTGGTTAGTGGATGTGGATTTTAATAACTATGAAACGTACCACAACACCATTATAGTCATTTATGGCTCAATAAAACTTTATTATCACTGTATTTTTGAAGGAGAGAACAAAATCTGAAGATCTATTCCATATATTTGTAAAGCTCTAATTATAGCAAATATCTAAAACATTATCAGTGACCTTTAGTGACAATTGTCACATATGCAATCATTTCCACAAAGCTGTTCTTTGTCAACAAGAAATTGTAGAAATAAATAATTTTAAGATGTTATTTATTAAAACACAATCTTTAAGATGCTTAGCATGAGGATGGATTTACATTGAAATGAACAGAGAAAGCTTTTGGAATCTAACATTATGCACAAATAGAGGTTTTTCATTAACTTAAAGATATAGATTGACAAGCTAAAACAAGTATTACATCACTTTCTCAGGCAAAGACATGTCCTGTATTCAACTGCTGAGTCAGTACTATCCATTGAAACAAGTGTAAAGTGGAACCTTCTGATCTTTCCAAAATTCAGAAATAAATACCATTTTTGTTTACAAGTCTCTAGAGAACTATTGTGACACATTAATAAAGCTTATGAGCTATCATTACGGACATAATTAATTTGAGATTGTTTAGTTATCAATAAATATTAAACAAAACAGAGATTTTTACAAACAATTTTAAAATGTTTATTATAGATATAATGAAGTGTGCCTTTCAACTCTTCATAATAAAACTTATATTCCAAAATATTACAGATGTGTAGTTCATCGGTGAATAGCTCAAATTTGAGTGATTCCCTCTCATGAACTAGTTCATGCTTTAGTCAGTGAATCGCTCTGAACTAAATCAAATTATAGTTCACCAGGAATCACTCCAAGCTAAATGAACCTATACTCCACCTGGAATAGGTCTGAGCTAAATCATATATCCTATAGTTCACCAAAAATTATTCCAAACTAAAAAGTTTCACCGGAAATTATTCTGAAGTAGCTGCCTAGTTTGCCACAGACTCACTCTACTTAAGGTCGAGTGCGATTTTATGATATGTCTATTTCAAAATGAATTATTAATCCCAATAATGATATGAAGGTTGTCTGTCATCGTTTTCTGCATCCAAGAACTCGTTATTTCACTTGCCCATTTCAGTTTTTTCATTAATATACATACATTCATAAGTTCTCTATAATAATTAGGAATATTTTTATCTTGAAATATCGAAACAATATATTCTTTGGGTATTTATCAGTTTTGGGTGAAATTTTTCTCAAGCATTGAATCTTAAAATTATGACAAAATAGACATTATGAAAATAGGTTTAAGGTTCCGAAAAAAAAAATGTACAAAATTTAAACAAGACCAGAGATTTACTGAAGTTTCATTATAATTAAGCTATTCTATTTGAAAGAAGAACAGAGCATTGGTGAAGTTTTCGTAATAATTAAATGTTTTGTCCTTGTGCTACCATGTAAGTGTTTAGGATGATTTGTTTACGGATAGGTCTATCAGCTTGTTTTCAACTGATTATTTCTGCTTATGATGGTTTGGCTTATACAGCATCTGGAGTCTGGTTTATCAAACTGAACACAGCCCACTAGAGCAATATGAGATCGCTTTGAGAAAGCAATAGCAAACTATTCAGATTAAATTGTCTCCTACTGCGTAAACTTCACAACTCAGGTTTGGAGATTGCTTGATAAACGTATCACTTGTGGCATGGCCAGGTTTTGGGTCTTAAGGGTGCCGGAAGGGCAAAAGTTTTGGGGCCGCTGATTCAATTCATGTGTTTTCTAAACTTAACATACCGTTACATACTTTTATTGCATTATTTTGTTCTTAATATACTATGAGCCAAACTTGTAGACCTTTTAGAATTTATTGTTGATAATTAAGTTATGAAATTATTTCACAAACATAATTGGGAATTTAGAGGGGAAACATTCAGACTTAGGGGCGCCACAACACAGGGGCATTCGCCCTCCCTGGTTATGCCACTGATGCCACAGCGTGCTACGAGCGACGAAAAGACAATCAAGTTTCTGTCATAATGACCAAAGTGGCAGGGAACGTGTTAAGTGGACTGAACTCGAATATAAATCCTAACTGTGTTATCCAGGGCATGTTTTCTAGAAAAAAGGTGGTGGATGCATTCGTAACTTAAATGCCTGTCAGCATTACTATGATAACATGCTCGCTGTGAACAGGAAAACTTTACATTGCTGTTAAGTAACCAAAAGCGGACTACATAAATACACATTAAAGGACTGCAACTGCATAAATTTCATATTGGTGACTAAATTAGTTTGAGGCAATTTACATCAATTGAAATTACATCATCAGAATGCAGTTCCCAAGCATTAAGTCAGAAAAAAAGCCCTGCTGTTATCTAAAATAACATTGGGGTTGATCAATGCAATTATTAATGCCTATAAGACAAACATTGGTTGGGAATAATTCAATCTTAATTATTTTACAATGCCTTTCTTTTTTGCTACTTCCTCGCAATTATGCAATCCTATCAACACAATTGAATCGCTCAATTTTATAGTTCACTAAAGTGAACTAGAGTTCACTGAGTGATTCCTGCTGGTGAATTAGTATTCCCATCCCTAGAATTATGGAAAATTTGAATTTTTCACCAAGTGCATTCAGGTACTAATTATAAAATCAATCATATTAAGAATCATATGAATGGTAAAATGGTGGTTGAAATAAGTAAAATTTTAGTGTAGCGAAGTGTTGTCTTCCAAAGTACATAAATATTAACCTCAAACTCAGTACATATACTATGCGTAATTTACAAACAAATATTTTTTCTTAAATTTTGAAAAGTCTATCCATTGAGATTACTTGGAAATGTTAAGAAAACTATGTTTACACCCAATGTATGACAAAACAGCAGCAGCAGTCATTAACAGCAATAATTAACAGTAATTTTAAGATACCATGAATACTCACCAATCTCTGAGCGAATGCAAGTTTTTCATTAGGAATGGTACTTGATCTTATTTTATTGATTGGAACAAATGTCACTCTGTTTTGGAGATTTCCTTTTTGCAATAATTTCTTGGCTGTCTCCTCGCTGTCCACTGCAATATTATAAAGCTGTAAAAGATTGATAAGATTTTTCTTTCATGATGGCAGTTCATACTCAGCAATCACAAATTTCTGTTACTGTTAGAAAATAAATGTAAGATATAAACGACAAAACTTAAGTCAAGGTAAAATATGACAAACTCTTTAGTGTAGAAGTGCCTCGTACCACAATAATAGTTAAAAATCATTACAAATAATAAATGCTATGTCCTCCCAATAAGTCATCAAACTGTAAATTTTTGTTCCAGATGGGTCAAGTTGGTTGAAGAGTTACGTTCTTACAGGTGTATGCTCTTTACGAAGGTACCTGTACTCCATGAAACATTGATTGATTGGTTAATACAAATTGTGCACTAGGTGGGTCCCCTGTACAGTATGTACCCCCAAAATGCTATTGGAACAAAATAGCAGCAAGATCCATTTGGCAGGAATGTTTTGGACAGCCTTTCACATAGCCCTGACCTGCAACAAGTGTTGTTATGTCCGCTAAATGAGCACCTGGGAGGGAAAATTTTTCCGACAACAAGGAAGTGATTTCTGAGGAGAGAAACTGGCTGAAAGAAGTGGGGCAGGAGTTCTAAGACACTAGTACAAGAAAACTTATTTTGAAGTTGACCAAATGCATCCAACTCGAACGCAATTAATTAAAAAAGAAAGTACATACAGTCAGTAATGAAGAGAGGGGCAATAAGTTTTCACAAACAGTTTTCTATTGAACAAATTCAAGTGAAGTTACACCAAAACAATGATCTATTATGAAATTTTCATGGTTACATAAATAAACAACCACCAACTCAGTTAAAATTATCAGGAAATGGAAATTGTTGAAACATCACATTTTCTTTTTAACTATAATTCCTGCAAGTTACTTGAAAACTCATTCAATTTTATTTCTCATAATAATGTTGGAATCTTACTTTAAAAAGAACTCCTTATAGTAAGAAATCCTGTAAGTTACAAAAGTGAACATCTAGGCCGAGCGCCAGCTCACAAGATGGAAAACTCATACAAGGGTACACTTGTAGTAAGAGGCACTACTGTAGAAATGGGTAGGTGGAAATTAATGGATTTATAATAAGAAAGATATAATTGATTCTTTCAAAAACCATCCAATATTTAAAGAAAACCTCTTTCAAGTAAGGAATGTAATCCAGCATTATCATTAAAAGGGATGATATCTTTCATTTAGAAGAGTCATGAAAAATGTATTCACTTGTAGAGTTAAAAGATTTTTTCATAAATTAAAAGACAGAAATGAGACTCGTTTTGAATAAAAATATTCTTGATGAATTCTTTAGTCATTTACCTAAAAAAGGAACATTACCTTATAACAGTCATAAGAATTATATCAACTTAATTTTGTCATTCAGTATAGGGTAATATCATTAAAAGTCATTTACACACTAAATTATTTTAGAAGTTTACAACGTAGTAATATAAAATATTGCCGAATCACTCACCCTTCCTCCTGCAACTGTTTCCAAGGCATTGCAAAATCTAGGATCTTTTATTTTCACCAACTTACAAAGAAGACCCTTAACTCGAGAACGATCGAAATTTGGCTCAGGATCTTTATAGTTGAAATGAAGAGAGTACCTGTTGAAATAAGAAATCAGTGATAGACTCTATCTGGACATCAACATGCTAATTTAATTAAAAATTCTGATATAATCTTACTCCAAATGTGTGAACACTTCTAATTGGTTTAAGCCTGATCCATGAATTGCCAAGCCCAATTTCCTACAACTAACCCATTTTGAGCAAGTTAAGAAAA
Source organism: Sympetrum striolatum (assembly GCA_947579665.1). Taxonomy (NCBI): domain Eukaryota; kingdom Metazoa; phylum Arthropoda; class Insecta; order Odonata; family Libellulidae; genus Sympetrum; species Sympetrum striolatum. The sequence goes on from OX388345.1 coordinate 95,687,319, forward strand.
AGTAATTTTGAAAGTAAGAAAATTAACTCCCACATACAAGGTGTCCTCTATCCAGCCATTACAACATTTCCAGAGTTTTCTAGGTGAGTATTAAAATTACTACACCACAATAAAATTACAGACACGACCAGGTTTCTTAGCCAAGCTACATCTTCAGGTATCACCTGGTGTTTATAATTTTATTGTGGTGTAGTAACAGTATTTTATCATGAAGCCGTTTTATATTTATGAATACCACGAAGTGAAACCTGAGTCTGTTACGTTTATTGAGTATTTTTAGGCTTCCAAGATGTTCTGCATTCAAAAGTAAGTATTTTTTGTTTATAAACTATTCCTGAGGCAATAATTAAAAACTTTGGATCCCATAAATGGCTAGCAACAGTTCATATAAATATGTATGTATATGTGGGTGTGTGTATATAAAGTTCATATACAGTAGAACCCCGTTTTTACGATCCTCTATTTAATGAAATGATACAGTTATACAAACCATTCCACTGGTTCCAATCTTTGTACATGTAAAATGACCTCAATGTTACGTAAAACCTCGATTTCATGTTTTATGAAGTGAGAAGCTAGTCCCTAGGAGTGACCGAACCCCAGGTTTATGAAGTATTTGAAATGGTTTTGTCGCACTGAGCTCAATACAATGGGATGGCGATCGCCGTAAACAGGAGCAGCTGAATCAAGATCGTCTATGTTGGGAGGGCCCTCAGCCCATGTATTTTAGATGGGAAAATGTGGAAAGATCGAATATGAGTGTAGTGCTTTTTGACGTGCTTAAACTGAGGTAAAATCCCTGTGGATGATTACCCAGGTCGCACTTAAATCCGATTTATATGATCTAAGGAAAATATGATCAAAGATGCATGAATTTCCCATGCATTCTTACGGATCGCAATGCTATCTCTGGTATCGTCATTCTATTATATTTACATCCGTGTTTTGTCGTCGATGCCTCATTCCATGTGTAAACATTTGGCAGAACGCAAATGTAAGAGCAAACATTTGAAGTCAACAAATTTAGTGAAAGGTATCAAAACACCTTAACAACATTTTAAAATTTAATGCACGCCGCCTCTGCATGTATTTGGGTCACCTCCAGCGATGTTTTCCCCCTTGAGAGCAATGGGTTGCATCTTAAGTGTGATAAATCGGGAAAACATTCTCAAGTAAACAATGCCCGGTTTTGGGGTTGGTATTTATTTTATTTTTTTTTTTTTTTAACTGCTGTTGCCCTTCACCGGTGAAGTCCCTCTAAGCTCTACTGAACTTTTCAGGAGGTACTTCACCGAGGCAATAGCAACAACGAACACACACACGACCATTCACTGAATCGGAAAAATCCGACTCAGCCGGGATTCGAACCCAGGACCTTGGGGTAGGAGCGATAGCTTAGATGGAATGCTATCCACTTGGCCACCAAGGCCGTTTTGCTTATGCTTGTTGTCAACTTGAATAATATATGATCCTGGATACAAAGGCTTCTTTTCTAAATCAAGTTTCACTTCAGATAAAAGGAATATAGAAATTATTAAGTTCCTTCTTCATTCACGGAATGCTTTGCGCCTATTATTTTGTTACTACAATCCTTCCAAGCAGCAACCACATTGTAAACTGTGAGCAGGTGAAGAAAGAGTGTCCGCCAGTCTGAAAAATCTGGAATGCATAGGAAATTTCATTCATCCTGGAAAACTCAAGGAGTTTGGCGGGTAACCTGAAAAATCTGTCTTTTGCTCCTTTCGAGGAATCGTTCCACGGCTCTGGTTTTCAGCTGTGTATTACTTTGCTAAAGATTTCCTAGGATATAAACATTTCGATTATAGTTTTCGCGAAAAATGATAGCTCATAAGACGTAGCCGTGTTTTCTTTTTACGTCAAGCTTTCTGGTAATATCGCGAATCCGTGAAGTGGGATCATGTAGATCAGCAGTATCCAGGAGTATTTGGTTTCTGTTTGGGCGAGAGCGATTAGAGCATGATAAGAATTTTTTTATACTTGGGGAGTTTTCGGCTCAGATCTTGGCTGCTAAATTGGAGTGCGACAACTTTAAATGATTAAGGCTGCTGCAGGGATTTCTGATTTTAACTGGTTAGTTAAAAATTGAAAAAAAAAATGGTTGGATGGTGGACACCCTGAAAAATGTTGGTCTCCAAGCGAAGAAAAGTCACGTGCATTCAGTCAGAATCACTCTGTGCGCGAGGTGGCCTGTGTTATGATATCCCGTGTGCCTATCAGGAAAATAACGGATAAAACATGGCTGACTAAGAAAAATTGGAAGTCCCTGAGTTTTGCCACCAAAAGATCAAGAAATTATGTAATCGCGGGCAAACAAATAAAGAAATTGCTCGGAAGTTTTGCATTTCTTTATCTACATTATCAACAATCGTCAATTCAAGTGAAAACATTTTGAGTCACACAACAGCATCGTTAAAAAAATAGTAGGTCTCATCGCACAGTGGACTAGAATCGAAAAAAGCTGGCCAAAAATAAGAAAGTGTTTTTTTTTTGAGTGTGGACTTTGAAATTTCGCGTAGTCATAGTTGAATAAATTCTGCAAATAACTGCAAAATCATTTTTGTTGGTTCCCGGGCATTACAATTCTACAGGGGGTCAAAGCTGACCAAATTTCATGAAAAATGCCGGTCTTAGATTTTTTGCAAATTTTTTTTAACTTCAAGCAAATCCTTAACCAAAATGACTAAACTCGTCGGTTAGAAAACAATGCAGTGTTATAAACCTAATCTTTATGCCTCATAATACTGGGTTTGAATGATCACATTTGAATATTTGCTATATTTATGCAACAAAATGGCGAGCCATGGCGAAAGGAAAAGTGAATTTAGGAGCATGTTACCTTTCCCCTAAAAACTCTTGATAGTCATAATTTCTGAAATTTAAATTTTTTTAAATACATCCTTGAAACTATATATTTTCACTATTTTCTCCTCTTTTGACCTTCAATTGCAATATGAGTAAGCTCACATCTATCGTCGTCCACACGACCTTAATATACATCTTCTATCTAAGCAAGAACTCCCTATCATTTCGATAAGTGCATGAAAAAAATAATGAAAAACTATACCAATGTGTTTTATATGGGAGACATATTTACCGCCCGGCATCGAACCCGGGTCTTTCTGGTGATACTTCCTGTGCAGCACAATATTTGTTTTGAGTTTAAATGTTATTGGGAAGGGGTTAAAAACAATTTTAAAAATCGTAGCAATTTCTAATTTTTGTAGACGCCTGGTGTCGAACCCAGGACCTATTAGCAGATGCAAATGGGCTATTATAACTTGTTAGGACCTGATCTTAATTAATGCAAAGTTCGAAGTCTATATCTTACCGGGAAGGTCCTGACATAAGACTTCATTATACCCATCTGAAATGCATAGGGCAATGTAAATGGCCCTCTGGGATCGAACCAAGGACAATCAGTGAAGAATTCAACAACCTACATAAAAGATATTTATGTTCTCTATCTACTTGCTGAGTTTCAAGTTTCCATATTATCTCAAAGTGATTTTAAAAAATCTTAAAAATCGCAATGTAAATTTAACGGGAGAATATTTGCCCTGACCTAGCGTCGAACCAAGGATAATCCTTGATGATGTCTGAATGGTTTTTGTCAGATACGCAAGGCCTCCAGCAATAACTCAAATTTCAACTATCTACTTTACCGAGAAGTGCCCCAAAATATTTTTCAAAATACCCGCAATGTATCTTTATGGAGAAAATCGTGACTTTGGGGCCTTCTGGAATCGAACCCATGATACTGAGGTACAATGTCGCCTTTTATCTGGAGGTTACCCGTAATGGCCACCACGTCGTAAAAATTTCAAGTCATTGGTACTTGTGGAACATGGTTAGAATTTTGATCCCCTATGAATGAGTGAGTGAGTGAATGTATATATATACGAGTAAAATGTAGCTTGTATACTGCAAGCAGATCGGCAATACTAATTTATATCATATATACATATCGGCATCATATCGGGACGGTCTTCAAAAGAAAAAAAAAAGATTGAAAATTTTCTTAAAATTAGCTGCAATTTAATCGTTTGGCATCGAACCCGGGCCTTCCTGGTGAACTTATTATGCAGCTCAAAAGAAGATCACCATCTCTAGCTGTGTGTGAACATTCAAGCAGAAATATTTGCTGCAACTGCCTCAAACGACGTCCTACTTTTCCCTTATATTCCTTACGTGAGAATTTGTAATGTGCTCTGGCATCGAACCCAGGAGCAGCATGGTCTTATCTAAATTTTTTTCTTAAACCGAGTCTTAATATACATCTTCTATCTAAGCAAGAACTTCCTATTATTTCGATAAGTGCATCAAAATAAATAATGAAAACTACCTCAATGTATTTTAAATGGGGGATCTATTTACCACCTTGCTTCGATCCCGGGTCTTTTTGGTAATACATTCTATGCAGCACAACAGAAGATCACCATCTCTAACTATGTGTGAACAATCAAGCAAAAAAATTGGGTGCAACTGCCTCAAATGACGTCCTACTTTTCCCTTATGAGAGAAATTTTAATGTGCTCTGGGATCAAACCCAGGAACAGTCCGGTCTTATCTAAATTTTGTTCCAAAACCGATTACTAATACATATCTTCTAGCAAAGCAAGAACTTCCTATCATTTCGATTAAGTGCATCAAAATAAATAATGAAAAAATACCTCAATGTATTTTAAATGACAGATTTTTGCATCGTCCTAGCATCGAACCCAAGATAATTTCTGTTAAAGTCATTAATGTTTTCGATAGATCATAACTATATATATAGGCTCCTTGAGTTTTGATTCTCCAACTATCTGGGAAATAAGTTTTTAAAATTCCCAAATTTCAAAGCTATGCATTCAAACGGGAAAAATCGGGACTTTGGGGCCCTCTGGAATCGTACCCATCACACTGGGGTTCAAAATCGCAATTTTTCTGGAGGTTGCACGTTATGGCCAATACATCATAAAAATTTCAAGTCAATGATGCTTGTGGTTTAGCCTGTGAATTAGTATCCTATATATATAGCTATACATATGAATGAATCTGGAGAAGCATCTATATATAATAGATATAGGTACGAGTATAAGTTGCTTGCATACTGCAAGCATATGAAATGTATTTATAATCTTTATTCGCATGCCAGGTTTAAAGTTTCAAAGTTATCGGGAAGGGGTTCAGAAAATAAATCTTAAAAATTGTTGTAATTTCTAATTTTGCGACACCTGGTGTCAAACCTAGGACTTATTGGCAGATGTGAATAGACATTGCAACTTGTTAGGACTTGATATTATGTATTTAAAATTCTGAAGTCCATATCATACCAGGAAGTTCCAGACTCCGTTGCCCCATCTGAAATGCATGGAGGAACGTAAATGGCTTTCTGGGATCGAACGAAGTACGATCATGGAAACCTAAAACATCGTACATGATATATACCTATGATTTTTATTCGCATGCCAAGTTTTAAGTTTCTATATAATCGGGAAGGGGTTAAAAAAAATGCTTAAAAATCGTAATATTTACTAATTTTAGAGGTGCCTGGTATCAAACCCAGGACCTACTGGCAGCTGTGAATTCACATTATGACTTGTTTTGACTCGATCTTATTTAATGCAAAGTTTCAAGTCAATATCATGCCAGGAAGTAACTAAAATTTGTTTCCGTTATCTCCATAAGAAATGCATTGACGAATGTAAATGACTCTCTGGGATCAAACCAAGGGCCATCAGCGAATATGTAAAATTTGATTATGAAATATATTTATGATCTCTATCCACGTGCTGAGTTTCAAGTTTCCAAGTCATTTGGAACGGATCCAAAAATAAATATTAAAAATTGCCACAATACATTTTAAAGGGAAGATATTTGCCCTGACCTAGCATCAAACCAAGGACAATCGTCGAAGATGTCTTTTTGATTTTCGTTGGATATGCACGGCTTCTAGTGATCCCTGAAATTTCAACTCTCTACTTTGCCGGGAAGTGCCTAAAAATTTTTTTTTTTTCCCCACCATGTACCTTTATGGGGAAAATCAGGACTTAGGGGCCTTCTGGAATTGAACCCATGACACTGAAGGTCAAAGCCAGCTTTTTACTGGAGGTTATTCGTTATGGCCACCATGGCATAAAAATTTCAAGTCAGTGGCACTTGTGGAACATGGTCAGAATTTTGATCCCCTATGAATGAATGAATGAGTGTATATATATACGAGTAAAATGTTGCTTGCATACTGCAAGCAGATCGACAACACTATTTTCATGTCGGCATCATATCCGGACGGCCATCAAAAGAAAAAAATGGATTGAAATTTTTCTTAAAATATGCCTAAATTCCATCGTCTGGCATCGAACCCGGGTCTTTACTGTGAACTTACTATGCAGCACAATAGAACATCACCATCTCTAACGATGTGTGAAAATTCAAGCAGAAATATGGGCTACAACTGCCTCAAAAGACGTTCTAATTTTCACGAATTTAAATGGCTCTCTGGATTCGAACCAAGGACGATCTTGGAAATCTAAAACATGTTTCTGAAAGTTATTTATGATCTCTATCTATATGCCGAATTTGAAGTCTCTATATTATTGGGAAAGGGTTCAAAATAGTTCCTATAAATTGAATCAATTACTGATTGTAGAGACGCCTGGTGTCGAACCCAGGACCTACTGGCTGCTGTGAAAACACATTATGACTTGGTTTGGCCTGATCTTATTAAATGCAAAGTTTGAAGTCAACAACTTGTCAGGAAGTACCTAAAATTTGCTTCCGTAATCTCCATAAGAAATGCATTGTAGGATGTAAATGGCCCTCTGGGATCGAACCAAGGACCATCAGCGAGTTCTAAAATTTTATTATGAAATATATTTATGATATATATCCACGTACCAAGTTTTAAGTTTCCAAGTCATCTGTAAGTAATTAAAAAAAATCTTAAAAATCACAATGTAAATTAAACGGGAGAATATTTGCCCTGGCCTAGCATCGAACCAAGGATAATTATTGTAGATGTCTTTGTGGTTTCCTTTAGATATACACGGCATCTAGCGATCTCTAGAATTTCAACTCTCAACTCTTCCGGGAAGTACCTCAAAAAAATTTTCGAAAATCCCCGCCATGTAATCTTATGGGGAAAATCGCGACTTTGGGGCCTTCTGGAATCGAACCCATGACACCTAGGTTCAAAGTCAGCTTTTTCCTGGAGGTTACACGTTATGGCCAATATGTCGTAAAAATTTCAAGTCGGTGGCACAGGAAAAAGCCGACATTGAACCTCGGTGCCATGGGTTCGATTCCAGAAGGCCCCAAAGTCCTGATTTTCTCCATAAGGATACATGGTGGCAATTTTCAAAATTTTTTAAATAATACTTCCCGGACAGGTAGAGAATCGAAATTCAAGGAGCTTACAGATATATTCAAGAACTATTAAAAACATTAATGACTACTAATGAGAACGTCCTGGGTTCGATGCTAGGACGATGCAAAAATCCCGCATTTAAAATACATGGGGATAGATTTTCATTAATTTTTTTGATGCATTTACCGGAATGTAAGGAACTTTTTGCTCAGCCAGAAGATATATATTAAGAATTGGTTTCAGAAAAAAAATTTCATAAGCCCGTACTGTTCCTGGGTTCGATGCCAGGGCACATTAACATTTCTCTCATAAGGAATATAAGGGAAAAGTAAGTCGTCGTTTGAGGCAGTTGCAGCCAATATTTCTGCTTGAATTTTCACACATAGTTAGAGAGAGTATTCTTCTATTATGTTGCATAGGAAGTATTACCAGAAAGATCCGGGTTCGATGCCGGGCGGCAAATATGTCTCCCGTTTAAAATACATTGGGTTAGTATTTCATTATTTTTTTGATGCACTTATTGAAATGATAGGAAGTTCGTACTTGGCTGGAAGATATATGAAAAGAATTGGTTTTAGAAAATAAATTTTATAAGCCCGTACTATTCCAGGGTTTGATGCCAGAGCACTTTAGCATTTCTCTTATAAGGAATATAAGGGAAAAGTAGGACGTCGTTTGAGGCATTTGCAGTTAATATTTCTACTTGAATTTTCACATATAGTTACAGATGGTGATCTTCTATGGTGCTGCATAGTATGTATGACCGGGAAGACCTGGGTTCGATGTCAGACGAATAAATTGCAGTGGAAATTAAGAATATTTTCCATCCATTTTTTTTTTCTTCTGAGGACTCACTCTATATGATGCCGACAAAACATTTGTGTTATCAATGTGCTTGCAGTATGCAAGCAACATTTTACTCGTATATATCTATTATATATAGATGCTTCTCCGGATTCATTCATATATATATATATAGATAGATAGGTATATAGATAGGATACAAAGTCACAGGCTAAACCACAAGCGTCATTGGCATGAAATTTTTACGACATATTGGCCATCAAGTGTAACCTCCAGAAAAATTGCGATTTTGGTCCTCAGTGTCATGGGTTCGATTCCAGAGGGCCCCAAAGTTCCGATTTTTCCCGTTTAAATGCATTGCCGTGATATTCGGGAATAAAAAAAAAATACTTTCCGGATAGGTAGAGAAATAAAACTCAAGGAGCCTATATTTATGGTCTTGGTCTTTCGAAAACAACAATGTCTTTCACAAAAGATATCCTGGGTTCGATGCTAGGACGATGCAAAGAACTGCCCTTTAAAATACATGGGAGCTGTTTTTCATTATTTTTTTTGATGCACTTCCCTAAATAATAGGAAGTTCGTGCTTAGCCGTAAAGTGTATGGTAAGTGTTAGTTTAAGAAATAATATAGATAAGACCAAACTGTTCCTGGGTTCGATGCCAGAGCACATTAACATTTCTCTCATAAGGAATATAAGGGAAAAGTAAGACTTCGATTGAGGCAGTTGCAGCAAATATTTCTGCTTGAATTTTCGCACATAGTTAAAGAATAATATCTTCTATTATGTTGCATAGGAAGTTTCACCAGAAAGACCCGGGTTCGATGCCGGGCGGTAAATATGTCTCCCGTTTAAAATGCATAGGGTTAGTATTTCATTATTTTTTTGATGCACTTATCCAAATGATAGGAAGTTCGTGCTTGGCTGGAAGATGTATGGTTAAAACAGGTTTAAGAAAACATTTTTCAGAAGACCGAATATTCCTGGGTTCGATGCCAGACCACATTAACATTTCTCTCATAAGAAATATAAGGGAAAAGTAGGACGTCGTTTGATGCAGTTGCAGATAATATTTCTGCTTGAATTTTCGCAGATAGTTAGAGATGGTGATTTTCTATTGTGCTGCATAGTAAGTATCACCTGGAAGACCCGGGTTCGATGCTGGACGAATAAATTGCAGCGAATAATCAGAATATTTTCAATCCATTTTTTTTTCTTTTGACGGCCTTCCCGATATGATGCCGACATGAAATTAGTGTTGTCCATCTGCTTGCAGTATGCAAGCTACATTGCACTCGTATATAGGTATACCCGGAGAAACGTCTATATATAATAGATACACTGGGGATCAAAAGTCTAAGCATGTTCCACAAATGCCACCGACTTGAAATTTTTACGACATATTGGCCATAACGTGTAACCTCCAGGAAAAAGCCGACATTGAACCTCGGTGTCATGGGTTCGATTCCAGAAGGCCCCAAAGTCCCGATTTTCTCCATAAGATTACATGGCGGGGATTTTCGAAAATTTTTTTGAGGCACTTCCCGGAAAAGTAGAGAGTTGAAACTCGCGGGACCGCTAAATGCCGTGCATAGCCAACGAAAATCAGAAAGACATCTTCGAATATTGTCCTTGGTTCGATGCTAGGTCGGGGCAAAAATCGGCCGTTTAAAATGCATTGCGGCGATTTTTAAGATTTTTTTTGGATCCTTTCCCGATAACATAGATACTTGAAACTCGGCACGTCGATAGATATCATGAATTTATTTCATAATCGAATTTTACATATTAGCTTATGGTCCTTGGTTCGATCCCAGAGGACCATTTGCACTTCCCAATGCTTTTCTTACGGAGATAACGGAAACAAATTTCAGGTACTTCCCGGCACAATATCGACTTCAAACTTTGCATATAGAAAGATCAAGTCCATACAAATCAAACAGTGCATTCACAGCTATCAATGTGTCCTGGGTTCGACACCAGGTGTCTCTGCAATCAGAAGTTGATCCGATTTTTAGGAATTATTTTGAAACCTTAACCAATACTATAGAAACTTCAAATTCGGCATATAGATAGAGATCATAAATGCCTTTCAGAAACATTTTTTAGATTTCCAAGATCGTCCTTGGTTCGAATCCAGAGAGCCATTTAAATTCGTGAAAATTAGAACGTCTTTTGAAGCAGTTGTAGCCCATATTTCTGCTTGAATTTTCATACATAGTTAGAGATGGTGATGTTCTATTGTGCTGCATGGTAAGTTCACAGTAAAGACCCGGGTTCGATGCCAGACGATGGCATTTCAGCGAATTTTATGAAAAATTTCAATTCAATTTTTTTCTTTTGATGGCCGTCCCGATATGATGCCGACATGAAAATAGTGTTGTCGATCTGCTTGCAGTATGCAAGCAACATTTTACTCGTATATATATATATAAGTATATCCGGAGAAGCGTCTATATATAATAGATATGAGTGTATATATATCTAGGTATATCCGGAGAAACGTCTATATACCGTATTTGACGGCATATAAGACGCACCGGCATATAAGACGCACCGGCATGTAAGACGCACCCTCATTAAGTTGGCCACTCACAAGGGAAATAAGTTTTTATAGTCCGTGCGAAAGCGCGGTACCACAATAACTAAAAATGTAGTTTCTTTTAGTTGTCACGTTTCGTAAAAGCCAAATATTAACACAATCATTGAATGCAATTATGAAATAGGTAGTATAGACCATCAAACAGCATTCAGTATTGAAAGTTAACCTGTGGAGGTTGAACCTTCGCATATAAGACGCAGGGAAATTTTTCGAGACATAATTTAGGAAAAAAGGTGCGTCTTATATGCCGTCAAATACGGTATATAATAGATATCTGGAGAAACATCTATATATAATAGATATCCGGAGAAACGTCTATATATATAATAGATATCTGGAGAAACATCTATATATAATAGATATCCGGAGAAACGTCTATATATAAAATAGATATCTGGAGAAACATCTATATAAAATAGATATCTGGAGAAATGTCTATATATAATAGATATGCATCACAATTTAGTAAAGGCCTCAGAGCCAAACAATGCGACAGGTAAGCCTGGCTATCAGGGGATGAGAAGGTCTGATGGAGAATACAATCATTGAATTGTTACTTCCCTTCAGGGTTTATTTATAAAACTAAGATGAAGCCCAAAGCAAGAGCCATAGATATATCCTCTGTAAAACAAATTTTTCCAGCATCAAATAAATAAGGAAACTTCTAAATTCTAGATTTTACCCCCAGAGAAACAGTTGCCTTATTTATTCTATGACTTTCCACAATGTTATGCCTTCTCAAGGCAAGGGGGGAACACCTCGACTACTTATGTCATATACATATATATATTGTTATGATGTGCAACCACAATTATATTGGCAAAGGGACTCTAGGGTGAATGTAATGCCCGGTAGTGATGGGAGTAAGGTTAGTCATTCCATGAAACCCTTACACAAGAAACAACAAGAAAAGAAGAGAAAAGATGGACAGGGAGACGAGGGTGGGGACATTGAATGTTAGGACAATGCTCAGAAAAGGAAAGTTGGAAAATTAGAAATGGAGAGGTCCAACATTAACATTCTAGGCTAATTCAAAGTACAGTGTAAGAGCAAAGATCTTTTTCAGCGGGGGAAGTACTAACCAGAGAGGGGTAGCTGTAGTGTTCTGGGAAAATCCGTGATAGTCACCGAGCTAATAAATGACCGGGTTATGTCAGCAGAAGCAAATCCTGAATCAGTAAACACAGTTATGGTTCAGGTGTACTTGCTCACTAGTGATCATGAGAATTGAATAATTGACAGCTCTGCCTTTTAATTACCACAGAAGTTCTTATTATCTTAGGTTACACTTTCTTGAAACAAAATTTAATTTCCCCTATTAGTAAAAGGATTGCTAATTCCACTTTTATTTTAAATCTTTAGGTCAAAGGTTAATAAGTGAAACCTAGATATCTTTAATGCAACCCCCAGGACCAATCCAAACCAATTTCCCCTGGAAAGTAGCTTAGACGCCTACCTTTACACGCTAAGTCACCCCTTTTCCTTGCAAATCTAGAATCTTCAGATGCAACAAAAATAACATCCATTCCTTATCTGACAATTTATACTGCCTAAACTTGGATGCTGATGGTGGATATAAGAAAGATTTGAAAGCAAAATGTCAACTCTTAACATGATCATATTTCTGCATTTATCACCAAATGTTTACATTTAGCCCTTCTTCAACGATCTTTGCTGCTCTAACTCTAGAAGTATATTTACATATAAGGCAAAAACAAATGGCTCACCTAGATTCAATAATCTCTGCCTTTTCTGCAGCAGCTTGTATTTGAGCTTGGAGTGTCCTCCTAGAGGTTTCTAGTCCTTCAACTCTCCCATCCTAGATATTTAAGATATAAAAAAACTATACATACAACTATGACTAAATGTAGCATAAATTCTTAGACTAAGGATGAAAGCTGGAACAAAATTAACAAGCATTGAAGATATAAAATATTTTAGCAGATGAACAAAATTTCAACCTCTAAATTTGATAATGAGTGATAAAAGGGTGGCTGCGTGACCTTGAAACCTTGAATTTTTGCTGACCTTGAAAAACCATGAAAACACCTTGATTTTTTTGCAAAACCGTGAAAATACTGATCCAACTCGTTATCCTGGTTCATTCTGAAATAAACCACTCATTCCAATTCAAAATCATCACCGCCTAGGCGAAAACTCTAGATACATTAACAGCCCTCGCCATTCGTGCCGATGATTTACGTGAAGTCTTGTGAGCATTTATGTGAATACATCAGGTATTGAAGGCATATATCAAAGCTGAAAAAACAGTTTGTTCCGTCGAAGAAAAGAATATTACAGAAATCAAACGATCTTTGGTCTATGGAAGTGGAACATTTATTGTGAAATCAACATTTAATTTAACCCGCCGTTACTCGCGCCCTATTTTGTTACACGGTTACTCGCGCGGGGTGTTTCTACACCCCACCGGACTTTTTCATTTATTGCGGTTATCTTCGAAAAAATTCTTGATTATTTTTATCTGTTATCAAATATAGATCTTTTTGGATAAGACATCTAAATTTTACGTTCATATTACAACTTTTAAAATTTTTATGAGCTATTCAATAATAATACTCAAAAAAATTGTACAATAAAACAAAAATTTGACTCGTATACCTTATAGATGAAATATCTTTGTAGTAATCAACATATTCATTGTAAGCAGACATTTTACAGCAATTAAAGTGAAAAATTAACCCAGATTAATGCAATTTAACCCGCGATTATTTGCTCTCAATTTTGTGACGTGAATACTCGCGCGGAGTGTTTTCACACCCGACCGGTCTTTCTTTGATATCCTTTTTTTACGATTAATTGTACTCTGGATAGCTTAAAAAGCCTTCTAGGTATATTATAGAAGTTTAATAACGATATTTAAAATTTTAATTTTACAAGTAACTGAAAATACGACGCCCGAAATATAGTATAAGTAATTGTAATCTCCAACATGGAAAGGTTTTAGAAATGATATCTTCGCACGAATAAATGCGTCTGTAGTTATGAAAATACTTAAAGATACTAAACAAAGTTATTTTTTCCATCTAACACCATTTAATACTATCTTGAAGCTAATTTACTGCTTGTTTTGGGAAGCGCGTTCATGAAGCTGAAAAGGAAAGGAAAATACTTCGAGCGGGCTTGAAAGAGTAAACAATGGAAAATCCTTTGACTTATTTATTAATATTTTTAAAACATTCTTCTCAAATTTTAACAAAGTGCTTTGCATGCATGTGTTTATCGCAGTACTCGCAATGCAGTTAAGTTTCTATATCCTTATTCCTGGGACATATAACACATCGCCCACGACCTCCTTTTATAATCTTCTCTTGAGGCTCTGATGTCGATGGCTCTCCAAATTTTTCTGCTTTTCATTTTAGTTCCTTTGGCCAGTTTTTTTGCGAGGCCCTCTTTATTATAAAGGGTTTTGTCAACCCCTTAGCGATTTCTCTGAGGAACATCCTCCTATTTATCCTGATATCTGGTTATATGCTTCTATATACAATAAAAACATGTATACCCAAAGTGGCAAATGGTAAAATATTGCTAATGGCCATCTTCAAGTATTTTTTGCCACACTTTAAGTCCCAGACATTTCATCTACACTATCGACACCGCATTTGTCGAATTATAAAATGTTATTACCTCAGGCTTCTGTTTCTTGCCCGTGGACGTATCAATGCTGTTTTCTTTGTGCATACTTGAAATGATCAACACATTCCTTTTCTTTTTTGGGACATATGATTCCAGGGTCATGTTTTTCCTGAAGAGAAACAAGCTGCTGTACCCCTCTCTTTTTTTACTTCTACAATTTGTGGAGGGAGTTCCTTTTTATTCTTACGGATGGTCCCGACTAGCGTCAACTTTTCCAGGAGTAAATCCTCTAAAAGTGGCACGCTTAGGAACCAACTGTCGGCAGTCACGTTCCTCCTTGTCCCCACAATCGGACCGACAATCCGTTTTACGACGTCCTTGGGACTAATGCTGTGTTTATAAGGACCATCTGGTTGAGACCCAATATAAACTTTTAGTATACCAACTAAAGTTTTTGGTATAATATACTCCAGCATCCAATTAGTAAGTGAGAATTTCTTATATCTAAATTATAACATTCTTTCGTCACTGTAGATGAACAATTGATTCCATTTCGATGTTTGGGATTATTAGAGATTACAGGTGAGATAAAATTACATCAACGTACTTACTTATAACATTCATGAATTATAACATTTACTTAGTGATCATTGATCATGGAACACACGAATAAAAACATAAAACTTAATAAAATCATAAAACGTAAAGAATCAATAAAACATGAACTTCGGAAAATTAACCAAAAATAGGAGTATTATCAAATGAAAAGCGTCATATCTCTGCAAGAAATGGCAAGAAAATCACGATTTTTGCAGAAAAGGTCAGGTACATAAAAAAATGAAGCTACTGTGAAGAAGGGGTCAATAAACCTAAGCGTTAAAAAACAGATGCTGATTGAAAACGGCTGGGGTGTAGAAACACCCCACGCGAGTAACGGCGGGTTAAGAATGGTTGATTGAATGCCACTTCATGCCTAATGAGCCTGGGCGGGCAAAAGCTACTATTTTATCAAATGCCTCTTCTTTGTCAAAGATAAAACTTTCAGAAACCAAAAAGAAACTTAAGACAATGACTGACAATATTCTCAAACCTAAAATGTTTGTGCTAGACTTTACAACTAAAGATGCGTTCAAAAAAGTCTCTAAGTTACTTACTGAGGAACAAATAATTAAATTCAAAACTTAAGTACACTTATGTTTAGTTACAGTCATCGTGAAACTGCTGGAAAGATCACCTTTGAAGTATGCTTTGACTAAGAATATATCTTGCCTCAACCCCGCTCTGATTTTCAAGCCAGCTCTGGCCCATGAAAGACTTGCAGCTTGTCTAGTCTCTTGTTGAAAATGACCAAATTACAAGCATAAAAGCCGACTGGATAAACCACGAATTCACGGATTTATATGTGGATTCTCGTGTCCAAAACAAATGGAAAAGGTTTAAATGTGATGAGACTCGATTGGACACATTTTGGTTGACCACTATTAATGATAAATATGATTTATCTTGTGATAATTTCTTAGGATATATAAAAATGATATTAATTTTAAGTCATGGAAATGCTACTATCAAGCGCGGGTTCTCTATAAACCCCTAATGTCTAGTCAAGAACCAACACGAGCAAAGCTTTGTTGCTCAAAGGGGCATATATGAGAGCATGCGGGTGGGGTCGGAAAATTGGAAATAACTTCTGGACTCATTCATGTATATAAAAATGCAAGCAGTTTTTATTGGGAATCTCTTAAGAGGGCAAGGGAAGAAAATAAGAAACACGAAGATGAAGAAAATGTAAAAAAATGCAAGAAACTGGAAATTAGAGAGTTAGAAGAGAAAAAGGCTGAATATCTTTCATAATAAGCAAGACTGACTGAAAAAATTAAGAAGAAAATAAAATAATACTTTGCATAAGCTAATATTCCACAAGTGTAAAGTAGTCCATGTAATGAATGCAAATGTTACTGTCTCTTGATATTTTATTATAGAAAAATAGTGTATTATGTTGTACCTTTTTTGACCTTGAAAAATCCTCGACCTGACCTGGAAAAACCTTGAAATGACCTTGATTTTTTAACATCCCATACTGTGGTCACCCTGGATAATGACTAACAGTTCTCATAAAATAGGATAAT
The DNA here is from genome assembly GCA_947579665.1 of Sympetrum striolatum. Classification (NCBI taxonomy): domain Eukaryota; kingdom Metazoa; phylum Arthropoda; class Insecta; order Odonata; family Libellulidae; genus Sympetrum; species Sympetrum striolatum. Next base: position 95,703,815 of record OX388345.1, read on the forward strand.
TAATTTATTAGAGGCATTGCATTTGAATAGGAAATTAGTGGGACAAATGGCATTGATTTGTTCATCAAATGTGAGAGTTTGGATGGTAGAAGTTTTACTGTAGGATTTCTGTAACTCTGGACATGGGTCGTTGAACTTTTCTGAGGTAAAAATAAGATATGGCATCCTAAACTGGTCCTGAATACTGAATACATGTATATATAGAATCAGAAATGTGGCACAACTCATCTTCCCTGTTTGAAGATATCAAAAATTACATTTATTTTTACTTCCTTGGATATACCTATACATACATAGGATACAAATTCTAACCATGTTCCATATGCGTCATTGACGATAAAAAATATTTTACAGCATATCGCAGCATGGCCACAGCGTGTAACCACCAGAAAAATTCAGACTTCAGATTCAGAAATCTGTGGGATCACAGGAAGCTGTGCATAGACAGTGGTACCTTGGTTAACAACGCTAATCCGTTCCAGGATAATCGTCGTTAACCAAAACCGTCGTTATCCAAGGCACGATTTTCCACTGGTATAATAATGGTAATGTATTACCGTATTTCCCGGCGTTGAGGACGTATCTACGTCGAGGATGCACCCCAGTTTTTGGAAGCAACATTTAAAGTTTTGTTTGGATTAAAAAGCAAGAGTGTTATGTAGGAGATTCATGTCGGTAACATCAGTACCAGGAATCGGTTACGGTTTTTCTATGCATTTCATTTTAATGCGGTGAAATGCGTTAAAGATTCGGTAAATTTTTAGCGCCGATAACCTTCCTTTGATATAAACATTGACTTAAGAAAAACGTAATCTTAGGTAAAAAAATCGCGTCCTTGACGCCGGGGAGTACGGTAATTCTTTCCGGCTCCTCCCCACAACTATGGAGCATGTCAAATATGCAGATACAATTCATTTAAATGTCATAAAAATGTGGTACATATTATTTATTAATTTACATTTGCTACAAAAATGTATCGTTAATAAAATGAGTAGTTCATGACTACAGTTTGTAAATTTCAATTTTCATCAGATGTTCGGCTCACCCCAGAGTTATTTGATTAATTGACCTGTAATAAACATGTATAGGTTTGCTTGCCTTTTCCTCTTTTTTATATTGTTTCTGAAAAACTGCATGGACTTTTCATTAAATAGATTTGCAATTCAGATAACTTCAGATTTGTTTGGATTCCATTTCATAGCAACATGTTGACCTTCCTCCCACTTTGCCAAATCATTTTTGATTTCAGCAGTCAAATTTTTTTCTTTCTCTACGTCCTCATCTTCAGATGGAATATACATTTTGTTTTCACATTGCTGCTTGTAATGTTCTTTCAGCTCGTCGGTTGTCAGTTCTCGGTTGTGCTCCTCCAGTAATTCTTCAACATCTTCTTCGTCTACTTCCAAATTGAGATCTTGAGCAGTTGCCACACAATATCCTTAACCAAGTTTTGTCCTTCATCTGAGGATTCTTCATTACCAAAGGAAGGACACAGTTTCCTCCATGCTGCTTTGAGACACTCATTGCTACTTCTTGCCAAGCCCTTAAAATTAACCTAATTGCGATGACAATATTGAATTTTCTTTCCAAAATTTTCTTATGGTCATGTTGATAGCCTCACACATTTCAAAGCACTTGGTAAAAAGTGCTCTTGTGTAAATCTTTTTGAAATTTGCGATTACTAGCTGATCCATAGGCTGTATCAAAGATGTAGTCTTGGGAGGAAGAAAAAATCATCTTAATAAAATTGAATTGCTCGGATAGCTCTTCTTGTATGCCTGTTGGATGGCTTCTAGAGGCAGATTGTTCTGCTCAAGGTAGGTTTTGACAGTGGGTCCAAACACTTCGTGAATCCAGTCCCTAAATTCTCTTCTTGTGACCCAGGCTTTGCTATTGGACTTCCATAAGAAGCCAAGATTGAATTTAGAGACATTGAACTTCTTGAATGCTCGGGGATTCTGTGAATGGTAGATCAACATCGGTTTTACCTTTCAGTCTCCACTTGCATTTGCTGCTAAGAGCAATTTTAACCTATCGTTCATTGGTTTATGTCCAGGAAGTGTTTTTTCTTCTTTTGTCACAAATATCCTCTTGGGAATTTTCTTCCAAAATAACCCAGTCTCATCACAATTGAAGACTTGTTGGGGTAGGTATTCTCCTTCTTCTATAATTCTTGTAAAGTCATTGACAAATGTATCTGATGCTTCTTTGTCAGCACTAGCTCCCTCTCCGTGTCTAACTACACTATGAATTCCTGTTCTCTTTTTAAAGTTGTCAAACCAACCTCTGCTATTTTTAAAATAATAATCATCTACCTCAGAGCTTGATCCCGGAGTCTTCACTTTCAAATCTTGATAAATCTGACTAGCTTTCTGACAGACAGCATTTTGAAATGTAGAATCGCCCGCCATTTCCCTTTCTTTGATCCAAATTAGCAATAGATTTTCCATTTCCCCTAGAAGAAGACCTCTGATTCAACCTTGAGGTTCCCTTTGCAACCTCAGCTACCATAAGTTCTTCTTTCTTAGCCAAAATAGTTGATATTGTAGCTGTAGCTGGTTTCATATATTCGAGCCAACTCCATAACTTTGACACCTTCGTGATGTTTTGCTATGATTGCTTTGTTCTATTCAAAAGAGAAAACTTTTCTCCTTTTTTTTTTCTCTCGCAAGCCTTCTAACTGGGACGTATTTTGTAACAAGGTAAAAATTTCAATCTGTGAAATAAAGATACGCAAAATATTACTACAATTATGTGCAACACTAAGCCAATGAATACAAACAACATAAGATACATCACTAACCGTTATACTCGTTAATTGGCAGCAGGTTATATAATCCAAAAGTTAATTTCAGACGTATTCATGTGGTATGTCGTCGAAATATGGTCTTGTGTCCTCTCCAAACCATAGAATGTTATGTCTCGAATAATAGATTGTCACAAGCGATCGGTCTCTGCGACGAATGGACCAGAAGATCAGCCTCCAGTAAAACAGAGGTGGTATGTTGAAGGTACCTACGAATTTAGACAGAGTCACTGAAACTAAGACGCAATATTTTGAAGAACTACGAGCTAATGCTCGGCAAAGAGGAAGCAGTCGCCACTGCAAAAGACACAGTGACGAAACTTATAATATTTACCGATTTAACTCCTGTGAGACAACATGTGCCTATGTGAATTAGCTATAATTTAGCATTGATCTATTTTTAATATTCTCCGCTAGCTGCTATTCAGTATGATTTTATGATGTAACATCGTAACGTACACCAAATATTAGTTTATCATGTAGTAAGATTATAAATAGATGTGCTGAAACACGTAAAACTCTGGGAAGACCAATCGACGGATGTCGTAAGCCAAATCCTACGTCGTTACCCAAGATATTTTTTGGCCACAGCAACTCGTCGTTAACCAAGTCCGTCGTTAACTAAGGCCGTCGTAAACCAAGGTACCACTGTACAATGAAAACAACAAAGACATCAAAGAATATCCTTAGTCCAACACTAGGTGAATTTTTTACATAACAAATGCACGTAAATTTAGTTTTTACCATTTGCAGAATTTTCAGAATAAAATTGGAAATAATGGTCCTTCAAAAGTCGAGAGACACCAAAAGAAAAGGTAAAATTAAATGAAAATCATTATTTTTGTTATGTTTTTGAATGGAAATAACAACAACCGTATCTGTGGTTTTTAATCTCCTTTATCCTTTTGTGTCCTATGAAAATAACTCCTTAAATGTGATGATGCTTACTCTAACGAGATCTTTGAATATATTTTTATATCACATACATGTGACTTCAACAATGGCTATTGATTATAAGAACGACCACATTTGTAATTGAATTGAAGTAATTCAAAAAATAATTAAACAAAATTATTTGTACAGTGGTACCTCTTACTACGAGTTTAATCCGTTCCAAAAGCGAGCTCGTATTAAGAAATGCTCGTTTTAAGAAACAATTTTCCCCATTTAACTTAATTGTAATGCAATTAATCCGTTCCAGCCCCCACCCACCCCACCTCAATTTAAAAATATTATTGTTAAATAACACAATGTAGTACAGTAATTAATGACATAACAATTATAAATCATTATAAAAGATAAAGCAATGAAATAGAAAGGTTTTAATACGTCAGTTACCTTTTAACTATGACAATCTGGGCGGGAGAGCGGAGGACTACTGTTTTGGTGGAGAATCTCCTTTCGATAAAAAGTCAGGCAATTTTTTTGCCTTTTCTCTCGCACTGTCGCATCTAATGTAGGCAATTTGCCTGGTGAACATTGTTCGTCCTCTGCAGTTCGTTTTTTCAGGAACTTGTCAGGCGAAATTTGTTTCATACGGCTTTAAAAAATTTTTATTAAGTGTTCCATACCATAATCGTTAAACAACGCAGCCGCACGCCCTGAATTAAATTTATCTGGGTGATGTTTTTCGGCAAAATCGGACAGTTCTTCCCACTTCAATAGCATTTCTCTTAATTTTTCGGATGGAGGATCCTCCGACGTGCCTGCTTTCTCTCCCAATACAGTTTCCTCCACTGCATCTGACTGATTGTGCTCCTGAAGCAGCAGAATTTCTTCCGTCGTCAGTTCTTCTCCGTGACCCTCGAGGAGTTCATTGATGTCGGCATCATCCACCTTTAGCCCCATGGATTTACCAAGAGATACAATTTCTTCCACATCAAGCATTCCTGGTTCTAGTCCCATGGAGTCTCGTTCGGAAACAGCTTCAGGCCACAGCTTCCTCCAAGCCGAATTCAGAGTTCTTCTGGTGACTCCCTACCACGCCAGATCAATGATTTTGATGCAGTTAACGATATTAAAATGATCTTTCCAGAATTGGTGCAGAGTGAGTTTTGTGTTCTCCGTGATATCAAAGCACTGACGAAACAAATGCTTGGTGTACAGTTTCTTAATATTGGAAATCACCTGCTGATCCATGGGCTGCAAGATAGGGGTGGCATTCGGCGGCAGGTAGAGGATCTTGATGAAGCTGAACTCATCCAAAATTTCATCCTGAAGGTTCGGAGGGTGTCCCGGGACATTGTCAAGCACGAGGAGGGCCTTGAGAGGAAGGCCTTGTTCAAGTAGGAATGTCTTCACAGCTGGGCCGAAGGCGGTGTTCACCCACTCGATGGTTAATTGCCTGGTGACCCAGGCCTTCACATTAGCCCTCCACATCGCTGGTAGCTTCTCCGTAATTATCTTGTGAGCCCTGAAGGCCCTCGGATATTCCGAATGGTAGACCAGAAGTAGCTTGATTTTGCAGTCCCCACTAGCGTTAGCGCATCTTCTTCCAAAACAGGCCAGTCTCATCACAGTTAAAAAACCTGCTGTGAGACGTAGCCCTGCGATGCGATGAGTTCGGTGAAGTCTTTAACGAACACTTCAGCTGCCTTGGTACCGCACTGGCTGCCTCACCATGTCGTAGTACGCTGTGGATGCCGGTTCTCCGCTTGAATTTTTCAAACCAGCCTCGACTGGCCTTGAAAAGTTCCACAGTATCCGCAGGTTCTTCTGATGTCGTTCCAGGAGACTTCTTGTAAAGATCATCGTACAGCAATCACGCCTTCTCGCAGATGATGTTCTCAGTGACAGTATCACCTGCGAGTTCCTTCTTATCACTACTTTCCTTTACACTTCGATTCTTAGGTCCCATGGCTAATGTAGAAGTTACAGAATACATTGCAAAAAATCACAAATATTTGCCAGAACACAATTCAAAAATGCTTTTCCTACGATTCCAAACGCGAGCTGAGTGAGCGACGGTAGGGTGATCCAAGAAGAATTTTGATTTGATCTTATCAGCATTAAAGCTCCACATCCCGCTTTGTTTTTGTTCGTTTACCAAAGTGACCAACGTAAGCTACTTACAAAAGGGATTTTGTTTCTAGCTTACCATCGGGTCCTTAGTAGCCCTGGTAGCTCGTCCCCGAACTTATTAGACAGCGCCAACAAGCAGGATACGATTATACCCGCACGCTCGTAGTAAGAAATTTCGCTCGTCTTAAGAGTCGATATTTTGGCCGAGTGCCAGCTCGTAGTATGGAACACTCGTACTAAGGGACACTCGTAGTAAGAGGTACTACTGTATATGTAAAAATAATAAAAACTTGTTATGAAAAATGTCAAAATTTTCATAAAATTTGCAAAAACTAAGGCATAAATTACTTAGTGTATTTGTATATTTATTATTAACCATACTGTATTTACCGTATTTCCCAGCCTATATGACGCACTTTTTTTACTACAAAATTTGCTCTAAAATCAGTCTGCGTCTTAAGCGCCGATGGTATGCAGGTAGCAGTATGCTCCATCCTATAATAAGCAAACCGATTCGCCGGGATAAATGCGTAACATTAAGTATTTTTTACCGTATCAGGCATTGAAAATAGTTCAGTTAATTACAAATTTCGATAATAACACTTTTTCATTAAGTAGTAAGGAATTCAGTTTTAATATTTTGATGACAGAACTTCCTTTAAAACAATTCCCAGGTAAATCGGAAATGCATACAATGTAGCACGTTTAGCTTAATCTCGCATGTGGTGCCGCAGCAAAACTTATACACATTGGGAATGAAGTGGATATGTACCACTATAGCTTTGTTAGTTGATTATAATTTTAGTTTTTAGCTCATTTATTTTTGAGTTGATTTTTGTTTGTATGAGCATAAATTATCAAATCAATATACCGTGAAATGCCAGCATATAAGTCGACCCCTAAAATTTCAAGGAGAATTTCTAGTTTTAGCCAATGTTCGGCATATAAGTCAACTCAAAAAATAAGGCAGCACAACTTCCCCAGCTCTATTTTATGACAAGAAAATCTACGGTACCCAGAAATGTATGATAGCTTAAGGAATATTTACCGCATAAGATTAAGATGCTAGAATTGTTTCTTTCAGCCGCCATGTCAACTTCTCACCTCTGCTCAACTATTACACAAGTTTCTTTTGTTGGTATCATCACTCAGGCTTTACAAATGAAAAATTTATAATAGAAATAATGGTAATATAGCGTGGTAATATCAAATCACCACACTGCTTAAACAACTTCCATGAACGCTAAGTCGAATCATAACAACTACATAAACAAAAAGAAACCATGATATGCTCATTGATCTACATTTGTAAAAAGAAAACATCGAAATATATATTACATTTTTGTAAAATAAAAATACATGTGAAGAAATTAATATAATTTACTAAGAATAATATGCATCAAAATTATTTCAAAGATATGAAAAAAGTTTATTAATTTTATTCTTTTATTATGAAAACATGTCATAACATACTTTCAGCCACAATTGTATTTCGTGATGAAATTTGTTTTATATAATAGCTACGTTAATTAGACTTGCCAAAAATTAGTTTCAGTAAGAGACAATTGTGGTGAGTTGTGAGAGTTTGTGTACAACAAGCGTTAAGTTTCACTTATTTACCCCTCTGTGGTGAAGTGTTAAATTTTATGTTCGGCGTATAAGTTGACCCCTGGTTTTTGGGAGATTTTTTTAGGCTTCAAAGTTATACACCAGCACATACAGTATTTATTACTGTTTCTTCAAAATTATTGCCCCCATTAAAATTTTAGTCTTTCTAAGTTCTATTGATACTGAAATCAACCATTACTTGAAACTTGTCCTAGAAACAATTTAAATTTAATGTGACATATTTCACTACATGATATTCTACCAACCTGATAGTTTAGGGCTTTCAACTGATTTTCAAGTTTTTGCAATTCTTTCTTCAATGCAGTTAACTTGGCCTGGTCTTGGCGATAACCTTCTGCAGTGCTGGATAACTCCCTTTCCTTGCTTTTCAGCTCATCTTCAGAATGTTTCAACTGCATTCCACAAGTCTTAGCTTCAGTCTGAGCAGTAGATATTAAATTTCGCGCAACTGAAGAAAAAGCAATTAAAGCAAAGATGAAGAATGTCTATCATATATTGTTTTGTGCTATAATTAATACTATTTATATAATATGAGTAAAATGTTGCTTGCATACTGCAAGCAGATCGGCAATACTAATTTCATATCAGCATCTTATCGGGACGGTCCTTAAAAGAAAAAAAAAGGATTGAAAATATTCTTAAAATTTGCTGCAATGTAATCGTCTGGCATCGAACCCGAGTCTTATTGGTGAACTTACTATGCAGCACAACAGAAGATCACCATGTTTAACTATGTGTGAAAATTCAAGCATAAATATTGGCTACAACTGCCTCAAAAGACATTCTACTTTTCACGAATTTAAATGGCTCTCTGAATTCGAACCAAGGATAATCATAGAAATCATAAACATGTTTTCAAAATTTATTTATTATTTCTATCTATGTACCGAATTTCAACTTTTAATATTAAAGGGAAGGTGTTCAAAATAATTCTTGAAAATCGGATCAGTTACTGATTGTAGAGAGGCCTGGTGTCGAACCCAGGACACATTGTAGCTGTGAATGCACAGTTTGATTAGTAAGTACTTGATCTTATTTCATGCAAAGTTTTTAAGTGGATATCATGACGGGAAGTACCTAAAATTTGTTTTCGTTACTCCGTAAGAAATGCATTGAGAAATCGAACTGAAATCGAAACCCATGACACCGAGGTTCAAAGTCGGCTTTTTTCTGGAGGTTACACGTCATGGCCATAACGTCGTAAAAATTTCAAGTCAGTGGCACTTGTGGAACATGGTTAGAATTTTGATCCCCTATATATATATATAACTTACGAGTAAAATGTAGCTTGCATACTGCAAGCAGATCGACAACACTAATTTCATAACGGCATTATATCGGGACGGTCACGGAAAGGAAAAAAAGGATTGAAAATATTCTTAAAATTCGATTCAATTTAATCGTCTGGCATCGAACCCGGGTCTTTTTGGTGAAATTACTATGCAGCACATCAGAAGATCATCTTCTGTAAATACGTGTGAAAATTCAAGCAGTAATATTGGCTGCAACTGCCTCAAACGAAGACCTAATTTCACGAATGTTAATAGCTCTCTGGATTCGAACCAAGGACGATGTAGGAAATATAAAATATGTTTTCGAAATGTAACTATAAGTTCTATATATATGCCGAATTTCAAGTTTTAATATTGTTGGGAAGGGGTTCAAAATAATTCTTAAACATCGGATCAGTGACTGATTGTAGAGACGCCTGGTGTCGAACCCTGGAAGTATTGGAAGCTGTTAATGCACAAAATGACTTGCTAAGACCTGATCTAATTTCGTAGAAAGTTTGAAGTCGATATCATGCCGGGAAGTAAGATTTTTGCCCCGACCTAGCATCGAACCAAGGATAATATTCGTAGATGTCTTTATGGTTTCCTTTTGATATGCACGGCATCTAGCAATCCCTTGAGTTTCAACTCTCTCCTTTTCCGGGAAGTGCCTCAAATAAAATTTCGAAAATCCCCGCCATGTAATCTTATGGGGAAAATCGCGACTTTGGGGGCTTCTGGAATCGAACCCATGACACCGAGGTTTTTGCCCCGATCTAGCATCGAACCATAGACAATATTCGAAGATGTCTCTCTGAATTTTGTTGGATATGCACTGCTTCTAGTGGTCCCTCAAGTTTCAATACTCTCCTTTTCCGGGAAGTGCCTCAAATAAAGTTTCGAAAATCCCCACCATGTATTCTTATGGAGAAAATCGGGACTTTGGGGCCTTCTGGAATCGAACCCATGACACTGAGGTTCAAAGTCGGCTTTTTCCTGGAGGTTACACGTCATGGCCATAGTGTCGTAAAAATTTCAAGTCGGTGGCACTTGTGGAACATGGTTAGAATTTTGATCCCTAATGAATGAATGAATGTGTATATATATACGAGTAAAATGTAGCTTGCATACTGCAAGCAGATCGACAACACTAATTTCTTATCGGCGTCATATCAGGACGGTTCTCAGAGGAAAAAAAGGATTGAAAATGTTTTTAAAATTAGCTGCAATTTAATCATCTGGCATCGAACCCGGGTCTTTCTGGTGATACTTACTATGCAGCACAGCAGAAGATCACCATCTCTAGCTATGTTTTAAAATTCAAGCAGAAATATTGGCTGCAACTGCCTCAAACGACGTTCTACTATTCACGAATGTAAATGGCTCTCTGGATTCAAACCAAGGACGATCATTGAAATCTAAAACTTGTTTTCGAAATTTATGTATTATTTCTATGTATGCACCGAATTTCAAGTTTTAATACTAAAGAAAAGTTGTTCAAAAAATTCAAAACAAATCATAACAGTTACTAATTTTAGAGACACCTGGTGTCGAACCCAGGACATACTGGCAGCTGTGAATGCACAGAATGACTTGTTAGGACTTTATCTTATTCAATGCAAAGTTTAAAGTCGATTTCATGCCAGGAAGTACCTTAAATTTGTTTCCGTTATCTCCATAAGAAATGCATTGAGAAAGGTAAATGGCTCTCTGGAATCGAACCAAGGACAATTAGCGGAACGTTCAACAACCTACATAAAAGATATTTATGATCTCTATCAACATGCCGAATTTCAAGTTTCCATCTTATCAGGAAGTGATTGAATAAAATATTAGAAATCGCAATGTAAATTAAACGGGAGATTATTTGCCTTGGCCTAGCGTCGAACCAATGATAATATTCGATGATGTCTTAATGGTTTTCATCGGATACGCACGGCCTCCAGCGATGCCTAGAATTTCAACTCTCTACTTTGCCGGAAAATGCCTCAAAAAAATTTCCGTAAATCCCCGCAATGTATCTTTATGGAAAAAATTTGGACTTTGGGGCCCTCTGGATTCAAACCCATAACATTGAGGTTCAAAATCGCAATTTTTCTGGCGGTTACACGTTATGGCCAACACGTCATAAAAATTTCAACTCAATCACGCTTGTGGTTTAGCCTGTGAATTTGTATCCTATCTATATGAATGAATCGGGAGAAGCATCTACAGTAGAACCCCGGTAATCCGGACGAATTCAGGCAAATAGGCGTCCGGATTAGCGGGGTTTCCGGATTAGCGAGGTTTTAAAAAAATAATGTAAAAAACATTTTTTCTCAAAAATTATATTTTATGTATAATATATAATATTATGCGTGTATATATTGCATAAGGTATTACAACATATAAAGTGAATGTATATTATCAGCGAGCAAAAAAGTCAGTTTTTTTTTTTGCGCGACCGTTCTTATTTTTAAATCAAGTGCGCGGTCTCTTAAACGTCTAAAGAGCATAATTTCATGTGCTTCAAAATTTTGCTCCTCGGCCCACTTTAATGATGTATTGAGTGCCGCCAAAGCCTCAGAATGAGAAATTTTGACGGAGTCCACAGGGTGGTGGTGGTCGTCGTCGTCATCATCATCTTCTGCCGTTAATTTTTCCACGACTAGCGGATCATTAATTTATACACAGATGCCCAACAGCTAGATTGAACACGACATCTTTTAAATTTACCTTTTTCAGTGCATTTTCCAAATTTTCATTGTTCACAGGATCATTAAGAATATTTGTAAGAAGCAACTTACGACATCCTAACCTAATGCTTTGAATAACATTCTGATCCATTGGTTGGATCAGCGCAGTTGTGTTATGGGGTAAAAACATTGCTGGAATTTCAACGTCATCAGTGCACCATTCTTCTGCAGAAGGATGGCCAGGACAATTATCAAGCAACAATAAAGCACGTTGTGGTAAATTGACGGATTTCATATGTTGTCGAGCTGCTGGAACGAATTCTGTTTTAAACCAATCCAAAAATAATTCTCGTGTGACCCAAACGTTTTTTTGCCCTCGGTAGCGTGCCTGACCTGAATGCACGGGGTTTCTTGGCTGTTCCGACAACAAACAAAAGAAGCTCATGTTTGCCAGACACATTTCCACACGGCATAAATTTAATCCTCGCTTTAATTACTCTCTCATTGATTACACACAGTAACTTAAAATTTTTTAGCTTTTCTCGCTTATAAACACCATCTCTATAGCCCATGCATGGTCATCCTCATTGGACGTCTATCAAAGGGAAGGATTGTTTCTTACGCCTCTTCTCTCATAGCTTTTTAATGAACGTGTTATTTTGAGAAGTGATACCCTGCTGCAACTGAAAATTTATTGTCTTTCGAAATATTTTAGTCTTGCACTTATTAAGCATTTCTCTTAATGGAAAAATTCTCTCTCAGAAAAGTATCACAACTTAGATATGTTATCGCAATAAACGAAATACCTCGCTCTACATCAAATCATTGCAGCCAATGTAGTCATTTTTCAAATAGTCTATCCACCTCTCGTTTCTTGTTACTAATATGCGTGTTTATATGCTCACAAGAAGAAGTTGCGGGTTTGCATAACTCCCAATGGACCGTCCGGATTACCGAGGGTTCCGGATTAGCGAGTGTCCGGATTACCGGGGTTCTACTGTATATATAATAGATATATGAATGAATCCGGAGAAGCATCTATATATAATAGATATGATTTACACATTTCTCACATAACTTCAACTGACCTCACATATAGTGTTAGTAAAAAAATATTACAGTGTTACACAAGTTTGTGTAATAAAGGTATACTAAAATTCTGAAAATACCTATCAATCATCTTTACAAGACGCAAGAGGCAAATCACTCCTTGTAGGAGAAAATGATTCGTGACAAGTATCTAAACGATGCTGATTTTCATTAAATTTTATGATAACAATGAATAATTCAAGGCAAGTGATTAAAAAAGAAAATATTACATATTATATAAAGCATGATAAGATTAAAGATGAAAGAAAGGAAGTTACTTTGCACTTCAAGGACTACATTTAAAAGGATAAACAGAAGTGAAAAATAGTGGCATGACTGGGACTTCATCTTTACTGTCCATGCGAAAAGTCTAGATACTCGAGTTAGACGTGTTTTATCTCAGTAACTTATTCATCAATTGCAGTGAAATAAACTGAAAATAAAAGAAAATTTATTTCTACGTTTTGTGAATACCATCACCCCCTTCCCTCCACTTCCTCGGTGAGACAGGCGAGCTGAGCACACCAAAAAAACAAGGATAAAAAAAATTCTACATGGACAATGGTAGTAATTCTTCATTATAAAAATTATCAAATTTATCAACAGTGCGTGTATGCGGTGCCTACGGCACTTTATAATTTCTTGTAGGTCGTTAAATAACAAAAATAGCAGTTTTCTTTATCAACAATTTTTGGATGGTAAATAAAAAGTAACAAGGTACTGCATATGCATTTATAAAAGATTGATCTTGCACATTATGAAGTCTCATGTTGATAACCAAATAAAAAATATTTGTTGATATGGTGAAAAATCGCTGATGGTATTCACAAAACGTAGAAATAAATTTTCTTTCATTTTCAGTTTATTTCATTGCAATCGATGAATAAGTTACTGAGATAAAACACTTCAAACTCGAGCATCTAAACTTTTTGTGTGGACAGTAGGTTTTATTCAGGTGCAAAGTAACTTCCTTTCTATCATCCTTTCCTTTTAGGGGATCCCTCAAACACCGCTCTGTGAACCAGCTGCCTCTAAGAGGACCTCTGGCAGTGGTCAGAGTCACTCTGTGCAGCAACACTCGCCTTTCTAACAAACAATTCCATTAACATCAAATGATTCGACACACCACGAAAGTCTAGAGGTGAGAATATCAGCTTGGAAAGTGGGAGGTCTGCCTTCAAGTCCCTGTCATGTTGACATTTTTTACTGTTGTTTATACTTCTCTTGATAAGATCGAGTTAATTACATACATTCTAAGTTAATTCAAATAAAAATAATGAAGATGTAAATACATGCTTATGTGAATTAAATTAAAAATTTTAATGTAATTGACTGCTTATAATGAAGTAATATGACAACTCAATTTTTACGCTTGTTTCCTCAATTGAATGCCTCACCAATAATCTGCTCTGCTAGAGTAGCATCCTCTCCCTGGTCATTTGCCAGCAAACCTGTGCTCACAGCTTGAAAACGTCTCTGAGCTGCTGCCAAAGCCTCTTTATCGCCAGCAACCTGATCCTTAAGACCAGCAAACGAAGCCTCCAATTTGGCAAGTTCTTTAGCTTTAGTGGCAAGAGCAGATTCGTCCTTTATTATACAGAACAAACAAAATTTATTAAAATGAAAAGGCTCAAACAAGCTATTATGACAAACTAGATGAAGAAAATATATTCATTGTTTGCTTAAAGAATAATCCAAAATGTACAGGTTTACTTCACAACACCAGCTCTCAATTTGTGAAATCAAAGATTTAATAATAAGCCTTTTTAGAAGTTTGACCTTGATTACAAATTTTATTCCTGTCAGTAGACAACAAATGCTTTGTGCAGTAAAATAGACTAGTACCTCTTCCAAATGAAGATAATTCTAAACAGGAGTAATTAATTTCAGTAATAAATGGATTGCAAAAACAATAAGCAGAGATCAATACATCCTGATAAAAGATGTTTTAACGTCCAAAGGCCAACAGTTGATTTTAAGGATAAATTTTTATATTAGCACATTTACTAAAAATTATGTACTATCAAATATAATGCTAACCCAAAAATCTAAGCTTCGGAAATAGAAAAAGCATTTTCCTGCTAATCTAATGCACACTTTAAGACAATGCGGCCACGCCTTTTGCACCACCGGCTTTGTTTACTATACACATATGGTGTATGTATGAAAATGTGTAATTATACATGCATACATTCTATACAAAATACTGGTAGTTGTCAATGCCAGAACTCTTACGTAAGTGCTCACATTAGCAATTTAAAACCGGACATTTAAAGAGCTTGATGGGCTAGCTAGTTTGAGCTAGCCAATCCCATTTCAATAAACTGTCGGCCAACAGTTTAGTCTGTAGCCTGCAGCAGCTTTTATAGTCAAAACATCGATAGCTCATTAGTGGAATGGTTTGACGAGTTGAATTGAACCAAGGTGAGCAGAGGATATGCCCAGTAATGCACTACGGTACATACGGCACCAGTTGTATTGTGGCCAGATCTAGTGAGCCATCGATTCTAACAAGCAGCCTGATTTTTTACCCGAAAAAGAACCCAAAAGAGTGCTCGTTGTATTTGAGTAAATACAGTATTTAAAAAGCCCAGTAGGTATTTCTAGACTCACCTCTTTTACGCTTGCTTCAAGTTGCCTCCTCTTCTTGCGCTCAGTTTCCACGCTTTCTTTTGAAGAACGGAGGGATGCTTGGCTCTTGGCTTCGTCCTTCTCTGCCCCTTTCAGTGCTTTCTCTAGTTCTTGTAACCCACCGCCTCTCTCCTACACAAGAAAAAGTAACAGCTTATAGGCGATGTATACAATATAACATGAAAAAATATAATCTTTGGTTAAAATGTGAAAAATGCAACAATCCAAGCAATGTATGTGTGAAATAGAAAAGGTCTAAAAAATGGCTCTGAATTTATGAAAAACTGGTAAATTTCAAACCATAGCAAAGATACTTCCAGACAGGCGATGAGAGCTATTTAGAAAAAGAGAAAAATCTCATATAAATTCTCAACTTTGGTGTTGGGGCTCGAGTGAAAAAAGAAATGATTTTTCGAGTATCCAATTCTAATAGCACTCAAAAGTTGCCTATTTGCATGCTGATTAACAGAAAAATAAGGAAACATTCTTAAATTGTATCTTTAGTTTGAGCAAATGGCCTAAAGTTTAACAAAAATCACAAAAATTCACCTTTACGCAAAACTTGTAAGGAACTACAACTTTTAATTTCTGATAGCCTCAACAAACAATTCAAAATTGGTCATTTAAAAAGTTTGATGGGCTAGCCAATTTCCTTTGAGCTACAATCTATCAGCTGACAATTTAGTCGGTAGTCTTCTGGGGCTCTTATAGTGAAATCAATTGGTGGAAAGTTTAACAAGTTGTATAGAACCAAAGCGAGAGAAGGATCTAGCCATCCCTATGATACGCGACATGAGAACAAGTAGCATTGTGCCCGATTCTATCTGCACCATCAATCCTATCTCACACCCCGATTTTTGAGCCAAAAAAGATGCAAAAGGGTGTCCATTATTTTCAAGTAAATACAGTTTTCTGCTCCTTGAAAAGATAAGGCACCTCAGATTACCATTTGCCTGTCAAACCTTGTCTCTTACATAAACTGACAATTCTGATACATGCCTCCTGCAAGACAAAGACAGAAACGTGGCACTCGTCATTCCGATACTTCAGAAATAACCACTTGTTATAATGGACATAACTCCCTATCCTCTTCGCTATGAGACGGACAACGGCCAAAAAATCACTTGCTATAACGCAAATATCATCGTATGCCATACTTGTTATAATGGACTTCAACTATATTTTACCAAAATCAAAGAATACTGCAATGTATCTTTTTTGTCCTAGATAGAATTTTTCACAATCAGCTTCGGATTTATTCATCAATACTAATTTAGAAGCAGAGCTGGATATTCTTCATAATGTAACACAGAAGAGCAAAAAAAATACAAGGTGACTTTTTAAAATTAACACAGTCCCTTTCCATAATCAGCATGCAGCAGAGGCTGACAGTTTAGGAGAAACAAAAGGGTAATTTAACAAGGACATGGGATACAACCAACAGCAAGCATCTGTATGAAGAAGTGGATTACAAAGAAAAAAAAAATCACTATAATGTATCATTACTTACTTGATCAGCTTTACTCTGTAATTCTTTAATCTGCTCTTCGAGATTTTTGCATTCTTCTTCACCAGATTTGATTCTTTCCTTCAACGTTTCCACAGTTTCCTGAGCTTTCTCAAGATCGTTTTTGGCATGGGAAGATGCATCCTACAAAGGTAATGTATTGTGACCAAAAATTATCATCAAATTTTAATTTCAATGGTGGAAAAAATACACAGGATGACATCAATATGATTTACCAAAAAAGAATCTCAGATTAAAAATGATAATTTATCAACACAAAATGATGGTTCTTCCATGAAAGTAACAAAATATGTTCAGTTACATTAGTTTATTTCTATTTATCTTATATATCTTAACTATTTATTAGATAGAATATTCAATTGAAATGAGGGATCAATTGGAACAGAATAGAGATAGAAGCTATAGAAAAATTTAGTGACTATTAGCTGACAATATATTTATTTTGCTAAGATAGGTTAGAAAGAATGAATTCTAAAGGAAAGGGGGTTGGTATGGAAGGAGAGAAAACTTATTAGAGAATTGTATATGAAACAAAAAGCCGCTTTACAAATAAATAAGGATTTGACAGAATGGGTGGATCTTGGTAGGGGAGTAAGGCAGGGTTGCTGTCTGTCACCTACGTTGTTTAATATATACATTGAGGAAATGATCCAAAATGTATTTGATGGGAGAGAGGAAGGAGTTAGTATTGGAGGGAGGAAGATAAGAAATATAAGATTTGCAGATGACATAGTCATCTTGGCTGATGACATGCAAGCACTGCTAAAGGTTCTGGAAGAAGGGATTAAGGAATACGGGATGAAGATAAGCAGGAAAATCAAAGGTGATGCTAGTAAACTGAGAAGATCATACAAATGTGAGAATAAATGAAGGCATAATATGAAAAAGTTAAAAGCTATACCTAGGAACTGCGATAACAGATGATTGGAGAAGTGTTGCAGAATGAAAGGAAGAATAGCAAAAGAGGCCTTGAGCCAAAAGTGAAACTTGCTGTGCTGTAGAACCTAGACCTGGAGCTGAGAAAAATGCTAGCTAAGTGCTATATATTGTGGTAGTTTTTGTTTTTGCCACAAATTATTGTATTATATAATTATACTATTTTTTGGTGTGTTTCCACCTCATAAAAACATTTAATTCTGCTGTGCAAGAGGTTTTTCTTATTTGATGTATTTCTCAATTGTTTTCAACATTGATTATTTCTGTTTGATTTTATTTTACTTTGTCCTTATTTTGGTGTTTGTAAGAATAAATGTTTTGAGTTTTGTGCTGTGAGTGGCCTAAGAGGCAGTTAAGAAAAAAAAGTGAAGGGTGAAATGCTCTCCTAGAAAAATATAAAAGGACTCGCGGCAGTGGTAGTGAGGAGAATCTCTCTCACTCTGGAGTTCACAACGAAGGATGAGTCAGTGGGGAGGGGAATCCCTGAAAGTGAAGGAGCAGACGGCACAGGGTCAGTGGTGCCTGATGCAATAACCAATCGCAGCTACCCTGCTGAAAGAGTAGAAGCAGATGGCTAGGGGTCAACGGAGCCAAATGCCTGACTCTACCGTCAAGGAAGAAGCAAAGCGGAGTGTAGTGAGGGACAGGGAGCATGACGGGTTCCAGTCACTTTTGTATCAAAACACTCCATCAGTTTTTCATAATTCGTTTCTTAAATTCGTGTTTTGTGTGAGTCATGTTAGTAGTTTTTTTCTGATTGTGAATAAAACTCCTGGGAAGGGAGAATCACGAAATTCAATATAATCTTTCTTTTGGTCAGGCCCTTCTGGCACAAGTATTTCTGGGGGTGAAATCTCGGGGACCTCATACGTCCTTGGGGGCATTCAAAGGTCTTTTGGAAAGCTATTCGGCCAAGGCTAACGTAAGAGCATTCATTTCATTTTAATTAATGGAGTGGAAGTTCCCTCAGAGGAGAAGGGAGTGACAATCCCATCACTCAGCATGGAGGGTAGTAATGTATGGCTGTGAGGCATGGATGTTAAGGAAGTGGAAAAGGAATAGAATCAAGGCTTTTGAAATGTGGGTGTGGAGAAGGTGAGATGGATAAATATGGTGAGAAATGAGATCTTAAATAAAATGAAAGAAGGATGATGAAGGAAATAAGAAAAAGGAAAACTAACTGGTTAGGCCACATAATTAGAGGAAATAATATACTACAAGTGGTATTAGAAGGCTCAGTGGAAGGAAGGAATAAGAGAGGAAGAATAAAGATGGTGGATGAGGTGAAAATCAAGAATTATAGAGAGACTAAGGAGAAGGCTATGGACAGAGGGGAATGGAGATGGCAGTGGCGTGCGGGACCTGCTTCTAGGCAGAACACAACATGGTGATGAGATATATTTTTATCAAATTCATAATAACTGGGCCAATTCTTACCTCCAATGAGATATATTTCCATGCGATGTACAATCTTGTCAGGTGTTCCAATTCTCTTTGCACTTTTTGAAATTCCAAATAATGCCCTCTTTCTTCCTTCAATTTTGAAAGCTTGGGACAGATTTCTTCTTCAATGAGCTATTAATAAACCAACAAATCACAAAATCATTAAGGATATCATAGCAAAATATACCAAGATTCTCGAAACATTTTGATGGATAAATCTCAGGCTCAAATACATACATAAAAACTAAAACACTGAATGTAATTCAAATTTGGTTTAAAATATTTTTAAAGCATATTATTTTAAATATCCTTTTAGTAAAAATTATTAGAGGCATTAATACATTAAGTCTGAAGATTACAACAGTATAAATTTTAGATAGTCCTTTCTTGGATAAAAAAATATCCCAGTAACAAAAAAGTAATTACTGAAAAGGACTTTTCATACTTAGACTTTTAACCCATTTGTAGAGTTTACTATTTATTATATGCAGTGAATAAGTTAATGTCCTTTAATTTATAAAGATTCCATGAGATACTGTATCAAATTTTAAACTTAATAACAACTAATAAATGGATGGAAATAACTTTGCAAAATTCCACTTTAAAAAGATTTAATACCGCGACCGGTTTCGGATATTAGTCCATTATCAAGCCAAATTTTTAGGCTGGAAGTGGAATTTTGCAAAGTTATGTCCACCCATTTATTAGGATGGAGTTCCACACAGTTAAAGCTTCCTCGATTGCTTTCATTTAATAACAACTAATTTGGATAGAGAGATAAGGTTCAAAAAAGGTTCTCTAGTTCCAAGATGATTTGGAGGTATAGTTATTGATAGGAACCGCTCTTACTTCTAATGACTAACTTATTAGCCATACAGAGGCAAAAACACTGAGATTTAGAGGTTTTAAATCTCCAAAAGTCGTCTTTGTCGGCATTCCTCCTCTTACTTCCCAAATGATACCCAAAGTACTTTTCAGACCTTTTTCAGAGGACAGAGGCATTACCTTTGAAAAGTACTTTGAGTATCGTAAATGTGCGGCATTCCTTTCTAGCTTTCTCTGACTACCAGGAAGTAAGAAGAGGAATGCTGGCAAGGACAGCTTTAGAGATTTTAAACTTTTAATTCATTAATAGCCATGTTCCAAAGTTTCCTTCTTTACACAACTTTACTATAACTGATAAAATGCGACTCCCCTGTTATATGGGCCATTCTCATACTGCCAGAAAGATTAGGGAAATAGATGCTAGAACGAATCGTTTCAAAAATTCATTTTTTCCCCTAACTATACACGAAAAAATTAAGGAAAATAGAGTCAAGGTGGCAGCACCCCCTGCCACACGCCGAAAGGTGGCTCGCAGAGTTCTTACATACACATAGACAACTGAGAATGATTGTTTCCGCACCTCTCAGTTCAGATATTTCAGAAGGACTGCCCAATATAAGAACAGGCCTTCCATTATTAGAAGTTAAAATTGTATGAGGTTATGCACACCAATATTTGTACAGGAATCCAGCAAAAGCATCCAAGTTTATATCTCTGACCTAAAACCTGTATATCGACTAAATTGTTCTGAAGTTTTGCATCCATTTGCAAATTAAGTATTACAGCATGTAAATAGAGATTATGTTCCATTGCAATCTGCTGCACTTTGATTTTTCAAGGAGGGGGGTCATGATTACTACAATTGAGACAGCTCCAGATGACAGACAAATAACAGAGAATCAAGTTACTAATTTCTTAAAACAGTGCATTTTCTCGATCAGTGCAATCACTTGCACTTAAGAAGTGACTGCTCCTGGCGGGTCTTAGGATTGCCAATTACTGAATTGGTGAGGTGAGGATGGTGCAAGTAGACAATAGTCAGGAATTTGAGAGTCAGGTAATAAGACTTCTCAATCCTATTATATTAAACGAGCAATCTTTGTAAGTCACACCTATCTCACAAACAGCTCTAACAATTTTTTTGAGAAGAACAAGATTTCCTGAGTAATCCAGGTTTCCTGATAAAGGTGATACCTAGATGGAACCTGCCTTGTGTACTTCATGAGAAGACAAATCACTTAATGCTTTGACTGAGTAGAGTAGAGTACTTTTATGATCATTGGGAAGAATCGTACACAAGATTGCCTGAACATCTATGGGTTCAGCGCTAGGGAATTCATATCTTATCAACTAACCATAAATCCTGGTATTAAAAATATATGATACCATTTACACAAAAATTATGCACAATAATTGAGCCCATATGGCTGTGGTGTTTTAGTTCAATATATTACTGCAAAGTTTTATCCTGCAATTCTTACACTAAGCTCTTATACCGTATTTCCCGGCCTACAAGACGCACTTTTTTTACTCTAAAATATGCTCTAAAATCAGTCTGCGTCTTATGCGCCAATGGTATACGGGTATAAATCCGTCCTATAATAAGCAAGCCGATTCGCCGGGATAAACGCCTACCGTGAAGTATTTTTTACCGTATCAGGCATTGAAAATAGTTCAGTTAATTACAAATTTCGATAATAACACTTTTTTATTAAGTAGTAAGGAATACAGTTTTAATATTTCAATGACAGAACTTCCTTTAAAAAATTTCCAGGTAAATCGGAAATGCATACAATATAGCACGTTTAGTTTAATCTCGCATGTGGTGCTGCTGCAAAACTTACACACATTGGGCTAACGGAGTTGTCATCCCTAGGCTAATACATTGTATCTCTCACGATAAAGAATTTACCGGCACTCAACCTTATGTCACAAAGTATGGTTTTTTTTTGTAAATTCTTACCTGAAAAATCAAGGTGCGTCTTATGTGCCGGTGCGTCTTATAGGCCGGAAATACGGTAATTATTTTTATCTATACTACAATAAACAAGAACACGTAGATAATAAGAAAATATAGGTAATTTTTCAAATAGAAATCATATACTGTATATTCCGGCAGATAAGACAACTTTCAGATAAGACAAGGTATGAATTTCCGTCAAAGTTGAATTGTTTTGGCATATATTTGTCCTACAATAGAGCCCCAAAACTGTCAATGGCCAACATATTTAGTTTAGACCAGCAATCATCATCTGCATAGTAATACTGTACGGGGTACATGTAATTATGCCCTATTCGTAAATTTTGAAATGGATAAATTTTATTTTCGAGCATCTCACAGGACTGCCTTATGACTGCTGCAAACATTTGCACAGATAACTTTTGTGTCTGTCCTACAAGACTACCTCAGATTCTGGGGGTATTTTTTATGATTCAAATATCATCTTATATGAAAAATATTTATAATAGCTGCATTTTGAAAAGTTAATACGGTATTAAGAAATTATAACATGTATTCCTCAATACTGATATTTTCTGAGGCATCTACAAACATTTACGAGTAAAATGTAGCTTGCATACTGCAAGCAGATTGACAACAATAATTTAAATCTGCATTACATTGGCAAGGTCCTCAAAAGAAAAAAAAGGATTGAAAATACTCTTAAAATTCGCCTCAATTTAATGGTTTGGCATCGAACCCGGGTTTTCCGGGTAAACTTACTATGCAGCAAAACAGAAGATCACCATCTCTAACTATGTGTGAAAATTCAAGCAGAAATATTTGATGCAACTACCTCAAACGACGTTCTACTTTTCAATAATGTTAATGGCTCTCTGGATTCGAACCAAGGACGATCTTGGAAATCTAAAAGATGTTTCTGAAAGTTATTTATGATCTCTATCTATATGCTGAATTTAAAGTTTCTATATTGTTGGGAAAGGTTTCAAAATAATTATTGAAAATCGGATCAGTTACTGATTATAGAGACGCCTGGTGTCGAACCCAGGACACATTGATAGCTGCGAATACACAGTTTGGTTTGTATAGACTTGATCTTTCTTTATGCAAAGTTTGAAGTCGATAGCATGCCGGGAAGTACCTTAATTTTGTTTCCGTTATCTCCCTAAGAAATGCATTGAGAAGTGCAAATTACCGGAGGAGATATTTGAGGATTCGTCGTCGGAAATTCATCCGGAAGAGATCCTACTATCTTCGCAATAAACGTAGACTTCGAAGAAACATATCGTCAATAGCTCCTAGAAAAATTATTAAATTTAAACATATATATAGTGGTATAGAAGTTGTTAATTTTTGTTTTTTGACAACTAAAACTATTTTTAATAAGGATTTTTTGTTATATGATTTTGTTGATAAATTTGTTGGTCCGTCTGATATGTTAAAGGGTTTAATTAAGGGTTATTCCAAATTTCTGGTTAATAAAATTGATATTTATGTTAAACAATTAAATATATTTACCAAAGAAATATACGCTGCCGGTGAAGGCGCGGAAGATTTTCTTCACAGTTATGGCAAAGCTATCTCAACTGGTAAAGTCACTCCTCCAGTTCCTAAGACGGTTCATATGTCTTCCGAACTCGAACCAAGGGGTGCTGAATTTTTACACTTTACAACGAATGATTTCAACGTTATTCATAAAATTGATGATAAAATTGATACTAATGTTGTTATACCAGATTATAATTCGATCGATAACTCTAGGTTAAAAAAAAAATATCATTCAAAATATCATTGTATCCTAAGTGTAAAAATTACATTTCATCTACTATTTTAAACGATGTACATAATTTTAATAAAATTTATGTATGGTTAAAGGATATAGGTTCAAATTGTACTTTGCCATTTCATTACATTGCTGCTATTCCTGATTATACCATAAATTCACAAAATGATAATAATTTAACCATTGTATCTGTTAAATACAAATATACTGTTGTTTTACATGTAACTTTTGGTGGTAGAAATATAGAAATTCACATGTATTTGATTTATTATTTAACAGATCCTAAAACATCTCAAATTACATCATGGCTGATCCACAGATCGCTGGGCCTTCATCATTGCAATCTCCAGGCCAACTTCACCGACGTTCTAAAGCTCTGGGTCAGTTTTACATGATTGCAAATCCCTATAATTGGGTTTATACTTACAATAATAGAACTTTAATTAATCGTGATAGATTGAGAAAATTAATGGAAGTTCCAACAGGAACATTATTTCGAAAGATTTCAAGTACTGTCGGGTTACCTTTACATTTATGGCCTCAAAGATTATTATATTTAATTTTTTGTAGAGATTGGACTATCCCTTTGCAAAAGGAAGTAATACTCACTCTTATTTGTAATAATATAGATATTGAACTGTTGTTATTGAACTGTCCGTCCGAAGGACCATCAGCGAATACGTAAAATTTGATTATGAAATATATTTATGATATCTAACCCCATGCCGAATTTCAGGTTTCCATGACATCGGGAAGGGGTCCAAAAAAAATCTTCAAAATCGCCACAATACATTTTAAACGGGCGATTTTTGCCCCGACCTAGCATCGAACCAAGGATAATCTTCGATGATGTCTTAATGGTTTTCGGTTGGATATGCACGGCTTCTAGCGATCCCTCAAATTTCAACTCCCTACATTTCCGGGAAGTGCCTCAAAAAAATTTTTGAAAATCCCCAACTATGTATTCTTATGGAGGAAATCGGGACTTTGGGGCCTTCTGGAATTGAACCCATGACAATAAGGATCAAAGTCGCTTTTTTCCTGGGGGTTTCACGTTATGGCCAATACGTCGTAAAAATTTCACGCTTGTGGTTTAGGCTGTGAATTTGAGTCCTCCCTATCTATCTATCTACCTAGTTACATGGATGAATCCGGAGAAGCATCTATATATAATAGATAGATTACCTTATTTCAATACAAATTTTCAGTTTGACTCAACTGCTTGCATGTTTACAGTATATTTTTACATAAAAACCACGAATATTAGTTAAGTCCTTATTATTAAGTGAAAATAAATATTATTGAATCCAAACCTTCTTGAGGTTGGAAAGATGGTCCTCACTAAATTTGAAGTGCTACTATACTAAAATTTAATATCCTAAAGCAGGGTTGGCAAAATGTTTGCAGTAAGAGTGCCATATTTGATGAATATAAAGGGCTTACATGGCAATGTGGTGCTGAACGATACAGTGAGACGGCGATATTATTCCACGCAACGATGCAATTAAGATCTTGTATAAGACTTAAATGGTCGTTAGTTGTAGCTACTAATAAACAGAATCCATATTTATTTACAGTGGAGCTTTATTTCTTAAGTGAATAATGCAAAAAAATTATGTCATAGGAGTTTCGTGTGCCTGAAAAAATTCTCTCCATGCAACTTTGGGCAGGTGTGCCATAGGTTTGCCACCTAAATGAAGATATTTCAAACAGATGTAGGATGTCAAGAATTTCTACAACAATAAACTTACCGTTTTAATTTCTAGCAGTTTGGCATCTTTCTTTTGTATTGTCTTCTGGGCATGCTCCCTCTTGGTCTTGTACATCATAGTTCCAGTTGCTTCTTCAATCATTGATAAAATCTGTTAAGTAAATCAATTTGTGAGTAGCATGGTTGAATAAAACAAATAAATATAAAGTGGACACACCTATTTACTAATTAGATTTAAAATGTAATTCATTTCCTTCATAAAATTGCTGCCAGAAAAGGTAAAGATAGAGGATACATCCATCTTCAGTACATTAGCCTCTTCCTTAACTGAATTTTTAATTTATCAGACATTATAAGTTGGTCCACTGAACTTTTCGTTAACCTGTCAACCAAAACTTGTATGTTATTTTATATCGATGTGATTATTCTAGTAAATGAATTACTATTTTGACCAGAGGAATTTTTAAATGTATATTCTAATGCAATATAGAAAAGAAAGACACAGAGATCAATAAAATAGTTAAGATATAGGATGAAGTACGAAAGGTTTGAAGTTAAGAAAAATTTTACTAAATATTTTACATGAATTTACAGAGAGTATGAATTTAAACTGGATGGAAAAGTTACAAAAGCTTCTGGCAGCATGTTAAATGTAAACTTTTCAATCAAAACTGTCAATTCTTACAATGAATAATTCATCTCAATTTATTAGAATGAGGTTATAGCCATTATAATTGATCAAGCCAAGATAAAGAGGAAATACTAATTACTGTTCGAAATTGCATAATTTTAACAACATTGACACAGATGAAGTTTTAAATGCTTTATACACTTCAAAATATTATCACAAAAAAATGGCACTGAAAATGCATTATTTTTGTTAGACTTAAGTTCAGTGAGTTAGAATTTAACATACCAAGCCTAGAATACCAACATTGGTTACCAATCTGAGACCTTCAGAAGAATGTGACGAATTTCCAGTGATATTTCCCCATAATAATAAGCTGTCCATTTTTAAGTTGCCTGTTTTCAAGTTGCTGTCAGAATGACTCAGGCAGAATGGCCTCAGGCAGAAGGGCCTCACGGCTGAAGGGCCAAAAGGTAACGAGACTTTTATACTGGTGAGTGCAAGGATACTGTCGCCGATCAGACTAATTAACACAGCATAGATTTGTGACAGTTTCTAGGAATGTGATTGACCAATTCAATTTCCCCCTTCCGTTACGAATTCCTGTGCTTCATTATTTTATCCCTCCTCTTCGGGAGAAGTGGAGTTTTCCCAAAAGAACTTATTTTTTCACTAGAGTGCGCCCCGCTGAAGACATCGTCGACGTTGCCTGAAGGCCGCCTGCAGAAGGCAAGTGCTTTTCTTTCATTGATGAGTCAGGTGTTCTGACTTTATCGTGAAATTACGTTGGAGTCTTTCTGAAGGCTAAGTTGATATTATTATTATTATTATTTGTGAAGTTTCTGCAAACTGGACCATATCACTTAATTTATGTGTAATATTGTGTAATTTTCACTAGTTCGGATTTATTTAGTATTATTATTGTTTGGTATCGTATTTGAGGGTAATATTCACGATAAATGTCCTACAGAGTTATTGTTTTTTATCTTTCATTATTTCTTATTTGGTTGTTTGTGTCGCTGGGCCTGTTGACTTTCTAACAGCTATTTCACAAAAATTATCGGATGCCGTGTACCGGTGGATTTCAAGGTGGGTTTGTCTTCGTATCTACCTGGTATGTCGCACCAAGAACCTACGGTTTTTCTTTTATTTTTCAATTGTTTGTAGTACACTTTCATCAAAAACACCTTGGCATTCTTCGCATATACCATATAATTGAGGCTTGCACTAAAAGGGATAAATTATATTCCTACTACAGTAAAAAATGTTCCCACGTACCCCATGCACCGAAAAATAACATTCACGATGGAACAGGAAAAGAATAACTGCATGTCTTTACTGGATATTCGTCTTATACAATAATCGGATCGGTCATTAGGGCATACCATTTGGCATTGGAAGCCAATCAACACAGACCAGTACCTTAATAGCCACCACCATCCGGCAAATTCAGAGGAGTTAACCCATCAACCTTATGCCAAAAATTTCATAACTGACCAAACAAGAAGTGTAAATGACCCTTAAGTAGAACAGACATTAACAGGGTCGGGCTGCGCGCTGTGGGCGAAATGCCAACTTCATCGATTTTCATCGAACATGTCCCGATAAACATTATTTATAACGTTTGTGACGTCGAAGATAATATGATATAAATTAATCACTTATCTTCCAAGTTTAGATTAAATATAGAGCTCGAAATTACTGCGGTAGATAAATATTTAAATCTTATATATATGGAGAAAGTCATGCGCTGGCCAGATCAGATTTTTTGGAATGGAGTTTAGCTCAGCTGTCGTTGCAGCCATTCTGCCCTCTCTTGCCTGAAATCATGTTCCTTTCAATGGTCTCTTGAGACTGCCAGAAGTCACAGCCATATCAGGAGAGTAAGGAACTGTTGAATCATAGCAGTCTGGTCTTTCACCAAAAAAATCAAGTGCAAGGAAAGAGCTCGAACATTGACTAGATGGCGGCGCCACAGCATCAATTAGGCGACGGAGGAAATCCCTGTAATACTCTATGGTGATTGTTTGACTCTGTGGTATGTACTCGTGGCATACCCCACCATGGGAATCAAAGTAAGCAGTCAGCATTACTTTGACGTTGCTGCGCACTTGGGGGACAATTCTTTAGTCTTGGTGACATGGAATGCCACCACAGTGACGACGGCGATTTGGTTTCTGGGTTGTACCCATGCACCCAGGACTCATCATCAGTGATAATGGTATTCATGAAGTCAGGGGCACTGTTGGTGGAGTCCAGCATGTCCTGTGAGACTCCAACAAGAAAATTGCTTTTGCTCTGCCGTCAGCAGCTTTGGCATGAATTTCGCCGCCGCTCTCTTCATGGCCAAATCTTCGGTCTCAATAGACTGATTCCACAATTTCTCAGATAGTCACATGACGGTTCGGCATCACCACAGCATTCACTTTGGCAATGACCTGGTCATTTCAGCATGTTGATGGCCAACTCTCCACCAATGTGCGGCCGTCTTAAAACCAGTTGTACCATTCCTTAGCCTTTTGGTATACACCTGGCCTTCACCAAACACTCGACATCCTTGAAAATGTTGTTTTTGCCGAAACTTCAGAGCCATCCAACATCACAACCTGTTTGATGACCCAAGAAAACTTGCTGAGCAGTTAATTTACTTATTGTATTTTTGCTTATCATTTACATTCATTTAATTTTTTTCTGTTCGTATTATTAGCATTTATGTATGTTATATTATACCTAATTGGTTTATTATTACAACAACAATTATATGTAAACCTAAGTAAGTTTATGCAACCTGTTCTATCAACACAGGTCCTATTATGTTAATTTCCCTGTTGTGAGTTAAAGAACTGTATATATTTTAGACCAATTGATTGAGTCTACCTATTTGCTTTTGAACTACCAATGCTGTATCAAGTGAAGGCAATCTGACACAATTCTTCTCTTCTTGGATGCGTATATTTTACTCAACTACACTGTATTAATTTGCTCTGCAATTTAATTCTCTGAATGAAATAAATTAACTATTGCATGATATTACAAATATAGTAAAATGTTATAGATGCAGAGATAAT
Organism: Sympetrum striolatum; assembly: GCA_947579665.1. Taxonomy (NCBI): domain Eukaryota; kingdom Metazoa; phylum Arthropoda; class Insecta; order Odonata; family Libellulidae; genus Sympetrum; species Sympetrum striolatum. The sequence goes on from OX388345.1 coordinate 95,732,819, forward strand.
TAGTTTTATTCACACTAAGTCACGGCTTTCCTGATTTTTAATGAAAATAACGTGATCCTCGTGGCAATAAGAGCACAAGCTGCAGGTGATATTACTAGTAGTCTTAATGGGAACTCAGGTGATAAAAAATGGTAATTAAACCTACCCATTTCCAGATGCATAGAATCTAAGGCTGAGTTTTGTTTGGTTTAGGAGTGGTTCCGCAAATTAATTTTTGTTATTTTTAAAAAGACAAGAAATTTTGGTGGAGGGTCCTTATCGCTGCTCCTGGGCATCTAAGAAGTATGTACACAGGAATGGATGGTGCAACATGTCCCATCGTAGCATTAGAAATCAGAGGGGAAAATATGCCATAACTTAATTGGCTGAAACAACCACCCGGCAAGTGGGAGATTCGAGTTCTGACTACAGCAGATATTTTCTCCATTTTTCTCTTCCTCCCAATGTCAAAAAATATTTTACACTATTTATTTTGGTGCAGAATTAAGAGGGCCAAATGTACTAGTTTGCCCAGAACAGTGCCTAATTTGGGATATTTTTACCTAAAAGACTTGTTTGCAACTAGTCATTTGATTTCAGCTACCCCTGATTTGATAAAACTATTCATAGATGAACAAGTTTACAAGAGAGAATTTGTCAAAGGGATTTATGGGACCCCCTTTTAAAAATCTTTAGTAATATTGTCACCTGTAATCTTCTTTAATACAGGTCGTGATACATGATAAGGCAGATCCTGCATGATCAGAGAAACATGTTAGGAAATTTGCCTATCCTCAAAGAAAAGAAACAATATTTCTGTTCAGCAGATTATAAATCTGGTCTACTTATACATGATACGCATTTTTGTGGAATTATGTTGTTTTCTGCAATAACAAGTGGAGGATGGCATTTATCAGGATTTTCACAAACAAAACTGCTAAACACCTGAAATTATATAATAATAACATCAACAATTAATAGAGTTGAGTGACAAGTTGAAGTCCTTAGATGAATCATTAGATCATAAACAGAAATTAACTCATTGTTTAGGAAAACTGTTGTAACTCACGTTATAACTCCCTTGGTGGTCAAGAACCCTCTTGGTATACTATATAATTAGGGTTTTGGCCCAAATTGCCCCAAACTAAAATTGCAACATGTGCCGAAGTCTATAAAGTATTCAGCCCAGAGGCCAGTGGGTACCTCAGCCTCTCTACTAAAAGCTTGCAGAGAGGAATGAGGTTCACTAGGCAGGATGAGGTAGTTTGCCTTTACTTCCCTCACAGAGCCAGAATGCTGTAAGTGAAACCTATAAGAGTATATATATTTTCCCTAACAACAATTAAGGGCAGTCATATTGAAGTTTTTTTCTGTATCAGGGTTTGCTTTTGAGGAGTGTGTGAGTAGATGTGGGAGTTTGTGGCATTAGTTAAGGAGTTTGTGGTGTATTATTTCTGTGTTCACTTTGCCTTTCATTCAATTGGAGCCGAAATACAAGTAATAAAAGTAGTGTTTTATTTCAACATGTAAACACTTTCATGAACATTACAAGTATATTAATAATATTTTAAAGGGATCTCATGCTTTCCTGCTTGATTATGTTGCAAAGATTTTCAGGCAGGTAAGTTCGGGCTGGTGGGCTAACGTTTCAATAGCCAACTTGGCCATCATCCTCAGGGCAAAGGTGTAGAGACGTCATGTCCAGTAGTTTATGTACCAAAAGTCCTATACCTTTCACTTTTCCTCTCTAATCAGCTACGAGCTCTTTCTCCCCATAGGAGGAGGGAGGGAGAGGTGCCTTTTGTCCGCACTGGCAGAGCATTGCCTCTTCCTCGACCAGAAGATGGACTTTGAAAACACAAAACGCCTGTACTGCCAGTGGTCCTACGGTTATTGGGACCGCTTGACAAAGGAAGCAATTGAAATCCATCTACACAAGGATAGTAAAAATTGAGATGATGGCTTTATGCTGAGCAATACATGGGACTCTGTCATCCTCAATTGACTTACCAAAAATGATCCCACTTCCAATGACCCAACATCTGAGGTACTTTTTAAAAAGATTGGTTAAAAATATTAAGGCCGAGTGAGCTTAACGAGTACAGATGGAGTGGGGGATTGCCTTAATGGAATTTCATTTTCTTCATTTCTTTGAGATTCATCTATAATTAATGTCAGTTTAGTGAAGTTGATTTATTTTATCCGATTGTTTGTAGTGCAGTTTTTTTCCCTTTCTTATTGTACAATTTTTATATTTTCACTGCCTGTCTATCATAATTCTTTTCTTTCTACTTCATCGAAAATAAAGTTTTCTATCTGTAGGTTTCGCAGGTTTTTCACACTCCCATTCTTGCGAGTGTTTTCCTGCAGTGGAATCTTTTTCCTGAGCCCTCAGCTTAGGTTTTTTCAATCCACATACTAGTTTTCTTCGTGTACTTTTGCTATCTCTTTCTTTCTGTCCCTCATTTAATGATGGGTTAGATGTAAGAAGAGACTCCCTCGCCCAAATAAAGACCTCTTATTATTATTATTATTGCCTGGTAGGGTAGAGCTACGGTAGCCGTGAATCTCTACTGGGAACCCTGAAAAAACTTATATTACAAGGGAAGGGAAGTATGTGATAAATTTTTGATTAAGTAAATCTTTGTAAAAAAATGTAAAGATGTACGTATGCATGTATAGTATATGTAATATGTGTTGCTACCGGATGATTAGTCCACTTGTAACATTTTTGTAATATTAATAATAATAGTAAAAAAATCATTTTATACCAAAATAGCCTTTAGCACCATTGTCACCATGGGGATATACAAAAAGGATGATATATTATATAGGACAAAATAAACATGCTATACTTGTAAAATTAACTTCTACAAAAATTGCTGCCTATCTGAAATAACTCCCAAGTTTATAATCATGTAAGTTTATTAGGAGCTTTCTTTCCAGTAGTGATATAGAAAGAGCCTCCTTCAGTATCTATTTATAGTTTTTCTACGTACATCTTTCAACATAAATCACTCATATGAATTGATAATTTATTGGAAATTTAATACTTAATAAGTGCTATGCATGAAAATGTATAACTCGCACAGAAATACTATCCCTTTGCAATTATATATATTTTTATTTGACGCTCTTGGACAGTTTTCCCTTATTCGGAGATCAATGATTCGAGTATCAACATTTTTAATTTTAGTCATTGTATTACTAAGAATAATGACAGTCCTTGAAGATTCGTGATGAAATTATCCTATGACAGGATTGCTTACCTCTTGGGGTTTCATATTTAGTACTTTCGTAATGCGACCCTGCATAATAAGAAAGTGGGGATTGTTGACGTTAAGCTGTACAGATCGAAACATATCTTGCACCCGCTGATAGGTCACCGTCAAGCCATTTATCATGTACTTATTACGGCCTTCTACAACAATCTGAAAATAAGAACAGAAAGCCAGACTTACTTATCAGCATATATAATTGGTGAAATACAAGTCCATAGAAGCACATATACCTGTCGAGTGATTACGATTTCGTCATACTGAGCGTAACCAACGGGAGCCTGTTGTTTATCTTGATTGTTGAACTTTAAGGTAACACTAGCTTTGGTGATACCGGCTTGGCCTCCTTTGTATACCAGATCTTGCAACATGCCAGCCCTTAGCTGTAATAGAGCGATTAGGTTAACGGTGGATCGGAATCATTATTGCTTCATTTAAAGGATACAAAAGCTTTCTCTTACATGGCTTAGATTTGTTATTCCGAGGGCGAAACATATTCCGTCAAGAATATTTGACTTTCCAGTGCCGTTGAGTCCTGTTATGGCATTGAACAAAGGATCAAAGCCATTGATCTCAGTCCTCTGGCCATAGGACTTAAAGCCTTCCAATATAACAGATGTAATATACATTTTCGCCAAAGAATAATCATTGAATGCTAACCGGGAAAACAACAATTTCCACCGAAGAAGCAAAACAACACCGAGTCCGTTACAGCACCATCGTTTGGCGCTACTTTTGCTGCCAACTTAAGAGATTTAAAGTTTTCACTTTTTTCGCCTTTTTGATTCACAATTATGTGCTCTAAGAATATGTTCTGAGAATTGATGTTAAAAATACTCCAGTTTCCTCATAAATAGAGTCATTCTTAATTTTATAGATCATTGATTATAGTCATAATACATAACATTTTTGTTTTGAAGGTGTAATCAGGCAGAGATGGGATAATACGATGTTTTTCTTAGGTATGAATTCTGAAAAATCTGCTGAACTTTAAAAACTATGACCACATAATACTAAAATTGAGCTCAGCTAAAAATACTAGATGTACTAGATATATTCAATCGGTATTCATTGGTGTTATCGTTACTCATATATTCTTTCAGTTGATTCATTTCAGACCGCGAGGTTCGTAATAACGAAGCTGAAATTCAAATAATATTTTCATCCTATCTAAAATTACGGCTTTAACTCATTAGTCTAGTAATGTTAAGTTTTCCAAAACGGAGTTAGGAAGGAACTTATGTGAGGGAAGTTTCAAATAACATCAAACGTCTTTATTTGAGCCTACATATGTAGCGTTTTTTCTTCACAGTACAAGAAGTTTTCTGAACGTGAGAAAGAAAATGACTCCCGGAACGAAAGTTTTTGTCAGAAAATTGTTCAAAGCAATTCATTCGGTTATATTATACATCCTAGGGCGCACGCAAATATAACATTCGATTCAAAGGACACTTCCGCTGTGTAAGTAGATAACTGTATTTCGATTTAGAAACATGAATGACCCGGGGTCAATAGCACTTTTTGCTCGATACACAACATACACAATAAATCATTTACGTAATTGTGCTTCTCCTTGAATCTAAATTTTATATCGAATGTCACTTCCTGCAGAGGCTTCTTAAAAAATCTTAAGTAGCGTATTAATAACGATTATACATTGACCATTAGGTGAATGTTGTGAACTTTGAGTATTAAAACATCTAAACCATGCTTTATGGTATCATAACACGATGACGGCAACACTGTTGATCCTTGTACTTAAGAGATGCTGTGTGAGGGTCGTATCAAGTTTAAGTTTAGAGTCCAATTTAGTTCTTTGCTGACCGCAGAGACATTTGCGTTACTATCCTCTTTTTAGAGACCGGGCGTGTTATTTCTAAAAGAAACTTTTAGCCTATTGCATTAAAGTTTAGATGGATCATTGGGTGCCCAAAATTTGAGAGATAGGCTCCACAAATTTATATTATTCATTAGTTCGAAAATCTGTCATTACATATAAACGATTGCGTCGGTCTTTCAGTCACTATGATATAGAGTCATTAACGTTCGTTGACCCTATTGTTTCCTTCAACCCGAGGTCTCACTCGTAAGGCAAATTATAATACTTTTTCCTACTCGTCATCTTTGTATATTATTATCATTTTATTTGAGTAAAATTAACAATGCCGAGAGACGTTTTGTTAGTGGCAAAATCAATTGTTTTGTTAACAGGTAAGTGTGCCTTTGAGCATTAGAACTAAGAAAAACTTTAAATTTCTTGTCTAATTTCGGATTAGTATAAGTAACGTGTATGTACTTCTGCCAGCGCTTGACAGATGTAAGAGTAGGGATAAGATTATACGTCGAGAGAATTATTTGAGGTATTTTCCTTATACTGTATTTAGTCGGTCAAGAACGCACAAACTAACTTAAAGTAAGTAATTAACGAATTAGTTCCTCATTATTTTCTAAAAAGTCGATCTTGTTGCAGCTTGATAAGCTGCGGCAATCATCAGTTAATTATTGATATGAGTCTACAATTAGAATATATATTTCAATGAATAACCTTCCATGTCTTCTCAACAAAATAAGGTTTTAAATTATATTTTTGAGTTATTTGATCAACTGATAAATAATTTATGAAACAGTTGTACTCCTGCAAGTAGCAGAAGCTTGCGATGAAACGCAGAGACGGTTTGGGTGCAGAATTCAAAACAGGCTGTGCATGTGTGGGATTGGTTGTCCTTCCGAGTACCGATATACTTCCAAGGAGGAATGTAGAAAAGCTGTGAAAGGTGAGTTGAAGGAATTAATGCGGAATAGATGCGTATTTACATCAGGAAGGTAATATTGGTAACCATTGACTCATAACCATTCTGTTCGCAGGATAATAAAATTAAGTTTTTGAGATCTAGATGATTTTTGGATTTGGTATGCAGAAAAATAATAATGTACTTGAGACTTTTTTAAATTTTGTTTTGAGTGTGCCTTCCATTTATAAGAACCAAGCTGACTGTTTTATTTCTACAAATACGCAACAAAGTTAATTTTCAATTCTTCCACTTAAAGGTAATGGCCTAGATATTTGTTCCAGAAGTCCATGTTATAACCAAGGATCTTGTATTCAAACTTCTGCAGCTCCTGGTTATAGATGTCGATGTGAAGGCACAGGGTTTTACGGAATTAGATGTGAAAATGGTACAATATTTTGTCAAGACTTGCCTTTTACTCACCATTTAAGTAATATTAGTAGCCTCTAACTAAATAATCATTTATTTTAACAGCCTGTCCAGCAGCAGTTCAAAGCCCAAGATCATACCCTTATGAATGCATTGTGATCTGATCATCCATGCTCCAAGGAGTTGTTCAAGCAATACAAGAGTTCTGTAACTTCAATAGAAAAATGTTAGGATTCTGATACATATATACTGCCTAAATGTTACTTCTCAGCTCCACGTAGACTTAATTATTGAATGCAGATGAAGTATTCACTTATATCATTATAGACCTTTTTTAAAAGCTAATTTTAGACTAGTTACTTTTCATGGCTGTCAAAAATATAATCACAATAAAGTATTCCATTTTTATACTTGTTCATTATTCCCTTATTGTAAACCTCTTAATGGTATGTATGAATAAAATAGAAAAGAATTAGGAAAATATGGAAATTATTTAACCATGATAAAGACTTCATATTTAAGGAATTCTTCTGCTATAGTAGAAGTCCTTGCAAATAAATTGGTCACATAAATCATGGAAGTAATTTAACCAAATGAATTGCTAAGAAGATTGCATTTAGTATTCTACTTTCTGTTTCTTAGAGGTTACTTCAGCATTAACGCAACATTAAATTAACATCTCTTACTGAAGTGGTACCACATGAATATGCATGTATTTGCTGAAGCAACCTAAGGATTCAAAAACCACTGATGATTAAACAACATGCCATTGAAGGAAAAGTAGAGATTACTTAGGGACCTACAAGATTTGGAGGAAGCAAACAACTTGGTGCTTACAATGCATTTTTATCACAAAGAGCCATTGCTGGGTATCCTACCATCAGAAGCATCTCAGGTATTTGTCTTTTGAGTTTTATTTAAGTCATGAACATTAAAAAAAAGGGTTTAATTTGTAAGGAAAGGAGAAAAGATCTATCTGAATTAAGAGGGACAAGAATTCAATAGTGAGAAATGGGTGACGCATTGACCTTTTACAAATGAATCCTAATCCTTCAAAGGCATGAAGCACCACAGACTTGGAGTAAAGTTGGTTTAGTCTCATCGGAAAATATACTGTAGAGTACTCTCAATTTTCAGGCCCCACACAAACCTGCAGGATTGATGTGGCCAATCCTGTTTGTTAGATTTCATAGTGGGCATCAATAGTTATACAACACAAATGGTAAATGTGCACACAAAACTTCATCATACACACTCAAGGAATATATTAAATGGACATTCTTTCTAAGGTAGATGGGATGTTTGATTTGGAAAATCATTACTATTGAAACCAAATTAATTTTACAAAAATCATTTGTCCATAAAATGCATTTGATTTTCTAGATGAAATGTTTATCAATATTATCATGCTTAAAAATTTGAGTAACTTTAATTTCCATAAGAAAAAATTTTATTATATACATCATTTCATAAATGATATCATAAAAAATCCTTTTAGTTTACAAATATCATTTATAAGATAAGTAAATATGGCATCAAATAAGTGGTTAAAGAATGACAAAAAATGAGATCAAATTGCTCCGAGGGGTAAGTTATTTCTTTAAAGGTTTAGCACTCCATGCTCAGATAATCACGATACACCAATTATGCATTAATGTACAGGATTGAAGGTTTTAAGCAAAATAAAAGGAAATGCAATATTGACGTTTTATTATCAATCTGCAGTACTCACATCTGCTTTCACTCTCTCCATTTTGTTTGTTCTCTATTAAATCCTTCATTGCACCAAAATAGGAAGCGGGGAAAGCTCGAGGACACATTTGAAGCAACACACAGATCAAATATTGATTTGAAATTTATATGTGGTTAAAAAGACCAGGTTGCAATGAAGAGAGAACGTCAAAGTTATTACATTTCTCAAGTTTTCTTATGACCCAACATTGTTTGGAATTCATCCCTTCAACAAAAATAACAATGACGTACATTTACACAAACTGATCACTTCTTTTGTAAGATCCCAGCAGGCATTCTCAGTATGGCATTAGCCATTAAGAAATGTAGGATTATGAGAAATCATAGTAGCATAGACCAGTTGACTATTTTTGAGATAAAAATGGGAAAATAATTAGGATAATGATATTTGTCTCGGGCGATTGACACAGATTTCACCACTATGCCTTCTTGCCCGATATATATGTATCATTATATTTACATCACTGATTCACTTTATATCATGCAGGGAAATAACACAGGCATCTCCCACACTACACTCATACATACATAAAAAATCTACACAGGTCTCTTAAAAACCTTGAATGCTTAACAAGAAAGATTCTTTGGGTAAAATTGGATGAAAAATATTCAAACGATCCTGGGATACTACTAACTGAACCAAGCTGAATGCATCCCTAAAAAAAATCTATTTTTTTATGGAAGTTTCTCCATTGCTTATTTATTGGTTTCTGTCACCCTAGAAATAATCCATTGAGGTTCAAAGAAGAGGACAATTTAAGCCAAAGCAAAACCAATAAAACAAATCAAAATTACATTTTTTTGAAATCACTAACTGAAAGTTTGGATAATATGCACGGCCTTATAAGGCATTGAATCTTACCACTAAATAAATACATGATAAAAATGTACCTCTTGGAAAAAACCCTTCACAAACTTCAAATTATGATCAAACTGATGCTCACTTAAGAAGTATAATGAATAATCAGATCAAATCCAAAGTCTATGTATGAAATAGTTCAATCTATACAAACCAGTTAATATAAATGACTAAGAGGAGAGCACTTTCTTGATTAAATGAGCCTTAGTAATAGCTATTTGAGCCTGATTCCAAGTATTAAGGCAAAACAAAACGCTTGCCTATCAAGATGAAATTGCAATAAATTTAGAGCAAAGTTTTGCAGGGACATTCTATAATTACTTTCTCTTTACTATGCATATTCAACAAAAACTTAGCAGTCCATCTTACTGAATGGCTGTAAAATTCAGCATTCACTCAATCATCACTATCCTGATCAATATAGTTGCACAGCGTTTCTTAAATGCACACAACCACATCAAAACTCAACAGAACCTCAGTAACAGATAGTGAGAAATCCAAATATTTCATTGGACCATACGCAAAAGTTACGAATATTATTTTCATTAACAGGTTAAGTCTTACGTCAAAGATTTCACAGGATGGCCTGATAACATTTTGAATCTTATGTAATCTAAGTTAACAGTTCTAAGAAATAAAATTTTAGATGAGGAACGATTGCGATGCAAGAAAATTTCTAGGATTTGGTGAACATCATCTTGAATTCAACTTTCATTAATTCATCTAAATCCTGTACTTGCTTCCCACGACCTTACTTATCTTCAATATTTCATGGAGTTAAAAGATATTTATTTACAGTGTACAGCAACTCCTTACCTATGCATCTTAAATTACTCGAAACATGATCATCGTACTCGATGCTATAATATTATAAGCAACAAAATTGTGTTCATCTCAACTTGCAAAACATACTTAAAAAATGTTTGAACAAAGTATATTACACAACACTGGGTACAATGAATAATTATTGGCATAAATAATTAAATTGAAATTGAAAGAATGGTAATGGAGGATAAATGTTCTTCAGAATCAATCATGATGAGAAAATAAAAGGACCGTTTATACAATGATAGCCTAATGTTAATAACTTTACAGAAAGGATGGTATGAATTCATACCAAACATCATAACAAGTATAACAAAAATAGAGATATGAAACAAAAAACCAGCATCTAATCTATAAGGCCCAATTCTGACAAGTTAAATTAAAAAAATGTTATATTTTTATCTACTGAAATGTTACAATATCTAACTTAAAATTTTCCAATTTTCCGGAATTCCAGCACGAAACCAAATTATCTGCAATTAAATTAGAAACTGTTACAAATCAATTAAATTAGAAACTGTTACAAATAAACTCTGCATATTTTCAATTTCATATTGATTCTATGACGATTAAAAACATTTTACACCAAAAGGCCTTCATATCACACTGAGGATGTCCCATACTGCCATTCCTAAACAAGTATTTTTGAAATATGCACAGTAGCCTAGTGACTGAATATAATTATTGAAAAGCTTGAGGAAAAAATTCCCTCCACTTTCATCAGTCTGAGGAATTTTTGTTTATATTCTTTTATATTGCAAATGGCAACACTGGTCTCGCATTTCACACAACTTTATCCCAATTATATCCAGTGAATACCCAGAACTCAGCCACTTCCGCGCACTTCTATAATATTCTGTTCATATCTTCAAACACAATCATTTTCAAAAATGAATTCTTTAAAGAGAGGCTGGACTAAAATGTCTCAAAATAAAGACGAATCATCTTTTTCAAGTGCTTTATCTCTACCTGTTAACAAAATGTAATGTAGCAAATCCTGTATTCCATTCTACGCTTTTTGTATTAACTGCTTATGTTTTGGTAAACCTTATTTCATGTTACAAATAATAAAACTTTTCATACCTGAAGAAAAATCAAAACTGTTTAACCTTTTGAATAGAACACTTTTTAAAAAGAGTACCCACCATAGCTAAGCTGGATATTTCTTTAACAGTAAAAAAAGGTCACTTTCACAGACCAGATTCACCAGAGATGTTAACTAGATCTTAAATATATTGGACAAATTTTGATTTGTGACAAACCAATGCAATCATCACATATCCTGATTTGCTTTTAACATTCCGAATCAGTTTCACTCCTCTGCAGTTAGATCTTGCTCCTGCACGCTCGAGTGCTGCTCCCTAGCTGCTCGATTAGCCTCTGAGAATCCCCTGGTGCCATCTGGACCCCGCGGTTGTCGTACCACAGTCAGCTTTGGGCCACATTCATCCATGGATAATCCACGAAGCTTGCTAATCAGTCTTTCAGGGCGTTGTGATTCACTTTAATGGCAGAAATAGAAAAGGTTAAGGGTAATGGAATGCAATTTTCACTTCCCACCTTTAATTGTGCCCATGAAAACTGAGGATAAACGCAAGTTAAAAATAAATAGATGACAATGAGATGACCCAAAACTTCCCACTTCACACACAGATATTCTAACCAAAGAACTACCAAAACAATTCAATCTAACTCTGTCAATGGTTTTAATAGCTCTTTAAGCAAGGTGACTGTGAAAACCACTCAGCAGTGCAACTTGACAATCCTTAAGGGATACCCAGGATAAATTTTTAAAATTCTACTTCTGCGGAGTTAGATAATCACACAATTACAGATTTTCTACCCTTTTCTTTTGTGATACTATAGGCTTTTACTTGAGTCATCCCATACCCTTGATTTACCATAACAATAAATAACTTTTTATATTTTGTCACAATACCAGCATAGAAAAAATGGTAAATTAAGCCAATTAATGGGAATATGGAATACCCTCACATTGCTAACTATCTCGTCACTCAAGTCATTGATATAAATCAGGAAAAGAAGAGGTCCAATTACACTGCCTTGAGCTAGGCCAGAGGTAACTTTGACTCTATTTGAGCTAACGCCATCCAGTTCAACTTGTTGTTCCCTCTCGTAGAGAAAATCCTTAACCCAGTCGACTACTTCCTTGTTATTGCCCGCTAGTTTAAGTTTGTGAATTAGTTTGTAGCGGGGGACTCTATTGAAATCAAGGAAATTAATGTCCACTTGCTTTTTACTCTGAGCAGACTTCAAGATATCGTCTACAAATAGTGCAAGCTGGGTTTCATATGATTGGAACTTTCGAAAGCCATGCTGGTTTATGGCGAGGAATCAAATGCTATCTAAAATTCCCATGAGTGAGCTTATGACAATATCTTCAGTTACCTTTCCGGACAGGGAAGTTAATGACATAGGTCTATAATTTCCTGGGTGCTCTCCTTTTACCCATTGGGATCGGCAGCCTTGCCGACGGTACCCAGGAGCGGAGGATGCCGATGGGCAGCCTCCTCTTGAAGGGATAATTTGCTTTCCTCCTCTGCCTTCTTTGAGAGAGCTAAAATTTTGCCTAGCTTCTCAGTACAGATTTTGCAACTAAGGAGTGAAGCCGTTTCCGTTTTTCTCACTTTTTTTGCTTAGCGTAGCAGTTGGAAGTGCGATTTTGAACTAAAAGTGCTTTAGTATTTCTAGGACCCGTTTTCCTCAAATCCAGCTTCTGATATACATAACTATTCTCAAAATTTAAATCATTATCTAATTGTTCAAAATGTTTGAAATTTGTTTTCTTCGTTGTTATTCGCTATAAAGTGCCAATATCTACCAGAAAACAGGAAAATTAGATTCCGTTTCTGACAAAAGTATTACAAATTGCAAGCCAATCTCAATGGGTTAATCTGCTTTTCTAAACAGGTGTAATTTCCAATCAGTTGGGACCCTACCTTCGTTCATCCATTTCGAAAATATAATTCGAGATATGTGGCGACATTTTCTGCCATTTTTTTTTGCACTCTAGCAGGAACACCTTCTGGCCCAGAAAACTTATTTGGCTTAATTTTATGAAAGATTTTAAATATTCCATCTGCTGTGAAATTTATATTTGGCATAGACTCAGGTATATTACCAGTGGTGAGGGTCTCTATGTTACTATCTGATGTGAGTACGTTTAGGTAAAAGTTGTTTAGAATGTTCGCTTTCCTCTTCGTAATGGACAAGATGTGAAAAGTTGCCATACATTAAATATTAGCAAAACCTACTATTAAATCCTGCTGGTTCCTCGAGGATATCTGTAGTTATTCCACTGTATCTCATCATGGAAGGGCACAGCATGAAGAAATGCAGTCACCTGCAAACGTTTTACCTCTATTTTGGTTTTTGAAATCACTTTCCTTTGAAAATGCTCAGTACAAGATTAAATCCCTTGTCTCTAGAGTGATGCAATATACAGATATCCTCTGACCAACCAACTCCCAATCAAACTGGCAAAATGTCAGTCTTGCGGAATTCACTGAATCTATAGATGAGAGGGAGCATTTCATAGAAGGACACACATTTTCCTGTGTATAGTTACAATCGATTAGTATTAAATAGTGGAATTCAGCCAAAAAATGTTGGTGCATTTCGTAGAGGGGAAATGGAGAGTGAATCGAGAAGAGGGTGGACAGTGAAACATCTAGCACCGAGAGTTGTTTTTTATGAAACTTGTCAATTCTCTCCTCTTTTGCAGTTTCAGGGATATATGAACACTTATACTTACATAATTTTAGTGACTTTACAAGCTGAAGATTTTCCCGTACGTCGATTTGTAACCAATTCAAAGACCACCTGATCACCTGGAGACAAGACAGTTCCCTCGCTGACCTCAGACATATGAAAAAACAGTTTCTTGCCCTTTTCAACCTCATATGCCAAAAATCCAAAGAGCCCTGAAAATATTCAAAGAAAGTTAATTATTGTACACTCCTGGCCAAAAGGTTATTAGGAAAACTTGAAAATTTTAAAAATAGGACCGAATTCATTACTGACTGAAGCTAGAAACATTGAAATACAAGAACTTTTGAGGAATAATAATACCATGTTCATATTCAAAATATGCAAATTAATAAGATGATGGTTGTTAATAAAAAAATATTAAAAATGAAAAAGAATTTAGGTGCATTTAATAGATATGATTTTTAACTTTTAACAGAAGAATGAATTCACTTAACTTAACATTGATTTTTCCACAGAGAGAAAATGTTTACATTATTAATGTAATTAACTCTACAGCTGTGGATGTGAAAACCATTTAAAACGGAGAAGGATTTGAGTAACTTTGCATACAAGGGCGAGGGCCCAACAAAAATGGATTTGAAAAGTCTGATGGAGCTGGGAACCGAACCTGCGTTAACTATCTACGCCAGGGTTACTCAACCTTTTTTGGCGCCCAGGCACCAAAGGGCACTTCCGAAAGCGAAGTGGGCACCACATAACATTTCTGTCCAAGGTGACATTCAGGCCATACCTTGGCAATATTATCACTTTACCAGTTAACCGTTGGCCGTTTGAAAAAAAAAAAAACATTCTATGGTACAACTGAGTTTCTGACCCTTTCCCCACCAAACCTCCACTCTATCCCCAATATCCAAGAAATAATTTTGTAGCAAATAAAACAATCTTTTTATCGAAGCTTGGCGGGCACTATACGAGGTCACTTCAGGCACCAGGTTGAGTACCCCTGCTCTAAGCTACTTGACCAGAATATTTTGAAATAAATTTGAGGCTTACCTTTGACAGCATCCACAGTAGCAGTTATCTTCTTCCTTAAGGCCTCAATTTCAGCGGCTCGTCCATCTGCATCAACCCTAAATCTGACAGGGTCACCAGCCTGAAGGAGATCCCTCTTGTTAGCCAAACCCATTATTCCAAATTCAAACACATTTTTCTCTCCTTCTTCGCATCCCTCTTCTTCTTCATCTTCCATCAGATCATCGTCCTCATCATCAAGATCATCCTCAGCATGCTTTTCCATCGCTTCCATTTCCTCACATTCCACCTTGGACTCAGCATCTAAACAAAGTGCAAAATAAACTACTAAAACATAGGCTTTGAAATGATCATGAGCAAGTTGACCCATGTATTGGGTTGAAATATATTGTTATATTGAAAAAAATGGTTGATTTGCATGTTTCGACTCATGGGCAGATTTTTACTTCGTGCCATGGTGCATAGAAAAACTCATATCTTAGAAAAAGTAGAAGCATTTGGACTAAAATACTTTGGATTTTTCTTAACTAAGGTTGGAACTAACTACTGGGAACATTATGTGAAAATCTGAGATGGTGAGGTTAGAAACCACCAATTTGTGGTTGAGTTGACATGGAATGACCCAAATATATTCTTTTAACATACCTCCATTAGAGAAATCAGAACTTGTAGAATCAGCTGGTGCTCCATTTGCTGAGGTGCTATCAGATCTACTCCTCCAAGACTTTTCTGGTTCTGCCTTTCTTATTTTTTCTTTACGGTTCTTTGGACCCTTCTTATAACGCCGAACCAATCCAGCATATTCGCTTTGTTCAGGGTTGACTGATCGCAATGGGCGAACCACTACTCCACTGTAAGGCTCTTCCCCAGAAAGTGGATGAACTGCAGCAGCTACTGGTACGGTTCCTCTAGGGAGTGGGATAACATTTTCTGCAGACATGCACGTTCCAGAGTTGTTCCGTGATGGAGCCAAAGTGTATTCAACTTCCAGTCCCAGCTCTAAATTATTAGTATCTCCATCAAAATTGCTGTAAACAATTAGAGTCACTGATTTAACACTAATGTTTTACTGTTTTAAACAACCCTATAAATGGTATAACATCTTGTTTCTCAATCAAAATGCTGCTCTTTGATGCCTCAGGTTAGTTGGAAAATGTTGGTGTGCAAAATCAAAATGTTTGATAAGAACAATGGCTTCTTTGAAAGTATATAGAAGAAGGCTAAATTAACATGATTCTCAAGAATCTTGAGTAGCATAAGAAATGTATATGGGGTGAAATAATCTTAAGCTCAATTTTCTTCATCTACATGTTCTAGTCCTACAACTTAACCCCTCGATGACTATGATGATTGAAAACTCCTCTACTCCCTGGTCAAATCACATTTAATAGAACTAGTGCAATTTGGAGCTACTGAGAATTAAAAATTTATAACTAAAAGAAGTCCAATTTACTGTAGATTTTTAAGTTGTTTTCTAAACGAATTGATGATATTTCATAATTTTATCATTGCTTACATGATTGATTTATACCATAATGATTTCAAAATTTCAGCATTTTATCATTGTATCCAAAGTTGAACTAAGATGTTTTGTCATGAGCCTTTATCCTTCTTATCCAGTGAAAATATGCCTCTGGTCTGACGGCTTCATTTCTTTTGCCCTTCTTTCTTTCTAAAAACAAAGTTACATCATCAAAAGTGTTTACAGAACACTCTTTGGTGCCTAACTTCAAGTGCAAGGGCATTTAAGAACATTATTTCTCTCCATTAATCTCAGCTGCATCTTATTGCTCAAGGCCTGGGCGAAGAAATCACATCCTTTGACTGCTCGGATAAAAATGCAAGACGTAGACAGAAATAAGACCTTTTATAAAACAACATTCTTAATTTTAGGGAAATGGTATGCTGACTTTATTACATAACTGGTAATGACTGACTGAAAAGTTATAATATGGCAAATCATTATTATTTTTCCAATAAATACTCCATCGCAAAGCAATCATAAAATGTCACCAGCATCTGTTATATAGACATCCCTCGAGGCCCAGAACCACCTGAAGGAGGTTCTTTTGGTCCAAACTAATTGATCATGTCTTTCCAAACAAACTTATTTGTATTATCATTTTTCTGCTCACTGCTCATCTCAATAACAAAATTCTTACGAAAAAAACATGCTTGAAAAATCTTGACCAGAATCTGATCTATCTACTTGCTGCTCTCGTTTCTCACAGAATGACAATTCTCACAGAATGACATCAAAATATTCAGACATTTCTGAGAAATTTTAGAACCAAGATCATGCATTAGAGCAGCCACTCATCTGGTGGATCCAAGTTTTACTTATAATTTTGTCAATTATTCCTTGGGAATATTAAAACTTAAGTAACATTTCCATTGTTTTCTATCGCATCAAGATAAAATTACTAACCTAAAAATGGTCAAGATTCTTCGGAGTTATAACTTGACAGAAGTAATAAACATATTGTAAAAAATTGTGAGAAGAACTTGTACTGCTTTACAGATGGGGATATCTGGTTTCCAACCAAAAGATTATGATAAGTCTGGATGAATCAAATGTCCTCGATTTCGAATGTGCATTTATATCATAAATAATAGTAAATCAACTTAAGGTTAGATTGTTTGATCACTTTCAAACTTATAGCAACACCTCCTATTTCCTTGTTTATTTAACTACCAGAATGTTTTAACATACCTGAAGTGAAAAAATACCTCACGGTCATGAGAACTTGCTTCAATGAATCCAAACCCATCCTTAAGAGCAGCAACAAATCCTTGACAAATGGTCCCAGGAACCTGACCATTTGTGTTCACTCCATTTGAAGAGGCTTTCTGAACCACTTGAACCTCTGAAGCCATGGGTTCTTTTCCTCTCCTCAGCAAGATAAATTCAACCTGTGGAAAATTGTTCACTTGTCATTTACTAATACCACCGAATGATATATTATGAATCGAGTGGTCAGACTTGAAGAATGATAAGAACTGAAATTTTTTACCTTTTGTTCGATTGCATTAATGGCAAGTGCTTTACTGTTTAAGATATAAATATATCACCACAACTTCAATTTTAATGAGGAAGACTAAAACTACTTTTCTTTGATAAATATGGAAATTCTGAAGCAAAATCTGTTATGCAATTGAAAATGAGGAAAAAGAGTATTAAAACTACCTCAGCGGTTGAGAAAAAAACAAGATCATAAAATATAGAGAATTACAGGAACCTAAAACTCTTGAAATATTGATCAAATGTTAAACCCATAAATACTAAATTGTTTTAGCACATTTCCAAGTTGTGAACTAACATTTTAATATCTTTTTCATACAATTTCATGATTTAGTACAGTAGAACCTCAATTTCACTAAGTTGAAGGGTCCCAAAAACTTGAGCTTTGTAAATTTCGGGTTTCGTAAATTTGAGGTTGTCTTTCAAGCAATCGCAACATCTACAATACAAATCCAGGTTCAGTTGCACAGTGCATAAAGTTAAATGGGATTAAAAGGAAGGTAATATTTCAATAAAATGAATCATACATCCAGGATATCACAACACAGGCCACCTCGCGCACAGAGTGATTCTGACTGAATGCACGTGACTTTTCTTCGCTTGGAGACCAACATTGTTCAGGGTGTCCACCATCCAACCATTTTTTTTTTCAATTTTTAACTAACCAGTTAAAATCAGAAATCCCTGCAGCAGCCTTAATCATTTAAAGTTGTCGCACTCCAATTTAGCAGCCAAGATCTGAGCCGAAAACTCCCCAAGTATAAAAAAATTCTTATCATGCTCTAATCGCTCTCGCCCAAACAGAAACCAAATACTCCTGGATACTGCTGATCTACATGATCCCACTTCACGGATTCGCGATATTACCAGAAAGCTTGACGTAAAAAGAAAACACGGCTACGTCTTATGAGCTATCATTTTTCGCGAAAACTATAATCGAAATGTTTATATCCTAGGAAATCTTTAGCAAAGTAATACACAGCTGAAAACCAGAGCCGTGGAACGATTCCTCGAAAGGAGCAAAAGACAGATTTTTCAGGTTACCCGCCAAACTCCTTGAGTTTTCCAGGATGAATGAAATTTCCTATGCATTCCAGATTTTTCAGACTGGCGGACACTCTTTCTTCACCTGCTCACAGTTTACAATGTGGTTGCTGCTTGGAAGGATTGTAGTAACAAAATAATAGGCGCAAAGCATTCCGTGAATGAAGAAGGAACTTAATAATTTCTATATTCCTTTTATCTGAAGTGAAACTTGATTTAGAAAAGAAGCCTTTGTATCCAGGATCATATATTATTCAAGTTGACAACAAGCATAAGCAAATAAATACCAACCCCAAAACCTGGCATTGTTTACTTGAGAATGTTTTCCCGATTTATCACACTTTAGACGCAACCCATTAACCCATTGCAACTAGGTGGGTTACACACTGGTGTCCCGCGACACGTGTATCATGAAACATGTCGTGTCATATGAAATTAAATGCGACATTCATGTTTCGTGTTTATGCCCCATGTTTCATGTCTCTTGCCATTTACCTGATGTGCTATGGTCGTGCAAGATGTCCTCAGAAGAAGACGCATTTTTGTTACTTGCCCTAGTCAGAAGACGACATCAACGGCTTAGGCTTATAAATAGAAAGTTTAAGTAAGATCAAGTAGCAAAATTATGGTGTTTATAAATGATGAATATATGTACATTATACGGTAGCTGAATTATTTCTAAACTTAACCTCCCGAAATCTCCCGCTCTTGGAACGGAAAACTCCCAGAATCGACCTTTAAAGGAGTTGGCAACCCTAAGTACACCTCGTTGCTCGAAGATGTGCGCCAGTGCGCATGCGCCAGATGGGCTTGTCCCGCGACATGTCTCACCAAACACCGACCAACCGGTTTCATGGGACATGTTCATGGAACACGGATGTCCCGTCTTACCGATGTCTCACGCAGTCTGTAAGTCCCAATTTGAATACACGGGTTGGTTCTGTTGAGACATGAGTGTCCCGCGACATCACTCATGGGACACGTGTCGCGGGACACCAGTGTGTAACCCGCCCTATGATTGGCTAGGGGGAAAACATCGCTGGAGGTGGCCCAAATATGTGCAGAGGTGGCGAGCATAAAATTTTAAAGTGTTTTGATACGTTTTACTAAATTTGTTCGCTTAAACAAATTTGTTGGAATTTGTTGACTTTAAATGCTACTTTTTGACTTTAAATGCTCTTATATTGGCATAATGCCAAATGATTACACATCAAATGAGGCATCGACGACAAAACACGGATGTAAATATAATAGAATGACGATACCAGAGATAGCATTGCGATCCGTAAGAATGCATGGGAAATTCATGCATCTTTGAACATATTCTCCTTAGATCATATAAATCAGATTTAAGTACGACCTGGGTAATCATCCACAGGGATTTTACCTCAGTTTAAGCACGTCAAAAAGCACTACACTCATATTCGATTTTTCCACATTTTCCCATCTAAAATACATGGGTTAAGGACCCTCCCAACATAAAGATCTGGATTCAGCTGCTCCTGGTTACGGCGATCGTCATCCCATCGTATTGAGCTCAGTGCGACAAAACCATTTCAAATACTTCATAAACCTGGGGTTCAGTCACTCCTAGGGACCGGCTTTTCAATTCGTAAAACATGAAATCGAGGTTTACATAACACTGAGGTCATTTTACATGTACAAAGATCGGGACGAGCGGAGTGGTTTGTAAAACTGGGTCATTTTGAAAAATTGAGGATTGTAAAAACGGGGTTCTACTGCACATTCTGCACTCCTGATACATTGGACTTTCAAATTAATTTAAGTTCTCTTTTATCCTGATCATAATAAAATAAATCAGCAACTGCAGGGAAAATTGATTGGCAAAGCATCACTGAAGTAGATCTACTTGCAGTGATAAAGTGAAATGGAGGAATTATTAATCCAAGAGGTCATACTTTAGACCTGTGGATTGTTTAAAATTGATAACTATATTCACAATGGTTTCATTGACCTGTTCTGAACATTGAGCAAAGCAATTTTGCTTTACAGTATTGTAAAACTAAATTTCATTCATGTATGTAGAATGTAATTTACACCTTTTATTTTTTTACCAATTAGTCAGCTATTCCTAAGCAAAACCCAAGAAACTCAATATCGCAACAAAATAATTGAGTACTAAACAGTGAGGCACTTGTTAGGAACAAAACAATTAGGTTAAATTATGTCACAGGTGGCTGAATAGGTTTTTGTTCCAGCTTAGCTACTGTTGCCCTTCACAGGTGATGTCATCCTAAGCTCTGATGAACTTATATTTGGTTTAAATGGTAAAGTAGCTGCTCCGAAAATTACTCAGTTCATATTATTACTTGCTATAGCCCGTGGATGTGTAACCCTGTTATCTTTAAAATTTGGGACATTAATCACAGAATGGATAGGTGAGCATGAATGAAAAAAAAAATCATTTAAATGCATCAAAAACAATGTTGGCTCCATCCATAAATATTCTTTATCAAAGATATAAATTTTTTCCATAAAATATTAACAAAAGATGGCAACATGTTTCATAGTGAGCCTAAGGACTTAAAATGAAACATGGAAAGTAATTAGTGGGCTTTATTGAGAAAATCAAAAAATACCTTGTCTCCAACATGTGGTGGATTTTTCGGATCACAATCCTTAGCAGAAAAGGAAACATTCTTCTTGATGCAATTTATTGAATAACTAATTAGACCGAACTCCTGTTTATCCCCATTTCCCTGAAAACAAAAAGATGATGCAAATGAAATAAAATTATACGGATATAATAGCAAAATAAATTGTTTTCATTTAAAAACATAACAGAATCAATTTTAATGGTTACAGAATAAATGGATCCTAATAATGAATGTATAATGAGCACTTAAAAGCAAAATAAACTGTACTAAAGCAAAATAAATCCAGTTTCACTGTGTCATGTTTACAACTTCAGCCGTTCAATGAATAGTGTCCTTATCTGTCATTATATCAACAGCAATAAGACAAAATCCTATGAGGCATCTATGAGATCTATATGAGACTCATCTCTTGAGGTTTTTGCCAAAAAATGTAAATAAATGAGATTAGATAACTTAAGTTGAAAAAATTAAGTAAAGGTTTACCAAACATTAGGAAATGAAAGAGATTACGTCTATGAAAGTGAATGCTTACCCCACATATATAATCACAGTGAAGCTTTAAAATTTACAAGAGACAAAAATCTTTCAGGCAAAATTGGTAAATTCAATCATCATGGAAAAAACAATAGAACTGAGTTAAACATTGACTGAAATCAAAGATTTTAAAAATAGATACTATGATAGCAAATACAAAACTTAGAATGCAAATTACATGAAATTAATGTAAAATTAGAGATAAATCAAGGGGTCACACTTGGGAATTTGAATGACAAAATAAAATTAAGACATTTGAGTAATAAGCTACAATCAGATCAAGAGACAATGTTACATAGATGAATTAGTTTTCTTAACTAGATACAATTAATCAATGATACCCTCATAACAAGTGAATGTTATTTCTGAAAAGGAATCGCATCAGAGAATTGGCATACCTGACTTCTTGTAGGACTTGTCTGCCCTTTATTCCCGAAATCTTTCACAACCATTCCGACATGGATACTCTGCTGCTGAGAATCTCCTGAGTAGTTGATTGTACCAGGAGGTAAGTGCTTAATGCGTACAGCACTCTGCCTGTTCGATATGCCGGAATCCTGCAATGAAGAAAAAGCAATTCCTCCTTTCATCAATTTAGCACAACACAAAGAAGTTCACAAAGCACTTTCTATCATCACCAACTAGTACCTGTAAACCAAAAGGAGAAAAATAGAAATGCTTCAATAAACCCCATTGCTTTTTATACACATGAAGTAGAATTGAACTTTCTTAAGGTTGAATTCTTTCTTACAAAAGATTTAATTTACTGCTGCTCAAAATTAATGGATCCCATTTATCAAATTAGGCATATTTAAAGTACCTTTTAATTGTGCAAGTTTATAATCGATAACCAAATATTTCAAATATCAAGTCAATGTTTGCACCAACATAGCCACAATAGTAATTATTAGACAATTACTTAAAAACTACAGAACTCGAGATACACTCCTGGCCAAAATTAATGCAGCACCTCCCTAGCGATCCTTACGGCCGGTGCTGCGTTAATTTTGGCCAGGACTGTACATGACGATTAGATGAGAAAGAGGAAAATGCAAACCTGAACTGGAGTAAACTCTACTTCATCACCAACGGATATTTCTCGTTCAACATCCAAGATTTCGTTGAAGTGGAAGAAATAGCGTGGATGAGACATATGCTGCTGCGAAGGGGAGTTCGAAACTGCTTTATCATTATTGGCAGATTGAGCAGCTGGGCCGAGGCAACGCAGAAAGCCAAAACCTTCTTTTAAAGTAGTCACAATCCCTACTTCTCTCCGCTCCCCAGACACACCAAACGATTCTTCAAGCAAGTTGATACCAGTAGCGCGTCTAAGCCCATCGCGTCTATCAGTGGCAATTCTAAATTCCACCCAATCTCCATGCCTGTAAATCAAAATGGCCATCTGTTATCCACACATTCCAATGCCATAAGCGCTGAATTTAGAAGTCACACAACTATCTGATCTACTGGTCTCAGAAAAGGGTGTTGGCTACACTATGAGAGACCAGTAGGTGACATTCCAGTATTTCAGGTCACCTTTTACGTGAACATGAGAGTTATCAAAACTGTATGATACTTCGCACACTTATTGAAACTTAAAAAACTTGTAGTGTAGAGGATACATTTTAAATCCAAGTGGAATTAATTCATTAAACCAAATGTGATAAATCAAAGATTTAGATTTACAAGCTAAAGATTTAAATTTACATTAATATCAAAATGCCTTGAGCGTATAACAAACTCCAGAAAGGCACTTGATTTACTAAGGATGAAGTAACTGAGAGACAGAACGAAAACAAGATTTATTATGAAGGCTTATAATGGAAAATTGGAAAAGTAGGCTCTGAATCTAGGATCTGATATCAGTCATTCTTATAAACTTTATACCTTAGAGTAAAATCTCCTTTCTGATCTTTATCTCCATATGGAATTTCTGTGTCTGCATTCTCAGTGTTTCTATAACGAATTCGTCCAGGAAGAGGATCTGATTGCTGGTGCCTTTGCTGCTGACCACCACCCTGCCCACTGTTACTTCCCCTTTCCAATGGTTTCAAAACCTGCCCTTTGATAATGTCTTCACCAACATCTTCAAATATCACTGTTCCAGCAGGTAAACGGCTGATGCTACATGCTACCTCTTTACCCTGTTTTGCACAATTATATAAAAATAACAGAATAAATTTTGGATGTTCATTTGCAATAAGATGGATTGATTGTAAATATAATTTAAATTACTAAGAGACCAAAATCCTAAAAATTACACATCGATTGCTGCATCAATTAGCCTACATTTACAGTGCATTTGGATCGACATCGTGGTTATGAAAATGTTTTGACATGTTGTAAATCAGAGTAAGGTGGCTTTTGATATACGTAAATGGAGAAACATATAAAAAAGGACAAAATATACTGCTTTACACAATGACAAAAGCATAATTCAAAATTCAATTGCAATGGAAATTTATGGTAAAACTGGGGCTTGGACTCAATTTATGATAAACACATCAATAACAGTATGATAATATTCATTCATTATTATCATAAGTAATTTGACAGCTATGGTCATTACATTACCTAGTACATATGGCTCCATAACCAGGAATCCATATAATAAATACATTGGGATGTCCTAATTAGAATTTTGAGGTGGTTTATTTGGTTTACTCAAAACCAGAAAAAAGGTTAATTTGTAAAAGGTACATAGAACATGCTTATTCGTTGCTTTCCACTTTGCTGACCATTATCTAGCTGGTTTTGTATCTTAAGTACTCCAAATAAAAGAAAATAATGAAGTGAATTTTAGACCACTTGCAGTATCAACTACTTATATTTGCCTGATAACAACAACATAAAATTATCTTTCTCACTTGTAAACTGAACACTGGAGTCTTGTGCATACAACTCATAAATTTCCTCATAAATTTTTCAGTAGGGACAAAATAATTATTTACTTTCTTGGTGGCACTGTTTCAAATTTTTCTCGAATCACCAAGGTAGCAATTCCAATGTCATACACATTATCATTTAGGAAACTAAGGTTATAACATAAGGAAATGTTCAAAATTAGCATTTATTAAACTTCCTACTGCTGAATTTTCAAGTCAGACTCCTGAGATGTGAATTTATGCTATTGATTAAATAGTAATCTGAAGCACACCATGTACTTCTCTCACCTGCAGAAATATATAGCACAATATTTTGTCAAATAAAAGAAAGATTTCGTAAAATTTTAAGTCGCAGCTTAGAATCTCTTATCCAGAAGAAACTTGGAATAGATCTATGATAATATATGCATCCCATAAAAAAAAAATGTTGAAGGACGGAACTTAATGAATAATGAAGAAAACGAAATTAAAAACATTCTGCATACTGTCCCTATATGTAAATATCAACAATCACAGTAACATCAATTGAATACTAACGTTTCTGGACTGGATAGTGAATTCAACATCATCTCCCAATCGAAGTTCGTCACGAATTCCTTTTGTTTCAGAGAAGTGGAAAAAGATTTCCTTCACAACATCAGCCCTTTCAATGAATCCAAAGTTATCTTTGATTGAACATATGACTCCTTGATATCGCACCGGATGGGCTGCATTCTCAAGTCGAATATGTCTGGCACCCAAGTTTCCATTCCTGAAACAGTTAACATAGTAAGTATACGTAGGGGAAACAGAAAAATAGTCCTCAACATTGCTTAATAATTAAGTACATTAAAACCGAACATAATAAAGCATTGCGACCAATATGTACACTTCGGATAGAAGATAAATTTTGATAGGCTTATTTGATACATAGAATGAAACCGTACACCGAAGTTTAGGTAAATTATAAAATGATACAAAAAAAACAGGTGCAACTCAGTTGATGAACCAAATTATGAATTACGAAATGATTTACTTAACATAATGGAAATCATTCAAAATTAGGAAACGTTTCGGTCGCCCATGAATCGAAATCTTCGGAATACTACTGGTGAGTAGGCGATGTAAGGGTATATGCGAAACATACTATGCATTTCGTCACTCTTGACATATTTTCCACAACTCTAGTATATTACTCTATATAGCAAAATAGTTATGCAAATACCTGTTGTTTCGAGGATGCTGCATCGTTATGGCTCCAATTACAGTACTGTATGCGTCGTAATATGTAAGACACTTTGATATCGATACAAAGACAAACACTTCTAGCTCCAAAACAAGAAAACTACATAAAATCAACGAACACTGTGGTATGAGCAATAATTAGGCCCTGATGAAGTTGAGTACCGTGGACGATGAGTGAGTGGCAGTGATGCAAATTATACTGCGAATATTACCGAAATAAATGTGTTTGCTGAATTTCACAAAACACATTCGTAAACTAAAAGTTCGATAAAAATTAAAAATAACAAAAGGCACGTGCTCTATGCAAAATACTACAGAGGATCTAAGAAATTGGGTATGATGATGCTCAAAAGATACATCGGATGGATCAATTAAGGACTTAAACACATCATAGGAAAAACAATCCGCCTAGTGATGAATTAAGAGTTGGTCGGAATCATGATCGATAACACTAATTACTATTTACTTATTATTAATGGGAATGAGCAATCTACTCCAGTCACATTCACGCCATCTTTTTAACCCTACTACGTCAATAACAATGTAACAACGAATCTCGCTCGGTATAAACTCCCGCAACTTTTCACGTTGTCACGATGATAAATAAATATCGAATTCTACACGGGTCGAGATGTAGGTGTCTTCTTTTCAAGCTTCATTCCTAGAATCTCATATCGGTAGAAAAATTTTTAATTTCCCATCAGAACGTTATTTCCACATGAGCAAAGTTATCAAGAATCACTTCGAAATATTTCTGAAAATACAAAATGGCCTAAGAAGTTGGCTAACATATCAACGGATACAAAAAATGATTGGACCATGTATATATAGAAAATAAGAACGCATAAATTTGCAGCCATTAATAGGAGATTTCATCAATGGTAAACGTAAACAACACAGAAAATACAACAACATGCAAATTCTACGAAAGAATTTATTGATGAAATAAAGGTCAATACGTAGTGGCGGTTCTTCTACATAATCTATGTTTTACCAAATAAAAAAAATTAGCCTTTATATTGCTAATTATAGCATGGAGTATTTTCCTTTCTTCTAAGAAATAGCACAAAAGATTTAATTTGCAATAAAAGATTACAACGGACTTCTTACAGGCAACAATCAATTTTTCACTTACAAAACTCTAACAAATAAGTACAAGAAAACCCAAAACTTGCATCGTTGTTCTACTGAGTACATAATGAATTGTTAGAAATAACTTAGAAGCGGGTTTATGGATCACAGAGATGAAAGAACAACACAACACCCCGGAAGTGTGGAACATTAATGCAACCTTACAATGTAAAAGGAAACGGTTTCAACCAAGAGCAATAATTTGCAGAAATAAGGAAGGAAATATGATTGGCAGAAAGGAAGTAAGAAAACATATCCTAGGATGGTGGGCTGATTAGTGATATTTTAGTGAATTCTTGAATGAAACTGCAGAGAGCTTGACACTCAAGCCAGCTGAAGAGGAGCGCGCAAAACAGTGGCAGGAATCGCAATTGGACTCAGTATCAGTTCCATATATTGGGGAAGTAAAGGAAGTGATAAAATCTCTCAAAAAATTTAAGCACCAGGAAGTGATGATACCTCAGCAGAGATGATCAAATATGGAGGGGAACAGCTTACATTTCTCATTCACCACCTGATAGTGAAAATTTGGAAACAACGGATGCCTGAAGTGTGGAGTCTGACTATAATTTACCCAAAACATAGAAAGGAGGATGAGTCTAACCGTGAAAACTATCACTGTATAACTCAAATATGTGTGGTCTATTAAGTCTTGGCCAAAACCTTAGCTAGGAGGCTTGACCTATTGGAGGAGCAGATACTTGGAGACTACTAATGTGGTTTTAGACAGGGTAAACAGACCACATCTTCATGGTAGACAGACAGATAAAGGATGAGAGTTGCAAATGTAAGGTGGTTATGCATAAATTCTTTGTGGACTTTTGATAAGTGTGGAAATGATAAGCATGGGATTCCCAACTAAATTAATCAGACTTATAGGAATGAGCACAAAGAATACAATATGTAAAATCTTAATTATTCTTCAAAGGGACAACACTATGCTATTACCTTAGAAAACAGTATTATCAATTGTTTCTACAAATATCGTTTAGCGGGTGAGAATAGTTAATGTATTAGCTCTGTGCTAATAAAGAAATGATGATTTGTGGCAATTATAGTTAATAAGAAAGTAAAGAAATGAATTAAAACATTTAGAATTATACAGTGTTTTATCTTAACTGCTTGAGGCTACAAAATATTTACAATTCTTATGAAGAACATCAATACCTTTTTTAATATTTAAATACTAAGAGGTGTGTTAAAAAATAACGGGAATTCTGTAATTTCGTGTGTTCTATTATTCCGATTTTCATGATATTTACATTAATGTGTAGAAAAACTTATCTGAAAATTTGCTGTGAGGTGTAAGCTGTATAGCAAGTCTGTTATCTGCAGTCAAAAAGGATAAATGAGTTTTAGTAGGATTGGTGATTTTGAAAATGGGTCACACAAATTGTTTTTAAATCACAAAAAAACCCAAACAAGGGTTTTCGAGTGATTTAACCTTTTCTTAGATGGCCGTGAAGAAGCTTAATATTACAAGCACTCTAGATGCCCCAGCTCATCACAAACCAACGAAACCGTGGAAAAATCATGAAGTGAGAAAATTGATTACAAATGATCAAACAATCATTGAGTACTTCTTAAAAGTTTAACATAGTTTGTGTGAAGCAATAAAAAAATATGAATGGATTAGCATCAAAACAATTGATGGCTTTTGCACCATGGCAATATACCTGCTCACACTTCATTGCTTGTGATTTTTTTGGAAAAAAACAACACAGTGGTGATGCCACTCAATGTGACTTTTATGATCCCAAAAATAAAGAGAACCTTTTAAGACCACTATTTTACAGGCATACATACTATTAAAAACAAATCGCTGAGTGAGCTAAAAGCTACTCCAAAGAATGAGTTCTACAAGTATTTCAGTGATAGGAAAAGTTATGAAAACAACTATTAATGGAATAACATTGATGTAGAAGAATAAATAAAATTCCTTCCAAAAATAAAAAAAATCCGGTTTATTTTTAACACAGCTTATTTGTGTTATTTGCAAAGATTGCTATATAAGTGGTATTTTTATCCAAATAACTCCCTTTACTTCTTGAATGGAAAGAAAAGCTAGCTAGCTAGCTCATGAAGTCAATTTGTATTAAACCTAGTCTTTGGCCATATTATTTAGTAAAGGGGGGAAATCTTAAACATCAGTAAGGCCAAATTAAGCAGTTGGTTACATAAGAGTGGTCGCCCGTAAAACCACCAGGACATTACTCGGTTCTGTTTGGCCTTAATTCAAATACACAAACATTGAAAGTGAATTTTGGTGTAATTTAAAGGTCGAGAAAGAATTATTTGAATATGGACATTAATTTCAGAAAAAGGCCAATTCATGAAGATCACAAGTCTCCCATTCCTAGTTTAATTCATCTCATCTTTGTACTTCATTGTTTACAATGACTTTTAAACAAGGAGAGCATAGTGCAGTATGCATTCAAAATGATGAAGAAAGGAGCTAATGTTCCTCCTATTCACTGTGAAAAAAATATAGGAGATCAAAGATATCTTCTTGCAGATCACAATATAGGTTCAGGATATTGAGCTACACATAGGAAAATGCAGTGCTCAATTACAGAACCACAATTCAATGTTAAGAACTCTGATGTGGCCAGCACATGACTTTCTCCATATATAATAATAATAATAACTTCTCTAATGGAAACAGGAATATCCTAATTACATCCATTTTAATAATTATTACTATTTGCAACATAACACACAACCATTCCCTAGCCAGAAAAATCCGACTAGCCGGGATTCGAACCCGGGACCGTGGAGTTGGAACGATAACGTGCGAACACGCTAACCACTCGGCCACCACGGTCGTTCAAAAATGTAAATATTTACCTACGACAGTATTTTCAAACTCTATATTCAATCTAAACTTGGAAGATGAGTGATTAATTTACATCATATTATCTTTTACGTCACAAGCATTATAAATTATGTTTTTCGGGACATGTTCGATGAAAAACAATGAAATTGGCCTTTTGCCCACAGCGCCCACTAAGTACATAATCAGCAAATTCTGGTTTATCAGTATTTCATGAATAACTCCTAAACAATCAGTTATACAAAAATAAGTTTCATACAAAAGTTATAGTAAATTACATTTTCTAAAACTTTTATAAAGAATAGAATACAGTGCTATATATGAAGTTTGGTATTGATATGACTAATAGTTTTCACATTAGAGTGCCCACAATCACACACACACACATACACACAAATATCATTCTGAAAATGGTCAAACCGTGTTCTAGGGACCCCAAAACATGTATTTCCGTTGAAATCTTGAAGTCGATTTTTTTCATGAAAACAATACTTTCTCTATATTTATTAAAGAGGAAGTAGAAATTATAAAGGAAGAACCCAGAGTTCATACTTGAATACATAAGAATGTAGCAAACAGGACAAAAAATTGGTAATTCCAATGGACCTCATTTGATGACTTTTGAAAGGAAAATTTGTCATAGGCTTGATTGTAAGCTAGTACATACCAATTGAATTAGGTAGTATTTTCATAAACTTCACCTCTCTAAAGGTGAAGTTATTAGATACAGTGAGTATAAGACATTTTTCGTAACATTGGCAGCCCTATTAGCACGAATAATTGAGGAAATATTATTTATTATTTTCATTGAGGGTTAGGGTAGTTAAAAGACCTGGAAACTCATAAGTGGTTTCCTGAGGAATTTTGGTCTTAAAAAAAGTAAAGCAAAATTGATATTTTCCAGTGATTTTATTTCAATACAGTTTAATGACAAAAACTTGTACATATTGCACAAAATTGAGAAAAAAAAACAATTGTTTTTCTCAATTTTGTAGAATTTGTACAAGTTTTGTCATTAAACGGTACTAGAAGTAAATCATATTTTATTGTACTAACTGAAATTTATGGAATAAATGGTACTCCTAAGAATCCAGGCATTACTTTCTGAGTCACTATAAAATTGAATTTAGTGATTGAAAATATTCTTAAAATCAATGCAACTTATTTTAAGAAGAAGAAGTTTGCACCCACCTTCAACTAACTCAAGCACAGTTGATGGCCCCAAAGTCCCGATTTTCTCCATAAGGATACATTGCGAGGATTTTAGAAAAACTTTTTGAGGCACTTCCCGGCAAAGTAAAGAGTTGAAATTCGAGGCATCGCTGGAGGCCGTGCATATCCGACAAAAACCATGTTTAATTTACATTGCAATTTTAAAGATTTTTATGAATCACTTCCCGATAAGATGGAAACTTGAAATTCGGCAAGTAGATAGATTTCGTAAATATCTTTTATATACGTTGTAGAACGTTCCCCTGATTGTCCTTGGTTCGATTCCAGAGAGCCATTTACATTCCTCAATGCATTTCTTATGGAGATAATGGAAACAAATTTTAGGTACTTCCCGGCATGATATCGACTTCAAACTTTGCATTAAATAAGATCATGTCCTAACAAGTCATACTGTGAATTCACAGCTGCCAATATGTCCTGGGTTCGACACCAGGCATCTCTAAAATTAGTTACTGTTACGATTTTTAAGAATCTTTTTGAACCCCTTCCCGATAATATAGAAACTTTAAACTTGGCATGTAAATAAAGATCATAGATACATTTCAAATACGTGTTTTACATTTCCTTGATTGCCTTGGTTCGATCCCAGAGAGCCATTTACATTGCCGTATGCATTTCAGATAGTGGAGTCTTATTTCAGGACCTTCCCATTATGATTAATTAGAATTTCCCGCCATATGTTTCAAATAGTATAGACACTGGTGTCGAACTCAGGGTCTTTTGGTCAATGTCAATACATATAACGACCTGGTAGAAAAAAACACTTATTTGATTCACATTTTGGAGAGGATATCAAACTGGGAAGGTCCAAAATGAACACTCCAGTATCCCTATATAATAAGCATAGGGTAATGTAAATGGCTCTCTGCGATCAATCAAAGGACGATCAGGGAAACCTAAAACAGCATTTATGAAATGTATCTAAGATCTTTATTGACTGGCCAAAATTAAAGATTCAATATTATAGGCAAGGGATTTTAAAAAAATTTTAAAATCATATCAGTTACTAATTTTAGAGCCGCTAGGTGTCGAACCCAGGACATATTGGCAACTGTGAATACATATTACGTGACTTGTTAGGACTTGATCTTATTTAATGCAAAGTTTGAAGTCAATATCATGCCATGAAGTACAGCTCAACACAAAAATCGAACAGCGTAGTCTTAGCTGCACAAGATTTGAAATACAGGGCTTGACAACACTGTATGGCCGAGAGATAAGGTTGGCTCTTATCGTGAGGTCCCAGGGAATGCTATATCAGCGATTTCCGGAATTTTTTTGGTATATAGTAAGGTATTATATTTTGAAAAGGGCAGTGGCTGTAAGGTAGAAGCAGATTCCTCTTTATTCGTTACGAGGAGACCCAACATTTTCCACCTTCATATAATTTCCGGCTCCCTTCAATATTGATGACTGCAACACATATATATCATAACATTTATTGTTAAATTGATGTATAAACTACGTTAAATTAGTCAGAATTTAAAAAGGTTAGAAAGGTTAATTTAGTAGGAAACCATAATTTTTAAAACGTCGTTCGTCGCAGTTAAAAGACTACGGCATATTTTAAAATGCCTGAGGGTTGTGGATTTGCTCAAACAATATTCCATAAATAAACTAATCAAGTAATATATTTACGATACGAATATCTGAATAAAATCACAATCACGCAGAGCACATCATTAATTCAACGTTCAATATTTCTCACTTTTATGTGTAGTAGTATTTTTTAAGTGATTAGACATGGAGATCATTTCGCACGTAGTGTCCCACCGGGAATCGAGACCGGGACCGCATTGAATCAAGTCGAACGCGCTGTCCAAATGCGATGAGATATTTGTAATAAGCAAGCGGAATCTTCGACTGCAGTAGAAAGACATGCGCCTGCATAATTTTAGGAAATGAAAATTGGCTTCATGAAAAAATAGCGACCAGTGAGATTTTTCCTCCGAATTTCACAGTGTATCATAAGGACCGAGACAGCCGATTAGAAGGCGGAGTATTTATCGCTATGAGAAATAGTTTATTTTATCAATAGGAAAACTTTAAAAGCCGGGTGAACAGTAAGATGATTTGGTGCTCAGTGTCAAATAGTCATGAAAGAAAATTTATTTCTGCTCCTTCTATTGCCCTTCGGACGGCGGCGACATTTCCACAGATGGTCTCTATGGGTCACT
Source organism: Sympetrum striolatum (assembly GCA_947579665.1). NCBI lineage: Eukaryota > Metazoa > Arthropoda > Insecta > Odonata > Libellulidae > Sympetrum > Sympetrum striolatum. The sequence goes on from OX388345.1 coordinate 95,766,135, forward strand.
GAGAAAATTCTAGGAGAGTAAACTTAGCACATCCGTAGCGGTAGGAGGGGATACTAATCTACCAGATATGAATTGGACATATTCCTTGGCAATTGGCCTCCCATATTCTCTGAGATGGATTAGCCCTCAGTTCATTTCTCTCAGAGGTGTCGTGGTAAGAAGTCGGTTCACTTTTTGCCAGGGTTGTCTACGCTAATTAATTACTAGGATGGACACACCTCTCAAAACAGATACGGTCAGGAAAACGAATTTGTATCCTTCTGCTACAAGGACAAACGGACTAAAAACCAGGGTCTCCTAGTTTGGGAAGCGAAGTGAGTACCTGCTTGATATTCTTCAATCTTTCAGTAGAAAAATACCGATTTCCTTGATAATAGACTTGAAAAAATTTCTTTAATCGACAGAAGAGCAAGAGGATCTGCTGCTTCTTCTCTGCCTGCGATGGAATCGTGTACCTAGGATGCAAGCACTAGTTCTAGATAATCGGAAGTGCATTTCATTCTTATTTCACCTACAGTATCATTTTTTTTCATAGTTGCCATTCAGGTAAATTACAGGATATGTTAAATATTTTCATATTAACGTAGTATAATTTTTCTTTTAGCGACATTCTGGATGTGACATCTGAATTCGTTCAGATTCCGGAAAATGAACCTGCAATGGAAAGCATCAATGGTCGTTTTATTGTAGATGGGAAACGTTTCTTAAAAGATATAAGGTCCCTTGAACAACATCGCCTCACTTGCTTAAAAAGTGCGGGTCATTTCAATTGATTGCTAGCACAATGAAAGCCATGGTTAGGCATTTAGTGTTCCAATGCCCTCACTGTAAAACAATTAAACATGTTGCTAGTGAACCAGAAATAGGAAAATCTTTGTTGACAGAAAAGGGAGTGATAGTTTGTGAGAAACCAGAACCCAACTATATTGGAGGTGGACATTCCAATTTCGAGGAAGTTTTTTCAACATTGGGAATAGAAGGAATAGACAAATCAACATTCCAAAATCATGAAAATTGGCTAGGGAAATTAAGTACCTAAATGGCAGTAAAACCAACGAATAACAATTTACGAATATTTGAATTCCTTTATCTAAATTATACCATTTTTCCTAGGCATGGAAAAGCATACTTCTGGAACCAATGCTTGAAGCTGGTGCCGAAGAAAAGGCGATGGCAATTAGTAATGGCGATGTTAGTTCCACAGGAGTTCCATTCATCTCTGTGGTCGTGGATGGTCACATCGAAGTAATGGACACAGGTATGCGGCGAATTCAGGAGTGGTCTGTATTGTCTGCTACAGAACTAATATGCTGCTCTATGTGGATGTCAAAAACAAATATTACAGCATGTGTTAATATTTATGTAAGAATGGAAAGTCAACGACGCACAAGAATTGCTTCCGGAATTGGAGTGATCTGGTGGCATGGAGGCTGACATGGTTGTCCAGAAAGTAAGTGTACTGACGCTCTCACTGCCGGAGGGATTTTATTTTTGGCATGTTGGATACTCTGCCGTGTAGCCTGATTCCTCCTCTCCACAACAAGACTGATTTAATTTCAGTACGTTGAGAACTGTCGATGCAACAATAAGTTTCATGAAAAATGTCAACCCAATCTCCCGCCAAGTGCGAAATATGCGGAGTCATACGTTACCTTGCTTGGATGGGAAAAACTCCGTTTGAGGTTTATAATGAGGTAAAAACTGCATATGGTGATAAAGCTATGAATCGTAGTAGTGGGTTCAAGTGGTGTCGCGAGTTTAAAAACGGTCGAACGTCTGTGCATGATGATCAGAGGAGCGGAAGACATTCAATTGTGACTGACGATATTGTGGAAAAATCGGAAATGCGCTCCGTGAGGATCGCAGATTGACTGTGGATGAACTTTCTGCGATGTTTCCACAAAACTCCAGATCTCTGCTACACAAAACCATCACAGAAACCCTCAGATATCGGAAACTGTGTGCGAGGTGGGTCCCAAAACAGCTGACAGACCAACACAGGTTGAATCGAGTGGAGGCCGGGCGAAGGAACTGCTCGCCTCGTTTTAATGGGATGTCCTGAACCAACCCGCGTATTCCCTGACCTAGTACCTTCAGATTACTATCTTTTAACCTCCCTGAAGCTACATATGGGTGGAAAATGATTTTCGACCAATGAGGAGGTGAAGGGGGAGGTGGAGAAGTAGACGAAGGGTTTGGCGGGAAACTACTTCGAGGAAGGCATCAAAAAATTAATACCCCGGTTCACCATTTGCATTGAGAGGAATGGTGACTATGTCGAATAATAGCTTACATATGTACTAATGTAACCAGGTAATTTTTTTGTTCAAATAAAACTTTTTGTAACCTTCAAAAATTCAGTACACTTACTTTCTGGACAAGCCTCGTAGATGCAGCGAGGAAATGCATGGTATACAATACCAATTCCTCATAGCCGATTGTGATTTGAGTTTTTTCAAAAAGGTATGTGAATTAGTTCCCTACGGAAGGCAAGTGAAAAAAATAGTGTATGCCAATTTTGCGGTGAAAAATTACACAAAATCACTTTATAAAATTGTGGATGAGTACCCAGAATTGAAAACAGTATTGAACAAAAACAAAATTATGAGATTGAAACAATCTGCTCGAGGTGTAATTTTCTACAATGCCAAAGAAGATCATGGAAATGAGTCACTAGTTGAAGATCTTAAAAATGGGCCGCTACATGTATTCAACAGCCACTCACTATGTAAAGCATACTATTGCAATGAATTGGACAGAGATGAGAAGATATTTACAGGAAAGGAATTGGAGGTTTTGGGAAAGGTCAAAGATTCATTAAAACTATAAGAAAATCGAAGATGTTAGTCACCAATGACGCAAGTAACCTCACAGAGAATTTTATGTCCTTGGTGGCTAAGTCTGTGGGTGGCAAACAGCTTAACCTCGGGAGAAGGGGTTCATACTCTCATCGAGTGCAGGGCTTGATTTCCAGTTGAGACCAATGTGGCATTATTCTGTTTGGAAAACAAATTGTGGAAAAAGCCCTTTCAAAAGTGTGAGTCGATTGGGTGACCAAAGGGTGAAACTTCTGCAGTCAGCTTGGATGTGCCTTGTGAATTCAATGATTCAAATGAATCGAAGGACTATGGAGAGTTATGCCAAAAATTGGATATGGACGAAGAGGAGATGGAAGAAGAAGGTAAAGCGTTCTTGGATAAATTGAAGATGGATGAGAAGGCAAAAGAAGCTCTAAAGAAGGAGACATGGGGTCAAAGTGAATGTGAAAAATGGTTCGATGAAAGACGCAATAAATCGATGGCTTCAAATTTTGGGGTTGTTTGTAGAAGAAGGAAAAATTCTAAATGGGCACCACTTGTCAAAAGACTTTTGTATGCTGAGACATTTGAAAATGAATCTACAAGATACGGTACCCTCAATGAGCGTAATGCAATCCAAAAATACGAAGAGCTAACCGGCAGAAAAGTTTTTCCGTGCATTCTTTTTGTTGATCCTGAGAACAGTTTTCTAGCAGCCTCACCGGACAAAAAAATGAGTTATGATGGCATAATTGAAGTTAAATGCCCAAAATAGTACGAGAAAATGACGATAAAACAGGCAGCAGATCAAATAAAGTGCTTTTGTTTGGATAAAAACCTAGAGCTAAAAAAATCACAATTACTATTAATATTATCAAATTCAGGGGCAAATCCATATTTATCGCCGCTCCTTTTGTGATTTATTTGTCTGGACTCCTATTGACTGCAAAATCCAATGAATTTAAAGAGGGGAAGAGTTTTGGGTAAATCGTACGGAGAAGAAACTTATCAATTTCTATAATAATGCTATGCTTCCAGAAATAGTCAACCCTAGAGTTATTTGACCAATGGAAATAAGAGAACCTAATATATCAAGTTGAAAGACATGTATTACCTTTTATTCTAGCCTATACTTATCTAGTACCTATTATTTTGTCTTTTTTGTCATGTATGATAATTAAATCATCATAAAATTGAAGAACATTTATTTCAAATTCTCCCACAGGTGGTAACATTTCCTAAAATTAAAATTATCTTTTAATGCAATGTGATAACTTAAACACGCTTCCGTAAGTTACGGCTCAAAGGTTAACTAAATTCTTTCGTAAGTGGAACAAATAACTTTCTAACTTTTGCTGGATGAAGCATATCGTATCTATCTTGAAAGAGTTACTTCATCTTCTAAGGCACATCAAATACCTTGGAACTGTACATAATCCAAAGCTTATTAGGATTTATGATGCTATTTTTGAAAAGTCCTTCACCTTAGTAAGTGCATAAAGACAATCTTTCCTTCTGTTTGAGTGCGACACCCATTGAATAGTGATGCAACGAGGGATTTCCAAATCTTGTTTCATTGTTGAAAGCCAGTCGTTGATAAGAAGACTTCAGTCTTGAATAAGGAGAACTATCAAAATTTCTCTAATTCAATGTTTTTTGCTTTTTTCAAAACATTTATGGTTTCCTATTGTACCATAAATTCCTAGATTTTGATTTACTATAAAATTTAGTTTGGATTTGGACTTGTTGGACCTTTGATGGCATTATCAAGTAGGGAAAGGACTGGTTCATAAAGAAAAAAATCTGAGGAATTACTTTTTGGTGACTTGGATTTACAGTAGAACCCTCGGTAATCTGGACGTCCATTGGGAGTTATGAAAACCCGCAATTCTTTTTGAGAACGTATAAACACGCATATTACATAGTAACAAGAAACGAGAGGTGGACAGACTATTTGAAAAATTTCTCCATTGGCTTCAATGATGTGATGGAGAGCGAAGTATTTCTTTTATTGTGATAATACATCTAAGATGTGATACTTTTCTGAGACAGTATTTTTCCATTAGAGGAATGCTTAATATGTGCGAGACTAAACAATTTCGAAAGACAATAAATTTTCAGTTGCAGCAGGGTATCACTTCTCAAAACATCACGATCATTAAAAAGCTATGAGAGAAGAGGCGTAAGAAACACTCCTTCCCTTTTATAGACGTCCAATGAGGATGACCATGCATGGGCTATAGAGTTGGTGTTTATAAGCGAGAAAAGCTAAAATATTTTAAGATTTAATGACCGTGAGAGAGTGGCGAGCTGAGCTCAAGTTAATACCTCAAGTGGGTAGGACATAAATTAGGTCCATTTTTCCAGTGCTATAACAATTTTGCTGAGAGAGACGGCTGTTCACGTGAAAAGATGCGCTACGATCCATTCCCTCAGTATAAGCATACACTTACATTGGACATGTAAGTGTAGCCTAACTTGGTTCTTCCGATTCTCTGTGTCCAATGAGGATGGCCATGCATGGGCTATAGAGATCAAGCGCAAAAAAACACTTGGGTCACACGAGAATTATTTTTGGATTAGTTTAAAACAGAATTCGTTCCAGCTGTTCAACAACATATGAAATCCGTCAAATTACCACAACGTGCTTTATTGTTGCTTGATAATTGTCCTGGCCATCCTTCTGCAGAAGAATTGTGCACTGATGACGGTGAAATTTCCGCAATGTTTTTACCTCCTAACACGACTGCGCTGATCCAACCCATGGATCAGAATGTTATTCAAAACATTAGGTTAGGATATCGTAAGTTGCTTCTTACAAATATTCTTAATGATCCTGAGCAGAATGAAAATTTGGAAAATGCACTGAAAAAGGTAAATTTAAAAGATGTCGTGTTCAATCTAGCTAACTGTTGGGCATCTGCGACTAAATTATTGATCAGCAAATCGTGGAAAAATTTACTCCCAAATTTTATTGGTTCCGAAGTTTTAGAAAATGTGCAAACTGAAGAAATTCAGCTTGCGCCACTCATTGATCAGTTACAAAATTCGAACCCAATATCTAACCCTGAAGCTCTCCGGTGAGCTGCTGAGGCTGACAATAGTTTGGCTCGAAACAAAGCTTTAACAGATGACAAAATTATCAGAGCAGTAACCGCAGAAGATGATGACGACGACGACGACAATCCTGTAGACTCAGTCAAAATTTCTCATTACGAGGTTTTGGTGGCACTCAATACATCATTAAAGTTGGCCGAGGAGTAAAATTTTGAAGTACACTCCTGGCCAAAATTAACGCAGCACCGGCCGTAAGGATCGCTAGGGAGGTGCTGCGTTAATTTTGGCCAGGAGTGTACATGAAATTATGCTCTATAGACGTTTTAGAAACCGTGCACTTGATTTAAAAATAAGAACGGTCATGCAAAAGAAAATAACTGACTTTATTGCTCGCTGATATTATTCATTCACTTTATATGTTGTAATACCTTATGTAATATATACATGCATCCAGTGGCGGATCTAGGATCGAGCTGTGAGGGGGGGGGCTTGAGAATTGGGATTAAAGATTCATTTTCTATTTATCGATTTTTGTAAGAAATTTTATAAAATTAAACTCAGTATACATATTTGAATTATGCTTATTATTATCTATCGTTGTAGTTAAACAATATTTTCTTCACATTTCAATAGTATGAACGATGATACATGTAAGTAATTATTCTTCTTGTTGACTTCTGGGGGGGGCTACAACCCCCATAGCCCCCCCTGGATCCGCCACTGCATGCATCTGCACAATATAATTTTTGAGAAAAAAATGTTTTTTACGTTATTTTTTGAAAACCTCGCTAATATGGAAACCCCGCTAATCCGGACGCCTATGTGCCTGAATTCGTCCGGATTACCGGGTTCTACTGTATATGAGTTTCTAAAGTGAGAATGAAGGTATTCATCATTCTACATTATGTATAACATTCTTTGAGATCTACAACCCATTCAACTTACAGCCAGTCAACCCAGCCAACGCCAATAGCTGACCCCAGAGCATACTTAAATTTATTTTTCACTCCTGTGCTACTGACTCATTTTCAGGAAACTAACAGGCATGCTGAGCAGTTCCTAGCTGCTCACAAAACATTGTAACCGGTAAATAAATGCACTGAGGATATCATTTCCCTACTGGACAAGGACACAAAACATATTAAGGAAGAATTTGATATGATTTAGAAAAGTGATACTGAATTGTCAGCTATAATATATAGTACTGCGACGGCAGAGGAATATCATCAGGATAATATAATTATTCCGATGGTTTACACTCTCCAAGTAAATATTAAAAGCCATTTTTGTTATGATACATTAAAATGCAGGTTATTTGGGGAGTACATTACCCAAACTACTCTGTTGGGATAAGGCTTATTTAAATGATACAGCAGTCTCACAATTGTAAAAATCTGATGTGGCCAACACATGACTTTCTCCGTATTTATTGAAAACAGAAGCCTATGCCGGTATATATAAATAACTCCAAAATATTGAGTGTTACATGAAAATGTTTCATGCAAAAGTTGTAGTAAAATACATTATATATAACTTTTGTACATAACTGTATATACCTAAATTGCATTCTGACAGAGATATTTACGAAACAAAATTTTGTTCCTGATAAACCGCAACTTCCGGTTAAGCAATATTCACCAAAAACTAATCAACTCTTGCCATCTTCAGGAAAATAATAAATATTAATTTTGGAAATGATCGTATAATAACTTTTTAAGATAGAGCGCCCACAATTTTTTTTACGACAGACAGACACACACACACACACTGACAGACATGTTTGGGAAAATAGCGAAAACGAGCTCTATGGGCCCCAAAACATCTATTTCCGTCGAAATCTGGAGGTCGAATTTTTTTGCGAATACAATACTTTCTCTATACTACGTATAGGGAGGCTGTAAAAATACTACAAAAGCCCTCTGATCAACATTTGCATTGCAATAAAGTTGCAAAGCCAACAGTCTGAAAATGGCTTTTTCTGTAAGCGCAAGGTTATATAGTCTTATAAACGAGGGTCCGATCAAAGTCTCTTTTGTGGTGCCAATTCAGCATTCCTTTCTGCTTGGGCAACCTTACCACAAGGTCTAAATTATCTCTTAGGCTAATACTACTAAACTTAATTATCTAATAGGCTCACTCAATATGGGGATATGATTCAATATTTCATACAGACCAGCAATATAAGGCATGAGAAATTATCATAAATAATACTGCATCCGATAAACTCTTGAATATTTGATGGAACTATGATAGAATATAAGACAACCCCCAAACTGTCAATGGTCTATGAATTTAGTTTAGATCAGCCTTCATCATCAGAATAACAACACTGTTCAGTGTGTATTCAGGATTATGTTTTACAAGATGAAGTAACTGTTGATTCTCAACAGGGAAGTGGAAGTATGATTAAATATATTTGCCCTATTTCTACAGAAGAGAATGTATCTTATCTCATAAAGTTGAATTAAATAGCATGAACAGGTGATCAAAAACAACATTTTTTTGCATTCAGACTCTATCCAGCGATCAAGAAATTTCCTGAGTTTTCCAGAGTAATATTTTCATTTTTCCAGGGTGTTCCAGATTTGCATAGGAATATTATTTTAGCCAAATATTAGACATGTTGTGATAATTATATAATTACACAATCAGGGTGTGCAAAATGGCGACAAACAGTTTATAGATTAATCATGATATGTTATTGGCATCAGAGCTGACCCTAGACATAGGCAATGCTTTTGGGGTCCGTATTTGTCATTAAATATAAATTCGTTTAAAATAAATCGGTCAATATTAGATAAAGTAAGTTATAACCTGTTACACATCCTACATAAAGAGACCAAGTTCACGTTTTCACGGCAATCCATTTCTGAGAAAAAGTTGTTTTACAATATCAATAACCAAATCACCAGAAATAATTAAGAAATTTTCCGACAATAATGAGTATATAAAAATTTTTTATGATTGGATTGATATTATTTGAGGAATGAAATTTCAAAATGAGCACGAAATATCAAAAACTAAATCGTTTTAACATAATGGTAAAATACAAAATACATGCAAACAAAAATGCTGCATAATATGATTAATCACACGATGAAACATGCTAAAATTTTATGTAACTCTTTCTACTGCGGGGTGCACAGTTCAGTTTTTGTTCAACTCCAAACTCTAGTATCTATACATTATAATCTTACAGAAAATAGATTTTCAAACTTTTTCGTATGGATTGAAAAATTTGCTGCTAAATTTGATAAAACTCCACACTGAATAGTAACTCATTTTACGAAGAATTAGGCTTTCAATCTTGGATGATGTTGATGGGTGGAGTTTCTCATAAATTTTGTCAAAATCACTATTAGAATTACATTGATTCCACCAGTAGAATTGCTTGCTTTACTACAAATGTTATTCGTAGCAATTCTGTCAATTCTAGACTGTTAGCATTTTCTATGAATATTCTTAAGATTTTTGACAATTTTTCACTCCATTTACCCTTAGATGTATCAATTGAAACAGTGAATCTTTGGTCTAAGTGGAACGATACTGCAGCAGATAATTTTAGGAGAATGGTACATGAATAGCAGGATATAACTTTTTTAACTGATATAATTCATAACTCCTTATCAATATTCTACATTTGCCAAACATAAACTTTGATTGAAATACTTCGTTAATCCCTTCAGAGTTTTAAAATTTGTAATGAGCAAGTGATAATGGTTCAATTACTTTCTCTATGCAAACTTGGAATACATTAAGGACTAAGGTGTGAATAGAGGGAGTGGTCTCCGTAAAGGAAAACTGTTAATACCTACATATGCAAGGAGAACAACAAATGACATCCACTGAGAAAGAAACTACAAACAGTGACGCCAACTAATATTCTAAATCACTTGAGTCGATAGCAAATTCTTATCATGCTCTATTTGCTGTTTTTCATGCCTAAACAGAAATCGGATGCCCCTGGAAACTGTCCCATAATGCCTATTTGCTATATTGTCAAAACGTTATACATGTATGTAGAAAGAAAGAGCATGGTTACGTATTGTAAGCATTAAATTGGTCACAAAAACACTGTCATCGAAACATTTCACCTTCTCAGAGAATTTTTACTGAACTAACAAAAAGGGAAAAACAACAGTCATGGAAAGATGTTTTGTAAGGAGAGTAAAATATCGATTTTTCCAGGTTACTCGCCAAATTCCCGGAGTTTTCCAGGTTGGCGGACACCCTGTACATCCCAATGTGAAAATGCATCGGCTCGAATTCAATAAATGCACCGGTCATCAAGGTTGTTTATTAGTTCAAATCTTTTGAAAATATTTGTATATTTTGTTGAAATTCTCTAAATTTCAATTCCAAAACTATTTTCCACGATCAAAATAAGACTCTAAATTCAAATTCCATTCTTTTGAAGCTTATCTCGACTCTGCATGACAATTCCTTCTAATTTAATTCTTCAATATAAATAAAGCCTGCAACCAATAAAAGTGAAGTTTACAAGTATTTCTAATCTATCTGAGCGATCTTGGTTCGAATCCAGAAAAATTATCGAATAGAAATTCAAGAGTACTTTCTTCAGAGAAGATGCATGCAAATTTTGACACAAATTGGACCAATGGTGTCAACTGTAAAAATTGACAGTAAAAGACAAACACACATACAAACCCACAAAATTTACATTACATTAACTAGTAATTTTTCAAATGAATAAAATACAATTTTCTTCCATCTGGCAGAAAAGTGATTCAGGTATTTGGGTAATGACCATGGCTATCTGCAACTCAATAAACATAACTTTTAATTCGTTTTAGTATCTTTAGACTATTGTTAGATAGCTAAATAGTTTTCAAAGCATTGGTGAATAATTTCTTTGATTTTATTATGGTTTTAATTAATATAAATTTCAATCTAATATTTTTCGTATGTCTTATAAGACAACCCCATTGGGCCTTTTTTATGATTCAACTATTGTCTTATCTACTAAAATATATGGTCTTTCACCTCATGATGGAAAAAACATTATTGAACTGTAGTGTTTGATAGTTGCTTAGATAGAGAATCTCAATTTCTTGTTACTTTCTCCATATACGAAGTATAAAGAAAGTATTGTTTACATGAAAAAAATCGACTTCAAGATTTCAACGGAAATAGATGTTTTGGGGTCCCTAGAACACGTTTTAACCATTTTCGGAATGATGTCTGTGTGTATGTGATAGTGGGCGCTCTAACGTGAAAACTATTGGTCGTATCAATAACAAACTTCGCATATAGTACTGTGGTGTGTACTGTCAGAGTTGATTAGTTTTTGGAATAAATTGGTATAACGGAAGTCGAGTTTCATTCATCAAAGCTCATTTCCAGTTTTCAAAATATCTCCATAAATATGATATATACGTACATTGTATTACTTATAAAAGTTTTAGATAATATAATTTACTATAACTTTTGTATTTAACATATTTTTGTATCACCGGTTGATTAGGAGTTATTCGTGAAATACCGATAAACCGGAAGTAGCTTTTATGTACTTTGTGGGCACTCTAACATGAAAACCATTTGTTGTATCAACACCAAATTTCATATATAGTACTTTGGTTGGTGTCGTTAGAGTTGATTAGTTTTTGGAGTAAATTGGTTAACCGGAAGTTGAGCTTCATTCTTCATAGCTCATTTCTGGTTTTCAAAATATCTCCATAAATATGATATTTAGGTATATACTATTATTGATAAAAGTATTAGAAAAAGTAATATACTATAACTTTTGTTTGAAACATATTTTTGTATCACTGATTGTTTAGGAATTATTCATGAAATACTGATAAACCGGAAGTTGCTGATTATATACTTAGTGGGCGCTCTAGGCTCTATGGGAGAAAGGCCAATTTCATCGTTTTTCATCGATCATGTCCCAAAAAACATTATTTATAATGTTTGTGACGTCAAAGATAATTATATATAAATTAATCAGTCATCTTCCAAGTTTAGATGGAATATAGAGTTCGAAATTACTGTCGTAGATAAATATTTACATCTTATACATGGAGAAAGTCATGTGCTGGCCACATCAGATTTTTTTTTATTGGTGTTGGCATTTTAATATATTTTCTTCAAAGGAATAACACTTCTATTCTCAAAACCACAACATCTTGAATAAGAGTATTGTTATGAAAATTCAACATCTTCGATCAGGTCTAAAGACAAACATTCATGGATCCTCCAATGCTTAACATAATCTGGAAACATTCTAAAACTTGTATTTGGAAACCTTTAGGCTTGAAAATGCCAATCATGTATAACTGCAAAGATGCTCACTATATTCATTCATGAGTGTTCTACCTTTCGGTAGGCTCATGTACACTAAAAATTCTCTATTAAGCACCTTCTCCTTCGTTTCCTTATAGTTAACTCCACCCCTTATATCATCCAACATCTTTTGTCTTCCCCTCTGTTTTTTCCCATGAATTCTATACCCACAATTACAGTCTTCACCAATCCCTCTACCCTAAATATTTGACCCACCCATTTCTTCTGACGATGCTTTACCACGTCAATTATAGTTCTATCCTCCCCAACCATCTCCCTCACCTTTGAGTTTGTTTTCCTATCAACTCAACTAACTTTATCCATTCTACGCCATACCCACATTTTGAAGGCCTCAACTTCCTCATTTCTTTAAGTTCATGTTTTTCACCCATAAAGCAAGACACTCCAAAAAGAATTTCACCAATCTTCTCCCAATTCCTTTGTCAAGACCTTTGGTCATCAATTCCATTTGTTTCATAAAGGCTTCCTTGGCCAATGCTATTCTAATTTGAATTTCATCTTTGCATCTTCCATCCCACGAAAGAGTACTTCCCAAGTAAGAAAATTTATCCACGTGTTCTAGTTTTTCCCCATCCACCCTGATAGTTAGCTTGGCTTTCTTTCCCTTTGGGAGTCTGCTTGTTATTCACTTACGAGTTACGAATTTTTTTCAGGACATTTTTCCCCATGGCAAAGTAAATAATTTTGATTTTTGATTTTGATAAGGAGTTAATTTTTTTCTCTAGAATAACTGAATAGCTGCCTCAACTGAGGAAAAAATATTTTTTGTCACAGCTGCTTCCTTTCAGTCAGAGTAAAACATCAAATTTCAGAAACTGTTATGTCATGAATTTGGTCAAAATCTTTGAGGCCAATTAAAAAAAAAACATGTTAAAAAAACATTTCTGCTGACTACTATAAAAACCTTTTCAAGTTATTAACTATTTACCAGGAAAATTTCATTGAGCTATCTTTTCAGCAACATACTTAAAATTAGATTTTAAACAAAGTAAGTCGAAGATTTTTAGTTTTAACGGACGAGTCAACACCTCATTGTAACTCAAATTGGTGATATTAATGTGTTCAATCATCCAAAATACAAAAGATTTTTCTAATTGGCATATCTTTGGCACTTTCAGGCAGTAAGAAAAAATACCACTTCCCCATTGTTACTCTTCAAAGTCACCAACAATATCCTTTGTGAGAATTACTAAGTACGAGCGACGTGAGACATATCAAGAACAATGTCCAATAAAGTCCGTAAAAAAATGCCAAAGTCGTCATGAAAATCAAAAACTAGGAGCGCAATGTATAGCAATGAATAAAAACAGGCAAATTACTGTATTAATGTATCCTACAACTAAAATAATAAAATTTGGTGCAATCACTACAAATGCAACTTGTGAGTGATAAATGAAAGTGAAAACTGAGGAGTAGAGGCAGGGCCACCCAAATAAAGGTAAACTACTCGTCAAATCACCGAATCCCTTTCTTGCTGTTAACATATTGGTTCCCACCCTGTATCTGATAAGACAGTGTGCATACCATAAGACTTCAGTTCTTTCTGGCATTATGGGAACAAACCAGGTGCAGATGTATAAATTTACCAAAAGGCATGAGTAACATCCTAAGTACTTGTACTAGCATAAAAAATACAATTTTCTCTAGACGATTCTAAAAATACCAATTTTTTTCATAACACTTAACAAATGTAAAGTTACAGCAGAAAACGTTTGCTATGGATTGTTAGTTTGAGGTCCTCTTCATTTCCTAACTAACTATTGATAGCAATATCATAAGGAATGGTGATTCCTCTTACCCATGGAACCACAAGAAAAAAAATCAAATAATTTTGACTTACGGCATCACTAAATAAGCCAAGGAACTCATTTCAAAGTTTTATGGTATCTGTTGGATCTCCCTGGATTAAAACTTTAGGAAAAGGATGTTGAAAAATATGCAATGGAGAATGAATATAGATGTTTCAAAAGATAGGATGACAACAGCTTCAAGGAGTACGAATTCATAAAAAGTGATATGGATTTAGGATAGAAGGTAGTTTCTAGGAGTATTAATTACCTCTGATTAGTGGCTATCTGAAAGCTCACACGATCCCCAGCTAAAAGGTTTACTCCGCCTCCCTCAACATCGTCCTTTCCATATGGCAGGAAAAAACACTCTCCTCGGTTTTCATAACTTATGCGACCTTGAAGATCTCCACCAGAACCTTCTGATCGCAGTTCAGTGGTGACGGTACCTGTCACTCTCTCTTCACTTAAAACCTGAAAACAAATCATTTTTATTTCTACTTTAATTGGTTAAATATCCTTATCTTTGAGCATTATAGCCTATCTAATCAATAACATTACAAAATAGCATAAGTTAAAGTTAAGGTACTAGTACTATGCACTAAGCGTAGACAATTCCACACTAACGTAAGTTGGACGTATGTAAACTCAATCTTACGTAGCAAATTCTAATGGCCAAAAAGTACACAGAAATTGATAACTCCAAAAACAAATGACACTCCATTTACCAAACATTACTGAGTTTACTGAATCTTACTTGATTAAAATTCAATTTATGTCCTGAGTCTTGGAAAGATTCACATTCACACATCAAGAACTATCTCTGCAAATACCAAATGGTAGAACACACATATTTGCCAGTAAAAATATGAATACACTTTATGATAGAAATAAAAATGTACCACCAGGGAACAAAAAAGTAATACTGAATTTAGGTACATAGATCTTCATGTCGATCGAAAAGAGGATTGTAAATTGCATATCATCAAGTAAGGAATATAGGTATCCTGGAAGGGAGAATCGCTAGTTTTAGGGTTAACGACTCTTCAGTTTATAAAACTAGAAAAAAACAGTATTTGTTAAATTCATACATAATTAAACTATGACCATGTGTCATGACAGAGATACAATAAATTCAGAAAATGGTTAACTAAAATAAAAACATTAAATGAAAGCATTTATTCCATCTTACCTAACAAAAAATCAACATCTTGATGTCGCAGCAGCCAATCTTTTAATTTTATGGCAAATTTAATTTTACTTTTTACAGAAGTGATACACTTTGGCAAAGTACAATAAATGTACTGAATTACACTTTCAATGTCTGACAGATTTTGACTTAAATAGAATCTGCATTAAACTAGTGGTATATTTGATCACCTCCAAACTGTTACAAGACTCACAAGCATGTTCATTTCTAACCAACCTTTACTTTAGAAAAATATGAAATTAATAAAGGGGCATCCGCTGCTGATAAATAACTTCTCTGTTCTGCCCAAATGAACATGACTTATGGGTCCATAATAGTTCATAACGCAACAAACTTTATTCAAACCTAGAAATTAGTAGTTAACTCAATCAGTAAGTGGAGAACCAAAGATCTTCTATCTTAAAAGGAGAATTCTTGGTAGTACACCCTACCTACTTTCACGCACCTCTGATTCTTTGGGGGGAAACAAGGTATAGGTGCAACAAGGTGTGACTTGTAGCTTTTGTCTGGTGATTTTCATAAAAATCATTTTTTATATTTGTGGTGGTGGCGCAGGAACTAAACAATCAAAATATGTTAAGGTATTTAAGTGAATGATCTTTAGCGTTGCTGCGTTAATTTATTGAAAATAGTTAAACAGTGCATGGGCAACACAGTTCCAGCCAAATGGGTAAGGAGATTGCCCCATGTCTGCATTTGTTTTAATCTAACATCCATTTTCCAGGGTTTATTTCTTGATGAAGAATGACTGATATAAAGACAACATGCTAATTCCCTTAGGTAATATTTAATAGATCCTGATGCTGTTTATTAGAGGCTGAATTGAACTCTTTTTCCCTTCATCCTGGCCAATGACATCTTAAGGAAATAAACCCCTCATTGTTCACCCAGACCACACACCTTGAACATTCCACACCCCACCAATTTTGTTTTTCATTCTCCAACCCCTTGAAGATGATAGCATCCCTATTAAGTAAACTTAAAAAAAGATATTCTCAGAAGGACAGTATTCCAAGCCTTTCTTCTGTTTCCGAAAACCAGAGGCAACAAGATGATGATTGCTGACTAAGATGGCTATAGAAGTTTTCCTTAAATCTCTAATTGCCTTGTTCCAATTTTGTTTCCTTAGAACTTCCCTAGGATCGATTTAGGACTTGCATGTTACATGATAATTACAAATGACCTCCCATAATTTCTATAATTACAAGTACTTTCCATTGTTCAAAAGTAATACAAAGTAAATGGTGTTGTTTGGATGGTAAACCATAGCAGCACCAATAACATAAGCACAAATCTTATCACAATTCATGGCAAAGAATATCCTCTTGGGATACTCGACCTTTTCTTATGAATATGACTTTGAGGCCACCATCAATCCAACTGATGAAGACAATGACAGTGGCTTGAAATCACCATAAACAAATTGTTTGTAAACAACTACACGGTTTGTCTAGCTGCCCTATGTCCCAAAATCAATAATAACTAACGGAGGATATCTGTATTTTCATCATGTTTTCGAAGGACATCAGTAATCTACCTGGTTTCAAGGACATTCCCAAAATGTTCTTAACATTCTCTGTTTTTCTTGTTTACTTGAGCCCCAGCTTCCTAAATGCAGAGGAATACTTTAGGAAATAATTTTCCAGCGGCTGTATTCGAATACTACGCAGTGTATCAATTAGATATTAAATTTAGGATGGTAATCATTGTTTTATTATGAATTTCTAAACCACCAATCAAATGCAAGTTGATTTTATGTCAAAATACTAGATATTGACAAAAACAATAGTGCTAGTGAAGCTTATTTTTTGTAATTGCTACTGAGTTGAAGAGGTAGGCTAATGTAATAATTACAGAGTCTACACTTAATGATAAATTGGCCAAATAGTTAGTATGCAAATGCACCTAACTAATCTTCATAATGTTCTTAACCCTTAAGATTTGAGAGTATTTTTCTTTTGTGACAGTCGTGTGCGGGAGGCAAGTTAGAGAAACAGTCCCTTCTCCTGGGGGGTCAGACTAGTTGCAGCAGGTAGAAAAACCATAATCCGGGTAGACCTTTTTCCGATGCCTGCAATCAGCGGTTATTGTTCAAGACTATTGGTTACTCCTCTAACGAGCAGGCAATTGCCAATGATTTAATTGTATAACAACGATCTTTGATTGAAATAGCTGTCCTATTTTTTCCCCTTGCTGTTATCTGACTAATTTGATATTAAACAGGTAGTAGATACATTGATTTTTAACAAGTGAGGAAATATGAAATTACGAATGCACTGCAAATCTTGGAATTACGCAGAGGCTGGAAATCCCCAGGGAAGGGTTTTCCACATTTAGGACAATGAAAAAGATTTTGCAAGTGTGCGTCTCATTCACAGGCAGCGCCATAAAATTGGGGAAGGCAGAACAGGTCAAACATTTAAAAATGTTTTTCCCGCAGTTCTCACACTCCGGCAAGAAAATGTTTTTATACGTTCCCCACAGCTTAAGGGTTAATGATAATCTTTATTATTGAGATTCCTTTGTTTGAAATGAGCTTATTCAATCCAATACAGAATAAGAGAATGGAATTTACCAATCCATTAGAGAGAATTAAGGAAAACTGTTTTAAGAAAAAGCCAGACGTAAGACAAAATAAATGCAAACAGGCCAACTTCACTACCCATTTAGATGAACCTGTTTTGCAATGCAGTGTTGCCTATGCACATACTTTCTTTATATTAAGGCAATGAAACTAAGGTTCATTTTCTTAAACCTCATTACAAACCTTCATTGTTTCACTACCTGTAACATCACAGATTTCACTACTTGTAAGCAATCTTGCATCATCATTTATCTTTAAGTGGAGTTTACAGTCATTACCAACTGGAATCTTAAGTCATCTACTTTGTTGCCATGACGGCTAATCTCCACTTACAAGCAGAGCTGCTCCAATAAAGAGGAGATAACAAAGTTGGCTTTCAAAATTATTTTTACCACGAAGACAAAATTTTGAACAACTATTTGTGACAGCAGAGAAATAAAAAGCCTTAAAATATATTTTATAAGGAGTACGAATCTATTCATGGTGAGAAGTATTAAGGAATGTCAATAAAAATCATGCTATTCCTAAAGAAACAGGCAAAAATTGTCAATATGTATTTTATTAAGATATATATATTAATTATGATTTTTCTTAATGAACATATTTCTCTTCTGGCATCTATGATTTATTAGGTTTAATTACATGAGATAAGAAATTAATGGAAAACATCTACAATAGTTATGGTATCAGCCTAAGAAAATACTGCAATTCAGCACTCAAGTAAAAATTGCAAGATCATGTTGTATTAAAATAAAATCTCAAGCATTCAAAATTATCCCTTGGGAAAAAACAGAGAGCTACTCCTCCTTCTGGTGAATTTCCCACACTTGGTTTAAGCAGTAATTCTGGGAAGTAGAAAGAGTAAAGATCCAGCTGTTTGTTGCATATCTAGCCTGCAATTTTCTATAAGAAAATTAATACAGAAATTTTTAAATGCCTTAAATCAGGGTCAAATAAACCATAAAAACAATGAAATCTACCAATGACATAGTAAACGTAACGAAGTAAATCCAGTTTCTAACTTAACAGGTCCAAAAATATTGGATCACGCATTATACATGCATTATAGATTCAAAGTGGAACATCTCAAACAGAGAATGACTGGATTTCTAGGCTCATCTACTTTTGCCGATAGGGTATAAGTTTGAGAAATAGGTGCTTAAGGAAGAATTTGTGCATTTCTTTCTGCCTCGGTGATAAAAAAACAAATGCAATCTCACTAGCTTAGCTCAATCTAGAATTAGCTATACTCATGGAAAATATCAATGAAAAATCCTTTATATTGGATGGGCAATCTGAACATTTAAAAAGAGAGATTCTATTTGGCCTTACAACACAATACAATAGGGATTTTAAGATGGATTTTAATTAGTCTTCAGCTAAGTAAGTCACAAAACAAAGTCCATAAATTCAAAACATTCATCGAAGATATGTAGTAGTATGATTGGATGCTACATACTACACTACACCTTAATGCCTGGCAGCATTTTAACTTGGGAATTACAAGCAGTGAGCTTGGGGTTCTTCATTCTAAGAAATGTTTTTTTTTTAAGTACTATAAGATTTAATTTTTCTAAAATGGATATCAGTCAAAAAATAATGTTTATAATTAAAGAAAATAGAAATGACTGACCGAGATAATAAAGACAAACACAAAAGGAATATAATTGATTTCTTATAAAATTTGTCTTTGAACTTAAGATGTATTGTAGTAATAAATACAAATATTGGACCTTCTAAATTTAACAATATCCCCAATAATTCATAAGAAAGTGCTTCCCAATATTGAATTATTTGGATCACTTAGGTTTTTGTTTCCTAAGATTTAAATGAATGAACAAGTTATCACAGATTCCAAGAAATAATACTATCATCTGATTTATCTCCTATCAAAGTAGAAGAATAATTGATTCACTTGAGGAAATGGGATATGACTATGACAAATGTTTGATAATAGTAGTTTGATGAATATATTTTGAGGTTCTTTACGAGGTAGTTTATATTCATGACGATTGCTGTACATGTAAATGTCTGTGGCAAAATAAATTATTATTATTATTTGTGGGCACCCAGAGAATCAAACCTTGGTTTGCATTCTCGAGGTATTATCAAGAGAAAAAATACAATAAAAATTCAGCCTACAGTTGTGTTAACATGGTCTAAATCTGAATGAAACTAAGTTAATAATATGAGTTAAAGAAGAGAAAATATGATACTAACGGCTGTGAAAGAAGAACAAGAGTTCGCTAGAAAGGATAAAATTGATTTGATACAAATAAATGTTAAGAAAACATAATTTCAAAGCTTACCACTTCAGGAGCAATTTTGGTCACAGCACTAGCTATTGGTTTCCCAGTACGGCGATCATATGTCATTTCAAATTCAACAGGATCTCCAATTTTAAGATGCTCTATGTTTCCATTAAACTGACTGAAGTGAAAAAACAGGCGGGCTTGTCGTTCACAGCACTGAATGAACCCGTAAGAGTGCTACGGAAGAAAAGGTCATCAGAAAACTTCGTCAGAAGCATAATGACATTCAACAAAGTGTTATTCTTCCCTCACCAGCAACTTCTCAATGATTCCTGTCTCACGCAAACCTTGTGCTCCAAGGGCGGAATCACCGTAAGTATTTGAATTGCTCTGAGAATGAGATGCTTCTCCATTAAAGGCAGACACTCCAGCTTGATTATTTTCGTTGGCAGTGTATGTTCCAATTGGAAAACGCCCACTTCTTGGAGTTCCACTGTTGCCTCCAGTACTTCCAGCTAAGTAGTTAATGTTTGAATACTGTCCACCTGATGAATTCTTAGTAGTGAATGAGTGAGTGTTAGGAAAAACTTTCTGAGAATGGCTACTGCCATTGGTTGAGGTCCTGTAAGTCTTGTACATATATCCCTCACTTGAGTTTCCACCTACAGGTGAATGTGCATTGGGTATCATTGTTTTGAAATCAATTACTGCAGTGTCTGAACCAATGGTTGGCGGCTGGAAAGTTCTCCACTGAGGATTAGTGGACATGATCAGACCTCACTATGAGGTCTAATGAGTTTTTACAAAAGTTCAGTTTAGAGAAATTTTATCACAGAAGGATGCTTTTGGAAAATACTCCTTAATGGATATATTTCATAAGTAAAACGAGTTAAGAGTATATACAACGTATATGAAGAATTCGTTTTTTTGTCCTGAATTCAAAGCACAGGATAATATTGTACAGCTTTTGGTACAATAGATATAGCAAAAGCTACAATGAAAAATGAAGTTAAAATAATTTAAGAGTATACAAATTATAATATTGACAAAAATCCTCAGATGTCCTCAATGCGTGCTGGGTGCGACTGTGTGTGGTGTATAATTTTATCCTTTAATTCGAGTTTCCTAATCTAACTGCAACACATGCTGAAAAATAATTGAAGAAGACAGTCAGTTCGTGGTAGGATGCGATAATTCGAAAAGGACTCTCAATATTTTAATAATTGCTTACTAAAATTCCAAGTATAATAAAATATTTCACGGCCGATCATTGAACTGATTATTCTTATATATTTTATTTTTCAGTAAGTTTTAGAAGGAAATGCCTAAATGTCATCCCAAATAATTAAAAAAAACATCAAAATCTATCGCTATACGACGTTTTTGATTTTAAAAGAAAGAGCTCAATGAATGCAAATTAATTGACATTAAATGCTGAACTGAAATGCAGATAAACAATTTATGCAATAAATGAACGCATGTAGACAAAAAGCGATGAAATTGCATTGAAATTTCTTATATTTAATCTCACCACGACACAGCACAGCACTGACGACATGCCGCCATGTTGAATGTCAACATTCTATCGTAAAGTTGTCGAAACAGAATTTTGGAAGCCGAATTTTACATTAACGGTTGAATAAGCGTATCAACGGCTCGGGTCATAAAATTCCAATATTTGATCATAAATTGGAAGGATGACCCTAGGATAGCCATAAAAGCGACTGACAACGTTGCCAAGTTTCAATTCATTACATGATGAGCCGCAACGCTGCTATGAATAAGGACGCAAATCAAGAGCGAAGTAGGTAATCGGGGTAAATCTTCTTCCGGCAACTTTACTCTCCCGTTGGGATGAAGGAATTGTGAATGAATATACAGAATACAATTATTCTGATAGAATATCCTTTCCAAGAATTTATTAGAAAACAATTTTTTAGTCCTTCACTTCTAGAATACAAAAGTCTTTATACAGACATGGAACGAACATGAGAATTGTATTACTCAATGCAATAAGGGTAGCTTATAAATCAATAAATTATGAGAAATCTATAATATAGCTTATTCATTTAAATAATATCTCGATTTAGCATTTTATATGTACATATTAAACATTCAATTGCTATTTACATGAACATTATACATGGGTACCTTTCACTCATTGGATTGATATGGAATCAAACGCTCGATGGAATGGTAACGTTTGGATTTCGAAGATTTAACTAAACACTAGCATATCAGTAAAAATGCTGTACTTCCAATAAACAATTACATCATTCTCTGGCGTCACCTCTAGTGACTTGAACATATTTAAACAAAATTCTTGAAGTACTAATTCTTAATGAACAGATAGACAAAAATTCCCATCTCGCACACTTTTCAATAAATGAAAGAGCAGCTACTGGAGCAGTAATGTAAACAGTATTCATCATTAGATACAATCAAATGGAACCAGATAATTAAGACAATTATTGGGAAGCTTTTGAACAACATACATCCTTCGACAGGAAGGAGGATATTTTTTTTAATATCAAGAAGATCAAACTTGGATCCAGTCAACATGGATCCTCCTACATTTCCAACATTATTGCCCTAGGTAAATATGAAAGAGCTGAGCTTTCAGTTAAATTTCATTAAAAGTAATAAACACAGTTCCACAAGGTTTTCTTATTGCTTGGAGCCTGAAAGTATTATGGAACCCCTATATGTAAGGAACAAGTTGAAGGCAAATCAAATTATTTCTGAGAAGTACATCCACAAAGGTTAATCTTGACATAGTACCACAGATGTTGCCTAACATGGTCTGGCATTCAACACAGATTCTTATCACAAGCTGTCGTTATTGTCACACCACCAATTTTACTGTTCTTTGCCATTACTGCCATGTTGCTAAAAATTTAGGCGATCCCTGCCTAAGATGATTAAGTGTTTGGCACCCAACATGCTCAAACGTCACAGAATATGACAAGAATTTCCACCAGAACTACCAAAGATAGAACCAGAAAAATACAACTTCTGTAAAGGATTAAACATTGAAAAAATCTTACTACAAAAATTTCTAGTGGATAAATCAACAATTCACAAAATGTTTTGCTTTGAATATACAGTAACCTTTTCCTGTAAACATCAGTATTATCTACAAGAAACCTTTTTTGTTTTACACATTCACATTGTGTTTTATGGAAGGTTTAAGACACTTTCTAAATTATCCTGAGTTGCTTTTAGTTTAGAGTGTATCCTTACGAAATGATTTGGAAATAAGAACATCTTTACAAAACTAGAAAATGAAAAGAATTACAAATTTATGACAATTCAGGAATTGCAGATATCTTACTATATCAAGAAATTAACATCTACATCAGTAAAAGCAATTAATGAATTGAAATAATTGTATTATTTTACTGATTTATAAGGCAAATGCGCTCCATGAAGATCTTTTCATTTGCCTCCACAACTGAAATGGAGTTTGAAGACTTTTTCTTAGAGCCAAGATTTCAGGAGCTGAAATTCAATATAATTTTGATGTACCTGATATAAAGAAATACTTCGATTGAATTCCTCAATAGATAAATCAATAACGAGAAAATGTTCACATTTCAGGAATCAATTACATGTAATATCTGAATTGTCAACTATAATGTTACTTGAAAGTTATGATTTGTATTAATGGAAAAGCAATGAAACAACAGCTGTCCACACAACCGATGTCCAGATGGACGTAAGTGATAAAAAAACATGAAATACTCTTCTAAATAAAATCAGTTCAACCATGCAGAAAAAAAAAGTTTAATGATAACAATGATTAAGTTCCCAAATAGATATAAAAGGTGTTCATTTAAGCCAGAGTTAGAATAAGTTGTGTTTCTCACAGTTGTGTTGTGTTTCTCAAGGTTGATATCCTAAAAAGAATAAATGTCACTTCAAAACAAGGTATAAATTTCAGTAGATCTCCCAAAAATCATAAAAATCTCTTAGAAGTGAGGTAATTCTTGTCATTACTTGAAAATTCAAATAATATAAAATTATTAGTTCATACACAAGAAAAAACCTGAGTATTTCACTGCTTTGAACTGAATTCGCATCCCAATGATAACAACACAAGTAATGAAGACCAGGCTTAAACCAAGAGTAGACACCACAATTCATGTTTCAAAAGCCTTCTAATTACTCAACTTTTAAAGCAGCCTTGGTCTACAATTCTACAACACTACTTTTATGCCAACCATTTAAAATACCTGGATATTTAGCTCAACAATTGTTTCCAAAAAAGAATTAATAACATAATTCCTCCCAGTATGCTTACATAATGATATCTACTTATCGAAACAGCCAAATAAAGGTTGAGTTCAATTAAAAATGGCAAGATGGTTTGAGATGATGGCAGAAAGCTTTTCATCTCCAATGAGGTATACTTTTGCAGCAATTTTATCTTAAAAACAAATATAACTTTCTTTTTCATTGTCAGATATGCTGATCATACCTTACGACAATGATATATATAAAGATATAATACAACAAAAACAAAAAGAATACTTTTGTGTATATAATTAGATTAGGTAAAACTCTTGGCCAAACACAAACCTTAAATGGAGAGGATTAAAATAACAAAAAGAAATTTGAGATATTCCATCAATACAAAATTAAAATATGGCTGAAAAAGTCACGCAATTAATAAAGAGAGGCCACAAATTATGTTGCACTAAATGATCAAAGTCTACAATACATTAGTTTGTTTCTTGGCAATTAACTGTTGGAAAATCAGTTTTCAGCATTCACACTGAATTATCAGCATGCTTGATTTTAATGAACACAAAATAACAAAGAACGCCATCACAGATGGTATATTTAATGAGCAGAGCTCAAATAATGCTCAACGACTCAAAAATTTGCCATGCAGGGGGAGTTTCCATCAGGCTCATACGCAATTAATATCATATAAATTTTTCATTTAAATATTGTACAAATGATAATTGTTGGAATGTACTGTAATCAAAATTAGCTTAAAAAATACACAAGAAGTATTCCTCTATGACAGCATAAAAAAAAATTTCACTGAAAGTCGGAGGTGCTTCTTCCCTTGTCATGAACAGATTTTGAGTCTCATTAATTCACATGTTTTTACCATAAATATTATCAGGAGTAACACCAAGATAATTTGGCACAACTCAAATGTTTTAAATAACTCATACATCTGCAGTGACCATGCTAAGTTTCATTATGTCCTAGTCACTTAAGGTCAACCATGTTTTCTTCTGGAGGGGCATCTATATGAAAAGGACGAAGCTTGCCATGTTCCACCAATGGAGTCTTTTCAGCATCTTCCTCATCTTCTTCATTTTCTCCAAACTTTTCCATTTGGGGAGACGTCGACCTTCTGAATTCTAACTCACTTCCCCGGTCAGGAACGCGAATGCGAATCTTGTGTGCATTCTTCCCCAATCCGTCCATCGTGAGATTGGGGATTCCATTCCTAGCTGGAACAGGTGGAGGGACTGAAGGGGATCGACTCGCTGAAATGGATGAACGGGACAACAATGTGGACAAGTGAGCAATTGAATCATCTGCAGTGGGGTTAAGAACAGGAGAAGCAGGGGGCGGGGAGGGTGTCACGGAGGGGGGATAGGGTACAAAAACACGCACTACATCTGGGCTTTTGCTCCTCTTGCTCGGAGGAGTAGCCAAACCAAGAGGAGGGGAGAGGAGAGGAGAAGAAGGTTTTGGGGAGTGCGTGACTGAAGCCGGCCTAGGTGAGGGCGAACGAGATCGCGGTGGAGGAGCAGGGGGAGTACAGGATCGATGGTAAGTTTCCAAGCTGCTTCCATTGTATGGTGGACTTGCAGGAAGTGCTTTTGGGGTAGCAGAACGTGACGAAGGGGAGGGAGATGATGATGCATGCATACTGTCTTGCCGAGGAGTAGGGTGAGTATGTCTGGATGTGTGACGACTATGTGAGACTTCTTCATCTTCGTAACTGAGGGAGTGGGGATTATTTACAAAGAATTGGATTGTTGGAGAAGAGCTGCCAAGATTACCTCCCTGCTGATTTTGTACACTTCCTGGTGCAGAACAGGAGCTTAGGTTACTGCTTTTATCACTGTGCGTGTCTAGGCTGTTATCGTTCAGAGCCTGAAAAAAAAAAACAAAATTTTACATTACTACCTATCTATTTACTCTTTTCTACTCAAACTTTGGTCTGGGCAAAAAATTTGCATTTATTTACAATTAAATTATGACTGCAATTTGGTATTCTGGCCAGCGTTAGAAGAGGTCTTAAGGAAAAAATCACCAATTTCTTTCTAAATTAAAATTCAAAGAGATCTTGAGGCAATTATGGCCCCCAGATTGCCAAGTAAGAGTATACAGTAAACTTCAGATTTAAGATTGACCTCAAATTTAGAATATCCCTGATAAAGATAAGTTTCATTACTGTAATAAATGTTAGTTTATAGAATTAACTAAATGAGGTTAACCCTAACTGATTCTCATTTGTATTTCAATTATAAAACATCTTTATCCAGATACTGAAAACATTTCATTCTGGCCAGATTAAAAGCATAATAAAGTTAACAAATCACAGATGAAACAACAGTCTTGGAGATTGAAAAAGAGAGGAGAAATAACCTACTGAAAAATGTTTATCAACATTCAAACCCATTTTGGCTTGATCATCACTGTGGGAAGACATTTTTCTCTAGAGAATATGAAGATCAATTTTCCATACCTTATACGTTATGGAGTAACTGATTAGTCGTCGTAGTAGTATAGGATGTCTGCACTGGATGTCATTTCATATGAAAATGACAGCCAGTTTTACAGAGTTAAGTTAGCCATTCAACTGTACCTTACATAAATGTAGAGTAACCAGAGCATCAACCATTAGTATCTTATACTAAATACTACTCATAACGATTTCATTGTAGTCAGATGAATTTACTTGAATAATTAAATGCTAAATATCTATGTAGTTATGAACAAAGAGTAGATAATTTCCCAGTCCCTTGGTCTGCAAATATACATTTATCTACCTTTTCTCCCAGACCACTCATATGATTTCAAGAGTTTACTATTCTTGATCAGGACTAAAAGAGAAATACAGCTAAACACATTTGATACATCTTATGCAGCAAGTAGAGCCTTTGTATACCTGGTTTTGACATTTAGAGAAAAAGGGAGTGAATCTAAGTTTATACCAGGTATTTGTGAAAATGGGAAGAATTAGAAAGTGACCAAATTTAAGCTATTTTCAAGAGCAATAGGCTGACAAACAGCACGGACCGAACGCATGTCTATTCTTCCTCTTTTGCCGAAGGACAGAAAGCGGAGGATAATGGTTAGGAGGATGGGGTGTGCTCATATTCGCGGCATTACATCTTGCAGGCTTTACTTCTTTTTCAAATAAAACTTTAAAATATGATGTCCACATTATTGAGAGATGTACCAAAAGAATAAATATTTTAATTCAATATTGCAAGAATCTTGATAAATTAGACAAATTTATTTATTTATTCAAATTACGCTGCGATTAGGCCATCAGGCCTGGTGGCAGCAGTGTAGGGGGAAATACTAAATTACAAAGGATTGCCATTGCCCAACAACAGGAAGGAAACCCCTCCAAAAATCTCCCGCACATAATGAATTACTTTTATATATAAATATTATTTATAATATAATGGTCCCTAAACTGAGGACTTAACCCTTCACAGGGAAACTGCATTCGTCATAGATTATTCACTCTTTTGGCTATTGAACGCGATGCTTCATCGTCATATTCACTTCCGACAAAAGTATTATCTGCAGATGTTATTAAGTTTGTTTTTTTTTCCAAGACATTATATGTGTTTTTCCACAACTAAAAATTACATCCAAGTTCCATTCTTACTCTCCGAGATAACTTTCCTTCTTTCTTCACGAGTCAGGACGAGTTTGCTCTTGCCTTCGCTCATTCTACCAATTTTAATATAGATTTTAGATCTGCGAGCCTCCAGAGGCGTATGGCAAGGGGGTGTAATACACCACAATTATTCATTCCTCTCTATTAGCGTCTCTAATAGCCCACATCCCAATTATTTTATTTTTACCTCTTCTTTTTATTTTCTTTTTATATATATATATATATTTGTATTTTTTTCCATCTTGTTTGTAATTAATAATAGTTACCCTTAATGGTTAGGTGTAAGAGAGGTCCTAATGGGCCTAACCTCGTCAAATAAAGAGTTTTTATTATTATAATAGCCTGGGGAAAAAACTTCCAAAAATAATTATCAGTCCTTGCGATTACTTCCCTAAAACGCTTCGTTGATGCCTCTTGGTGATCGTGTTTTCTCCTTACTGGCACTAATATTTCACTTACTTCATCTATAAATTCTGAACGAATGAACTTTTATAAAAGTTTCCGATGATATTCAGATCCTGTAGTGAATTCCAACCGAGGGACTCTATCGTTGCCGTAACGCTGCTATCCAACCTGAAATCCCTGCAGACGAATCGGGCTGCTCTACGATGGACCATCTCTAAATCTGAGACTAAACCTACTTCGTGTGGGTCCCAAACCGCACAGCAGTATTCTAAACTTGGCTGAATAAGAGAAAAGTAAGCTATTTCTCTGACTCTTGATGAGCATCCTCTCAACATTCTACCAGTTACTCTTTGCATTCTATTTGCTTTTCCTATCGCATCTCAAATATGTTCTTTAGAAGATAAGTTAATGCTAAACATGACTCCAATGAGACAGATTACTAAAACAATTCGATTGAACAGAATTTGACACAGAATGAATGAGAAACTGAGAGTATCCCAATGAATCACTAGGTTTCTAGCATTTTTACGCCTGTTTAAGTGCAGAGAATCTGGAGCTTTTGAGCGTTGCATCATCTAACTCAAGAGTGGCCCATGATAGACCAAAATGCAGATGAAGCTTTTTATAATTGCTAACACCAGGGATAATGTGACATAGTCTTAGTAGATTAATTTGTGAAAAGAAAACCTAAATCTCTGAGAGCGAAAAGGATCTCTAGTCAGGGAAATAGCAATGCAATGTTTGGGTGGTATTAGAATTTTCAACTTGAAAAATCGTATTTTTCAATCCACCCTAATATTTCACTTCAATATGATAATTGCTAGTGGAACCTCGGTTCACAACACGACCAACTCGGTTCACGACCAAGGCCAGTTCAGTAGGCAACCCCGACAATACACAGCATCGTTCCCGAGAAACAGTTGCAGACAGGTTGATCAGTGAAAACAGTTCGTGAGTAATTTACAGATTACTTTATCAGTGAACAAGACAAATTCCATTGCAATATAATAACATTTAGCCATCTTGTATTACTGTATTTTATATTCATTTCATAAAAAATATTAATGGAAGGGAATTCATCTTCACAGCTCTAGCCTCCTGGACCGCCACCCCCACAACGAAGGTAACTTACATAAATTATTTAATTTTAAATAATATTCACATAAATTATTAAAATTTAATTTTGTATGTAATTCAAATTTAATTTTGTACATAATTAAAATTTTATTTTTCATGTAATTTACATGCATTCTACACAAAAATATACTTACAAAATACAAAGTTTAAGAGTCTGGAACGGATTAATTGTATTTACATTAATTTCAAAGGGAGAAATCGTCTCGGTTAACGACCAATTCGGTTCACAACCAGGGTCCACGAACAGATTAAGTTCGTGAACCGAGGTTCCACTGTATTGTCAACTTATGCGATTAGTGCAAAAACAGTAAGTGATACGATGTTTTCAGTATCGTTTCCAAATTCAGAAGATCAAGATACCGTAGAACACCTAATTCTGCAAAAAAGTTTTTTCACTGTTGCATTGCGTTATTACAGTAGGAAGCAGTCGGTTTCAGCCAAAACCCAAGGATAATTGAAGAAGAATGCACGAGGGGATATACCGTAGAATGGGGTGACTTCGGCCGTTTTTTAGAGTTTTTTTGAATATTTCTCTATTCAATTACATTCTATAAGCACAGAAATTTAAAATTAAATGGAGGTAGTTTTTATTCATGCAAATAGTATTTAAAACATTTTCTTAAAGCAATGGAATTTGTTTAAAAAAATAAAGAATAGCGACCGCAGGCGCCCCAACCGATGGGGTGACTTGGGTCACTAAATATGTTTCTTAAATATCTCCTATAAAATTAACTGTATGATTAATATTATGAATATTTATATTTTAAAATGTTTAAATTATTAATAATAACGTTTATTAATATTAACGTTTTTCCACTTTATTTATAAAATTTCAAAAGAAAAATAACTTTTTTACATTTTTTTCCTCTAAAAACAAAAATAATGAAAAATTCTTGTAGAAAACTTCTACTCACTGTCACTCAAACCCTTTAAAATTTTTTTCAAGCCATAGAGTCAGTGTTTTGTTTCTTCTAATGAATCTTCGAACGCTTCGAACCCAAACAATTACTGGAATTATTGTCAAAGCACTGAACATTTACGTTTTACTGTTCAAATACGTTAGTACTAAAATTTGGATATCACGAATACTTATAGAAGATATAATAGCACTTCCTCTAATTTAATATCTTCTTCACAAAGAAGCACTGTTTGGCCTCCGATTTTCTTCAAATGTTTCCCATCTTGCTGAGTGTTCCTCAGGACCTGGTACTTTTCTGCTGCCTTTTTAATTGTTATTTTTCGACTTTTGACTTCATATAACGCTTTTATTAAGCTATTTTCATCGTACCTTTGATACACTGACTTTCTGGTTGTTCCTAGACATGGCCGAAGTCACCCCACAATATTGCGATTTTTTTCATAGGTGGCCATAATAACTAGATCTTAAGTCAAATATGTTTACTATTTTTATATTGTTGTTATGACCGAATTAATGAAATCATAACATCATTTTCTCTCACTTGACTTTATCAGAGAAGTTACCCGACTGAGGTTTTGTAGACTTGTCTCGAGAATGCACGATTTTCAATTT
This sequence comes from Sympetrum striolatum, assembly GCA_947579665.1. Lineage (NCBI taxonomy): Eukaryota > Metazoa > Arthropoda > Insecta > Odonata > Libellulidae > Sympetrum > Sympetrum striolatum. Next base: position 95,797,114 of record OX388345.1, read on the forward strand.
AGTTCCCATGACAATTGTACTGTCGATGTTGCAAGGATCAAGACAGATTTGCTGGCGATATGTCCAGAAAATGTTCTAAAGCGCAGAAAAAAATAGCCACTTTGTGAAATTTTAGATATTGTACTAAAAATTTTCAATTTGTGGAGCAGTGCACGTGTGGCCGAAGTCACCCCATGCGGCCGAAGTCACCCCATTCTACGGTATACAAAACTTAGGTTTTTCAGAATTGAGAAGTCCCTCGGTTTCCTCAATCCAGAACAATAGAGAGGAATGAGTCACCAAGGGTTTCTTTCAGAGGCAGGACAATAAAAATGTGAAAGGACAACTACGAGGAGGAACTACTGAGCCCTCTCGTGTTCTCTAACCACATCCCCATTCCATCGGAGGGGTACGAAAGCAGTGGCAGAGAAAGCGAGAATCAAGTGAGCCCAAACAGTGGTAAGGAAATTTTCTCGAGGAAAAGAGCACCCTTAAGGAACAATATAATTTTAGTTGCCCTTCAGTCATTTTTGTAGAGGAGCTTACTTGTGTCTGAGATCCATAGAACTTAGGTAACTTGAGCCTAAGTAACAATCACATTAATGACTATTCTTATAATTCATTAACATCAAAATACAATGTTTATACCTACTTAAGGCCAAGATGCCTCTGAATGTATCATAAGGAAATCCGAGGAGCTGTATAAGAAATTATGAAGCCTACTGACATAACGAAAAAAAGGAAATATGGAAGCCTATCTTGAATATTAGACACAGAAATTAAAGACGTTACTAAAAATAAGAGAAAGAAAATCTGTGGGCAAAGATAGACAAAACTTAGGTAATAAGTTATAAAAGTCTGAAAAGATTGAGACTTTATCCCGCAGGCCATCCATAAGCCAATTGACAAGATAGCTTAATTGGCTGCACCATTCACCCATAAAGTGGACTATCTATATTCAAATCCTGGTCCTCTCTAACTTTTTTCATGTAGGTTCCTTTGGAATTAATGTCATTTCCACATCAAGTAGAATTAACAAATAAAGATTAGTAAACATAAAGAGTAGTGAAATTGTTGTATACGCATATACACAATATACAAAATGCCTATAGTTGTCTACCCCAAAAGTCCTACGCAAATGTACAAGTTTACCAATTCAAAATCTGTAATGCAAAAAGTTTGATGGGCTAACCAATCCCATTTCAATTAAAAATTATTGGCAGGCAGTTTAGTCTGTAGTTTTTTAGGGCTTTTACAGCAATAGCTCATTGGAAGAACTTTGAACAAGTTACATGGAACTAGGGAGAGCCAAGGATGCGGTTGGTCTTGTGCTACGGGACATGTTCACGAGAAGTATTGTGCACAAACCTAGTGCACCATCAATTCTAATGCGCACCCTGATTTTTTAGCCGATAAGGACCCAAAAGGGTGCACGTTATTTTCGAAGTAAATATGATAGTTATGAAAAGACAAAGCTTTCCTCTATTTAAAACATTTCTAAAAATATACGAATGTGATAAAACAAACATAAACGCATAAGAGACTCCAAGTTAGCAAAGAAATGGAACAAAACTAATGTACGCAAGGGAAAAGCTTGAGCATGTAATTAAGAGAAAAGCTTCAAGTAGCAAGTAGTAGTACAAAGAACAAAAATTGTTGTAGGATATAATGGGAAGAATTGCCTATCTGGAAAAAATAGAATTGGGATGGTCAGGGAATCTATGGAGAAAATATTCCTCTGAGAGAAAATCGATGCAATTAATTGTGCACTATTCATCTGCAATTACAAAGGTCACCTTATAGCTCTGAATAATAAAATGATATTCACTAATATAAATAATACACAAGAAACTGAAATGGAGTAAAAATGAGCAGATAAAATATGTCTACAGATTTGCTAAGATTAATGTTTTATTATTTTAAATTGGTATAATTTTTAATAAAGAACTGATAAATTTTGTTTCTACTAAAACAATCAACTCAAAAAATAGAAAAATCGTAACATAAGTTTGTAACTAATTTTAAAAAGACCTATGATGGTAGATAATGTATGATTTCTTCTACAAGGGTGAATTATCTATAGTAAGGAAAAAGTAAAAATATCGAAGAAGAAAATGAATGTCTAAGGAAGTATACTTAAATTCTTTTTTCTTGCTTTCAAAGGTACCATTGGCTTTCATCTCTTCCAAGTTCATTTACCACCTCGAAGGAAAGAACGATGGTTAATCCTTAAATAAAGAATACTCGGAAGAAAAACACCCGATGTAGAGGACTTGATAGGTTACCACATGAACTTGGCTGGCCTCTGGTGTTCCTCTGGCTAAGAATTCTCGCTTTAACTTACTCTGCAGTTGGCCCACTTATTTATAAAAATAAATTTGATTTAATTCCAATGAACTTAGATAATTATTGCACATCATTAAATGTTTAAGCACAAGATAATTATTGCACATCATTATACGTTTATGCATGCTATTAAGCTAACTAACATTTGAGGGTATAATAATTGAGTAATAAGTAAGAGTAAGATAAAATTATGAAGAAATTTAGTACAAATAAGAGAAGAATCATTGTCATAGATAAATGGCACACCAAAAGAATAAAAACATATGAGGAACACGATATAGAGGTATTTTTGTATCACTGACAGTCAGTGGCGCCACCAGGATTTGCCAATGGGGGGGCTGCCGAGAAACCGAAAAATGCCTAACTTACAGGGGCCCGCTTCTTACTACATATATGTAAAATCTTTCAAAAACTAAATGCATTGAAAACAAGAGGACTTTAACGCTCATATGACCAACTATTTAAACTTTCCAAGATAGTTGTTTACATAAGCGAACTCTTGTAAACTTATCCTAAGTTTTGTTTGGATTTCTAGTTTGGATACGTCCAGTATCTATTAAAAGGTCATTTTTTTCTACGCTGAAATATTTTGGTGTTGCAGATATAAACTTCCCGAGTCTTTGAGAGTTCTTTCTTCCAAGGGGTTGCCAAGCGTGAGAAGGAAAAATATAGTTACGGTTATTTGACAAGCGATATAAAACTTCTCAATAGATCACCACATTGGCGCACCCATGCTTATTTTAATATATTTCGTTATTAGACTATATCATCAGTAGCTTTGTTAGGAGTGACTTCATCCGTTGCTTTTAAAATTACCTCCTCTTCTAAGAAACAAAAAATCATTTATATCAAATGAACTTTTCGGGTAGGCTTACAATTAAGCCTGATTTCGTTATTTATGTATTAGCTAAGTATTCAATTGAATGCGTCACATACCGAACCGTAAAAATTCGGCTGCATTAAAATATACTGTAGACTCTTGATTATAATTGATATTATAATTGAATTTGCAGAAATCAAATTACATAACAAGGTGGAAAAAATGAAGACGTCAACTTACAATTACTTAGACTGACAGCTGAGAGCTACAAACCCAGTCTTACGCACTGAGTGTTCAAAGGATGCAAAAATTTTCCATCTATTGAAATTTTGAAGGGGCATTCCATGACCTCGTGGTTAACAGGATAAGTCATCGATTCTATCACCAGAGAAAAAATTGGCTATATCGAAAAGCAAGTTGGAGAATTTAAGTCATAGTTTTAAGAATTTCTCAAATTTATTTGAAGGCATCAAGTCACAGTTCCGATAAATCTGTGCGTACCGTATGTGCAAATTACCGTACAGCTGACTGATTTTCTTTCGAAATGGTGTATTATTAATAATATAATCAAAAATTAATTTTTACTGATATCTATTATTGCTCCAATACTTTTACAAATATCTACGGAAATCCGGTTATTGAATCATTTTCGTAACTATACAGCAAATTAACGGGTAATTATAAAATACGGATCAGTATATTTTCTATCATCCCAAGTAATGAAGAGTCTACTGTACAGACTTTCAATCGTCCAGAATGCTTAATAAAGGAACCAGTAACTTTGGAATTGTCGCTAAACTCATCTTGAGATGTGCCCTCTGATAACAGCCCTAAAATAATACAATCCTAATTTATGCAACTAATAATGGTCATTTTACAAAAAACTACATAGACATTAACTTACGTTTTTCCGATAGAGGCCTCGAGCTATTAGCGGACTGTGAAAAAATTTTCGGATGTCAATCTGTACCTTATGAAATCCGAACTAAACTCTCTTTCGAACTGTCACTGTGAATTTCTAAAAAGTACTATTCACGAGCCTAGCTTTGCATTCACACCCTCAAAACAGTCAAGTGCAGAAGATCTAACTGAGCATTTTATCAATCTGTTTGTCTCTCAAATGTAATCTTAATCTCTGTTTTCAGAGTGTAAGTTTCGAATCACTTCTCGAATGTTCCCTTGTATTTTTGCGAGGAGTAAACGAATCAGCACTTTCGAATTTTTCTCATGGGGATCTTATGGTGTGAGTCACCTAACTAAAGGATAGGCTTAAGAAGTGCAAACGTTGAACATTGTGTAGGAAACGCCCGTATCGTAGCGTCCCATTGATATCGATGTCGGCTCTAGGCCTCCTCGGCTACTGAAAACATTACCTTAGCTGAAATCCGAACCATATTTACGGGCATGCAAAGCTTTCACTGATGTTATCAAGCAAATGATTGGGGTTTTGTACTCTTCAGCAGAAAAAATCACAGAGTTAGTCATAGGACTTGACTCTTGGGGGGGGGTTTGAACCCCTAAATACCCCCCCTCGCTGCGCCACTGCTGCCAGTACAACACTGAAGCATCGGTAGGGATTTCAGTGTAGAGTTGTAATTTAGAGAGGAACTTAACATTCAATACAAAGTACGTGGAGACTTTAACGGATAAGGTTTTATAGAAACTATAGGAATTGAAAGAGAATCAGAATTTCAGCACTTACTTAAAAATTAAATATAAAAATCATTCTATTTTAATTTGGTAAAAACTTTATGTCCACGAAAGTGGTGGCTGATCTAGGCAGGATACACGTCAATTTTCGTGGTTCTTTTCTGTAGATAAAAAGATCTCCATAGGTCAGATGAGAAGACCCCTGTTCTAAGACCAACCCAGTAATCTGATCCTACCACAAATATGGAATAATTTATGGTGCCAACTATCAGAATGCAAAAAGGGTGAAAATAAAGATGCATAACACTCAGACAAATGAAAAGAGAAAAAAAGGTGACAAACCTGAGATCGATTGGTAGCAGAGAAGACACTTAGGTCTGCCGTTGAGGTGACGCTGGTACCTGCAAGAGATTGGTGGGATCCAGCTCCAGCCAAACTACCCATACCAACACCACTTACGCTGCATCCTCCACCCCCAACTGACGACCCCCCACCTGGACCATGGCCTCCTGCTACTGAACTTGCATCATCTATGCTAGGGTCGAAGGAGAACTTGGAGCCTGTCAACATTATAAAATCAGTTACAGTCCAAGGAAAATATGACTATGAGGTAACAAGACTCTATTTTCTAAAGTAAAGCATTATTTAACAAAAATAATACTGTCACAAGCCTCATGAAAATTAAAATAAAGAGCTATCACAAAAGACATTGAAGCAAATGGAGCATGAAAACTAAGAAATGGGCCAGGATTGGGAGCTAAATTTAAAAGATGTGTTAACTATGAAGCCAGGTTTTAAAGGAAAAACATATGTTCCAACTGGTATCTGAAACACTGTAAAAATGTTTTTCTCATATCTGAGAAATCCAGCATTCCGCTAGTTGTGAGTAACTGCTGGAACAGGAAGTTGTCACCACAAATAAGAGTGATACAGTCCCAAATTTGCAGATTCTTGCACAAGAGCCAAATTACTATCCCATAGTTACCTCTGCATTTAGATCTTAATCTTGAGAAGATCTTTAAAACTACAACACTATTCTTATGTCTGTTGCCTATTGCCCCGTTAGCATATGTATAATATTTAATAATTAATAATATCATTAAAATTATGTTACTTCATAATGTAGTATTATAAACAGCAATATATATAAATGCTGGAATTTTAGGAATAGCAAAGAGCCTCTGAAAATATAATTAAAATTAAATGTGTCGGACATAATCATCAAATGAATACAAGGGTATGGGCTAAATTATTGCATTTGCTGTACTATTCTAGTTCAAACACTTTGAAATTACTTACAGATTAATATTTTGGCATAATTTGTACTGAAGGAAAAGTGAAACCTTACACATACACCTTCAAAGTGGGAAAACATACCAAATGTTTGGCAAAACTAAAAATTTGGATTTATTTGAGAGAAGTAAGATTAACTGATCTGGTCATCAACATAGCCATTGACGAAGAAATTGCATCCTTACAATCATAAGTAAAAAAGAATGGTTTAGCAAGAAAGCAAGGCAGGAATAATTTTCTTTATTTTGGAAAATAAAAGGTATATATCAATCTCAATACAAGAATTGAACAATAATGATTTCACAAAAATTGTATAAGATTCTCAATAAGGAACAGAAACAAACAATATGTTTACCAAGCAATCTCAGATTGGCCTGAAGTTAGTCTGAACTGAGAATGGAGCTGACTAAGCCTGATGAGTTTATCAATGCAGATTTAATATAAATAATTGCGATATTAACTTATTGACTGCAAAGCTCCATGTCCAGCCACCATGGTCTGTAGGATTTGTTTATGTTTACATATGTTTAAAAATTAGAAGTGAATATTTTTACAAAAGTCGCACCGCAGTGAATGATGGAGTAAGCCATGATATCTTTTATGTTTTGGCATCATCAGCAAAGAATACTGTTGCCTAACTTAAGGCAGTAGGAGAGAATGGTTTCTGTCCACTGACAAAGAAGAAGCAAAATCTGCAACTTCAGGTTGCTTTGCTTATCAATCTGAAATCTCAGATTGGCTTCTCAAGGCTGTCGCTTTCACACTGATCTGGACGTTTGGTTTACCAAATCCATCTGACCTGAGTAGACTGATCTGTGATTGCTTGGTAAACATCGTGAATACCAAAATTATAGATATTTAATTTGCAATGATTTTATCAATATTTATTATTATGGATACTCTGAATTTTGACAACTGGTAAAATTGTCTAATCAAAGACAGAATCAAAGACCTTGTTCAACACTTACCTCCAACTGAGTTCCTCTTCCCATTGGTTCGACCACCTAGCATACTTCCTTCAGTGTCATCATCATCTGCTTCTTCTTCCTCTTGTGCCTTGGCCACTGCAGTGTCTCTTCTCAGTGCTACACTAGCTCGTGCAGCCCTTTCCACCTCAGTGAATTCACTGCGTCTTCCTACTCTTCTGTCAAATGAGCCCCCACTCCCCACGGTATTATCATTGATCAATCCTGCTGAGTATCCACTTGTCGCTTCATTCTCGTTACCCCAAATAAACACTCCAAATGGACGTTTAGGCAATTCGTTCGGTGGAGAAGGACCAGCCTTATCCAACTTTTGACGGTGAAGTTCATCCATGCACTTCTCTAGTGCTGTCATCACAGAATCATCATCAATACCAAAATCTTGTTCTAGTTTTACCTGTAAGGAATAAAATTAAACCAGCAACTGCATTATAACAGAATGTTTTCCACATTTTTTTCTTAACTGAGACTCCCCAGGAATAAAAACTGTCAGAAGTCACGAGGTGACACTGAAAGATGAATGAATATACATGCTAATAGATTTGTTTTAAGTGAAATTGAGATCTAATTGCTGCTTCTCTCATTCGACTCTTTAGCAAGGAACTGAACAGTTTACTGGAATACAGCAGTTTACAGAGAAGGGAACTTACATACAAATGATGTACAACAGATGTTACAAAAGTCACACATAACAAACAAATACTAAGCACATACATATCAGATCAATTAAGGAAAATAAAGAGCTAAAAACATTTTTTTTCTGGATTTTATAAATATTCTGCAGAAGGAAAAATGAAATGTAATCATTGCATAAGAAAGCATGAGAAGAGGTGGGGTGAGACAAACCAAATATACATTAATAATTAATTCATTCATTCATTCGAAAAAAAAACAAACAGAAAAATAAGATTTAAAATAATATGATAAATATACTATATATGAAGCAATTAATTTCTTAATAGCCTCAAAATAGTATGTAACAGATAATTGCAACGACAGATGTGATACATAAATAATAATACTAAATAGGTATACAGTAAAACTTCTATAAAGAATCCGAAAAGACCTAGGTTTGGCACTTTGTTTTAAGGGGATTACTCATAAAAAGGGATTCTGATGATATCACATTTGCATGAAGTGCTATTTTATAGGTTCATTCTAGTAATTTCTTGTAAAATACATTCACAAACTATTTCTTAATGAAATATGTCTACTTGTTTAAATTAGCATTGTATTATTGATGAACTTTGTTAGATAGATAAATCTCAGAACAGAAAACTACTGATGTTACCAATACTGAAAATGTTCTGATTTTTATACAATCACATTTTGCGAATAAAGGTTTTTATAAAGTTATAATTCAACAAAAAATTGCTGCACATTTACAAACAATTACAATTTGGATGAACAAACCAGCAACAATAAATATTAATCAACTGAAATAATAAAAATTATCGAGACTTGAAGGAAATAGAGTTAAGAAACGTTTGCACATGAGGGCACCCAGGAAAAATCCCATTGAAAGACAGACTTTAAACAAGTTTGATCAGACGCGAACATCAGACTTTTTTCAAGTCTTTTTTCACGGGATAGAGACTTTAAATTAAAGAAATAGGTAAGATGTGTCATTTACCTGCAAAAAGTGTAAGATTTCATCCATTCCAATCCTCATCAGAGATCTCCTGTGAAGCTTGAGAAGAGTGTAAGCCATTCCAGTGAGAACTCGTTCACCTTCATGTAGGAATACATCCCAAATTCTTAATGTAAGAGTAAAAGGAACCTAGAAAGTTAAGAAAAAGTATATTCAGATAGAATGTAAAAAAATGCCTTGAAAGAGTATAACTCTATCGAAAGATTTTCATATTAATAATAAAACTTTACTATGAGCCTAAGATGAGAACAAATGTCTCTGATTACAATTCTGATTCTAAATTTTAGACAAGTCTACAGATCCATAGATCATATAAGACATGTAACAAAATCAATATGAATAAAAATTACATCTCTATCAAAAAATTATTAACTGTACCTCAAAAGTTTATTCCTAATAAAACAAGCTCATTTAGTCAAAAAAAGGGCACCCTTCTGGGTCCTTTTTTGTCTGAAAAGTTGGGGTGCACGTTAGAATCGAGGTTGCACTAGCTTCGGGCACAATATTTCTGGTGCACATATCCCATAACACAATCCATGGCCTGGTTCCATGCAAATCGTTCAAAGCTCTTCTGATGCGCAATTGATGTTTACACTGTAACTACTGTATATGACTACAGACTAAACTGTTGGCCGATAATTTTTAATTAAAATGGAATCGGTTAGCCCATCAAAATTTTTTAAGGACAGATTTTTTTATTCCATATACACCACAAACATCCATTTTCTGGACCCTTACAGTGGTAGGCATTAACAACAACAACCACACAAGACCATTCCCTAATTGTAAAAATCCGACTAGCTGGGATTTGAACCCAGGACTGTGGGGTTGGAATGATACCATGCGAGCACGCTAACCACTCGGCCACCACGACCGGTAAATTGGTTTTGACTTGGTCAACATGTTCATTTACATAGGACTTAGTTTTTATGTAGGGCATTTCATATACTGTGGATACAAGGGTGGTCCAAAAAAAAATTTTTTTAACTCCACATGTTTGCCCGTTCCAATTAGTGTTAGAAAGCTATGAAAAATAAAATTCCGGCAAATTGGTTATAATTTAGAGATCCCTATGATTGAGCACCTTTTGGGTGAATTCGGATTTTTAACTGAAACAACAGTATTTTAATGGAAAATATTCAATGGTGACATAACTGAATACATAAATAATTCTAAATGATCATGATGCGTTACTGTTACCATAAAGAAGTCTCTGAAAAGGTATGATAAATACGAGATTATAATATGCTTTCTTCACTAAGCGCCATCATCATCATCAGCCATGAGTACTTACAAGTTGGATACTTGGTTCGGTGTGATTGAACAATCCGAAGAAGATACTGAAACTGGTCTTCATTCTTGGTTATAGACACATTGAATGCTTTTATCAGAGCAATGCCCCTTTCAGCACAGCCATTAACTACTTTCATTTAGCGAACACACTGTTTGAGTTCTATGTAATCCGAATCCCACAAATTAGGTTCTTTGCAAAGAAATGAAGCGGCCTTTTCATTCCCATCTTAATGGAGAATGTCAAAGAGTTCTTCAGTAAACTGATCTCTAAATAAGTAAATTTTAAGAGAATAAATAGCCCATCCAACATGAGTTGTGCAAAGTGCCTGGTGCTCAGAATTTGGCTTTGGATCCATTAGGACCACCAAGAAAAGTATAACACAACTGTAAAAGCTCGAGGTAATCATCTCGAAGCTGCTTGGACTAATTTGGGTCTTCTAAAATAGCAGCATAATATCCCAGCATTTCTCCTCCTAACATTTTGATTTCATTGGAATCATACAGATCATCACTGAATTGAGAATATATTTCCTTGTCGATATGAGGCCAGAGTTGCTGGAAACGCTTAAATATTGCGACATCTGGAACCCCACTAACTCCAAATGCTGTGGTAAAAACAGAAGACAACACGATTGCAAGTACATGGTGCCTGCATGGAATCCACACAAGACTAGTTCCTAAACTCTCCACGAGAATAGTTCATGATCCCCTCTTCAGGCCTGTATTGGCAGCTGTTGTTTTAAATACTAGAGCCTGCACATTTTGTCTGAGATTCCAATCATCCAGGGTATTGAGGCAAGCAGTAGCTTGTTCCTGTCCAATTCCATGGACAATCTTAGGGAGCCCCTTTTCTTTTCCACCTCCAGAGACAAGTATTGCGACTCTGTCAACATTTTCCATTCCCCCTAAAATATCAGTGAGCAATTTTCCATCCCAGCAAAGAAATAGTGGATCTTCAGTTTGGAATGCCGATTTGTCAATATCGGATGCAGATTCACATGCCTTCATGTGGTTACACCTAATTGTGCTGCGAAATGCTGATGCCTTACCTAACATCACACCACATGCCTCAGAAACTGCGCTGACGACATACATAGCTTCATGGTCTGATAAATTTACTCAGTCAAGTGATGCTGTGACTTTGGTTGTGAGGAGATTTTTCTTTTATAAAGATCATCGTGGAGTAGCAGGAGTAGTGGGGTGACCACCAGTCTTAAGGATCTTAATGATTTTTCTATTCTGATGCTTAAACTTTGAGATGTGCATTAAATTCTATGGTGGGTTATTTTTGAGTAAAAATATTTATTAAGATTCAAACTGACTCAAAATTATTTTTCTTTAACATTGGAAACAAATACTTTCCATTATTTTTTCTAACTTTATACACAGTAGCTGCTGTTGTACAGCTAGGACAAAAAAATTACCACCCCTACCCCCACTTGTCAAACAGATACCAAGTTTATGGGAAGTGAGCCTCTCTCTCGAGAAGAGAAAGAAAAAAATGGAGGACATGGTCTGCTGGCCATCACAAACCTTTGAAACACTTCCCCAAGATAAGTTTATATAATTATCACATCAGGTGTTCCACAGGGAAGTGTTCTGGATCCGATTTTGTTTCTAATTTACATTGATGACCTAGTAGATAACGTAAGGAGCAAGGTTGGATCATTTGGAAATAATATTCTCATTTACAGAGTTTGTCAGAAAACTACTGAGTATACTACTGAATGAGCTGGACATGATATCAGGATGGTGTAAATATTGGCAGCTCGATTTACACATAAATAAATGCATTGCTATGAGTTTTATGCATTCCACAAATGTTATTTGTGCGCAGTACCAAATTTTAGGACATCCATTACAGTTAGAGCAAGACAATGAATACCTAGGAGTCACGTTTAGCAGTAACTTATCTTTTAAGAACAAATTCGAGATGGGATAAGAAAAAGCGATTAGAATGCAAAGATTAACTAGATGAATGTTGAGGGGATGCTCATCGAGTCAAAGAAATTGCTTATTTTTCTCTTATTAGACCAAGTCTAGAATACTGATGCGTGGGATTTGGGACTCACATGAAGTAAGTTAAGTCTCAGATTTAGAGATGGTTCAGCATAGAGCAGCTGGATTCTTTAGAAAGGATTTCAGGTTTGACAGCAGCGTTACTGCTATGATAGTTGGAACTTGCTCCAGGAGAGAAGATCTCATTAGCGACAGGAACTTTTTTAAAAGTTCATTGGTTCAGAACTTATAGACAAAGTAAATGAAATTTTAGTGCAAGTAAGGAATGAACACGATCTCCGAGAAGTATAGACAAAAAGGGCTTTAGGACATTTACGTCATGAACAATTATGTCACAGACATTTGCATCCTGGACATTTGCGTCACAAGGATATTTGCGCCCCACAGACAATTGCGTCCTCGACTAGAATAATTGCACCCCTGACATTTTCATCCCTAGGAGTTTTGTATCCTGGCAACTGCGTCCCTAGGACATTTGCGACAACTGGAATTTTATAACATTGGTGTGCCGGAACATGATAAGTTGCACAATGAACTGATTATAAACATAAATTTTATTATAAGGTATAATAATTCTAATGTAGAAGTTTCAGAAATTATGAATATAATTTAAATATAGTTTTTTAAAAATAAATAAATACATATATATATTTGAGATTTCCTAATGATATTGACATTATGAGGTAGTACCATTTATTCTTAACTAAGAAAGATATTTTTTCTATTAGAATTCATGTTTACCTTTGACACTATTTTAAACTCTTTTGAGCTATTTAATTTTCCCCAAAATTAACATAGAAATTATTAGAGTACATATTAGCCAAGGATATTTTCAACATATTAGCATAGAAAATTGCTTGATTTACTCCATATGCTCTAGAAGTGGACAATGTTGTAAGACTCAGCTAACTGCGAAACAAATAAATAGAATGATTCAGGAAAAGAACCATTGCAAACTTAAGAATGATATCAATAGCAATAAGTAAGTCAAAGAGACTAAAACATACCAGTATCAACATTATTGATTGATATTTATTTAAATTTTTCGGCTAATGGGCAAGCAGCACAGGTTGGTTGGCCTTGAGAGACGCAAGGGGATGGGAAAAGAAGAGGAGAAGGCCATAAAATGGGAGAAAAATGGAAAGAAATATCAATCCATAATGTTGATACTGAGATGTTGTAGTAACTTAATATGATAAGTTTCCAATTATGTTACTCTTGTGATTGAAATGGTATAACTTCAGTTTCAATAGAATTCTTCGTTTCAGCATTGGCAGAGATATACATTATTACATATTGTATACACAACATGTAAGCGATTATTATAATAAACAGATATAAACATCTTTTAATAGCACATACGCAAATTTAAAATTTATTAAACAAAAATTAACTGAGTAATAAGCAGTGTGAGTAGGTCCAAAGTTTTTTGATTGACAGAATCAGGAAAGGTACTGTAGAAGTGTTCAACTTGTTCAAGCAATGCAATGTAGAAGTGGTTAGTATAATGTTGAAATAAACATAATTGAGCATAATTTATTTAATTAAAATCGATGTTCTCTACTTTAAGCTATATCTTCTCAAACAGGATAGATTTCACTTTCCCACAGGCAAAAACGATGTTCTAAAAGAGCCTGAAGATGATGATTCCGGTAGAATTTCTTTTTCTTTCTTTTCTCCTAACCTACAACTTGGAGTCCCTTAAGCCCCAATTAGCATTGTTTTCATTTACCAGTTGGGAAACAATGGGCACTGCAGCTAGCATATTTATTATAAAATATCTATTCGGTCGTGTCTGTATTTTGAAGGACTTTTCATTAATGAGGTACATTTGATAACGAAAAGCTTAACTTAATTTGTTTGCGATTGGCATGAAAGATATTTGACAAGGAGTTAGGTTAACTGAAGTAAAGGTCAACTATGAAAGAAAAGTTTTAGCTGATTATTAATTTTATTAGCAGTTAAATGCTTCGGCAATTCATGAACAATCGAACTAATTCCCCTTGCCATATGCAATGCTTGGCTGCACTAGAAATCTGTGACAAGCTAGCAGCATCAGGCAAATTAATATTACAGTAAATCAATATTCAGAGAGAAAGGCGATCTTTTGGGCAGCATTCAGAGAGCAAAGACTTTTTTGGATTTAGAAACAATGCTCGTTTTGGTATTTCCTTTTTTGGGAAATAGATACAGTGCTCCAAGACTTTCTAGCGGTGACTTAGATGTTGGGGATGGAGGCATTATTGTTGGATTTTGCTACTATACCTTTCCTTCCACAGGTGAATCACAGACACCCTACTGATAAGGGGAGGGCCAATATAGTGCTCAGCCGATCTCTGTCCTCTCACTTCAGTTCTTAGACCACAACACAATGCATTGTATGTACCCCTTTTTCTAGGAAACTTTCATATATTTTTCTCATTTTAAACAGGTTTAATACCCAGCTCAGTTCCTTGGGAAAGTTTCACTTAGGAAGGGTAGTTTGGGAACAACTTTGGGTTTACCCAATATACAAGGACATTAGGGAAATCCTATTTCTGTCACAAAGCAAAAAATGTTGGCCAAAATCGTGAATTATTCATCCAACGCATTATTTTTACATTGGGTTTTACAAAAAGTTTCAATGAGATGAACTTGTCAAAGCTACAATATGAATGTAAGGAGATGATAAATTGAGGTCTATTATGAATGATTTATAGTAAAAAATACAATCCTCCAATAAATTTAGATTTACATTAATACAACGCAAGCGAAAATTAATTATGACATAAATCTAATCTTTCCCCCAGTAATTAAGTTGACAGGTGTATGAATAGCCGTAAAACTAGTAACCCTGGATCAACGACCAAATCACTGACTGCACTGATTCAATTTTCTATTAGTACATTGTTTTTATTACTACGTAAGCATAATATCATTTATGTGGTGCTGATGAGTAATTTTTTGACAAATGTCATCTGAACAAATGAATCAACCAATGTTAACTTAGAATGTTAGTGTCATCTTTTCAGCTGCAAAAGTTTCTGTATCGCCAATTAGAAACGCACACTGATTTGAATTTTAGGAAAGTAAATACAAGTGACCCTGTATGCAATCATTTTCAAAAAAAAAAAAAAAAAAACAAGATCCTGTCATAAAATGCTGAAATTTTTGCTCTATTTTTTATAATGCTATACATGCTTATATACTTTATAGAACTATTGTTTTATAAAGTTTTATATGCTAACTCCTGATGGATAGCACGCAATTGCAGAGAAAATTAACAAAGAATTGTCAATTGAGCAAGTGAGGAACTTAACAGCCTATTTCTGACTACGACTGACTTTTTCCACAGGAGGGCAGGCAAGTGAAACCCTCACTCGAGTATAAGCTGAGGGAGGCTTTTTCAGCATAAAAAATGTGCTGAATATTTGGCTTATACAAGAGTATACACAATATATAATTTGATTAGTTGTGTAGTACACAGGACCATAGTTGGGAACACAAAATCTTTAGATTTTGATGCATATTGATTCTAACAGAGGTATATACTGATAACATTTTGTTTTTCATGCAGAGCTGCCCTTTATTGGTAAAGTTCACTCTGATGAACTTATCAGGAGGTGCTTCACCAACAGAACAACAACAGCTACAACGAAAACACACAACCATTCCCTGATTGGAAAAATCTAATCAGCCAGGATTTGAACCTGGGACCTTGGGGTAGGAGCGACAGCTTAGATGACATGCTATCCACTCGGCCACCGAGGCCGGTGGACATGCGGATGAGGGTATATATAACATAATATGAAAGTTTGAGGAGGATATAGAAATGATTCTTCATAGTTGGTACTGAAGGCATATTTCAATAAAAACAACTATAGTTGTCTAATATAATTAAAAAAAATCATACCCTATCCAAGAAGCACTGGAAAAACCATTTTAATGTGTAGATGCCTGTGTCCACACCATTCTTATCAAGATGCTTTTTTAATTTAGGCAGGAACTTAGCCATTATTTTGTCATGATGTTCTTGATACCTAAGTAATTTAGGGAAGCCTGGGATGAAAAACCCTGTAATATGGAAAATCAACTATGAGACACAAATTGAAACTCAAAATCATCTTCCAGTACATTATGAATTTTGACACAGTTTAATTCTGGTTCAAAATAAACTCTTACTCCTTTTATCAATTAAGAACAAAAATTCATTTTATGATTTCATTGGCGATGTAAAATTAAAATAAATTATTAAGATTTATTAACACAACTGATAATCAAAATCAGTAATTAACAGGATATTTGATTTTCCTTGATTAGTTAATTGCTTGAAAGACAGACTGATGAAGTTAGAATATTGACTTTCATTAATGGATCACATTTGCTACATATAAACACAAGTTGAGAAATCATTTCAGTTATCATTAACATGGATAAAAACATGTTTAAATGAAATGAAAACGCTATTCCACGGTAACAACACTTTACCAATGATGCTGTAGAATCATTAGAAAACCTTCAATTAAATAGTAGCATTTTATTTTAATTTAGACAAACTTAAAACATCTATGCCAATTTTTCACAAATATTTATTATATGCAGAGAAATAAAAAGGTTGGGAAGAACAATCCTTTCTGAGGTACTAACTAAATATTTTCTCAGAGGAAGTAATAAGTTAAGCTTAGAGATGCGTAATAATAGCCATAAAGGCAGAAACACTTTTTACCACATACTCATGTGGTGAAAGAGCAGGTTGGATAGCAAAAATTCAGATAGGCTTGAGTTCTACTTCCTGCCAACCTTACTATTAAAAACAACCTTTTGTACCAAAATCCACTCTTATTCAATTTTCTCTCTGTCAACTACAGGATATTACTTAACAAATATTTCTTATGTATGATACATTTAAAATAATTATCATGGAAAAGGAAAGTCAAAAATTAAAAAATATAGCACAGAATTTAAGATAACTTAATTGCCTAACTTGATTGTAAGAAATTAAATCTTGTAGTGCACCATATGGTATGAACACAATTTTTAAATAAACAATAAAAATGAATACAAAATGTAGGCTTTGAAAAATATTTAAGCTCATTTTAATATTTGCGACTTTCAACTGATTTTAATATTACTTACCATGCATTCCATAGCGAGGATCAGCCACAAGCACTGATAATGCCCAGAAAGCATCTTCTTCATTTAGATACATTAGCAAGAGAGCAGCGATCTGAGACATGCCTTGGCAATAGCCTATTTCTAAGTTATATACTGAGTATGCACCAAGAATGTTGAACAGGGCCTGCTGTTTGAGCCCGTAACGTTCACGAAACATAATGTGGTCACGATATGTACGGTTCACATCGAGATCTATTTGCCGAATGTCTGGTGACCACTTCCAAGCTCTCTCTCTCATTATCTGCTTAAAGTAAAACATAAGTAAAATGTAAAGTTTAGTTGATAATGATACAGAACAAATTTAATCATCCAAGAATGCTAAATTTCTAATCATTTAAAAAATTATATTGAGTTTATTTATGACTTTCTTAAGTTTAAGATCAACAAGTAAAATGTACCATTTCTTAAGGTTAGCCTTCACACGCTAGTCTTAAATTGAATCACATTCAGATATTTATAGATTAAGATAAAATTGAGTAAAGAAAGTAAAAACTAATAAGGTAAATAAATACTGTCTAGCATAACTGTGATTATAGTTTCTAATAAGGGGATTCCTGAGAAGAACCTATGCATATAATTAAACATTTATAAAAAGCATAACTGAATAAAACTGATTTAATATTTTCTTGCAGAAAAAGCTTTTTAAGGTATAAAAAACGGTGAAAATATTATTATTGTTGAGAGGGGTTCAATTTGGAACCATGTTCATGGTGGCAACCTTATATAAGGTCACGCATGTTTATATCCACAACAATAGTATCCCAAATTAATAATACATACATAATGAATAACACAATGAGAGAATCATATTTGGAGTGAGAATGGGAAGAGAAGCCCCTCCAAAACATTATAAAAATAAATTAAAAAATATTAATTACAATTAATTATTTTCCTTAATCTATTTGTGAATATACTGGAAGATAGGGGAAAAGGTTCGAGAACCTTCTCGGGCAGGTTATTCCATTCATATACAGCCCTGTTTCAAGAGTACTTGCAAAAGTCCGTCTTCTGCCTTATCAAAGTAAATTTGTGTTTTTGGTCCCTCCTTCATATATAGTAGATGTACATTATAGCAAGTACAGCATATAATGAAAGTTTCGATATAGTGAGCGACTTAGTGGCCATCGTCCATCTCACAAAAAGGATAGGGAGTTACGCTCATCATAACAAGTGGTAATTTCTGAAGTATTGGAATAACGAGTGCCATGTTTCTATATTTGTCTCGCAGGGGGCATATCTTGGATTCATCCATTGATATGAGAGACGAAGTCTGATTAGCAAATGATAATCTGAGGTGCGTCATCTCTTCACAGAGCAGAAAAAAATTCAATGCAAATATTACTGTCTCCTAATTCATGCATTTTTTTCCCAAAACTTGCCTCACCCCTCGGCAAAAATGCTTCAGGGAACTTTGATTAGGGAATTCTCATGAGTTTCAATCATCCCTTTGCCCCTCCGTACATCTTATCCCCTCAATTCTCGTTTCTTTTTTGAGATGACCCCTCTGGTCCACACCAGAATTTGGAATTTTAGATCTTCCAACATATCCACCAGAGGAATTTGATTTCATATGAAACTTGGCTCTAAATCATCTGATGCATGCAAATAAAAGAGATTAAAGCAGTACAGATCCCTCTCCCCCTCCTCACAACAGTCACTGCTTGAGAAGCATGCATGAATGATGGACTCCCTATCCTTTTTGCAGCGAGATGGACAACGGCCAAATAATCACTTGCTATAATGCAACTCTCGTTATATGCTTGTTATAACGGACTTCTGCTATACTTGCTTGATGTGAGTGGTTATGGTCATTCTTTTGAGTTTAGTTTCCTGCAAGATATTTCCCTAATTCCTCTGCTTTGTTAATATCATCTACTATATTCTTCCCATTATACCCTTTCAGAATGCTTATGTCATTTGTAGCTCTGTTCTTTTTTTAATACAATTGAAGAATAGCTATTATTTTTATTGGATAGAATATTTTCCATAAAGAGATTATAAGCCTTCTTTTTTTCTTTGTTTGAGATTTTTACAATTTTTTTGAAATGGTTACCAAGCTTTTGTAATTTATGATGTTTATGCACCTTTATTTCAAGTTTCACAATTGTTTTGTTAACTAAGCCATGACTCTGTTTGCATAACGACATCTGGTTGGTATAGTTCTGTTAGGATTGAAAATTCCTGAATCATATTTTTAACGCCTGTACAATTCACCATGTGGAATCCTCACAATGTGTTTTCCCTTACTTTCTAAACTACATATTCTTGGAGGAATTTCCTAGTACCGCTCTTTATTTACATAGACATTTAAGCTTAATGATGCACTTTGAGTTTAACATATGCCTTATCCATTCAGTTCTATTTCTATCACTGCACAGTTTATCTATTAGTCTCTCATCACATGCACATTCACAAACACAATGTTTATATATTTTTACCCCTGGCAATGCCTTAACACAATGTATGTCTACCACATTTTCTAATATCTTGTCTCCTTTTATTTCAGTTTCTCTTTCATTTTCTCCCTCTACATTGAAACATATAGAACCACCTCTAATAGCTGAACTTAAGTTTTCCTTAATGGACAGGGCCAGACTCAGCAACAACTTCCAAAAACATAGCACATAATTTACGAACACTTAAATAGCTAATGATATACTCAAGCCTTTTGCACCACTGAACAATTGCAGCAACTTAGTTGTTTATTCCAAAAAATTTAGTCTGAAGAACACTTTTTTATTTAATTTTCTCAAAAGCATTTTATGAATTGATACATAAGTACAACTTATCTAAAACTTCCCAATTTTTATTGATAGCTTATATTTCCTTAAACTGGAGCTTTAAATTTTTAGAGAGATCATGTGAATATGTCAAAGATATTATAATCATAAATTTAACAATAACTGTAAAACTTTATATGATTCAAAGGTCAAGACACTAATATGCAACACAACATTTTCATCAGATATTTTAGGAAAAATGTGGAGGAATTATTTCAATTTATAGAAATAAAACATGATTCTTAACTATCACAATTAGCTACCATAACAGCATTTATAATAACAGAAAATTATATTTACTGCCCTTAAAATCAACCTCCAAGTTGCATTCACTCATGGTTACTTTCTTTACACATAAAAATGTCAACTTCACTTTCACCTCATGCACTGTTAGTTTCACATTTGTAAAAATATTTTTTGCCAACCTTTTGACTCAATGCTGTGATCATTAACTTTCAAATGATAATCTCATGGCCTAAACCAAACTATATATTGCATGATACTATACTATCCCCTTTTTTTTGAACCCATATGGGGTATTCTTTAATATGAAATTTTGAGCTAACATTTAAATAACTGTTTGTAATTCTAACCTTCAGCTTTTATGTACAGCATTAACATAAGGTTATTTTTTTTTGGTAAAAAAAGTCACTTGTGACTTTGGGAAAACAACACCTTAGTTTCTAATCTTCTAATGAGACTAAAAAGTCAACTTTTCACCTCATATTTTCCATTCTGCTCTGATCTTATCTTTGCAAGGCCAAGAATTTGAGCCCATACACGTCCTCTCAACTTGTCTGGAATTCCTTTGTAAATCCTTCGCTTGAGTTTGGCAACGGTGGATGCAGAATCCCAAGAAGAGAGCATTTTGAGCCATTTCTTGACTCTTTCCATTTCCACCTCTCTTTTCTTAGCTTCTTGGGGGTCGATTGTTTTGGGCAAACGTTTGTCACTGAAAAAGAAGATTAACTTAAATACTGGTTATTGACTACGAAAATCCTGAATAAAATGTATTTAGCGGGAAAGTCTCATCAAATCATTTAAATTTCACGGTAATTACATATATAACAGATTAACTCTTAGATTATCAAATCATTACCATATTTTTAGCAACAAACAAGAGTTTTTTATTGCAAATCTTACTCCCAATTCTATGAAAAGCCTTTTCATACCTATGGCCGATTGTATTACACTTTCTTTATCTATGAAAATTTCTTTGCGACAGTTGGATGGCGATGAACTTCAGACTGTATTGGAGTTCAAGATACATTACCTCAGGAATGGTGTCTCAAGAAAAACAGCAAACGAACTGAATGAGTGAGAGTAACAACTTATGTTCCCTGATGAGTGTTTCATATTCACAATCAAACTAAAGTCATTCTCTTATTACGGTTCTGAGGGAATTGTAAAAATGCAAATAGATAAATACTGTAAAGAAATGAAAATATGAGACTTTCACCTTTACCACAGGAATAATTTATTCTGCAATCTAGGTTTTGATGCGTTGCATCATTGATGATTACAGGACACATCTAAACTTAAGTTTAGTTTATTGCTTTCAAAAATAAATTTTACAAAAAACTTAAGAGAGCATTCAGTTGCCTCAAAGGTGGAGGCAACCATCGTAAAACAAGGAGTACATTCATGTGTTGCAAGGAAAAAGAGAGTTAACTGACAACACATAATTTGCAATTTGACATATAAAATTAAAAAAAAACAAATTGAACGTAAAAAAATGTATAATAAAATGTAATTAAAAGAAACTAGTGGAACTTAGAAAAGACTTGGAATTTCCTCATTTAACAAAAACCAAAACTTAGTAAGTCTAAAACATTTCTTTGTCCACTTGGCATTTTTTATATCAATAGGTAACAAATTAAATATTTTTGGTCCTAAATAAACAAAACATATCTTGAAGAAAGTAAAATTTGGCTTAATTAAAAAAAAATTCTTTTTCATGTTGAGACTCATGATATAAAATAACTTTAATGCCTTAAAGAAAAACAAATGTCTCAAGTTGCTGAATAAATTATTCCTATAGTATAGGTGTAAGTCTCATCTTTACATTTCTTTATGTTATGGATTCCTACAACAAAAGTCATGCCTGAAGCTATTGATTGTATAAATAGATACCTTAAATTATTTCATTGGACTGATATATTTCATACTACTGCTCTTAGAATAGAATTAAAGTGATTATGGAAATCAAGAAACTCTCATTTAGATTTTAATAATAAACATCTACAATAAATTCTATAAAAAGCAAAGAAAATATAAGTGTTTCTTTAATACCATATATGCCGGCATATAAGTCGACCCCTAAAAGTTTGAGATAAATTTCAGGTTTTAGCCAATGTTCGGTGTATAAGTCGACCCAAAAAAATACGGCAACACCACTTCCCCAGCTCTATTTTATGGGAAGAAAAACTACGGTATCCAAGAATAAGCTTAAGGAATATTTACCACATAAGATTAAGACCCTAGAATTTTGTCTTTCAGCTGCCATGTCAGATTCTTGTCTCTGCTTTATTATTACACAAGTTTCTATCATTGGTATCACTCAGGCTACACAAAAAAATGCGATACAAACCAGAAACACAATGGTATTAAAATTTTATTATAGAAACAATGGTATTATAGTATGGTAATATCAAATCATGACATGCTAAAACAACTTCCATTAGCTCCTAATGCTATGTTGAATCTTAACGATTATATAAACAAAAACAAATCATGATGTGCTTATTGATATTCATTTGTAATAAGAAAACATTGAAATATGTATTAAATTTTTGTAGAATAAAAATACCTACGAAGAAATAAACATAATTTGCGAAGAATAAATATGCGTCAAATTTGTTTTCTAAATATATTTGACTCGCCGATAATTAGTTTACAGAGCTTTACATTTTTACTTTCGGCCACAATTGTAATTTGCAATGAAATTTTTTTTACATGATATCTATGTTAATTAGACTTGCCAAAAATCAGTTTCAGTAAGAAATAATTGTGGTGAGTTGGGACAGTTTGTGTACAAGTGTAAATCTGGCATTATCACATATTTACCCCTCAGTGGTAAAGGGTTAAATTTTATGTTTGCCATATAAGTCAGCCTCTTGTTTCTGAGAGATTTTTTTAGGCTTCTAAGGTCGAATTATACACTGGCATATGGTAATTGAAATATGCGGCAATAATTAAAATTTATTTAAATATTTGTATTAGAGTGACATATTTTAAAGCAAGGAAAAATACTCAGGGGTATGTTGAATGTTCCTCAGAAGTATCTTTTTCCCTTCCAATCAGCTTCTTTCTAGCATCTCCCATTTTGGCAACACAATGCATAATATTTGCGGTATCTTAAGTTTTCATGTTCACCTCCCATCTCATCTCCAGTCTTCATGTTTAACTCCAATGGAGCTCCATATTGCAACATCAAGAAGGTGGAAATAAAATACTAAAAGGCATTTTCAATGGAAATAAATTTCCTTTGATATTTTTTTTCCATTTTTACATGGGATATTACTGTCAGCCAAGTGTTAGTGGAGTTTATTGATGCCTCCAATCATCTTATTGTAGCTCACCTTTGTCTTCAGTTTCTTAACGATTTCTTATTCTTTCTTTCCTTCCACATCCACCAACTCTGTACAGAGACTATAGAAAGAATAGCAATAGCTCCTGCATCCCTCCACTGGATCAAAATTATTTTACAAATTGTATAAGCATCAATCTTGCCTTTCTTCAAACTTTTCTTTCTCAGACTCTGGAAAATTCCTTTCATATCATCTATCTATCATCAAGCAGGACCCCGTGACCAGCAATGATTTCACTAATGTCATAACAACTTGAGATGCAATTGGAAGATTTGGAAAATCTGCATCTAGCAGAGTCCTTAAATCTTATTCATGTTCATAAGTTCACTTCGCTACACTGGGTCATTTCATGTCAGTTCATCTAGGCCATGACACACACCATCTCAGATATTGATGAAACTTAGTATGTTTCATCCTTTCATGCAGACATGAAGTAAATGAAGTTTTTCTTGTCCATCTCTACTAGTTTTTTTCATGACCATTTGAAGTTTTGGTGCAACTGCTCATTTTCTATGATCAGAGTGTCCGAGGGCACTTGTACTTCCAGAGGAAAACAAATTGTCTAAGTCTTATTACTCATCCAATTCTTATGAAAATTTGCACTTGTGCCATAGAAACTGTGAGGATTTCAGAAATAAATAGAGGTTTCTTCTGGATCGGTGCATTCAGTGTCAGAACAAAAATATTACTTGAAGATATCCATTTCAGAACAAGATTCTTCAATGGATATTCTTCCTACCTGCTAACATGCTGTCCTGCA
This sequence comes from Sympetrum striolatum, assembly GCA_947579665.1. Lineage (NCBI taxonomy): Eukaryota > Metazoa > Arthropoda > Insecta > Odonata > Libellulidae > Sympetrum > Sympetrum striolatum. Next base: position 95,821,432 of record OX388345.1, read on the forward strand.
TAATCGATTAGTGCGTTGTTCACTCAAAAGCTTCATGAATAACTGATGGAGAAAGGATTTTAAAAGACCATGGGTGCAAATGGTTTTGCAGGAGCTAAGGGGCTGTTTTCTGAAACTAAGTTCCCATCCATTCGGTAGCCTCTCATTCGGTTGTGATCTCAAACTGACTCCGCAAGATCTCGATGGTATTCTGTAAGCTCCAGGGTTGGTAAGGCAGCAAACTACAGTTGGGAGTACACTGACAGCAAAAAGGTGTCGGTGGCAATGGGAGTGAGTCGGTTTGCAGACGATCTGTGGCAATTGTATGCATATTTAACAATATCATCAAAGCAAATGTGTTAATTGAATGCTCATAATTAGCAAAATGTAAAATAAAGCTGCAATAATACAAGCGATCGCATAAAATGAGTGCAATTCTCTTCGAATTTAGATACATACTGATGTATGTCATAGCACATATGTACATATGTATGTATGTACTATGTTTCTTGTAGTGTCCATCTGTCTAAGGACGTACAATAAAATAAACATTTTAAGCTTTTAATAATAAATGTAAATAATCTTCAATAATTCTTTAGATAAAAAGATGGGGAACGAAAATCCTGAGAGAGACTCAACCACGGAAAAATAATGATTCCGCTTGAAGAAAACTATAAATAAAATAGAAATCGATAAAATTAAGCCCTTAGAGTGGGTTGGGGAAGTAAATTGGGATCAGTTGGGTTGTTTTGTGCCCAAATCGCTTACAGAATACCATCGAGGTGCAAAGTTGTTGAGTGAGCATGGAATCCTCTCCAGTCAGTTTAGTGAAAAGTAGATCCAACTGCTTTTGTGTCAACGAGTTACAGATGTGGCCCAAGGGTAGGGATTTCCACGAAAAGGCTGTCATAGACATTAACCCTTAAAGGACTGACATTCCCATATGGGAACGGACTGCAGCCGGGTTCTCAAGGTAGCTAAACAATATCTTGAGTGTCATAAAATGGTCAGTAAACGATATTTTGTGAGCTAAGAGGGTCCAAAGCTTAGTTTCATTTGAGTTTTGGTGCATTTAAGTCAAGGGAAATATTTATTGTGATTTTTCGAAAAACAGGGAAATTTTGAGATGGATCCTTCTGGCAACTAATTTTTATAAGTTTTACTGTTTTTAATTTAAAGTAGTCTTTTGCTTGTATACCTTTAGTATGATGTTCTAATAATCGAAAGAAATTAAATAGAGCAGAGTTTGAGGTTATTTGTTGTTGTTATAACGTTGTTTATCGCTGCGTTCCCATATGGGCACGTCAGGCCTTCCCACTACTACGCGATTTCCTTGCCGATGGCTGTCAAGGAAAGCTATATATAGTATATAAAAGAATATTTTGCGACATAATACATTATTTTTGGTGCAATTAAGTTTAGAATCATTTTACTTTTAAGTTGTGACAAGAAGACTATGGCAATTATTATGCATATTTATGAACTAAACCTCGAAAAACCTAAATTTATATAGTAGAAGGGGCAACAACATATATTAGCAAATGATTATTGTACTAGATATACAAATCCTTTCAAATTTTATTAGCTTCACATAAAAATTATATCATTAGAGGTGTTATAGTTTCTATTCAGGAAAAACGTAAGTTTTCATGAGTCGACCTCACTGAAGGAGGCTATCCGAATCCTTGACGAGGATGAAGAGAGTGAGGTAGATGTTACCGATTTCTTCATTTCTCCAACAGAAGAAAATGAGCGAACTGATGAAGCATTGGCTGATGATGAAGAAAGATTGGTTGACAATTTTACTGGCAAGCAAATGAGGGCACACGCCGAAATTCGGTTGGCAACCAACGAAAGTATCGGTGCTGGAGAATACGATGGGGCAAAAAAATCTGTGCGGAGAAAATGGATAAAGGGCAGCATTGAGTGTACGGGAAGTTTTTCTGAAGCAGATTACTTTTCATACTCTAAACTTAGCTGCATCTAATTGCTAGAGCTCTTCATCGATGACGATTTCGTCGCATTCATAGTGGAACAAAGTGAGAATTACGTCCGATTTTTAATTTCCCCAGTCCACAAATTACAGCAGAGGAGATGCGAGCCGTCATTGGCATTTTGATTGTATCCGGGTACAACATTCTCCTGGAAAAAAATATTACTGGGACGCGAAAAAGGATGTACATATTGAATTGGTTAGTAGAGCGATGAGGAGGGACTGATTCATCCAAATAATGAAATGTTTACACTTAGCGGATAATAATAAGTTAGACAGTCAAGCGATGGGTTCTACAAAGTCTGGCCTACGATGAAAAAGATTACACAGAGTAGTTTGCAGCATTTGGTGCCTTCCCAGTTCTTAGATTGTGAAGAAGAGATGATAAGATACTACGGAAGACACAGCTGCAAGCGATGTAGTAGAGGTAAATCGATAAGATTCGGTTATTATAATTTGAAGTGGTATGTGAAATAATATAATAGCATTAATTTATTTAGCTCAATATATAATTAATACGAAAGAATTTATTGCCACATTTGAAAGGATGTGGCTACAATGGAACTGGGCAAATAAGAAAGAACCGGATTCCGAAAGATTGTCCGCTACCACCAAAAAATGATCTAAAAAAGGAGGAGAGTTGAAAGAGCATCACAGCTATTTCTACATGTGAAGGAATAGGAATCACTAAATGGCTGGACAATTTAGTAATTGTGGCAGCTTCAACAGAGTATGGAGTTACGCCGTTGATGAAAGCTAAAAGGTTTTATAGGAAACAAAAGAAAATTATTCAGCTTCCATAACCCTACTTCATATCCCAGTATAATAAGCATATGGGTGGAACTGACCAAATTCATGTAAATTCACTGTATATTGGTAAGATATGATTTATATAAATCATTTGCAACTCAGACAATCGAATAATAGTAATAATAAAAGGAAATCCTCAGATCCAAGGACAAAATTAGAGTTTAGACGGAAGATTGCTCAGGTGTACTTTACTCGGTACAAGACGGAATAAAAACCACCCGGTGGACGACTCAGCAAGGCTTCCACGTCAAAAACTGGCTCCACGCAAGAGTTATGGTATAATCAATTAATCGGTGTAATTGGTGACATACCGCAGAACAAGGGAAAACGCTGCGCATATGAAGAGTGCGATAGTCGTGGGAGAACAATGCGTAAAAAGTGCGATGTTGGGCTCTGTGTTAAATGTTTTACAAAGTATTTAACAACATAATTCCAAAACAAATACTTATATCTTCCAAGAAAAACCATTTCATACAATATTTTTTGAAATAAATATGATTTTTTTCAATAAAATGCTTTTTTTTTAAATTTCATCATGGCGCGCGTAATAGTAGTAGTGGGAAGGACTGACGTGCCCATATGGGAACGGGCATTTGCAACGAACCTATTATTGTTAACTTTTTTTAAACAATTTTCTGTTGTTAATTTAGGTCATCTGAATACCAATATACTAAAATTAGGGTAATTTTTAAGAAAAAATAATTCTCGTCCTTGGAGGGTTAAGGAAAACTCTTTGGACATAAATGACCAAGGAATAGTGGATTCATTTAATTCTTCACATAAAAGTAAGAAATACTGAACGTTGAGTTATTGATATGCGTGATTGTGATTTTCTTCAGATAATCCTAGCATAAATATTTCACTACATTAGTTTATTTATGGAAATATGATTTGAGCAAATTTGCATCCCTCGTTCATTTTAAAATATGATGCAGTCTTTTAACTGGGATGAATGATGTTTTAAAAATTATGGTTTCCCACAAAAGAACCTTTATAACTTTTTTAAATTCTGACTTATTTAATGTAATATATACATGATATTTAAGGATTCTGCTTATTGAAAATACCTCTTTAGCCAGGACATCCAAGGACTACGAGTCTGAATCTTAATTTCTTTACTTCAATTTAACAATAAATGTGTTGTAGTCATCAATATTCAATGGAACTGGAAAGTATATGAAGGTGAAAAATGTTGGGCCTCCTCTAAATGAATAAAGAGGAATCTGCTCCTAACTTACAGCTACTGCCCTTTTCAAAATAAAATACCTTAAAATAAAATATACCAAAAAAGTCTCAGAAATCGCTAGTATCGCATTCCCTGAGACCTCATCGGTTGTTGTGAAGTCCAGTATTTTAAAGCCCCTCAATCTTATGCAGCTACGACTACACCAATAGACTTTTGAGGCGAGCTGTACCATTGCACTTCTCAATTTTTAAGAAAACTATACATACTGAATGAATCCATAGCGGTCAGTGGCATGGTATATTTCAAATGCAGGGTCTTCCCAAGGGTCAATGTGAGCACCAGGTTCCCGTCCATGGAGATATCTGGCAACAATACTGGATCGTTCTTCTGCTGCTCTTAAAAGGAGGGCCTACCAAATAAAATAACAATTGTAAATACATCAATGATTCCAATATTATTAAAGAAAAGCATTAAATGTACCTCAAACACTACAGTAAATTAGCACTACAAATACCAAGCTTAATCTATAAAACCTAGACCAGATTTTATCATAAAATCTGAGATTTGAGGATTGAAGGTGAATTTAAAAATATATTTTTTGATAACCAATCAATAGAAATACTTGTAATTCCTACAATAAGTGGAATATCTCTACCAAAAACCTTTAAAATATTTCAAATTATTATTATTATTTACACATTGCAGTTTGGCACATGGTCAGGTGGCAATGCTAACTCATTACATTCCACAACAAATATAGTATTGTCCTTAAAGATACTACATTCATACATACAAATGTTTGGCCATAAAACACCATTTGTTTACTAAATTAATTTAAATCCATCCAATTAAATATAAACAATTATATACTAAAGTAAAATCATTTTAACATATCCTTAACACTCATCAATATTAATCACATAAGATCTTTCAGGGTTCCTGATAGGCCTTCACAGCTACTGTAGCGTCCAGGGGGCCCACAAAGTCCCCACCATACATCTTCTACTCATCTCGCATTTCCTCATCGGCAGGATCAATTGTCAAATTATTTATTTTACTTATAGACTTTACAAAGGTTTTTACATCTTTTGGGAAAGGTTCAAAGACTTTTGCAGGTTAACTCTTCCATTCCTCAAAAGGAGTACTTCCGATTTTTATTTTTCTGCTCTATATGATATGTTATTTTCAACATTTATTCTATGTGTTCTACAATGAGTCCTCTGTCCATCAAACACCTTTGCTAAGTCCACTACAACGGCATCTACCTGTTTTCCCCAGTCCTTTCCCCCAGAGATAAATATGATCATTATGCAAAGCAATTCCAATATTGACAAGTTTCCGCCTCTCACAGTTTTTACTTTACTAGCTTTGACTTAAGAAAAACGTAACCTTTGGCGTCGAAGATCAACTGTAATTTGAGATATGAACTTATTTCAGGTAAAATGCTTTGCCCTTGGAGTCAGGAAATCCGGTGTGTTATGGCCCCTTTGAGGTAGGCAATTGCAAATACACCCCTGAGCAATGAACTCCCAAATAACGAATTGTAAAAAATTTGGTCCCGTCGCTTTCGTTAAATAGAGGTTCTGGTGCACCTCCATACGATTGACCTTTAGCAGATTCGTTTTATTTTGTGTAATTTTCTTGATTTCTTTTTCAGTCTTCTAATTTCCACCTTATAATACTCAGGATCCGCATTCTGTTTAGGTTTCTTTATTGGTACATAATTCTCTATTCCTTTATTTCAGATATTCTTCCCCAATATTTCCACTATGTGAAACTATGAGGTAAACAACTCCTTACAAGCCCAATCCTCAATCTTGTTTTTTAACACGTTGAACGCTGAGCGACGACGATCGTCGTCCGCTGGGTGCTATCCGGTGGCAGCTGACGACGATCGTTGCCAAAGTTCACTTTGCTTTTCGAAGGCCGTTTTCGAGCAGCGCCACCCAGTAGCGCTTTCGTTATCCTTTTCAGTCGTTGGCAAGGCTCTTCTGCGTAAATATCTGTGGTAGTTTTGCTGTGCGACCAATATTTTTTTTTGTTGAATTGTTTTCTAGTGGTAATTAAGCACAATTTTTCATTCTCCTTAGTTTCTTTTGAAGAGCCTAATCATTTTATTTCATGCTAATGTTTATTATTTTGAGTTACTTGACAAATATATACATGTATGTTCAACTTTTGTTCGTTTTATAATATATCCATGCAAATTCGCCTCCCCCCCCTCCCTGACTGTCGCAATTATATTTTTTTTACTTTAACGTTTTATTTTATCGCCGTTCTACGTGCGTTTTCTTTCTAATGTTTATCATTTCAAGTAACTTGATAAATACAAACATCTGTTGTAGATTTACTTTCGTTTAGTATTATTACTATGGGAATTTTTTACGAGTCTTACATTTCGTTTATCACTGATTGACGGGCTTCTTTTTGAAAGTTTTGAAGCAGAAGAGGAAAGAAAGAAGCTATTTTCCATAACAAGAGGAATTCCGTCTGCTTCGAGAGTAAGGTAATTATAATATTTATATTTAATTTTCAATTTAGTGTTAATACCACTGAGATTTGTTGACAACCACAATGCTATATCTGAGAGAATTTTCTGTCTCCTAATTTCAATTTTTTATTTATGTAGGACGGAATGAAGAGTTCTATGTTCAGAAATATTTAGCAATTGGGGGAATTTTACAAATCCTGATCCTTCAGGCTTTGTATTTTGCAAAATATCCAAACCCTGGAGAACCTTCCGGATTGTATTTAAGATTTCTCGTGTATACTGGATCTTCTGATTCTGAAGTAGGCGGGTTGGGCCATGTTAGTTATGTTGTATGGAAGTTGATGGAAGGTAGATTGGACAGTGGAAGGTCTGTTTTCATGGACAACTATTACAACAGTGATGATTTGTCTCACCGTTTACTAGAGCGAAGGACTGGAACTCTTAGAGCTAATCGGAAGGGGAACCCTCCTGCGATGATAACTAGAAAACTAAAGCGGGGTCAGGTTGTGGATATTTTCAGCACTGAAGGAGTCTCCGTTATGAAGTGGAAAGATAAAAGGGATGTTCTGATGATCAGCTCCGAATTTGGAAGCAATATGGTCGATGTTCGCCGCCGGAGGGGGGTTGCTATCACCTTAAAACCAGAGGACATTACTAGATACAATAAGTCAATGAGTGGAATCAATCATTTCGATCAGATGATGGCATATTAGCCCATTGAACGCAAGACTCTAAAGCGGATTAAGAAACTGGGTATCCACAATTTTCACCTCCTTTTAGTCAATAGTTATTTCCTCTACCGACAAACCTATCCCAACATTCCTCTGCACCAATTCCGCCCTTCTGTAATTGAATCCCTCCTTCTTCCATCCTATTCTGAACCCATCCTCCGTTAGCTCCACAGTCTGCCCTCCAGGTCTCTTGGATTATTGAGGCATTTTCAGCAGAAGTATGACTCCTAAGAAAAATGAAAACGTGTGCCCCAAAAACGATGTATACAATGCCAAACCAGGGGATTCAGGAAAGATACTATGTTTTTGTGCCATGCCTGCAACGATTTGCCCCCCCCCCACTGCTTATTCCCATGTTTTGTGGAGTCTCATTGTAATATAACATGTTAATTTAGTGTAATTATTTAGTTATTGTTTAGTTTGGATCTTCTGTTGTAAATACTTCATTTTTAATCTGATTTGTATGTATTGTGTATAATAAATTGTATTATGCGGAAAAGCAGCCGCCTGTTATCATTTCAAACATTCCTAAATGAACGAAATAAAGGATCCTGTACTATAGATAATAGCTTATAATTGTCTAATATTTATTAGCTTATGAAATGATTTATTTGCAGCTTTAAGTTTTCGTATATGCATTTTATGATTCCAGCGTTGTGGTATAAATTTGTAAAACGATTCGCAGCTAAGAGGGATAAGGAGATCAAATACAGGTGTCAACTCGAATTCGATCCAGTGCCGATAAATTACCGATAACTGCTCGTTTTAAACTATACTTTAGGGAAAATATACTTAAGGAAAGGATCGACTTTAAATATTATAAACAATTCTTCTGCGTGAATATAGAATCTCAAAAAATTACGTTTTTTCAATTTAGGTTGGAGAAAAATTCGAAAAGCGCAGAGCCGTTTCAACTAATAAGTAAATTCATATCGTATGAAGATAAATTATAATAAAATTTTAATTTTGCGGAAGAATTTGTGTTGAAAAACACAAAGAAACATTCAGGCTTATTTTTAGAGAGATAGTGGGAGGTTATGCAACCTTGCATTTCAGCAAAAAAAGGTGCTATCCGGTGGCGGCTGACGACGATCGTCGCCAAATTATAAATTCAAAAATTAGAACCAAAAAAATAAAAAAATAAATTTTTCTTTGTCAATTCATGATCTTACAGTTAAATAAAAACTATAACTAGCAAAAAAATTTTCAGCCACCGGCAAAAATTCAAAATTTTACCGTAGCGTTCAAAATGTTAAATAGTCACGGAATGCGTCAATATTAGCACGATAAAAACTGTACACTATTTTATTTTATGTTTGAATACTGATTCCAACAGAGCTCTAAGGAGCGTCATGGTTGCTAATTCATGGTAAGTTCTCACAAGCCTTGATAAGTTCTGGTTTTTCCAAGAGGAATGCATCAAAGTTCCAAAATAAAGTTATGGATCATACTTGTGATTTAATTTAATTCAAATGTAACGATAATTCATACATTCTTGAGGGATTGTTTATTAACTGTGTAAAACCTCCCTCACCAGAGTATTTATCAGATATTGCAGCATACCTCCTGTTTATTCTTTCCCTGGCCAGTTAACCTGAGGTAAATTCAAATCCCCTGAAATTACGAGGGATTTGCTAATGTCCCTATCCTGTCAGGTCATCTCTCTTAGCTTCTCCGCCATAGCAAGGTTATCCCCAGGGAGACAGTATACTCCTATTATCCTATATACTACTCCTAGTTACTCTGCCCTCCACTTTAATGAGCAATATCTCAAATTTGTTATCTTTCAAAATAATTGAACTTGAAAATCATTTAGAAATGCAAACAAATACATCTCCTTTACCAACCTTATCTTCCTAATGAACCTTGAACTCTCAAGAAAACAATTCAGCTAAATCAATTTAACCACGATTCTCATCCTATTTCTGTATCATCATTGCCTGAATCTATCAATTAAATAAAGCATTTAGTTAATTTATTTTATAGTAAACACAATGAAAGTTAACCTGCAAAAACCTTAGAATCCCTTTCAATCGACAATCAGTAATATTTTTATTATTAACAGAATTGTGAGCCAATTCACCGGCCACACTGTAATTTAGTTTCCCCTGTTATAATTGAATCTTACAACTCCCTTCAATAATTTTCCGAGAATAATGAGTCTTTCCTATTAAGATGTAATCCATCTCTTCCCAAATCTGCTTCACTTGTGGGTTGAAGTTGCAAATGACATAATTTTAAGATAAATTTCACAAAATTACTTACACATGTCTTAAAATTGTTCTGAATATGTTTTAATTTAAATCTGTTAGAGCATCAATCAGTAATTTGATCTCAAATTCTAAAATTAAATAAAAATTTAAATATGCAAATACAAAGAAAACAACACCATGACATGGTGAACAATTAGTTTATCATATAAGAGTAGACAATAATAACCAAAATAAATTACTTTTTGCACATTTCAATATTTGTCAGGAACACATTGTAAATAAAGAGATGCAGCTGTATGACTCAATTCTTCAATTTTTCTTACTTATGATGAACATTACCAATTATTGTAGTCGAGGGTAAGAAATATAGCAAAAGAAAAGACAGGAAATACGAAAAGGATTATGTACCTGTTTGTTGTCTTCCTCCGGAGCACTCCCACTTCCCCCTGCGTGGGCCTCTGCTCCCCCTTCAGCTTCCCTCATCGCCTTCCCTCCATTGCTACTTCCATTTGCAGCACACTACCTCTCGATGCAACTAATGCCATAACATCTTCTGAAAAGAAGAACATTTATATGAAAACAAAAAACTGCTAATTGTAGACATTGCTTAATGGGATATATAAAATAACAAAAATTAATAGAATCAAGCTATGATATTAGAACATCATTATTGAACTACCAAAATATTCAGAATTTCAAGCAAAGTTTGTTAAATTATCATAATAGGGATTAAATTATTATGTTATATATTGTATAAACGTTTTCATATCTCCTCTATGCTTTCCAACTAAAAGTGGTATAAACTGGATACAAGGTTGAAAAGGTTAAAAATAATAAAAGTAATATATTAACTATTATTTTTTTACGTAATAAATACATGAAATCATGAGAAAAGTTGGTAGCACAGTTTTATGGAGTTTATAGCCATTATTCATTATCAAGAATAAAAGTTGGATTCCTTTCCTAGGATATTCAAGTCAAGTTATCCTATTTTGCCCAAAAAAATATTATTCGTCTATCGGTTTCAAATTGGTGATGTTGGCTACCTTGTATCTATAATGTTTAATATGCTGTTAGGAATCACAAGATATTTCATTAATTCTTACTGAGGAAATCTTTGTTCAAATAATTCCAATATAGAAACAAAGAGCAATGCAATAAAAACTTTTGAATAATTCGTTTTTAACAGTTGGTACCCCTGCTTCGTGAAGATGGTAACGTGGTAATAGGTATAGAAATGTTAACTAATATCAAATAGTTTAAAATATGATTTATACCTCCCAAAGTTAGTCTGATAGAGAGATGTTTAAAATCCAACTTTCATGGGTTGGTAACACTGATAAGGATTAATTTTAAGTTTTAGAAAATGTAACTTATCGATCTGCCATGGTAGAAGTTAGAAACTCTTACGTCAATTCCCAAGGAAAAACGGACTTGAAATAAGTCTGACAGGGCCGGGAATCGAACCCGGGATCTTCCTCTAACCGGGAGGCTGCCTTAACAGGATCTTTCCTCTAACCGGGAGGTTAGAGGAAGATCCCGGGTTCGATTCCCGGCCCTGTCAGACTTTTCTCAAGTCCGTTTTTCCTTGGGAATTTTCCTGGGTGCACGGCCTTATGTGCAAAGTCACCTCAACCCTTTCCTTATTCTTACGTCAATGTTTTATAGGAAAAAATATTTATTATATAAGTAACTGCACTTTTTTAAATATTTAAAAATTTGATTTAATTGATAAGTAATGGAAAATTATCTCGTTAAAAAAGCTAAATTTCTTTATTATGGATCATTTATGAACTACGATAAATTGAATAAACTGATTTACTAATGAAAGTGGTCTAAAAAAATTCAGAGAAATTTGGTGTCATATTGACCAAATATTTAACCGTGGTGTGGCTGGGATATATATGGTACTAATAAGCTAGAGGCACGAAGTGACAATACTAGTGTATGTAGAAATAAAACCATAACAGAGTCACTTTTCGTAATCAATTAAATCAAATTTTAAAACAAATCATGTTTGATATATGCCTAGGAGAAACGAAAATTTTCCATATAAACAAATATGTTTCTTGTTCATATATCCATTGTATTGAATATTAATTTGGTTTCACAATACCATGAGGTAAGGTCAAAACTGTTGGGTTAAAAAATTAAATATACTGAGTGCAAATAGAGAAGAGTATCCGAAGTTCGATCGATGATTTAAATTTGGTGAAATTCCACGAAAGTTACTACGACTAGAAGAGTTGCTACTAATCTGACTTTCGCTCTCCACTTCACACGCCTTTTAAATGGGGCACCACGAGCAACTGTCTCAAATACTAGTTACCACCGATCACTGTCGGCCGGTATTAAAATACTTCTCAACTTTCATAGCTTTCTGAGAGCAGAAATAAATGCCATGTTCCTCGGATCGCTTGCTTAGCATGGTTGGCGAATATGCGATAGTCACACGAACAAGCGCGTATTTTTTTATTACTGTGTTTTCGTGGTTTTTTCACCCCCCTTCTCTGGTGGATTTTTCTTTGTCAACCTTTAGTTGCTAAGATTTTTTCTCACACACTACTCTGAATATTATCGACATACGAGTTTAGGTGTAAGATTCGGGCCAAGCGTCGCCATATCTATTTTCCAACGGAAGAATACATACTTCACATGGAATAATGACGACATTTTACGTTAAAAGTAAATCTGAGGCTTAGTTTGATGTCCTGAAACACTAACCTAGAGTCTTCAATAATGTAGTGAAGAGACCAGTTGACGTCCTTAATTACGATCCTAAAAATTTAGGATTATAGTTCAAGTCCGTTGCTAATCCTTAATGCCAAACTGATTGTAAATGAAATCAAAAAGGATCTTTCTTATGATTACACTCCAGCAAACATGACAATGAAGGAAACAACGAGTTTTATCGAAATATACCCAGATGCCAAGGAAATAAATGTTTACTAGTAATTACAATTCCACTATTTATCTATCAAAAATTTAGAATGAGGTTTAACTTTCAACGCATCGGGTAAACGTAATGATTGGGAAAAGAAGTATTTGAGTATATTACCTTCCATAAATAATCCATTTATTCTGAAACGCCAATGAGTGATGCAAAAATTCATCACATTTAATCACGATGTGACTTGCTTATTCCTTAATACATGCGACGATATCTTCCATTCCCACACTTTTAAGATAATAGGTAAGAAGCGTGAGCACAACTAACGGAAAAATAAATCTTTATCTGTTTCGAAACTATCAATTCTTTTAAGACGTACACGTGAAAATTCTTAGAAAAAGATAGAGATCTAATCGTCCAACTACGACAAAACAAATCCACTGAGACTACCAAAATTTGTTTAGATCCAATTCCGGAAATGCTTTGATTTGAGATGTAATTTTCTTCAATCTAACATAAATTATTTAAACTGTTGTCTATTCAAGAATATAAATTATGGTAATATTGTATGTGTGTATATATTTATACGAGTAAAAGTTGCTTGCATTCTTCAAGCATATATTTTAAGTACTGTACTTAGCATAGTTTTATTTGGTTTGAACATTTTGGATACAGGAACCCAAATTTCTCTATGTAAAAATCGATTCTGTATCCAAGTGACCTGGTGTCGAACCCAGGACCTTTTTGAAAGCTGAGATAGCATTTAATTGTTTTGGGCAAGTCTGACCGTTTCTATAATTCAAAGTCGATATATCGCGAATGTCTTCAACCGAAATTCCGTTTTACCGTTTAATTAAACGGTAGAATGCAAATGGCGTCCTGATTATAAGGTAAATAATAAACTGTGTTTATGAAACATTCATTACTTATGTTTACATGCCTGGCCTAAGAATTTCTACCATCTCAGTAAATGAATCATAAATAATTTGGAATTCCGCCATGCATTTCAAATAGTAGAGACGCCTGGTGTCGAACCCAGGATCCTTTGGATGATATGAATAACGACCTGGTAGGAATAAAACTTATTTAATCCAAAGTTTGAAGTCGATATCATACCGGGAAGGTTCTAAAATGAGATTCCGTTATCCTTATTTGTTATACATAGAGGAATGTAAATGGCAGGCATCGAACCAAATGCCATTAGGAATGCAACAAACTGCGTATTTGAAATGCGTCCATGACTTCAGATCACTTGCCGAGTTTTACGTTTCCATATTATCGGGAACGGATTCAAAATAATTCTTAAGAATCGCCAGGGCACTTGGATACGGATTATATATTATTGTAACCCACAAATGAGTAATACATGTGCGTTCCAAAATAATTCTTGGCTATCCATCCACATCAAATCAGGTATCATCCCCGATGTTTGGGCGAAGAATTCCGTCAGCGTTCTAAATTATCTTTGAACAGTGCTTATCGCCAGTGAAAGATGTTAGCAATGCAAAAAAAAGAATAAAATACAAGCAAATAGCATTATCATTCTCTAGAAAGAGCCGAAAAGTAGCTGCAAATAAGTAAGAAATACTGTTCAGAGTGAGATTAATATCTGCTCTGATTTGTTATTCAAAATCAAACGTAAACAGTAAGAAACATTTACATATGCCGTGATAAAATATATTTTGTTATTTTAGACTTTTAAACAAACGACCCTACTTTTGCCCAACACATCAATTAACTTTGTTCGACGTTAATTGTAAAAATCTTACGTGGCCAGCACATGACTTTCTCCATATATAAAATGAAAATATTTATCTACGACAGTATTTTCGAACTCTATATTCAATCAAAACTTGGAAGATATATAAGCAATTAATTTATATATTAACTTTTACGTCACAAACATTATAAATAATGTTTCTCGGGACATGTTCGATGAAAAATAGTGAAATTGGCCTTTTGAGTCTACTACAAGCACCACTATAGGATGAATCAAAAACTGATTAGGTTAATGGTAGTTATTCGGGGCTTATACAGTTACTTTTTATCAGGTAGAAATTTCGAGGGTCTCCTTCCCAATCCGGACCCTTACCTCGCCTTCGTAGCTCGGGAGCGCCCGAACTTCCCATCAGGGGGGACCATAAAAAAAACTGACCGCGTGGAATGCGATTTAAAAAGTTATAAACAATTCAAATGAGCAACAATTTACTATCTTCGTCGTCTCACTCGTCCTAAGAGATATACAAGCGTCTTTTGATCGACGTTCTACGATGAAAATTAAGATGGGTTGGGTTGGTAGCAAAAATCTAGAAATCCTTTCCCCCAACCCAACCCAACCCAACCCCCGTTGAGATATTTAAAACACCCGCCCATCTGACTGAGCTACGTTGCCTTGTGTCAACGGGTCATTTCTAGTAAAAATCGCGAAAAATCTTAATTTTCATCGTAGATCGAATTTCTAAGATCTAAGAAGACCAACCCAACCCATCTTAATTTTCGTCGTAGAACGTCGATCAAAAGACGCTTGTATATCTCTTAGGACGAGTGAGACGACGAAGATAATAAATTGTTGCTCATTTGAATTGTTTATAACTTTTTAAATCGTATTCCACGCGGTCAGTTATTTTTATGGCCCCCCCTGATGGGAAGGTCGGGCGCTCCCGAGCTACGAAGGCGAGGTAAGGGTCCGGATTAGGAGTGCGACCCTCGAAATTTCTACCTGATAAAAAGTAACTGTAAAAGCCCCGAATAACTTCCATTAACCACTGATTATAATAGGCGATGGAAACGAAATCAAAATACGAACGAAGAACAAAACAACACACGAGCGACACATTCCATTAACAAAAATAAAGACATTATAAAGATATTTAAACAGTGGAAAATTGAAAAGTAATAGTGAGTGACGAAAATTATTAATATACATAAAAGAAAGCTAATAAAGAAGATCGATGGACTAAAAAAACAAAGAAGAACAATTTTTAATTATTTTTAATCAGTCAGATCTTAATGTATAGCAAAAGACATAGGGCACGTTTTTAAATTCAGCAATCTGATGAGCGATGGATTGCATCAATGTTTGTCTGATTACTTCGATGAGTTATCGATTCTTGATGAATTTAAGAACAGTCTGTTGTTTGTTTGCTGTTTGACAAGATGTCTACTGTTGCATTTACAATTTGTTCCATCTCCATAATTCTTTACACTCTGTTGCAACGTAATTCATTGCATCGTTTCTGTTCGTCGATTGATGCATTATAAATATGTTATATTTCCCATTGTAAGTTGTCATTTACTTGCTTTTTATGAGGTTATTGATATTGACATTTGAATGACCCGCTGCTGTTATCAGTACCATCGGCTTTTCATCGGGAATAAATCTCGATGGAAGCGATGGACATCGATGGAAAGCATCGTAAATCCATCGGTGAATAAAAAAACGGTTTGATGGATCCATCGATGAATTTAAAAACGGATTGATGGATTTCCGAAGCCATCGATGGATCCATCGATGAATTTAAAAACGTGCCCATAGCGATAGACGCATTGCATTGCATTATTTGCCATGCAAACAAACCCATAGTAACGAAATTTATTGTTATTGTGAAGATTCATCAATAACGGCAAGAAACCATTATAACTAAATAATTATTTTGTGATATACGCGTGTCTTAAATTCCAAACCAACTTCCACATAAAACTTTGAAGAAATATAGTAACCATGTTGAATATAACATTATTATGAAATTATATAGATTAAAACGACATTTTAACGTAAATATGTCGCAATAACCAGAATATTGGTTAATTATGATATGACTCCTAAACGATGGTCGATATCGATATTTTTTTCAAATGAAACTTGCAGAAAAATACACTTTTCGTAACTTTTATAGATAACTGTATATACCTAAATATCAGATTAATGGAATTTTGCAAAAACGGATACGAGCTTCGAAAAATAAAGCGCAACTTCCGGTAAACCGATTTACTCCAAAATCAAATCAAATCTAACGACACCTACCAAAGAGCTATGTATGAAATTTGGTGTTGATAAGACAAATAGTTTTCATGTTAGAGAGCCCACAAAGTACATAATCAGCAACTTCTGGTTTATCGGTATTTCACGAATAACTCCTATACAATCAGTGATAAAAAACACGTTTCATAAAAAAGTTATAGTAAATTACATTTTCTAAAACTGTTATTAATAATAGTATATACCTAAATAGCATATTTATGGAGATATTTTGCAAAAACGGAAATTTGCTTCGAGGAATAAGGCTCGAATTCCGGTAAACCGATTTTCTCCAAAAACTAATCAAATCTGACAACACCTACCGCAGTGCTATTTTCACGTTAGAGCGCCCATAATCACACACACACACATACATCATTCCGAAAATGGTGAAAACGTATTATAGGGACCCCAAAACATCTATTTCCGTTGAAATCTCTAAGTCGATTTTTTTCATGAAAACAATACTTTCTCTATACTACGTATATGGAGAAAGTAAAAACACTTCAACCTCATTCATTGATACGGAATATATAAATAAATAAATTTAATTCTACTCCCGCTACTTGAAAAGCATAAGATTAACCTTACGCAGTTTTTCCAAAAATGAATGCCATAACATGAATGTGGGAAAGAGAGATGAATTGCTACGCGCCAGTCGTTCATACTACAAAAGCAATCATCGCGATCATATAGGTGACGCATATACTACCGCCTAACTCTGTTAATTAGTAGTTAATTCAATAAAAATCGTACACGATTATCAAAGATATCCACAAATCAATTTTGACGGAAGATCAACCGTTTTCCTTCTTATTATCACTATTTCCGCAAAACATACGAGGAAATAATTAACTTTTTTCCAGCAAAACATACTTCATTGGTACACCGTCAAAAAAACTGCATCGTCATCATTTAATGCTTACTTTAGAGCTGGATGTAGGCGGCGGATAAACCTTTTATACACGGTACGCTGCTTTTCTAGTGCTCATTCACAGATGCCCGAGTTTATCGCACTAAATGACATTTTATGTTCAAAATAGTTTTCGCTGTGAAAGCATAGTAAGTAAAATATATGAGTTAAATAAATAACAACAAATGCAAATCAGTAATTTACATTTAAATCCACGTGATGGGCCGAGATGTTGAGGACGTCGCACTTCATAATGAAAGAAGAGCGATATATACTTAGAAAGAAGAAGTTTTTTTATATATATATATATATATACTACTACTATATATATATACTTTTCCACAGGAAATTTACCATAGATTACCGGTTTCAATAGGTATGTGCAATCTTCAGAACCCCTGAAGATGGAATTTACCAGCTGAAACCAATAATCTCTAATAAATTTCCTTTAGAAAAGTATATATCTCTTTTCTTTCATTATGCATTTATAATTATTTGATATATACCTTTTCCTATGATTTATTCAGTAATATAAGATGAATCGATATGAATGATAACCGTATGAATCGATAATTTTTTTCCTCACCGTGGAGAATGGCGAATTTTAAGTTCAATTTACCGTGTTTCCGTCAGTAAATAACAAAGCACGACTCGTAATCAAAGGTTACACTCGATCGCGGACTTTTTCTATCATTGTGGCTCAAAGAGTGGTCGAAGTGCATCGCAACAGTGATGGAGAAATTGTGATTATAGTTGGCATTAGTAGATAAAGTGGAAATCATAAAGATTAAATTGTTTCAGTATCTTGGAGGTACAGCAATAATACAATAGGTAATCAATGGATGCGTGGGGAAAGCAATATAGGAAAGGAGCTTTTTCGGGTAACCAAAATAAACGTTCATGAATAGGTGTTAAAAAGTCTTTGTGATAAGTACTGAATTAAATGATTATTGAGGGAAATATGTCGAATGTCAAAGGAAAATGAACGAGGAAAATGTTTAATTAAAGGAAACCGACGGAAGTAAAACTCCGACGAACGTACTTCATTGCTTTAAGAAAGAAAGGATTCAATGGAACTACTTCCACCTGATGTCTTGCATACCGACCTTCAAAAACAAGTCCCGCCCTTCTTTCATTCTCATTTGATTATACAGTCGAAAAATACATCATGGATAAAAATGTTAACAAATAGAAGTACAATAAAGAATTTACAAAGAGTAGACTTTACAAACAGTGATTTTTTTTGGATCTCTAAAAGGGTACCGTCAACTGAAAATTAACTCATCTTAGCCTTTTTCATGTACAAGCGTGAAAATTACAGCTTTTCTGACGGGAAAAATTACTATGAACTAAGTGTTAATATTTCATCAACAAGAAACACATACTTAGAGTAACCCATTTTGGGAACTGGCAGATATTTCCAAAGAAATATGTAAAATAGACATTCTTCTTTGTTTTGCACAATCGACTGAATATAGTACTGAAATAATTAGTATCTTTCCCAATTTTCGAAAGATAAGATTTATTTCCGCAGAGCAGAACTGCTTATTGAGATGCCCAGTACAGAAATTTCCATTCTATTGGCAAACTGTAACAACTTTCCTTAGGGAACTCCCAAAATTCTGGCATCTGGAATAAGAAGACCAAAATAGAATATCCCGCATACGTCGAGGAAAAAGCTGCAGAATGAATGTTCGCATCGACATGGCGTTGCCTTTAGTTTGCCATTTAATGAATGCCTCATGAACAAGCTTCCCGTACCCCCTGGGGTTACCCCGGGTTGGGAACCCCTGGTTTAGCACAAGACGAAAGGAAGTTACACAACCGACATCTATAGCTAACAAAGGGCGGAGAAAAAGCTTCATAAACATGAGTTTAATATTCCTAACGTATCTCTAGGGAGCTAACGGTGGCTGCACTGGCTATTTCTCTATCTGTCGCTGATATGGAACTACTTTTTCCATCCATTAGTGACTTTTGCAAAAAATCTTCATTTGCTTCTGTTACTTAGGCCCTCTTCAACATTAAACACACTAACACATGAAAATGTTTGTGTAATCATTACGTGTAGTTGATAAAGGTTGTCTAATTATTATTATATATTTAATTAATTTAATATCTGGACTAATAGGATTGAAATAGTCGAAATTAAGCGATTCGCTTATTTTATGACTTTTTACTTGCTTTTCAGGGCAATTCTTTCGATATTTAAAATAATAAATTGAACAATGAATGGATATCAACGGACGAATGTACGGAGAAGTTGACAAGAAGTAACACAACATTAATTGACACAAGTTGCTTAATTTTAACTACCCGGTAATGCCTTTCCTTTCAACAATTCAACATTTCAACCTTTCCGAACAATATAAAACATCTGTTTAGAAACAATGAAGCAATGACTGATTTGACGACGTACACTCCATTTTGCAAAAAAGGAATTCGAGAGAAGCAGCTCCTGTTGTTGGTCTTTTGCCTGAGCACCGTAGCATCAGCTACCGAATGCGGTAATGCGTTGAATATTAAAAGTATCAGCTATACCATAATTTACATACCATTAAAAGTAGTCGTCGTGTGTTATTGCGTGCAGAATTTGCTTGTTCCACACAAAGCATTCCAGTTCAATGACGACAGCAGCGCATAGCTCACTCCTCATCTAGCCTATTCTCCTCGTCCCCACCAACTAAGCATTAGGTAGCTGATTGTAGAAGGAATGAGGAATCCTTTGGGCTAGTAGTAATGCAGACAAAAGCAGTTTGAGATTATGTTGAGTTGAAACCTCGAAAGCATGTCGATAAATAGTTGATTAATGCTGATGTATTGAAATTACTGGAGGGTTGAAAATTATTAACCATATAAAAATATCATCATCAATTGGTAGTTTCCCCTATCAGGAAGTTAGCTATCATGGATCTCCACTCTTCTCTTCTACTTGCTTTCCTTTTCATTTCCTCATATTTGTTAATTTCAGTCCAGATCTTTAAATTGTCCAACCATTCCATCCTTGGTCTCTTCCTAACTGTCCATCCCTCCAGCGTTGTCACGATTCTCTCCCCTGAGGATCCCCTCAGCACATGTCCCGCGTATTTCCACTTTCTTCTTTTCGCCTCATTCAATAGGCTGTACCTGTTTCCAATCTTTCTCTAAACCTCTTCATAAGTTATTCTGTTAGACCATTTAATTTTCAAAATTCTTCTGGCAAACCATGTGTCCAATGCCTTTATTCTTTTTTCCATACTTTTTAAGGTGGTCCATGTCTCGCACCCATACAAGAAAACCGGCCAAACATAACACCTCAACATTTTCAGTTTTACTTTCATGTTGATCTCTCCTCTCACCTCATCTCCTTGTTTTTCCAAAAATTTTCCTTTGCCATTCCAATTCTTGATTTTATTTCATTACTGCAGTACCCATCGTCTGATATTAAACTACCAAGGTATCTAACATGTTGGACTTGTTTAATTGGTTCGTCATTAATTTATAAAAATATGTATTAACTGAATTACGTAGACATTCACTCGTAATCGTAACCCGAAACGGAGAAAAATCTTTAAGTGAAAACTGCGAAACTTATTTAGAGTTATAACGAAAATAGGCATTTTCAGATATTGCTGAGTCACTCCGTAAACGAGCATCTCGGGATCATTCAAAAGATAATACTATAAATCTTTGCAATCATTTATAGCCGACTTGTTCCTTATTTGCAAACCAAGGCATTAAAACAGAGGCCTTGTCAAACCCTCGTATTTCCGTCCTCGACTCTGCAATTCAGACGATAACAGACAGCATCTTTGCATTTATCAGTTAATGTTTCTTTTTTTGAATACCCGTTTCCATGGGGTTAGCGTGCAGCGGAAAACATATCTTGAATTAGCCAAATATACAGCTTTCATCGCTATTTATATCTTTAGAAGTTCAGAATGAATTTGAGCAATAATTGGATAAGTACAAATATGGTACCTGCATAGATGATTCTCGATGAATAGAATAATTTTCACGATGAATAAATGTTCCGAGATATGACGGAAAAACAATAACCTGGGATCACAATCATTCTCTGTGAAACTTATACGAAGTGATTGTTTTTCTGTCATGCAATGGAGTACTACAAAGTTACGTCTGAATCGACTGATTCCGAAATAGTTTGGTTTCCATGGTCCGTTTCATTCGCAAAACACTTCTCAAACCACGACTACATACAGCAAAAGGAAGAAGGGAAACCAAAGAAGTCTTAATCAGAAGTGGAGGGAGGAGAGGAAGCAATGGATATCAGCGGGGGGTGGGAACAAATGGTTGTTGGCACAAGTGTAGCCAAAATGAAGATGATGGAGTATTTCAATCGTTTCTAAAGTATCCAGTTTACGGCCTCGAAAATGCTCGTGTAAAGGAAAATATTTGAAATCGGAAGAATATTCATTATGCGAGGGGGAAAATGGTTAAAAGTTAGGCGATGTAGCGGCACATTTTGCAGCACCCTGCCCACAAGGGTTTAATTGTCCAAAAGTATAAATTTTCAATAAGACTTAGATATTAAAAATTAAGAATAATTTTATTTATTTATTATACTTCTACATAGACTTCTTCATCTATAAACAAACTATGATTAATGTGGTACAGCTGACCTTTCTTGGAAACATTTCCAAACTTTGGAAAATAAAGAAATCAAAAACTACTTACATTGTTATTTTATTTCGCTATGTAAACATCGAAAAATTAAAAAAATGATACTAAAATATAGAACAAACATATGGAATTAATCTAAGGGAAATAACATTGGGATAGGAAAAAGTTTTTAAATTCTTAAGACACATATGTCCCTGGGTCCTTAAGGGTTAGGTAAAATGAATGATGTTAAATGATGGGATTCATATTAGTCACTCCTTATTTGGAATGCTTTGGAAAGTGCGATTCGTAGGACAATTGCGCTTGTTGACTTTTTTTCACTTATAGTCTCAGATAGAAGAGCAAGGGCAAACTACCTCAATTCGTCAAGTCGTCGAAAGCATTTTTAAGCTCACGCTGGTTTATAAACCGGTCTTAGAACGCAAAATCGATAAAGGAGTACAGATGTGGTAAAACTATGCATTTTATAAGTCCCGTTAAAAAATTTAATATAAATGATACACAATAATATATCAAGTATTCCCATTTCTTTCGTTCATATTCCGCTTTCCTCTAATGCTCATTCGCGCGGCACAAAAGTTAACGATAAAACGTTGTACACATTTTTACGCAACGCAATTTGAGGTTAATATGTTATCATCTTTCCCGAAAGAGATGATTCAAAACATGCAACGCACCATATTAAGTCTGCATGGGGAACACAGCAGCACATATTGTGTTGCAGCAGCTTGATAATAAATCCTGATAAGACATAGAACATTAAATTAGTCTTCGGCTGTTCATTTCACAGTTTTAACCGAATGATAAACGAATCGAATTCTACAATTGATGAAGTATGCCAGAAATATAACTATACGATCTTTGCTAAATGTCTAAGAGTTTTCTATATTACGAAGGAAAAAATAACGATTACTACTTTTCCTTCATTTAAGCAGTATTTATGACAAGGGAAATCCAAACCAGAAGTATTTCGTGCGTGTGAAACCGGTGCCGAGAGGCGTATTGCACCCAAGGGATGTTTCCATTGAGGTCGTCGAACGAGGGTTCGCCCTGGAATTATTCGGACTTTCTCAAGCGGTTTCCCGGGCAATCCATCCCCGATACATCCTCCCCTGGGTACTCACTCAGATACCAAATTCCTCAAACTAATTTACGAAAAATCCCAATCCCTCGATTCGACTATAATTGGAAGAGGAGCTGAGCGAAGCGATTCGTTTGTGACGTTGGGGTAAGATCTAGCCTTCAGTTACCGTCTGAGAATTCAATTCTCTGATGTTACGGTTAAATCACGGGATTTCCGTAAAAAACGGATTCTGTTATAATAATTATGCTGGCACACTTTAAATAAGATATTATTTACAGCCATTGGACACAAATATACATATTTCGCTAATAGCATTTAAGTTTCCTATCGTTCGTAAAACACTCGAGTACACTTTTCATTTTGTAATAACGGAGCTGCTAGTATAAATAGTTCTTAGTTCAATATCAATACATAAATTATTCTGTAAGGAGCATCACAAAAATTAATCACTTTACTCACGTATGCATGGCAATTTAATTTTTCTTCGCTCTTCATCCAACCTATACTCCTAGTACTCAAATCACTCACTATCAGCACTTTCTGATTCGGCATCTCCT
This sequence comes from Sympetrum striolatum, assembly GCA_947579665.1. NCBI lineage: Eukaryota > Metazoa > Arthropoda > Insecta > Odonata > Libellulidae > Sympetrum > Sympetrum striolatum. Next base: position 95,844,920 of record OX388345.1, read on the forward strand.
ATTTTACTAAAGAATGATATGATAGTTGGCTGGCCAAGTTTTTTCGTTAGATTCTTCCTCAGTTCTTTGTAAGGTTTCAGTAACTCCTCCAATCCTCTTCTGAAAACCAAGCTACGGTCCATTTTTGGTCCACGTCAATCACAAAATATGAAAAATTTGAGGCCATATCAACGATTTTGTTGACATTGGCCAAAGTAATTTCTGTTTCTCTTCTTCGTCCTCTTCCTCAGCCTCGTCCTGCTTGTCGATGCGCTGCTCCAGATCCTCCTCACTCAACTCTTCATTGCTTGACTTTAAAAGTTCTTCAACATCTTTTAGCTGCATGTCTTCTAGCCCTTCCCATTTCAGTCGCCTTCCATGTGAAACGATAAGATTTAATTCATCGACAAGTTTAAGAAATTCTTTAAAATCAATGACTGCCTACGGCCATCTCATCCCATCTATCAGCCTATCTCATCTAGTGATTCTTTTATTAAATGTATGCTGTCGGCAATATTAAATTTTTTCCAACAATCAGTTACAGAGAGAGAGAGAGTTGTTTTTCTCTATCATTTCTAACAAGAAAAAGAAGGTACGCCGAATATAATAAATCTTGAAGGTAGAAATGTTGCCCTGATCTAGAGACTGGAGGAATGATGGGGTGTTAGGTGGGAGGAAGTGGGAGGTTGGGTGAGCAGATTTATATCCTGAGGATGGCCTGGGGCTCCTCATCCAAAATGAAAATAACTTTAAAAGGCAATTTTTTTGATGATATATATTTCTCAACTTCGGGAAAAACAATTATTAAACCAGTCCATGAAGATATTTTGACTCACCCAAGCCTTTCGGTTGGACCGCCAAAACACTGGAAGATTATTTGAATTTTCCCTGACAGAGCTCGCGGGTTTTGCGAGCGGTAAATTAGTATAGGCTTCACTTTGGAATCGCCTGCTGCATTGGAGCATAAAAGAAGCGTGACGCGGTCTTTGCTAACCTTAAATCCCGGAGCATTTCTATCAGACTTGGAGATATAAGTCCGGGAAGGCATTCTCTCCCAAAAGGGTCCGGTTTCATTGGCATTAAACACTTCTCTTTAATAAGCTGCATGAACAAATTTGGAAACTCTTTCGCAGCTTGGTGTTCCGCAGATGCAATTTCACCGGAAATCTTCACAATATGTAGGTTTTGTCTTTTTCTTAAAATTCTCAAACCAGCCCTTACTTTTCATTTACTTTATTCACTTGCGGTGAATTGTTTTTCGCCACTGCTTTCACCTGAAGAAGCGAAATGTTTATATAACCGCAAGGATTTTTCTCGGATAATTAAGGTGCTTAAGGGCACTCTGTTTTGTGCCTGCAATTCAATCCATATATTCAGAGGCTTTTCTGTTTTTTGACGTTACTATTTCGTGGCACGCAGGACACTTTAACGCTTGAGCTAGTTCCACTCTGATTGTGAGCACTAGTTCTGATTGAAGACTCACTCTTTTTAATTGTCCTAATGGTGGACTCATTCACTTCCATCGATCTGGCAACTGATGCATAGGATTCTCCGCGGGCAAGTCTGTCGAGAACTTCTAAATTCTTATGGAGTGTCATTACTCGTCTTGCACGTTTGGAGACACTACTTTTCTCTTACCTTGATTTACACTTCGGATCCATCACAGCTCATATAAAAGAAAATTTGCCAAAAAATGAGACAACTGTCTTCAGTACACACAACTCAACTAATCTGGCTAAGTCCGAGTTAGAGTTTGCTCTCGGCTTACCCCAGACGGGAAAAAATATCAAAGTAATCATTTCCAAAGACGGCTTCCCACACCGTTGAAGCGAATAGTCAGCCCTTATTAGACCCCTCAAACCCCGATGAGATTTCTTTTAATTACCCTCCCATGATGACCGATGAGATGCCCACGTTCATAGAAATATATGAAGCCCATTTCAGGAATAACATCATAAACCTTTCTAAAAAGCTGTGGATATACAGAGCAAAGTCATTTCAAAGAAGTGCCTCAGTATATGAAGTCACTCTCTCAACATCTACATCTACATCTACATTAATACCCTACAAGCCGCCTTTCGGCGTGTGGCAGGGGGTGTAAACACCAGTTGAATCTAAATTACTTCCTTATTCGATTATTGTCACGTATTGTTCGCGGAAAGAATGAATCTCTAAAACGATTCGTCCTAGCATCTATTTCTCTTAACTTACGGTCATTATCGGATCGACCGACGTAGCAGGGGGGTTGCATGATACCGATTGTACTCAAGATGCAAACGACTCGCTTCAGCTGTATAGGAAGATATCCGTTCCGTTTATGGAAACGTTTGGTTCCCAATAGGCACCTAATTGAAAGGAAAACACCTAAGCTAATGCATTTCAACAGAAAATACTATTAATGAAAGGAAATTTTGTAATATCTGGCAAAAATCCGCGTTGAATCTTAATACCAATAAGAAACAAAATAATTTGGAATGAGGTGTTTCCACGGTATGGCAAAATTTTGAGTTGCGGTAGGAATTGATAAGTAATAGATTTTATGAATCGAAGAGAAATTCTAAAAATGACTGCATAAGCATACCGAGTAAATTTAATTCTGCACTCGGCAAAGCTTGGTAAAATATTGGGCACCTATACATGAATTTACAGCTATAAATGAATTTACATTGCGGACTGTCGAGTTGGTTGACTCGTAGACCGCGGTTGACAAGGGAAACACCCGCGGTTGAGGAGACTGGGTATCAAAAAATTTACCGCGGATACTCGAGGGCCGCGGTTGGCAAAACCGCGGTTGACGAGGGATGCCAGTAGTTTCTGTGAATGCCGACTGGTGCACCTGCAGAGTGTTGCGATATTTCCTTCCCCCACTGTACGTAAGTTCTACTCCAGATGGGTGCAATATTCTGCCATTTGAAACACACAGCGGCGATTTTTAAGAGTTTCTTAATCCCATTCTGAAAATAGGGAAACGAGAAAAACCGACATGTGAACAAAAGTCATAAATACATTTCATATACGCAGTTTGTTTCCCTGATGGCCTTGGTTCGACGCCAGGGCTTAAATTGCATGCTCCCTTCCAATTAAAGGGGAATACGGAATTTAGTTTGAAGACCTTCCCGGAATTATATCAACTTCTAACGTTTTCAAACACCAAGCGGTTTTATTTCTCCTTTATGAAATTTATGGCGGTGATTCCAAATATATCTGTGAAGTATTGCCCGAGATGATAAAAATCCATGTCAAGAACATGTTTTACAAACACAATGGACCGTTTCCCAGATTAAATATATCATCAACATGCTGGCAGAATGCAAGCAACTTAAAATTAAGTAACTTAGGAAATTATGTCAGAAGTTATGAAAAGGAGGCAATACGCTTATATGTATTTCAACACATGCAAACTATGACATATAAATGGCGGGGACAAAGTTACGGATTAAGGATACAATACGCGAATATTCGAAAATAATTTAAGGCACTTCTCGGTAGGATTTAAAATCACTGAGGTCCCGAAAGACTTCCATATTAATGATCATAGAAATGTCACCAAATGAGGGTGAGTTCGACGTGAATCCATTCCCGAGCCCATGGAAACAAAAAACACGGCAACTGAACTTATGTCATAAATAAATTTCATATACGCAGTTTTCCTAATAATCCTTGGTTCGATGCCAGAGCGCCATTTACATTCCTCCATGCATTTAAAATAGGGATAACGGATCCTTTTTTTATGACCTCCCGGTATGATATACACTTCAAACTTTGACTTAAAATAAAGTGATGCCTACCAGGTCGTTATACGTAATCACATCTAGCAAAAGGGTTCGACGCCAGGGGTCTTAACCCTCCTCGATGAAATGTATGGCGGAGATTTCAAATATCTGTATGAAGCATTTCACGAGAAGATACAAATACATAACACGGCATGCGAACAGCAGTCATGTTTTACAAATGCAGTTTACAGTTTCCCTGATGGTCCTCATCAATATGCAAGCAACTTTACTCGTAGAATAAAAATAACTAAATTTAGAAAGCCAAATGAGAATTACTGTTACCTGGAATGTCGTGATTAGACTCAGGCGAAAGTTAGGGGTACAGTAAAAGTAACAAAAATCATAGAGAGATGATCATGGCAGATTTCTGCAAAGGAAAAAGATAAATGATTACAAGAAGCAGTTTTAACAACCGCCATACAGGAATTAAATTTACTTCCATTGCTTCAGTCAATAGATATAAAATGAAAAGCTGTTTGGACAGATTAGGAAACTAAAAATCCCGATAGAAACAAGTATTTTTTTGGATAGAAAAAAATATCTATTAAAGTTTTGGTCGGCAAGCAAAAGAATGCCCATTCATAAAATGCTTTCAATCAATTCCTACGTAAATATTTGTATAAGCAAACTTCATTCAATTCCATGCAAACAGCAACGAAAAAATTGATTTTTTTTCGAATTCAATCGTTGGATAAACATTCATTTACTTAAATGATAGAAGAAAATCAAATTATCTCAATCTACACCAATCGTTTTTTTACTCCAGAGTAAAATGCTCCTCCTCCAAAAAAAATAATTTTCTTCTTTCTTGAACAGTGTGTTTCACGAAATTCGGATTTCTGCCGAAGGCTGAGAAAATCTATTACGAATAAGTGAAACAACTTTTAGAGGTAAATGCCTCCTCTAGCATTTTTATGGTAAAATATGTTTTACAGATAAATTTGTTCACTAGGAAATTAAACTTTCAAAGACAGGTCAAAATCAATATACAATGTCAGAAAAAATATTGATGTTACTTGACCTCATTGCGAACGAGGAGCTACCCTTCTTATAGACCTTTATCAATTATGAACATGGCTTTTCTCGGCTGATGAAAGCATCTTTTCTATAATTAAATAACAATTCACTTTCAGGTTCTCTTTAAATCTCTACCCTGATGTTCATGCATTAATAAGTAAAAGAGAATAGGAGAAAGCGATGCTTACGGGACATTTAAATGTAGCGAGAGAAAGAGCACATGATTTAAACGGATAGATTTCAAAAAGAACAATATTAAGTATCAAATTTGTATTTAGTATTTAATGGTTCGATAATGTATTATCCTTGGAGTTGAGAGAGAGCCATACGGTAGAGGCTATTTCGAAAATAGAACTTTGAAAACTAAGTTCATAGGTTGCCAGTGTTGAAAGGGATTATGCACATTTAGGTAGTTGAAGTTACCCAATATCATCATCAGCCCTTTTCAATCCTACGTCGGATGTAGGCCTCCCCGAGTATTTTCCAATTTTCTCCGTCCTGAGCTTCTCGTTGCCACATTAAACTTAAGTACTTGATGATGTCTCTAATCCACCTGTCCATAGGTCTTCTTCTTTGTATCTTCACATGTCTTGGTATTCAGTTGAGAACTGCAGATGTCCAACGGTTGTCGTTTCTTCTCGAAACATGGCCGGCCCACCTACATTTTAGTTATCTTACCTTATCTATGATGTCTGTAACTCCAGTCATCATTCTCACCCAAGTGTTGCGTTTCCTGTCTCTTCTTGTGATTCCCAGCATACAGCGTTCCATGCTCCTTTGCGTTGACTGAAGTCTTTGGGTTATTGCAGCATTTAACACCCAACTTCCATAGGTCAAGACAGGTAAAATGAATTGGTTGAAGACCTTCCTCTTCAAAACCAATGGCATTCTTGACTTCAGAATGTGTGAGTTCCTTCCAAATGCACTCCAGCCAAGTTTCATTCTTCTGTTTACTTCATTAATCCTGTTTTTCTCTACTGTTTTTATTAAGTTATCCCAGGTACGTGTATTCCAAGCAAACATCCAGAGGTTTTTCTTAAAGTTTTACTGGTTCTAGCACTGCATAAGAATTTAACATTACCTTTGTTTTTGTTCGTGATTCCTATCTTCTGCCGTGCTGTTTATTTCTTCAAGTCTTGAAGTTAGATCTTCTGCATTAGCTGCAAAGAGAACTATATCATCTGCAAAACGGAGGTGACTGATGTACTCCCCATTAACTCTTAAGCACTTCTCTACCTAATCAAGGGTTTTAAAAACTTCTTCTAAAACGGCTGTGAACAAGATGGGAGATAGACCGTCACCATGTTTAACTTCTCAATCTTGAATTCATCGGTGTCTGCATGCAGCATTACAGAAGTTGTGACAGTGATTATGTGTATGTTGTTGTGCCATCTCCCTTCTGTAAGGCTAAAATCTGTTTCTTACCAATTGCTAGGCGTCCTCTGACCCTCTTTATGCTCTTGCTATTTTCTATGGCCTCTTGCACAACCTTTTCATTGAAATTCCTCATGTGTTCCTTGATTGCTACTCTGATGGCCTTCCAATACTCTGCATATTCGATGTTATCTCTTGGAGTGTCTGAATTCTTCAGTTCCTTCCGTCGTTTCATCATTTGCCGGGTTCTTACACTAAACTTCTTATCCTTAGGTTTTCTTTGCATGCTTGCTAGTTCATCTGCCGCTTTCTTCAAGACTTCCATAACTTTGGTTTCGAGTTCTTCCTCCTAAGGTGCTTAGAATCTATTTCTAATTCCAGCTAAATCTCTTTCTTGTTATTTGATAGTTTACCTATATTTATCTCATCCTTCCTGCAAAAAAACAACTTCTTTTGTTTCATTTGGGGGTTAATATTGATTCTGCATCTAAAAATTCTGTGGTCACTTCCAGTGTTGAAGTTATACAAAACTACACAGTTAGTTACAGTGTAAAGTCAGTTTACCAATATGTAGTCAATTTCATTTTTTGTTCCATTGGGACCTCTCCACGTCCATTACCTTGTAGCATTTTTCTTAAAGTATGTGTTTGTTATATACATATTGGTGCATTCTGTAAACTCTACTAAGCGGTGATCTCGCTCATTTCTCTGGCCCAGTTTGTATTGTCCTGCTACAGTGTTATCAGCTTCCCGTTGACCTACACCAGCATTAAAATCTCCCATAATGTCTTTATAGTAGTGGGCCTCCTTGTCATGTTCAGTGCTGAGAGTTTGGTAGAAGTTTTCGATAGTAGCTCTTCTGATTTTCTTCTGACTTGGCTGAGACCGATGACATCCCATTTTATCTTCTCTGCTTCATTGAGTAGTTCCAGCAATCGTTTTTCACTCTTCAAGCTGCGGCAGTTGCAGGTTGTGAATTGCAGAGTAGTAATTCTTTTCTTCGTGATGGACCTCTTTAATGCCACCACGAATGGGGTTGTGCTTTTACGTCCGGATAAATTTCCATTAAAGAAGCTCATCATGAATATTGTACTTGTATTTGGGGGGGTTAGGACAACCAATCACTAGGCTGTCCTACTACCGGCTGGTGAATGCCACTTTCATTATTTGGTCGGAGATTTTGTTGAAGCCTTCTTAGCATAGTTTAACCTGGGCTATACATCACCTCCAACCTCCGTTAACACCCTGATGAGGCAATGAACTGTGGCAGTGATGAGGAGGGGCTACCCAATATATATAATACGAGTAAAATTTAGCTTGCATACTGCAAGCATATCAATAACACTAATTTCAAGATGGCATTATATCGAGAGGGTCCTAAATAGAAAAAAAAAAGGATTGATAATATTCTTAAAATTCGCTGAAATTTATTCGTCCGGCATCGAACCCGGGTCTTTCTGGTGATTCTTCCTATGCAGCACAACAGAAGATCACCGTCACTAACTATGTGTGAAATCTCAAGCAGAAATATTGCCTGCAACTGCCTCAAATGACATCCTGCTTTTCCGTTATATTCTTCATGTGATAAATTATAATGTGAACTGGCATCGAACCCAGGAAAAGCATGATCTTATCTAAATTTTTTTCTAATGGAGTCTTAATATACGCCTTCCACCAAACCAAGAACTTCCTATCATATCGATAAATGCATAAAAAAATAATGAAAAGCTAGCCCATGTGTTTTATATGGGAGATATATTTACTGTCCGGCATCGAACCCGGGTCTTTCTGGTGATAATTCCTATGCAGCACAATAGATCTTCTCACCTTCTCTAACTATGTGTGAAATCTCAAGCAGAAATATTGCCTGCAACCGTCTCAAACGACATCCTGCTTTTCCGTTATATTCTTTATGTGAGAAATTGAAATGTGCTCTGGCATCGAACCCAGGAACAGCATGGTCTAATATAATTTTTTTCTTAAACGGATCCTTAATATACAGTTTCTAGCAGAGCTAGAACTTCCTATCATATCGATTAGTGCATCAAAAAAAATAATGAAAAACTATCTCAATGTATTTTAAATGGGAGATTTTTGCATCGTCCTTGCATCAAACCCAGGATATTTTCCGTAAAAGTAATTTATGTTTTCGATAGATCATGACCATATATATAGGCTCCTTGAGTTTTGATTCTCTACCTATCCGGAAAGTATTTTTTTTTAATTCCCAAAAATCGAAGTAATGCTTTTAAAGGGGAAAAGTCGGGACTTTGGGGCCCTCTGGAATCGAACCCATGACACTTAGGTTCAAAATCGCAATTTTTCTGGCGGTTACACTCTATGGCCAATATGTCATAAAAATTTGAAGTCAATGACGCTTGTGGTTTAGCCTGTGAATTAGTATCCTATCTATCAATCTATCTATATCCTTGAATGAATCCGGAGGAATAGTATTGCTAAAAGTGCTTCGACAGCTTAGGTCATTTCGCACATTGGCTCCCACTGGGATTCGAACCCAGGACAGCTTTCACCACAGGCAAACGCACTGTCCACATGACTATCAGAGAGCCTCCAGAGAAGGAATTATATATAATAGATAAGATATGAATGTATCTGAAGAAGCAATTATATAATAGATAGATATGCTGTATAAAAGTGATTCAAAATAAAGTAATGCCTATGTTAGAACCTTGCAAGCCGCCTTTCGGCATGTGGCAAGGGATACCTTAACTCTAGGTAATCAGAGTAATGACACACTCCTTGAGACAGGAGTCATATTTTTCTACTATATAATTAGTTTAAATTCTACCACTTAGATGTCTCTTAGTATATAAGATATTAAGGATAGTGTTTATTCATTGTGGGCACATTAATGTTTGTTTTTGTATAATTTAAGAAGGACTTTCTGTTTTGTGATTCAAATTGTGACAATTTGAATTTGTTTTGTTAAAAAAATTTCCATAAAAAAATATAAAACAAAATAATTGCCACAAAAAACAAAAATTCAAAGTGACAATAAAATGCCAAGTAATAAGAAATTTCGTTCTTAAATAGTACCTAAATTTTTCTCCTCACTTCCAGAAAAATGTCTCCACTTCAACAACTGAAAGAATTTTTCTTGGAAAAGAAAACTATCCGGCTATTTTTGCAAAATGGCAAAGAAGTTAAATTAACATAACTATGCTTATTCTTTCTTTTTTCTCTTGTGCCTTTCCATATTCCAACTTCTTTTCCTCACTATTCTCTCTTTATATTCCAATCCTTGAAACATTTTCATAGAAAATTTGTTTTTGATATATATGCCGGAAAACACAATCTTTGAATTAAAGTAGAAATTAAAAACATCTTTGCAAGTCGGTTAAAGGGCAAAGGACAGAATAAAGAGCAGCTGAAGAGATTTTAATTATACAAAATATAAATTGGCAGGATGTCCTAAACTAAACTAGATTAATTCAGTATCTTTTAGCCATAACTGTTGGGATGATCATTGGAACACGAGTAGCAATCCATATTTACATGAATATTGTTTTTCATTCGATTAACATTAATAGATGTGATTTATTTGATTTTTTATCAAATTTAGTTATAGTTACACATGCAAATTATGCATCAAGGAGTTTTCTTTTCCTGTAGTTTCAATAATATCTTTAATTAATGGCGAAAATAAATTCAAAATTGTATTCCTTCAGCATCCTAAATTCAAAGCAAGTGTTTTTGTTGGTGAAATATCCAAAATTTATGTACAGGATCAAGGAGAAAACCAAATGTATATGCAAATAGCAACTCTTCCTTTGAAGTAATCAAAATTTCTACATTTATCCTTAATTCCATTGGCTGAATTCAATTTTCCCCTAAATAGGCAATTATAAGGAATCATGTATTAAACTGTGAAAAAGCTAAAAAAAAAAACAAAGTCTAAATGGAATCATCCTGAACAAATAAGAAGCTATAATGGAAGATGGAATAGCAACATTACAAAAAATTGACTGAGGTGCCATTATAGGGACAAATATGTATCTTCTTTGTTAACTCTGTGCATCAGAAAGTGACAAATGTATCTTTACTAATTATAAAGACTTTCTGGCAAAGTGGTACTAATAGGTTTTTGAACGATCTTTTTTATTTAGTTGTTTCAACTAGTTCAAGATACTTCCTCTAATGATAGAGCATATGTACAAAATATAATAATCTTAATTGGATGATTTAGAAACAATTATTGTACAATACTCCACAAACGAGTATCAAATTGACGCTCAAATCTGAACAAATATTAGGGAAACATGAGTTATCCTTCAGTAAATGTATAATGAGGAATTTTCAAAGTGTTTTAAGGTCATATCAGTATTTTATAGAGGTAATCGATAAAAATTCATAATTTGCAGTGATTGATAAATCCGTGTTCACAATCCATAAAATCATGGATATGTTTTGAAATGGAACATTAGCTTATGAGTAAATTTTATATCCATCTTCTGCATTAACATACATTTATCAATTTTATATCAACTGTAGGTTCATTCAATACAAATCATTTATTACATGCTTGTACGGGGATTAAAATTGGTTATAAACTCTTTGTAAGACTTCAAATTTGTTAATGTGTTTTTGTTAAATCTATTTGGAAATTATAGAGAATGACAGGCTTTATGAAAAAAAAATTGAAGAGAGATTACTTTTTGACGAAAAATACATCATAGATAATTCATAATTAAGTCCTATAATAACATATGTGAAATTTTTTTTATTTAAATGGAAGGTATTAAAGATTATGCTGCAATAATTGTGTGCTATAGAATCATATACAATACGAAGTATTTGCCTAAGTTAAAATCATAAGGGTGAATTTAAGGATGAATGACTGAAACAGAGGTGACAATACCTAGAAAAATATGTGAAGGACTTGTATGCCTTATTCTTGCCACTGCTTCATTGTAGAACCAGTCTCAACTAAAAAGCTAATTAAGGCCGTCAAAGAAGTTAAATTTTAAGATGGAGTACTCTCAGTTTTTCCACCGGGTCAGACAAATCGCTGGCGACATTTCAATGGCTGATTCTGGCATCATCGTCTTGATCACTCAGCACCCTGAAGACGAGGGCAGAGTCAGCCATAGAATCGTCAACAGCGATTCATATAACCTGGTGATAGGACTTCATTCAAAAGCACAAAATCCTCCAAGTTTAATTTTGTAATCTGATGAGATAAATATGTAAGACATGAAAATACAGGGAATTTAGATAGCAGCATGGATGCTGACATAATTTAGGTTAAGTATGCTATGATTGACTAGTTTTGTAGAAAGTAAGCCTAGATCGTATAAATCTTTTAAAATGAATAAGCATCAATACATGATGTTCCAAAGAAAACTTTATAAAATATGAAACACCACTCAACATTTGTGATTACTGTAAGCACGTGAACAGTATATGGACAAGAAAAGCTGATTGAAAATGACTATACCTAGAAGTTATCAAGCACACAATAATGGGTGGATGTGATAATGAGATATAAAATTAGCACCAAAACTAGAAAATATTCAAAATAGAACATTAGACATTCACCCGATTTATTGACAATTATTAACAGTATCACACTAAGTTATCAAATCTTCTAATGTCTATAAATACAGAAATTGACTGCCACCAAAACTAAAATGTAGTTGTTTATAATAAAAAATGACTAATTAGTTTGTGATCCTCAAAAGCAATAAAAAAAACTCAAAGGGAGAAAATTAGGGATAATGAATGCAGGAATAAAGAAAAGTTAACAGAAACACTATCATAATGAGGTAAAGCTTTTCCTTAAATCCCAGAGTAAGTAGAAACGACCGGTAACAATATCACACTTGAATTAAACCATTTACTACATTTGTTTCCGATTTTAAAACTACAATTTATATCCATACACTTAGATAAGAGAATCGTGTAGAATTACCCTTTCTTAGTTGGGGCACTTATCACGTGATTAAAAATGACAAGTGTTGAACGTGGAATCCCAATAACTAAGAAGTTGCCTTAAGCCTGAACGACCATGCAAGACTTAATTTACCGATATCAAACGCCCGCTCGAGCCGGTTTTTTTTAATTAAACAATACAAATCTCTTGCCTGTACTATCTCTCTAAGCAATAGTTCTATTTTACATAGAACCGTTCTTACTTTAAAATTTCTCGTTGAGATAGAGAAATACTGAGCAATCCATGAAACTCAAAGATTCAATTTTTTTAATCAACGAAGATACTAACTTCTTCTGCAAAAACGTAAATCCTAATTTATAGTGATTTTATCAACAATTAAATAAAAAAAATAAATTCCTCCACTATCTGGCTTACACAACAGCGTTAACGGTTCACCACCGTTGATTTGCCTTTTAAAGTTCGTCATCTGGCTAGGTGAATGTGGCTACGTGCTTGAGAAGTCTTTTAGCACAAGTAAACTAAATGCAGTACATGAAGAAATTGTAATCAATCACTATCGTTATTTCAAGCAATGCCATACATGTTATGTTTCCAGATTAACGTTGAAGAAAGTCGAGTGAATAACTATCGACAAGAATAAGTACGATATTTCAATCCCAAGCAAGGAAAAAATTATGTCAAATCTTACCGGTCAGTCGCTTAAAAATTTTAATGCATTTCAATATAAAGATTAAAAATGCAGCACAATGCGGTATTCCATATTCTTATTGAGCACCACTAGAAAAAAGTAGCAATGACATAAAATTTACAGTCCAGCTCTAAATTAAAATATACATAGTAAATTACTGCAGAAAGTTATTCATTTACTACGATACAACATATAAAAATCACAAGCTCGGCATCCTACAATACAACCTTCGTTAATTTCGAGCTACGTACATCTCCTAGACATTCCTCCAATTTAATATGAAATAAGAAAATACAAAGTAGGGTATATAATGAATTTAAGATACATTTATGCCAAAATTTGCAGGCGAGAAGAAAATTTCCCGTTTGTTATTGTAAATGAAAGCAGATGACGTTTAAACATTTGAGCTAACTGGTATCATGGAACAAAGTATCTCCAACAATTTTGATGTTAGAAAAATGTTCAGAGATGATATGGATGTCTATAATTTTCACAAACACTTTTTATCATCATAAATCAAAGATTCTTGAATGAACCTATTATTTTAAAACGCCACGTTCAGATTTAATCGATATACTGTCTGAGTCACAGAATAACATTTAAAATTTACAAAGCCAGATGGAAACACAAGCATCAATGTAATAAAATCCAACAATATATTAACGGTGTACATTAATGTTACTTACATTTTCGTTCCGCCCGGATATTTGCCAACCACAATAAGTGAACCAAACTCGTCTTGCTTTAGGAATAAGAACTTTCACCCGAGTTATAGTATGAAGTAAAAGCATGACAGAAAAGTTTCATTGACTGCGAGCATAACTATGAACTGTCACTAAAAGAATCTTTGAAATTCAGAAATAAGTTGCCAAAACAATTTCAGCATTGTAGTATCACGATAACACCCTAACTCTCGCGACACCGGAAACTATAAGTCACGTGATAGAATGCGTTCTTGACATCGTAGCGCTAAGAGGAAGTGATCACAGAGTCAGCAGCTTAAACGAAGCCTCATCGTATTCATCCTATCCATCACTTTGTTTATCAGGTGGCCACGTACAACATACCGGCAAAAATGACGGTTTGTTAATGTCTTCTTACTTAAATTTTATAAGTTTGATGTACCTTTTTGTATTCGGTTTCATTTGCTAAAAATACAAGCAAATACTTGATAGTAAAAGTAAGAATTGTCCGGTTTACAGCCTTTTCAAGCAATTGGCCGTGTTGTATATAGATTTCAACAACGACAACAGTACCATGTAGTTTTTAGTTAAGAAATTACTGTCCTGTTGGGCGGTCTTTCTTTTGGTTGCCAGTTTAACTGTAGTTCTCCCTTTATTCTTTCAAATTACCAATTTTGAAACTCGATTCTATCTTCTACTATGTTTATAATAAAAATTTTATCCTATATTTTTATTTCAGTTGGACATTGAGCTTATGTCTAGGTATGTTTCTCCTGTGAACCCTGCGGTGTTTCCTCATCTTTCATTGCTTCTTCTTGGAATTGGTGTATTCTTCACTGCCTGGTTCTTCGTGTATGAAGTAACTGCAACCAAATTTACTCGCGACATCTTCAAAGAACTCCTGGTATCTTTAGTGGCAGCTCTGTTTTCTGGGTTTGGCGTTCTGTTCCTTTTGTTATGGGTTGGAATATATGTCTAATGGACAATCAAAAGGTATCAAGCAGCGAAAATGTGTGTGTGTGTGGAACCTTCATCTTTTCTGTTTCTATGCAAATGATTCGGCACAGAAGCATGTACTGTTAATTAAAATTTTAATATCTCAAAAATAGATGTTTTTCATTCCTTTTTGACCTTCTTTTCCCAAGCTACATATCACCTTAAGAAGTTCATTCTATCGTTGCTGTAATGTAACTAATGACATAGAATAATTAATTCAAGTATATTTTCTGCTGGATGGGCATTTAAATGTAAAGCAAGTGTACTGTGTTTGCTCTTTCGATCTGCTTACCTGCTTGAAAGATTTGGGTTAATTTCTTTACCTTTTGAGTTAATTTTACCAGGAGATATTTGTGTAGTTTTTCTGGAGCTTTGGCAAATTCTAAATTTTATTGAAGTAAAATTTCATCATGAAGTATGTTCATCACTAAACATGTAGTTTAAATCGATAAAAATTTGTATTCAGCATATAATGACGTAAATCATGTACTGAGGGAAATATTTTGCGTGCACCTTTAGTTTCGTCCAAGCACTTGAGTGGTTTAATCCCCTATTTATATTTTATCAAATTGTTTCCGTTTCATTGAAGTCTTCACCTGTTTAATGAAATATTGCCGATTTCTTATTGCAAAGGCTAGTACTTCATGTTCAATTCCTCTCTAATAACATTGCTACTGTCCTCTAAAATTAATATCAAAATTGACCTCCAGTTTTTGCAAATTACTTGCAATTACAGTGATTACAGCTTATACATCTAATACCTGCAGTGTTGAGATTTCCTGAGCACTATCAGCTCAACTGAGCTCCTGAGGTAGAATATCAATAAAGGATATAAGTTATTATGATACTTTGAATGTAGTAAATTAAATAGGTTATACTACTCGAACGTAATGAGGGTATTTCTAAATTTCTTGTAGATTGTGCTGGGGATATTCAGAAAATCAAATGCTAAGCCAATAAAAAAAGGATGATGAATTAAATAACCCTAGTGCAATAATAATACTGCAATAATAACAGAGGCGATTATAGATGAGGATTCGGATGTACGCTAAATTGACTGCAGTCGACAAATTTTTCTTTCTTCTTGAATGCATTTGTCGACTATAGTCCACAGCCTATAAAAAACGTTTCACAATACAGAATCTTGCTGAAAATACTTTTATTGCTTTTGACAAACTTTTTCTTTTGGTTTTACAGAGATTTTGTTACAAACATTTAGCTTAGCAACAGTTTAAACAAAGATTTGAATAGCTTAATTTAGCTTCAAGGATGATTACTTTTCTCATATAACTTTCCAATTATAATAATTTAATCAATTAAAATTATTAATTAAAATATAATTAACATATATTTATAGATGGAAGAATTATACAAGCAAAAATTATACAAAAATAAAAAGAGTACAATAGACAGCCTGTTTATTCACTTCTGTAAATTGACGTAGTAGAAGAATATACAGTTATATACAATCATTATATCGAGGCTAAAAATTGGATACAAAAATTGAGTTTTATAGTAATTACCTGGCTGACTGGATTATTCAAAAGTGATTGAAAATGAATATGATAGATATAAAAATTAATTGAATAAAATTGAGCTCAGAATTTGAAGTTCACTCAAATTTGTCCATTAACTTGAATTAACATGTACATAGTTGTATTTAGGTTGTAATGAATGAGTAATTAAGACCCAATATTTGCCTCATAAGTTCTTTCAAATTGGGAGAGAAAAGCATTGGCATACTTTCTAAGCACCACAGCCTAAAATATCTCATAAAACCATTCAGGCATTAAAACTGGACAAATGATCAGGAATAAGAGTTTATGTCCAGATTCAATCTTCATCACTTCTTGTGAATACAAAACCAGGACGAGGTTTAGTCTTTGGTGAGCCCATGAATGAGTCGGATGAACCTTTTTGCAGAAACGAGAGTTGAGTTTGATTCTGTGGAACGTTCTTCCCTCTACCCTGTAGTAATTATCGAAATAAAACAGTTATCAATATAATGATCATATATGGTGATATAATTTTTATAGAAAATAAACATGCATGTAATCAAAACACATTTGCCATTGTATTATATAAATGTATGTATAATATACAATGTGTGTATCATACAAAATGATTAAGTGACAATTTGGCCTGAAAAGTAACATTGTCAAATGAGAAATGTAGATTTTGTGATTAGAGGATATATATGTGGTGTACATTTTTTGGTGGGGATACAAGGAAGATGTATATAAATTAGATATTGTTGTAGTATTTGAATACTGTCTGTGGGTAGTGACGTTATTTTTGGTGTATTTGTTTTTTTGTAATGTCTGATGTGATGGACTAGGGTTTGAATTAAGTTGTGAATAGACGATTGTTGGAACTGCCATCTACTTGCAGGATATATAAAAATAATTAAATAAATATGCACCCTGACTTTAAGAAGGATATTTGAATTGAAAAACTAAAATTTAAAATAAAAGATTTGCAATGATCAGGATACAGCAAAATACCAAAAAAACTTTAGCATTGAATCTAATCTTAGGTTACAATTAAAGCAATGATAACAGAGATCTCAAGAAATCTAAATTTTAAGTATCTAATGATTTTAAGAACAAATTCAAATATTACCCCTTGTGCTGTACCCCGGCTTCCTCCCCTCGGGGCTGGCTTCTGTCTGATAGGTGGTTGAGATTCGCATCAGAATCAATGTCACTGACAATGGTGACTTCAGTCTTTTTCCTTCCCTTCTGAAGAAAAATTTAATAAAATTTTTTCAGAATTTGGAAAGGAATAGTTTAAAATTATAATTATCCTGGATTTCTGCAGAGAAAGTTTCATCTGTGTTGCAGATGGTATGTTTTAAAATACAGCTGACTTCGTAATTTTGCTAAGGTATTCTAACATTAAACTTTCCTACCATTACCATCATCATGATTCATTATCGATTATTGGCACTATGTTTTTAGTTCCTGATTTATACATCAACCCTCCATTAGCCACGCAGATTAGGTTTCTACCCCATGCAACTGATTTAATGATGTTTGGCAAGGGCGTCGCCAGGGGGGGGGGGCAGTTGCACCCCCATGGGAGACCCATTCGTATTTTGGCTCGGGATGTGTTGTAGAAACAATTTTTAGGTACGAGCGTATTTGAAAAGAATTTAGACCCAAAACAAAGTCAAGTGTTGGCACGTGTAAACACCAGTGATGGGATAAGTACTTCCTCGTAGGAAATTCATTTATATTTCCAGCACAGCAAAAATATTTCAACAATACTTTGTAGTAGAGTCCTTCGCCCCTTCCCTCCCAAGAGAAGAAAAGTTCGGTTTCAGGGTGAACAATGTAGTTCTGCCTCTCGATGCGATCAGAGCGCGTAGTTATGCGATTATGTCCTCTCTCTCAAACTTCCTTGAGTATCGTCCGACAATCGCCGGCAGAAGACAAAGGATTCAGTTTTTTTTCGTTTTCCCTTCAAAATGGACATAAGAAAGTTTTGCGGTGAGTATTTTGCAAATAGGCCCAAGCAGTGGCGCAGCGAGGGGGGGAAGTTTAGGGGTTCAAACCCCCCCCCCACAAGAATTCCTATGACTAGCTTTGCATGCCAGTAAATATGGCTCCGATTACAGCTAAGTTGATGTTTTCGGTAGCAGAGCAGGCCTAGAGTCGACATCGATATCAATGGGACGCTACGAGTGTTTCGCACACAATGTTCAACGCATGCACTTCTTAACCATATCCTTTTGTTGGATGACTCACACCATAAGATAAGATTCCCATGAGAAGAATTCGAAAGTGCTGATTCGTTTACTCCTCGCAAAAACACAAAGGAACATTCTAGAAGTAATTCGAAACTTACACCCCGAAAACAGAGATTAAGGTTACGTTCGAGGGACAAACAGGTTGATAAAATGCTCAGTTACTCGTAGATCTTCTGCATGTGACTGTTTTGAGGGTGTGAATGCAAAGCTAGGCTCTTGAATAGTGCTTTTGAGGAATTCACAGGGAACAGTGCGAAGGAGAGTTTAGTTTGAATTTCATAAGGTACAGATGGACATCCGAAAAATGTTTTCACAGTCCGCTAATAGCTCGAGGCCTCTATTGGGAAAACGTAAGTTAATATGTACTATATAATACACTTTGACACTAATGCCATCTCTTGAGGAAAATTGGAACTTTTGTTTATGAACTTCGACACTAATGCCATCTCTTGAAGGAAATTGGAACTTTTGTTTGTAAACTTCGCCACTAATGCCATCTCTTGAGGAAAATTGGAACTTTAGTTTATAAACTTCGACACGAATGCCATCTCTTGAGGAAAGTTGGAACATTTGTTTTTACAATCTTTGCCACTAATGCCAATTCTTGAGGAAAATTGGTACTTTCGTTATTAAACATTGACATTAATGCTGCATCTCCAGAAAAATGTGAACTTTTTTTAACTGAAAAATAAAAATATCCCTAAGTAAACTGTAACATTGCCATAAGTTGAGATATAATTCAGTATCATACTTATACCATATTTAGCCAAAGTCTACCTTACCTAGGAAGGCGGGTTAAAAAAATAAATGTTAACTTTTTTAACCAAATATCTTTTTCTATTTATAATAATTAAAGAAATGTTTAAACATTCATGTTCCAACATTGCATTAACTTCGATATTTTTCCTATTTATTAGTAACCTAACAGTTTCAAACTTTTGGAGTATGTAAAAAGGGTCTATTATATTGATTTTTAATAAAGAAGTCACTCTATGTTTCGAATGCCGTAGGGAAATAACGAAAATTAATTTCATTCCTTTCGAAAAAATGTCAAAATATAGCGCATAAATAATTTTTCGATTTTTTTATGAAACTTCCAGTTTAGCAGTTTTCGACTATGACATACGATTAGTAATATTTGCATTATTGTAAAATTAATCTTTATCACTGTCACAAACCTGTAAAAGTATAATTTGAAATTAAGTTTTTGAATCATGAAAACTAAAGAAAAACAAAATCGCACTGGTTGGAACGATAAGAAAAAATAGAAGAGAATTACCTCCTTCGGTTCATCACAGCGATGAAATGTACTCAACTAGAGTTTATAAAAATAGACTAGGCCATAGCTTAACAAATTACCAAGCAAAAAATATAAAAACTTGCTTTTAATCAGTACAATGCATCAGGACTTGATGATTTCTGACTCAGGAAAAGAAACCTGATACAGTTTTGTTTTACAACTGCAACAAAATATGAGTAGATATAATGGATAGCATGTGCCGGAAATATTCAACTCATTCGGCTGCAAGGAGATGGCCAGTGCATGTATTTTTTAACATATTGGACCTGGCCTCAATAAATAGCTGGGTTCTATTCAAAGAAACCACTGGGCGTAAATTCAGCCGGAAGGAGTAAATTCAAAGACTTGTATTAGAAATTATTGGAATCTTATTATAGATAGAGCTTTACTTTACAGGTTAGATGGAAGAGACTTTTTATTCTCAATCCTCAATCTCGCCTAATAAAGACCCCTAATAATAATAATAATAGAGCCACCTCCCTCATGTTCCTTTGCAATGTCGGGAATTTCATCAGGGGAAGCAAGTGCGCCAATAAGACCGCAGGAAAGAAGAAAGCGTCAGATCTCACCTGGATGTCATAACAAATCCAGTAATTTGTGCCTAAAATGTAGGAAAATATACAGTGGAAAAGTGTTGCTCTGTAAAAGTGGCAATTTGCAGAATCTGCGGTAAAAAATTATGTACTCTTGGATACATAGAGTGATATTCTCTCTTATCATATATCTTTAAAATGTTAACCCATTACTTAATAAGGAATAAATATTAATTTGTAAGAACAATAGCGAAGCTTTATTATGATTTCAAACCTTACATTGTGAAGATGATGAAGTATTACTATAATGACTTGGATTTATTGTAAACTAGCGAATGGTGGAAGGAAATAACATTTTAGGAATGATGTAAGTATTAAGGTAAGTCTAAAATAAAAATCAACGTAATAAAACTAGCACCAGAGTGGATAAGCACAGAATGAGATATGAGTAAGAAAAGGCCATTCTCGATATATGCATGATTAATTGCTAGGTTTTCCATGAAGGTCTGATCGCTGCCTCACTTTACAGCCGAAAATGTTAGTAACCCTGCTTCTTTATAGTTTATAAACTTATTCGGGATCCCCAAGAGTTTCGACAAATCACATGAAACACATCTGTGCTCAAAATATCCCTTTAGTTATTTATTCTGCGAACGCATAACTCTCTGTTTAGAGATCCGTTCTTACGATTGGTAGCCCTGATTTATAAAGTTAGTACCCTTGACATTAATTCTAATTGTTCAAGAAAGCTGATTGAATGTAAACTTGAGATATCAGTTTGAGATTTACCTTAGAAAAACATTGGAAGAACATTTTATAATGATTAAACTAATATGTTGGCAACCCTGCTAAAAATTTTTTAAAGGATTTTTAAATGTTATAGAACGATTTGGCATTGATGAAAACCACAGATTGGAAATTTTCACGACGAAATTCGAAAAATTCTTCCGCCATCGTATTTGATGGAGGTTTTTTCCAAGGCACGAACGAGTGGTTTTATATGGTTTCCGTCAGATGGCATAACAATCTTGGCGTGACGTGACTGACTTTTATCAACAATTCGGACTTTTTTCCACTTATTCCGAAAATATGAGTTTCATTGGTCCAGTATGAATGGATAAAATATTCTAGAATATGATATTCTACAGATTTAGGACATCGGTCAACATTTTGTTTAATTAATTAAAATTTAAACAAAATACGAGGTAAAACACCTTATCAGCTTTTGTGTAATGGTCAAACTTAGAAGTTATGCAATATTCAGGTCCTTGAAAATCATAAAAGTATTTAATTACGAATTTTAAAAGTAGGTGGTCAAATGACCACCTCCCGTCCTTCTAGGTAGGCCAAAACTGCCGTCCTCCTAGTGTTAATGAGTATGCCATAGAAGAGTTCAACTCCTCTAGTTTTCAATACATTAATTTTTTTAAAGATTTGACATATTTGTAGTAAGAAGCGAGCATGAATAAACTAGCCCCTGTAAGTTAGGCATTTTTCATTTTAACAGGCAGATTGCCCCCCCCCTAGCCCAGTGGCTGGCGACGCACTTGATGTTTGGACTTCTACTTTCTTTTGATTCCCCCAGTTTTTCAGTAGCTGTAATGACTGTGTGACCATGGTATTTACGCAAAATTTTTAGATTTATGCCAACCTTTCTGTCTATGTAAGGGGGATGCAAGCACCTTGACACTATTTTCCTAATCAATTGCTTTTGCATATTGTTTGTGGAACAAATGAATTCTTGAAACAATTCATTCTAGCATCTATTTACCTGATCTTCCTCGAAGTATCAGAATGGCCTTTTTCTTGTGAGCACGCTTTTTGTGAACAATGCCAAACTAAACAAGCACTAGGAGTCAATTTATTCTGTGGAATATTGCTTTTTCATAAAAAATGCTTTGTTAGTGTATTTACCGAGTTTGTCAGGACTTTTAACCTTTAATATATAGTTAATAAATGAATATTATACACAAAAATTATATCATAGATCATATTCATCTTAAAGGATATTAATAAACTCTTTGATAGTAAAATACATTTGTTTCATGATATTCTAACTCGTTCCAAGAATGTGGTACAAATCTAACCCACATGACTGTTGGCGTAAGTAAAACTAGAGTGACTAACGGAGGGTCAACAACTTAGATATTTTAATTTATCACTTTGGCATTTAATTTTGTATACTTAAACATTTTGTATTATTTTCCTGCAAAGCTCCTATTTCCACAATCTGGTGAAGTCTTCTTAAGCTCTACTGAACTTGTCAGTGTGTGCTTTAGCAAGGCAACAGCAACAATAGATGAACACACACAGCCATTCCCTAATCAGATAAATCCTATCATATTTGAACCCGGGATCTTTGGGTCAAGGCAATAGCATAGCTAGAGTGCTAACAACTAAGCAGCAAGGCTAGTAAATTAATTAATATAAAACATCTGAAAAGATAGAACTATCACTATTAGTTTCTGGTAAGGTACAACAAACATTCTTAGATGGAAGTGCATAGTATACATATAAATTACAGATAGGGAATCGGTATCCTGTTTATCCACAAATCTAGTGACACCTTCAAGGAGTCCCTTCACGGAAATTACCTATTCATGCAATTGGAAAGAAAAACTATTTTTATAAGAATAAACAACAAAATATTTCTATATTATTGATAACATATAAGAAGGATTAAAAGCTATTACTGTTATTGGATAACAGGATGTTGGATACAGGAATATCTGATGAAAAACTCAAGTTATATTTTTTTAAATCATGTTTACTGAAATGTGAAGAAAGGACAGCATATTTCTTTAGATTTTATTTTTATTCATGTAATTTTTAAATTTTACTTTCCCAAAGATATGACTCAAATTATTTTAAATCTAACTTTTACCCTTAGCCTTCCTTAGAAAAGTCCCAACTTAAAATTTAGAAATGTTCTTATTATTTCACCATCTCCATCGCTTCTGTTGCCAATGATGGCCGACATTATCAAATTGACATTCAATTTACATCTCTGTTGGCATTGTCAAATAGGATGAGATTCTTCTACCTTTCACAAAATTTATCCATAAATAATTCAAATTATTAAACAAGAAGGACTCTAAATGTCAATAAAGAATATTTTTTTATTTGTGTAATAAAGTAATAGTTTATTTTTATCTTTAATGTTTAAGATGAAGTTCCTCCAAGTGAAGGTCTTACAGAATAAATAATCTTCATAAATTGAAAGATTAACTTTTATCATCATCTGTTGAGTTAAGGCAATTAAAATAATATGCCAATGCCCTACTATATGACGCAAATGCCAGGGTTTCCTAAATTTATATCAAATGATAAGATTATATGGAATTAACTGAATATGTTAAAATGAAAATGTGACCATAAAAGTCACTTTTTTGCATATATTTATTAGATGATTGTTTTTATTCTTCATCCTAAACAATAACTTAAATTTATTTATCAGGGAAAAGGTTTTCACCCCTAACTCCCTTCTCCAAGGAACTGCTGAAACATAGTCAGAATTGTGAAATAAAATTTAGAGAGATGTTCAAATATCAGAAATACTCTGATGCAAGATTCTAAAAAATATCAAAAACCTCTCTGATTTTCTGAATCAAACAAGGTAATGGCTACATGAAGTGCCATAGCAATTGTATAGAATCTAAATCACACACATTCAATTTTTCTTTTCTTCATAGTTATTTTATCCTCATTTCCAAGAATACCCTAGAAATATTTTTCTACAATGGACTGCACTTGCATCTCCCCAAGTCGGTCTTGCTCCTTTAATTGCTTCAAACAAAAAGTTGAGGAAGCAAATATTTAGGATTGCAACTATCATCTCAAATATGGCGGAAATTCACAAATAAGACTCAAACATGAAACTTTCATATGAAGGAATGAAGATTTAAAATATTCCTTATCACTTAAAGTGGCAAAAGAAAAAAAAACAGATGGATTGGAGTAAGTTCTCAAGGGTTGCGAGCCGGGTCAAAAACAGAAATTGCTCGGAAGTATGGCATTTCTTTACCTACATTGGCAGCAATCGTCAATTCAAGTGAAAAAAATGTTGAGTCACACAACAACATCATTAAAAACAAAGTACGTCTCATCGTCACAATTTGATCAACTGATAGGCAGCTGCAAATTTTTTTTTAAGTGCCGTGCGTGCAAATTGCCTATAAGTGGACCAATTCTGAAGGAGAAGGCTCAGGTTTTGGCTCTTAAACTGAAGTGAGACAACTTTAAAGCCTCAAATGGGTGGCTTGATAGATTCAAGAAAAGATACGGAATCACTTCAATGAAAATCTGTGGAGAAGAAGGTAACGTCAACACAAAAGACGTTGAGCAGTGGCGTGAAATAAACGATGACATTGTGTCAAAAATATCTCACTCGCGATATATACAAACTAGATGAAACAGATTTGTTTTTCAAGGCATTACCTGACTCCACCCTCGGGACCCGTGGTGAGAAATGTCGCGGAGGTAAAAAAATCTAAGGTTAGGGTTACAGTGATGCTGATATATAACCAAGATGGATCCGAAAAGTTGAAACCAGTTGTGATTGCAAAATCAAGAGCTCCGCGTTGCTTCAAGAACGTGAAAAATTTGCCTGTGTTGTATGAAAGTAATAAAAAAGCATGGATGACGACGGACATTTTTCAGAAGCAAATTATCTTCTTGCAGAGGAAGAGGGCATGAAAGAATTGCAATATTCTACTTCTTGTAGATAATGCCCCAGTTCATAAAATAGGCGGACTAGTGCTACCAAACGTCAAAGTACTTTTTCTGAGTCCAAATAGCACCAGTAAGATTCAACCGCTGGATATGGGAATAATTTACACCTTTAAAATCCACTACCGAAGATTTCTCGTCCAGCACTATCTTCGGAAGCTTGGTAAGTTCTATTTCTTTTCTATCATTTTGTGTATAAAAAATACCTACTCGTCGTCGCAAAGGATATATATTATATTTATATCCTTTGCGACCTCCATATTTTCTCTGGAATTATTTAATATTAGCAATATGATAGCCGCCGCAACCCCATCGCAGAACTTTGGTAAACCTTTTACTTGAAAGTAGCATTCCTGTGGATGTTCTTCGTTGTACCTGTCATGGAAATTAGTTTAATTAAAGAATACTAAATTTGTAGTAATACGTTACTGTTACTTAAATTTTGATGCATTTTCAATACGTAATTTATTAATTAAAAGCGTTTTACGTCGTTAGGTAAGAATTTGCGATCGCGACTTGTGATTTGTCACGCGACAAGATCGTTTAAAGTAACCGCGAGTAAGTAATTCTCGAAAATCACCGCTAAACGTCAGCGTATTAGAACGCATATAAAAAAAAGAGGGAGTTTCAAATTAACTGAAGTAAAGTTCTTAAATGACTTAAAATATTTACGAGCTAGTTTCCTGGAATTCATGGCTGTGAGTTTCATTCACTTTTACATAAGTGAGTCTCCTAGACTTTGAAATAAGGCCTATGCTATAAAGAGAATGAGTATAATCGTAGTCTAATTTTAAAATCCTTTCAATTTGAAGCAAATATACTGCAGAATGGCTCCTGGAGAGCCATGTGGGTAACACTCGTGACTCATGAGGAATCAGTTCTGATTTCAAATCCTGGTGGGAGCACATGGGCAAAATGACCTAAGCTGTCAAAGCTCTTACTACTACTACTGCTTCTACTATAGTGCACACAGAGAATTGCATGTGATATATATTGTTTTCTTCCTGAGAATGAGCTTGTGACAGAAATTGGTTTGACTTCATCCTCATAATTATTTGACAAGTTTAGACCTGCACAGTTTTGCTTTCTATAAGCAGAGCTTTAGTATGCATGCATTAGTTGCATATCAAGCCTCTGATGTGCAAGATGTGCCTCCATGGACATTGCTCCATGCTGTGCGAGGAATTGCCAGAGCATGGGACAGTGTCACTGCAAACAGTATTTCCAACTGTTGGAGATCAGCTGGTTTTGGTGACACATCAATTATAGAGACAGAGGAGTTAGTGGAGGTTCCCACACTACAGGACCTCCTTAGTAAAGAAATGGCACAATTAAATCAATACATCCCAGATGCATCCTCTCATGCTGAGTCATATGTCAAGTGTGACTCTCATGTGATGATGTATAACTGCAGTGAATTTAGTGAAGACGAAGAAGATTAGGATGAATTGAACTTAGATATCTCTTCGACAGCTATGAAGATGACCCAGAAGCACCTTCCCCCCCTACAAGGGATGAATTAAGACACTCCATAAAAGTGCTTCACAATTTTCAAATGTTTACTGATGGTGTACCTGATTCATTCAATTATTACCTTTCAGGTATTAACTGATTAAATGAGAAAATCACCTCATGTTTCATTGAAACTTCCAAAAAACAAAAAAATAATTTATGATTATTTTAAAAAGTAATCAGTTTAGAATATTTTCCTGTTGTATTAAACATTAAACTGGATGTATAATTCATTTTATTGAAATATTACCTTCCTTTAAATCCCATTTAACTTTATGCACTGTGTTACTGAACTTGGATTTTTATTGTAGAGATTTCGATTGCTTGAAAGAAAACCTCGAATTTACAAAGCCCGAATTTTACAAAGCGCAAATTTTTGGGTCCCTTCAACTTCGTAAAATTGAGGTTCTACTGTATATATTAAACAACGTAGGTGACAGACAGCATCCCTGCCTTACTCCCCTACCAAGATCCACCCTTTTTGCCATATCCTCATTTATTTGTAAAGCGGCTTTTTGTTTCATATACAATTCTCTAATAAGTTTTCTTTCCTTCCATACCAACCCCCTTTCCTTTAGAATTTCCAACATTTTCTCCCATTTGACCCAATCAAAAGCCTTTTCCAAATCTATAAAACACAGAGCTATTCCTTTTCCTCTCTCTGTATACCTTTCTCCAATCATTCTTAGCAAGCCAATGACATCCCTTGTTCCTTTCCCTTTTCTGAAGCCAAACTGTTCCTCTCCTGTTATGCCAAAGAGTGGTGTTGTACCCAAATCTAGTGTACCGTCAATTCCATTGCGCAACCCGATTTTTGAGGTGAAGAAAAATACCCAAAAGGGTATGCATTATTTTAGAGCAAATACGGTATCTTTGATGCAAACATACTTTTTTTATGCATTATGAAGCATATGGATTAAAAATCCTACAGTTCCATTCTGCCTCACTCACTGCTCTTGGATTCAAGAGGAATGACTTATTACTAGAAATCAACTATCATGAGTACACGTTATAACAAGTACTTCTCAGATTTTTGTCAGCTTTCATTATAATGGACTTTTACTGTATTATAGACTCTAGTAAAAATTACGCTTATCCAATCCATGTACAGTCTCCTAGTCGAGAGACGCAATTGTCAGAGGGATGCAAATGTCCTGGATGGAAAAGTCCGTGGTACGCAAGTATCCTAAGGTCAGATTGTCAAATTTAAATTAATTATTGCAACAAATAGTCCCATTTACATGAACATCAATACCATTTTTCATTACCCCACTTCCTGCATCACCACTTAAATTTTCGTCTAAATCCCCAGACAAAAGTGAGAGTCTCCCCTTGTAAGATGAAATACTGTGGTAAAACATTTACGCATACATCGCTTTATAATTTTCTCTTCAACATATATATTTTTCAGTAAATCTAAACATGCTGTAGTTTGTGTTTTTGAGCAACTGTATAAATAAAAACATTGAAATATTGTATGTAATCAGGAAGAATGTAATGCAGTAATTATTGTTGATTTATTATCAAATCTGTGTAGTATCTTTTCATTTCATATAATTATGTACGTTGAATAGCTATTTTCTATCTGAAAAAATATCTGTTGAATTAACTTCTATGATTGTGTATTTTGATCTATCTCTAAAATGCTAAATACTCACCACCAACACTAGATGTGCATATTACGGATTTGTTTGAGACTTTCTAGGTATGTTCCTTCCATATAAATAATAGATTCAAACCTTAAAGTTGGTGCAACTACGCCATTGTTTATTTTCGACTGAAAATAGGAGTCAGGCAAACCCATAATACAAGTTGCTCATTTTTAAGGTTTTTTCAGTACTTCTTGGGATGTTAGTGAATTGAGCATCTATATATAGTTAGTAGATTTGCTTTTGGAAGATAAACAAGAAAGATTTCTTTAAATATTGTCTTGGGTTCGATGCCAGGAGAATGTTAAATATTCTCATATAACATGTATTCTGGAAAATTTAAGAATTGAAAAAAAATTATAATTTTGGATATGAAAGGTGATTATTTCTTAGCATGACGATTTTAAGTTATGTTTAATAATGTATGCACCTAAGATATTTCCAGATTAACCCTGGGATCAACTCCTGGAGGAGGTGAATGCTTTTGTGTAAGAAATGCATTGAATTGAAGTTAAAATCAATTACTTACATTTTCGATTAATTTCAGCAGAGGATGGATTTAAAATATCTGGATATATGGTGCAGGCTATCTGTAGGCCATCTCTAAAAACAACTCAGTGTTAAACTATTTTAAGATTTAAAATGAGCTACAGAATAAAGCCAGTTGTCATGACTTATAGGGTAAGACTTATTTGTACACCAGGGCTGCCCGACTACAATTTTCAGATTATAAAAGACAACTTTTATTGGACCTAAGTCTTGGGTTATTCTGGAAAAATCTCTGTGTTGAACCCAAGATGTAGAACCCTTAACGTTTATGTTCCATAAGCACATCTACTAACTATATAGAGAGTTCTCTACCATCCCGAGAGGAACAAGAAAAAAATTCTGAAAATCTATTACATGTACTGCACATTTGCCTAACTCCGATTTCAATTGTAAATTTTAAAAGAAGCAATAGCATAGTGGCAACATGTTTAAGGCTTAAATGTATTATTTTTGAGCAGGGAAGTTGCCCTGAAGGTCTCAAGTTAATACATATTATGCACATATAATGTTGCCCTTGTAAGAAACTCATTAATTTCATATTATATATTTCAGGTTGGAAGGAAAAATAAACAAGTGTGTGCCTGAATGTAACCTGCTTGATGGAAAACATTTTGGCAGTGGTATAATGAGATTCATTCTTTACAGCATGATAATAATTCACTGCAATTTACATCATTCAAAGATTCACTGTAATTATTAAGGAAATAATTGCTGTGAAAAAGATGCACCTTTCTTATGTTATTTTTTTGCTACTTGCTTACAATAATTATAATAATAATAAAGGACTTTATTCAGGGCGAGATTGAGACTAGAAAGTCTCTTCTTACACTTGACCCTTTATATTGATATAACTTCAATTAAACCTCGTTATTGTCGAAAGATTTGGCTCTGTCATGCTCTTATTGTCTTGAATTTGACGATTCATCATTTAAATTCTTCATTGAATTATGTATATATTTGGTATTTAAGTTCAACAGGAGGGACTTGAGACCTATTTTTTTATTAATTTACTTTTGATAATTAGAATCTGGAATAATGATTTGCATTTCAAAAGGACTCGATACACACTCAAAATTTTGCAAGTGTAGATGGAGGTTAGAAAATAAAAATAAAAACTAGATTATAAAAGCACAGACTTTACTGAAAAGATTATCTTGAAAAAAAAGTTGCATAGTATTTTTGTAAATTTTATTCATTAAGAACACAGGATCCTCTTTTCTTGTAGCAGCCACTATATTCAATATTTGTCTGAAATGAAAGAAAAAAATAGTCACAAAACAATCGAGATTTGAAAAATTTAAGATAAATTTCTTCTTTATATATTTATCAAATATATAACCTGTTTAGCAGTACATATTGTTATACTCCAACTCTATTACATTTTGATTGTGACATTTTTATTTATACTGTCAGTTCAATGTTCGATATTTTCAAAACCATAATAACTTTTTAAAAATTCTCCTCTGTCAATTCTCATATTCTGAAGATCATAAATAGAGCATAAATCTCGGGGAGAAAAACAACTTTTCAGTTTATGTCTGTTAACTATTTGTATTATCAGATCAGGAGAAGAGAAGAAAATATCCAACACCTTCCACTTAGTTGTTTGAGTCACAGACATTTGCGCACTTTCCCAAATGAATTGAAATGTCATCATTATAACTTAAATTATCACATACCTTATACATTTTTATACATAAACTTTTTCCTTTGGAATGTTTTGTTATTAGATGCCTCTACCTTTCTAATAGAATAATCACTTCAACTGCCAAATTTTCATTTGGCTTAATGAGTTTTGCATTCCTCTGCTAGATTTTCAAAGTCATTTCCCATTTTCCTTAGTCTATCATAGTAATCTTTGTATTTGTCAAACCGATCCCAATCTATGTATACAGTAGAAGTCCGTTACAATCAATACACATATAACGAGAGTTGCGATATAATGAGAGATATTTTGGCCCGTCTCACTGCAAAAAGGATAAGGAGTTACGTGCATTAAAACAAGTGGTTATTTCTGAAGTATCATTATAATGAGTGCCATGATTTTATATTTGTCTTTCAGGAAGCAAATCTTGGAATAGTCAATTGACGAGAGAGACAAATAGATAGAGAGGTACCATTATAATGAGTTAATTTCTGAAGTAATGTTATAACGAATGCCACCTTTCTATATTTGTCTTGCTGGAGGATATCCTGGGATCATCAATTGACGTGAGGGATGAATTCCGACAAACCCACAGTAATCTGAGGCATGTTATCTCTTCGAACGACAGAAAAATATTAAATGCACAAATTCTCCTCATCTAATTCATGCATTTCTTTTCCACAACTGGCCTCCCCCTTCCATCGCTAAAATGTTTCAGGGTACTTTGATGAGAGACTTATCACGAATTTCTCTCCACCCTTTTATCCCTAGATTAAATTCAAGTTGTCGGTCATGCAATGAATAAAGTAGTAGTAGAAGTAAGGGTTATAAGGTGCCTCGACAGCAAAGGTCATATTGCACCGTATACAGAGGAGATATATGTATCATGATATTATATTATTTTTAACATAAGTTGAAATTTAAAAATCCTATTCAAATTTATTCTTCATTACTTATATTTTTAATCTATTTTTTATTTTTAAATCTGTTTAATTAATTTTACTTCACTTATGAAGTTAAGGACAGAGTCTAATTTTTCCACATCCAGAATTTCCTTAAGATTACCTTGGAGATACCTATTCCTGATGCACTGATATTTGGTACATTCAGTCAGGAGGTGTCTTATAGTTAGGCGAGATTCACAGTGGTCACAATATGGTGGATTCTTCTCTTGCGTGAAGAGATACGAGTGCGTTAGTGCACAATGCCCTATCCTCAAGCATGTGATCACTACTTCCTCCCGCCTACTTCTCCTGATAGAGGAAGACCAAGGTGCTGGGACGGACTTTATCTCGCGCAATTTATTATTTTCGATGGTCAGCCATGAGTCCTGCCCTAGTTTTAAAGTGATTGTACGAAACATATTTCAGATGTCGAGTGTTGTCAAGAATGGAGTATCTACATTAGCTTTTCCAAGGGCTTCTTTGGCTGCAGAGTCGGCAAGTTCATTCCCTCTGATTCGAACATGTCCGGGGACCCAGATAAAGTAAATTTGATTTCCTCTTGCCTCTAAACGGGCAAGTGAAGCATGAATCTCCTGGACGAGAGGATGGAAGGAGTCGAGAGTGGAAATGGATTGCAATGCACTCATGGAGTCACTACAGATCATGAACTGGGTATCGCTGGACTTTATGTTAGCTAACGCAAGCTTGATTGCATATAGCTCTGCTGTGTAAATACTACTTTCTGAGGGCAACTTTGCCATGGAGATAACGTCTTGGGAGGATACTTCTGCACAGGCACAGGCTGTTTCTGATTTTGAACCATCTGTGAAAAAGAGAGTGGCTACTGGGTGCTTGTTGAGGATGTCCATGAATCTGTGCATGTATTCTTTTGGATGAGTGTCTAACATCTTATATAAATTTAATTCCAAACAGATTTTTGGTTGTGGTATCTGTCATGGTGAGATTTTGTTATATCTAATGCTATGCACTTCGGGAAGCTGTATTCCTGCGTCTTCAATAAAAACCTTAAAACGGATTCCTAGGGGCTTAGTTGCCCTAGGTCTTCTATAAAATAAATCATTAAACCTGGGTTTAAAAACATGATTAAAACATGGGTGCTCCCTTTGAGAAAGAATCTTGCTAGTGTAGTTTAGCATTAAGATTTTTCTCCGTGTCTCAAGAGGTGGTTCTCCAGTATCACAATAAATACTCTGAATTGGACTGGTTATGAAGGCTCCAGTTGCCAACCTTAGACCAGAATTGTGAATGGTCTCCAATGGGCAGAGGTAACTCTTCCGCGTCGAGGAGTATATTATGGAGCCTCAGTCTAGTTTTGACCGCACCAATGCCCTGTATACAAGAAGCATTGACTTACGGTCTGCACCCCATGACGAGTTACATAAGTATCTTAAAATATTTAAAACTTTGAAGCACCTGTCTTTTAAAATTTGGATATGTGTTCTCCAGTTCCATCTTCTGTCCAGTGTCATTCCCAGGAAATGTATGGAGTCCACTGATGGAAGAGGGACATCCCCAAGTTTAAGGTTGGGCTGAGGGAATAGGCCACGGCGTCGAAAAAAGTGCATACATCTGGTCTTCTTTTCTGAAAAAAGAAAACCAGTTTCTAGAGACCATTGATGGAGCCTATTAAGGGTGATTTATAGTTGCCTTTCTGCCGTAGTCATTTTTGATGACCTGCAGAAAACACCAAGATCATCGACGAACAGTGTTGCTATGGTTGGTGATTTTATGTTGTTAACAATGTCATTGATTGCTATGGCAAATAGAGTTACTCCTAACACAGAACCTTGTGGGATACCATTTTCCTGAATGAACCACTGGGATAGACAGTTTCCTGCTCGGACTCCGAATCTGCAGTCAGTTAAAAAATTTTTAATAAAAATAAGTATTCTACCCTTGAAGCCCCATGCTTTTAAGATACATAAAATCCTGTTTCGCCATGTTTTGTCATATGCATTTTTAATGTCAAAGAATACTCCTATGACATGTTTGCGTAAAAGAAATGCCTCTTGAATAAAACTGTCAATCCTAACTAAATGGTCCATGGTAAACCTGTTGCGTCTAAACCCACACTGGACATTTGAGAGAAGGTTACGGCGTTCAAGACACCAAACTAGCTGCTTATTCATCATTCTCTCCACCAGTTTGCACAGGCAGCTGGTCAAGGAAATCGGGTGGTAGCTGGATGGGAGACTCTTATCCTTTCCCTGTTTAGGTATTGGAATTACTATGGACTCCCGCCAGGATTCTGGGAAGACCCCTTCAGCCCAAAGCTGATTGATGGTATTGAGGAGACTTTCATTAGCACCCTCTGGGAGATTTTTCAGGAAGGCATTGTGAATATCGTCTGCACCAGGGCAGGGATCTTTTCCGACATCTATTGCTGATTTCAGCTCCCACAACGAAAAAGGTTCATTGTAGGATGCTGGGAAACTGACATCACTGAGTTCTAGTTTGGCTCTTTCCATTCTCTCCTTCCTTTGGATAAAGGAGGGTGCGTATTCTGCTGTGCTGCTTGCTTTGGCATAGTGACAGCCTAAGGCTTCCACGATGGCATCCGGGGAAGTGGCAAATTGGCCATCGATGTCTATACCTGCAATGTTTGGTGAAGAATGCTTGCCCGAGATTTTAGTGACTTTATTCAAGACCTGTGCAACTGGTGTTCTGTGGGTGATGGACGAAACATAATTTATCCAAGAGGACGATTTGGCATTTTTGATAGTTTGACGAGCTTTTGCCCTTAGCCGTTTAAAAGCTGCAAGATTAGTACTCGTGAGGTAATGATTGAAAATACTTAGTGCTCATTTCCGTTTCAAGATGGCCTCCGCACACTCCTCGTTCCACCAGGGGACAGAGTTATGATGTGCCCTACTAGAAGATCTTGAAATGCTTTTACTGGCAGCGTCAAGGACAGCTGCGGTGAATTCTTTGACGTTTTGCAACCCACCACGAGTTCTATCAAATGTATAATTAAAATTGGATTTAAAGGATGGCCAATTGGCTCTACGTGTAGCCCAAATGCCTTCTTGGTTGGAATTTACAGATTTAAATATATTCTGCTTGATTATAATGGGGAAATGGTCACTACCACAAACGTCATTATGGTCAGACAAAATGAGTTTTTTCTTTGACATTCATTAAAATCAGGTTAAAATCATTCAAAAGGTTTTCTAGAAGTCGTCCTCGACCATTATTATCGGCCATTGAATCACCCCAGAGGGTATTGTGGGCATTAAAATCACCCAGAAGTACAAATGGCCTCGGTAGCTGCCTGACTAAGTCCTCAAGGCTCAGCCTGTTAACCGGAGCCCACTCTGGGAGGTATACATTATAATAGATAGTAGTAGTAGGGAGTAGCAATAGTGACAGCTATGGCCCGGAGGGGTGTCTGCAACACCACCCGGGAAGTGTAAAGGGCTTCCCGAGTGAATACAGCAACCCCACCGCGAGCTCTGTTACCAGTGTTGTCATCATTTCTAAAAGTGTTAAAACCATTTGAATGAACCTGATTAGTATCTTTAAAATGAGTCTCCTGTATAAAAAGACAAGAAGGATTTAGATCCCTTAGCAAGATCTTAACCTCTTCTAGGTGTGTGTAGAATCCATTGCAGTTCCACTGTATTAAAAGCATAGAGATGAATAAATAAATAAAATGAACAGGTTATTTGAGATCTAAAAACCTGATTTTGTTCCTTTGTGGTAGTGTCATCTACTAATCTTTAGTTTTCTCCCCTTCTTTCGGTTGAAGAGGACCTTTTGAATGTCTGACTCCGACAGACTTTCGTCCTCCTCCATGTCTTCCACTCAGGGTGGATCACACTGTTGGAAGATTTTGGCAATACCTTGTCACGCCTTCCAGACTGTGGAGAGTCTGGTGGACTGGCGTTCATGGTTCCAGCCGTAGAGGACCCTTGCAGCCTCTCGACTGTGTGCTCCTTTGGCAAGTTTTTGGTAGTGTTTTTTACCACCTCTTCCTTTTCTTTCATGGTGCTTTGGTTTCCTTTTTCCCCTGCTTTAGACATTGTTTTAGGTAAAGGTTCTTCTGATGTCTGAGTACCAATTGTGGCAGTCCTCACAGGCGAATCGACCATTGAGGCAAAGGATCTAGAGAAGGTGGGTGCAACCATTGCTCTGAACTTCTTCCTTGCCTCGAAATAGGGAATCTTTTCTACAGTTTTTATTTCCATGATCTTCCTTTCCTCCTTCATTCATGGGCAGCTTCGAGAGTATGCAGCATGTGCTTCTCCGCAGTTGGTGCAAAGTGCAAGGGAAGTACAGATTTCTCCATCGTGCTTGATTTTACTACAGCGTGGGCAGATTGAATTTTCTGTACATTTAGCACCTTTGTGGCTCATGATTGGCAATTATAGCATCGCATAGGGCTTGGAATGGACTGGGCAAGACTTGTAGCCCACAAATACTCTGTGGTAATTTGGGGCTTGAAAATGTGAGGTATTTACACTCTGACCGTTCTTCCTTGTGGTGAGTCTACAACAGGAGATAACTCCCTGAGGTGCCATCTCCCTCGTTATCTCCTCCACTTCCACATACTGCAGGTCATAATTAGAAATTACACCTCTGTATGTATTAAGGTGTTTATGAGGCTCTACAGTCACTGGGATGGTACTAAGCATTTTAATTGATAGTAGCTTCTCCCTTTGTTTGTCATTTGCTGTTTGGATGAGCAGGGTGCCGTCTCTCAGTCTCTTTACACTTTCAAGTTTCCCATGGATAATACTGGATAATGATTTCTGTATGAGGAAGGGAGACACTTTTGTAAGGTTCTCTCCTTCCCTTGAGAAACTCATAATAAAGTAGATTTGGCCATTTTTATGATGATGTATGGCATCTTTGGAGTTAGAAGATACACCCTTCTCAGGGCGTGATCTTTTAAGGAGAGTGTATGAATCCTCCATCATTACAAGGGAAAAATTTTTAGCCGCTTCGCGGTGATACAAACAACCTGGGATACCCCCCATAAGGTATCATAAAGAAAAAACTGGGTTACCCCCCAGCAGGTAGCAAAAAAGCACCGGGATACCCCCCGGCAGGTAGCTCAACAACAGTTGGTGGATGGTATCCGACCCCAGCCAATCACCAAACTGTTGCCCCCATGAGGGGCCCCTGAAAATTTTCCGAAAGAGCTACAAATAATTAAATCGCTAACACCAATGGCTATCAAACAGTTTTAAATGGCAGGCTCCTTCAGAAGAAGTTGAGGACATTATGCAACACAAATGTTTCTTCATCTACCACACTTTCTGTTATAGAGCATCCGAAGTGGTGTGGACTTAATTTTGTTGAGAGCCCTCAAAATAGCTAACAAATTCCCAAAGAAAATATCAGACCCGAATTCTACAACCCAAACAATCTCCACTATTTTTTTTAAATAATCAAAAGGGTAAATTCAATCCCTTCAGATGTTCCAACATATATAAGCTAAATTGTGATGATTGTGATGCAGTATACATAGGTCAAATGGGTTACAGTTTTTCTGTTCTCGTTAATGAGCATAAGAGGTCATTCGAAAACAGGTCATTTAATTCCCACTTTACAAAAAATCTTCTTTTAAGCAAACATACCTCTTCCTTTCAGCCCATTATCCTTCACCACATAGACAAAGGACAAAAGATGACATTTCACGAGATGATTCTGATTCACCGCTTTTCTGGAAAAACAGTTACAAACAAGTAACTTCCAACAAACAATGCTCCCCTTCTCTTATGCACCTTCCTTCTACGACTCCACCTTTAATACTAACCCCATCCTGTCCTCCTCTTCCCCTTGATTAATTCATATAAATAAAGCTATGTGTTTTTCTGACTCAAAACCTGATGATGACTGAAGGAGCAAAAACCGGTCATTGTTTTCAGTTTTTTTTAACTTGTTGATATGAATCGGTTTCTTTTATTTTACTTGTAAAAACAATTAATTTTATCATGGAAATGAACTTCCACTCAGTCAAGCCTGAAAGTATTGAGTTTATTACAATCCTTAGCATATTTAGCAATAGTGTAATCATGTAAAATATGACAATGAACTCCTATAAACTTGCAGCCAAGAGCAAAGCTCCATACTTGACAAGAGAATGAATATGTGATAGCACTGATAGGAGTAGGACTCACCAAGTACAGGAAGAATCTTTACTGTCATGGAAGAAGGAGGGTTGAGAGATAAATCCAAACATATGAAGAAAGGTATAAATAAAATGATTAAATGTCAACTGCCAAATCTCAACAAAATGATAACAATTTTTGATGTTGTATGTTAAAATTCTTAGACACTTAAGCGAGCATAAATAACTTTCTATTTTTTTGCATTAACACAATGCCTCGGATGGTTCCAATATTTCTATAAGTTAAAAAGAAATTCATAGCCCATTCCTTCATGATGTACACAATTCAAACATAGAACTATCATTCTCATCCTACAAATGGCATTTACGCTCAGAGTAGGAAGGTCGACTAAATGTGAGGAGCATGTATCCCTTGCCAACCGCGGGGGTTAGGGAATCGAAAGAGCCTGCAGTTGGCAAAGCATTACTTATATGAGAAATCAAGGGTTAGGTTTTGCGAGCAACAATATAGGGAGAAAAAATTAGTACAAAATAGTTTTCCCTGTTTATTACATGTATACAGTTCTAACATATTATTCCTCATTAATTTGGCTGCATTCATATCCCAAATGGGCTGATAACTTCCGATAAAAATTATCAGCTCCCTCTGCATTGGAAATTTTTGCTCTAACGGAATCGCGCTAGTCTGGAACATAAATTTTACAGTAGTAGTAGTAGATTTGTAAGGTGCCTCGACACCAAGGTCACTTTTCACCTTTGCTATGGCAAAATCATATCAGTTCTTCACCTTAACATTAAAAAGAATAAAATATGACCATTTTCATCATACTAGGATAGGTATGTCCAAAGAGAATTAAACCGTAATTAGTTTATAAAATTGGGTAAAATGTTTAAAAGTGTGATGAAACAGTCCAACTCCTTCCCCTTAGATTTTTGAATAGAGTCCTGTGGTTCTCATGAAAGATATTACTCGATCTATCATGTTACTGTCATTTCCCATGATTTCTTTCAATGTCACTGAAGATAAGATCTGTCTACGTTGGTGGGAGTATTTCTGGCACTCTGTAAGTATATGTTTTACAGTGAGTTGGCAATCGTATTCCTCACACTGAGGTGGAATTTGGGGAACAGGGAAAAGGTAGGAGTGGGTAAGGGCAGTATATCCGATCCTGAGATGAGTGACAGTAACCTTTTTGGATCAACTATTTCTGACTGAGGTGGCCCACGCAGATGTATCTGTTTTAATGTGATGTAGCTTATTGTTTCTGAGGTTCCCCCATCTTTGCAGCCACTGCTCTAAGACCACTTTCCTGAGGGAAACTCTTAGATCCTCATTTTTGACCCGCACTGAGTCAGACAAATGGGCGTCCGAGGCCTCTTTGGCAGTTTTGTCTGCTCTTTCATTGCGTATGATTCGCACGTGCCCAGAGACCCAGAGATATTTAACTATGACTCCCTTTGTATTCAAATTGGTGAGGGTAGACTGTATGTCCTGGACTATCTTATGAGAAGGGGTAAAGATGGACATGGATTGAAGAGCACTAAGTGAGTCTCTGCATATCAGGTAAGCACCAGTGTTACCTTTGATTTGGGTGAGAGCCAGTTTTATTGCCTGTAACTCGGCTGTGAAGATGGAGGAGTGAGGGCATAGCCTTTCTTTTATAATTCCATGATGTGAGGAGATCACTGCACATGCACAGGCAGTGTCCGACTTGGATCCATCAGTGTAAACAGGTGTCAGTTCAGGGTGTTCATCGAGAAATCTGTTGAAATGTTGTTTGTACTCCATACTGCTGGTACTTAATTTTTTACTCTCACTTAAAAAGGTTAAAATTTCCGGTAGGGACAGCGACCAAGGTGGATTCTTGGGATATTCTATTGGATACACTGATGGGAGGACAAAATCAGTGTTTTTAATAAAATTGTTAAGCCGTATACAGAGGGATGTTGTGGCCCTTTTCCATCTGTTGTATAAATTTAAAAACCTTGAGTTAAAAACAACTTTAAAACATGGGTGAGATGGGGAAGCTAAAATTTTTGAGGCATAGTTACACATTAAGATGCTGCGTCTAGTGTCTAAAGGAGGTTCCCCAGCATCAGAGTATATGCTAAGGACTGGGCTTGTTCTATATGCGCCTGTAGCTGTTCGGAGTCCTAGGTTATGTACCATGTCAAGTTCTCTTAAATAAGATATATATCCAGATGCATATACAATGGACCCGTAGTCCAGTCTGGATCGTACTAGCGATCTGTATAATAAAAGCAACGAGGAGCGTTCAGCTCCCCATGTCTTGCTAGATAAAAATTTTAAAATGTTTAGGGTTAAAAGGCACTTTGTCTTTAGTGACTTAAAATGTTCACGCCAAATTAGACAGTAGTCTAATATTATCCCAAGGGATCTTACTGAAGGGGTACAGGGAAGTTCCCTTTCTCCCAAGTGTACTCCTCTCTTTCTATTGAAGTGGATGCATTGTGTTTTTTCTGCTGAAAATTGGAAGCCATTTCTCCTAGCCCAGTCATGTAATTTGTTGATTGTCAGCTGTAGTTGTCTTGCTGCACTGGCATGTCTGGTAGATTGACAGAGGATGGCTAAGTCGTCCACAAACATAGAACCAATGACTGGTGGTTTGATGCAGTCCGTTATGGGGGTAGTAGTAGTATTAAGGGTTATAAGGTGCCTCGACAGCAAAGGTCATGTTGCACCATTTACAAAGGAGATATATGTATCATGATATTATATTTTTAACATAAATAAATAAATAAATAAATAGGTACTTATTTTCCTAATTAATTCCCTGTTGCTCAAATTCAGAGTTTATCCAGCAGTCCGATTTGTTTTAGAAGATATAAAACTGTGGAAATTTGGTCAACATTATCTCCAAGGATTGAGGACAAATCCCCTCTGATCCCTAACATGCTACGTATCCCCTCATATTTCACACACTCTAGCAGGAGGTGCCAAACAGTAAGAAGGGAGTCGCAATCCTCACAGCGGGGAGGGATCTTCCCTTCAGTGAAGAGATAAGAATGCGTCAATATAGTCTGACCAATCCTAAGGCAAGTAAGAATTACCTCCTCTCTTCTACACTGCCTGTTAGAGGATTTTCAAGGACTTATGACCTCCTTCACAGCTCGCAGTTTGTTCCCAGCAAGATCATTCCATTCTTTTTGCCCCTGCAATATGGCTTTTTTCTTCAGGGAGCTTTTAAGGTCCTGAGCTAGTACCATATTCCATTCTTAGTCCCAACTTCTCAAGGCTGCCTTTGCTGCTGCTGCATCTGCTTTTTCATTTCCTTGTATTCCTACATGCCCAGGAACCCAGATGAATAGAATGTCAGTATCTTTTTCTTTAAGCTCTATGAGCAAAGCCTGTATCTTCTGGACAATGGGATTAAAGGGAAAGTATTCTGATAAGGATTGTAGTGCACTAATGGAGTCTGTGCAGATAATATACCTACCGTGCCTGTCTTTTATTTTGGATAAGGCCACTTGTATGGCAAGGAGCTCTGCTGTAAAAATGCTGCATTCTAGATGGAGCCTCAATTTGAAG
This sequence comes from Sympetrum striolatum, assembly GCA_947579665.1. Taxonomy (NCBI): domain Eukaryota; kingdom Metazoa; phylum Arthropoda; class Insecta; order Odonata; family Libellulidae; genus Sympetrum; species Sympetrum striolatum. Next base: position 95,885,602 of record OX388345.1, read on the forward strand.
GTGCCATGGTTTGGGGATGAAAATGCGCATGTAGTTCCCATTTCAGACTTTGAGCCATCAGTAAAAACAGGGGTGTAAGTCAGATAGATATTAAGTATTTCTAAAAAGCTCTTTTGGTACTGCATATCAGAGGTGGATGACCATGGGTGCAACAGCAGATTTGTCTCACATTTGGGACGTGGGACTTTCCATGGAGGGACGGATGAAAGACCTGCTGCACATACCTCTGGAAGAGATATCCCAGATTCTTGAATAAAATCGTAAAATCTGATCCCAAGAGGTCTTGTAGCTCTTGGTCATCGATTAAAAACATCTAAAAATCTGGGTTTAAAAACAAGGTTAAAACCAGGGTGGGAAGTCATAGATAAAAGCTTTGATAAATAGCTGCACATCAGTATGTTTCTGCGAACCTGTAAGGGGGGTTCTCCAGAGTCACAGTAAATACTCTGAACTGGGCTGGTTCTGTATGCACCTGTAGACAGCCTAAGACCAAGATTGTGAACGGAGTTCAAAGGTCTTAAATATGATTGGCGAGCTGAGGAGTATATCAGGCTGCCATAGTCCAGCTTAGAGCGGACTAATGCTCTGTATAATTGAAGCATTGTTGTTCAATCTGCACCCCATGAGGAGTTTGTTAGGAATCTTAAAATATTTAAAACCTTGAAACATCTATCTTTTAGAAGACCAATATGTCTTCTCCAGTTGAGCTTGCTATCCATTCCTAGCCCTAAGAAGCTTGTGGTTTCGACAAATGGCAAGATATGTCTTCCCAGGGTAAGGGTAGGATATGGAAAAATTCCACGCATCCTATAGAAGTGCATGCATTTCGTCTTACTGGTGGAGGAACGAAAGCCACTATTGCTGGCCCACCTATCCAGCCTACTTAGGGTTAGTTGCAGCTGCCTAACTGCTCCTGATGGCTTAGACGATCTGCTAAATATAGCAAGATCATCCACAAACAATGATTAAACCACAGGCGATTGGATGCAAGAAACTATCATTTATAGCCATTGTAAAAAGAGTCACACTTAGAACTGAGCCTTGAGGGACTCCATTTTCCTGATTAAAAGACCTTGAAATTGTTTTGCCTATGCGAACTCTAAAAAATTTTTAATAAAATATGCCATGTGTCCCCTGATGTTCCAACTATGGAGGGTCTTCAAAATCTTGTGTCGCCAGGTCATGTCATAAGCCTTCTCGATATCAAAAAACACCCCTATCACATGCTGTTTTAAAACAAATGCCTCCTGGATAAAGTTTTCGATTCTCATTAGATGGTCCACTGTTGATCTGCCATGTCTAAACCCACACTGAACTTTTGAAATGAGGCTCCTATTTTCAAGGTACCAGACCAGCCTCTTGTTGACCATCTTTTCCATGAGCTTGCACATGCAGCTGATAAGGGATATAGGCTGGTAATCTGAAGGGTGGCTGCAGTCTTTTCCTTGTTTTGGAATGGGCATTACTAAAGCTTCCTGCCAAGCATCCGGGAATATATCTTCTGACCAGAGTTGATTTATGGTCTTTAGTGCTTCTATTGTTGCTGCTTCTGGTAGATTTTTAAGGAAGGCATTATGTACTCTACCCATCCCTGGGCAGGTGTCCCTGGTGTCGTTTATGGCAGCTAGTATTTCCCACATTGTGAAAGGCTCATTATAGGAGGCTGGAGGTTCTCCACTTTCAAAATTTAGGATGGCTTGCTCGACTTTCTCTTTAAAGCTTATGAAAGCATGCTGGTAGTTTCTTGTACTGCTCACCTCAGCATAGTGGAGGCCAAATGCCTCACTAATTTCATCTGGTATTATCAGAACTTTCCCTTCCAGTTTTAATTGCTTGACAGGGTGTGTGTGCCAAGTGCCAGTTATCCTTTTAACCTTCCTCCATACCTGTGGTGCAGGTGTACGATGGTTTATTGTTGAAACATAATCCCTCCAGGGGGATCTCTTAGCTTCTTTCACCACCTGACGAGCTCTAGCCCTTTGTCTCTTAAAGGCTATTAGATTCTTTTCAGTTGGGAATTTCCTAAAAATCCGTAGAGCTTTCTTCCTCCTCTGAATGGCCTCTATCTCATCCCCCGTAGATTCCCTCAATTCGAGAGAAGAGGGGGATATAGTATTACTTTTACCTCCTACGTTTGGTTTCTCTACTGATTTAGGGGGTGTGATATTTTTCTTAATAGGTGGAGCTTCAGTTGTCTGTGCGCTGTTTTCTAATTTCTGACCTGTTGCTTTCGTATTCATTTTCTCCTTTTGTTGCACCCTGGTGGTCTTGTTGTTGTCTGCTGGAGGGTCAGTTTGACATCCCACACTTTCCTTTCTTACTTGCGTATTTGCCACCACTGCATAAGATTTGGAGAATGTGGGGCAGATCAGTGATCTGTACTTCCTCCTTGCTTCAAAATATGGTACTCTTTCTGTGACTTTTATTTCCATAATTTTCTTTTCTTCTAAGAGTTAGGGGCAGTCTCTTACATAAACAGGGCCTTCACAATTCCTGCAGAGGGAGGGGCTGCTGCATGGTTCCCCTTCGTGCTTTTCCTTAGCGCATTTAGGGCAGGTGGACTTGCCCTTGCATGATTGTGCAGTGTGCCCGTAAGTATTGCAATTGAAGCAGCGCAAAGGACTTGGGATGTATGGCCTCACTGTGCATGCCTCATAGCCAACATGTACTTTCTCTGGGAGCTTTTCGAGGGTGAATGTTAGTATGACCGAGGTAGATTTTATAATTTCTCCTTTTTGCGACAAGAATTGACTCCTTGCGATGCCATCTCCTGTGCTATCTCTTCTTCTGAGACGTAGAGAAGGTCATTGCAGGATATGGTATAAAGTTTTTTATGGGCCTCAACCATCACTGGAATATCATGGAGCATCTTTGTGCCAAAGAGTTTATCGCTCTGTTTTTCATTGGCTGTCTTTATCAACAGGGTACCGTCCCTAAGCTTCTTTACTGAATCTAGGTTCCCTGAAACAGCATTCGTTAGGACTTAATGTATGAGAAAAGGGGACACCTTGGTCAGATCTTCGTTATCTTTTGTGCATTTCATAATCAAGTACTTCCTGCATTTGCTAACAATATCTCCCCCTCCCATTTATGGGCGGTGTCTTTTTGGTGGAGGAGTTAGAAGATCCATACAAAATATGGAGTTTTCATCCCTCAGGCTCCCCGCCCACCACGGAGCCACACAAATTGGGACACCGTATCGCAAACCGATACGGTCGCCAGGGCTGCCAAAGGGATATAGTGCCCAGGATGTCACTAAACAGACTGGGAATGGCCTCCGGAACGGTGGTGGCTCCTCCAAACCACCCCCACCCCCATTGGCCTCCACCAGAATGCGTGCGTGCATCCCAAGCACTCGCACAGGACTGACGTACGCTCGAAGGAATTTTATCCCCAGCCATCAGTAGCCGATTGACCAGGGTGTGCTATTCCTTGGCCTCCCGTTTAGAGCGAATTCGGGGCCAAAGAGGTGTGTTGTGCCAAATAGTAAAAGTAGTCCAGTTGGACTAGTAGTGCCTCAGCAGATATTCTGCAGGTGGTTGGCAGATTCCAGAAGGCCCCAAAGTCGCGATTTTCTCCATAAGAATACATAGTGGGGTTTTTCGAAAATTGTTTTGTGGCACTTCCCGGAAAAGTAGAGAGTTGAAATTCAAGAGATCGCTAGAAGCCGTGCATATCCAAAGAAAATCAAAAAGACATCTTCGAATATTGTCCATGGTTCGATGCTAGGTCGGGGCAAAAATCGGCCGTCTAAAATGCATTGCGGCGATTTTGAAGATTTTTTTTGGATCCTTTCCCGATAACATGGAAACTTGAAACTCGGCACGTGGATAGATATCATGAATATATTTCATAATCGAATTTTACACATTCGCTGATGGTCCTTCGTTCGATCCCAGAGGGCAATTTACATTCCTCAATGTATTTCTTATGGGGATAACGGAAACAAATTTTAGGTTCTTTCCGGCATGATATCGACTTTAAACTTTGCATAAAATAATATCAAGTCTTTCAAAATCAAACTGTGCATTCACAGCTACCAATGTGTCCTGAGTTCGACACCGGGCGTCTCTACAATCAGTAGTTGATCCGATTTTTAGGAATTATTTTGAACCATTTCCCAACAATATAGAGACTTGAAATTCGGCATGTAGTTAGATATCATAGATACATTTCAAAAATATGTTTCACATTTACAAGATCGTCCTTGGTTCGAATCCAAGGAGCCATTTACATTCGTGAAAAGTAGAACGTCGTTAGATGCAGTTGCAGCCAATATTTCTGCTTGAATTTTCACAAATAGTTAGATATGGTGATCTTCTTTTGTGCTCCATAGTAAGTTCACCAGAAAGACCCGGGTTCGATGCAACACGATTAAATTGCAGCGAATTTTAAGATTATTTTCAATCCTATTTTTTTCTTTTGAGGACTGTCCCGATATGATGCCGATAAGAAATTAGTGTCGTCGATCTGCTTGCAGTTTGCAAGCTACATTTTACTCGTATATAATAAATCTGTAGAGGGGGTCGTGTCTGTACAGCAAACAGCAAAAAAAAGTTACCACCCCTGACCCACCAAGAAAATCTTAGTCCAAATTTCGGGCCGGCGAGCCTTTCTCTCGAGAAGAGAGGGAGAGAAAAGAAAGATGGAGGACATGGTCCGTTACGCTAGCTCGGCTCTCGCGTTTGGATGGAGAATTTTCGTTAATTTAAATAAATATCATTTATTAGTATCCATTATCTGCCGCTACATTTGATGTGTTAACGCGTACTGTTGTATTTGACGACGATCGATTGGAAAATAACTAAAGAAATTAATTGAATTGAATGCAGCAATCAAAGTCAATCACTTTGCTTTTCGATAACAGATTATTAAATCATTTCCAAAACAATACAAATAAATTTAACTGAACACATCATTCGGCATCAAATTAACTCACATTTAGTTTTTCGAAAATTGATCATTTATATCACTTTCAACGATTGATTATGCTCATCAATGTGAACAAAACCAGCAACTTTTCTCTTCTTCTTAATTTGAAATAGGCCACAACGCAGGATCTTGGACTCAACTATGGCATTTTTCGTCAGGGGGACCGGTTGTTTATACTCACAAAATTTACAAACATTTTCATGTATTTCGTGTAAAATCTCGAAAATTCAATTCGAAAACAATAATACACAACCAGAATAAGATTTTTTATTCATTTTATTTGCTATTGGTTCTTGCCTCAATGTCATGTGACCATTGTTTTTAATTTAATTTTGCAAAAGAAATGAAGCCTGCTGCGATATAAAATGAACTTTACGTGCATTTCTTACGGAAATGGTTTGACTCGTCTGGGATCGAAGCAAGGACGAAGTGTCACCATTTTTTACAATAGAAACACTTTCGTATTTCATATTTCGTATATATATTTGAATGCAATGTTCTGTAAAAATTTCAAGGCAATCGACCGAGTGGTTTTCGAGTTTTGCGGCCACAGACACACGCAGGCGCAATTTTTATGTATAAGATATGTGCATAATTCGGTGGATTATTATAATTTGATTGCTTTTACATACCTTTCGTTTAACTTTCCCAATTGAAAAGCGTTCTATTATCAAGATAAATAACTAAGGAATAAACACAAGGAAATAAAAGTTCCACAACTTCCACACAAAAAGTCGTGTAACTTTGACAAAGTTGTTTATTTCCTTACGTTTAGTTACCTATGAAGTTCCTCAAAGTTAAAGCTCATCCGATTGATTTAAATAAGGAATATTTTTTTCTAGATTACTGTATCCCTTTACTCTCATGACTCCTATAGACTGTGTATTCCATGACTTTGTAAAATTAAATTATCCTTATAACAACACCATAGAAAATTTACACAATTAGCTTCGACGCTTACTAGCACCATCTTCAAAATTTACATAAATGCGCGATACTCCATATGGCGTGTGCCTGGAAAAAGAAGAAAGAATAAGAGGGAACAAAGGTGTGACCTGCAGGTGAGAGGGTAGAATTCCTGGAAAACTGTTAAACAGGACAAAACAAAATAGGTGCGGGAGAAGGGCAAGATTTCCTTTCGTTGCCAAAGGGGAATGGAAAGGAAAAACTTTCTCGTTGGGAGAAGAGGATTTGAGTTGCAATTTGCTTGATTCATTTTGATGATCTAAAATAATGTGTCCGCTAGCCTTCTCTGATATATGTATAATTTTTAGCTCGCAATTAGAAGAATGACTCGAAGAATTAAATCTCTCATAAAGTGGGACTGCAGAGCATCAGATTTGATATTTTGTATGTTCTTCAGCCTATAACTTATGAGATCTCACTGTTTATCTGACGTGGATTGAATGAAAATAATCATAAATCGCTTGATGAAACCACTGTCCTAAAAATTGGATCCATGGATTCCTTATCGTTTCAAAGTAATGGCTTCCAGTAAATACTGTAGTAAATGGCCAGCGTTAGACGTCCTTTTGGTAAAATTCTCGAAATATTATTTCTCAAAAGTTACTCCTCTCGTATTTTTAGCTATTTACTGATCCACCAATCAACTCCGAAGTGTATTACAATTTATTTCGAAGTTCTCAGTAATTTAAGAAGACCATCTTTTATTTTATCAGTTATGAAAAATGATAAGACCGCTATCCGTAGAATTGTCACTTTTGCATGACAATGGGTTAATCGACCTCTAACCAAATTTAAGACTTAGCTAGGGGCATTACTTATTATAGTTGAGCCGCTGAGTCTTGATCTCTGCCCCGCCCAGGTTTGATAGCAGTGAGTCCAAAATTATCGGAGCCCTCCGCTGGGTATCTTATAAGAATATAACTCTGTAAAGACAATAATTATTAGAGATATTCCTTAGCTGTGATTTACATGACGAAATACGCGACGACGTGATCCCTATTCTCAACGATCGTTATTTGTAAATTATTTAGATAGTTGAGTGTATCACATTCTCTGCAATAAGCCTTATGGAGGCTCGCGGATAGTTAATTTAAATGTATTTCTTACTTAACTATCTTTCATAAATCTGAAACACCATTATTATAATATATTTATGATATACGTTTTTATCTAATTTTTCCTACTTCAGATGACCTAATTTACAGTAGTTTATATTCTCATAATTATCGTATCATAATTAAGCATAATCTTTACGAAAACGATCATCCTGCGGGCATGTGGAGCATTAACTGAAATAACCAATTTTATTCTAAATCTTCATTGATGGAAAATATTATGTTAGGAAGAAATATGAGCAGCCAAAGTAATTCATGTCCAATATTTTAAGAAGAAGAGCGAATTACTCTTGAGATTCGAGCCGATTTAACGAAATACGAATTTAATTCTTTCATAATACAATACTGCTTCTACCGCAGCAAAAGCAATGACTTATAGCGAGTATTTATAAAATATATATATCATCACAAAAGCCTTCAAAACGTGCCAGGCATAAAGAGGAAGACGAAAAGCGCGCTCAAAACAGAGAATCTGAAAGACTCGCCCTTCTCGAGTTATGCTGATTGCGTCTTAGGTGGCAACTTTTTTATGCTGTTTGCTGTACATTGATTTAAAAAAAAAGTTGTATTGCTGGGAACTGGGGTTGTTCCCGAGTCCGAAACACCTTTTAGAAATTTTTATGTCTGTCTGGATGTTACATCATCACTGAAAAATTATCCGACCGATTTTGATGAAATTTGGTATGATTGTCATTTGTCATCCGGGGAGTGACATAGGCTACCTTTTATTCACCTAGCTGTCTCCAGTTCGTCCCCAGTCGGGGTCAAAAATCTATTTCACGCTATAACTCCTAAGCTAAATATTTTCAAAATTCGTACAATATTAAAAGACTCCCCTGCGCAAATGATAGGCGACTTTTTATTGACCCAACTGTACTCGGTTCGACTCCAGATAGTCGAATAGTTTCCATAAGAAATACATGGGAAGACACTTTTATCATTTGCACGGTACTTTTATTTAATAAAATTAAATTAGAAATAATGGTCGTTTGAAACTAAAACTAACACCAAAACAAAGGAAATAGAATAAAGTTTTTTATTTAGGTCGTAGAATATTGCTTTCATTTCGAAGTTGTGAGAATTTGGAAGTAACTTACGAAAATTTTATGAAAATCTGACATTGTAAACAACCTGTCGTCAAGGCCAAATTCTATATATTTCAATTCAAATTCGTTAGCTTTAGCGCGTCATCAACAACCAAACTTTGTTTATAGCAACACCAGTGTTTGTTGATTCTTTACGTGAAATTAATGTTTACCGTCGTATTAAATGAATCTTCTTTTCTCATATAAAGTAATTATATCTTCTTAGCTTGGTAAATTGATAACTTTTTCATTCTTATTTTCCGATCTAAATACTTATCGTTTCATTTAGCGTCCCAACGTGCATTTAATGAGTCAATGAAGATACATAAATCAAAATCAAGTCTGAAAGCTGCTTAACAAATATGTCACCTGATGCCTTTAATGATTACTTCACCAATGTAATTGAAAAGTTAATTGAAGGCTCTAGCATAAAACAGCACAATGTATTATAGTATAATATATCGAATAGTTTAATTAATCTAACCCAAAGTCATTTTACTTAGCACCTGTAACTGAAAAAGAAATATTCAATATAATTGCCTCGTTAAAAACCAGTAACTGCTGTGTTATATATGGCATGAATTCAAAGCTGTTAAAAGGCATAGCACATGCTATAGCATATCCTCTAACCAAAGTTATTAATCAGATATTTGAATCTGGTAATTATCCAGAACAATTAAAAATCACAAAAGTTATCCCAATACACAAAAAAGGTGAGAAAAATGACCCTTCAAGCTACATGCCGATATCAATAATTCCTGTCTTTTCTAAAATAATAGAGAAAGCATTATTTTCTAGAATATGTAATTACTTTGAAAAGAACAATCTAATAAGTCCCACACAATTTGGTTTCCTGAAAGGCAGAGGTGCCATAGAATGTGTCATGTCAATGATCAGTGATATACATTGTTCCTATGAAAGCAATGAAACTACTCTAGTGTCCTTCAGTGACTTGTGTAAGGCATTCGACAGTGTTTCCCATAAAAAACTTCTTTCAAAATTATACTCCTATGGCATAAGGACTATTCCTTTGAGACTTTTAAAAAATTAATTGAGAGGCAGATATCAGTGTGTGTCTATAAACAATAAGCTATGTAGTAAAAAACTAGTAAAATATGGAAATTAGTATAATGTTTCAGAAAGGAAATAATTTAACAATGACTGAAAGCAACTAACCTTTCCGAAAAGGGAGCAATCAGTCAGAGCCAGCACGGATTCCGTAAAGGTAGGTCCTGTGAGACCCAGTTAGTGCTTTCTATGAATGACATATCTAAAGCAGCAGACGGCGGTGTTAGATCAGACGCAGTTTTCCTAGATTTCAGGAAAGCTTTCGACACAGTTTCTTACGAAAAGCTTATTCAAAAGCTGAGTGCCTACGTGATCGACGAAAAAGTTATCAGATGGACCAAATCTTTTATAGAAAACAGATCTCAGCGAGTTGCGTTAGATGGAGTTTTATCCGACGAAATAAGTATCTCATCAGGAGTTCCACAGGGAAGTGTTCTTGGTATAATTTTATTTCTAATTTACATTAACGACCTCGTAGATAACGTAAAGAGTAAGGTAAGATTATTTGCCGATGATACCCTGATATACAGAGAGATTTTGACAGAAAACGATTGTAGTGTGCTTCAAGACGACCTGTACGTAATATCAGGATGGTGTAAACATTGGCAGCTGGATTTAAATATTAATAAATGCGTTGCCATGAGTTTTACGCGCTCCACAAACATAATTCCCGCGCAGTACCAAATCTCAGGGCATCCATTAGAGTTAGTGCACGACAACAAATACCTAGGAGTCACGTTTAGCAGTAACTTATCTTTTAAAGAACATATTCGAGATGCGATAGGAAAAGCGAATAGAATGCAAAGATTAACTGGTAGAACGTTGAGAGGATGCTCATCGAGAGTCAAAGAAATAGCCTACTTTTCTCTTATTCGTCCGAGTCTTGAAATACTGCTGTGCGGTTTGGGACCCACACGAAGTAGGTTTAGTCTCAGATTTAGAGATGGTCCAGCGTAGAGCAGCCCGATTCGTTTGCGGGGATTTCAGGTTTGATAGCAGCGTTACGGCAATGATAGAGTCCCTCAGTTGGAATTCACTACAGATGAGAAGATCTGAATATCGTCGGAAACTTTTCGAAAAGTTCAATCGTTCAGAATTTATATAGAATGACGAAGTAAGTGAAATGTTAGTGCCTGTAAGGAGCGAACGCGATCTCCGAGAGGCATCGACGAAGCGTTATAGGGAATTAATCGCGAGGATGGATAATTACTTTTGGTCGTTTTTTCCCCAAGCTATTAGAGATGCTAATAGGGAGGAATGAATAATGGTGGTGTATTACACCCCCTGCCATACGCCTCTGGCGGCTCGCGGGGTATATATCTAAATCTAAAATCTAAATCTAAAACCGTGGAAGACTGCCCTTCGTTGATGGTTGGCAGTTTAGGTCGATTGTCGATCGATTATGACTTTGATGCAACCTCGACCTATCGAAAACGGTTAAGAACAATTTTTTTGCTGTATCATTACTCTAATGTATGTTATAATGTGATTATAATTTAAAGTTTGGCTGTGTTGTGTTGATCTGATTGATTGTATATTATTGACATGTCTTATACATGCATATGTATGTCGTTGGATAAATTAAAATTATTATTATTATTTAAGATTATAACACGTTTTACAGGTTCGTTTTTTCTTTTAAAACGCTTTTCATCTCGTGATTATGACGATCTTTTGACCTCTGTAACGTATCAAAATATGTTTAACTTCGAAAATCATATTAATAATTGAATAAACTGGACGAATTATACATATTATTATGCCAAGGCCAACCTGCCCCATCGCCAAGTTACAATAAATTCTATTAGTGACAAAAACCACTGAAGCTATTTCGAATGTATGCCATACAGAAATGGTCCTTATAAGGTATAATTAGTATAATTAAAGGTCGTAGTTTATAAACTACGACCTTTAATTATACTACTCACCTGTTGCGCCTAAAGTAAGCAAAAGTTAAATAAAACACATTTAACCGACGAGTAGAATTTTACTGAAGAACGCACAAAAACAATTTATCACTACAACTTGTCCAAAACTGCTCCGCCGGCAATATTGTTCCTGTAGATGGAGGGGGACAGTACTAACAGCCTACTGATTGATTCCTAGCACAATCTAGCGTTTATTGTATTAAATAACTCGACTGGGCCAACCAGCCCCTATGGCCAACCAGCCCCGGTCTCCCCTATACCTGTAAGCGAGAAAACGAGGGTTAATCGAAAAACATTATTTCCTTTAAATCGTTGAAATTCCTCTGGGATGGATTCCTATAGAAGGAAAACGTGTTGTTTCAAATTCTTCGAAATATGGGTAGGGCGTAGAATGGAAAAAGTAACTTCGGTTGAAAGGAAATCAAACGTGGAGATGGAGGGGCGGGTTTTAATCGAAGTGATTAAGCGTAGCAGAAGAAATAGTTGGGTCAAATATTAAAGGGAGAGCGGTTATCGAAGACTGTAATTGAGGGGAAAAACAGAGGAGAAGACGAAAGATGTTGGATGAGTTAAAGGACGGGCTTAACCTTTAGGAAATGAAGGACATTAATACGGAGTTTTGATTGTGCATGAACCTACCGAAAGGTAGAACACTCACGATGATGATGAAATTAAGGAGTTACATAGTTTATGTAAGCATTTAACCACTTACGGTAAATTATAAATCCCTCTAGTGAAAAATATTTAATACAATAATTATCTTTTAATTATTATTTACTTAGAGTAATAAAAGTTCAATACATTTTGTAAAATCATAAAGATTTTCAAGTTTGTATGCTCACCTCCGAAAGCGCTATATTATTATTTTTTGATTTCTCAGCTTATTTCTAATTCATATTCACAATACACACAACCAAAAGTAGGCTTGCATTTATGTAGATGATATACTGATTTTACTTAATATATAATTGAAATCAGTACCTATTAAATAAAACTTGCTTTCTACGTATACAGTCTCCACATAGAACTGAATGAAAGATATACCAAAATTTTCTTCTCGAATAGATCTAAAAAACTAAATTCAAAGATAGACCAATCAGGGACATCAGAATGGCTACATATTTTTCATCGGAAAAACTATTATTACGTCATAATAAAAGAGATAACAGCGCAAAAAATGTGGATAAATTCTACAGAATTAAACTTTCGTTGAATTTAATGGAACGCCGATTTTGTTATCGTTAGGGTTACGAGTGGCAAAAATTAAGATAATCATGGATAATTACGTTAATATTAATAAAATATTTATCTATTTAGTAATTTTTATTTTTTCAACTTCGTAGCTCTTTTAATATTTAACTAGCGCCTATTCAAAATTTTCCGAACCCTCTTTGAAGATGGATGATTCAACTCACTACGAAAGTGGATAGATAGCGCCAAGTGGTTCCCCCCTTTACCATAGATGGCACCGTGTTGGCACCGTCATTTTATCGCCAGCATCCACCGGGAGAACACGGGTGAGTTCTTCTCACATTTTTGCATCGAATACTTTAAGTACACTTTGCTGGGGCATATTCTTTTTCCGGGTATCAAAAATTAATATTTTGGTCCTTGGTTCATTCCCCTCTCCCAAATACGCATTTCCTCTGAATTTATCCTGACTTGCGTTCCTTGTGACGATTCCGTCAATTTATTATGGAATACCATGTTTCCGATAAACAATTAATACTAAGATTATATCTTAAGAAATGTCACTAACGGCTGCATTGACACCGAAGACCTTCTTAATGGTTTAACGTTCAATGTAAATTTTCCCTTCCACTATCGAGAATTTTGAGAGAGCCAATAGCAATGAGTATGAATAGTTGCATACGACATATTTAATGACACATTTTGTTGTATAAAACGTAATTTTCATGCTACATTGTTTAATTAATAATTTTTACATCTTCGATTTTCCTTCCCTTAGTTTCCGTTTTTATGTGTACTAGTGATCGCCCAGCGGTCGAAATTCGACCGTAATTCATTAAATTTTAAGTTTGAACGTTATTGAGGATCTTTAATCAATGATTGTACGTTTATGATTATTGCGTATGATGTTTTTGAAGTTTGTTCTATTACGTCAGCTGCGAGCGTGTACAAACACGCCATTAGAGTGTGTTGTTTGCCTTAATTCCCTGCAATACCTATGGAATTTAAAATTAAATGTTAGTAACAATAAAAAAACACAATACATATGATACCATACTATAATAATACAATGCTAGAAGGGCATGAGTTGCTTTGTTTCATTTCAACCGAAATATTCTCAACAACGGCGTATGCTTTAACATTTTTCTCGTTATGTTTGACTGATAATTTTTGATAGTATAATCATGCTGAAGGTATTTCTCATTTTCTCAGCGTTGTTTTTGATATGGAATTCATCTTATTAAATAAATTCCTCGGCAAAATTTTAATTCTGCTCTTTTATCTGTTAATTTTCTGAAAAATAAACTATAGGGCTGAACCAATTTCTTTAAAAGGATTATCTCTGGTATTAGCATGAAAATTTACACTGAAATGGATTGATTGGTGATGGAGCTGTAAGGCCGCACTACTAGTGAAATCTACTTTCTGTGCCTGATAATGGAGCAGTGGACAAACCATTCCAATTCATTTATATTAACCTTTTATATCAGATGTGGTCGGGTGTGAGTCTGATATTTAAAGTATCTAGTAGAATGATAAGCAAATTTGATAATGGTATTTCTTAAGTAAATAGTAGAAGTTGTTAAGTTAGTTAATAGAAGTAAATGCTATTAGTTCCTTTTTCTTTTAAGCTTCGTACATATTGTTTTAGCAACCAATAAGTTATGATTTGCTACTTGAAGGTTTATGAAAAATACGGTTTTTATATTATTAAAAAAATATACCATTTACTGTACGAAAATTAATTGCGTAAATGTTGAAATCATTTCTGCAGGTAGAAAACTTCATTTCCGTAAGACATTTGATGGGTTGCAAATGAAAGGATTTAAAATTTGTGGAAAGATAATAAGATATCAGAGTTTGATGATGTCACAGATTTATAACACATGGATATTTCGTCAAATTTACATCTTTTCTTCCCGTCGACTATTTTAAATTTTGCCTAACTGAGCCTTCGCAAAGAGCTACTTTTCCCAGAAAGCTTACTTTACACGTTGAATTCGTCATATTTATTTTACTGATGATTAATTTTGCAGTTTTGTGATTTTGAGGGACAATGGAATCATATTCAGCCATTATCTGCACTATATTATGAGTGAATTGTCGACAGAATTAATTTTTACGAAACACGAATTCTTGTAAAATCACATTTTTTCTCTCTAAGATCTCTTCGATTTTGGCTCATTGTAACTTAAATAAATCTCATTTATAATTTATATTTTTAAAATTTACTTTCATTCCAAGACGATTGAACTTATGCACCAAAGTGAGGAAACCAAGAAAATGTTTGGAAAATTTATAATAATCGTGAAAATTTGTATTAGTAATTTTAAGTACAATTTGGACCTGAAAAAAATTAAAATGAACTTTACATGTAGGCTGCAGATACTTTATGGTGATTAAAATGGACGCAGCGATAGTTCACAACAACCGCGGATAAAAGCAGTAGAAATATGAAAATAAATATTTCGGGTTGGATCAATACAAGATCCCCACATTCACGAAAATTGAGTTTTTTTTATTTTCGCTTTATATTTCTTCGTATGTATTTTTAAAGACCAAAACGCCTTTTCCCTAAGTTGCATTTATTTGTTGAAATATCAAATATAATCATAAGAAAATAAGATAAGTACCTTATATTAATATAGTATATGTTACCCTAAACAGAGATGGGAATTATCTATGAGAATTTTTCCGGGATATGACTTTTCGAATTAATTTTGTGAAATTAAATTTTGGGAAATTGTTTGTGCTCGACTAAATTGGAAGCGAATGATCAAATCTTTCCTTATAATAATGATGTCACACACTTCTTTGGCAGCTACGTTCCTTGACACATGGATTTCATCGCATTTCCTCGTAATGCCCCTCTTCAATACCGATGGTGTCCACATCAACTCTTATTTTTAATACTTGATTCTCGAAGGACAATATGGCGCTTTTAATTGATACCGGATCTAACGTTCGCTTCTGCAACTGATTATACAAAATGTCAACATATGGCATAATTTTGTAAAAGAATCCTAACCAGAAGTTAAAGGTGGACTGTTGAATTTTTAAGAGCAGTCCATGAGCATGGCTGATAGTTGCGCTTTGTCTGTTCGTCTCTTCGATTTGCTCCAGACATTGAATAATAGAATTTTTGCGTTCATAGACTGTGGCATTAGTCCTGGAATGGAAATTCCACCTAGTTGGAGTGCCACATGAAACTCTTCTGCCTACTTTTTCATCAAGAACAGCAACCCTTTGAGGTAAATGGGCGAAAAACAATGGCATCTCTCGAACGTTGGCCAGTAACACACGCACTTTGACTTGCTGCTTGGCCCAGAATGAAATTCAATTGATGTACAAAATAAGCAAAAGGATACTCTTGTCTGACAATCGCTGAGTTCATGACATAAGCACCACCATAACTTTGGGAAATGACTTTTTCTTTGCTTTCTTGAACGAAATTTTTAAGAACGACCTTAATTGAATTTGCTAAAGAAGGGGCGTCGTGTCCGATAGGGTTCATGATGCTCCAAAAACTTTTCAATTGGTCTTCCTTCGGGTAGTGTGTACCGAAGCACAACAACTAGTTGAAATTTTGAAGAAACATCCGAAGTCTTATCAGCCTACTTGAAAAAAGTCAGCAGCAGCTATTTCAGCTGATATTTTTTCACGACATACATTCAGCATGCAGTCTGGCAAATTATTCTATTTATCTTTTGAAATACCCTTAAAAATAGTTGCACCGCTAAGATGTTCTCAAACAAGGGTGTCTAGATGTGAAATTAATCAATCCTCTAAATATTCCTGATTTATTCACTGAGTACTTTCATCATGGCCTGGTAGAGCCAATTCAGATTAGTTGCAAACTTTTATACAGTCAATAATTTTAGACAATTCATATCTCTTTTTTCTAAGGGCATTATTGTGTCTCTCAATTTTCATTCACTGCTTAGTTGTTCTTGGATCACCGTTTTACCCAAAACTTAAATTCTTGTGTCCAATCGATTCCTCATGCTTTGTAATTTTTGAGATAAATGCCCTAGATTTAATTTGAATATTTCTGGTCCAGGTCGCGTCCTTGTCTTTTGCAAAGTAAGTAAGAGCAAACAAGGAAAACAGTATAGCGTATTGGAAGAGCCACAGCCACAAATCCAACTGTTTCTCTTATATATTTGAGGTTTAAACAATCGGCAGTATTGCTTACCTCTGCCACTCTGACTCTGAGATAGGTTTAGTAAAGGAATAGGCCTTCCTACTTCTTTTATTGCACATTTTTCTTAAACAGAAAGAGAGGAAATATTAAATGTCAGGAATTGGACACTATTCATCGAGAAGAGCGAGAAAAACTGTTCACAAGCACATAACGCAGGTTTACGTGTGAATACGCCTCATGCAACATCAATACCGATAACTGAATATGTAGATTGGATACGAACGAACTCCGTAATCTCCATAATTCACAAAATTGCACCGTATTATGGGTAGCCATTACATGGCTGCAGACACTATTACATAAAATAACATACAAAGTAGGCGACAAATGTCGCCTAGTGCCAAGCTTTCGTCGTCAACCAACAGTGCCGGCAAAAAAGGAAAAACCTTAAGTTCTATTCGTGTTCAATTGAAGTCAGGAAGTGTTAAACGTCAGAGTTAGGATAAAATGTTTCTTTTCAGGGATTGAGTTCGGGAAGGCGGTGGGCCCTATGTTTCTCCTCCTCCAGACATAACTTCGTAAACAGTTGGGCTTTACCATTACTTGAAGGTATCGCAACGCAATTTTCAACGAGTTATTGCTGGCAGATCCTTTTCGGTAAATGAATCACAAAAAATTAATATTTCCGCCATACATTTCAAATGGTAGAGCCGTTTGGTCTCGAACCCAGGACATCTCGGAAGTTATGGATACATATAACGACCTGGTAGATATAAAACTTATTTAATACCAAAGTTTTAAGCTGATATCATTCTGGGATGATCCTAAAAGAATATTCCACTATCCCCATTTGTAATGCACAGAGGAGTGTAAATGGCGCTCTGGAATCAAACCAAGGATCATCAAGGAGACGTTAAACAGCATATATCAAATGTATTTATGATCTCTATTCACAAGCCGGGTTTTAAGTTTTCTTATCATCGGGAAGGCATTAGAAAAACTGAAAAATCGCCGCAATGCATTTTCAAGAGGAGAATATTTACCCTGACCTAGCGTCGAACCAAGGATAATCTTCAGGGGTGTCGTGGTTTTGATAAATATGCACGGCTTCCAGCAATACCTCGAATTTAAACTCTCTAATTTGCCGGGAAGTGCCTAAAAATATTTTTCGAAAATCCTATGAAGCCATTCTCGTCGGCTAACGTGGTCCACTGTAACGTGGACCAGCGATTGGCCCATTTTTAAAAGCCTTTTGCCCCTCTTTCCACTCACCACTCCCCACCGCGTCATCAAATGTGGTTCACTTCGGGAACTGAACCCTCGCGCAGTCTAGCTAGTTGGAACCAAAAGCGGCAGAAACCGCGACTCAACGAAGAAAAACTTAGGCCCAGTGATTGGTGTTAAGGATATTTGGGTTATGGTAAGAACATTGTTATATAGAAAAATAGTGCAGCAGTTTTCTTAGGGTGTTCAGTGAACCCAATGGACCCGCCGCCACTGGGCAATTCCTTCCTGATCCCAGAGAACATGTATGCAAAGTTTGAAGCGAATTGAGGTGGCGGTTCGGGCTGCGACAGGGACAGGAGATCGAGACCGGCTACAGATTTAGGAGACCGAGACTATTACTTGACTTTAGGCTTTCGTATGTGTGCCAGTTCGCGAGCGAGACCGAGGCAGGAGACAGCGAGGCGAGACAGATAACCGGGAGACCGATGCCGTCCGGGACAGCTAGTGTCTCGCTAGAGAAGAACGTTCAAGATGACGTCGTTTTCTGATGAAGAAACGGATATTTTGATATGATTCGACTACATCCTGCGCTCTACAATTCTCAGCTTGACTGATAGAGAGATGAAAACTTGAAGGATAATATTTTGAAAAGCATAGGCGAAGGATTAATGAACATTTTATTGTGATCTCAGCCGCACCTTGCATGGTATAAAAGTTCTCGTATTCGTCATTTTGTCAACTTCTACTGCATTGAGCCCCAATTATGAACAATCTTTTGCACGAGCGGAAAATCTCTAATTTCCCTGGAAAGCTATTATAATGCATTATAGAGAAACTTCATTTCATTGCGGTAAACGATTATTAAGGAATTTTTATGCTACACTCGGAATCGGTCAGACTGAAACGGTTTAATGAATTAGAATATTCATAAATAGAATGATAAAACAGTTTGCGAGAGGTTGGCAGATGACTCGTTCTCTGCATCGCTCTAGCAGACGACACCGGCATCCGAGCAGTTTACATTTCAGGCATGCTTTATTTTCCATGATGAAAAGAATCAAGAAGACTTTGAGAAAAAAATCGAACATGATCGTTACGTCAAAGGTTCATTAATTTTGCATGTCATAGGATAGACAAGCTCCTGAGTCCCGTATGAGAGGAAAATAAAACCCCAAAAATACATGTAGTTAAAGGGGATCCGGCGAAAAGTTCACTCCAGTGCGCTAAGGGTTGCGTTATTCACTTTTCTGACGGTAGGCTCCCCCTGTGGTCTCGGTGCACAGTAGACCACCGGAGACGGAGACATTTGTCTCGGTCTCCCATCTCTGTCCACGGTCTTCGTCCCCTGTCTCTGTCGCAGCCCGAACTTTAGGGGAACGGTGTGAACTCCAGTCCAAAAGAAACATAAAGGAAGAGTGTCCAAAATGTAGTGATAATCGGAAGAATAGGGCTCCTCTTGGGCTACCTGAATCACCCCACATTAGGTGTCAGCATTTTATTCGGTTTAGAGTTACGAATTTAAAAAAACCCTGACTTTCAAGACAGTTTTCCCCATGGCAACGTAAATAATTAAGATACAGGATTATTTTTTTTCTCTAGAATAACTGAAAAGTTTCTTCATCTGAAGCAAAAATATTTTTCGTCTCAGCTGCTTCCATTCAGTCAGAGTAAAACTTCAAATTTCAGAAACTGAGATGTCATGAATTTGATCAAAATCTTTGAGGCAAAATAAAAAAAAACTCGAGATAAAGCATTTTGGCGACTACTATAAAAAAACCTGCCCTAATCATTAACTATCTACCACGAAAATTATGAACCATTTCTTGTTAAATGTTTTTTAAGAAATATTCCAGACAAATTATACGTTCAATAATAATTTTTCTTGTTTTCTACTTTAAATAAAAAACAATTAGATAAGAGCATGCTGTTCCTGGGTTCGATGCCAGAGCACATTAAAATTTCTTACATAAGGAATATATGTGAAAAGTTGGACGTCGTTTGAGGCAGTTGCAGCCAATATTTCTGCTTGAATTTTCACACATAGTTATAGATCTTCTGTTGTGCTGCATAGGAAGTATCACCGGGAATCCTAATTCGTGCATCTTATTGGATTGAAAGAATCAGTCTTCATGGCCAGAAGAACATTTTTTGGCAAAACAATAGCGTACTCGTCTGGATTTATGAATGGACATGTTATTTATTTGATGAGCATCTAGACTAGATGAATGGTGTCAAAAATGTGACTAGGGTAATCAGCAATGGAAAAGGGTGTTCTGACCCTTAATTGCTTTACCATTTTATGCAATAAGCATGAATGCCACTATTTTTATCAATTTATTTGTATATTATTTGTTGGAATATATAATCTATGGCCGCGTGGCCACCAAATGCGAAGTGGCGCTGAGTTGAGCGGGACAGAGTGACACGGAGCGAAGCGTAGCTAAGTTTAGTATCGGAGGGTCGGCAACTGGAAGAGAAGCTGAGCGAAGCGATTCGTTTGTAAATAAACAAGGTGGCCTTTTGTTGCCGTCTGAGAATTTAATTCTCTGATATTACGGTTAAATCACGGAATTTCCGTAAGAGACGGTCTCTGTTAAAATAATTACACTGGCACACTTTTATTATGATATTATTTACAGCCATTGGACACATTTATCTATTTAGCTAATAGCATATAAGTTTCCTATCGTTCGTACAACACTCGAGTACACTTTTCATTTTGTAATGACGGAACTGATAATATAAATAGTTCTTAGTTTCATATCAATACATGGATAAATGTTTCTGTAACGAGTATCACAAAAATTAATCACTTTACTAACGTAAGCATGGCAATTAAATTTTTCTTCACTCTTCATCCGTTAAACGTTTAACTTTTGCTGACGAGTAAATATCTCGGAGAGGAGCACAAGCCATTCTTTAAACCTGCTTCAAATCGTCGTATTCTTATTCTTTTTAAGGGTGCATAAATGATTTTTCTACTTTTATTTCTTTTTTAATGCTATGGTTTTCAAGCTGGTGTTCCTCTCCGAGACAATTACCTGCTGACAGCATTAGTTTTTTTATTTTAAAAAACTGACCTGCATTCAATGATTAAATTTACGAGAAAATTTTTCTCGACTGTACTGAACCAATCGGACGACATTTTCACAATGATTGCGTTCCGCTAAGATGAGTGATTATCTTAAATTAGTACTTAATTGAAGTGGAACGACATTGGAAGTAATTTAATTAAGTGGTCCGATAACAATTATCACAGATTGACAAAGTGATTATCATCAATAATTACATTACAATGTTTCTGAAAGAAAAATATAATTGGAAATTAATCACACCTTTCAAGCTTATGAATGTAAATCTTTCACAAACTGATAACAATTCAGATACTGCCGAGGAAAGAAGCGAGAGGCTCCCCCCTCCACCGCGTTGAGAGCTGTGGAGGGGGAAGCTGACATCGCTCCATCACCACGACCGTTCGGAAGATGTGCCTTGCGAAGCTGAATGAAGTCACAATTCTCAGCTCAACTCCGCTTCGTATCCGGTGGCCACAGCTGCATTCAAAAGTATAGGTTCGTTTGTGAAAGTGTTGTCCGCTCGGCGTAACTTCGCTCAACTTAGCTTCGCTTCGCATTTGGTGGCCACCCGGCCTAAGGATTCCGTTCGCAGAGGTGAAAAAGTGAGATATGTTCTATTTGCTAGGAATCATGGAAACTCTTCCAGGCATTATCAATGTCCTCAGATATCTGGAGCAGGTGCGTCAGGTCGTTACTGAGTACTGTGATACATACTAGAGTGTGTGTGTTTTTATTTATTTCATATAGCCCACAAACATCCATTTTCAGAACTTTACAGTGATAGGTATTAACAATAACAATCACACAGGACCACTCCCTAACCGGAAAAATCCAACTAGCCGGGATTCGAACCCGGGACCGTGCGTGCACGCTAACCACTCGGCCACCACGGCCGTGTTAAGTTTAGTTAGCTTTTACAGGTTTAAATGACATCGCTGAAAGATTTTCACACTTCTATAGTTCGTAGACATACAGTTTTGAATCTACGACACCTGTGTGAATGAATAAAAACCGTCGATATGCAAGAAGAGAACTCCTAACGGATTTTGCTCAACGGGGGTTTTGTTCGGTTGGGGGGAAGGACTTCTAGATTTCTAATTTTTTGCTAGACATCCCTCCCCCCAATCCATCCCCGGGGCAACGTTACCGTGTGTCAACGGGTCATTTCTATCAAAATCACGAAAAATCTTAATTTTCATCGTAGAACGTCGATCAAAAGACGCTTGTATATCTCTTTGGACGAGTGAGACGACGACGATAATAAATTGTTGCTCATTTGAATTGTTTATAACTTTTTAAATCGTATTCCACGCGGTCAGTTTTTTTTATGGTCCCCCCTGATGGGAAGGTCGGGCGCTCCCAAGCTGAGAAGCCGAGCTAAGGGTTCGGATTAGGACGGAGACCCTCCAAATTTCTACCTGAAAAAAAGTAATTGTGAAACCCC
Source organism: Sympetrum striolatum (assembly GCA_947579665.1). Classification (NCBI taxonomy): domain Eukaryota; kingdom Metazoa; phylum Arthropoda; class Insecta; order Odonata; family Libellulidae; genus Sympetrum; species Sympetrum striolatum. The sequence goes on from OX388345.1 coordinate 95,907,776, forward strand.
CAGATATCTACCATTAACCGGAAAATGTAATAAAAAGTAATAAAAAACGGTCTTAATTGGAGGAATGGCCTTCAAAGGCTATAATTTGCATATAAAAGTACGGCATTATTATTATTATTGATATATAAAGTAATGGGTTAGGATGAAAACGAAAAAATATTTCATATAATTTTAGCAAGAATAAGTTCAGTGACTAAAATTCGGAAAAAATTCTTTACTCTTAGAAGCTGAATGCCAAATATATTTGATATCTGCAGTGTAATACTTCTTAACTCATTTGGAAAATTCTGAATATCAAGAAAAAGGAGAACAATAATGTGCTCTTCAGATATTTGTATCTCTTCTTCGCAAGTTTAATATTTCTCGGCAAATTCCCTTCGGATCTCAACCGAACGATTGAAGCGCCAAATATTGGCAATAACCGTAATTAAGGGCGCATTTATTGGAGCAAAGGAAACAGAAGCGCCCCTCGCCGAGAAGTGGTCGTCTCCCAGATTAAAGCCTCATCTAATGGGAATATTCTGATTTATGAAGAAAAGAATATAAGAGAATCGAAAGGTATTCGTAGTTATAAAACGAAAAGCTAGAAAGAATAGGAACAGGAAAGGAAAAAAATCGCCTGTTTTGGCAATGGTTAATTACTGATTGTTGTGGAAACGGAGAATTGATTGTTATGAGTAGGAATAGACGCGGCAAAGAAGCTAACTATACATGTTAGACAGACCGGGAGTATAAAAACTAAATTGTAAGGATTGTGATGGAATTTACATTGGGATGACAACCCGCAATTTTAATGTCAGAACACAAGAACACCATAGAGCTTTCCTTCATAAATCTCCCTCCTCCCACTTTGCTAAACACCTTTTCGAAAACAGTCATTCAAGTGATTTTTCCCCAGAAATCCTTCACTTTCAAAGTAAAAGTCCTCGACTCAATGCCCTAGAACAGCTTGAAATTAAACGTCATCTCTCCTACCCCCATTGCTCCCTTATTAACGAGTATCTTTTTCATTCTCCCTCCCCCATCTTGGATTCCGCCCTCTCCCCCATCCTTTAAATTCCCCTCCCACTCCCCTTCCTACCTCCTGATTGGTTGTCATTGTATGTATGTCTATTTCCAACTTCTACATTGTATTTTATCTGTAATCACTCAAATTACAATGTATGCCTCGGCAGTTTGATGTTTCAGTTGTGTGTGAACCTGACGATGGTAATGTACCGAAACCGGTAGTTCCTGAATAAAAACCTTTGTGCAAAAGTAAAAATCTATATTCAATGATGTCTTTCCACAGCATCTCGGCCGAATCGATTGATTATATACATGTTTATTCAATAAATGTGAGTTGCAAGCATATATTTTAAGCACTGTTCTTCGCAAAGTTCTATTTGGTTTGAAAATTAAGAATAAAGGAACCCAAATTCTTCTATGAAAAAATCAATTCTGTATCCAAGCGGTATCTAAACCGAGGACCTTTTTGTAAGATTAGTATTCGCTTTGTGCAACCGTTTCTAAAATTCCAAGTCGGTTACCGGGAATGTCTTGAAACGAAATTCCGAGTTCCGTTTAATAGGATGGTAGGAGAATAGGATTTAATGCAAATGGTCACCTGGCGTCGAACTAATGACCATAAGGTAAACGATAAACTGTTATCACGAAACAAAGATACATGGTGGGGCTTTCGAAAAATTTTTGAGGCACTTCCCGGCAAAGTAGAGAGTTGAAATTCGAGATATCGGTGGAAGCCTCAGTGTCATGGGTTCGATTCCAGAAGGCCCCAAAATCCCGATTTTTTCCATAAAGATGCATTGCGGGGATTTTCGAAAATTCTTTTGAAGCACTTCCCGGCAAAGTAGAGAGTTAAAATTCGAGGGATCGCTGGAAGCCATCCGACGAAAACTAGAAAGACAGCTTCGATGCTTATCCTTGGTTCGACGCTCGGTCAGAGCAAATATACTCCCGTTTAAAATGCATTGCGACGATTTTAAATTTTTTTAAGAAGCCCTTTCCGATAACATAGAAGCATTAAACTTGGTATGTGGATACAGAATATGAATTCATTTTATATACGCTGTTTTGCGTTTCGCGGATGGTCCTTGGTTCGATACCAGAGAGCCATTTCATTCCATAATGCATTTCTTATGGGGGGAACAGAATCCTATGTAAGGTCCTTCCCGGTATAATAGCGACTTCAAAATTTGCGTTTAATAAGATCAACTCCTATCAAGTTATAATAATGTTTTCACATCTGCCAATAGGTCCTGGGTTCGACACCAGGCATCTCTAACATTAGAAATTGTTACCATTTTTAAGACTTTTTTTAACCCTTTCCCGATAACATAGAAACTTAACACTTGGCATGTGAATAAAGATCATACATACATTTCATATGCGCTGTTTAAGGATCCCTGATCGTCCTTGGTTCGATCCCAGAGAGCCGTTTACATTACCCTATGCATTTCAGAAGGGGATAATGCAGTCTTAATTTTGAACCTTCCCGGAATGATATCGACTTCAAAATTTGAATAGATTTTACTTCTACCAGTGCTTTTTATGTGTTCACATCTTCCAAAAGATCTTGGATTCGACACCAGGCGTCTCTACTATTTGAAATGTATGGGGGGATTTTCCAATTACGTAAAATTCATTTACAGAGAAAGTGGAAATTCTACTGCCAGGCATGTGAACAGTGGTAATACGATGTAATTTTTATAATATTTTTATTAATTGTTTGTAAAGAGTAGTACTTTAAACATGTGCTTGCAGTATGCAAGCAACTTTTACCCGTATATAATAGATACACACGTATAGATAAATACACTCATTCATAGAGGATCAAGATTCTAATTCTAATGTTCCAAAGGTGTCATTGACTTGAAATTTTTACGGCGTACTGGCCATAACGTGTAACCGCCAGAAAAAAGCGATTTAAAACCTCAGTGTCACGGGTTCGATGCCAGAAGACCCCGAAGTCCCGATTTCTTCCATAAGGATGCATTGAGGGGTTTTTTGAAATTTGTTCTGAGGCACTTCCCGACAAATGAGAGAGTTGAAATTAGAGGGATCGCTGGAACCCGTGCATATCCGACAAAAACCATAAAGACATCTTTAAGGATTATCCTTGGTTCAACGCTAGGTCAGGGCAAATATTTCCCTATTTAAATTGCATTTCGGCGTTTTTAAGATTTTTTGAATCCCTTCCCGATAACATCGAGAATTTAATGTGAATAGAGATGATAAAATATATTTATTATACGCTATTTAACGTTTCGCTGATTGTCCTTGGTTCGATCCCAGAGAGTTATTCTATTATAAGGGTAGATTACAGGAGCGAATTTGAAATCAATTCCCCAAATACATGCTTGTTTTTGTAAATAATGGTGTGGAGTATATACATGGGTAAATTCGGATGTAAAAAAAGTTTTGTTAGTGCAATTAATTTATTTGTAGGATCTTAGATTTCATTTCAATTGCATGAATCTTTTGTCGACAATCATTCTTCCAATTTTATTAATTAAAATTTACTTATCAGGGATCGACGAGAATCTCATCAAAAGATTATCTAATATCTAGCGGGCAGTCTCAAGCGGTTTCAATTCAAACGAAAAAGCATTCGGTGACTACTGCTGGTCTACCGCAGAGTTGTATGTGGTATATATTTGGTACTTCATGCCACCAAATGTGTAATAAGTCCTTGTATATGGCATTAATATCTCAAAGGAATCCATTCCTCCTTTGGGGCAACTCAGGGAAGAGGCGATGGAAGACCGGAATAAAGACACGAGAAAATATCGCGATTCACAAGAAAACACGAGTGGCTACCACTGAGGACGCTACTGAGATTGTTACATACGTCGGGTCCTATGATATCGATGTCAGCACCTACAGATGTAACAAGGAAATCAAGGAACATGGGCGAAGACTAGGAGGAGCTCCTGGTTATGAGCAATGAAGAAGAGGCGGTGTGTGGAGAAGACAATTACTCATATGATGAGCGTATTTATAGCAGAAAAACACAACTCAATCATTTACACAGATTTATGCTTAAATTATTAGCAGCCTATTTTAAACATAACATTTATGGATCTCAATATGAACGAAAATTTGACAATGAAGGCATGTGAGAACAAAGTTTTATAAAACATTACAGAATGAGATTTTTTCTTCATGTCATTAAGGTTTTCTGAATTATTCTATCCTAAAATATATATCGAGTATTAATTCATAGCTATAAACCACTGAAAACACAGTTCAGAATCGTTTTTATCCACATATCCTCTCAAAACCGAGGTCGATGGCGCTCCGCCGCGCGGACATAGCGCTTGCATCGCCATCGAAAAGTCGCTTTATTTATCGGCGTCGCAAATTGTCGCAAGATTTTATTTCAGATTCTTCTTTAGAAAGATTTTCAGAACATTTTGGTATAAATAACTCCGCGTACACCGCGCTTATTCACTACTATTTTCCTCACTTAAGGTAAAATTTGCCGTAAAATAAGGGTTCGCCATTTTGTTGTATAAATAATGCAAATATTCAACTGTGATGAATCAATCCCTTAATAATGAAGCATAAAGATAAGATTTATAATACTGCGTCCTATTTTACCGGATGAATTTGCTCATTTTGGTTCAGGATAGGCTTAAAGTTGAAGAATTTTGCGAAAAATCGAAGACCGGCATTTTTCGTGAAATTTGGTCGAATTTGACCTCCTGTAGAATTGTAATGCGTAGGAACTAACGCAAATTATTTTGCAGATATGTGCAGACGTTTTTCAAGAATAACCATGCGAAGTTTCAAAGTCCGCACTCAGAAAAACCACTGTCTTATTTTTGGCCGGCTTTAAATTACAATTAATTAAAAATGTTTGTGGAAACGTTTTGCTATCAGAGCGTCACCAGTAGGGCAGTATTAAGGCAGTAAGTTACGTTAAGTAGGTCATAAGTATAAGTATATAAGTAAGTTAGTAAGTAAGGTTAAGTAACAGTAATTCTAACTTTACGGCTTTTAATAATGATTTTAGTGCTTCAGGTGTTTCTGCGTTTAATCTTTGAACAGTAGGCGGTTTAGCCATACGGCCGATGCAAGTCTCCTTCGAGAGAGTTGATTGAAGACCATGTGCTTGGAAAATGCCCCTCCTTATTTCGTCAGTAAGGTCTTCCATAATTTAGAGTATTTGTAATTTAAGGCAAAACTTGAAAACGGATTTGCTGCGTATTGAGATCACTTTGAACCTTTCCTGTAACATTTCCTATCAGAACCTCATCAACGTGCTGATGCCTTCCCATTTGGAATACTTTCAAACTGAGTTTTTCATTCAAACCAACTGCTCTATTTCATTCTAAGAAACTAAGTGGTGCTCAAGAGGTTTATCTGTAGCTGTTTACTCTAATTCTATTTTTAACGTTCAAGATGTTAATAAATCAATTTTATGCTGTCAGCATCTTAAGATTTCAACTGAAAATAAGGATTACTTTTTTTTCACAATATCTAAGAAATTCAAAGGCCGAAACACCTAGATGCTACTCCAATTTGAGAATGTAGTTTTAGCTTGTTGTTAGCTTTTTTAAATAATAGCCTAAGCTTAACAAGAATTAATTTTCTTGGGCTGATTCGATCTTTCTGATGTTTTTTTAAAAAAGTAATTTAAGACAAGCACTTTTCGCAAATAGTTGATCGAATTCTTGCTCGTGGAAGATAACACCGGTAGCGGTGGGCGTCACATTTTAGGTTATGCACTTAATGCTCTCAGTATCTAGTTTCGCTCCTGCAGTTTGATTAAAACGCTTGCTTTGTTATTTCCGCTGCAGTTAAGTATTCTTTTATATGTATTGTATTCGGGACAGATTGATGGTTCTTATCTATTTCTGCATCCGGACAATGTCCGCACTTGTTGGCCAATGTTTTGATGCTATATGCCCCTAATAGCACCCCCACGGCGTAAACTATAATTATTTATTATCTTATAATAATTGTATAGAATAATAAAGTAATGTTATTATTATATGTTGTAGTACAGATGTTAGAACAATTATACAACTAATAATAACGTATGCTACCATTACATATAATATGTTATTAATATTTTCCAAAATATTGGTTTAATAGTTTCAAGTAATGAAAAATTTACCGTTACGGTCCTTCTGGGCCAGTCAACAGCTCTATAATAATACAATTAAATCTGTACATAGGAATAAATTCTATCACATTCGGTCGTGGAATGACATTCTAAATGGAAGTCACTCCGTACATTCCCTCACGAAAAGATTTAATTTTCCTACCGGTTTCGGCGCATAGTTTACACTCATAACCTGATTATGGACTCTTAGCCGATCGGAAAAAAAATCCTTTAGTGTGGAAATGTATTAAGTTTTTTTTTATCTTTCCGTTCCGTAGGTTCACCAGGTGGCAGAGTTATACACGACAGTCATAAATATATGTATGAAGGGAAAAGCCATATTAAACAGAAAAATGCAAGCAGCGTAGTAAATTATCAAAAAGTAAAATATTTAAACAATAATGGTTATATTTCTCCATCAGTCATTCAAAAATCATTCATCGTCTTAATATTACATAACTTCGGTTCATCTTTAGGCTGAAATAATTCAAAGTCCGTAATACTTCTCCAAACAAGGACTTCCTAAAGAGTATTTCTCATTCGCCGTTATCATAGCAGAAAATGTAATGATAATAATGTAATTTAATGTAATCTTTTACAGCCAAAGAATTAGAAGTGGCACTTGCAGGGAAATGCGTTCTTAAATAACTCAGTAAGTTTAAAAATTTACTCATAATTTCATTGTAAAATCATTTGCTATAATAGCAATATTATCAAGTGCATATTAATTCAGATACCACTAATTAGTAATAAGAAAGTATTAATTGTTCGAATATCACTTATTGAACCGCTTAAACTCCTAAAAATGCCATTCCTCGGGAATATCAATCGACTGAACTGCCTTTCGTTCTGCTGTTTTCTGTAAGAGCCTTGCGTCGATGAATTCTTTCGGAATTCATCCTGTTCAGCCTAGAAAACCCTTTGCTACATTTACTTTGCATCCAAAGCCTTACATTTCAATGGTTTATCTGGGATCCCAAGAATTTCAATTCAAGCCTAGCTCAGCTATTGTTTATAAACACAATGGAAATAAATCCGTTGGTATTCCTGCTTTATGGAGTGCATTACCTTAATATAGATTTAGAATTTTTAGGCTCTTAGAATTATTTTCAATGATTATTATCTCTTTCCTGTTATTTGAGATTCCTGATTCGTCTGGTACGGCAATAAAACGGAAATTTGGAAACTATCAAATTTTATTAGTTGGTAATCCCTCTTCAGTCTTAAGTTTAATTACGTCCTATTATGTCATAAATTGATTTTGACGTGGCACCGAGAAAAGTCATCAAAATGAATTTCACCCTCAGTTGGATTTTTCCTCAAAGGGGAAACTGCTTTCCGATTGAAAGCTCAATTCAATGAAACATGACTTTTTTCAATCAAACATTATTCGAATTATGAATGAGTATAAATCGATGGGACATTGTGCTAAGTAAATAAGTCGAAGAAATAAAATTGTTCACTCTTACTGTTTTCCACCGTATATTTCACACACGACCGATCTCGTAAGATAACTTACATCTTCAGGTGACAAGAAGTTCCAAATCAAGGGAAGAGGGGGATTGGGATGTCCAGAGCGTGGGAGGTCAAGCGAGAGGTTTGAAGGAGTCGGTAGAGAAGTGTAAGGAGAGGTTTAGGGACAAGGGGGGGTGGAGGTTGTCTGGGAGAGAGTTTTTCGGGAGGGTACAGAGGAGCAAAGGTGAATGAGGCACAATTACATTGGTGACATTCTCGGAAGCCATTACAGCAGCCGTACTTTCCCTATGTTCTAGGAAGTTCATGTTTGGACCTTTTATGAAGAACGTGTGGGAGAAAAGGAGGAAGAATGGTGTTGAGCAAAGTGAGAGGAATTAATAAGAAAGGATTTCAAATGCTTTTTAGCGTGGATTTGAAAGCTGCGCCCATATTGGCCTGCATAAATAGCATCGCCGTCGGAACGCATCAATTTATAGATTTTGGAATTTTAATTCCTTATTAATTGTATCCTTATTGTTCACAAAGAAGGTTGTTTTTATTATAAAAGGCCGCGTTGATCAAATCTTTCGGAAGGGCATTGGACATTTTTAAGGATATAAGGATTATCAGTAAAACAGGTACAATGAAGTAGGTGAAACATTATTGTATTCTCACACTGAAAATGACAATTCGCATTAATTATTTCTTAATTTGTTTGTTCTCGCAATGTCACATCGCACGGCTTCTTCCAAACGCATTCCCTTAAATTCAAGGATTCCCTATTCTTGCTCCTTTTCTCGGCCATAATTTGATATTCCATTCAATTTACGGATAATAATAGGTAATACGATATTTTGCGACTGTTTAATGGCTGCCCCCTGGAAATAATTGACAACGGCTTCCCGAATCTCTTCCTCCCTCATCTGGAACACGGTATTGATTACATATTGGAAAGTTGTCCTTCCATTGCGAAGAAAATAATATCGATGGCTGCGTGTTAAAGTTTCGATGAGAGTTTTAAAAATATAGTTTGCCCCAAAAATAACCTATATTGTCGGGTAGTGCATGGAATTAATGTTAACACATTCAGTGTAACACATCTTCAGTGTATTTCCCTCGGGAGGTACTGACATCGGATGAATAAATACGGTGATTATTATATTAAATTCATTGACATAAATTATAAATTACACGATATTATTTATCATTCTGATGATATATTTATACTTACGAGTAAATTTGCTTGATTTTATAAGCATATTGATAATACAAATTTCTAGACAACATCTATTCGAGAAGGTCCTCAAAAGAAAAAAAAGGAATTGAAAATATTCTTAAAAATCATCGCAATTTATATTAAATAGGAGATGCGACAAACGCAGACACATTTGGTGTTAGTTTCATAGATATTATGAAAGAAGAGTGTTTCCCCTGATCCCTATGATTTTGTATTCCCTATCCTACTGGGATGCAGCTTAAAATATTTTCGAAACCGGATCATGAATAATTAGAAGTTCCCGCCTTACGTTTTTAAATAGTAGAGACGCCTGGTGTCGAACCCAGAATTTTTTGGAAGATGTGAATACATGTAACGCCCTGATAGAAATATAACTTATTTGAGTCAAATTTTTAAGTTGAGATCATACCGTCAAGTTCCAAAATTGGGTCTCCGTTATCCCCAACTGAAATGGATAGGATAATGTAAATGGCTCTCTGGGATCGAACCAAGGACCATCATCGGAATCTTCAGCAGTGTAAATAAAATATATATATGATCTCCATCCACATACCGAGATTCAAGTTTCCAACTTATCGGAAGAATTATTTTATAAATCTTAAAAATCGCCGCAATGCTTTTTAAATACGAGATTATTTGCCCTGACCTAGCGTCGATGATGTCTCTATTCCACCTGTGCATAGGTCTTCTTCTTGGTCTCTTCACATCTCTTGGTATCCAGTTGAGAACTGCAGATGTCCAACGGTTGTCGTTTCTTCTCTCAACATGGCCGGCCATCCTCCATTTCAGTGATCTTACCTTATCTATGATGTCTGTAATTCCAGTCATCATTCTCACCCTAGTGTTGCGTTTCCTGTCTCTTCTTGTGACTCCCAGCATACAGCGCTCCATGCTCCTTTGTGTTGTCTGAAGTTGCTGGGTTATTGCAGCATTTAACACCCAAGTTTCACTTCCATAGGTCAGGAAAGTTAAAATGCATTGGTCGAAGACCTTCCTCTTCAAAACCATTGGCATTCTTGACTTCAGAATGTGTGAGCTCCTACCAAATGCACTTCAGCCTAGTTTCGTTCTTCTGTTTACTTCATTGATCCTGTTTTTCTCTCCTGTTGTTACAAGTTGTGCCAGGTATGTGTATACCGCTTTCTTCACGACTTCCATAATTTCGGTTCCAAGTTCTTCCTCCTGAGGTGCTTAGAATCTATTTCTTAGTTCCAGCTGAAACTGCTTCTTGTTATCTGATAGCTTACCGAAATTTACCTCCTCCTTCTTGCAAGAAACCAACTTCTTTAGTTCCATTCGGGGGTTAATGTTAAATAGTGTTCGCCCAAAGGTCGAAATCCGACCGTAATTCATTAAATTTTAAGTTTGAACGTTATTGAGGATCTTTAAACAATGATTGTACCTTTATGATTATTGCTTATAATGTTTTTGAAGTTTGTTCTATCACGTCAGCTGCGAGCGTGTAAAAACACGCCATCAGGGTGTTGTTTGCCTTAATTCCCTGCAATACCTATGGAATTTCAAATTAAATGTTAGTAACAATAAAGAAAACACAATAACGGCTTGTAGTTTTATTTATTTTTTGTTTCGAATCATTGTCACTTTTAATTTTTCATGTAATTATTGAATCAAATTGACGCTAATATAAATAAGACTTGATATTCATAGAAGTATGAGATATACTGCATTTGGAATACATTTCATTTTTGTTAAGATACGCGTAATTTCCGTTTTAACAAATAGTGCTTGTTAATTATTATAATATAGTGTTTGTTTATTTGGTTGCTAAAACAAAATCGCTTATGTACACCTTACTGCCTTTCGATTGATTTTGACGGCAACATTTTCCCTATTTTTAGAACGTAAACATATATCGTTTGAAGTTTTATCTACAAAGCCGAAAATATTAACCTACATTATAGAAGGTGATATCATTCATAAAAATATATAGCTTCTATCAATTCAATTTCAAAAGTTTACGTATGGTTTTATTGCAATAAAATGTCGGCTCTTCTTCTCAATACATTTCTTATGAGCGTATCTTCTGCATTCATTCGTACGAGAGCTGTGTCCAACAATTACGTTTGTCGTTAGGGAATTGTTTATGCCGAAAAAATTACACAAATTTTTCGTCATTTTGGTCCGAATTCTGTAAATTTCGACTCAAATGCGACATTCTACAACCAAAATAAGAATCTTAATTCAATTTCCTTTCTTTTGGTATTAATCTCGATTTCATACTACCGTTATTTCTGATCTAATTCTTGAAAAGAAAAAATCTCTGCAATCGATCAAAATGAACTTTGCGTGCATTTCTTATGATAGACGATTATACTGGTCGAGAGTCGAACCAAGGATATTTAGACAAAGATTTTAGCTTTCTGCACTCCTCCATACAAACTTTAACTATGCCAAATCTCAAACTCCTCCGTTCGCGAAATATCCTAAAAAAAGGATCCAAAGTTTTCTCTTCACGTATTATTACATACATTAAGATACATACTTTAAGAAAAATACTACAAGGAAATGGACGTGGAGAGGTCCCAATGGAACAAAAAATGAAATAGACTACATATTTGTAAACAGACTTCACACTGTAACTAACTGTGAAGTTTTGAATAACTTCAACACTGCAAGTCACAACAGAATTGTTAGATGCAGAATTTATATTAACCCTCGAATGGAACGAAAGAAGTTGGTTTCTTGCAAGAAGGATGGGATAAATATCGGTAAGCTATCAGATAACAAGAAGGACTTTCAGCTGGAACTAAGAAATAGATTCTCAGCACTTCAGGAGGAAGAACTCGAAACCAAAGTTATGGAAGTCGTGAAGAAAGTGGCAGAGGAAGTAGCAAGCATGCCAAGAAAACCTAAGGATAAGAAGTTTAGTGACAGAACCCGGCAAATGATGAAACGACGGAAGGAACTGAAGAATTCAGACACTCCAAGAGATAACATTGAATATATTGCCCAGCTTTGCAAATCCATCAGAGTAGCAATCAAGGAAGATGTGAGGAATTTCAATGAAAAGATTGTGCAAGAGGCCATAGAAAATAACAAGAGCATAAAGAGGGCTAGAAGACGCCTAGCAATTGGTAAGAAACAGATTTTAGCCTTACAGAAAGGAGATGGCACCACAACATATAACAGACCAGCAATATTGAGGATTGTAGCAGAATACTTTGGCAACCTATACAAGAAGATGGGAAATGCCGAAGAGGAAAACCAAGAGGAAAGCCAAAGCTCACAACATCTCCTCTCAATTCTCCCAGAAGAGGTAATGGCGGCGATTAAGCAGATGAAGAATGGGAAAGCAGAAGGAGCAGATGGGGTGTTGGCGGAGTATCTGAAAGCTGGTGGAACAGAGATTGCTAATGTTTTAGCACAATTATTCAGTAATTGTCTAAAACAAGGAATGATTCCCATCAAGGATTGCACTTCTGCACAAGAAAGGAAGCAAAGAAGATTTAAAGAACTATCGCCCCATTATCCTCCATCCAGTTGTCTATAAAATATTCATGAGGATAGTAGCGGAACATCTTAAGATAACACAGTCTTCAGCCAAGCCTAGAGAACAAGCAGGATTCCGGAAAGGCTTCAGCACTATGGACCACATCCACACACTACAGAAAATTATTAACAGAAGGAATGAATACGAGATGCCACTCGTCCTTTCCTTTGTGGATTACGAACAGGCCTTCGACTCGGTAAGTTCCTCCTCCACTCTGAAAGCTCTGAAGAATCAAGAGATAGATTCTGAGTACATCCATCTCTATGCGCAGTGTATATGAGAATGCCACAGCTTCTGTAATGCTGCATGAAGAGACCGATGAATTCCAGATTGAGAAGGGAGTTCGACAAGGTGACGGTCTTTCTCCCATCTTGTTAACAGCCGTTTTTGAAGAAGTTTTTAAAACCCTTGACTGGGAAGAGAAGAGGTTAAGAGTAAATGGGGAGTACATCAGGCACCTCCGTTTTGCAGATGATATAGTTCTCTTTGCTGCTAACGCAGAAGATTTAACTTCAATACTTGAAGAACTAAACACAGCGGGACAGAAGATAGGACTCAGGACAAACCTAACAAAACAAAGGTAATGTATAATTCTTGCATGCTGCAAATGCTGTAATAACCCAGAGACTTCAGACAACGCAAAGGAGCATGGAATGCTGTATACTGGGAATCACAAGAAGAGACAGGAAACGCAGCACTTGGGTGAGAATGATGACTGGAGTTACAGACATCATAGATAAGGTAAGATCACTGAAATGGAGAAGGGCCGGCCATGTTGAGAGAAGAAACGACAACCGTTGGACATCTGCAGTTCTCAACTGGATACCAAGAGATGTGAAGAGACCAAGAAGAAGACCTATAGACAGGTGGAATAGAGACATCATCAAGTACTTAGGTGTAACGTGGCAACGAGAAGCTCAGGACAGAGAAAATTGGAAAGTACCTGGAGAGGCCTACATCCGACGTCGGATTGAAAATGGCTGATGATGATGATGATGATATATACCATACAATGATGCAAATTAACAATTTAGTTTATAACTCACGATAAAGAACACATTAAAAATGTATTACATCAACTAAGAATATCGTAATATTAAAACAGCCAAATTATAATTTGGAAGAACTATGGTTTTCTATATTGTTTTAGTACAGTAAAGGGAACTGCATACAAACTAAATGTTTGAGTTTTATCTTATATATAGAATCATATCCGTTTGAAAACTCAATCATGTTTATGTTTATTCATCAGATAATTATTGCAATTTGTTCTCACATAACCTATATCAGCTATTCCCTTAGCCTTGGTACAGAAATAATTGCTTTGAAACTGTATCAAAAGTAACTCTCTCTCAAACAGACCATTTTCTAACGCAAAAGGATTACAACTGCAATTTCGGCGTCTTGTAAGGGATAATTGCAGTTACGCACGACAAATCTGTGAAGAAACGAAGCTCCACCATTTTACGGAGGTGGCACTGATGCGGTGCAATATAGGCAACTCTTCCTATACGTTTACCCCGCTTACGTTTGAATCTAGTTTCTCCATGAAGAATACTCTCTATCGTTATTCATCCGCATTTCAGGTGGCCGATAACTGGAGGATTGGTGCTTCCGAAGATGGAGAGGAGTGACGCAAAAACGGAAGCTGAGGAGCGACCGCCCAGCAGCCTCTCCACCTACTCCGACCCAACTTCACCAGGGACGGCGTCAGAAAAAGTACGCTACTCTCTTCTCTTCTATAGTTTGATCCTCGTTGCAGTTGTGTTGTTCAAATGGCCTCGATGCCATAGTTCAATTGTCGCGGCTCTTCCATATCAAAGTACAGAACGATTTGAACTTCGTGATGGCTCAGGAAAAAAGCAGGAAAACACTCACAAGAGGGGGAGTGTGAAAAACCTGCGAACCTCCACTTCACTAAACTGACATTAATTATAGATGAATTAAAACAAACGTTGAACGATGGGAGATAAATCTCAAAGAAATGAAGAAAATGAAATTATATTAAGAAATACATACAAATGAAAGATTAAAAGGTCTAGTGCACTGAAAATAATCAAAAACATAGTTTATAGGAAATTATTAAAAGACAACAAGAGAAAATAAACAAAAAATATAATAAATTAAAATTAAAACAAATAAAATGATGTGCGAAAATCAAAAAGATCTGCGGCTTGCAATTTGAAGACTACTAAAACATAATCTAAGTTAAGTAGTCGTTAATTTGTACATATATTTATGACATGAGGATGAACCAAACAATTGTATAACAAGGTTGGGGTGATGGAGTTGTGAATTTAGGTGCATTTACGTTCTGCTTTGGATAGTTATGAGATGATTGTGGCATTTACGCTTAGAGGTAAAAATGGTGGATGAGTTTTGTATCGGGGAAGTGCGTTCCAGAGGTTAATAGCTGTAACTGTAAATGAGTTGTGAAAGATCTCTGTTCTATGTTGAGGAATCAATAGTTGTTTGCGACCTCTAGTATTGTGGTCATGAATGCAATCCAAAGACAAAAATAAAGAGTGAATATAATTGGGAGATTTAGTAGATAAAAATTTGTTCGTGGTACAAAGAAAGTAATGCTTGCGCCGGAGATCAAGCTTTAGTAGTGAGAGTTTCGTGTAATAATCCGAAATGTGATCGTACTTTTTTAAGTTGAAAATATATCTCACCGCGGAGTTTTGTAAGCGCTGTAATTTGATAGCTAGTTCACCGGACAGATCATGGTAGACTATTGCCCAAGTGCACCAATCTCGGTTAAGGCTTAATCAAGACCGAAATCGACAGATTAAGTAACTTAATCGGTGTAGCAACAAGAGTAGTAAACAATTATGGCGTTTCGGTTTGATAATTCTGAAGATGAACTCCTGTATTTAGATTATTTAAAAAACCACAATAATTTTCAGCGTAGAAACCATGACGCTAGGGTGAATCCTTTCGATAATTTAAGTGAAACTAAATTCCACGAAAGATATAGGTTGAGGAAAGAAACAGTACTTTCCCTCATATTCGCCATCGTCTTGAATATCAAAGAAACAATCCTCTTTCGCCGATGGATAGACTTAAGTTTTAAGTTAAATTTTGGCTACGTTGAGATTTTACGCCACAGGTGCGTTTCACATGCTGATAGGAGATTCTTTCGGAATACACCGAACTACTGCTTTACATGCAATATACATATACTACTTCCACTTCGTGAATTTCTACTATAGGAGTCTCAGTAAATGATACTGATTCATTTTGTGCTGCATCTGAATTCTCCAACACATCCTATAAACGTTGAATATTAGTAGTTTACTATACTCATGATTTATACAAGGTGTAAACTTATGTTACCTGACACCCTACCTCTGATGAATTTGATATATTTTGTGGTAGAATGATTGTATGCTACTGATCTAAAAAAGTAAACAGATTTGATTAATTTTTTCATTTTATTTAGGTAAATGGTATGAATATAATTATGCTAACAATAACTATGATAAAAAGCATCCGAATCAGAAGGGTTTTCCATTGGTCTTACATCAGGACCCAAAATAAATGCTACCTTTTCTTTAATTCTAATTATTTTTTCATTTTATGGCCCTCGTCCAGTCTTATACATTTCCATCTTCTCATCTGCTATATCCTTGTCTTTTTTTCATGTTCTCATAGCATGTTTTCAATTGGCCATGTGATCCTTTAACAACACCATATAAATTCACTCATGTTATTTTAAAATTTAAGCAAGCTAAAGAAGTTATTTGGATAAGATTAAAATTAGTGAGAAAATAAAGTTATACGAGTGTTTCAACTGAACACTATAATTGCTATAACGAATTAATTCTCATTAAAATACTTGCAAATATCGAAGATTACTAAAATAACATTGTACTAATAACTAATACTATAAATACATATTGATAAAATTCAAAAGCATGCGAAATGAAGAGCGACAGGTAATAAGTATTTCATTGTGTGCTATAAAATTACAAGAAATATCGCTTAAACAAATTTAATTGTTATTTAATTAATATCCCCTAAATCACCAGGAAGGGAATTGAATTCTGAGACAATCTTTTGCCATGCCAACTCTTTCTCCTTCAATTATTTCCCATCTGTCTTCTTGTTCTCAATGATGTATTTTCGTTTAATAGCCAAATCGATCAGAAGTTCAGCTTCATATTCATTAAAATTAGGTGTTCTCTGCCTTTTTTATCGTTTACGTCCATCTCATATAGCGATTCTTTACTATTTGTTCCACTGACAAAGTGTACACACTTGTGAGTCCACATATATCACGGATATCACTATTTACTAGTCGTCCAATATATCAACAACAAAGACGAATAAATTGCGATATACGTTTAGGCGAGCACTAAGCGGTACTCAACGTATTCACAGGGACTTTAATCGGCCGCCAGCTAACCGCAGTTACGAAATCCGCGGATACTGTTGGTGCACTCCAAACTTAAGTTGACCGCCGTTAATACATTATTAATTATTAATATTTGTATTTAACCGCGGTCAACGGGGATTTCACCGAGATTGGTGCACTCGGGCCTATATCGCAATAGTCGAAGTGGGGCATAACTAAAGAGTTTACCAGTTGTATTTTCACTGAGGGAGAAAGGAAATTTCCCGAGCGCCGAAGTGAATACTGTGAAGTAATTAACTTTTTTGCAGATTTGCACGACATGATCTGACCATTTAAGGATCTCATTCAAGTGGATACCAAGGTTTTTTACCTTTTTTTTGAGTTGGAATGCGGTTCCATTTAATTTTAGTGCCGGTAGGCTGATTCTATTGTCAGAGGATAATAATATTGGGTTCCCGATCAGAATTTCCTGTGATTTATTTGGAGTAATAATTATGAAGTTATCTTCACTCCAGTTTTTGATGAGTTGGAGATCGCGATTGATTTTATCGAACGATTGAGGTAGTTAATTTATACGTAGCATAGAGAAAGTGTTGCTTTCATGAAAAAGATCAACTTCGAGATTTCAACGGAAAAACGTGTTTTGGGGTCCCTAGAACACGTTTTCACCATTTTCGGAATGATGTCTGTGTGTATGTGTGTGTAATAGTGGGCGCTCTAACGTGAAAACTACTTCTCGAATTAACACCAAACTTCATATATAGCACTGTGGTGGGTGCTGTCAGAGTTGATTAGTTTTAAGAGTAAATCGATTAACCAGAAGTCGAGCTTTATTCTTCGAAGCAAATTTCCATTTTTGCAAAATATCTCCATAAATATGATATTTTGGTACATACTATTATTTATAGAAGTTTTAAGAAAATGTAATTTACTATAACTTTTTTATGAAACATATTATTGTATAACTGAATCGTTAGGAGTTATTCATGAAATACCGATAAACCGGAAGTTGCTGATTATGTACTTTGTGGGCGCTCTAACATGAAAACCATTTGTCGTATCAACACCAAATTTCATATATTTGGTGGTGTCGTTAGGTTGATACCTTTTTGGTGTAAATCGGTTAGAAGGAAGTCCAGCTTCCAGCTTTATTTTTCGAAGCTCGTTTCAGTTTTTGCAAAATTCCTCCATTAATCTGGTATTTAGGTATGTACAGGTGTCTACAAAAAATGTATTTTTCTATAAGTTTTATTTGAAAAAATTATCGATATCAATCACCGTTTAGGATTCATATCATAATTAATTGGTTAATTTCTTGTTATTGCGACAAATTTACGGTAAAATGTCGCTTTCATTTATAAAATTTCATAATAATATACAACATGATTACTATATTTCTTTAAAGTGTTATTTGGAAGTTGATTTGAATTTGAGACACGCGTATTTATTTCAAAATAATTATTCAATTATAATTGTTTCGTGTCGTTATTGATTACTCTTCACAATATCAATTAAATTCTTAACTATGGGTTTGTTTACATGTCAAACAATGCAATGCAATGCTGAGTCCAGGGCTTGAGAAACACTTCCATTCTTGACCTGAGTCTCGAAAAGAAAGGACGTGTTTTCTCCGGTGCTCCTGAACGGACCCCCAGAGTGACAAGCCAACGGCCCACCAAGCCCTCATTAACCGGTGTTGTTTTTCAGTTTTGTCCGTCTTAGCAGAGTAGCAGTTTAGTGTTAAGTACAACTAAAGCCCTTACTGTTTATTTATTTTCTGTTTTTCTAGTCATCCCTCTATCGTTTTAGCTGTTTTTAGAGTTTTTGTTTTGCAAAGGTTAGTTTTTGTATTTTTATCCCCTCGTAAACGTATTGTAGGCATATTTATTCTTATTGCGAATTTTATTTTCGTTATTACTTAACCGTCGTATTTCCTTGTTGTTTATTAGTAACCGGTCCTTATCGTTCCCATAAGTGATACATTCGTCCTTTCAGAGTCTTCTCAAACTTATTTGGTCAGTTGCGTATTTCGTCTCAGGTCAAACGCAAGTGTTAGTGTCAGCCTAAGTTAACTCGTTTAATTTGTTTGCGTGTTCTTATTGTCGTTTCTCAAGCATTTATTTTGGGTTCTCAGTTTTTAGTCATTTAAAGTCAATTGTATAATTAGGTAGGATGGCCTCTCCTAGGACTCCCGTTTCCTCTTTCTTGGGAACTGCTTGTCTCGCGTCCCTTCGGGCCGAGATAGTGGAACTCAGAAAGATGGTTGCGGATCTCAGCTCCAAGGTGGAAAGGTTGGAGGCTTCCTCCTCACGTGTGGAATCCAAGGTTAGCACCCCGAAAGCTCGCTGCGCCAAGTTGGCGGCTCGGGGTTCCCCGAGTGCGAAAGCCAGCCGAGCGATCGAGGGTGCCCCGAAGGTTTCATCGAGGGCGGGGATGTCGACGGCCAAGAAACCTGACGAGTGGAAGGTAGTCTCCATTCATCCATCCATCTCCCCCACCGCGGGGTGGTTTTGCGGAGGCAGGGAGTTGCAGAAGCTTCGGCTGATGCTCTTCCTGTGAGCAATCGTTTTTCTGTGTTGTCGGAGGACATTGCACCTGCTGCCATCCCCGTAACCCCGGAGGTGGCTGAGCCCGAAGGGGGTCGGGGGGTTTTAGTAATAGGAAGTTCTAATGTCCGGCGGATAATGGATCCATTACGTGCAAGGGCCCGCCGGGAGGGAGTGTGTGAGCGGGTGTTCTCCAGGTGTTTACCGGGAGGTACGGTGCCGAAGGTGACGGAGGAACTAAGAACGTCGGTATCGTCTTCGAACTGCTCCGTGTTGCGAGTGGTGGTGCACGCGGGCACCAACGACGCCTCGAGATTCGGGTCCGAGGAGATTCTAGGTTCTTTTAAGGACCTGATCGCCGAGGCTTCCCGAGTCGAGAGTGAGTCGGGTGTCCGTGTGTCGCTGTCATTTTGCAGCATAGTTCCGCGGTCGGACCGTGGTTCTGAGGTTTGGAGTCGCGTTGTCGGCCTGAACCAAAGACTGCGGGACTTCTGTAGGAGCAACGGGGTCGGGTTCGTCGATTTGAGGCCGGTTCTTGATTCATGTCGGCTACCTCTTAATCGTTCTGGCGTTCATTATACTGCCCGGGCGGCGGAGCTGGTGGCACGTAGGATTTTCGAGGTAAATAGGGTTTTTTTAGGTTAGACTATTATCAGAGTTCGCCACCCCAGGTAGTTTTAGAGTCCAATTCTTCCGGTTTAAATGAGAGCGATATAACGCAGATAGATTTGCGAGAGAAAAATTTAAATCTAAGGGGAAATAACAATATTAAGAAAGTACATTCAGCGGTAGGAATTATAGATAACACCCACGTAAATAGGCAAGTAGAAACGCATCATCTTAGTCCCCGAAATAGAAACAGTAGCATTGACAATAAAGAGAAATTCAATTCAAAAATCGTTACGGTTATTCCAAACAGAAATCCAACTTTAAAGCGCGAACTCAGAGATCTAAAAATAATAGTCGTGAATTGCAGAAGCATACGTAATAAGCAGGTGGAATTTCTTAACCTTACAAGGAGCACTTGCGCGGATATCATACTAGGATCTGAGAGTTGGTTAAGCGAAGACATTAATTCAAGCGAGATATTTCCTCCAGATTATGTGATATATCGCAAAGATAGACAGAGTAGAGTAGGCGGTGGAGTTTTTATCGCTGTAAAGAACCATTTGATTAGTCAGCGAGATGAGTTTGTAGAAAATAGCAGGAGCGAAATGATGTGGTGCTCGATTTTAAGACCTAACGGTAGTAAGATTTATGTTTGTTCATTGTATCGTCCTCCCGATGGCGAAATTGATTGTATTGACGATTTATCTGGGACGTTACAGATAATCGGGGAAAAAGTAAAAGATCCCATCATAGTTGTAGGAGGAGATTTTAACCTACCACATATTAATTGGCGGAATTTAACATGCTCCAACTCTAGTAGAGAGAGAAAAGTTTCTCAAAAATTAATCGATACTTTCTCGTCGCATGCGATAGAACAGGTAAACATGACGAAGACTCGAACGACTCGTGCGGGTGAAGGTAACATCCTAGATTTACTAGCCACCACCCACCCACAATTGATAGCTAATCTCGATATAGTTGACGGTATTTCAGACCATGATGTCATAATGGCGGAGATGAAAGCAGTAGCGGTTAAATCTCTTAAGCCACCGAGGCAAGTATATGTAATTCGCAAAGCTAATTTTTCGGAGTTTAGGGTTTATATTAACGAGTGCAAGGATGATTTTTTCCGCTTTTTGGGTGCAAATACAGTAAATGATAGTTGGATAGAGTTTCTCCGGATAATCAAAGAGGGTTTAATTAAATTTGTTCCTACTAAGAGCGTGCGTGAGCGTAAAGAGCCACGGTGGACGAAACCTAAATTACGAGCATTACATAAGAAGCAAAGAGTCATTCACTCGCGATGGAGAAAACTCAAAGCATGCGGAACGAACCATGAGCTCGAAGAACAAAACTATAGAGAAGTGCGAAAGTTAGTTAAGGAAGAAGCGCGAAAAGAATACCAGGAATATAGATCTCGAACCCTATTAGAATCATTAGGTGGCGATCAGAAAGAATTTTGGTCATACGTGCGTGAGACCCGTGGAGGTCAGTTTTCTGTGCCTAGCCTCATAAGCGCAGAGGGAATTACCGTAAATAAATCAGAAGATAAAGCTAACTTACTTAACAGGCACTACCAGAAATGCTTCACTGTAGACAATGGTCAAGTTAAGGATTTTACCTCGCGCATTGATTCAGAGATGTGTCCCATCGAGATATCGGTTGATGGAATTGGAAAATTATTGCGAGATATTGATAGAAAAAAGGCGCCAGGACCCGAAGGTATTCCCGCTGTTGTAATAAAAACTTTAGCCGATGAAATTGCTCCGCTTCTACAGATTTTCTATCAGAAATCATTGGATGAGGGAACCGTCCCAATGTCGTGGAAAAAAGCTAATGTCACTCCGGTGCCTAAGAAAGGGCGCGCGTCAAAACCAGATGATTATAGGCCTATTTCATTAACTTCAATTTTTGCAAAATAATGGAGCATATTATAGCGAGCTCTATCATGCGCTTTCTTTCCGAAAAGGGAGCAATCAGTCAGAGCCAGCACGGATTCCGTAAAGGTAGGTCTTGTGAGACCCAGTTAGCGCTTTTTATGAATGACGTATCTAAAGCAGCAGACGGCGGTGTTAGATCAGACGCAGTTTTCCTAGATTTCAGGAAAGCTTTCGACACAGTTTCTCACGAAAAGCTTATCCAAAAGCTGAATGCCTACGCGATCGACGAAAAAGTTATCAGATGGACCAAATCTTTTCTAGAAAACAGATCTCAGCGAGTTGCGTTAGATGGAGTTTTATCCGAAGAAATAAGTATCTCATCAGGAGTTCCACAGGGAAGTGTTCTTGGTCCAATCTTATTTCTAATTTACATTAACGACCTCGTAGATAACGTAAAGAGTAAGGTTAGATTATTTGCCGATGATACCCTGATATACAGAGAGATTTTGACAGAAAACGATTGTAATGTGCTTCAAGACGACCTGGACGTAATATCAGGATGGTGCAAAGATTGGCAGCTGGATTTAAATATAAATAAATGCGTTGCCATGAGTTTTACGCGCTCCACAAACATAATTCCCACGCAGTACCAAATCTCAGGTCATCCATTAGAGTTAGTTCACGACAACAAATACCTAGGAGTCACGTTTAGCAGTAATTTATCTTTTAAAGAACATATTCGAGATGCGATAGGAAAAGCGAATAGAATGCAAAGATTAACTGGTAGAACGTTGAGAGGATGCTCATCGAGAGTCAAAGAAATAGCTTACTTTTCTCTTATTCGTCCGAGTCTTGAATACTGCTGTGCGGTTTGGGACCCACACGAAGTAGGTTTAGTCTCAGATTTAGAGATGGTCCAGCGTAGAGCAGCCCGATTCGTTTGCGGGGATTTCAGGTTTGATAGCAGCGTTTCGGCAATGATAGAGTCCCTCAGTTGGAATTCACTACAGATGAGAAGATCTGAATATCGACGGAAACTTTTCGAAAAGTTCAATCGTTCAGAATTTATAGACGAAGTAAGTGAAATGTTAGTGCCAGTAAGGAGCGAACGCGATCTCCGAGAGGCATCGACGAAGCGTTATAGGGAAGTAATCACAAGGACGGATAATTACTTTTGGTCGTTTTTTCCCCAAGCTATTAGAGATGCTAATAGGTAGGAATGAATAATGGTGGTGCATTACACCCCCTGCCAAACGCCTCTGGCGGCTCGCGGGGTATATATCTAAATCTAAATCTAAATGCAAAGCGTCTTTCGCTCATACTTTTTCTATAGATTGCGCTCTGGCTGATTTTTAGGGTTTGAATGGTTTTCTTATTTCCTTTTTTACTCCATTTTTCTTCTTAATTTGTTTTCTTTCGCGTATATTAACAATTTTCGTCATTCTCTTTTAGTTTTTAAGTTTCTATTGTTATAATGTCTTTATTTTTATTGATCGTTTGGATTGTGCATGTGTCATTTTACTCTTTGTTCGTATTTTGATTTCGTTTCCATGGCATATTACATTGAGTTGGATATATAATCAGTTTTATGATTCATCCTATATTGGATTGCTTTTATTTGACTCAAAAGGCCTATTTTACCGATTTTCGTCGGACATGTCCCGAAAAACATTATTTATCTTTGTGACATAAAAGTTAAAACAATATAAATTAATCACTAATACATCCACGCTTAGACTTAGTTTACGACTTCCAAGTATATTATCTGTAAAAAAGCCAGTCCATCGAGTTTGAGAAGCTACAGCTTCCAGTAGAGTCCACCGAAAATGAAATAAATATCAGCTGATACAACGTTCATTTCTACGTTAACTAATATGCGTGTAGATTTTATACTTGCCATAGCTCTACTTTTACTGGAATTTGTTTGAAAAAAGTCAATGTGATTTGTTTGAAAAGTACCCGTTTTTTTCGCTACCGATGGCCCAACTTTCTCCGATCGTCACTCATTTGATTTTCACAGTAATAACTTGAAATTTGTACACGCATTAGCCAAGAATCAGGAAATGAGTATTTAACCGTATCAGTCCTTTGTTTTCCTAATTGTAACTTCTCATCATGATCGCCGCACGCAAAATAACTTGGTTTTTCTAATCTGTAACTTAGTTCCCTCCATGCATCGCCAGTATTTTTCACTTGAAAAATACCCACGAAATACTAACATTTGCGTTACGCTTTCCTCTCTATTGTGTTGATTTAAAACATACTTATTTGCTCTCCGTTGCACCTTTTCGATTTTCTTTATATTAGTTTTGCTGTGTGGGTCCCAGACGTTTGTCTAATATTCCAATATAGGCCGTACTATTGTTTTATATCCTAAGTGTTTCGCTTCCCTATTTGCTCCCTTTAAGTCCCTCATCACGTAATGGAGGTTTTTAAATAGAAAATTATTGGTTTTAATAGAAAAACATCTATAAGGTTCAAATTTCGCGTTGGCTTGTTTACTACTTATACGAAACCTCCATCACTAACAATAGAATTTATCAGCTCCTGAGTCTTCCCACCTGACCCTTTCTTTCCCGACCAGTTTACCTGCGGTATAATTAGGTCACCCGTTAAAGATTTGTTTACGTCCTTAACGTTACAGGTCATTTCAAGGAGCTTTTCTAAAACCCCTCGGTCATCCCCGGGGGGTCGGTACGCCCCAACAATATGAAACTTTTGCTTGCTAACCCTATCTTCGACTTCTACACAAACACTTTCAAAATCTTTAACTTTTGAAACCAAAATACTTGAGAATTTTTTAGAAATACGCATATGAAAACGCCTCCCCCTTTTCCCTCTGTAGACTTCGAACGTTTTAGGAAATACTTCTAACGAACTGACTTCCTCTTTTAGCCAAGACTCCGTACCTATGAATATATCTGCTTTACTTGAATCTAATAAGGTATTGAATTCGTGGATTATATTATTAATGCTACGACAATTTACTTGCAAAAGCCTTAGAAGCCCTTCCCTTTTTCTTACACATAATACATTAGTCATCTTTCACATCGAGAGCTACAACACCTGCCGCACTGTTATTTAGTTTCCCTGATTTATACAAGAACCAATCACATTTTTCAATAACCTTCCAAATTTCATAGAACCTCTCCTATTTAAATGGAGACCATCCCTCCCAATTCACTTTCTTTTAACCAACAATTAGGATCCACAAATATCACATCCTTCCTTCCGCACACCCAGTAGAGTCCATCTTTTATATACCTTATAAAGTCATAAGGAACATCCCTCCTCCTGATCACGCCACTTATCACAATTTTCGCCCGACTTAGCTTCTTCTTGCACATAGATCCCAAACGTACCCAATGACATGCTGCGGCGATTCTGCTCTCTTCACATCGTTCGTCCCAACATGGATCACCGCAACCTCTTCGTCGACAGCACTATCCTTATTTCCTATTTTTGACTCAAAATCGTCCACACGAATCCCCGAAAAACATTCCACTGAGATGACAGCATCATCGTAAATATTCCCACTGTATCATCGAATCCCCCATAACTCGCACTTTATATTTTACACCTCTGTGCTCTCTTTTTCTCTCAGGCTCTCATTTTCCTTCACCAGCCTCTGGATCTTTTCTTCTCAGCTCCTCTTTCAGCTTCTCTTTTTCCTTGCTGGTCTGCTTCAGGCTCTCCAAACCCCCAGTGTCTCTACACTTTTTACAAACCCAGTCCTCAGACATACATTCTTCTAATTTGTCTTTCGAAAATTTTAAATGGTACCACGAACTACACATACGGATGTCGTGCACTTTTTAAAGTTATTGTTACACTTGGCACACTTGACCACCGCAGCCATCTTGACAAAAATTACTTTCACATTTTGATCTGCGCTCAGCACATGTCCTCACCCTTCGACTACCTGACCCCAACTGTAAGATTTTGCGGAAGACTTCCTTATATATTGAGAAATATCAAACGAGGACGGCCGAACATCTCTCTCAAACGATTTAGTCCTCATCCAAAGGTGGTGCGAAAAATGGGAATTATATATTTATATAGGTAAATGCTCCGTAGCTAATTTATTCGAAAGGAAAAAAATGGGGCCGAATCATCCGTACAAATTTAAGGGAATCAATATAAAAGTAGTAGATTCAGTTGAATATCTCGAGATCAACATTACTTATAATTAAAATTGCGTAAAAGCAATTAAAAACCTTGGCTTTGTAAAGTGTATTGTCGGTAAATGCGATGAAAAGGTGAGAGAGCGATGTTATTTTACCTTGGTCAGACACCTTCTGGAATATGCGGCAAGTATACGACGGATGGAACGTGTACTCGCGAACTCGAGAAAGTGCAGCGTAAAGCGGTTCGTTTTGTTAAGAAATACTACGATAAAAAGCACAAAAATGCTCTCAGACGTAGGTTGGGAATCCTTGAAAGCAGGGACGGATCTAGAAAAAAATTTTGGGGGGGGGTCCGATTGAAAAATTTAAAAATAAAAGATATTTCAGCTTTCACAAAACGTGACGTTAGAATTGTGTTAGACAAACTCGAATTTTTTCGCTAGTGATTAATTATTAAATTGCGTGTTTATTTGCGTTATTTGAGTTTTATTTTCGAAAAATAGAGACAAGAATAAAAAGTTTAATAAAAGTAACTGTCGATTGTGATCTGTGTGATTGTGATTTTTATTAGATGTTAATAACACGCAATATAATATCATAAAATATCAAAATGCCTTATTGACAGTACATATTGATAGTATATAAAGTATCTACAAATAGTCTACGGACATCCGGAGAACCTCTCCTACGGTTGAAGGACCGTGTATGGGTATTGAGATTTGAGGGAGTCTGATATTTCGGGGGGGGTCCGGACCCCCAGGACCACCCCCCTGGATCCGTCCCTGCTTGAAAGAAAGGAGATTGGAAGCTAGGCTGAGATTGCTTAGTGAATTCAGGGAAACTACATTTTCGGAAGATACAACCGGTATCATGCAACCCCTCTGCTACCTCGGTCGATCCGATAATGACCGTAAGTTAAGAGAAATAGCTGCTAGGACGAATCGTTTTAAAAATTCATTATTTCCGCGAACGGTACGCGACAATAACAGAATAAGGAAGTAGTTTAGATTCAACTGGTGTTTACACCCCCTGCCACACGCCGAAAGGTGGCTCACAGAATATTAATTAGAGCTTTCGATACGGTTTCTCACGAAAAGCTTATCCAAAAGCTGAGTGCCTACGCGATCGACGAAAAATTTATCAGATGGACCAAATCTTTTCTAGAAAACAGATCTCTGCGAGTTGCGTTAGACGGAATTTTATCCGACGAAATAAGTATCTCATCTGGAGTTCCTCAGGGTAGTGTTCTTGGTACGATTTTATTTATAATTTAAATTAACGATCTCGTAGAAAACGTAAATAGTAAGGTTAAATTATTTGCCGATGATACCCTGATATACAGAGAGATCTTGACAGAAAACGATTGTAATGTACTTCAAAACGACCTGGATGCAATATCTGACTGGTGTAAAGATTGGCAGCTTGATCTAAATATAAATAAATGTGTTGCCATGAGTTTTACGCACTCCACAAACATAATTCCCGCGCAGTACCAAATTTCAGGGCATCCATTAGAGTAATTGCACGACAACAAACACTTAGGAGTCACATTTAGCAGTAACTTATCTTTAAAAGAACATATTCGAGATGCGATAGGAAAAGCGAATAGAATGCAAAGATTAACTACGTTGAGAGGATGCTCATCGAGAGTCAAAAAAATAGCTTACTTTCCTCTTATTCGTCCGAGTCTAGAATACTGCTGTGCGGTTTGGGACCCACACGAAGTAGGTTTAGTCTCAGATTTAGAGATGGTCCATCGTAGAGCAGCCCGATTCGTTTGCGGGGATTTCAGGTTTGATAGCAGAGTTACGGCAATGATAGAGTCCCTCGGTTGGAATTCTCTCCAGGTGAGAGGATCTGAATATCATCGGAAACTTTTCGAAAAGCTCATTCGTTCAGAATTTATAGACGAAGTAAGTGAAATGTTAGTGCCAGTAAGGAGCGAACGTGATCTCCGAGAGGCATCAACGAAGCGTTATAGGGAAGTAATCGCAAGGACGGATAATTGATTTTGGTCGTCTTTTCCCCAGGCTATTAGAGATGCTAATAGGGAGGAATGAATAATGGTGTCGTATTACACCCCATGCCGTACGCCTCTGGCGGCTCGCGGGGTATATATCTAAATCTATATCTAAATCTAATGTAGATGTATGTCCGATTATAAAATAATAACCGCTGTACTAAAGACAGTCGCTCTCCAAGTTTCGAAGCCCCCTATTTATATATATATACATATATATTTAAGAAATCCATCTTCCCGTTTTTATGAAGTTTTATGAAAGTAAAAGTTAAACTCTTATACATTTTATGTGCAATGATTTAATGGATAACTGTTGGTCTGAAATTCTCCATGTCCTTTGAGAAGGTATTTCTAAATTTGTTCCGACGAAAAATGTTCGAGATCGTCAAGAGCCGCGACGGGTGAAACCAAAACTACGTTCCCTTCAAAGGAAACAAAGAGCGTTACATAACCGTATGAAGTCTTTTCCACTTAATAGCAGAGAATATGAAGAGCATCGTCGTCAATATTTAGAAATCAGGAGCGCAGCCAAGAATGATGTAATGAATTTGATGCTTACAAGTCAGTCGCGTTACGCGAATCGCCAGAAAACAATCCTAAGGAGTTTAGGTCGTATGGTCGCGAGAATAGAGGCAAGCAATCAACCGTTTTGCACCTCGTCGAAAATAATGGAAGCGCAGTAATAGGTTCACATGAGAGGGAAAATATTATTAACCGACATTAAAAAAATAATTTCAGATGACGGTCGCGTCAACGCGTTTCCTACTCGAGTTACATCAATAATGAATAAATTGGAATTTTTGGAGACAGGTATTCGAAACCTATTACAGCAGATCGATAGTAGAAAATCTCCTGGACCAGAAGGCATACCTGCCATCGTCATATCTACGCTTGCAGATGAGCTTGCCCCCATCCTCCTCGTATTCTTTAATAAATCTTAAGATGACCATGCGGTTCCAGCCTCATGTTGAAAAGCGGACATCACTCCAGTACCGGAAGAAGGGCGTTACTCGAAGCCGGACGATTACAGACTAATATCGTTACCAACTGTATTTTGTAAAATTCTTGAGCACATAATGTGCGGTTACTTAATGCGTTTTCTCAGCGATAATGCTGCAATAACACGCAGTCAACATGGATTCCGTAAGGGCTGCTCAGTAGAGAGCCAATTAGCACCCCTTGATCACGGCAAAGTACGAGCAGCCGTCGAGGGCTTTAGGACCGATACTTTATTTCTGGATTTTAGGAAAGCATTCGAAACAGTGCCACACGAGAGATTACTACAAAAACTCGGTTTTTATGCAATCGACGACCATATCATTCAGTGGATTAGGTCCTTTCTTACATGTAGAAGACAACGAGTGGTCATAGACGGCGGTTTTTCCGACGAAGTAGAAGTGTCATTAGGAGTTCCTCAGGGCAGTGTTATCGGACCGATCTTGTTTTTAATATATATAGACGACATAGTGAGTCTCTTCACGGACCTTATATATAGAAAAGTTCAAAATGCGGAAGAGGCATCGATATTAAAGGCCGACTTGGACATTATTTCTAAATGTTGTGAAGATTGGCAACTCGATTTGAACGTTGAAAAATGTGTAGCAATGAGCATGACCCGCTCATCGAACATAAGCTCAACTAAAACCTCCTACCAGATCAGTTGTGCGAGATTAGTATCCGTTAGGCAGTATAAATATTTCGATGTCCTCTTCAGTCTTTTCTTTAAAATGTAGTAACAAAGTTCCTTTCGGTGATAATTCCGTGTAGTCACTGCGCTGCCTCCGAATCGCGAGCATTTGTCCACATCGATTTCCATTGCGTTGTCGTGTCAGCAATATCTGGGTCCTATTGAGTAACTATTATCGTTGCAACTGACAAAAGGAAAGTGACCCACAAGGAAAGGGTTAAAGGTATTATGCACGTAAGGGCGTGCACCCAGGAAAAAAATAGTTCCACATTAATAACATTTAAGGGATTATTTCAGATTACGGCTAGATCAAGAATGGAAAATGTATGAGAAATTTTATTCGTTCAGTTTTATAGCACCTTGAACGGCAAATTGGGTGTGCAACGTTAGATGAAAGCTAATCTTTAAAATCTGGAAACTTTCAGGTGAGCGAAAGCAAGTGTCTGTTTCGTCCACTCCCGGAAGTGCTTTGGCCCAGATGGAAGAAGCCCAAGGAAGCAGGAAAGAGGGCACATCTGCTGCACATGATGGCCCTGCCTTTCATTCCCATTGCTGCCCTCATCGTGCAGAACTGCTGCGCGATGGCTGCTGCACTCAACTCCCACATCCAGGCTACGAACATGGAGTATCAGGTCCTAAATAAGAGTGGGGTCAAAAGAGTTGGTTGGAATCGATAAAAATCTGGATGGTAATAGAAAAATTATTGAACTGGATCAGAAATTTACATTGACAGATGAGCTCCACGTACGAACAAGCATATCGTTTACGCTGATATTTCTTCTTCCAGTGATCAACACCTTGCAGTTGGTCACAATTCTGTGCTATCTTAGTTCATTCTAAATCATTTGGCCGGACTTCGTGGAAAGACATTCTGAAGACAATTTTTATTTAGTCGACCCGTTTCGTCTACACAGTCATTATTAAGCACAAGTACGAGGAGCTATTTCGAGGGGAGGGTGAGGGGAAGGGTTATTTGTGGAACACACTTGCCCTTGGGCAGTCGATGGAGAAGAGCCTGAGGTTTCTCAGAGATGTCAGAGTCTTTATGTTGAAGATGAGAGGTTCCCTTTTACTTCTACTTTTCACATATATTCATTATGTGAGAAATTGCAATGTGCTCTGTTATCGAACCCAGGAACAGCATGGTTTTATATATTTTTTTAAATTCGAGTCTTAATATACATCTTCTATCTGAGCCAGAACTTCCTATTGTTTCGATAAGTGCATAAAAATAAATAATGAAAACTGCTTCAATGTATTTTAAATGGGGGATATATTTACCGCCCGGCTTCAAACCCGGGTCTTTCTGGTAATACTTTCTATGCAACACAACAGGAGATCGCCATTTTAACTATGTGTGAAAATTCAAGCAGAAATATTTGCTGCAACTGCCTCAAACGACTATCGCGACGACAGTGATTATTATATTAAGACTACTGGATTCTCCCGTCAAAACTGACGGAAGTAATATTAAATTGGATTGTTTGTCAGAAATATGTTCAAGAGTTAACTAATGGTTTTATTGCCATAAAATGTCGGCTCTTCTTCTCCATACATTCCTTTTGAGCCTATGTTTCCCATGTGTTTGTATTAGAGTTTAGTTCAACCATCACCTTAGTCTTTGGGGAATTGTTTATCACCACAAAAATCACACTACATTTTCGTCATTTTTTTCGAATTCTCTCATTTTCGACTCGAATACGTTATACTACGATAAAAATAAGAATCTTCATTTAATTTCCTTTCTTTTGGTACTAACCTCCATTTTGTACGACCATTATTTCAGATTTAGTTCTTGAAAAGAAAAATTGTCTGCAATCGATCAAAATGAACGTTACGTGCAATTCTTATGAGAGACGATTCGAGTTGTCCACAGTCGAACCAAGGATACTTTGGATGAACAAATATCAATATGCAATGCTTCATCGAATCTTTGACGACTCCCATAAATTCATAATCCTATTACGCGAAGAAGTGCACGAAAATAATGTTCGAAAATGCTTCCCTTTTCCTATGACGGCACTGGCATCGGATACATAAATATATACACATCGGTGGTTATTACATAAGATTATCACCATATAAGTGTAAATTTAGCAGAGAGTTATAAAAATTTGTTGAAAACGTGCCCAACGTGCGTCTTCAAACGATTCGAGCAACGCGCTGCCTCCGCCAACTATCACTAACAAGTGAAAGACGAAACAGCCCAAGAGCCTAATTTTTGCGGAGCGAATGTATGAGAAAGTGATCGGGCGTTCGGAAACAGAGGTAGCCCTCTGGTTTGGTGACCGGCGCCTGAATTTCATTTCAGCAACGGTTGTCACTCGTAACCTGTGTATGTTGTGTGTGTGAGAGATATTAATAAAATTGCAAAAAAAGGGAATAAAAGGTCGTTTTTTCCCCAGGCTGTTAGAGATGCTAATAGGGAGGAATGAATAATGGTGGTGTATTACTACC
The DNA here is from genome assembly GCA_947579665.1 of Sympetrum striolatum. Lineage (NCBI taxonomy): Eukaryota > Metazoa > Arthropoda > Insecta > Odonata > Libellulidae > Sympetrum > Sympetrum striolatum. Next base: position 95,939,777 of record OX388345.1, read on the forward strand.
CCAGCCATACGCCTCTGGCTGCTCGCAGGGTATATATCTAAATCTAAAAAAATCTAAAATAAAGCAGGAAAAAAGCAAAAAGCAAGCAGCGTTGCTAGCAAGACGATTTCTTTGTCGGTGTCGCAGGTTGTCGTAGGATTTCATTTCAAATTTCTCATTAGGAAGTATATAAGAACATCGAGGAATAATATGTCTGTAAATGCTGCATTGATTATTTCATCTCGTTAAATGAACGATTGACCTAAAAATAAGATTTGCCATTACTTTAATAAAGAAAGCAAATACGAAACTATGACATTGTAAATGGAGTGATATAAAGCTTGAGAAATAAGTTCACTGCATAGTGTTATTTTTATGTCTATGTCTATGTCTATGTAAGAACCCTGCAAGCCGCCTTTCGGCGTGTGGCAGGGGGTGCAAGCACCTTGACTCTATTTTCCTAAACGGTTGCTTTCGCGTATACTTCGCGGAAAAAATGAATTTTTGAAACGATTCGTTTTAGCATCTATTTCCCTAATCTTTCGGGCAGTATCAGCACGGCCCATATAACAGGGGGGTCGCATTATATCGGTTACATCATCTGAAAACGTAATTTCTCTGAACTTATTTAATAAATTTATCCTTTGAATTTTTCTTCTATCTTCTAATGATTCCCATCCCGCGTCCTGTAACATCTGAGTGACACTCGCTGTTTTATCGTAGCAATTCTTTACAAATCGTATCGCCTTTCGTTGTACTTTTTCTAAATCCCGAATATGACATTTCTCGGCGGGGTCCCATACACTACATGCATACTCAAGGTGAGGCCTAACTAACGCTAAGTAACATCGCTCGCGAACCTTTTCTTCGCTCCTACCGACTATTCTTTTAACGAAGCCGAGTTTCTTAAGTGCTTTTCCACATATATTTCGGATGTGGGCACTCCATGACAGATTATTCGTGAGAGTTACTCCAAGATACTTTACCGATTCTACTGTCATTAGGTTTACCCCTCGGAGGCTATAAGAATAATCATTTATTATAGATTTACTTTCGAAGAAGTTAACTACAGAACACTTTTCTACATTAAGCTCTAATTGCCAATCATCGCACCAGTTCATAATTCTATCTAAGTCGTTCGAAAGGGTTAATCTATCCTCTGAACTAACTATTTCCCTGTAAATGACTGTGTCGTCTGCGAATATCCTAACATTGCTTTCAATGTGATTGCTGAGGTCGTTGATGTATACTAAAAATAACAACGGTCCAATTACACTGCCCTGAGGGACGCCCGAGGTCACCTTAACCAAGTTGGAACTAATACCATCGAGTACTACTCGTTGCTCTCTATCGGTGAGAAAGTCTTTTATCCAATTAATAACTTGTGCATTGATACCCGCAACTTCTAATTTGTACAGCAATTTATGATGAGGTACCTTATCGAAAGCCTTCCGAAAATCTAAAAATATCGCATCGACTTGCTTATGTTTTTCAGCAGAGTTTAGAACATCGTGTACTAATAAAGCCAGCTGAGACTCGCAAGAACGAGTCTTACGAAAACCGTGTTGATTCCTAATTATGAAATTGGACGTTTCAAGAAAACCCATTAAAGAGCTAGCTATTATATGTTCCATAATTTTACCGCTCAGTGATGTTAAAGATATAGGCCTGTAATTAGCTGGATCGTCCTTAGAGCCACTTTTAAATATTGGCGTGACATTCGCAATTTTCCAATCTTTCGGGACCTTTCCTTCGCTCATACTCTTGTCAAATATAACTTTAAGAAAAGGTGCTACGCTCTCCGCAACTTCCTTGAACACTCGAGCCGGTATGTCTTCAGGACCCGGAGCTTTATTCGGTTTAATCTGTTGCAATAGTTTAATGATGCCGTCTTCTCTGAAGGTGATTTTCGACATTGATTCAGGTTTATCAACATTCGGGAGAGTATTTGATGTATCGTCAGACGTGAAAACGCTTCGAAAAAAATCATTCAAGATATTAGCTTTGCCTTTAGCATCGTTTACTATATTACCGCAAGTATCCTTTAATGAACCAACAGTTTGCTCTTTACCTTGGACCTCACGAACGTACGACCAAAACGCTTTTGGGTCCTCTTCCAAGTGTTCACATAAAATCTTCTTTTTATATTGACGGAGGGCATCTCGCATAATTCGTTTAGTTTCCGACTTTGCTTCCTTATGTTCGCTCTCTACTCGATCTATGTTGATACTATTCGGTTGCCTCGCAGCGGCTTTTAATTTGGAATGCAAACGCCTCTGTTTCTTTAGTGCTCTCCTAGTCTCCTTATTATACCATCTAGGTTCATTAATTTGATTTGAAAGTTTTGAGGGTACAAATTTATCCATTAGGTCACGCATTGTTCTTACAAAGAGATTCCACGTGTCCTCGGTATTTAAACATATCGCGCGCGTTTTATACTCCAGAAATTCGTACATGAGTTTACTACGATATCCTTCGAAATCGGCTCGCGGGTAAAGATAAACTCTGCGCTTAGGTTTTCTGTGCTTTACCAAGTTAAGGTTGAAATCTATAATTATGGCTTTGTGATCGGATATTCCATCGCAAACAGATGTGTTAGATACTCGTTCGGGGGTGTTCGTAAGAAAAAGATCTAAAATGGTTAATTCCCTGGTAGGCTTTTTGACTAGCTGGTGTAATGAATTTTTTTGTATTATATTTAACAAGGTCCTACAAGAGTCATTGTCCCGAGCTCTTTTCTTGACTACGTGCTTTTGCCAATCGATGTCTGGAAGATTAAAATCTCCTCCAATTATCATTATGCTATTGTTGTTTTTACGCGAGTAAAAATTTATTTCATCGTTTAGGTTACGCAAAACATGACGCGAAGAGTTGGGCGGCCGGTAAAAAGCACATACATGTAGATTGGGTTTATTTGGCTGACTAATGGTACACCATACGCTCTCGATGCAACTGTTAGGATACGTATGTGGACTACTCCGCAAAGAACTTTTAACCGCTATAAATACTCCTCCACCCACTTTATCCTGACGGTCCTTACGATAAATCTTAAAATCTTTAGGAAATACTTCGTAGTCATTAATATCGTCTGTTAGCCAGCTTTCGGTGCCTATAATTATGTCGGAGTCGTTACTTCGGATAAGATGTTCAAGATCGGCTACTTTGTTTTTGATGCTTCTACAATTAATAATGGCAATCGATAGTTCATTTACAATGGGTGAAGCCCGGGAAACGCGTTGTTGCTCATCTTCAACTTGTTCAGTACTTTTTAAGGTATTCGATTGTTTATTAACTTTATTTCCTATATCGGAGCCACTTAAATTAGAAGCATTCCCACAAATTCCCTTTAGCCTAAAAAAAACCTACAATGCTCGTAAATCCTATGAGCCACCCCGCTCGCAGCTTCAGCAGTATAGTGAACACCAGAGCCGTTCAAGGCGAGGGGGTACGACAAGAGGGTCGGCCGAAGGTCCACAAAGGACTTTTTTTTTTTACTCGATGATCTTGTTCGTATATTTTCAGTATCGGCTTCATATTGAGGATTATTATTAAAAAATAAAAATCAAACAAGAACAAAATAAAATTATGGTTAATGGTAGTTATCTGGGGGTTTCACCATTACTTTTTTTCTGGTACAAAATTTGGAGGGTCTCCGTCCTAATCCGGACCCTTAGCTCGCCTTCGCAGCTCAGGAGTGCCCGACCTTCCCATCAGGGGGGACCATAAAAAAACTGACCGTGTGGAATACGATTTAAAAAGTTATAAACAATTCAAATGAGCAACAATTTATTATCTTCGTCGTCTCACTAGTCCAAAGAGATATACAAGCGTCTTTTGATTCTACGATGAAAATTAAGATTTTTCGTGATTTTGCAAGAAATTACACGTTTTCACACGGCAACGTTTCCGTTGTATTGGGGTAGGGGGGAGGGGTTTCTAACAAAAATCTAGAAATCTAGAAATCCTCCCCCCAACCCAACCCAACCCCCGTTGAGAAATAATAGAAACACCCGCCTTTCTGACTGAACAACGTTGCCCTTTTGAAGAACTCCTCTGTTGAAATACTGTTTAACTTTGCGGCTCTCGTCTATCGACGCGGTCCCCTTTCAAGTTCATCTTTGGTATGGGTGGAGTAAGGGGGCTGAGCACATTTTCTTTGACATAGATCGCCACAGGCAATCTCCACATCTCGGATCATTTCGTTAAGAAAAGCAATCCAGCACTTGTTGGTAGAATTCACACCTCGAGAACAAATTCTTAACGAACAATGCGATTGGAACAATGACCAACATTGTCTTCGTTTTTGGCAATTATTCGTGCGAATTTTCGCCGAACCGCTCAGCACTTCGATCGTATGCTAGAACACTAACTTTCGATGTGTTCAAGAAAACAATTGTCTTAAAACCTATATAGTATACAACAGCACAATCGCAGAATCACATTCGAAGTTTTAAAATTGAAAAGAAGGCACTATCATCTTCAATTTATTTCTATGGAATTCCACATAGTCAAGCCTGCTACAATTGATTATAAAATATTTAGAATTAAATGCATACGTAAGCATATTCATACGTCAGAACAAAGAGAAACTCATGAATACTGATTTGGGCCCCATGCCACTTCCCTTTATTCTTTCCTGGAAACTCTTCCTAACCTCAGGTAGAAAAAAACCCTTTTCTTCTCAAAGTGACGGGAATACCGAACATTCTTCGCCATACCAAGTCCTTTTCTTCGCAGACCTCTGAATACGTCTCAGGAAATCCCCCACCCACTCTCTTACACTGACAATGAATACCCCACACTTTGCCGATATGTATTTTATGAACCCAGATGAGGCCTTCGGGAGGCGCTTTGGGTAACTTAAAAGTACGGTATTCCTTACTCGTTTTCTCCGAGGGCCGGGGAATGAGAAGAGGATCGCCGACAAAGACGTCCGTTGCAGATTTTAAACCTCCAATTCATTAACAGCCGTGTTCAAATTTTCTTTCTTTACACCAGAGGCCATTTACGATTGGCGACTTCCCAAGAACAGTTTATACTACTCCATACGCCTCTTATGATCAGGTCTATATGTTAAAAATTTGAAATGACTGAATATATTGTTCTCGAATGGTAGGCGAAGAAGGGTGTCTATGTCCATGAAAGAACCCTGCAAGCCACCTTTCGGCGTGTGGCAGGGGGTGCAGGCACCTTGACTCTATTTTCCTAAACGGTTGCTTTCGCGTAATGTTTGCGGAAAAAAATGAATTTTTGAAACGATTCGTTCTAGTATCTATTTCCCTAATCTTTCAGGCAGTATTAGAAAGTCCCATATAACAGGGGGGTCGCATTAAATCGGTTACATCATCTAAGAACGGGATTTCTCTGAACTTATTTCAAGGGTGGTCAATCTTTTGAGTCAAATTTTAGAAATATTAGAAGCTAATTAATGGACAGACTCTGCAGTTGTAATATAGAGATTTCAAAATCAGAATTCAAGTATATTTTTTCTTTGGCCAGCGATTTCAGCTGCAGAGGGGTGCCTTCAAATGAGCAAGCGTCTCCCAGTTGCTATGATGCAGCCAAGTCTTCTTTTCGCTGTACATTACTTGATTGCTGAATTGCTGGCTTTTTATTGCAACTTTTAGCTGGTGACAGTTTTGGACTTTTCCGTTTATTGAGCAATGGGGACTTAAAAAAATTCAATGAACACAGAAACTCCCAGTTATCTGCCTCATCTGCGGCTACTACATACGCTTCCGAACTTTCCAACACATAAATTATGTTTTTTCTAGTTCTAACTAAAAAGCAATGCTCCGATGAAACACCCATAGAAGAGGGAAGGAAACATCCAGAAGGCAAATTATTTGGAGCGTATGGTTCCGATGAGATATACTGATCATTTAAACACGAGACATCACGCCAATTTGGTCCAAGGACAAAGTTGGCCCAAAGTTTATTAATGTTTGGTATCGGGCTAATGCCCTTGACTCGTGCGAAACCTTAGTTTACTTATCTAAATCGCACATTAAAGTGAATAATAGTAAATTATTTAATATTCCTCCAAATCTTTTTTACTTGACAATCTTTTAAAAAACCTTGGTTTTCTAATCAAAATTCATGCAAAGATACAACGGAACGGAAAAATTGGGAGATATTTAAGGTTCCCCTAAACTATAAATAAGTAAAAACATTTCAAAAATTAAACTTACTTCAAATTTATTTACTCTCATTAACAAAGCCTCTCATAACAACTAGAGTTACCTATTTCTGAGGATTTCCAATATACTTTGCATATTACGTTTCTTTGATTTAAAATAAATGCCTTCATTCCCTTAGGTGAGAATCACTGTGGAAGGGAGCAAACTGCTGACGGCTTTGCAGGCGGAAAGGGGAGAGGTCGCCCTGTACCTCGTCACCCGTGCAAACAGGTAAATTCGGACATTCCTTGTTTATTCGTCAATCACATAACTTCATGAAGATTATTTTAACCTAGGTCTACATTTTATAATTCCCTATACTTATTATTAACGACGACGTCAACGTTTCTAGATACCAGAGGTTATTGTGATTGGCGCAAAATTGAAAATTTATTGATCAACTTTTTACAGAACCAGAAATTATAATCAGACGTAAGCAAAGCTGCCATCAATGATTGCTTTATTTATCTTTTGAAGCCTTTTTCAGATGGTAATATCCTAGCTTAAATGATAAACACTATGCGTTAGAATTAGTGTGAGATTTTTCCACCACGCGCATAGTGGTGCGTCAGTCACATTTAATTGCGATGGCCACTAAAAATTTGTCGATAATGTTAATATCATCCCTACTCCTTCATTCGCCACCGCGAGTTATTTATGGAAAATGTGTATACTCAGAAATGTATCAATTTTTATGAAAACTGATTTATTAATACATGATATGCGAATAATTTCACTTTTTCTCGAATATGTCAATTTTTTCTGGGGTAAAAAGATTCTCAGCTTTCCTGTTGAGTCAATTGTATACAATATATTCGGGTTTAGCTAAAGAGACATTGAAGAGGCCAACGTTTCGATGACTCGCTCAGTCAACTTCCTAAAGTGCTGTGAAGACAGATCCTTGGCGTCTCCATCAACTCGCTGACTTCATTTGTTCCTTTGAAATTCACATTCTTAGTTGTCTGCGACATTGTTATACGGCGTACTAATCTTCTTTTTAACCACTCCATAAACAAAAAGGCACTAAAAAGGGAAGATCAACTATTTTCATTGAATGTATTCTATCTTATACGAATTGAACAAACACAGCAGCAATATTCGAGATAGTATTTCAACGAAGAAATCAATCGATTAATTTCTTACGAATTTCTATGACTATGTAAGAACCCTGCAAGCCGCCTTTTGGTGGACGTACAACAAACGTATGACGTTCTCAATATTTACATTCATCTTTTTAGGCTTTTTTCGCTATTTCTTCTAACCAATGATTTTCATAAACCTTCGAAATATCCTTTGGGATATCTCTACTTTTCTTTTGGAATTGTACTTTTAGGCAATTAGACATTTTTTAACTGTTATAAACACATGACATCCTAAAATCAAATTTACTATTGAAATTGAACGTAACAATCACATTAATTTTCTTGATCTTACCCTCTATAAAAGAAAAAAGTCTATTTATTTTGCTATTTACAGGAAACCTTCATTCACAAAGCACACTATCCACGCGGATTCGAACCACCTCGTATCACACAAAAATGCCGCTTACCACTGTCTTATACACAGACTTCTTACACTTAACCCTTAAACCTGAAAATAACATACGCGAACTCAACATCATTAAACAAACTGCTGTTGCTAATGGTTACACGTAAAAGAACTTATAAATACTATCCTTGCCCGCAAACACAGAAAAATAAACTTAGCTAAATTCTATCCCATATGTTACAACAATGAAGACAAAACTCTTCGGGGAAAACTTCCTTTTCTTGGTCCCTTAAGTTACAAATTATGGAGTATATTTACTACATACAACTTAAAACAACTCACTACACAACACACTACTGAAGGAATTCTCTGCTTAATAGCAATGACACGCTTAATTTTACATTCAAAGCAGGAATACACAAATTAAATCGCAACTGCGGTGCCACATACATCGGCCAAACTTCCCGCAACTTACAGACAAGAACAAAAGAACAGTTACGCTCATTCAACAATAAATCAGACACTTCACATTTTGCCAAACATTTATTAGAATACAAATATCACTCCGATTTTACACCCACTTGGCTACATTGTGAACACAAAGGCCAAAAACTAGACTATCTCGAAATAATTGAAATTACGCGCCACAATGTATGCGACTACAAACTCACAACAATCGCCTTTTCAGCAACTCCCTTATTATGTCAACCTGCTGCCTCCACCACCCACATCTCCTGCGCTACATTTTGTTACATTTGTACCTTGTCCCTTGTGGTTTGCTCGAAACCGGTCGAACAATTAAAACATATTTGTGGAATTTGCATTATTTATTTAATATGATCCTGATTACGGAGTTCCACAAAATTAAGGCTTCTTCGATTGAATTTAACTAGTCAACTTTACCTTTTTATGAAGTTTAACCTTTCACCTAATTCCCCGCCTCAAAACTGAATCTTTACACTCTTATCCTTCTCACTGTGTCATTTCCTACATTTATTGCCTACTATTAAGTGCGCAATAATATCACATCCAAGCGGCACCGAAGTTGACAAAGTGAATCATCGAAAGCGACTGCAATGTCTCCCCTTCAACTGTAAAGCTGAATAGATTTTACTCCAACATCGCAAGAACGTTCTCGTCTGTCCACATAACGGAAACCTAACAGGAGGTCAGTTTTCAAGGTCTACTTACGACTCTGTAAGATGTGATAATCGTTATGAATAATTTGTAGTATTAGTGAAGTCACTTACTATTGTATACTTCAATCACACATCCATGAGAAATGTTCGTGACTTTAAGAAGTACTAAGTGATTTTTGTTGCAGCCCTCACCTGAACATGACCTTCCGGAAAAGCGAGACCACGGTGCAGCGAGCCATCGAGCAATTCAAGAGCACTTCCCTCCTCGATGACGCCCTCATGGTGAAGCACCTTGACAACGTGAGGTGATTCATCAAATTTTGAGAAAATTGTTCAGTCGATACATTCAATGAGTATTAATTTAGTAGAATATTGAATGCAATACAGCAATGGAACAATACCATTATGTTGTAGAAAGTGACTCATTAAGTTTTTCTGTCACTTTTTTCATTTCTTCAGAGCCAAGCGCCGCAGTTTATTGGAGAATGCGTAAGTAAACGTGAGCTTATCTGAGAAATCTTTTGTTCGCTTATTGCACCTTTCAGCAGTGCTACTCAACGGTGGTCACTTGTCTAAGGTTATAGGAGTAATGGCTCTCAAATGACCGTCTGTGCTTAATATCAATTGGAATTTTCTATGATTATAATATGTGGTACTGAACACTTTAAGACTACAGAGTAAATGATTAAGTGATCCGGAAATGTTGAGAAGCACTGCAAATTATGTAGTAATGCACTATTTAAACTTTCACGCTTTTGCGTAACCATTATTTCTTATATATTTAATATTCATCTTCCATAAACGAATTTGCTTGAATGAAAGTGAAACACAAGTGCACCCATTTCCTTGGGATGAAACCTAAAAATGGCAACTTTCTCCGTTGGAATTCAGAGAGGATATTGCAGTGAATGTACGGATCTGCAAGTACATTATCATGTAATATTCTCTATAAGGCTATTCCGGGAGAGATGCCACACCTAAGGAAAAAACTTCATAACAATGACTTAAGTGATCACAAGTACTTGAAACTGCGTGATAGAACATAAAATTTATTGGTTACTAACGGTATATACACAAAATTAACATTAACAGTAGTTAACAAATTTTGTTTAAAAATATATTCCCCAAAAATATTATTTTTTCTGAATTTGGCCATCTCTCCCGAGTGTCCGGGTGATCACCTCTGTGGGAGATATGCCCCATTAGCGTAAACTGAATTTAATCTGGATTGCGCATGTTATGTGACAAAATTGTTAAATTTAACTTTAAATTAGGATACAACTAAACGTTTTAGTTGACTTTAAACCTAAATAGAAGTTTTATTGTAGTACATTCAGAGAACAATTTCCATTTAAAATTATAATGAAATTTGCAATTGGTATGAATGGGGGTTAGAATAAACACCGTCGATGTGCGCAAAGAGCACTCCCAACGGTAGTTCGCTGTAAAGTTTATTTATTAATAATTGTTAGACAGTAAAAGCCGTATTCCGTCGGAAGGTGCTACAAAAGAGCTTTATTTTATTGAATTTGCCTCATTTTAAAGTTGCTTAGGAGGCATCTCAGTCTCCTCTAGAGGCAAATAAATAGCATATTGAGGCTTGGTTATCATTATTTTGCAAGTGACATCCTTTTACGCAAAATTATTGTCGTTTCAACCGAAAACAATATGACAATTTTGATGTTTATATCGAAATCTCGAAATTTTGAGGAAAAAAATTCTCACAGAAGATATTTATTGATTTCGAAAAACAAATTTATATTTGTAATGTCCATTTAAGTGGACCACTTTTGCCGGAATTGTATTTTGATCAGAAAAAAGTGGCTAAACGCTCCACCACTTGCTTACTAAACAATACGTCCACCAACAATACGTACCAGAAAAAAGCGGCAATACGCTTACTGAACAATACGTCATCTTTTGATCGTGCAAAAAATGCATTCGAAGGTGGATTTAAGTTTGAATTGAAATTTAAATGTAGATTACCAACGTTTTCTTGAAAAAAGCCTTAATCAGTATCACCTTAAAGTTAAATTGATACTAATAGGGAACATATACCTAAAGATAGCACTGGGGCATGTAACCCGAGAAGAGGCGTCTCTCCTTTCAGTACGGGAGAGATTACAGCCAGTGGGGCTACACTTTGTCCAATATGGCCAGTCACTGCACGTGGATATTAGATGAACCTATAGCTACATGTTTTTGCCCTTTAATTCAAAATATTCAAACATTTAAACGGATGCCAACCAGAACCATTATATGCTATCTTATAACAGGGTGGAAAAAAACAGTGCCTACTTAAAATGGTGTTATAAAACTGCGTAAAAAGAATTAATCGCCATGAAACTCTTGCAGATAGATAAGTGCCTTCCAACTGACTGATGCACACCATCAGTAGAGCAGTTTTGTGGCCTTCCTTAAAAATACTACGACTGGGGCATCTCTCCCGGTGGGGCATCTCATCCGGAATTACCTTATCTATACCCGTATATTCCATGTAAGTGTTAATTTTTCAGTATAGTACATTTTATACATTAAAATTCAATTGCATTTGAAAAGAATTTGAGTATTAATCGATCAGATATAAGTTAAGTAAGATCTCTACTTTTTTCCCTCAGATTCATGCGTTACTATCACTTTCGTAATATTAAGGAATAAATGCGCAAAAAATATCCAAAATACCAGACTTACTGTATTGCATTCATTGTATAAGGCAGCGTTCACACTGAGGCAATATATGAAAAGCGACATATTGCTTATCATATATCGTAAGTGATATATCGCTAGTGAGGTTCACAATAGAGAAATACGATTCGGACGACAAAAACATGCTGAGAAACGTTTTCGTCACCCGATATACAGTCATTTGCATAATTCTGTGGGCATGATCTGTTGCTGCTCTAAAGGCCAAAGAGTGCACTTAAAATTTCTGTTGGAACTTCCCACCTTCTCCCTCCCCACCGTCTACCTTCCCAACCTCTCCCTTCCCACCTCTACCTTCCCAAACTCTCCCTACCCAGCTTCTCCCTACACACCCTCTCCATTCCCACCCTCTCCCTTCCCACCCTCTCCCGGGCCACCCTCACCCTTGCAACCCTCACCCTTCCTACCGTCTCCCTACCCACCCTCTCCCTTCCCACCCTCTCCCTTCCCACCCACTCCCTTACCACCCTCTACCTACCCACCCTGTCCCTTTAACCCTCTCCCTACCCATCCTCTTCCTTACAACCATCTCCCTACCCACCCTCCACCTTCCCACCCTCTTCCTTCCCACCCTCTCCCTACCCACCCTCCACCTTCCCACCCTCTTCCTTCCCACCCTCTCCCTACCCACCCTCCACCTTCCCACCCTCTCCCTTACAACCCTCACCCTTCCCACCCTCTCCAGCCCCACCCTCCCCCTTCCCACCCTCTCCCTTACCACCCTCTACCTACCCAACCTCTACCTACCCACCCTCCCCTAACCACCCTCTCCCTACCTAACCTCTCCCTACCCAACCTCACCTACCCATCCTCTCCCTTCCCACCCTCTCCCTTACCACCCTCTACCTACCCAACCTCTACCTACCCACCCTCCCCTACCCATCCTCCCCCTTTCCACCCTCTCCCTTACCACCATCTACCTACCCAACCTCTACCTACCCAAACTCTCCCTTACCACCCTCTCCCTACCCACCCTCCACCTTCCCACCCTCTTCCTTCCCACCCTCTCCCTTACCACCCTATACCTACTCAACCTCTCCCTTCCCACCCTCTCCCTTCCCACCCTCTCCCTTCACACCCTCTCCCTTCCCACCCTCTCCCTTCCCACCCTCTCCCTTCCCACCCTCTCCCAACCCACCCTCTACCTACCCACCCTCTACCTACCCAACCTCTCCCTTCCAACGCTCTCCCTTCCCACGCTCTCCCTTACCACCCTCTCCCTTCCAACCCTCTTCCTTCCCACCCCCTCCCTTCCCACCCTCTGCATTACCACCCTCTCCCTTACCACCCTCAGCACCCTCCCCCTAACCTTCCTCTCCCTTCCCACCCTCTCCCTTCCCAGCCTCTTCCTTCCCACCCTCTTCCTTCCCACCCTCTCCCTTACCACCCTATACCTACTCACCCTCTCCCTTCCCACCCTCTCCCTTCCCACCCTCTCCCTTCACACCCTCTCCCTTCCCACCCTCTCCCTTCCCACCCTCTCCCTTACCACCCTCACCCTTCCCACCCTCTCCCTACCCACCCTCTCCCTACCCACCCTCTTCCTTCCCACCCTCTCCCTACTAACCCACTACCTTTCCACCCTCTCCCTTCGCAATCTCTCCCTTCCCACACTCTCCCTTCCCACCCCAATGTTTTTGTTAACCACCCCCTTCCCTCCCTCCTCTCACATACCTCACACTTCTTTCTATCCCTCTCTTAATCATCCTCCTCTGTCTTCTACCTTCTCTCCATCTTCCCCATGAGATTTATTCAGAGGAAAAGTAACAGCAATACAATGAAAAGTTACAGAATATATAAATTATACATCATCCTGCCTTACATATTCTTAGAAATCTATACATTCTGAAATAGTTATTTAGGTTCAGGGTGCTTTCTTCTTTCTTATTAGGACATTTTTATATTTGTATTCTATAAACATTTCAAGTAATAGGAAACTATTAAAGTTCTGGCCTTACAATTTTTAAGCTATACATGATTAAATATATATTTTGGCTCGGGAAAAATTGTAATATTTCCCTTTCTAGTCATCTAATGTGTTACTTATAAGATGCGCATAGATAAGTAAACAAATTTAATCTCTAAAGATTAAATAAACACCTAATAGACACACAAAACATAAACCTTCATAAATAATTTTTACCTTTTATCATCGTTAGTCATATAGAAGATTAAAATATGCAAAAGCTTCAAATAGTATACATAGATAAAGATTCACTGAATTGTTCAATTGATTGTTCATTAAGTAGCATAGGATGTAATTGTATGAATGGAATGTGCACTGTACTGGGACACCTCAGTTCACTTCAAAAGTCACGGATTTCATTTCACAAGGAAGTTTATATTTTATTCTTCCCAAACTTAAACTGGTCACGATTCCGTCCCCCGCCGTAGCAACACAACTCCGTCCCCGACGCTGTCCTTCGAGAAAAATAATATCTGAATATAATATAATGTAAAAAAATAATACGTGTATATAATATAAAATATAAGAAAAATTCTCATCTTTTGATGCACCTTCAATTTCCATTGGCCTTGCATACTTGGTAATATAGTTTCAAATAATAAAATAAAGCCTTTACAATGACTAGATGCTTATGAATATCTTACGGAAAAGTGTCGGCTTTCATTGTGATAGAATGGCAAGCCATTATGAAAATAAATAACACACGTTTCTATCTTTAGTTTTTGATAATAATTTCATTTTACGTTTAGGAAGCAATTTCATTGCCATTTACGATACGTTAAATTTAGTATTGGTCTCTAAAACAGTTGCTCCGGTTTTTTCTTCCAGAGTGTATTTACATCGATTGCACCAGTATTTACGGGGAACACTGATAAACTTTTAGGATGAATAACGAATTATGTAGTACTCCATGCGTTAAGGGATGTTACATAGTAGTGCCGTTGAAACTGAGGCATTGTCTCAAAACTGCAGAAGAAAGATAAATTGAAAGTAAATCAATTGTGACGGAAATCGGCTGAGATTAGAGAACTTTAACGAATTAAAAACATACTACACAATATATATCATACATAAATAGTAATTATAATGACACTTGATTAAACATGTACTTATCCTATTCTGTGTTCCATCCATGGACCGAATTAGCTTCCACGGCATCTCTGCATTCCTACTCTCGCCCTTCCATGGAGTAGAAAAGTTCCGTGCGTATTTCAGAAGAAAAAATAAGAAAAAATTATTAAAACATTATTACATATACAGAAACTCTATGTTAATTAAAAGAACGCGCTAACTATCATACTTGGATGTGAGTAGTATGAACATTAGATTCAAATTTACTCATTGTATTTCGAATGCCATCCCTGGACTGAATATCTATCCACAGCATCTCTGCATTCCTACTCTCGCCCTTCCATGATGCAGAAAAGTTCCGAGCGTATTTCTGAAGGATGAATCTAAATATAATTAATAAAACATTATCTCCAAAACAAAAATACTACGTTAATTAGAAAGAAGGAACTATCTATCATACTTGAACATGAATACTTATAATATTAGATTCAAATTATGCTCATTGTATTTTGAATTCCATCCCTGGACCGAATTTCTCTCCTCCGTATCTTTGCGCTTCTCATCTGCTTTTCCATGATGGAGAAATGATGTGAGCGTATTTCCGAGAAATAACTGAAAAACAGTAAATGAAGTATTATTTCGAAAACAGATAACTCTATGTTAATCTAAATATACGCACTACTGATTATATTAAAAAACGAATAGCAAAGTTTTAATCCTTTTGTACTTATTGTGTTTTATGTTCCATCCCTGGACCGAATATCTCTCCTCCATATTTCTGTGTTCTTACTCCGCTCTTCCAAGATGTAGGAAGATTGCGAGTGTGATCTAAAGAGAAAATAAGGAAACAGTTAATAAAATAACAATTCGAAAACAAAAAACCTGTAATAATCCAAAATACTAATAAAATAGTAATAATAACAATCATAATAAAGTACTCTTCACTCAAACATTTGTTAGAGTATAAGGTCTATTTGATTATATACTTTACTTAGTACTTACTAAGTGAGTTATTTCTTTAGTAGTGTATTTGAGTATAAACTTTACTGTACATTTTATTCAAATTATACTCAATATTTTCAAGTTTCCATCCATGGATCAACAGTAGATTTGATTTCAGATAATAGTTTTCATAAATTATAATCACCACCGAAATAAGACTTAATCAAGAGCAAAACAATTCAATTTAAATTTAAAAGATTTGGGAAAATTTATATTAATTTTTAACTCCTTGATAATAATCCGCGTAGATTTCTCGTCTCCTCCGGGTAAAATTATGACTCATAGTTAGATAACTTCTGCAAAATATATCATCCTAGTCATGATTTTTGTGAAAAGACTCGAATAATAATAAATTAAATATTATGTACAAATAACGTTTCATATCGTGTGAAGGTCTGGCAATAATGAAACGGGACTAAGTGAATATCCATCTATCTATCGAATATCTACTTATTAACTCAGTACATAAGGATGATATTTCTTAACGTTTATGCGTTTATACTATCGTCTACGTGATACTATGTAATGTACTTAAAATTCCTTGGTTCGTCAGAGGTAGGTAATAGACCACTTGAACAATGAAAACCAAAGCGAAAGAATCCAAGGTCGTTGGAACAAAATATCGAGATAAACGAAACTCTTCACAAAATATAGCTCGCTAATTTTGAGAAACATTTTCCCGAAAAATGAACGGAAAGGGAAAGCTAAATCATCCTTGTGTATATATGCAAGTAACTCTCACTTCTCTTCACAGAGATTTAGAACGAGGCGGGAAAGCGAAAGTTCATGCTTATGACTCACGAAGCAAAGCAACAAGCCTAATCGAAAAATATCATGGCTCCCGAAATAAAGCGCTCAACTATGACTAGTTCAGTGATAGCGCAATATCAACGACTGCCGATGAATATCATCGTAGAATATTATGTCAATCTATTTTTCTCTATGTGAAAGGCTTCTCATGACATGATGACTGACAGAGCGCAATATATTTTTTTCTTATGTCGATGGTCAATGTCATTCCACCTCCTTGTCCGCAAAATATGAAAGAGTGAAGAAAGGTAAACGGAGACGTCAGAATAATGGATTAATCTTTGAAAAACGTAAGCGAAAACTTAATAAACGATTGATTTGCAGAGAATTAACTCAACGACCATAAAAAGCTCTGTTATTATTCTCCCTCTTCTATTATTCTATTACATTTCAATCGTTGCTTCGACAGCGAATATATATATATTAATACCGAAGAGCATGCTTTACCACCGGTATGCACTTGAGTTGCGAAGAGGTATGAGGAACGAGAGCATCGTCGACTGAGTAATATGATAAAGCATGCAATCGCAAAGTAAAGGTTTGAGATTCACATTTTAACATACATTCTTGCGGTATAGGTACAAAAAACTAATAATTAGAATAATTCGCAGCTATAACGAGGTGTTCGAATTTTGGAAAGAGCGGCTTGAGGACTGAAGTCCACCTCAGCCCATGAAGATTACTTTTGCGTACAAAATCGCAATATTATTGCTATCTGTTTCACTTCGGCTGGATTCCTTTCTCAAACGTAGGCTATTCTTCCACAAATATGTCGAAGTGGATGAGAGTTTCTGAGCAATATTTGCAAAGAGCAACAAATTATATGGCTCGTGAATGCCTTAAATTGATCGTGTCACATGGTCTTCTTCTTTCTAAAAAGGCTTGCATAGAGTCTGAATAATATTTCTTAAACGAGTATAAGTTCACAGTAAACCTGCGATAGACTATTTATCTACAAATGTGATGTCATATCTATGCTTATGTAAAAAGCGTTTTTCTGTTAGGGTGGGGTAAATGCCAGCAACAAGTTTGAACAGGGCTTTTGATAATTGATAAGAAAGCCCATTAAAAGTTTCATCTGATTAAATTATAAGGATTACGAGTTACGCATACACTGTAAGTTAGTGTCAGCTGATGGTCAGTCAATATGAAGGGGAAAAGAAGGAACCATATTGCTACACGACATAATTGTACTTCAAAACGATATTCGATACTTAAAAATCTAATACTGCACCTTCCAGCAATGAAGAACCATCCGAATGATGGTATAGAATTAATAAATATGAAATTATGGAAACCATCCGAGTTATGTCCAGCTGTCGTTTGAAAAGTTACAATCAGCATCAATGAATAACTACAATTATGCTTAAGATATATACTTGAAAGGCACCAGATTTATTATAGTTTTCGTAATACAATTAAATCGCGATGCAATAAACTACTCCTTCATTCTGATGCTAAAAACGAATATAGAGAAGAAAAATTTGCTTAAGCAGTTGACTTATAATCTCGCTGTAAATAGGCGGAAAGATTTCCTAGAGTCATTTCCTATGTTATAAAATCGAAAAACTATCGCTATATGTACATTAGAAAGTTAGAGATAATTACTTATCATATTCTTGAATAACTCGAGCCCTACACTGAAATTACACATTTTCTGTAGATAGGAAGAGCATTCGATTAAAAATCCCCTCATCATTTCGCTTTGAATTTGCCTTTTGGCATTGTCTTACTTAAAAAAGCGGAGTTACTTGATTAAAACGTGTTCCATTACTTTCACATCCCTAACAGTAATATCGGAATGTCATGCGCTCTCCAAGCTTCAACTACTACCGATTATCTTGCAAAACACATTAAATTCAATAAATTAAACAGTGCTTTTTAAAGGTTCCAAACTATTTCAACCATACATTCTTTCACCTGAACGGCGAATTTCAAAAAATATTTGCAAGCGCCATTACATGACGAAGAACTCTCAATAAAATATAATGTAAGGTTAGTATCATGTGCGCTTACCAAATAGATCAAATTTCGTTCCTCACGTTTCTTCCGCGGAGGTCATTCCGTAGACATTCCTTATGCAAACGAAGTACAGCAGATGCCCATCGATGAGAGGGTTGAAAGTTAAGCTTTTAAAACCTGGAAAAATAGAAATACCAAATTAGTAAAACACAAATTAATGTCATCCAGAAAAGTACTGTACTCAACGCCCATGAGTAGGTATATTCTGTATCGGATAAGTTTAAAATTAGAATGCCCGTTATATGAAACCACCATTTCAGCGCCATCTCTGGTGTTAGATATAAGACAAAGGACAGGTGGAATGCTAACAATCGGATAATTAAAGTAACAAATTTTCAGGGAAAGTGATGAATATCGAATAAAATCACAATTTCGATTTCCTCAAATGAGATAGACGCGATCTATTTTGGGATTGAAACGCGGAACCCATTTATCAATACAATTTTAAAGAAGCATACATTTTAATCGGAAGCTCAAGGAATAGTATAAAGCTTTATTTAACAGAAAACAAAACCAAATATAGATCGCGTGGAGATAAGAACACCGTTAAATCCCAACGATGGCATTGCAAGAATTGAAATTTAAGAAATCAAAAATTTGAGCATGAAAATGTGTAGTTTGAATCAACATGGAACGCTAACAGCAATTTTCAAATACTGATTTCCGAGAATTATGCCGGACGGATAGTGCAAACAGCGAGTGTGTAGGAGATTCCTGTTTTCGAGTCCCACATGCGTCAAAATTGTCCTCAATCGCTGTTTTCCTTAAATTAAGCATTCGGGGGGGGGGGGGGGTATTACCATTGATCATTTAAGTTTCAACAGAATTTTCTTGAATTTGCGTCAGCCACTCAAGAACTATAGACAGAACGTAGTTATCAAATCAAATTCAAATATGATTACTAAATCGAATTTCAATCGAAAAATACATGAAGGCTAAATTTCATGCGACTGCATTATGTATGTAAGTTAGGATTTAAGCGATGCCCGAAATTAGTATAATAATATTATACAAATACGCAAACTACACACGTAATTCCGCGACTACAACTTATAAAATACCGGAGCTTTTAGCTCACAAAAGCAATTATATCTTTAAAGCAAGATTGCAATCAATATTTGAATAAGGTTTAGTAATTCAACTTACCATTAAAAGGAAATCCTTGGTGACGACCGCGAACATCTTCAGGTCTTCAAACGTCGGTCTTTCTTTTTTTCAGGAAAATTCGTATAAGGAATTATTATTAATGCACAAAGAAAACGAAAAGCTTTGAAATGTCACTTACGTTTACCAGTTTCCAAATCCAACGGAAGTCACCAAATTTAAATTGTAACGGAAATTTTAAAACAATTGACATAACTTCCACATCAGACGGGGTCTAGTCAGCAACTGAGGAAATTTCCATCAGGACAACGGTTGAACAAGTAAGCTGAAATTTGATTGGTCGACTTAGGATAATCCGTCGCTACCCCCCCTCCCCCAACTGCTCAAATAAATCATTTTCATTAATTATAATTAAATTGACATTTAATTTTATGAAGTACCTTCTTTATTTAAATTTAAAATTGTTTGTATTATTAGTTTTCGTTAATAAAAGTATTTATTTATGCTTCGAGTTAATTTTTTCGTTTCCTCCAATGGGAAAGCTCGAAACATCGCAATTGCTTACTGTTTAATTAGTTTAAGTTTAGAAACTGTAATATTTCTATTTGTTTACCATGATTACTAAAAATTGTTTAATATTTAAAATATATCAATATAATTAATTACTCATCGTCAGCCATAACGAATGAATGGAGTTAGGGCATCAATTCACTTCGTGGATTTATATCAGAGACTGTCATTAAGATTTCTACTCGAAGACATTTAAATTGATCGAAAA